>CM060918.1:55180000-57645000 GCA_030737875.1 Allium sativum
AATATATTGCATCATTTGAATTTACGATTCAGTATACCCCGGGCAAGGGGAATATTATGGTGGATGCTTTAAGTGAGAAACATGCGACATTGAACGCGATGACAAAATGGAAGCAATTAGAGTTCCTCACTAATTTTAATTTGCAACCCTCACCAACCACTTCTAAAGGTTTTCTTGGGGCTATGATAATTATACCTACCCTAAAAGAAAGGATCCAAAATGCACAAGACTTTGACGAAGAATTAAGAAACATAAGGGAGAAAGTGGGAAGGAAAGAGACCTTTCCTCACTCGGTTAGGTATTCGATCAGCTATGATGGGAGTTTAGTTTGGGATTGACGACTTTACTTCCCTAAGGATAAAGGGTTAAGGAAAGAAATTCTAGAGGAGTGCCATAGGTCGAAAATGACCATACACCCCGGTAGGGATAAAATGTACAAGGATATGAAAAGGAATCTCCATTGGGAAGGAATGTAGATAGATGTAGCCGAATTCGCGGCCAAATGTTTAACATGCCAAAAAGTCAAAGAGGAGAAAGGGAAGCCGAAGGATTATTGTTACAGTTAGAGATCTGTTAATATATATATATAAAAAAACTTAAATTATTATTTAAAATTCATTTTCCCAAATCACTTTACTTTGAAAAACGACTAACGGTGTCCATATATAGTTTTCTACCTTATGGTCAAGTGATATGGGTATTCATGCAAGGAAGAAAACACATATTCTTGGACTCATGAATGTTTAACCATGCTTTTGAACATTACACCACTTTTGGATATTTCCAGTCCTCTCGGAAATTGTTGACCAAGTCAACGTCTCTTCCACTCAACGAAGAAGAAGAAGGCCTCGGCCCCTTCGCCATGGATCCCGAACATCGGACCCTGAGCCTTGACTCCGCTTCCCTCGGCCTCGACCCCGCTTCCTCGGCCTTGACCCTGCTTCCCTCGGCCTTGACTCCACTTCCCTCGGATCCTTCGGCTACGCTACAACATTGGCAACTCCTCGACTACTCTCGTTCAGAAAGGAAGCTCGACAACAAAGAAGCTTGATAACAAGGACTAATAGGATATTGTTAATCATTATAACTTCTTGTAATAGTCTTATTGTACTTTGTTGTAATGGAATAAAATCAGTACAACCTTCAAAGTGGACGTAGGCCCCGACCGGCCGAACACTATAAACAACCGTGTCCTTTACTTTCGCACATGTCATTACTGCATCTCTTATACTTCTCCACTCTGGACATTTAAGTTTCCAATTTTCGGAACTCTTGGATGTTGACGACCATTTTAGACGTCAACAGAGGGTAAGCCGTCAATATTGTCTATAAGGCCTGGCTGACTTACCACAATCATTTGCTTCCGTCACTAATGTGGCATGTTCATTGTGCACTTTCGAGGAGGGACAAGTAATCCCTTGGTCCCATCATAAAAACGACCTCGCCAAGGCTCTGAATGAAGCACACTCTACCTTTGTTATTTTTAATAATAAGCTCTGCCTCTGCTTTAACTAAGCACGCTTTGCCTCTCCTCTAAGAATGAGCATGCCTTGCCTTTGTAAACACCTCATCCTAAAGAAAGGAACGAAAGCTTGAAGGGAGCACTTAAAGTATGTTCTGGCTCTATTTGGAAGAAGAACATGTCTTACCTTTGCTTTAAGAACAAGCATAAAATGGGCATAGCGTGAAATGGGTTTTGGAAGCCGAAAGTGATTTTGGAACTTCTATTATTTCCAAAAGAGGATTTCTGGACTTTTGTTATTTTAATATCAGAATCTGGGTTATGGGTCCTTTAAAATCCGAAAGTGGTTTGGAACTTCTATTATTTCCAGGAGATGATTTCCGGACTTCTATTATCTTAATACCCAAATCTGGGTTTCGAGTCTTCTAAAAGTTGAAAGTGGTTTTAGAATTTCTATTATTTCCAGGAGAGGATTTCTAGACATCTATTATCTTAATACCCAAATTTAGGCTTCGGATCTTCAAAAGTTGCAAGTGGTTTTTAGACTTCTATTATTTTTAGAAGAGGATTTCTAGATTTCCTCTATATTAAACACCCAAATTTAGGTTTCAGATATTCTAATTGCCAAAAGAAATTTCAGGGCCAATATTTTTTGAATACCTGAATATTTTCCTTAAGTTATCTAATACCGAAAGTAGTTTCTATCATCTAAACACTTAGATTTGAGTTTCTAGACTTCTAAATTATCCAAAGAAAATTTTCACTTTTCGTTATTTTCCATAAAAAGAAGAAGAGGAAGGACTCAAATCTAAGTTTTAGAATTCTTAAATGAAGTGTCTCAATCTTCCATTATGATCAGAAGATATTAGAACTTTTGTCAGTAGAATAAGATAAACTAGGGTTCAGATCCTCTAATTACCCCCACCAAAATGGTTGATTTTCTACTATTGAATGAACTTATGTATACATACTACAATTGAAATTTTTTATAAACTTATAAAAGATACTAATAAAACAAGTTTGCAAGTAAGATGAAACGGAAGCACTCGTAATTTTGTCCTAAAGAACAAAAGCTTCTTTCACACTAGGGGCTGAATGTTAGCCGAAATATTCTCCAAAATAGATAGGGTGAAAGAAGTTCAAAATACAGAGGCAGAATCTTAAGGAAGATGGAAGAAGAAAAATTATTGAAAAGCAACTGAAAAGGAAAAAAGACTTCTGAAGAAATCAAAGGCTTCGAACCAAGGCCAAAGGATGTATTAACCTAAAATAAAAGTAAAGAGTAAAGTCGTAGTCAAAAGGCATCAAAGATAAATAACTTCTGAAACAATAAGAGAAAACCTCTTTCAGTGAAACCAAAGGGTGCACCTCCCTAAAAAGTCCACCTTTGGATCAAGAAAAGGATATAGCTCTTAGCAACATTTATGTGAAGAGGTTTCAGAAAAATATTCATCAAGGTCGACACCATATCTACTTACCACACAATGGATCCTTCACAAGATATCTATTGCATAAAAAGATACTTCACTTAGAAAAGCAGCCAGTCGCCAGCATTAAAATCTCATACCTCCTGCTGCAGTCAAGTCCATTATTCATAAGTGACCATCCAAAGAATTCAAAATCACATCAATTGTTACTCCTCAGGAAACATGTGAAACAGCATACTGTTACTCCATGCTATATCGGAAGCGCAAGTCGCACGTTGCTGGATGCGCCTTTAATAAGCCTTCAGATCTTCTCCCGTCAAAGAATTAGCCTAAACTTATGAATATGCCCTTAGAAGTCCAGAATCCAAGCAGATTATTTTCATTCCAAATTTTGTAACAATAATTGCGGACTGAAACCCAAATTTCTAAAATAAATTTGGAGATTTTTTGATTCCTGTAATCTTATTCTGTAATTAATAAAAGAGGACGATTGAAAATTGTAGCTTATGAACTTTAATTCTAGGAGAGGAAGATTAATCATATCGGCTATTAGCCTGTCTGATAGCCAGTTTCCCATGATTTATCCTTCATTGTTATTATTTATATCCAAAGTCATATTATGGATTCCATGAGCGGGAATGAAATATCAGGAACCAGTAATAATAAATCTTTACCCGAAGGGGAAAGAAATTTGTTGTTATCAAAACCTGAAACCCTTCTTAAGGGATCCAATCATTTCGTTCTTCCTTTAGTGGACCCTAAAATATGATTCTTTATTTAGATTTCTTTAGGATATTTTCGAGATAAAATCCCCTAACAAGGGTAATGACCATAGAAATGAGATGAAACTCGAACTTGCTTACCATTATTATGAATCTAAATTTACAAAGTATCCGACCCTTAGGCCTACAGTAATCTAAAAGGAATTTTTTTATTATATCACTATATTTTGATTAAGGAGGCTTTTGGAAGATTCGAAAAACAAGGATCTGGTCCTTTCAAAATAGTTTTTGATCTGGCAACCAAATCAAAAGTGACCAACTATCCGAATTGACCAAAATCCAACGATTGGGGGTGTTAACCATTTTTATGTCTAATAAGGCTCAATACCCTTCGGCGGATTCAAAAGGGTGAGTTTTTCAATATAATCTTGTGTTATTTGTTGTTGATTAACATGCTTATTACCTGTGAAACTTGCCAACGTAGGTGATGTAGGCAAGGAATTGTTCATGACCTATTGCCTTAGAATCGTGTCGATATGGGAAATGTCGGCAAAGTTCAATTGAAGAGCAAGCAGGTATGTTGCAACAATGTTGACCTGCCTTTTTACAAGGCAGTCACACTTCAGAATTTTGGCTATTGGGGTGCTTAGAACTTGAGTACGGACTCGGGAAAGCTCGAAGCAATTTGGATGAAGTCGTAGAATTCTCGAAAAAACTTGGAATTTTGGGTAAGTGTTTCGGGATCGGTACGTATCCTCGAAACACATCAAAGATCAATAGAAATCACAGAAGTTTCAGGAATTGGCAAAAAATACCATGTCCTTCGGGGTCGGTATTTGTATTTTCGTATTTTGGGATCAATATTAACATATTGAATCCCGGTATCGGTTCTTCGGATTCCATATCCCTGATATAGTGGAATTTCTTGAAGGCATGACGGTTCGGTATAGAGGATATCGTAACCCCGTGGTGGCTTTCATGATTGGTGTAAATGCAAGCAACTTCCAGCAATGGTTCGATTATTTCAAATGCCTAAAACAAAATAACGTGGCATGGAATTAGGATGCTTCAAGTAAAGCAAAAGAATTGGCTAAGTCAAATGGGATAGGTACCGATCCCAGGAGACGAATTACGGATAAAAGTTCCCACTCACCTGCACCTATTAATACACCTATTATTGGCTATTTTTAGGATCTTTTGGCTCATTTCTGTTGCACTCGGGATTCTCGAACTTGGAGCTTTTTACGGCTTCTATCATGGCTTCTTCTTCCTTGGAATCACCTTTTGACTTTTGGACCTCTTCTTGGAATTGGATTGGATCTTTTGGACACTTGGCTTGCCATTGGCATTCATTTGGACATTGAAGCTTCACCTTGGACTTTTGGACATAGAAGCTTCATCTTGAATATTTGGACATTGAAAAAGACTTGTTGGCTTTATGCAAGGATTTTGCCAGTGCTAACACTTAGATTTGTAATCAAAAGGACTGTATTTGTAACCATACATTATAAATAGACAAAGTTACATCGAAGTGGACGTAAGCAATCATCAAAGGACACAGAGTACCAGTTTTATTAGATCAATAATGGCGGAACCTCCTCCTTCTCACATACCTTCTCTTTCCTTCGCTCGCCACCTATCTCCACCGCTCTCCCAACTCTCCCACACGTTTGTGTCATCCTCCTTGGTTGACACAGATTCACTACCTATTCATCACTTCCCTGGTGAACTCGACTGTGCCCACGTTTCCACTCAACCACAAAATATCTTAACTTCAGCACATAGCCACCCAAAACTTTCCTACGCTCAAGTCGCGGCGTCGAGAGCTAAGCTGCCACCCATCCTCTCCAAGCCTCCTTTAAAACATAGAAGAATTATTCCACTATTCAAATCAGTTCAAGAAACATTTAAAATTTTCAAATCGGAGAGAAGATGCCTCAAGTGTGCCAATCGTGGACACGTGGCAAGAGAATGTAGGAACGTTGTGATATGCTATTATTGCTCCTTTTTTGGACATGCTGGTTCACAATGTCCCAAGAGAAACCCATCCACTTCTCGAGCTAAAAACACTGCGTTGAATCGTCCCAAGGCTACACAATCTTCGAACAGTCATTTGCCACTTAGCCTGCAAAACCTGAGCGAAGGGTCCCACCAGTCTACTCAAATTTCTAATTGTTATCATAACCCTGATTTCACTAATTCAAAATTAAAACCCTCCATCACTTCAAAAGAAAAATCACTTCCTTCACCAGAGCACTCATCCACTATTCCTCAAAAATTTCCTCTCTTCCTAGGAATGGCCGATACATATCTTTACTTGACAGCAACGATCATCGATGGAGTCTGGTCCATTGAAATGCTCTCACAAGTCCTCACTTCAACCTTCGGACATGAATATGTATAGCCAATATGGTATATCTCTGACAACTCCTTTCTTATCCACTTCCCAAATGCAAACACCAAAGATCATGCCTTGCAGCTTAAAATTCTTAATAAAGAGGATGGGATTGTCCTTCTCCAACGGCAACTCCCCTTGAAGAGACACCTGAACCCACCCTTGAAGAAGAAACTTGGGCAAGAATCAGAGGCTTTCCAGAATTTCTTAAGGAGGACACAAAAGCCATTCAAGAAGCTCTAAAACCAATGGGGAGATACATTCACGCTGATTTGTGCGATTGGTCCTTTGTTGACCATCGTTACTTGCATGTCAAGATGCAGTTTTATGAAGGTATTTCGACCCCTTGTACTTTTATTGCTCATCTTAACAATCATGCAGTAAAGCTGAAGATTGAGCGTTGGCCACACGCTCATCCCTGTCAGCGTCCAGAGACTCTCCTGTTAGGAATCGACTATGAGTACGATGGCTTTATTTTTCAACCTTTAGTTCAGCATGTGGATCACATGGAAATAGATAGGTATGATGTGATGTCTGATGAAGCAATGAGACAGGTGCCGAAAGCTCTAGATGATCGTCAGCAAGACCTAGTTCTCCTTGGGCAACACAACGAGGGAGTAGAAGTGCTGAGATGGGATACATTTGCTGACCTAGATCTCTCTACTCCTCTCCCACAGCAACTACCAACTCAGCACGAACAAGATCAGCCTGTCCAGGGGCAGCAAGAAGAGCAAGGTTCCTCTTCCCCTCGCTTATCATCGGCGTCAATCAGAAGGAGTGTAAGGATCAATATGGCTCATTCACTGCCTCCAGGAGCTTCGGGTAGCTACTTTGAACCCATTGTTTTTTCTTCAGCTAATAAAGTATTAAATAAAAAATTGGCTAAATATACGGGTGTTAGTCTGCATGACAAACACTACACTGACCTGCAAACCCTAGAACAGCAGCGCACTAACCTCTCTAAATGAAGATAGTCACGTGGAATATCAGGGGATTGGGGGACCCAACAAAAAATCACGCTGTCAATCTCATAATTTCCCCGCTTCATATCAATATCTTATTTTTACAAGAAACTAAAATTTCTAATCCACCCACTTCTCTTATTCGTTGAATTTGTGGGCCCCTCTTATCTGGTTGGACACATGTTAATGCTTTTGATACTAGTGGAGGTTTGATTACAGCTTGGAATGAGCATGTGTGGTTATTCGAACACTCGTTTTCTTCACCATCTGTCTTACACGTGTCACTTCGACACATTTCCTCGAACAACATTTTCCACTTCACAAATGTTTATGCCCCTAATGATCCTAATGAAAGAACTAAAACATGGCGATATTGTCACAATCTATATCACTTTATAAATGATCCATGGATAATTGGTGGTGACTTCAACACAACTCGATCCCTTCTTGATCGTAACTCTGACAATGTGTCCTCCGACTCTTCTCAATTTAACGCTTTTATCCAATCTTGCTCCCTCATTGAACCACCGATCAACAACCGCCGATACACTTGGTCAAACAAAAGAGAATCCCCCTCTTTAGCAAAACTAGATCGTTTTTTCTTCAATCTTAACTGGGAAGATCTTTTCCCTATGTATTTAGTAACTGGTCTTGCCACCACCATCTCTGATCACTATCCAGTTCTTCTTGGTACGTGCTCAAATACCCATATTAATTGTCCATTCAGATTTGAACGCCTTTGGTTGTTGGAACCTTCCTTTAATAACTTTATCATGCAAATTTGGAACCAACTACCGAATCATCAATCTCCCACTGTTAGAATAGTATGCAAGCTTCATTGCTTAAGAAAATTAATTCGACCTTGGGCTAAAGATGTTTGGAACTCTCTAAAAACTCGCATTGCATCCACACATGATGCCATTCTCAATTTAAACGTCATTGAAGAACACCAACCTTTGTCTGAAGCTGAGCGTCATAACCTGAAATTTTTTGAGTTAGAACTTGATAGATTAATCAAACAGGAGGAGCTTGGTTGGAAACAACGATCAAAGGCAAAATTGATTAATGAGGGAGATAAAAATACTGCTTATTTTCATAGAATTGCTAGTAGCCACTGTCGCTCTTCCTACATTCCAGAAATCATCCACAACAACACTTCATTCACTGACTCAAAGGACTTCTGCAACCATTTTACCAATTACTATAGAGACATTCTCGGTTCATCACCTCCCTCATCTCCTGACATAAACTGGCATCACTAGTACCCTAATCCTTCTCCAATTGCCATTGATCACCCTTTCTCCGAAGAGGAAATTTGGAAAGCCTTAAGTGAAATGGCAAATGACAAAGCCCCTGGGCCTGATGGCTTTGGCCTAATTTTCTTCAAGCACTTTTGGCCCACATTAAAGACAGACATCATTGAAATGTGCTCTGAATTCTATTCCAATCCTTTATCCATTGCTAATCTAAATTATGCAAACATCATCCTCATCCCAAAATTCACAGGTGCAAACACTTTACCTTCTTTCAGACCCATTAGACTTCTCAACACTACATTCAAAATCATCACTAAAATCTTAGCCTCCAGGCTCCAGAGCCACATTGACTCCTTAATTGATTCTGACCAATCTGCATTCATCAAAGGGAGAAACATACTTGACTGTGTTTCTGCTACCCAAGAGGTCATCTCCTTCTTCCACAGTTCAAACACCCTAGGTGTCCTTTTCAAACTTGATTTTTCAAAGGCATTTGATTCAATAAAGTGGGACTTCATTATCTCCCTTATGTACCATAGAAGATTCCCCTTAAAATGGTGTAACTGGATTGAAGCAATTCTCTATAGTAGTATTTCCATAATATATATCAATGGCGAATTCGGTGGGAAAATTAGATCTAGAAGAGGCTTAAGGCAAGGTGACCCCCTTTCACCTCTTCTCTTTGTCCTAATCGCAGATGTCTTTAACCAAATGATCAAACAATCATTATCTCACAATATTTTCTCAGGCATATCACTGCCTAACTATGACGGCCCGCCCCGCACCCACCGACATTTACTCCAAAGGTGCGCTGTACACATGTCCAGTTGGCACGGAACGGGTCGTCAGAAGGAAAGGGAAGAAGGAAATGAACATACAAGGAACCTGTAGAATGTCTCACAGCGCATAGAACAAAATATAATAATAACATACTTGACATAAAACAGGGGAGACAGTGCATAAGCTGAAAATCAGAACTAAACATCATAGCAGCGGAAATCCAAAATAAAGCTTATTACAACTTTCCAAACTGTCTCAAAAAGCAAAAGTAAGATAAAGGAGGTACACTACTAATGCCCAAGTAGCGACCACCAACGACACAGGGAGAATATCTATATATCATACGTGGAAGCCTCCTGCTCGCCTCCGAATCAGCTACTCGTGCATCACCAGCTAACCATAACCTGTCTCTAGTCTGCTCGTGTGAGCACCCAGAGTAATAAGAAGAGACATAAAACTCTGGGTCAGACATAAAGCCTGGTATGAGCGATAAGCATCTAAATAGAATAATAACAGGTATAATCCAATCATACCTGAACCTGGACCTGCAACCAAAGAGTTAGCACTACATACTGTACAACACTCTAAGGTGCCCTTTCAAATGGTGTAAAGATAACGGGGGTGGGGGTGTGCATGTCATAGTGATGTCAAGCAATCAAGCATAGCAATCATCCTCACATCCCTCACTCAGTGCGTAAAGCATACGATATCCACTACTTTGGTCACCTAATACTTTGGGCCATGACGGAATCCAATCCCGTGTAACTATCACTACAAGCCCCTAATCTGTCTCTCAATAGTGAACCAAAGTTATGAATACCGACAACCCCATTGCACATGTCCCGCAGCAAAGCTCAATCATGAAGTGAACTCATTGGTTCCCAACTGGGTCCGGGATCCTGAGCTCTAACTTCCATTTGGACTACCATTGCATCTCGGGTTTTAGTCATCATCCTCCGGATCGGTCTTCATTCAGTTCATAGCCTCCTGGTTCGGTTCGCAGTCACCATACTGGTTCGGGTCGAGTTCCTCCATTCGGATCGGGTCGCGCCATCAACTCGTGGTCCTCCAGCTCCATTGGATCGGTTCGAGTACCCTTCAGCGGATCGGGTCGGGGTCTCCAAGTCCATCGCCACGGATCGGTTCGTGACAAGCTCCTTCGGGTCGGGTCGTGCTTCATCAGTTCGTGGGGGTCCTGTCGGATCGGGTCGTGCTTCCTTCTGGCGATCGGAGCTGCTAGCGGATTGTGAAGGTGGATCGTGGTGGAGGGCTCGGATCGGATCACATTGTCGGATCGTGGTCTTCAAGCATCGGCGGATCGGGTCGCGCCATCGATTCAGATCGCCTTTGCTTCCACCGATCCGGTCCGGTTCGGGCTGATTTCCTGCAGTTCTTCCAGCGAGCAGTTTACGCCATTCGACGGCGTTTTCGACCATTCTAACTATTCTAAACAGTCACAAAGCATAACATACAGTCATAGCAACATGTATAATCAACCACAAACACCAAAACAACAATATGATAGGTTAAAATGGATCAAACATAACCAAAACCCCATATTTTCCCTTAAGCATGTTTGGGTGAAACTTATGATATGATTAGCAAAACTTAACCAAATTATCCCAAATTCACATCAGAGGTCTAAAACAATATTTCAGAATTTATGAATATTTTCCCAGATTTTTAACATGCACAAATTCACTAATTATCACTAATTACACCTTAATCCCCCAAATTCCGGGATTTGCAAAATTAGTCGAAATCAACCCAAATTCATATCAGAGGCATAAAATGATGTTTTAGAATTTTAGGAATTTTTCTAGATTTTTCTGAGCCATAGTTTCGCTAATCTTCGCTAATTACCATAATTAGCCATAATTAGTGAGGAACTATGCAAATCACTCACCTTAGCCACAAACAAACTTTAGATCTGAAATAATCTCTGATTTGGATCCAATCCCTACGTGTTCCAGCAGCTCTCTCGCTGATTTGGTGAAGATCTTTTTTGATTTGAGGTAGATTAGGCCAAAACTTGATTAGAAAGTGCTTAGAAGGTGATTTGGGTGTTGGAGGCCATTGTTAGAGCTTGAAAGAGGTAAGTGGCGGCTGGAAAAATGAGTCTAAAACCGAAATCCTAACCCTAGCAGCCCTTAAATACCCCCAAATCCCGAAATCCCCCCTTTGGGCCTAGCTGCTAATTACCCGGTTAAGCTCAATTAGCTGAAAATAACCCTTTAAACCTTAATTCAGCCATATCTCCCAAACGGTAAGTCCGTTTGGCTATTATGACCACTCTACGGAAAGAGAAACCATCATTCGAATCCAATGGAAGTGGTTTCAGGTCAAAACTCCTTTCCAGTCAAAAGTTATGGCCAAAACAGTACCAACTAGGGGCAAAACGGTCATTTAAAAATCGACAAAAATCATGAACATGGGAAATGACCCCAATAGTCGTCTCCCAAAGTTACATGACCATACGACTTCATATGTGAAAGAAATAAATATTCTACGATCCCATGATGCGTAGAATGCGGGTCGTTACACTCTTCCCCCCTTAAGAAATTTCGCCCCCGAAATTCCCTAACCAAAACACAAAAAGGGTTCCGCATGCCTATCAACCATAAACAACAATCAACATGCAAAACAAGTCTATCCTAGCATGCGGTTTACTAACATGGGAAGAAACTATCACTACAAAGACCTTACTAGGCAAAGAGTTCTGGATACTTCTTCCTTATATCCTCCTCTGTTTCCCAAGTACAGTCTTTCTCATTCTCACCCCACTGGACTTTGACTAGTTTCACCGCCTTCCTTCGAAGCTGCTTCGTATTGTTCCCAACAATACGCATAGACTTGCGGTTCCCAACCGCCTCGAGTTCAACTTCGATGTTATCCAACTGATCAGGTGAAATAGCCACACTAGGGTCGTGCACGAATTTCCTTAACTGGGAAACATGAAATACGTTGTGAACTCCCGCCATCTTGTCAGGTAGCTCTACCTCATACGCCAAATTCCCAACTTGCTCGAGGACTGGGAATGGGCCAACAAATCTTGGTGCTAACCTACCTCTCCAACCAATCCGAATCACATTCTCTATGGAGAGATCTCGACGAACACCAAGTCGTTAACGAAGAATTCCAAATCTCTTCGTCTCTTATCGAGATAAGCCTTCTGCCTATCTTTATCCCTTCCCAGTAGTAGATCTGCTCTATGTCTCAATACATCTTGTTACCACTGGGATGTATAGTCAATTTCGAGTGATGATATGCTCTAAGCACTTCACCTCTCGGTCCATCTACGTTGGGTACAACTAGTCCCTTATTCTTTCGAAGCCACCTTTCTCGATCAAATCCTTACCTGATCATTCTCTTTCCATCAATACCCATCTCTACCCTAGAGATGGTTCCCAATAGATTAGGATCGTCCTTCTAACTGGAAACAATCCTCTCAATCAAAATCGATCTAATCGTCAAGCTTACTAGCGTTTCTGAATCCAATTCAGTCTTGGGTCTGAAATCATATCCTGTGACATACTCTAGTTGCTTCCATCCTAGAAACAAAACCCCTAAACTGGCATGTCTCCTACTCAATGCAACTAGTACTGCACCCACATCCTTTACTATGATCACTCTGCCCCATGGAGTCATGGCGACTCCACTGCACTGATCCATAGTCACTAGTCCTTTGCTATGTCCACTCTGCCCCATGAAGTCATAACAACTCCACTGCACTAGCTCATAGCCTTACTAATCCTTTACTATGTCCACTTTGCCCCTCGAGTCATGACGACTCTACTGCACTGGCTCATGGTCCTACTACAATCACTTTGTTCCCCATCGCTGGAACCCTACAGGTGATAGTTTACTCAAGAGAAGAAAGATAGGAACAAACATAGCAACCATAACATCCATCAAACAAATCCTATCTATCGCCTGCTAAAGTCATAAACACATCGACACCTACATGATTGGTCTAACCAATCCCAATATGTCGATTCCAGTCTGTCTGGTCCAACCAACATCAATAACTAATGGAAGCCCAGCCTCCATACATACACCGATGCCTACTTGACTGGTCCAACCAATCCCAGGCCAATGGAAGCCCCGCCTCCCTTCGGACTACCGTACGTCTACGTTTATCCTCCAAGGATAATTAAACTAATGGAAGCCCAGCCTCCAATCGGACTACCGTACGTCCAACGTACATTTATCCTCCAAGGATAACTAGATCACGTCCAACGGATCCAAGGTAACAGGCGTCCCTAGATACCCCTGCTTTTAGTCCTCCTAAAATACTTGAGTCCAACCCAAGTCTATCCATTATCTTGCTGCCCTCTCGAGTCCAACTTGAGCTGAATCCAATTCCTTGCAGCCTTCTCGAGTCCAACTCGAGTCACTCTATAACTCAGACCCAGTCTTGAGTACCGACAAACTCTAGTCCAACGTGAGTCGTCTCCCTATTCGTTGCATCTCCAAGATCAACGAACACCTATTTTCTTTTACGAGTTCAAGTCCAACTTGAATCGCCCTAACCTTCGTTGTATCTTCCATGATCAACGAACACATCCTATTCCTTCAAAGTTCTACTATCCAATAGAGAACATCACATAGGGTCCTAAACAATCCATTACTTTGCATCTTTCTCGAGTCCCACTC
Organism: Allium sativum; assembly: GCA_030737875.1. Taxonomy (NCBI): domain Eukaryota; kingdom Viridiplantae; phylum Streptophyta; class Magnoliopsida; order Asparagales; family Amaryllidaceae; genus Allium; species Allium sativum. Next base: position 55,193,661 of record CM060918.1, read on the forward strand.
GAGCAATCTCATAACCCTATCGAGTCTAACTCTGGGCAGTCTACACCATTGAACAGTCTTATCATGTTCCATCTGCCCGTCACTCCTCGAGTGAACCAAGATATCATCCAATGAAAAATCACAACAACTATTTACCCCTCACGCAACCCATCCTAGTCGAAATCGACATTCCCCAAGCACAAGCCCCAAAGGCCTAAACCAATATCAGACAAGCACCCAAGGAACATCTCCTCCGAGTTCGAACAATCCACGTGAGGTGATACTAGCAAAACAATCTAGCACTGGAGTACTCATTTGCCTCCCAGAGACAACTAGAACTTATTACAACGATAACCTCTTAGCTTCCTTAACTCCAGCTACTATCGCCATTACTAGGTAGGTACCTAATACCACCCTATTCCTTTGGAGTAGATCGACTCCCCAAGATAATGCTAAACCCAGTAAAGCCCAAAACAAAGCAATCACAAGGAAACATACATCCATGGCTCGATAAGACCACATTAACTAATCATGCCAAACTAGTCAAACCACCAATCGGGTTCGTCACTACTAAAGGTCTGTCGACTAACTCAGGTTTGTCAAACAAAACCCGATCAAAACATCTTAAATAGAAAGCATACCTCGAATAACGACACCTTTTTCCTTCTGCGCCGCAGTTGGGGGCATTTGACGAAGAAGGAACATCGTTGATAGCATACGCTTTCACAATCTGCTTCTCCCTAGGAGGTTGTGGGCAATCATCCTTGTGATGTCCCGCCTGGCCGCAGTTAAAGCACTTCCTTTCCCCAGGCTTTTCTCGACAATCTCTGGCATAGTGGCCCTTCTTGCCACAACTAAAGCATTCGCCATCTTTCTTATTTTTCTTATTCTGACCATCCTTGGTCGGGTTCTGCTTCCTCTTCTTCTGAGAATTCTTCTTGCCTTCACCGCCTGCTTGCGGCTTTGGCTCCTCTGCAGATGCCGTAGCAACTTCGATCTTCGACTTAGGGAAAAGGCTCTCTGACCTTAATGCCTTTCCTACAATAGACTCGAACGTCTCATCGATATGCTTGATAAGTCTTTCCCCCAAGTACCCATCCAAGCCAGTTATGAACTTCTCGTTCTTCTTTTCGACTGTATCGATAAGGGACCATCCATATTTCGATAAAGTGTCGAATTCAGCGATATACTCCGAGACTGCTCTACCGTTCTGCTTAAGCTCCAAGAACTTCCGGAACAGTTCTGATTTATGAGCAGCTGGAATAAACTTATCACAAAAGCGAGTCTTAAACTGATTCCAAGTAACTTGATCTTCTGGAGTAGCTGTTCTAATGGCATTCCACCAATTCATCGCTCGCCCTTGCAGTTGACGAGACGCTAGCCTTCTTTTCATCGCATCCTCAAGACCCAAGTCATCGAAGATACGATCACAGCTATCCAACCAATCCTGAACATCTGTGGCCGACTCCGTTCCGTGGAACGGCTTCCCACCAAGGTTAGTGTAATCCTTGCACAACTAGGCGAAATCGACCCTCGGCGCCTGCACTACTGGACCACCACCATTTCCGGGATTGGGTACTGCTCCCTGAACATCTCTAAGCATGTCTCTCATGAAGTTAGTGAACATTGTCCTCATGTCAGGAGCATTCCCATGGTTGGTCCCTCTACCAGCACCTCTAGGATATCGGCTCATCGTTAATCTGTAAAAGGGGAAACGATTAACGATCCCATAGTGGTGCTAGTGCAGCACGACTTCATTCTTATACTACCAATAGTATATATATAGCTTTTGAAAACCAAAGTAATCACAAATACGCGCTCTCATATACGTACTATCTCTCCCTAGTGTCTTTCCCTAGGTTAACTACGCGACCTAGAGCTCTGATACCAAGTGTGACGGCCCGCCCCGCACCCACCGACATTTACTCCAAAGGTGCGCTGTACGCATGTCCAGTTGGCACGGAACGGGTCATCAGAAGGAAAGGGAAGAAGGAAATGAACATACAAGGAACCTGTAGAATGTCTCACAGCGCATAGAACAAAATATAATAATAACATACTTGACATAAAACAGGGGAGACAGTGCATAAGCTGAAAATCAGAACTAAACATCATAGCAGCGGAAATCCAAAATAAAGCTTATTACAACTTTCCAAACTGTCTCAAAAAGCAAAAGTAAGATAAAGGAGGTACACTACTAATGCCCAAGTAGCGACCACCAACGACACAGGGAGAATATCTATATATCATACGTGGAAGCCTCCTGCTCGCCTCCGAATCAGCTACTCGCGCATCACCAGCTAACCATAACCTGTCTCTAGTCTGCTCGTGTGAGCACCCAGAGTAATAAGAAGAGACATAAAACTCTGGGTCAGACATAAAGCCTGGTATGAGCGATAAGCATCTAAATAGAATAATAACAGGTATAATCCAATCATACCTGAACCTAAACCTGCAACCAAAGAGTTAGCACTACATACTGTACAACACTCTAAGGTGCCCTTTCAAATGGTGTAAAGATAACGGGGGTGGGGGTGTGCATGTCATAGTGATGTCAAACAATCAAGCATAGCAATCATCCTCACATCCCTCACTCAGTGCGTAAAGCATACGATATCCACTACTTTGGTCACCTAATACTTTGGGCCATGACGGAATCCAATCCCGTGTAACTATCACTACAAGCCCCTAATCTGTCTCTCAATAGTGAACCAAAGTTATGAATACCGACAAACCCTTTGCACACGTCCCGCAGCAAAGCCCAATCATGAAGTGAACTCATTGGTTCCCAACTGGGTCCGGGATCCTGAGCTCTAACTTCCATTTGGACTACCTTTGCATCTCGGGTTTTAGTCATCATCCTCCGGATCGGTCTTCATTCAGTTCATAGCCTCCTGGTTCGGTTCGCAGTCACCATACTGGTTCGGGTCGAGTTCCTCCATTCGGATCGGGTCGCGCCATCAACTCGTGGTCCTCCAGCTCCATCGGATCGGTTCGAGTACCCTTCAGCGGATCGGGTCGGGGTCTCCAAGTCCATCGCCACGGATCGGTTCGTGACAAGCTCATTCGGGTCGGGTCGTGCTTCATCAGTTCGTGGGGGCCCTGTCGGATCGGGTTGTGCTTCCTTCTGGCGATCGGAGCTGCTAGCGGATCGTGAAGGTGGATCGTGGTGGAGGGCTCGGATCGGATCACATTGTCGGATCGTGGTCTTCAAGCATCGGCGGATCGGGTCGCGCCATCGGTTCGGATCGCCTTTGCTTCCACCGATCCGGTCCGGTTCGGGCTGATTTCCTGCAGTTCTTCCAACGAGCAGTTTACGCCATTCGACGACGTTTTCGACCATTCTAACTATTCTAAACAGTCACAAAGCATAACATACAGTCATAGCAACATGTATAATCAACCACAAACACCAAAACAACAATATGATAGGTTAAAATGGATCAAACATAGCCAAAACCCCATATTTTCCCTTAAACATGTTTGGGTGAAACTTATGATTAGCAAAACTTAACCAAATTATCCCAAATTCACATCAGAGGTCTAAAACAATATTTCAGAATTTATGAATATTTTCCCAGATTTTTAACATGCACAAATTCACTAATTATCACTAATTACACCTTAATCCCCCAAATTCTGGGATTTGCAAAATTAGTCGAAATCAACCCAAATTCATATCAGAGGCATAAAATGATGTTTTAGAATTTTAGGAATTTTTCTAGATTTTTCCGAGCCATAGTTTCGCTAATCTTCGATAATTACCATAATTAGCCATAATTAGTGAGGAACTATGCAAATCACTCACCTTATCCACAAACAAACTTTAGATCTGAAATAATCTCTGATTTGGATCCAATCCCTACGTGTTCCAGCAGCTCTCTCGCTGATTTGGTGAAGATCTTCTTTGATTTGAGGTAGATTAGGCCAAAACTTGATTAGAAAGTGCTTAGAAGGTGATTTGGGTGTTGGAGGCCATTGCTAGAGCTTGAAAGAGGTAAGTGGCGGCTGGAAAAATGAGTCTAAAATCGAAATCCTAACCCTAGCAGCCCTTAAATACCCCAAATCCCGAAATCCCCCCTTTGGGCCTAGCTGCTAATTACCCGGTTAAGCCCAATTAGCTGAAAATAACCCTTTAAACCTTAATTCAGCCATATCTCCCAAACGGTAAGTTCGTTTGGCTATTATGACCACTCTACGGAAAGAGAAACCATCATTCGAATCCAATGGAAGTGGTTTCAGGTCAAAACTCCTTTCCAGTCAAAAGTTATGGCCAAAACAGTACCAACTAGGGGCAAAACGGTCATTTAAAAATCGACAAAAATCATGAACATGGGAAATGACCCCAATAGTCGTCTCCCAAAGTTACATGACCATACGACTTCATATGTGAAAGAAATAAATATTCTACGATCCCATGATGCGTAGAATGCGGGTCGTTACACTAACTCAAATATTCGCACAGCTTGTCTACAATTTACAGATGACACTATTCTCTTTACCACTCCAACTCCCTCTAACATTCATTGCCTTAAAATTCTCCTTTACTCTTTTGAATTAATTTCTGGACTATCCATCAATTTCAACAAAATCTCTCTTTTTATGTTGGGCAACTGCTCTCATCTGGGCCCTATAATTGCTGAATGTCTTAACTGTAAGCTCGATTCATTCCCAATTACTTATTTGGGTATTCCAATTCGTCCTACCAAACTTCATTAATCAGATTGGTTACCCCTCATTTCTAAGATTGAAAACAGACTTGCAAGCTGGAAAGCAAATTCATTATCATCAGCAGGTCGTGTTATACTTGTTAAACACGTCCTCACATCCCTTCCAACCTATTGGATGTCTTTCCACAAACTCCCGGTTTGGTTTATCAAAAAAATCGACTCAATTCGAAGTTTTTTTCTTAAGAATGGTGGAAAATTGAAAAAACTAATCAATTGACAAACTGTTTGCCTTCCTCTATCTCATGGTGGCCTTGGTATTCATAACCTCTCTGCCTTCAACACGGCACTTCTTGCTAAATGGTTATGTCGCGGCCGCGCACCAGGCCAATTTATTTGGAAAAACTGGATCCTTCATCGATTGTACCAATCAAACCCCTTTCTGATTCTTCACTTTAATCCATCATTTAAGCCCTCGCCATTATGGAAAGGAGTACTATCTATCATCCCTAGAATAAAAACGCTCTTCCATGTTAAAGTCAATAATGATGATTCTTGTCTATTTTGGATGGATATATGGAATGAACAGATCCCCTTTTCCACTCTATTCCCTAACCTTGCATCATTAAACTAGTATAACCCACTATCAGTTGCAGCTGCCCATTCTCTGGGCCCATTGGTCTTCTTACCTCCCTCTTATATTGGGCTTGAATCTCTAAACGAGCTTATATGCATTGTTCATACTCTTTAACTCAACCCAATTCAATATCGGACCTGATAAATTCTTATGGGCCTTGGGATCCAATTTTTCAGTTTCAGCCTGCTACAAATTCCTTATCCACCCAGGTCGATGTTTCTCTTTCTCCCGTGTTTGGCATCGTCACCTTCCCCCTCGTGTCATCTTCTTCCAATGGCTCCTTATCCACAACCGCATTAACACCAAAGATCGCCTGCATCGTTTTTCCGACAACATAGACCCCTTTTGCATCCTCTGTGATAATCATATTGAATCCCTCACTCATCTCTTCTTTGAGTGCGATTTTTCATATTCTGTCTGGGCAGCTATCAGCTCCTTCCTTCTTGGCTTCATACCTTCAATCCACTCGTTCTTTGAATATTGGCAACATAATCCCCCTGACCTCATTCTGGATTCTTTAGTGGCTTTCTTTGCCTGGAGTATTTGGCTAGAACGCAATGCCCACATCTTCGGCAGACCCAAGAAACTCCTGATGGGTACTTCTCATCACATCTTGCATCTTTTCGATTCTTGGACAGGATCATCCAGACCTGCTCGCTTCAGCTCTCCCTGCCATTGCCTCAGTCTCCAGGATCACAGGAAAGTAGCACCCATGTCCCGCTTTGATTCCTGTTGTAGTCTAATATTATCTGATATGCTAGTTTTTGGCTTGTTGTCTCTTGTTATATACTTTGTTCTAAACAATCTGATGTACATTATTTATTCTGCACTTTGCTTATTCTAGCTATATTGGCCTTCTTGGCCTAAACCTCTATGCTACTGGTTGGGCCTGTCAACCAGGTATATTTCTATTCATTTATTATTATGCGTAATCGGTTGTGTAGTTCCATGCTACACACCCGTCTTCCTCAAAAAAAAAAAAAAAAAAAAGTGGACGTAGGCATAACTTGCCAAACCACTATAAATCTTTAGTGTTAGTTACTTTTTCTATACTCTACGTCTGGATTTACTACCCTACTCTTTGGAAAATTGGGGTTTAACGTGAGAATTCCAATTTCCTTCATCAACACATAGTTTCCCTTGACATAGTTATTGCCCACAGGCATCGATATGCCAAGTCTATTTTATAAACCAAGGCATTTTCCTATGTCTTAGTTGACACTGTCAAGGCCGAAAGGGGTGGATCATGCTTGTTTCTAAAACCCTTGAAGTTAATTGCCGATGACGACAGGTATGTATAATTTTTTTAACTTATTTCCTTGGACACGGTTGTTGTAGTGAATGAATCTTTTATTGAAAATGTTTTAAGGCTTTGCCTTCGCGACCTGTTGGTGTCGACAACATGTTACGGAGAAACCTTATTGTTTTGAGAATAACTAGATATTGTCGCCTCTATACCTTGTCACCATAGTTATGTCAGCAGGTTATGATCACTTGCTTGTTTGTGTGATGCTGGCAGGGCTTTGCCTATCATTTGAGATGTTATTGACTTTGACTCTCGAGAAAAGAATCGAACAGGGCTTACTTTCAAAATCCTAGTGTAAAAGGAACGGGTTTTTACTTTAATTCCCTTTGGCAAAACTGAATGAGATGAGTTCAAACTGAAGCCTTAACTTGTTGGACAACTTTGTATGTTTTCTAAGGCTTGTTTGCTAGGAGTAGTTGTTAACTTTGTTTCGTTTTTGTAACAACCCGAAAATCTGGGCCAGTTTAAAAATTTTATTTTGGCAATTTTAACGAATTTTGAACATTTAAAATGAATTAATTTAAATAATATCGACGAGAAATTTATTTTGAATAGAAATAGAACGTATATTTTATATACGTTGTCGTTAGAATATAAATATTTATTTTAAATTATAAATAGAATTGAAAATGGCGTGGTAGTTCGATAATTCGATTTCAAACTTCAATTGAATGTACCGGGTGCAAAACAATCCGGATTTTAGTGAAACCAAAAATAATAGGATCTAATTGGGAATATCTTTCCAACGAATCCGAAAAATCGAAATTTCATAGCGGGGATCAAAAGATATGTCCAGTTGAAAATTCTGAATAGTCGCTATGGAATTCAGGCCCTTAAAAATAGACATTTTGCAGACGACCTCAGATTTCGACGAAACAACTTTTGTTGGATCCGGGATGTCAAGTTATTGCTAGGTTTCAAATTTCATAATTTTTCGAATCAATATGTGAGCGTGGCGAAGGAAAACGCGTTTGACCAGTTTTAGTTGATTTTAATCGACTGGAAAATGGTCATTTTTCTAACGATCTCAGAATTTGACGAAACTAGTTTTGTTAGGACCGTATCGTCTATACGAAGCTAGAAAATATTTTTCTGGAATTTTTAGGGTTCGTATGTGACCCCGGTAAATTGAATTGCGCATTCAAAATCAATATATAGAGTTATATGTTGATTTTGACGAAAACTGGTCGAAATGATCGAATCAGCCTACGATACATATCCCATTGTGTTCGGAATGGGGGTAATTAGCTGTGGACGACAGGCGGTGGGCCTCGTTTAGAGGTCGTATGAAAAAGTCAACGTTTTATAATTAAAATAATTAAAAATTAAAAGCTTCCTCTCCTCCCCTTCAAAACCGCTGCCCCCCCCCCCCCCCCTTGCTTTTCTCGTTCGTTCAAATCAACAGAAGAAAAAAAAAAAGAAACCAAAATCTAAGACCGCGATCGAAGCCGTCCACCACCACGTGCCGCCCCTCCCATCGCCTCGCCCTCCGCCAGAGCTCCGATCGCGCCGCTCCCCCCCCCCCCCCTCCCCCTCGAAGCCTGCGTCGCCACCAAAGCCCAGAGCCCCAAACGCGAGCGCTTCTCACCTCAGACGTTGCAGCCTCGCCCCATCCTCCGACCTCCTCTTCTCCTTCACCTCTTCTTCTCGCGAGCCCCCCCCCCTTCTTCTTCCTACATCCGCTGAAACCCCCCCCCCCCCACCCCCTCTTCTTCTAAAACGCTGTGAGTCCCTCTTGTATTTTTATATTTATTTATTTATCTTTCTTCTTCTTTGTTTAATTTAAGTTAAATAAATTGCAAATAAAACAATTCAATTTTGTTCGGTGGTTTACAATGCGAAGTTTGGATTTTAATGAGAGTAAAACGTGATTTTTATGATATAAAGGATTATTTTATTTTTCTTAATATAAAGGCGAGATTTTTAAAAGTGAAAAGGTCGGATTTTTATTTATATATATAGCATAGGAAGATTTTATTTTCATTGTATGAACGTCATTATAAAAGTTGGATTTTTATCTATAGGTGTGGCATATAAAATTTTGATCTTTTTTGGTATGAACGAGCATGAAAAAGAAGTGATTTTTAAGAAGTTAAAAATATAATCTTTTCTATATAGTAGGGTCGATAAAAATATAATTTTTATCTATATAATAGCGGTATAAAAAATTCGATTTTTATATATTGAATAGCGAAGTAAAAATTCGATTTTTATATATTGAATAGCGAAGTAAAAATTCGATTTTTATATATTGAATAGCGAAGTAAAAATTCTATTTTTATATATTGAATAGCGAATAAAAATTCTATTTTTATATATTGAATAGCGAAGTAAAAATTCGATTTTTATATATTGAATAGCGAAGTAAAAAATGTGATTTTTATTTATGTAGTGGCTACGGGCAACGAAAGTGACAAAAGGCGAGAACGACAAGATTTTCTACAATAGAAGTGTCGTGGAGTTGGGATAGCTATTGGTGAGAATTTCTCACTCTTCAATCTCCTTTTCTAGTTATATATATATATATACTAGGATGCAGACTGTGTTTAGTAGCACCCGACACCCGTCATCCACAGATCATGGATGGCTTGTTTGTTTGATTGATGTGTTGTGAAATTTGTTTGTGAAATTGATGTGAAATAGATAATGAAATATATTCATGTGTTGAACGGAAATAAAATATTTATATAGTTAAAAATATTTTATTGTTAAAAATATAAATTTTAACGTGAAAGTGAATAAATAAATATTTATAAACAAATCGGCCGATTTGTTTATATACACTGATTTGACTTATATTGATTGGGTCGATAAATTTTACACATCGCCCAACTGCACAAATAAAATCTGAGTTTGATTGTTTGAAACCCTACACGGGTATTGGGATAATATATGACATACACTAATCCCAATAATTAGTTGTATGTCGATCGATTGATTGACAGGCTGTTATAAGCGTTAGATATCTATATTTGATGCTTATACAGTGTAGTGCACTTTGGATGATGGTTGATTATTTATCGTTGCTATTATATACATGTGTTGTATGGAATCCATATAATTAACTTTGTATGGTAATTGATTGGGCCTCATTCCAATTTAGAAAATAAACAATATTATAAAGTAAAGGTTCATGTGTTGACTGTACTCATCCGTTGAGATTAGTCATGTGTTGAACGAAAGATTTTAACAATAAAATTTATATCTTTATCACTATAAAGTAAAGGTTCATGTGTTGACCGTACTCATCCGTTGAGATTAGTCATGTGTTGAACGAAATATTTTAACAATAAAATTTACATCTTTATCATATATAAAATTAGAAACTAACTGGGAAATAGTTAAGAAGAATGGTTTCCTGGGTATTGGTCTGATGTTGGTTTCGGCCTTCGGGGTTAATATTCAGGGAATCGTTCTCTTACTAATTTACGGTTGGAGTCTGATTTGATATCAAACGATAGATACCATAATTTTTATAAAATATATTAAATAACAAAAATAGTCACACGTGGACAGTACTCATTCATTGGGATTAGTCACGTGTTGACAAAAATATAGATTCATTTGTCGAATAGAATAAAGTAATTATTGAAATATATAAAGCCGTATTGATTAGAGATGCGCTATTTTGACGCGAACGATATTTATATCGATTATATTCATTTTTAAATTTGAATTGAATCGAATAGAAAACCAATTTGAATTGAATCGAATAGAAAACCAATTTGAATTGAATCGAATAGAAAACCAATTTGAATTGAATCGAATAGAAAACCAATTTGAATTGAATCGAATAGAAAACTAATTTGAATTGAATCGAATAGAAAACCAATTTGAATTGAATCGAATAGAAAACCAATTTGAACTGAATCGAATAGAAAACCAATTTGAATTGAATCGAATAGAAAACCAATTTGAATTGAATCGAATATAAAACGAATTCGAATTGAATTGAAAACGAATTCGAATTGAATTTAAAACGAATTCGAATTGAATTGAAAATGAATTAGAATTGAATTGAAAACGAATTGAAATGAATTCAAATTGAATTGAAATTTGAATTGAATAGAAATGAATTTTAAAACGAATTTATAAGGAAAAATTCAATTTTGATTGAATTGAAATGGAAGGTTGAAATTGTTTTTGAAACAAATTCAAAACTATTTATAAAATTCGTTTTAAATAGTAATCGACGAAATATATATTATATATATAATATAATGGCCTGAATAGAAAGCGTCGCACCGCGGCAGTTCGTGAATTTCGACCATTTATTTCAAACGGACATTACGGGAGATCCGACCGTCTGATTCTCCTAAAACCGGAACCGTTGGGTTCGTATCGAAAAGAGCTTTCTAACGAATATTAGAAATTTAAAATCTAACGGTTGGATTTGGAGATACGTCCAAATAAAATTTGGAAAAGGTCGCTGTAAGTGCAGTTCGATGGCCATTGTTGGAAATCGACTGTACGGGCCTTGATAAAATTATTAAAAATAGTAATAATTTGCGTAAAATCAAAAGAAATGATTTGGGAAAAATGAGGAGGAAAAACTCCATATTTGAAAAGATAAAAATAGATTTTTATCGAAATGAACTAGTTTTGAACTAAAATTAAAACCCGTTTATTTTTAAATAAATAAATTGGATTTGAAATGGGTATTAAATAGAATTGATTTGTGGGTTTATCGTGAAGGGTGTTTTAAATAACACTTATTCTTTAACCGGATAATAAATGGAATGTGATTTGGGTTTATCGTGAACTATGTTTTAAATGACATTAGTTCTTTAACCCGGTAAAAGGAGTTTTAATGAATCCGCAATCAGATTGAAATGCGAATTGATAATTTAAATTATCAAATTTGGCAAATGAGCGAGAATGGAGTATTACCAGTTTTGCTCCAAAACGATAGTTAAATCTTTAATTAGATTTGAACGTGAAATGGTAATTAATTTTACCGATAACACCGTGGTGTTAGATATGGAGTATTACCAGTTTTGCTTAATGGGATGAATAAGTTGGGATTGGGAAATAAAATAAATAATTACTTCGGTGTGATTCGCTAATCTCGACTAGTTTGGAAAACCATAATTTGGTTTGAAAGGACATCCAAAGGAAGATTAAAGGATAAATTTTAAAGAATTTATCTTGGATAAAATTAATGGGAACCTTTCCCTAAGAATTGAAATTTAGAAACTAGCTGTAGGTTAGTTAAGAAGAATGGTTTCCTGGGTATTGATCTGATGTTGGTTTCGACCTTCGGGGTTAATATTTGGGAAATTGTTCTCTTGCTAATTTACGGTTAGTGACTAATGAATTGGAATGAGGCGTATGTTGTGTTTGTGTAACATTTGTTTTTAATATACGCGGGTTGTTCGGAGAGGCCGGGTTTATACCCATTCTGAATAACCGATTCGACGATAAGTCAAAGATGAAGACGGTGGTTGAAGACCAGAAGTCTTCACATCGTTTGGGAGATTACTGATGATCTTGATTGGGCTGTACACCCAAGAGGATGGAAATAGTCGGTGGTCGTCCAGACGTACTTGGAGATCGATGGATATGCGAGGAAAGTGCCTCCGGTTTCGTTCAGACCCAGAACGAACTTGTAAATGGATTGTGTGTCTGACATTGGATTTTATTCCATGTTGATTGATTTCTGTTAAATATATATATGTTTGGCGGCGGAGAATTTATTCTCTTGCTTAACGCCCTTCTCTGAGACGTACGAGCTTAGAGGTTATATATCGATAGATATCAATCGCATGGCATGAATTGCCTGTGTGGCATGTTGAGTTGCATGGATCAAGGCTTTTGTTGAAAAGCAAAGTCTTGTGGTTGATGATCAAAGCACGGCCTACGTGGCAGCTTTGTGTATAACGTGAATTCGCGAGCCTTACACCTCGGTATGAGTTAAAAATGGGATAAGGACTGCAGGGAGAGCACGACGTTTCTTTCTAGCTTTGGTGGTGTCAGTGACTTACCAGCCCTGACATTTATATACTTTTCACCTATGTGGTTGTTGGATGAGGCGCCTCGATTTTAGGTCTGTAAGGACCGGGAAACGTGTGTTCAGGCATAATTAATCCTCAAACATAAGAGAGGACCGGCCCTGAAGCATCCAGGGGTTACCCAGAGTGTGTAGTCCCGAGGTATTTGCTAGAGTGTCTCGAAGCGGAGAGGAGCTTGCCCCTTGCCTCGACTCATGACGGAAATCCAATTTCCAATACGTGTATCTCGGTTTTATTTGTAGAGCCTAGTATGGCGACATGATAGATGGTACCCATGCCGCCTAGGATTGATATTTATGATTGAAGTTGTTTTGACACTATACACCTATAATAGTATCAAATGATTTGTTTTAAACGTACCAAGCATGTTTGGCTATTATAAGGGAAAACCCTATCCTCCGGCCTGCGTTGCATTGTGTGATGGGACCTGGGTCTTATAATAGCTTCATTTTTCGAAAAAGCATCGCGTTGTTTATTCTATGCACTGGTATTCTTGGGAGGAAACCCGTTCCGTGTTATACGGCGTGGTCCCTTGAATTACTCTCTTTTAAAGTAAAGTTTTAAATAACTATTTTAGTTCTCACACCAGTCACATGACTGACCTGGAGTTTATTGTTTTAACCTAAACTCTGGGTGCCCTTATTTTCGACACGGGCAGCTAGTAGTTTTGGTTTTGCAGATTTATATTCACAGGATCCTGATTTACAGCTGGAACGATGCTCGGAAAGCTCTGTATCCGTGCATTACTTTCAGTTGTGTTTTGTATTATTTTTCGCTGCGATGTATTTAAATGTAATTTATTGTAATATCTGATATTTGTTGAATGTAATTTTATTCATTTATACTCTGTATATTCTTGTGTTCTGATGGAATTGTTGTAATAACAATGGAATGTTCTTCCGTCTGCGTTCTGATTCGTCCTGTTCTCAAAACGATCAGGGGTTTCGAACGGTCTAGATCGGTTTAACGACTGATTCGGATCGAGCGAAATTCCCGGCCGTCACAGTTTTCTCATTGGTTATTACCATGTGGCTTCGACACTTAAGGAAGGAGTTGAAAGGGATTTTCTGAGCCCATTAATTGTTGGATGCTTTCGGCAGAAAGGTGAAAACATCATTATCACTATTATGTTTAGCCTTCGGAAGGCTGGGGTTTTGTTTGAATAATGGTAAAAACCATACATGTCATTGCATATGACTGAACACATTGGGGGTACCAATGTAGGGATAAATTGAGGGTTTACCATTTTACATGAACAATTATTGAGGAGATAAGTATAAAATAAACTGATAGGTTCTCAGTAAACCTAGAGTAAAAATACGAGATGTTGGTAGGGGTTTCGCATCAGGTATAAAAGGTTTATAGTTGCCCTATAGATAAAACTACACTATTTTGAATAAAGGCTTATAGCCATTCCGTGGTATAAAACTACCAGGTTCTTAGTTATCTTACGGGTAAAACTACGAGATGTGAGATAGATAATCCATATTAGATTAGGGGTTTCTGGTTATCTCACGGCATAAAACTACCCGGTTTTTAGTCAAACTAACGAATAAAACTAAGAGGGTGTTAGGTAGTTAGCTGACATCCAATTGAGGGTTTCTAGACATCCTACGGTATAAAACTACTCGTTTTTAGTCAACCTACGGATAAAACTAAGAGGGTGCCTGGTGGTTAGACGGCATCCATTGAAGGGTTACATAATAAATTTATTGGGGATAGTTAATCCAAAAGCCAAGGGAGGGTATCCTAAATTTGAATAAAAGAATAACCAACCCATGAATAAAAGAATGATACCTATGAAATTGGTAGGTCGAAAGGAATATAAAGTATGTTAAAAAATTAGTCAATATAACGGAGGGATGGGAAATCCACAACATGATTGCATGTTTCATATCATATTGCTTTCATTATTATTTTGAGTTAGGCTAACCATTGAAGTGCAGGAGCATAGGTCGGGTTGTTATGTTTCAGTATTAGCGAGAAACCTGTTTCGCTAAACGGTGTGGTCCCGCTAATTACTTTTCGGTTTCAGGTAAAAATGACATTATTCAGACCAATCTGTTTGATTGACCCATAGTTTTTTAGTTCCCTTTTAACTCTCATGTACTCATTTAAGTAGGTTGAGAATTAAGGTTTTCATGTTATGTTCTTCGAGTAAAGCTTACGGGGATGAGCAGGACGCTATAAATAATAAGGAATTTTCTGCTATATATTTATTTATCTTTTATGATTAGGGAAGACGCAAAGGTGTGTAATGCCTTTATCTAGACTTTCATCATTCAAAAAGGCATCTTCATACACCGCCTTTCTGTTTTGTAATATTTATGTATTTTTTGTATGAGTTATGCAAAAGGGAATATGTAATGAATGTCATAGAATAAATGTTATTTCAATCTTTTTCATATTCACATGCTTCCGGATGCCATTGATTTATTAACTCACCATTACCTATCACTAAAAGTTAAAACAACATATAACTACAACATCCGTAGCACTTAGTTTTTGACCTTAGAAAATGGGGTGTTACGCATCACCTCCACACAAGAAAACACTGATTTAGCGTCATATATTTAGAAGCAGAAATTTCCGTCGCTAATTTGCAACGGATTTCCATGTGATCTACAAGTGATAGTTTTTTTTGTTTTTTCAACTTTATTTTCTTTTATTTATTACCGTCGTCTTTTGTCATCCATCACGAAGCCGTTGCAAATTGCGTCAAATTATTGATAGAAAAAATCTACCGCTATTTTCCGCTGCAAATCCAGGCAGAATCCAAACGAATAATTATTGAAGCTATTTTGCAGCAGAATTCCAACAGATTTGCAAGAGATGTTTATATTATTTTTCTAAGATATATTTTAATGTTATTTTTTAATAATTAATAATTAATTTGTTCTAATTAATGAATTATAAGTGATAATAAATAGTAATTTACATTCTATAATAAATAACTTATAATCATTGCTTATTTAGAATTAACAAAGTAATCGTTGCTCATACCCAATATATCATTAAATTCTTAATTAAGTCTTCTATTTTCATCACAAATTTCAATCAGTACGCCAGTATATTTTACGCTAAATCCCAAAATTTCAAATTGTTCTTTTATAATTATTCCCCTAAATAATGAAAATACCAGTTTATTATAATAATTATTTAATAAATAATAATAGAATTTGATACTTGTGAAATGATACATAGTATTCAATAATTAATTTTAAATAATTATATTTAATCATTATAGTTGGTACATATAATTTATAATTATAATTATATTTATATTTTATATTTCGAAAATTTTGAAATTTTGAAATTGTCTTGAATAAGTTTGAAATAAATCATAAAGTTTACAAAAACAATTATTGCTTGACATGAAATAACCAAAATTTCTAAACTTTAAAATAATTGAAAAACCCATTTAATAGTTTAATTTAAATCGTATAATACTTCATGTTCATATATTAATAACAAAAAATAAATAATTGCTATTAATAATTAATAATATAGGTTAATAAGTAATCTTTAATAATCAGTGATTAATAAGCAATCTTTAATAATTAAGAAGTATAATTTATTATCTAGTATCTAAAAATTAATAATATTACTGATAATTATGATTAATGTGTATTGTTTAAAAAATTAAAGCTTTCGTATTTTCTGAAATAAATATAAAGTTGAAATATAAACTTTTGAAGTTTTCATAATTTTGAAATAGATATAAAATTTTAGAAAATTATATTATTTGGTAATAATAGTTAAATAATTAATAAAAAACAATATTCACTACTAAATAATAATAATAATTAATATATAATTTGTAATATAAGATAGTTACATTAATAATTACTACCAAATAATTGAAAACCAGTATAATAATTGATTAATAATTTTTTTGACAAGGCATATTGATTTAAATCAATTACTAAATAACTGATAATTAATAAATAAGAAATAATTTTTATTAACTGATAATTAAGTGTTAATAATAAATATTAGTAATTTACCTTTAACAATTTTTCTACTTTACAAGTGTCTTAAATGCTCATTACGACTTTTTTGTTTGTTAGCCACCAGAAATTTCAAAATTTTAATTTTCCCTCTAACGTGAAAATTTGGCTCTAATATTTTTTTCTCTCCGTCCGTTTCAGTGACATAAACATCGGAAGAGTAGAACTTGTAGGCGGCTCAAACATAAACACTCATTTCTTCTCCTTTAAAATCAAAGCCTTCAAATCTGAAATCAATTCCCAACCTCTACCATCAGAACCCAAGAGTTAAAATTTCTCTTTACCTTTAAAACCATCATAATCGAAAAATCTGACCATGTTCCCAGATAACGATTCACTGGTTTGGGAAATTCACAAAATCTGGACTACTGAAGAGGTCGATCTCTCTCAAGATACAGGGCATTTGGATGCCTTAAATGAAGATGGAAATCGCTTGCTCGCTTACTTGCTTGCCTTCTTCATCTTCTCTGATGGCATCACATAGAAAATCTCGCCATCAGATTCGCGAAGGAGTTCACATCGCCGAGGCCTGCTCCTTGTATAGATTTTAGATTGGCATCAGAAACATCCATTCAGGGATGTACTTGTTGCTGGAAACAAACGTCAAACGTAATACTGATCGACACCGTTCATGAGAACCCTAATAAGATCCATCCTCGAAAATGTCAATTCGAAATCATCATCCGTAACTCTTCTGTGCCTCAAACACGCAATCCGCTCTATCTCCTCAAGCCCAACTCTGTTTCTCATGTCCTCGCACCTCTCGCCTTCTTCTGGGCTTTTATTCCTCTCTTACTCAGCGTGGAAGCTCTCTTTTTCTACAACTCCTCTCTATCTGAGGGGAAAATATGTATTCTTTCCTAACGATTTGTAAAAATTAGAAGTCTGAATGTCATGTTTAATGTTGAGAGTAAGGAAGAGAAAAAATTTACGGTTGAGGTTGAGAATGAAGATAGATTTGTTAATTTACCTAATTTGGTATAGATTGCTCGTGGATTGACTGGACCTTTGATTGGATGGATGATAATCAATGAGTGGTATCTTCCAACTTTTGGTGCACTGGCAATATCTGGAGCAAGTGACTGGTTGGATGGATTTCTTATGAGAAGGATGGGCATTAGTTCAATGTATGGATCATACTTGGATTCACTTGCTGACAAGGTTCTAATTGGTTGCGTATCTCATGCTATGGTAAAAAAAGATTTTTTACACTTGGGGCTTGTTGGCCTTATTTTATTTAGAGATGTTGGTCTTGTTATTGATGCAGTTTATAAAAGAGCTTCCAATTTGGGGTGGAAGTGGAAGAGTTGGGCAGATTTTGTCAGTCTTGAAGCTAAACATAAAGAGATGGTTAAGCCTTTGTTTATTAGCAAGATAAATAGTCTTTCAGCTCCTATTGGTTGCTTTTGCTCTTCTACAACCATTATTTGACACCGATGAGTCCTTACTATACCTGAGCTACTTAAGTTGGTTGGTAGCGTCGACAACTATTGCATCCACCGTCGCTTATAGGGTTCAACATTTTCGCAGCAGAGTGGCATATAAAAGCCAGCTGAAGAACGCTTAATTCTTCTATACTTTGAGCCATTCACTTATAGATTTAGTCCTTTTCTTTTTGCTTGATAATTTTATCTGTCATTTTGATATGGTAGCACAACAACATGGACAATATATAGATATGTTTATTATTAAAAAAGAAGAAGAAGGAAATATCAAATAATCTGCGAAAAAAGATAATCTTTTCCATGCTGTCAAGGCCATACCTCGTGCATCCAAGAAAGTTGAATGGGCAATTCATTGGATTGATGTATTTCAGGTGATATATTGACTTCAATATTGTTACTATTATATTTCGAACTCTTGTCAACTCTTCGTATTGACATATTCCCGTTAAAATCATTAAAAAACCTAGACTGAAAAGGATGAATGAAGCTGGTTGTAGTGATGATGGTGACTTTGTTGAACTTTTGCTCGACTTGGAATAGGATGAAAAGCTTATTGATTCTGATGTAGTTGATATTCTTTAGATATGTGTTAGCTTATTTTCTCTTTAATAGCTAACATATTGGTGCTGATCAAAATTTTATTGGTTGTTAGAGTATTGTTGTTTCTCTTCTTTTATTTTGATAAAATGTTGTTGCAACCAATTACCCTTTTTTAATGCACAATTCTTAGTTATGTGCTATTTCTGTCTTGTGGGCATTGTCTTATATCATTCAGATTTACTCAAAGTAGTATCCTCCTACAGCGATATTATATCTTTGGCAAAAGATGATGCATATGCTTACCTTGATCTTAGTTTAATATAATAATAATAATAATAGCTAACAGTTATATCTTGGGCTTTTAAGTTGGTTTATGGTAAATCCATTGTCAGTTTAATATAAAAGGTTCAGCTACAGGATAGTGCTGAAATTACAAAGTGGTTTTCCCTGAGTTTGATAGGCACAAGTAGCTACCACAATCATTTACTTGCTTGTCAAAGGCCAACTAAAATTTACACTGTTTTATCTTATCAGTTAATCATATTTGAATCTACTGTAAAATCATTATGTCATATTTAGAACAAATAAGGCATGTAATAGTCGTATTTAAATCTAATGTAAATCGGATACTGTATTATCTTAGTAGTTTGATTTTTTTTTTTTGTCATTATGACATACATTGTCCTATTGTAATCCGCTACATACGCGTGTGAAATATCCAGGATATCTTAGAAATAAGAGATTTGTACCATAGTTAAATTGTTTCTGTTATATTTGGAGTAGCATAATAATTTCAGGAACGTACATTAATTGAAATATGGATGTAATACAAAAAAAAAGTTGGAAAGCTATGTGGATGTAACCGACCCTGCTCGACCTTATATTGCTCTGCTATTGCCACTGCATATACTGCTTAAATTATTTGATCATCTTTTTTTGTTGCTCTTAACATCATTTTCTGTACATAGTTGTTTAAAAAAGAAAACCAGTTTCTCTCTCTCTTTTCTGTTGTTCTTAAGGTCTACAACTGCCACAATATACATTGTCTAATTTGAAGTTCCGTTCCATCTATTATGTTTAGAAGCAGCATTTGGTCGCGCTCCTCCTTTTTTCCACCAATTTCTCTCTTTTGTTCTTTCCCCGGATGAAGCAAGTTTAAGAAATTATCCGCATAACCTGGTGCATGGTTGAAATGACAACATATGATTTTTCTATTTGATCACTTCCGTTTATTAGTAGAGAGCATGTGGGCGCACGAGTTGTTTAATTTATATCTACGTATGTCCATAAAGAAAAATGACCATTGAATGTAGGCATTTGTTCTTATTCTATGTGAAGCCGTACAAAAGAAAGAAATCAGTTATTCTGAATATGTAGAAATTACATGATCCTGTGGTTATTTACTGTGTCCATTTCCTAGTTGAATGTTATTAAATGTTGATTTTTGAATTTAGGGAAAAAAATTCATAGGTAAAATGTTTCTTGGGATTGCCGTTTTGTACAAGTTAAAGAGCTTTGTAGAATTACGTTTGTTTTGGTCTTTTATTGAATACATGCTCAAAGTATTGCTTTGTTATATGCAGTTTGCACACAGGAGATGCGTACAGAGATGATGCAATAAAAAAGGGGACACAACTTGTGAAATATGTAACCAGGTTAGTTTATTTTTGTTAGATATACATACATACATATATCACATAATGAATTCTCCTCCACAACTTTATAGTTGTGGTTTTAATTTTAAACATTCAACATTATCATCACAAGGGACCCGATTCAGCCAAATAAGGCTATACGCTTGTCTGGTTAATAGGAGAATCATATTGTTTGCAATTTGAATAATAATATGTTGCACATATGCTTTGCAACAACTTACAAATAATATTGTTTATTGCCATCATATTGTAAGTTAAACAATATTTTGTTTTGTAGTTATGCGAAGTGCACAAGGTCCATCGTATGGCACGAAGAGTACATTTCACTAGACTAGCATGTATATTTTGGCTTTATGATTTTGTATTGTATTATATTTTCAAGCCGTCACTTGTATATGTGTTGTGTCTATGTATTATGTATTTTAATAAATTAGAAGCTTGGTTTCTTTTGTTTTGTCAGTATACAGTATAACAACTAACGTTTTGACTGTTTATTTGACGTTAACAGGACCATCGTTGTTGATGTTAAGGGGAAAATATCATAAGCAAAGCAAGACTAAATCTATCATTTTTCTATTTTGTAAGTAAAATTATTGATGTAAAAATGTATGTGGTATTATGTGTGGATATGTAAAAGTTGATAAAACAATATGTGTGACGGCCCACCCCGCACCAGCCAACATTTCCAATGAAATGCGCTGTACCGATGTCCAACCAGCACGTGACGGTCGTCAAAAAGGAATTTGAAACTATGAATCATCGAGGAATCTGTAGTATATCTCACAGCACATGGAACAAAATATAATATAACATAACTTGATATAAAACAGGCGAGACAGTGCATAAGCTGAAAACCAAGCTATCATAGCAGCGGAAAATTCAAAATACAGTCTATGATCCAAACTAACATTATCACAACTTTTAAAACTGTCTCTAAAGCAAAATAGGAAGGTACACTACTAATGCCCAAAGTAGCGACCAACAACAATACAGGGAGAATATATGGGAATGATATGTATAAGCCTCATGCTCGTCTCCGGACAGCCACTCGTGCACAACCAGCTAACCTGTCTCTAGTCTGCTCGTTTAGGAACACCCAGAGTGATAAGAAGAGACATAAAACTTTGGGTCAGACAAAAGTCTGGTATGAGCGATAAGCAGCAAAACAAAACAATAACAGGTATACATAACCATACCTCAACCTGGACCTGCAACTAAAGAGTTAGCATAACAGGATGTACAATACTCTAAGGTGACACTAATACATGGTGTGAAAATAATGGGGAGGGGGTGTGCATGTCATGGTGATAGCAAACATCAAACATAGCAATCATCTCACATCTCTCACTCAGTGCGTAAAGTATACGATATCCACCACTTTGATCACCCAATTCTTTGTTACGATCACTCTGCCCCATAGAGTCATGTCGACTCCACTGCACTGATCCTTAACCACTAATACTTTGCTATGTTCACTTTGCCCCATGGAGTCATGACAACTCCACTACACTGGCTTATAGCCCTGCGACGATCACTTTACCCCATGGAGTCATGACAACTCCACTACACTGATCCATAGCCAATATCCATCTCTCAGTAGTGAGTCAAAACTATGGACATCGATAATCCCTTTACACACGTCTCGTAGCAAAGTCTAACTCATGAAGTTAACTCGTTGGTTCCCATCTAGATCCTGGGTTCTACTTCCTATTTAGACTACCTTTGCCTCTCGGGTTTTGGTCATCATCCTCCTGGTCGTGATCTCCAATCGGTTCGGTTCAGGTGTACCTCTTCGGTTTGGTTCGGTCGTGATTACCCCATCGGGTCGGGCCAGGCTCCTCCATTCAAATCAGTTCATGCATAGCAACTCTTCTTGGTCGGATCGTGAGCACCCATTGGGTTCGAGTCGGGATCCTCGGTTCGTGATGTCCTCAGCATCGGGTCGTTACTCTAACTTCGGGTTGGGGTCCTCCATTGGCTCGTGGGTCGAGCCTTCACCGGATCGGTTCGTGGAGCTCGAGCAGGAGCGGCTCGGTTCGGGGTATGTGAAAACCCGTAACTTCCCCGTAAAGGAAAGTGTCGGATAGTTCGAGAACAAGCCACAAAAGAACGCATACAAAAGAACATTTCATTGTATATTACAACAATGCACCAGATTACAAGAATATACAGAGTATAAATGAATATTACACAGAAATATCAGAGATTTAAATTACATTTAAATACATAGCAGCGGAAAATAATACAATACACAACTAGAATGAGATATACGGATACAAAGCTTTCCGGATATCGTTCCAGCTGTAAACCAGGATCCTGTGAATATAAATCTGCAAAACCAAAACTACTAGCTGCCCGTGTCAAAATAAGGGCACCCAGAGTTTAGGTTAAAACAATAAACTCCAGGTCAGTTGTAACACCCCGCCTCCGCTAGGGTCACTCGCACAGGAATGCACTAACTTTAGAGGGGCATTATTGGTAAACATGCACAGAAATATCACAAGACATAACATATATAAATAGCGGAAGTAAAATCAAACTTTCATAACATGAATAAATAAGGTCTAAAGCCTTTTACATCAGAGTACATCAAAACCTGTCTTGCAATAGTAAAGAAGCATAAAGACTTTTTAATAAATTATTCCCCAAGTAAAACAGTAAAGTAGCCATAGCCAAGAGAAGTCCAAGCCATCCATGATGGCCTTCAAGCAGAAGAAGTCCGAACTAAACGGCATTGTTTCCTCCCTGAAACCTGGGGGGGGAAACGGAAGAAAAGAGGCGAAACAAAACGGGTCAGTCAAAAAGACTGAGTAAGTCCTATCTACTTCCAGTATAAAAACAG
Organism: Allium sativum; assembly: GCA_030737875.1. Lineage (NCBI taxonomy): Eukaryota > Viridiplantae > Streptophyta > Magnoliopsida > Asparagales > Amaryllidaceae > Allium > Allium sativum. Next base: position 55,216,753 of record CM060918.1, read on the forward strand.
GTAAAGGTAACATGACATGCATAAACTGAAAGTAAACATAAGGATAACTACAAGATAGATAAACCAGGATAGCCAGTTGAACTACTGCGGCAAGGTAAACTAAGGTATCATGATAAACTATGGTGTTATGATAAGTCAAGGTATCACATCATCAGATTTTTGTCGAGTACATTATCCTAAGGTATCTACCCCGTCTAACATCCCACGGTTATGTATGTTCTTCCTAGTTCTAACATGTATATTTGCTCTGCACCTCTCGTACTAGTATCCCTACCCGCGTCATGTGTTAACCATGAATGTCCCTTGCTCAAAGTCGTGTAATGGTCCTTGTCAACCTAATATATCGCATATATAGGTTACTCAAATCATATGTTTCTTTCCATGTATATAAGTTCAGTCCTTTGTCGTACCTCGTACGGGCTTCCTCATGTCGTATTATCCTTGAAATCGTTTGGACTGTCATCCTTGTTCTAGCTAGGCTCTTCCATATGAATCATCGTTTGAACTACTAGGACTTACGCCACCTAGCACCACTAGGGATTACGCTCACCTATTGCACGCTTTCGTATTTCGGTTTGGGTTAAACCACCTAGGCCACTAGGGATTACGCTAACCCTCAACCGCGCCCCTTTTTCCCTCGCATTCATCGTGAATCGTTTTTCTATGACTGTATGCACATGTATCACATCGTGCCATCTGAGTCCTGTCACAGGGCAAAACAAGAAATACAGGACTCGGTCGGGAGCTTTAGATTTATCTGCCGATGCAGATACTAAGGTCTGCTTTTCTACACGTGGCTATGGTCCCACGAGACCCCTCCCTCAACTAATGAAAGGCAACACAAGAGAAAATCTTGCATGAGAACTACACTCCGGCCAGCCCACATCCTACGGCCTACCTCACCCATAATTAGATAGCAAATCATGGTCTGTTGGGTGTTCCCTGCCTTTCCGTACGTACACGCTTGACTCAAGATGGTAGATGATCGACGAACTTGCTATCTCGGGCACCTTATGTATTCGCCGACTCACTGCTATCCACCCCAGTCTTTAGGTCGCTCGCATAGCAACCAAGGCATATTCTTGGTTCTTCTACCGCAGACCTCAACCTCTCGTGAGCCTAGTATAATGACCTGGCAGCTCACAGAGGGATCCCAAGAGTATCCTCACGTTCCCCGAAGCCGCTGCTTCGTTACCCAGTTCGTTGGGGCCTTTATCTAAATCAGATAGCCTGCTCCTACACGCATAATTAAACGTATCGGGTTACTAATCTATCTAAGAAATGGTCCAAATTTCCTTGACTAAGAATTATTACTTAGTTTCCCTTAACTAAGGTTTACCACTTAGCCTTATTTCCATAATCCTTGTTAACTATGGTTATTTACCTAATCCTCCGAATTAGGGTTTATCTAATGGGTTAAGTGTCACTTAAGTTCATAACTTAGCCTGTCTACAACCCATGTCAAAATTGGCTAAATATCCAAGTCCAAGACTTAACCCTACAAACCATGTGTTAAGCTGGCTAAGTATATCAAGCAATCCACGACTTAACCTCGTCTAATTATCATTTTAGATTGGTTAAGTATATGTTAATTTGACCTTATCAAATTACCGAGTCAAATCGGTCAAGCGTATTCGAAACGATTCGTGACTTAGCCTTATCATGTTTTCACGTTAGATTGGTTAAGTATAGGTTAACTTAACCTCATCAAATTAACGAGTTAGATTGGTTAAGTATAGTTCACTTAACCTCATCCAATCATCGTGTTAAATTAGTTAAGTGTTTAACTTAACCCCATCGAATTACCGTGTTTAGATTAGTTAAGTGTGGATTACTTAACCCCATCTAATTACCGTGGTTAGGTTAGTTAAGTCTTAATTACTTAACCCCATCTAATTACCGTGGTTAGGTTAGTTAAGTCTTAATTACTTAACCCCATCTAATTACCGTGGTTAGGTTAGTTAAGTCTTAATTACTTAACCCCATCTAATTACCCAGTCGGATTAGTTAAGTGTAAATTACTTAACCCCATCTCCTAATCATCTTGCATGGTTAAGTGTCATTAAGGAATCAAGTCCGGTCCCACTTAACCTACCCATTCGTGTCATATCGGTTAAGTGTCATTAGTCAAATTTACTTAACCTTATCATGTGGCATTAATTTAATTAATGCACTCTTAACCTCTCACATTAGACCTTGTTGTGGTTACTAGTTAAGCCGGGCGGGTCCGGGTAGATTTACACCACAACTTAGTCTAACCTCGGGTCTTAAGCGCGACATGACCAACTTCCCACATTGGATCCTATTGTTTGTAGCTACTAGTTAAGCCGGGCGGGTCCGGGTAGATTTATGCTACAAACTCAACCCAACCTCGAGTTGGCCACACTTATATTATCTAAGTTCATCATGTTTCCAAAACACGTTACAAGTTTTCAAGCATTTGGGTAGACCTAACTTAATAGGTAAATTCCCAAAGGGTAGACCTAACTTAATAGGTAAATTCCCAAGCTCATGTTTTTATGCATACTTACATGCCAACTTCCATGTTATCTTTCAAGTCATAATTTCAAGTATAAACACATGTCATATTCAAGTTAAGATTTTGCGACATGTTCATGTTTATCTAACTACCCAAAATCGTGTTTTCCCAACGCAAGCAAAGCGAGTCAACATAGTAAGGATACTATGTCACATATTGGTCTCAAAACATGCATGATGCCAAAAGGGCTTGGCTTCCACATGCATAACATCATAAAGAGATTGGCCATAAACATGCATAGTGTCATAAGGTAATTTGGCCACAAACATGCATATTATCAAAAAGGGTTTAGCCATAAACATGCACAACTTAAAAGAGGGGATTGGCCATGAGCATGCATAATCTCATAAAGGATTTGGCCACAAACTTGCATGTTACCCTAAGGGGTTTGGGTTCATAAACATGCATAAGCCCCAAAATCTTGTTTTAGCCAATGTTTCACACATAAAGTGGTTCCTAAAGGTTCATGCTAGCATTTCATGCATAAAGATCCAAACTTGCAAGTTAAACTAGGTTATGCATAGCATGAGAGGCATGATTAAGTCACTCACATGGCCTAAAATCATAATCATGAACATAAGAGGCAAGGTAAGGCTCATATAGGTTCGCATAATCATGTTTAGCCTCATTTTATCCCATGTCATTATCAAAACTACCGTTTCCATCTAAAAGTAGCTAGAAATTACATAGTTAGGCCTAGGGAAAGAAGCATGAACCATCTTGGCTAAGAAAGGTGCCTCCTTTGTAGAAGAATCGTCATGGAACTCGCATAGCAATGTTGATTTGGCCTTGATTTGGTGTAGCAAGCTTGCACCTTTTGATTTGAACTTGATTTGGATGCATAGGCTCTAGGGATTTGAGATGGAGGCCATGAGAGTAGAAATTTGGCCATAGTTTAGTTACATGAGTGAATAATGAGGGTTTAGGGGTAGGTTTAGGGTCTTTTTATAGAGATTAGGATAGTTTTAGGCCCTTAGATTAACCCTAGGATAGATCCAAGCCCTCAAAAATCGTCACAAGCCTCCAAAACAAGACCAAGGGCCAAAACAGGTGCACTAGGCCAGCCAGGGTCAAGCCAGAAGGCTGTGCAGGTTTCTGGCTCGACACGGGCGCACTTCCCAAGTGCGCCAGTGTATTTTTGTGCTGGCGCACTTCACAAGTGCGCCAGTGCATTCTGGCTTGTTTTCGGTTTTTCTGCCTAACTTCGTTCGTCCATATCTTCTTTATACGGACTCCGATTTACGAAATTTCGGACTCTATTTCGCGTATTTTTCCGAGACGAACGCAATGGCGCAACCCGTTTATCCTGATTCAGATTTTATAATTTAATTCTGCCTTGATTCTTGTCTTTACATGTTATCGAAATACGGGTTGTTACATTCTCCCCACCTTTGAGGATTTCGTCCCCGAAATCTCCAAGTTAGAAAGAACATATCCTACCATCCATCATTCATCTACTCAAAACATCATCCACAAGCAACCATTGTCCTTAGATGATTTCTAATGCTGTATGAATAGATGCAAAACGTGTGTGTACATGTTCCTTAGCTAATGCTAATGATCAGGCCTGAATAATCTTTCTGATGCAAAATATGTATAGTGCCATGAATCCAACATGTATGCAAATAGTCCTAGTCATATAGATACTATATGCGTGCACAATCATTCATTCATATGCAACAACCGCATGATAACACATTCGATTTCATCCATAAACAAGTATAAATACTCGTGCATATGCAATATGAAACGTGACCGAGTCGAGCTAATATCTAATGTAAATTCGCGCATCCACGAGCAACCACTTGCAATCATTTGCAACCATATCAACCATAACATGTTTCAAATACATGTTTACATCCATAGGGTTCTACCTAAGATTCCCTGAAACAGGGTCGAGAAGATAAACAAGACAAACTCCGTACGGGGTTTGTAACAGAGACAGGACCGAGAGGATGTCCATAAAAGATAGCCTACAAGCAAGCTCAATAGAGAAACAGGGATCGAGGATATATTCCCAAAAGAGATATCATGCACGTATTTAGTCTTCAGTCTCCTGAGTTGCATTACCTTGAGCTTAGTTCCATCGTGCCTTGACCGCCCCTTTTTCTTCACGATTTCGCAGCTTCTTATTTCCTGTTTCCATAACATGAGTTGGAACTCATTCCCTCGTCGCCTCTCGTTCCTCTTGCACTTATCCTTTTCCTAGAATACTTGACGCAAACATGACTACGTACTCATGATCTCATGCAAGCTTTCCAAAATTCACTAGTGAATCTCGGACCTCGTACCATAAGGTATTCCACGTAGAAGAACTTTCTCTTGGAAGTAAACAGATGCAAACCAGATTATCAAGCGCACTTACTAGGGTGATTTCTATAACCCATGCATAAGTGAAATAAACCATCCGTCTTATCGGCGAACACCACTCGATCAGGCTTCACATTTCCAATAGAGGTATCCAGGGATTCTAGGTAACTAATCATGACCAAACCCCAAAGGTTACACGAGACTTCGAGGGTATTACCAAGGCTAGTCAAGAGTCTAACTACCCTCCTATCAAAACCGAGGGTGGCACCCCTTACTGGATAACCACTTCATCCCTAGAATCCATCCACAACTTATAAGCATTATTTCCAAGCTCAACACTTGATATAGACATTCTCAAATCCAAACAAGCCATGAGTAAATGGACCGATCTTCCCATAGAACTTGAGACAAAAACGGGATCCTCTACTACGCTAGTACTAAGGTGCAGAGACTCAACTATCGAAACGGACTTAAAAGATGCGGTGATCAAAACAAAGTCCTGACAGGATGATAGAGAAGAAAAGCTAAACCTTTAACAAGATCGTTACCCTCCTTCTGAGGTACCCTAGAAATGAGAGCATACTATTGCCCTCCGAATGATCTTGTCCCTGTTCCATGATACTTAACTATCCGTCCCGTTTCACCATGCCAAAGGTACTCTCTCGTCATGGGTTTCATTGTTCATCTTTCTCCCTCCTTTTAGGACTCAGCCATACCAACATGTTGCTTATCCCTGAGCTCGTATCCTTTATCCTTGTTCTTACTATCCTTTCATGCATAACTCTGCAACGGTCTCTCGAGAACCACCTCCATCGTACGGGAAACACTTACGCAGCTAGAAAGACTAGTCGCAGTCAAAACCACTGTGACTACAGATGGAGGAAAGAAAGGAAAAGAGATTCAATCAAGGAAACAAGGATAATGCTAATGGCCTTTGGGGAATAGCCTTTTTCTTTTTAAAAGAAAATTTTCTTGAAAAATGCTTCTTTGTAAACGGTTTTTTTCAAATAGTTTTCAGAAGGTCTTTAAAAACTTTTGCCCAGTCTGGTAACCTTCTGCTCTGATACCAAATGTAACACCCCGCCTCCGCTAGGGTCACTCGCACAGGAATGCACTAACTTTAGAGGGGCATTATTGGTAAACATGCACAGAAATATCACAAGACATAACATATATAAATAGCGGAAGTAAAATCAAACTTTCATAACATGAATAAATAAGGTCTAAAGCCTTTTACATCAGAGTACATCAAAACCTGTCTTGCAATAGTAAAGAAGCATAAAGACTTTTTAATAAATTATTCCCCAAGTAAAACAGTAAAGTAGCCATAGCCAAGAGAAGTCCAAGCCATCCATGATGGCCTTCAAGCAGAAGAAGTCCGAACTAAACGGCATTGTTTCCTCCCTGAAACCTGGGGTGGAAACGGAAGAAAAGAGGCGAAACAAAACGGGTCAGTCAAAAAGACTGAGTAAGTCCTATCTACTTCCAGTATAAAAACAGGTAAAGGTAACATGACATGCATAAACTGAAAGTAAACATAAGGATAACTACAAGATAGATAAACCAGGATAGCCAGTTGAACTACTGCGGCAAGGTAAACTAAGGTATCATGATAAACTACGGTGTTATGATAAGTCAAGGTATCACATCATCAGATTTTTGTCGAGTACATTATCCTAAGGTATCTACCCCGTCTAACATCCCACGGTTATGTATGTTCTTCCTAGTTCTAACATGTATATTTGCTCTGCACCTCTCGTACTAGTATCCCTACCCGCGTCATGTGTTAACCATGAATGTCCCTTGCTCAAAGTCGTGTAATGGTCCTTGTCAACCTAATATATCGCATATATAGGTTACTCAAATCATATGTTTCTTTCCATGTATATAAGTTCAGTCCTTTGCCGTACCTCGTACGGGCTTCCTCATGTCGTATTATCCTTGAAATCGTTTGGACTGTCATCCTTGTTCTAGCTAGGCTCTTCCATATGAATCATCGTTTGAACTACTAGGACTTACGCCACCTAGCACCACTAGGGATTACGCTCACCTATTGCACGCTTTCGTATTTCGGTTTGGGTTAAACCACCTAGGCCACTAGGGATTACGCTAACCCTCAACCGCGCCCCTTTTTCCCTCGCATTCATCGTGAATCGTTTTTCTATGACTGTATGCACATGTATCACATCGTGCCATCCGAGTCCTGTCACAGGGCAAAACAAGAAATACAGGACTCGGTCGGGAGCTTTAGATTTATCTGCCGATGCAGATACTAAGGTCTGCTTTTCTACACGTGGCTATGGTCCCACGAGACCCCTCCCTCAACTAATGAAAGGCAACACAAGAGAAAATCTTGCATGTGAACTACACTCCGTCCAGCCCACATCCTACGGCCTACCTCACCCATAATTAGATAGCAAATCATGGTCTGTTGGGTGTTCCCTGCCTTTCCGTACGTACACGCTTGACTCAAGATGGTAGATGATCGACGAACTTGCTATCTCGGGCACCTTATGTATTCGCCGACTCACTGCTATCCACCCCAGTCTTTAGGTCGCTCGCATAGCAACCAAGGCATATTCTTGGTTCTTCTACCGTAGACCTCAACCTCTCGTGAGCCTAGTATAATGACCTGGCAGCTCACAGAGGGATCCCAAGAGTATCCTCACGTTCCCCGAAGCCGCTGCTTCGTTACCCAGTTCGTTGGGGCCTTTATCTAAATCAGATAGCCTGCTCCTACACGCATAATTAAACGTATCGGGTTACTAATCTATCTAAGAAATGGTCCAAATTTCCTTGACTAAGAATTATTACTTAGTTTCCCTTAACTAAGGTTTACCACTTAGCCTTATTTCCATAATCCTTGTTAACTATGGTTATTTACCTAATCCTCCGAATTAGGGTTTATCTAATGGGTTAAGTGTCACTTAAGTTCATAACTTAGCCTGTCTACAACCCATGTCAAAATTGGCTAAGTATCCAAGTCCAAGACTTAACCCTACAAACCATGTGTTAAGTTGGCTAAGTATATCAAGCAATCCACGACTTAACCTCGTCTAATTATCATTTTAGATTGGTTAAGTATATGTTAATTTGACCTTATCAAATTACCGAGTCAAATCGGTCAAGCGTATTCGAAACGATTCGTGACTTAGCCTTATCATGTTTTCACGTTAGATTGGTTAAGTATAGGTTAACTTAACCTCATCAAATTAACGAGTTAGATTGGTTAAGTATAGTTCACTTAACCTCATCCAATCATCGTGTTAAATTAGTTAAGTGTTTAACTTAACCCCATCGAATTACCGTGTTTAGATTAGTTAAGTGTGGATTACTTAACCCCATCTAATTACCGTGGTTAGGTTAGTTAAGTCTTAATTACTTAACCCCATCTAATTACCGTGGTTAGGTTAGTTAAGTCTTAATTACTTAACCCCATCTAATTACCGTGGTTAGGTTAGTTAAGTCTTAATTACTTAACCCCATCTAATTACCCAGTCGGATTAGTTAAGTGTAAATTACTTAACCCCATCTCCTAATCATCTTGCATGGTTAAGTGTCATTAAGGAATCAAGTCCGGTCCCACTTAACCTACCCATTCGTGTCATATCGGTTAAGTGTCATTAGTCAAATTTACTTAACCTTATCATGTGGCATTAATTTAATTAATGCACTCTTAACCTCTCACATTAGACCTTGTTGTGGTTACTAGTTAAGCCGGGCGGGTCCGGGTAGATTTACACCACAACTTAGTCTAACCTCGGGTCTTAAGCGCGACATGACCAACTTCCCACATTGGATCCTATTGTTTGTAGCTACTAGTTAAGCCGGGCGGGTCCGGGTAGATTTATGCTACAAACTCAACCCAACCTCGAGTTGGCCACACTTATATTATCTAAGTTCATCATGTTTCCAAAACACGTTACAAGTTTTCAAGCATTTGGGTAGACCTAACTTAATAGGTAAATTCCCAAAGGGTAGACCTAACTTAATAGGTAAATTCCCAAGCTCATGTTTTTATGCATACTTACATGCCAACTTCCATGTTATCTTTCAAGTCATAATTTCAAGTATAAACACATGTCATATTCAAGTTAAGATTTTGCGACATGTTCATGTTTATCTAACTACCCAAAATCGTGTTTTCCCAACGCAAGCAAAGCGAGTCAACATAGTAAGGATACTATGTCACATATTGGTCTCAAAACATGCATGATGCCAAAAGGGCTTGGCTTCCACATGCATAACATCATAAAGAGATTGGCCATAAACATGCATAGTGTCATAAGGTAATTTGGCCACAAACATGCATATTATCAAAAAGGGTTTAGCCATAAACATGCACAACTTAAAAGAGGGGATTGGCCATGAGCATGCATAATCTCATAAAGGATTTGGCCACAAACTTGCATGTTACCCTAAGGGGTTTGGGTTCATAAACATGCATAAGCCCCAAAATCTTGTCTTAGCCAATGTTTCACACATAAAGTGGTTCCTAAAGGTTCATGCTAGCATTTCATGCATAAAGATCCAAACTTGCAAGTTAAACTAGGTTATGCATAGCATGAGAGGCATGATTAAGTCACTCACATGGCCTAAAATCATAATCATGAACATAAGAGGCAAGGTAAGGCTCATATAGGTTCGCATAATCATGTTTAGCCTCATTTTATCCCATGTCATTATCAAAACTACCGTTTCCATCTAAAAGTAGCTAGAACTTACATAGTTAGGCCTAGGGAAAGAAGCATGAACCATCTTGGCTAAGAAAGGTGCCTCCTTTGTAGAAGAATCGTCATGGAACTCGCATAGCAATGTTGATTTGGCCTTGATTTGGTGTAGCAAGCTTGCACCTTTTGATTTGAACTTGATTTGGATGCATAGGCTCTAGGGATTTGAGATGGAGGCCATGAGAGTAGAAATTTGGCCATAGTTTAGTTACATGAGTGAATAATGAGGGTTTAGGGGTAGGTTTAGGGTCTTTTTATAGAGATTAGGATAGTTTTAGGCCCTTAGATTAACCCTAGGATAGATCCAAGCCCTCAAAAATCGTCACAAGCCTCCAAAACAAGACCAAGGGCCAAAACAGGTGCACTAGGCCAGCCAGGGTCAAGCCAGAAGGCTGTGCAGGTTTCTGGCTCGACACGGGCGCACTTCCCAAGTGCGCCAGTGTATTTTTGTGCTGGCGCACTTCACAAGTGCGCCAGTGCATTCTGGCTTGTTTTCGGTTTTTCTGCCTAACTTCGTTCGTCCATATCTTCTTCATACGGACTCCAATTTACGAAATTTCGGACTCTATTTCGCGTATTTTTCCGAGACGAACGCAATGGCGCAACCCGTTTATCCTGATTCAGATTTTATAATTTAATTCTGCCTTGATTCTTGTCTTTACATGTTATCGAAATACGGGTTGTTACATCAGTCATGTGACTGGTGTGAGAACTAAAACAGTTATTATTCTTTATTTTAAAAGTTAGGTAAATCAAGGGACCACGCCGTATAACACGGAACGGGTTTCCTCCCAAGAATACCGGTGCATAAAACAAACAGCGCAATGCTAAATAAAGACAAATGAAGCTGTTATAAGACCCAGGTCCTATCACACAATGCAACGCAAGCCGGGGGATAGGGTTTTTACTTATAACAGCCAAAGAATGCTTGATACGGTTAAAACAAATCGTTTGATACTATTATAAGTGCATAGTGTATAAAACAACTTCAAATCATAAGTATCAATCATAGGCGGCATGAGCGCCCCATCCCACTATGTCGCCATACTAGGCTCTACAAATAAAACCGCAGAATCACGTATTTGGAAATTTGGTTTCCATCTATGAACCGAGGCAAAAGATAGTCCTCAACCGATTCGAGACGCTCTAGCCCGCCCCTCAGGATCAGAGCTCGAGTGACCCTTGGATCCTCAGGGCCGGTCCACCGATGTGGATTAAAATGCCTGAACATGCGTTTCCCCGCCCTATGGGGCGTAGGTGAGCCAACTAAATGACTCCATCGGTTCGAGAACGACCGATCAATCCGAGGCGCCTCGCAACAGCAACAACCACATAAGTCAAACTCGTCAGGGCGTGTAAAACCACTGACGCCACTTTTTAGCTAGAAAGAAACGCATGCCCTCCCTGACGTCCTCTCCCGTTTTTGGTTCATACCGGGTGCGAAACACGCGAAGTAAACGTTACACAAAGCTACGCCACAAAGGCCTTGCTTTGATCATCACCACAAGACTTTGCTTTTCAACAGAAGCCTCGATCAATTGCCACTTAGGCATGCCACACAGGCAATTCACTCCATGCGTTTGATATCCATCGATATATAACCCCTGAGCTCGTACGTCTCAGAGAAGGGCGTTAAGCAAGAGAATAAATTCTCCGCCGCTAAACAGATATATATTTAATAGAGATCAATCACACGGACTAAAATCCAATGTCAGACACACAGTCCATTTACAAGTCCGTTCTGGGGCTGAACGAAACCGGAGGCACCTAGTACCTCGCATATCCATCGATCTCCAAGTACGTCTAGACGATCACTAACTGTTTCCATCTTCTTGGGTGTACAGCCCAATCAAGATCATCAGTAATCACCCAAACGACGTGAAGACCTCCGGTCTTCGACCATCGTCTTCATCTTCGACTTATCGTCGTATCAGTTATTCAGAATGGGATAAACCCGGTCTTTCCGAATAACTCGCGTATATTTTAAATAAGTGTTACACAAACACAACATACGCCTCATTCCAATTCATCAGTCACTAACAGTAAATTAATCAAGAGAATGATTCCCCAAATATTAACCCCGAAGGCCGAAACCAACATCAGATCAATATCCAGAAAACCATTCTGCTTGGCTAACCGACAATTAGTTTCTAAATTTCACATTCATAGGGAAAGGTTCCCATTAATTTTATCAAAGATAAATTCTTTAATTTATTCTTGAATCTACTTTTGAATATCAATTCAAATTAGTCGGGATTAACAAACTTTACCGAAGTAATCATTTGTTTTAATTTCCCAATCCCAACCTATTCATCCCATGAAGTAAAACTGGTTATACTTCATATCTAACACCACAGTGTTATCGGTAAATTCAATTACCATTTCACGTCTAAATCTAATTAAAGATTTAATTAACGCCTGGAGCAAAACTGGTGATACTCCATTTCGATTATTTCAATCTAATTAAAGATTCATTAAAACTCCACTTAGTTTTAATCTTTGACTGGGTTAAAGAATCAGTGTCATTTAAAACACGGTTCACGATAAACCCAAAATCACATTTCCATTAATTATCGAGTTAAAGAACGAGTGTTATTTAAAACACCATTCACGATAAACCCAGGAATCAATATCAATTCAATTCCAATTAAATATTGTTTAATTGGTACACTTCATTAAATCTAAATAAAAAGATTTAATCTTTTCTCAACTGGGTTCAAGAACAGTGTTAGTGAAGACACCATTCACGACAAACCCAAATCACGTTTGATACTCAATATAAGGCTCTGAATAGAAAATATATCGGCTTATATTCAATATCAAATTCTACGATTAACAAATGTCGTATTGGAAATAACGATATAAATATATATCTTTCAAATTTCCATAACAACATCTGTATAATCACGAATTCCAACATCGAAATATTCCGAAGACAATTTCGATTCAAATCCACTCCAATGCAATCATTGGAAATTCTGGTTATTTTTAAAATCCTTTCAAATTCAATTTATTTATTTAAAAATAAATAGAATTATAATTCTAGTTCAAAACTAGTTCATTTCGATAAAAATCTATTTTTATCTTTTCAAATATGGAGTTTTTCATCCCAATTCTTCACAAATCATTTCTTATGATTTTACACAAATTATTACTATTTTTAATAATTTTATCAAGGCCCGTACAGTCGATTTCCATCAACGGCCATCGAACTGCACTTACAGCGACCTTTTTCGACTTTGATTTGGACGTATCTCCAAATCCAACCGTTAGATTTCGAATTCCTAACATTCGTTAGAAAGCTCTTTTCGATACGAACCCAACGGTTCCGGTTTTAGGAGAATCCGACGGTCGGATCTCCCGTAATGTCCGTTTGAAATAAATGGTCGAAATTCGCGAACTGCCGCGGCGCGGCGCGTTCTATTCAGGCCATTATATTATATATATAATATATATAATATATACTTCGTCGATTTCTATTCAAAACGAATTATATAAATAGTTTTAAATTCGTTTCAAAAGCAATTTCAACTTCCTTTTCAATTCAAATCAAAATTGAATTCTTCTTTATAAATTCGTTTTAAAATTCATTTCTATTCAATTCAAATTTCAATTCAATTTGAATTCATTTCAATTTGCTTTCAATTCACTTTGAATTCGTTTTATATTCAATTCATTTCGAAATCGTTTTCAATTCATTTCATTTCGAAATCGTTTTCAATTCATTTCATTTCGAAATCGTTTTCAACTCAATTCATTTCGAAATCGTTTTCAATTCATTTCATTTCGAAATCGTTTTCAACTCAATTCATTTCGAAATCGTTTTCAACTCAATTCATTTCGAAATCGTTTTCAATTCAATTCATTTCGAAATCGTTTTCAATTCAATTCATTTCGAAATCGTTTTCAATTCAATTCGTTTCGAAATCGTTTTCAATTCAATTCGTTTCGAAATCGTTTTCAATTCAATTCATTTCGAAATCGTTTTCAATTCAATTCATTTCGAAATCGTTTTCAATTCATTTCGAAATCGTTTTCAATTCAATTCATTTCGAAATCGTTTTCAATTCAATTCATTTCGAAATCGCTTAGAATCGATATAAATGTCGTTCACGTCAAAATGGCGTCAATCTAATCAACTCGGCTTCATAAATTTCTATTTTCAAATATTCTATCTCAAATATTTCTTTTTCAAAATAGTTGTTATTATCAAAATATTTCGTTCAACACATGACCAATCTCAATGGATGAGTACTGTCAACACATGAACCTTTATTTTATATTGTTCTTTATTTTCTAAATTGGAATGAGGCCCAATCAATTACCATATAAAGTTAATTATATGGATTTCATACAACACATGTATATAACAGCATTGAAAAATAATCAACCATCAACCAAAGTGCACTACACTGTATAAGCATCAAATATAGGTATCTAACGCTTATAACAGCCTGTCAATCGATCGATCGACATATTCAATCAATCAGGATGAGTGAACTTCAAATTTCATCCCAACACCCGTGTGGGGTTTCAAACAATCAAACACAGATTTCATTTGTGCAGTTGGGCGATGTGTAAAATTTATCGACCCAATCAATGTCCTTCAAATAGGTGTACATAAACAAACCATCTGGTTTGTAAATGAATATTTATTTATTCACTTTCACGTTAAAAATTATATTTTTAACGATAAAACATTTTATTCCAACATTTCTATTCAGTCATTCTTTAAATAAAATGATATTTTTATTTTTCTAACTTATTTTAGAAAATTTCGGCGGCATAACGGCACGATACTAGAAACGGGACAAGGCCTAGCCTTATCCCCGGTCTAGTGAAGGCCCACGCCATTCACACATCAATCAAATTCACCAAACAACCAAATTCAAATCAAATATCCAACTAATCTATGCAACCAAGCAAACAAGTCCATGGTCTGTGGACGATTGTGTCGGGTGCTACTAAGCACCGTCTGCATCCTAGGATATATATATAAATTGAAATGAAATTGAAAGGTGAGAAATTCTCACCTATAGCTATCCTAACTCCACGACACTTCTTTTACAGAAATCTTCTTCATTCTCGCCTTTTTATCATCTTCGTTTGTCCGTAGCCACTACATATATAAAAATCACACATTTTTATATTTTGATGTCTTTAAAATAAAAATCACATTTTTATTTATTCACTTTCAATTTAAAAATCATATTTTTATAATCACTTCCTATATTTAAAAATCGAATTTTTACTATGCTATTCAATATATAAAAATAGAATTTTTACCTTGCTATTCAATATATAAAAATAGAATTTTTTTACCTTGCTATTCAATATATAAAAATGGAATTTTTACCTTGCTATTCAATATATAAAAATAGAATTTTTACCTTGCTATTCAATATATAAAAATAGAATTTTTACTACTTTGTTTGCATTATAAAAATCACCTCTTTTCCATAATAAAAATCTTGTTTTTAACTCTCTTCATAAACAAAAATCATATTTTGACATCATCTATATAGTAAAGACTATATTTTTAATACTTTAAAAATATAAAAATCATATTTTTAATACTTTAAAAATATAAAAATCATATTTTTATCTTTCAAAAATCTCATCTTATATTCTGTTCTTCGAACTATAAAACCCTTATATTTTTATTTTACACTCATGTAAATAAAGATAAAACTGATTTTAAACAAATTCGATTCATTGAAAAAAAAACTGATTTTTCAACGCATTTATGTAATAAAACTGAAAGCAAATGAATGTAAATTTTTATTCACCTTCATCTTCCTGATAAAACACCCACTGTCATTCAAACTTAGGGCTGACTCCTGCTCCTCCTTGACGTCGCAAGAAGTTGACCGGAGACTCCCTCGAAAAGCGCATCCGCGTCGGCCTTCTCCTCCATGAATGGCGTAGCATTTGGTGGTTCGCGGTAAGAGAAGAGGGTGGCTGGGGGTTTAGGGTTTCAGTCGCGGTCTCGGATTTGAAGGGGAGCGAGAGGAAAAGAACTGAGGTTGAGGGGGGCGGAGTTGCTGAGGTGGCGGAGGAGGTTCTGGTGGCGCGGTGGGCGGTTTCAGGTGGAAGCGTGGCATTGTCGGCGGGCCAGGGAGGGCTGCTTCACTCGAAATCCGAAGAGGAGAGGAAGGAGAGAAGGTGGAGGAGATCGGAGGGTGGCGTGCTGGGGTGGAGCTCGCCTGATCGGCGTCAAGCAGGAGCGGCGGCTCCGTTCTTCGATCGAGCTTGGGTTTTTTTTTTTTTTATTATTTCAATTCTGAAAAGTGAAGTCAACGGGGTGGGGAGGAAAGGGGATATAAAGGTTTAATATATTTTATTATTTATTTTAAATTTCGAACTCTCTAAAGTACCCTTCCCATTCGAACTCGAAATCGAACCCGCCGACCGTCGTCCCTAGCGTGTTACCCCTATTCCGAACACAATGGGACATGTATCGTAAGCTGATTCGGCTATTTCGATCAGTTTCCGTCAAAATCAAATTATAATTCTTTATATTTTGAATTTGAACGCGCATTTCAATTTACTGGGGTCACATACGAACTCTAAAAATTCCCGAAAAATTATTCCTAGCTTCGTATTGACGATACGGTCCTAACAAAACTAGTTTCGTCAAATTCTGAGACCGTTGGAAAAATGGCCAATTTCCAGTCGATTTAAAATCAACTGAAACTGGTCAAACGCGTTTTCCTTTGCCACGCTCACTTACTGATTCGAAAAAATTATGAAATTTGGAATCTAGCAATAACTTAACATCACGGACCCAACAAAACTGGTTTCGTCGAAATCCGAGGTCATTTGCAAAATGTCCATTTTTAAGGGCCTGAATTCCATAGCGACTATTCAGAATTTTCAACTGGACCTATCTTTTGATTCCCGCTATGAAATCTTGATTTTTCGGATTCGATAGAAAGATATTATCAATTAGATCCTATCATTTTTGGTTTCACTAAAATCCGAATTGTTTTGCACCCGGTACATTCAATTGAAGTTTGAAATCGAATTATCGAACTACCGCGCCATTTTCAATTCTATTTATAATTATATATAAATATTTATATTCTAACGACGACGTATATAATATATACGTCGAATTATATTCAAGATAAATTTCTCGTCGATATTATTTAAAATAATTCATTTTAAATATTCAAAATTCGCTAAAATTGCCGAAATAAAAATTTTAAACTGGCCCAGATTTTGCGGGTTATTACAGGGTACCCTGACGCGAGCGGGTCGGGAACGTGGGATGCTCCACGAGCGGGTACGGGGGTCCGATCCGATTCCCTTTTTCCTGCACTGTTTCGTGTAACTTTTCCAGCAATTGTTTATGCCACATGACGGCGTTTTCGACCATTTTAACTGTTCTATGCAATCACAAATCATACCAAATAGTCATAGCAACATGTATAATCAACCATAAACACCAAAACGATGAATAATCATGCCAATATGGATCAAACATACCCAAAACCTATGGTTTTCCCCTTAATCGTATTTAACCATAATTAATGATAGGATTAGCAAAAAACATGTCCAAATTAACCCAAATTTTTATTAGAGCCCTAAAATAATATTTAATAATTTATACATATTTTTCCAGAGTTTTAACATGCATAATTTCGCTAATTATCACTAATCACCCCTAATTAGCCGTAATTAGTGAAAAACAATGCAAATCACTCATCTTAGCCATAAATAAAACTTTAGATCTGAAACTCTACTGTTTTGGGTCGAATTCCTATGTAACACAGTAGCTCCAACTCTGATTTGGTGTTGATTTATCGTGATTTGATGTAGCTTAGCTTAATCCCCGATTAGAAAGCGATTAGGAGTTGTTTAGAAGAGATTTAGAAGGTGGAATCCATTATTAGGGTTGAAGAGAAAGTTTGTGGTGGTTGGAAAATGACAAAGGAGGGTTTCTCTAGCCCCTATCAGCCTTTATGCAACTATAATCCCGAAACACCTAATGGGTCTAGCTGCTAATCACCCTAATTAGGCCCGGTTAAGCTGTTTTTCCCCTTCTAAACTTTGTTTCAGCCATATCTCCCAAACAGTAAGTCTGTTTGATCAATATGGCCACTCTACGAAAAGGTAAACCATCATCTTATTCCAATGGAAATGGTTTTAGGTCAAAACTCCTTTCCAATCAAAAGTTATAGACGAAACAAGATTCGCTAGGGGCAAAATGGTCATTTAAAAATCGGCAAAAATCGTGACCATGGGAAATGACCCCAATAGTCGTTCCCTAAAATTACACGACTATACGACCTCGTATGAAAATAAAATAAATATTCTACGATCCTTCGACGCGTGGAATGCGGGTCGTTACATTCTCCCCCCTTAAGAAATTTCGCCCGCGAAATCTCTTAACCAAAACATACAATGGGTCCCGCATGCCTATCAGCCATTTACAAATAATCAAACACACATAATAACACAACAAGTCTATCCTAGCATGCAGAATAGCTAAATTGCAATTAAAATCTTACCCAGCAAAGAGTTCTGGATACGACTCCCTTATGCTCTCCTCTATTTCCCAAGTACAGTCATGCTCATTATCACCCCACTGAACCTTGACCAGTTTCACCGCCTTCCTTGGAAGTTGCTTCGTATCGTACTCGACAATACGCATTGGCCTGCGGCTCCCAACCGCCTCGGGTTCTACTTCGATGTCATCCAGGTGATCCGATGAAATAGTCATAATGGGGTCGTGCACGAACTTACTTAACTGGAAACATGAAATACGTTGTGAACTCCTGCCATCTTGTCAGGTAATCCAACTTTATACGCTAAATTCCCAACTTGCTCGAGAACCGGGAATGGACCAACAAACCTTGGTGCTAGCTTGCCTCTCCTACCAAATCGAGTCACACTTTTTAACGAAGATAAACACCAAGTCGGCATTGGAAAATTTCAATTCTCTTCGTCTCTTATCAGCATAACTCTTCTGCCTATCTTGGGCAGCCTTCATTCGCTGTTGGATAACCTTGATCTTATCTGAGATTTCTCCTATCACATCCGGTCCAAGCACAAACTTCTCACCGGTTTCTAACCAACATGATGGTGAGTTGCATGGTCTTTCGTATAAAGCTTCAAATGGAGCCATACCAATACTGGACTGATAATTATTATTATATGCAAATTCAACCAGATGCAAATGGTCATCCCATGACCCTCCAAAATCTAATATGCAAGCTCTTAAGAGATCTTCAATACTCGATTCACCCTCTCTGTTTGACCGTCGGTTTGAGGATGGTACGCGACACTGAGATGTAATTCTGACCCTAAAGCCTCTTGTAAGCTCTTCCAAAATCCACTAGTAAACAACGGATATCGGTCACTCACAATGCCTTTGGGTACTTCATTAAATTTCACTACCCACTTCATATATAGTTTGCTAACTTAGCTGTTGTTCTATTCGACTTGACGGGTATAAACCTTGCACTCTTGGTCAATCGGTCCACAATCACCCAAATGCTATCATGGCCTGATCTAGTCCTTGGTAACCCATCAATGAAATCCATTAAGACTTGTTCCCATTTCCATTCTGGAATTTCCAATGGTTGTAGCAGCCCACTAGGCTTCTTTTGCTCGGCTTTAACTAGATGGTAATTCATACATTTGGTTATAAACTTCCCAATGTCTCTTTTCATCCCTTCCCAGTAGTAGGTCTGCTTCATGTCTCGATACATTTTGTTAGTCAGTTTTGAGTGATGACATTCTCTAAGCACTTCATCTCTCAATCCGTTGACATTGGGCACAACTAGCCTCCCATTCTTTCTAAGCCATCATTCTTGATCAAACCCATACTTGTTCATCTCCTCATCGATATCCATCTTTAACTTGGAGAGGATTTCCAGTAAATTAGGATCATCCCTCTGACTGGAACCAATCCGCTGAATCAAAGTCAGTCTGATTATCAAACTTGCTAACATCTCTGGATCTAATTCACACTTAGGTCTAAAATCATATCCTGCGATATACTCAAGTTGCTTCCATTTCAAGAAACATAGCCCCTAAACTGGCATATTTCCTACTTAGTACATCAGCTACTGCATTTCCCTTTCCTAGTGTATATGCAATGTCGAAATCATAGGAAGCCAGGAATTCTAACCATCTTTACTGTCAGAGATTTAGATCCTTCTAAGAGAAGAGATACTTTAACGACTTATGATCGGTAAACAACTCGAATCTTTCTCTTGAGAGATAGTGTCTCCACATCTTCAATGCGAATGCGATCGCTGCTAACTCCAAATCATGGGTAGGTTATCTTTTTTCATGCGGTTTCAGTTGCCGACTAGCATAAGCTACAACCCTACCTCCTTGCATCAGTACAACACCTAGTCCGGTACCACATGCATCCGTGTATATTATCATCTCTTTATTCCCTTTAGGAATGACTAACACTGGTGCACACGTCAACTTTTCCTTTAGATTCTTGAATGCATTTTCACACCTTCTGTCCCAGACGAAAGCTCGATTCTTCTTGGTCAACTGAGTTAACGGTGCCGCTATCTTGGAGAAGTCTTGGATAAACTTATGATAATATCCAGCTAATCCCAAGAAACTTTTTACGTCTGTTGCATTCTTGGGCGTAGACCAAACCTGTACCGTAGCCACCTTCGTAGGGTCCACAACAATACTATTCTCTAAAATAACATGGCCCAAGAATCTCACTTCCCTCTTCCAGAAGTGACACTTAGAAAATTTCGCTTTCAATTGGTGTTTTCTCAACACCTCCATCACTATCCTCAAATGTTCCTTGTGTTCTTCCTCCGTCCTCGAGTAAACAAGGACATCGTCCACGATCACAAGAACAAGCTTATTCAATTGATCCGTGAAAACCCTATTCATAAGGTCCACAAAATATGTTGGTGCATTGGTCAACCCGAATGGCATGACTAACCACTCATAGAATCAAAACGACGTCCGAAAGGCCGTTTTAGGAATACTCTCAACTGCTACTCGAAGCTGATGAAATCCTGTCGCGAGGTCCAACTGGGAGAACACTCTTGCTCCTTCCAGTTGATCAAACAAATCATCTATCCATGGATGGGGATACTTATTCTTCCTAGCCACTTTATTCAACTCGCGATAGTCCACACATAAATGAAGGGAACCGTCTGCCTTAGTGGCAAATACAACTGGTGCTCCCCACTCGGAGACACTTCTTCAGATAAATCCCTTCTTCAAAGATCGCTTACCAGCACCCCAAGCTCTCACTTCTCCCTTGGTGCCATACGATGAAGTGACATCACTATAGGTATGGCGTCTTTCACTAAATCAATACGGAACTCAATCTCTCGGTGTGGTGGAAGTCCGTTCACTTCCTCGAAGATGTCCGGATACTGGCCAGCAATAGGAATCCCTGATAACTCATCCTGCGGAATGTCCAGGGAATTTAGAAAACTAGCCATCACCTCATCACTAGGTAGGCCACCAAACACTACCCTCCGCTCATCATCTGCCCTAATAGTCACCGAAAATCCCTCACAGTCTACCACCACCCCATACCTTTGGAGCCAATCGACTCCCAAAATAATGCCAAACCCAGTAAAGCCCAAAACAAAGCAATCACAAGCAAACATACATCCGTGACTCGATAAGACCAAATTTCGACAAATCATACTAAGGCTAGTCGAACCACCAATCGGGTTTGTCGCCGCTAAAGGTCTATCGACTACCTCGGGTTCCAATCCCAACCTATCTACCAAGTCACTATATATGAAGGAATGGGAGGCCCCAGTATCAAACAATACTTGTACAGGAACACCATAAATAGAAAGCATACCTTGAATGACGACATTCTTTCCTTTCTCCGCCGCAGTTGGGGCATTCGACGAAGAAGGAACAACATTAATAGCATATGCTTTTACGGTCTTCTTCTCTTTATGAGGTTGTGGATATTTATTCTTATAATGTCCCACTTGACCACAACTGAAGCACTTCTTGCTTTGCTCGACATTCTTTAGCATAGTGGCCCTTCTTGCCACAGCTAAAGCACTCTACATCTTTCCTGTCCTTCTTTTTTTGACCATCCTTGGTCCGACTCTACTTTCTTTTGTTCTGTGAATTATTCTTGCTTCCACCGCTTGCCTGCGGCTTTAGCCCCTCTACAGATGCAACAACGACTTCAGTCTTGGGCTTAGGATAAAGGCTCTCTGATCTCAATGCTTTCCCAACAATCGATTCAAAAGTTTCATCAATATGGTTTATAAGCCTTTCTCCCAAGTACTGATCTAAACTAGTTATGAAATTCTCATTCTTCTTCTCGGCAGTATCGATAAGAGATAATCCATACTTCGATAAAGTATCAAACTCAACAATATATTCCGAGACTGCCCTACCATTTTGTTTAAATTCCAAGAACTTCTTAAACAACTTTGACTTCTGAGCAGCTGGGATAAACTTATCACTGAATAGGGTCTTAAACTGATTCCGAGTAACTTGATCCTCAGGGGTAGCTATCTTAATAGCGTTCCACCAATTCATAGCCCGTCCTTGCAGCTGGCGGGATGCTAGCTTTATCTTCATTGCGTCTTCGATTCCCAGATCCTCGAAGATACGCTCACAGCTTTCAAGCCAATCCTGAACTTCTGTAGCCGATTCCGTTCCTGGAATGGCTTCCCACCAAGACTAGTGTAGTCCTTATAGAGCTTGGCGAAATCGGCCCTAGACGCCTGCACCGTTGCACCACCACCATTTGCAGCATTAGGAGCTGCTCGCTGAACATCTCTCGGCATCTCTCGCATGAAGGTAGTAAACATTGTCCTCATGTCAGGGACATTACTATTATTGGCTTCTGAACCAGTATTCCTCGTATATCGGCTTATCGTTCAATCTGTAAAGAGAAAATGATTAACCATCTCTTCAGTGGTGCCAGTGCAGTGCGACTTCATCCTTAGATATACTAATAGTGTATATATGTATATAGCTTTTGAAAACCAAAATATCACAAATACGCACTCTCATATACTTATACTATCTCTCCCTGGTGTATTTCCCTAGGTTAACTACGCAACCTAGAGCTCTGAAACCAAGTGTGATGGCCCGCCCCGCACCAGCCGACATTTCCAATGAAATGCGTTGTGCCGATGTCCAACCAGCACGGGACGGTCATCAAAGGAAAAGGAATTTGAAACTATGAATCATCGAGGAACCTGTAGTATATCTCACAGTGCATGGAACAAAATATAATAATAACATAACTTGATATAAAATAGGCGAGACAGTGCATACGCTGAAAACTAAACCATCATAACAGCGAAAAACTCAAAATACAGCCTATGATCCAAACCATCATTATTACAACTTTTAAAACTATCTCTAAAGCAAAATAGGAAGGTACACTACAAATGCCCAAAGTAGCGACCAACAACAATACAGGGAGAATATATGGGAATGATACGTATATGCTCGTCTCCGGACAGCTACTCGTGCACAACTAAGTAACCTGTCTCTAGTATGCTCGTTTAGGAGAGCCCAGAGTGATAAGAAGAGACATAAAACTTTGGGCTAGACAAAAGTTTGGTATGAGCGATAAGCAGCAAAACAGAACAATAACAGGTATACATAACCATACCTGAGCCTAGACCTGCAACCAAAGAGTTAGCATAACAGGATGTACAATACTCTAAGGTGACATTAACACATGGTGTGAAAATAATGGGGATGGGATGTGCACGTCATGGTGATAGCAAACATCAAACATAGCAATCATCCTCACATCTCTCACTCAATGCGTAAAGTATACGATATCCACCACTTTGATCACCCAATTCTTTGTTACGATCACTCTGCCCCATGGAGTCATGATGGCTCCACTGGACAGATCCGTAACCACTAATACTTTGCTATGTTCACTCTGCCTCATGGAGTCATGACAACTCCACTGCACTGGCTCACAGCCCTACTACGATCACTTTGTCCAATGGAGTCATGACAACTCCACTACACTGATCCATAGCCAATATCCGTCTCTCAGTGGAGAGTCAAACTATAGACATCGATAACCCCTTTGCACACGTCCCGCAGCAAAGTCCATCTCATGAAGTTAACTCGTTGGTTCCCATCTGAATCCTGAGTTCTACTCCTATTTAGATTACCTCTACATCTCGGGTTTTAGTCATCATCCTCCTGGTCGTGATTTCCAATCGGTTCGATTCAGGTGTACCTCTTTGGTTCGGTTCGGTCGTGATTACCCCCATCGGGTCTGGTCAGGCTCCTCTATTCAAATCAGTTCATGCATGGCAACTCTTCTGGGTCGTATCATGAGCACCCATTGGGTTCAGGTCGGGCTCCTTGGTTCGTTATGTCCTCTCTAGAGCATCGGGTCATGACTCTAACTTCGGGTTGGGGTCCTCCATTGGCTCATGGGTCGAGCCTTTACTGAATCGGTTCGTGGTGCTCGAGCAGGAGTGGCTCGATTCGGGTTACCCTGACGCGAGCGGGTCGGGGTCGTGGGATGCTCCACGAGCGGGTTCGGGGGTCCGATCCGATCACTGCACTATTTCCTGCAACTTTTCCAGCAATTATTTACGCCACACGAAGGCGTTTTCGACCATTTTAACTGTTCTATGCAATCACAAATCATACCAAACAGTCATACCAACATGTGTAATCAACCATAAATGCCAAAACGATGAATAATCATGCCAATATGGATCAAACATACCCAAAACCCATGTTTTCCCCTTAATCGTATTTAACCATAACTAATGACAGGATTAGCAAAACATGTCCAAATTAACCCAAATTTTTATCAAAGCCCTAAAATAATATTTAAGATTTTTTACATATTTTTCCAAAATTTTAACATGCATAATTTAGCTAATTATCACTAATCACCCCTAATTAGCTGTAATTAGTGAAAAACAATGCAAATCACTCACCTTAGCCACAAATAAAACTTTAGATCTGAAACTCTACTGTTTTGGGTCAAATTCCTGTGCAACACAGTAGCTCCAACTCTAATTTGGTGTTAATTTGCCTTGATTTGAGCTATCTTAGCTTAATCCCCGATTAGAAAGCGATTAGGAATTGTTTAAAAGAGATTTAGAAGGTGAAAGCCATTGTTAGGGTCGAAGAGAAAGTTTATGGCGGCTGGAAAATGACAAAGGAGGGTTTCTCTAGCCCCTATCAGCCCTTATGCAACTCTAATCCCGAAATACCTAATGGGCTAGTTGCTAATCACCCTAATTAGGTCCGGTTAAGCTGTTTGCTAATCACCCTAATTAGGTCCGGTTAAGCTGTTTTTCACTTCCTAAACCTTGTTTCAGCCATATCTCCCAAACGGTAAGTCCGTTTGATCCATGTGACCACTCTACGGAAAGATAAACAATCATCCAGATCCAATGGAAGTGGTTTCAGGTCAAAACTCTTTTCGAATCAAAAGTTATAAACGAAACAAGATTCGCCAAGGGCAAAACGGTCATTTAAAAATCGGCAAAAATCGTGAACATGTGAAATGACCCCAATAGTCGTTCCCCAAAGTTACACGACTATACGACCTCGTATGAAATTGAAATAAATATTCTACGATCCTCCGATGCGTAGAATGCGGGTCGTTACAATATGTATAATATGCTAAGTTGTTTGAATGATATGTATGAAATAATATACAGTAATATATATATATATATATATATGGGTTATGTTAATTATTTGACCATTAACAGTTGGACGATAGTATATGGTAAAATTGTGAGCAGAAATCATGAAAGGATGTTTATTGGCAGAATAGAAAGGGAATAATGACGGATCACCGATCGAAAAATATTTTGTCGCTAATCCCTCGACAATTAGTAAGGGTTTACCTACTCCTTTTCTAAATAATATTTTATTGTAAATTAATTATCCGTCGGTAAATAGTTGGTATATAAATAAAATAAAATTAATAAATAAAATTTTTATTTTTATTATAAAACTAGTAAAATGACGGAAACTCATGTTAAATTCCATCGCAAATTCTGACATAGTTACCGTCATGGTTTTTATCGACTATAGAGTTATGCAGGAAATCCGTCGGTAAGGCCAATTTAGCGACGGATTAGAAGCGGATACTACCGCTGCTATATGTTGTTTTTCTTGTAGTGCTCATTGCTCCCTCCTTTAATTTCTTAAGAGCTATGCTCTTCTGAACCTAATTTACACCCTACTTCTCTGATCATCCTCTTTCTTCGCCTTGTTCCTCTCACTTCAGCATAACATTCACTTAGCCCTCCCATAATGACCTTATCTATTATTATTCCTATCTTCCTTTCAGCTCATAATTTTGTACCTGTATCTTCTCTTACTGCTCCTCCCTTATATTGTCACCCCCTCTCCACGATCCACCGTTCGCTCATTTCCTCACTGTTTTTTCAAACCATACTCCCAATGCTTATCCTAGTTGTAGTGTCAAATGCCTTAGGTTTAGCACCATTTTCCAGAACAACAAGGTCCAATAGCCCATCACCTTATTTAAAGGATATTACGAGATCTAATTTCTTTTTCAAGTGCAAATCAAGGAATGTATTTCCTTTCTTCTAAAGGAATTTGATTTGTGCCATGTGGAAAGGTTTTGCCTCTAGTCTCCAAAGTTATTGAGTATGGTATCACCTTTTTAATGGATCATCTCACTAGTATTTAATTTTCTCCTTGATTCTTGTCTCTTCTAAACGTTGTCGTAAGTCATTTCAAGTGAGTTTGAAAATTAAGGTTTTCTATTTACATCAACTTTAATAAGATGACGTTCTTTAGTTTCTCAGACTAGAAAATTAGGAAAACACACTGGAATCCGATCAAGAGCAAAGTTTTCATCATTATCTAATAAAAGACCTATATTGACAAACCAACGAATAATTCACCCTATTCTGGTATGGGTTAGTTTACACGTAAATTTCTTTTTGTTCATTGGTCTTTTATTGGTATAAATTGGATATTATGTCAGATTGTATATTCTATTTGTTTTGATTAGTCAACGAAAGGATTGATGTTTAAACATGCAAAGCTCTGATAATTAAGTCTGATAAGCAATTGCTTTCAAAAATAAAACAAGGCCTAATGATATGCATACATACATATACATACATACAAACATACGTGCGTGTTACTTTTGAAAGCTATATATTTGCTTGTTTTACATGTCCTTTGGTCACACTGTTTTTAGTTTTCCCCACTACTATCTAACCAAAATCTTCTTAATTGGTCATTTCTCCTTGACTATAAATCGTCCATGCCCAAACATGCCAGAAATGCACAGGGTAGTTGTTCCCCTTCCCTCTAAGGCATTGGTTGATAGGTTCAATATTTTTTCTCTGCTAGAAAAGAGGAGCATGATGACATACCTCTAAACCTTCAATGACAAATGTGCCAGCACTATATACCCTTGCCATAACAAATGCTAAGATTCTCGATCTCTTTTCTACACAGAAAATCTCCACCCCTAACATGCTCATCATCTATCTCTAATGCTTTAGAGATCCTTTACATCAAACTTTTCCATTCAAAACTTCTTCCTCTTATGGATTAAACAACATACAATCTTAGTCTTAATAAAAAAAAATGTTGCATATAAGCTGAGAAATTATTGGAAGAGTTTGTTATTAAAGTTTCTCAAGGCACTCTATTAGTTGGTGCTAATGGCAGGGACTTAAAATGACTGAGATAATTGTCCATGTTGCCATGCCAAATGGAATGGCCGAGCATGACTCCAACAATGAAAAGGATGGGAGATCTCTTTTGTAGATGGGTGTACAAGGAGTCGATATTACGCATTGATGAAGAGTCTGGAGTCAATCATAATGAAATACTTACGGCTACAAAATTATAGGAAATTTATTTTCTCACCAGATGCACTTGATTAAATACGTGAGTTTATTGACCAGTTCCATGTGTACTAATATAATTTATGCGAATATTTTTTATCATTATTGTATTAGTATCGATGGGTACCCTTAGGTAAGTATCGTTTGGCAACATTATTCCTTCTTTTCATGTGTTGGACATCTATGCATGTTGCTTGCCTTTCTCCTTTTTTATAATCTCCTACAAATTTGAAATTATGTGTGTTGTTACATTCTATATTAACGAGGCTATATGAGTTTTCAGCCTACATCATTTTAGCCAAAAAGAATTAAAGAAAAGTCCGTTCTTATTCTGATGCAAAAAATGTTGGAATGCGACTTAATTTTGAAGAGAGAATCGAGAGTTTTATATTGATTCCAAGCTTTCGACTACTTTTAAGTTGGCAATTAGAATAATATTTTCAGTGATTCATATTGGTTTGGTTTATGATTTTGTATATTAGTCAGAATTGAATTTCAAAGTTCATGACTTAAAGATCATAATATTTACAAGGTATTTTAATACGAGAACTTATGTGGAAGATTCGAGAAGAATTTAAAAATTGGGGCATGTAGACCATCCCCAATGGTAATATAAGAATATATTACCGAGAAACGAGTTGGAGGTCCTTGTTTTGATGTTGTAATAAGAAAAGTCCACGAAGAAATGAGTATGCAAATTTGATCCATGTTTTTGGAAAAACAGAAAACGCAGGCTATCTTGCCCTTTTCTGATAGAAAATGTAAGATAACTTGCAGTTTTTTAATTTAGAATTTCTTTTTGAACATCTCGACAATTTTGAAATTTTTGGAAAGCGCAATATAACTTGCATTTTCTATTAGAAAACTACAAGCTAGTTTGCATTTTTTACTTTAGAAATACAATGGCTTAATATATATAATCATTACTATAAAGACTTGCAACGACATTAAAATCATTTGGGTTTATACTGGAAAAAAATGGAGTTTTTTCTTTTAAGGATGTTTACAATTCTATCTCTCTTTCTAGTAGCAGTTTACAACGGGCAATTTTTATTTGGAAAAATCCTATAGTCCAAAAATATTCGTTCACCACTTATCTTACATTAGCAAACTTCAGACTCTTGACAGACTGAGCGCGTGGTCTTCTACTACAGATAAAATATGTAATCTCTACAATGACGAGGAAGAGGATAAAGACCATATCTTTTTTAATTGTTCATATTCCAAACTCATTTGGGATTACATTAAAACTAATCCCAAAATTAATACTAAAAATAATTATAGTATTATTTCAGAAATCTCAAAGTTACAAAAAATTACGTGTCAAAATAGGAACTTGCAAATAAAACTCAGATTAGCCATAATAGTTGCTACAAATCATCTTTGGAAAGAACGATGTAACCATTTATTAAAAAAAGTTTATATTCCTAAGGAGATAAAGGCAAAGCTGGTTCTAGCAGAGATTGATTCGCTTATTCAAACTTTTAATGGGAAGAAGAAGAAAGATCAGAGTATTACGTGGAGCACGAACCGTTGTGGTAATGGAAGCAGTGGAGACTCAACTAAGAAGGTTGAAGTGGAGCGTCCATGACTTTCCTTGGACTTGCGAATAAAAATAAGGGATTGCCTGCACGTTGTTTTTTTTATTTAACTTATTTGTTTTGTATGATGTGCTTTAGTTTTTATCTGATAAAGCGATGTTTGTTTTTTCCAATGTGCGCCGTTTATGTTTTGTACATAAGTGTTTGTTTACTGATGTATTCATTTATGTCACACTCTGGAACTTGTATGGGACTGTTCATTATACTTGCTCAATTATGAAAGAAGCTGTACCATGAATAATAAATATTTAATAAAACATGGGACGCATCAACAAATTTCAACCAATGCTGAAGTGAGTTTCAGCACAGTCGCATCTCAAGCGACTATGCTTAGCATTTCTGATTCGATGATTACCCAATTTTCCACTTAAAAAGATAAAGAAGTAAAAATAAAACCCATCAAAATCAGGGATCAAGCAAAGCCCATGATATAATTTTAATAAACGGGCCCAAACATGGAAAATAAGTTAGCTCACGATACTTCCTGCTGGTGCCCGAGGTTGCTCTTTCAATTCTGCCCCATCCCAAGGAAACCCTAAACTCGCAGAAATTTTTGTAGGGTTTCTATGTCGACCGAGCGCCGACGGAAAGTGAGCCTTTTCGACGTAGTAGATGAAACCTCAGTCTCTGCCTCTAAGATGATGAAGACGAACGGATCGTTCTCGCTTCCAAATGCGACGATCAATCGATGGAGTGGGCGGCCGTACTCGGCGAAGTACTATGAAATCTTAGAGAAGAGGAAGAACCTTCCTGTTTGGCAGCAAAAAGACGAGTTCCTGGACACTGTTAGGAAAAATCAGACTCTTGTTTTAGTCGGGGAGACTGGTAGTGGAAAGACTACTCAGGTAGATGAATTTTTAGAGCTTTTTGTTCCTTGTTGCTGATTCTGTTTGGTGACTTCAAATTGAAAAGGCCTAGTAGTTGTTATCAATATATGATTCTTATTAGCTCTTAGATCTTTATATCTTGGTTGTGCTTTCTGTTTGGACGATTGTAGAAATCTGTTTTTTGCTTTTTGATGGTTTATCCCATTCCCAGGCATAGCTACAAGGATTTAAGTGTTGAGAGATTGTGCAAGGAACACTTTCTGAAATTTTTTTAACCCTAGTTGACAGGACTTTATTGTTTTTGTAATATAGTTTTTGGTTGTATGATGCTAAAACCAATTGGCATTGTTTGTACCCCTTTCATTCACATAGATGGAAATCATATTCGGTTAGTAGTCGTACAGTTGACCAACATATTATTTAATTGGTGTGTCTATTATCACCCCATGATTTGCTTTTCACTCCCTGTTGAAAATTTTCTGAATTTTGATTCAATTACACCCTTTAGTAATTAATTAGATCAAGGTTAACACTATTAGGTCGTGGCAAACAAAATTAGGTTAAGGCAGAATTTTTTTGTTACTAAGCTGATTGGAATCGACCAACACTCACGACATTGAATTGAATGTATCCATGTTCCATCGTGGCGTTGAATTGTATGTATCATGCCGTGGATTGGTGAAAGCAGTCGTCTGAAGTTGATTTGTGTTTGATGCGTTTTTTCTTTTGGCTTAAAGTAAAAAAAAAAGGTGAATTTGAAACCCTTTCCATAACGCTGCTTTTGAATTCCTTTCTCTATGTCTATCTTCCTTCTAACCACGCTCTTTCCATTGCTCCAAAATTTCTAGGGTTTTGATTTTGAGGAAAAAAAAAGAGAATACAGTAAGATGATAAGAGTAAAATAACATTAGCTGTGATAGAGGAGAAGGTTGATTTTGGATAACAGGGTGGGAAAAGTACAAGTTGGGGTGTAAATTTTATTTTTAAATTGCTGAGGGATGAAAGACGAGTTATGGGGTAGGAATAGACGGCCCCTTATTTTATGAAGATTTTATTATCATGAGATTTTTCAGCATGTTCGACTCACGTGTTTATAGAACTATTAAATTAATTTTTTATGTAGTTTGATAAAAATAAGTAAAAAAATATAACAAAAAATGTAATTTTTAACTGGAAAAGAGTTTGAACTTGTAACATTGTTTATGTTTCAAAATTTTAAATGTTAGTTTTCGTTCACACTTCACAGCAAGATTTGAACCCTTGAACTTTTGTTTATATGTAATGATACCTTTGGAACTTCATGGTTTGACCAGAAGATTGTTTCCATTTCAAGTATTAATAATTTTTTTAAATTTCTGTGTAGTTCAATAAAAATAGACTTAAAGAAATATAACAACAATTGTAATTTTTATTTGGAAAAGGTTTGAACTTGTATCATTGTTTATGCTTCAAATTTTACATTTGGAGATGGATGTTAATTTCTTTTTCACAGTGGGATATTAACTCTCGACCTTCTGTTTTTATATAAGGGTATTTCTGAAACATGATTGGATTAAAGGATTGTGTTTCTATTCCAACTATTGAAAAATATATTTGCGTAATACCCAAGCTGCTATCTTTTTTTGATTCAGTGAACTAATTAATGTACTTAGATTAGGCTTGTTAACAGATACCTTTGAATGTGGATAGCGTTATATTCGGCATCTGTATCCGAAATCATTTATCTACATCCTTGGTTACCTTCATATCCACATTTTTTTTTCGAATATCGGATATTTATTTGATTTTCGGATATGAATGCGGATGCGGACATATTTTGGGTATACACAATAAGACCTAATGTAGAACTTCTTTTCCTAGTACATCTACTGGCAGGCTCAGATTCAAGCTTCCTATAAATAGATAGATATATAAATGGCTCGTAAACTTAAAAGTTACGCTGTCACCAGTGCAACAGTTGGTACAACTCAGAATGTAAGGGTGCGTTCGCAGTAAAGAAATGGCATGCTGGGTTTTTTGTTCTTACGCGTCGGACGCCAATGAGTTATTCCCCGTTGAAATGGAACGATTGGTGAAAGCTGAAAAGTGAACCCTTGGCGTTCGACGCGTCGAATGCGTCCGACGCCAAGGGTTAATATTTGTTAATAACGCTGTTTGCATGGATGTTTTGTGCATAGATAAAAAATGGACGGAAGTTAATGATGGTGAACTACGGTGTGAACGGTTAACTGGTGAACGCGCATGCGCCCTCGTGCCCCAAGTGCCCAAATGCCCATCTTTGACACTTTTAATATATATGTATGTGTATTAAGCTTTCATGTTAATTCAAGGATTTTTGGTTTTATTTCAATTGTGTTTATAGTTTGTATACTTAAATATATACCAAACTACTCATGATGTTTTGGCGATGTGGGACTAAATACACATAAGAAACATTAATTGTCATACACATAAGAAACATTAATTAAAATTAAACGTTTAAATTAATACAAAACAAACAAATTAACAACTAAATACCCCGTTCAAATGCCCCGCTCAAATACCCCGTTCGTAGCTAAAAACACATTCCCCGTTCGCTACAGTATCACGCTCTAATTCTCCGCTCAAATGTCACGCTCAAATACCCCGTTCACGTTCGTTAAGAACGCACCCTAAATCATAGTCGTTTGCCTCCTAACCCGCACCGATCATGCCTCCTGTCAAAATCTATTCTTCTAGAATATAACAACTTATTTCACTCAATTTCATATTCTTTAAAACATTATTTTTAAATGCAATTGCATCTGGAACCAAATTATTGAATCAACTTTGATGACTTTAGGCGGACATAAAATTTATACTTGCATCGATGGTTTGCAAACTAAGGTTTAAGAAATCGGTTCGGGCCTCGGTTTCGACCAATGAAATTTTCTTAGTTTCTGTCAGATACGGAAATTTTGTGTTCGGTTTAGGGTCCCGGGTTTGTGTATATTGGTAATTTTTTTACTAAAATAACCAAATTAAACTAAAGTCAACTTAATTAAACGTACAGTTCATAATTTACTTGATTGAAGAATCCCAAATTACGCAAAGTCCTAATAATTTGACCAAAAGATTAATAGAAAATAGGCGACTTCAACCCAACTTTACTCGAAAAGCAATAGAAGAAAATAATATGCCCAGCCCAGATCCATAACTGCTCTAGACCCACATATTTTGTTCTTTTATCTTTGTCGACTTCCTGATGTGAGAGCAAGGGAAAAAATTGAACAAACAATCGACACATGCCTGCAGCCTTACTTTGATTCATGGCAAAGATTCTCAATTTCTTTTTGGTTGACGCAAAAGAGAAAGGTCAGTTCGATTCTTGTTTTATGGCAAAGATTCTCAATTCTCGATTTGGTTTAAAACAAAAGGTCGACACAGAAGCTAGAAGCTAGGGCAGAAGTTTTTTTTCCTCATTCGTTCTTCCTTTTGCTTTTAGTTTTTGCTTCGTCATGCCTACTGATTTTTTTGCCAGTCTGAAACCAGATTTATAACCCAGCTTCCAACCGATCAACGATGGCCACGATCCAGCACAGCAGGAATTTCGTTGTGCCGAGCAATACCTTGAACCTTATTGCAAATTTGTCTCAAGCATTCAACAAGTATTATATCGCACCCAAGAATAAAAAGTGATGTGCCCTATTGTTCCCTTTCCTATATTGCAATTTTTGTCATCTGGTCCTTCAAGTATAAGCTGATCTTCCCATTTTCTTCTATGTCTCTTCTCTGTTGAACCGCGAAACTTAATATAATATTTACTAATACCAGCTGCTGCTTTTATATTCTACCCCCCCCCCCCCCTCCCTTTCCATCATGATATCAGAGTGAGTGGATTGTATTATGTAGTAAAAACAATAGTTTGCCGGCAGCCGAGTTTCCTAGCTCTACTCTCGAAGTAGAGTTTTTTTCGACAATAGTTTGCAGAACAAGACGATATTAGATTATAATACATTTTTAATAGTTTTTGCAAGTTTTAATTAACACAACAAGAGGACAAACGGGTCTTATTGATAGTTATAACAGCATATTAGTTGGATTAGTGGTAATGTTACTAATGTAACTCATATAGGCTGAAGTAATGAAAATAAATAGAAGAGGCTGAAGGTGAGATAAGAGAAAAAAAAATGGTTTTCAATTACGAAGTAGATGCTGATGTCAGGACAGAATGAAGAGAGTATGATACATCTGAGGCTGTCTAAATAGGTTGAGGCTAGATCAGAAATGGAAACCAACTTCCTTGAAAGCTTATAACTATACGGTGACAAAATTATATTGTAGCGAGCTCCTAGTATTGTCTTCTCACTGTTGCCAGCAAAAAAGAGAAGAAAGAAGAAAAGAAATGGAGCTGACCTTCCCTTATCCATAAGTAGGACCTCCCCTGTATGTTGGAGTTAACTTGTTTATCTAATAAATGTGATTAATATAACTGGATAACGATGCTATGTTGGTATGTAAACAATAATGTAAATCTCTTTCAATGTGATTAAATGGGCAGAAGTTTGTAATATTTTCTGATATCACAAATTTGGTTTCACCTACGTTGCTTTAATTATGGTCTCGCCTACGTTTCTTTTGTACAGATACCTCAGTTTGTTTTGGAGCTAGAAGATGTCGGGAAACGTTCGGTAGTCGCTTGCACTCAACCTCGTAGAGTTGCAGCAATGTCTGTTTCAAGAAGAGTGGCAGAAGAGATGGATGTTACAATTGGAGAAGAAGTTGGTTACAGCATCCGTTTTGAGGACTGCAGTAGCAACAAAACCATTCTGAAGTAAGTACTAGTTTAAGTTCTGTAATATTCATATGTGCGCTGTTTGTCCTGCGTTTCCGTACCATGCAACTTACTCTTTATTTTTTTCTATTTAAATCCATGACAGATATTTAACAGATGGTATGCTTTTACGGGAGGCAATGGCGGATCCGCTCCTTGAGAGGTACAAAGTGATAATACTTGATGAAGCTCATGAGAGAACTCTAGCGACGGATGTTCTGTTTGGGCTTTTAAAAGAGGTTTTAAGAAATAGACCTGATCTTAAACTAGTTGTTATGAGTGCTACTCTCGAGGCTGAGAAATTTCAAGGATACTTCAATGGAGCACCTTTAATGAAAGTACCTGGTAGGCTCCACCCTGTTGAAATTTTCTATACGCAAGAACCTGAAAGAGATTACTTAGAAGCAGCCATTAGAACTGTCGTTCAGATCCACATGTGCGAACCACCTGGTGATATACTTGTTTTTCTTACTGGTGAAGAAGAAATAGAAGATGCATGCAAGAAAATTAACAAGGAAATTAATAATTTGGGTGACCAAGTTGGTCCAGTTAAAGTTGTTCCTCTATATTCCACGTTGCCTCCAGCAATACAGCAAAAAATATTCGAGCCAGCGCCTCCTCCCCTAACTGAAGGCAGCCTTCCTGGCAGAAAAATTGTTGTTTCGACAAATATTGCAGAGACATCTCTTACGATCGATGGAATAGTATATGTCATCGATCCTGGATTCTCTAAACAAAAAGTTTATAACCCAAGAATACGTGTTGAGTCTTTGTTGGTGTCTCCGATATCCAAGGCTAGTGCACACCAGCGATCAGGTCGTGCTGGAAGAACTAGACCTGGAAAGTGTTTCAGGCTTTATACAGAGAGGAGTTTTAGCAATGATTTGCAACCACAGACATATCCAGAAATTCTTCGATCTAATTTGGCAAATACGGTGCTGACCCTGAAGAAACTTGGTATTGACGACCTGGTTCATTTTGATTTCATGGATCCTCCTGCACCTGAAACTTTAATGAGGGCTTTGGAGGTGTTGAATTATTTGGGAGCTTTAGACGATGAAGGAAATTTGACCAAGTTGGGAGAAATCATGAGTGAGTTCCCTTTGGATCCACAAATGGCGAAAATGCTTGTAATTAGCCCAAATTTCAATTGTTCCAATGAAATTCTTTCAATATCTGCAATGCTCTCAGGTAATCCTATATATTTTAATGTTTTGTATGTCAGTTGTGGGTGCAGTAGAATTTTTTATTTTATTTTTTCCCCAATAACATAGGGTTGTGTCCTTGTTTTCTTTATTTAGCTGGATATGGTATATAGGTTAGTGCAAATCCTTTGGAAAAAGTTGTAGGATATTTAGCATCATCAATAAACATCTCTTTTTTAGCTCATGGGAAACTAAGAATAATTGTCTAAGTGGAATCAATTTGCAAGTCTGTGCAAAGAAAATGTTAGAAGTCTGTGCAAGTTTGTGTTAATAAAAAGACAAGCTGTCATCTGTGCTCACCGTTACTGTTTTTGAATCGCTCTAATCAAGAAGACCAATATAATTCACATTAATTGTTTTGCATGACATTGTCGCTATAGTTGTTTCTTAACTTTTAACTAAAAATTAAATGATCTTAGAAAATGTTGAACATAAATATTGATAAACTAAAAAGAAAGCGATGGGAAGGAAGTCCTAGGTTCTGCAATCAGCAATTGTGATCTTTGGAGACTTCATGTGGAAATTCCAAGTTTATTGCTGATGCAGATAGTAGCTATTTTCTCAGCAATTTTGCTTTTTAAGCAGTTTCTTCGTCTTGGCCAATATGCATCTTCTGACCACGTGGGCTCTCTCTGTGATAACAAATTATTTTTACTAGTACCCAATTGCTTTCTACGACCAAGGGATGCTCAAAAAGCTGCTGATGAGGCTAAAGCTCGATTTGGACACATAGATGGCGACCACCTTACTCTACTCAATGTCTACCATGCTTATAAGCAAAACAGTAAGTAAAAGTCATTCTTTGTTTCTGCTAAGCCTTGTTTAATGATGAATATAAATAAAATGTACTCTGGAGAAATGTTTTATTGGTTGTTCAAAATGTACAAAGTGGAACTCATAAAATTATCTTATACCAAACTTTTTCAAATTCAATTTTCCATTTTAGCAGTTCTTCGATATTTAGATACAAATTATCAAATATCAATGATATTAGCCTTTTTGGTATAACAGACGAAGACTCTCAATGGTGCTATGAGAATTTCATCAACCATAGAGCTATGAAACAAGCCGATAATGTTAGGCAACAACTTGTACGCATCATGTCAAGATACAACCTCAAGCTATGCAGCACAGATTTCAACAGTCGTGATTATTATGTTAATATTAGAAAGGCCATGCTTTCCGGATATTTCATGCAAGTTGCTCATCTTGAAAGAACTGGACACTATTTAACAGTTAAAGATAACCAGGTAAAGTATTTTAATATTACTTTGTTCTTCATCCTACGTCTTCTGGTAGTCTTGTGGCTTAAGATGCAGAATAAACTGTGGAAGCTGAATTGAAATAATTAAGTCTTGATTGTTTATTGGGAATAGTTAGCCTTGTAAGATCTAATTTCTGCTGTTGACATGCAGGTGGTTCATCTGCACCCTTCAAATTGCCTTGATCATAAGCCTGAGTGGGTAATTTATAATGAATATGTTCTTACAAGCAGAAAC
Organism: Allium sativum; assembly: GCA_030737875.1. Lineage (NCBI taxonomy): Eukaryota > Viridiplantae > Streptophyta > Magnoliopsida > Asparagales > Amaryllidaceae > Allium > Allium sativum. The sequence goes on from CM060918.1 coordinate 55,254,090, forward strand.
TATATTCGAACCGTTACAGATGTCCGTGGAGAATGGTAAGCTTAATTCTACTGTTTGTTGCATTGTGAATCATGCTGTTGAGTAAGCTAAATAGTTTTTGTGTCTGTAGAGCAAAGATCGTGTACACCTCATTTTCGATACACCTTAACCCCCCTGATTTCAACCACATGTTCCCATCTAAATAATCAGTCTTTCTTTTGTCACTCGTATAATTAGTTAAGTGGGAACATTTGTTGAAATCGGTGGATTTGAGGTGTAGCTGATCCAAGCTTAGGCACACATATGAGATTTTATGGCACATGAAATGCACATGCATATAATTTTTTTGTATAAAATTTCAGCATAGTTTTGAATCTTCCAGTAGAAGTAATTTGAAATATTATATTTAAAAAAAAATGTTGGTGAAATATAGTTTCAAACTTGTCAACTTATTTACATTTTAAAGTTTGCATTTGAAACTAAATGTTAACTTCTTTGTGAGGTTTTAACTCATTAGCTTCTTGTTTGCATGAGTATTCTCGGACTCCGTGGTCGGACCAAAAGTTCGTGTTTCTATTTCAACTATTATATGTGTGTGTGTGTGTGTGTGTATATATATACACAGTGGAAGTCTATTTAGACACAATTGTGACATAATATCCGACACAAGAAATCTCAACCATTAGATCTCCCCTCTTGAATTCCACCTTCCATATAAAGACAAACATATCCAACGATTCACAATTCGTGTATATAACTGTGTCCCAATAGCTGCATAGGCTGTATTATTATTATTTTCACTGACATCAAAACTACGGTAGGATTAACATGTAGTTATTTAGATTGATAACTTGTACAAAGTAAACATATTTTGACTTGAGAAAGATGGATACATCCAACCTTTTGCAAACCCAGAAAGTTGGAAAATGATACTGGAAGAGTGATCGAGTAAATAACTTAGTTTAATTAATAGGGACCTGAAAATTGTGTGTGCTAATGGTGCATGTTGAAAGCCTAATGGTATAGAATAACTGAAAGGTACTGGAATACAAAATATTTTATGGGACATGCTAGAATCATAAACCATCAATGTACTCAAGTACATGCATTTGAAATGAAATGATAAGCTTAGAACAGTATTTCTGTAAACCACAATCAAATGCTTTTCTTCGTTTAATATGCCCTCCTGGAATATACATTAATACTTAAGCTATATGATTTGATAGAGATGTTCAATTCTTGATTTTGATTGATACCTTGATCAAAATTTTGGATCAAAGCCTCTTCAAACAAGTACATGTCGTCAAATGCTTCACTAGCTATGGTTTTAGTGTAAATTAGTTCAAGGATGTTATTGTCATTTAGGCCCCTTTTTTTAATAGCGAATAAGAGAAACATCTTTGTTCCCAAACTAATTGCCTTTTCTTCCATGATGGCATAAAGTCAGCTTTCCACACTGGTGCGGTTTGAAATTGTGCCCAGTATAAGGTTAGGGAACAATAATCTAGGATGGCGTCATCCTGAATTGATTCATCTTAAATTTACCTCAAACAAAAATTGTGGTAGTGTACTAGACTGATTTTATCCCAGCATGAAACATATCTCTCTGTATAATTAGTTTTTGAAGCAGGCATGTTTTTGTTATATGTTATCACTGGTTGTTTGGACAAATTTTCCTTGATTTTCATTTTCCTGTTAGCTTCTAATGTTTTGGGCTGTTTGAGCTTCTAGTGTATAGGTTCCTGTAAATCCACTGTAACTTCCCATGCTTATACTTATGGTTCTATAAATCAACGTGTATATGATGCAGGCTAATAGACGTCGCACCCCACTATTACGACTTGAGCAACTTCCCATCTTGTGAAGCAAAGAGGGTATTGGAACGCCTTTATAACAAACGTGAAAGGGAAAGGGGAGACAGCAAGAGCAAGAACAAGTCTTCGTGATTTTCCTTATCCGCCTTTACAAGATGATAATATTTTTTTAATCAGAGGGTTGCTCATGTAAACTTATTTTATGCTTTTATGTTCCATTATTAACCTGTATGCGTCATATGTGATTTGGTTCTCTTGTAATCAGTCAAGACTGTTTATTTATTTGGTTTAGTGGTAAAGAAATCCTACGAAGTTATTTCTAATTTTTGTCACGGTTGGTCTTCAGCTCGAGTGTCATGGTGATTTATTAAGTTGAGAAAATATAGATGGTTACTTCGAGTAAGGTAGCGTTTGATTTGTTGACTGGGCAGTTAATGTTCGCGTCTGCGTCTGACGCGTCAAAGGTGGGTTCCATCCTTTTGCCCCTTCAAGACGAACGGTTGAAAAGATAAGTTTTGTGTGTCCGACGCGTCAGACGCAAGTCCGACGCGACGAAAATTCCAGAACAGCCGATTCCTCTCCCTCTCTCTATATATTTCCTCCATTTCCATCACCAAAACAACACCAAATCCGAAAATTTTAGCTACAATCGCCTTCTACTCGTCGATTTTTACAGGTTTTCGATTTTAAATTTGTATTTTTATACTTTTTCCCTCCTATATTTCTTGTATTCATAAGTTTTTTGAATTTTTTCCAGAAAAAATGGCAGTAAGTCAGTCATCGTCCACTCGCTTCATTGTCGAATGGAACAACGATACCACGAACGCGTTCATCGACGTGTGCATGCAACATCTTGGTTCGCGTGCACATAATGTTGGAGGATGGTATCAGTTGATCGCACAGGCGTTCAACGAGTGGACCGAGTTGGACTACAACGCTGGTCAAATGAAGAACAAATTCGACAACTTGAAAAGAGATTGGGCTCCGTGGAACAGACTGCTACAGATTGGTGGAGGGGGATGAGACGAGCAATTGGATACTGTCGCAGGATCGGATGAATGGTGGGCAACGTTGCCATTGTCGATGCGCAAGTTCAAGAGTGGGTCCCCGACACGATTCAGGAAGTTGGACTCCATGTTTTCAGAATGCATCCGTACCGACAGATGTCAGTACGCGATTCCGGATGCTCCACCAGTTCATCTGCATGAGGCTCAGCTATTTGGCGATGTCATTCGTGGCGAGAATGTGGGGATCTCGAGTCATCCGACTCGTAGGCCGGTCAGGTCTGGTGCTGGCCCTTCTCGTTCAGCTCCTTCGCGCATGGACCGAGACGAGTTTATCGATTTATGCATGTCTGTACGCCATGAGGAGGATGACTATCAGGATTAGGAGGTGTCGGTTATTATGTCTACGCATGACAGATTGGATCACAACCTGTTTTATTCTCTGATTGGGAAGCCGAACAGCTTAGAGCTTGTGTTATTCATTTTGTTACGTTGCTGAGGGATGAAAAGATGTGATTCTTGTGCGTGTTGTGTCAGTATGTAGGAGTTTTAGTTGTGTTGTTTTATGTGGGTTTTTTTTTTTAAATGGTGTTGTAAGGTGTTGTGATTGTGTTGTGCTGTTTTTTTTTTAAATGGTATTGTAGTTGTTTTTGTTTAAATTCAGTAATTTTTGTATTCTGCGTTCTACTATTCTGTTCAACACTAAACACAAACAAACACAAACAATTAAAAATAATATATACAAAAACAATAAAATAATAACTCTGCCCCTTCCAAAATGCCCCTTTCGTAAAAAGAACACATTCTCCGTTCCCAATTATTCCCCTTCAAATGCCCCTTCCAAATGCCCCTTCCCGTTCAAAATCAAACGGACCCTAAGTGTGGGGGGATGATCTTGTTGGTATTGATGTGAGGACGTTCTACAGCCAGTAACCTCTCTGCTGTGTTGATTTCTAGTTGATTGCTACTATGTTTCTTTAGAGGATATAAGTAAAGGTTATAAAAATCTGGAGAGTTGGTCCTAAGAGCAACTTCAACAGAGGAGCTAATTCATGTTACGAATTGTAATATAGGTTGTTTTTGCATCTAACAGATATCTTTTAAATGTAATATTCAGCAAAATATTACGGGTTCAATTCAGGAGTCTGAATTGGACTCGCGCGCCGACCTTATCGCCTCGTCACGTAGCGAGCCAGTTTTTTCGGCGTGCGCCGATAAAATCGGCTCGTTACGTGACGAGCCGATAAAGTCGGCGCGTGATTCATTTATATTTTAAATATTTGTTTACCTAACCTAAATTATATTGTAATATGAAAAAATAAAATCGTTATTATTTTTGTAGAAAATTGTTATGTTTAGGAAGATCCAAATAAACTAATTTAGCTTCGGAACATAATAATAGCTGGTTAATAACCCATACAAATACAATGGAACATGATGGCAAAATAAAAAACAACTTCAGTACTGTATAAATGATCGATATGTTCGGACAATCATAAAATAAAACACGAGTTTGGACAAGCAAGCTTCATAACTAGGTATTGCCATATTGGTTCCATAAATGATCTATAAGATCTTTCTGCAGCTGGATATGAAGTTGTGCATCTCTAAACATAACCTGACGTTCCAAATGAAAGTTGAAGCCCTCTTCTGTTAGTGAGGTGTTCTATCGGAATACTTGGGGTGGTTGTGAAGCACCTTTATATTCGTAGTGGCGTTGCCCTTCATCCATCTCTTTCGTCTTCTATAATCATGTTGTGTAGAACGATGCAGGCAAACATGATTGGAGACATCTTTTTCCTAGACCATAGCCGACATGGATTATTTATCATTGCAAATCTAGATTGTAAAACACCGAAAGCACGTTCTACATCTTTCCTTTGTGCCTCCTGCATCGCCGCGAATTTGACTTGTTTAGGAGTCAATGGATTTGGACATGCTTTAACAATGGTGCTCCATTTCAGATAAATGCCGTCACCTTGGTAATAGCCATGGTCGTAGGTATTTATGCATAGGGTAAATGTTAGAGGTACCTGGCCTTGAGCAAGATCATTGAAAAGATGAGATCTTTCTATAACATTTAAGTCATTATTCGAACCAGGGATTCCGAAGAAATCGTGCCATATCCACAGATCGTACGATGCCACAACTTCCAAAATGATGATTGGTCGCCTTTCCTTCCCGTTGTACGCACCTTGTAATTCCTTAGGGCGGTTCTTTCATTCCCAGTGCATACAGTCCAGACTCCCTAACATTCCCGGCCATCCCCTGCTTTCGTGCATCTCTCTGATTCGCACTACATCTGCTTCGTTCAGAGACCTTAAGTATTCTTCTCCGTGGACGTCCACCGCAGCCTGAAAGAAATTTTCAAGTGTGTCAAGTGCTGTGCTCTTTGTTATTCGGTATGCATCGTCCAAAGCATCAGCAGGAGTGCCATAAGCTAACATTCGCATAGCGGCCGTCATTTTCTGAAAACCGGACAACCCCTGCGTCTTCGATGCATTTTGTTTGTACTTAAAGTAATCATTGTTACCTTGAATACCCGCCAATATTCGAAGAAATATATTTCTCCGCATCCTGAATCTTCTACGAAACATATCAGGCCCGTAAGTGCAGTTGTCATTGAAGTAATCTTGCATCAGAGACTTATGATATTTAACATGATTTCGGTGTATAAATCTCCTTCCAGGAACCGACCCTCCTCGACTTGTGGATGATGAGCTATAGGCTTCATGGTATAAGTCTCGTATTTCTTGTATTTCTTCCGCTTCCTCTTGAAGGATTTCATCTTCCTCCGAATCGCTGTTAAAAGCCATGATGCATGTCATAAAATTGGAGTCCATTTTTGTTTTTGAATGTGTTTGGATACGAGATATGGTTGCGACGTTGGTGTTGTATATCAGGTATGAGTTCTTGGTCAATGGGTAGCTTTATTGGGTTGAGTGTGCTCATTTACTGGACAGAGCGCCCCTTTATTGGACAGAGCGTCCCTTTACTGGACAGAGCGCCCCTTTATTGGACAGAGCACCCCTTTACTGGACATAGTGCCACCTTATTGGTACGAGTGCTCCAATATCGGTACATGTCTTGGTGTAGTACATAGTGTGTAGGGTCGTCCACGTAATTGCTGCTTAGGAATTTATGTGTGCATGGTCGTCCACGTTATGCAGCCATTGAATTTAATAAGTTGGGTCGTCCACGTTATATTTTTTTGAGAAATAAATTAGCTTTCGACGTTTCTCTATCACAGCTACAGTGGGCAGTGCTTAGTGCATAATGTAGATTCTCTTTCATGACATTAACAGTGTCCAATGCTAGTGTATAGTGTAGATTCTCTAGCATGGCTACAGTGGACAGTGACTAGTGCATAGTGGAGATTCTCTATCACAGACATTCTGAGCATTGTACTATGCATAATATTTGTATTATTAAAGTGCATATTCGTACGTATCCCAGTTTATAGTAATGAACACAACAATAAGATAGTTTCAACATAAACATACGAACTACAATATTACAACAGTAAGAAATGCCAAACTATAATCGTATGAACCACATCAACTGAAAACATGAACATCAAATTCAAAGTACAATAAAACACGATAGCTTCGACGTAGGCCTACCACGGACGTGGGAAAAATCCAACTCTGGCTGCATCAACAACATTCTTGTTCAAGCGTCTAATTTCGGCTTGCGTTTCCAATGCATATTGAACTCCACATCCGCACATCGGAGGGTCACTCCATTCCTTAAAGTAACAACAATCAATTTCATCGGGGAAAAAATTGTGGTTCTCGTTGGCTTCACAACCGAAAAATCGACGACCAACATTTTTTTCAGTTTTCGAAACAACGACCACCGATTCTTCTCCACAACAGCATAAAGGGTTTAGCCCACCTGAACCCAGTGGCTCGACAACGCGCCCTTTAACTACCCTTTCTTTTCCAGGTCGATGATTTGATACCGCCTCATCGTCGTTTCCCAAGTTGGCCAAGGTAGAGCCTACACTATCTTATTCCCTGTTTCGACATACACTAATAAGGCAACTATACTTTTTTCTTTTCAAGTGGAATGCTGGAATGGGAAAAGAGGAAGGGGTAGGAACTGGAAGAAAAGAAATTGCGAATGAGGGTTTAGCCTGCTTCGGAGAAGCCACTACATATAGTGAAAAGCAAGGTCGTCCCCACCTATATAAGCCAATGTAGTGTACATCGTGTCGTGCGTCGCTTTATTTTATTTAAATAAAGTTATAATTTATAAACGAATTCTACAGCGACTATTTGAAATTTTGATTTGGACATAAAACAAAATCTACAACATGAAACCTCGATTTTTCTTTTCCACTAGAAAAATACTATCAATTTGATTCGAAAGTTATTTGTTTCGGAGAAATCTGACTTAAATTGAATCATGTACAAAAATTAAAGTTCAAAACGTTATATTACGAACTACCGCGCCGCTGCAGTCAGTTTTATAATTTAATTATAAATAAAACGATTCAAACTTCGTTTTATAATTAAACGTTTCAAACATCGTTTAACATTACACAAAACATCATAAAATATATATAATAAAGGTTCCAGTACACAGAACATCATAAAATATAGTTGTCGACAGTAATAAACATGAAATGTAGATAATATAGTATAACATGCATCAACATGACATACACATATATACGTCAAGAAAGAATAACGTAAAGTCCACTACAACGGGCTGTACACATATACACATCATGATAAAAAAAACAAAATATCATCAGCACAACCCTCAACAAAGTCAATCTAAATCCATAGCATCATCGTTATGATCGTGGTCAGACTCCTCACCATCCTCCTCAATGTCATCCCCACTACCATCACTGTCATAATAAGGAAAATCCTCATCGTCACTACCTAATCCTCCACCCCCACCGACTCCTCCATCACCACCTAATCCTCCACCCCCTCCCGCTCCTCCACCACCACCGACTCCTCCTTCACCACCTAATCCTCCACCCCTCCCGCTCCTCCACCACCACCAACACCTCCATCACCACCTAATCCACCACCCCCTCCCGATCCTCCAACAACACCTAAACCACCACCAGCACACGACCCTACAACCGTACCTGAACCTGCTGTATCATCACCCTCTGTTGCCGCTAGTATGGCCTGTAACTCCTCGATTTTCTCCTGCAATCCCTGTACTATCGCCTGGTGCTCCTGGTATAAGGACTGAGCATGTAGCAGGGCCATCTCCTAAATAGCGGCAATATGTATCCTGTGCTAGTTTAGCCGGGGTGTATACTGCAAATATAGAACATATAAAATCAGTTTCTATAACTTAGAGCGTACAAGGTAATAAATCCACAAGTAAGTAGAATACCTCATGTGCCGGATATAATCCAGCAGTAGGGACACCTGCTACCATGTGAGCAGGTGGGTAGATAATAGGTAGGGACACCTGTGTACTGCTGAGATCAAATGTCTGAAATGTATCTGCCAGAGCGAACTCCATAGACTGGTCGGAGATCTGTGTAGGGGTCGGGTCAAAAGTGAACGGTGGGGGATGAACTCTGCCAGTAAGCAATCGATGACCAATGTGATCGAAGTTCACACTCCGAACGTAATCCAGCAACAAGTAATGCCTAGGAGCTACCCGAACCCAATAAGTGTCAAAGTCTGCGTCGGGTATTAAAAAATTTTTTCGTATCAACCCATCCTGCTTGTCTAAGACCCTGAATGTACTGTCTCCCTATAGAACGACGAGACCCGAACATATCATCAGGAAGAGGTGGATCTCCGGGTACGCACGCCTGGTCGGGGCCCTGATAATAACAGCGATCTCCCAAGTACCAAATAGGAAGGTGGGCCGGTAGGAGCAAGAGGACACGACGAACAGATAAACGACATGCAATGACGAACGGGTGGTCATCAAGAAGTGGGCCATCTACTGAAACTAACATCCAATATGTGTTCCAAGGTTCTCGTAATATGTTGCCCCTCTCCCTCATATCCAACCGAGTATGGGCCTTCATCAAATTGTGTCTCACACCAGAAGGAGCATGCCAGACTAGGCAACTACTCTTCCATCTACGCATACGTGGGAAAAAGGACTCGGCGGTATGACTGGCTGTGGGCAACATGCGTGGATGCATGTTGGCCGTGTACTCGTAGTACCAGCATGACAACATGTACCAAAATCCAAACAGCTGCTCAACCTCTCCAAAAGCGTAAGATTCTAGAGCGGAATACAGATAACCCAAAATAGAACTGCCCCAATCAATCATATGCAGCTGATCTAAATGGACTAATGCTGCTAGATAACCCAATAAAATCGTACTCCGTTGGTTCGAAAAGAATGTCGAACCAAGGAGATATAAAATGGTCACCTGATATACTATGTCATGGAAATCCACTGCATCGAGATGCCCAGTAATGTACTCAAGTAAATATGTGACTGAAACGGCACTATGGGCGATATGAGCTGCAGACAAATCTGGCAAATACTGCAGATACAACTCGGATGACTCGTAGGAGATATCGAATGGGTATGAGACTCTGTCAGGGCGGCCAATCTCAATCCCAGTAAGCATGTAGAGATCTGCTGGGGTGATACCTAGCTCAAAATCGGGAAAGTGAAATGTGTGTGTCGTAGGCCACCATATCTCTGATAAGGCCTCTACTAAAGGTCGATAGAAGGACTGTGGAGGTATAATCCGTAAAAAAAGTCCGAACGGACTAGCAAGTAGCATCTCTCGAATATGTAATGGTACAATATCATGGGCATGTGTGCTAAACTTTGCCCAACTACCGTGAAGGAAAATGTAAGTGGCCTAAATGTTACAATTATAACAGTTCAATATCTATATAATCAATAGTTTATACTACTAAAAATTATAACGTAAATTTATTAAACTATAACCATAAAACCAACAGATCAAGCTCTCTACGTAATATTGTAAAATATTCAGCATTTCAATAATTATAAATGATAAAACTAGAATTTATACCGGAACGGTGTCGAGCGCGGTAAACGAGCGGTGTGTGCGCCCCTCTGGCAACTCATGAAGGATCTGCAAGTCCTCAATCGTCGTCCAGCTAGTGGAGGAAGTGCGCTGGACCAGTTGTGCCGTCCTGCTGAGTTGGAACTGTACGTCTCGCCAATTTGGTTACGTGTGGCGGCATCCCGGCGTCCAGATCAATAAAAAAAATTAAAATGGAGGAAAGATATACACCCCCCCCCCCCCCCGCGCCATACTTATAGGCGCAGGAGCCACGCACGCCGATTTTATCGGCTCGCGCCTGTTGGGAGATATCACCTAACATGTTACGGGTCATAATGTTACGACCCGTAACCTTGTTGGAGATGCTCTAAGGAATCTTAGTACTAAATGCATCGACCCAATCCCCTTTGGATGTGATCTCTTCACCAATAAACAAGAGACCATATGCACTTCACAAGGATCAATTTTCGGTGTCCGCAAGGGATATATTTGTTAGCACTAATTTCTATTAGGATTTCTCTTGTAATCGAAAACATTGATCGATGGAAAAAAGTTAACCATAATGGGTGTAGATCTTGGTTAAGGTCAATCCACTCGACATCTTATGTCATTTATCATAATTACATTTCTTAGTTTTTACTTATTTTATATTTCAAACCATGATTTAAACAAGTAACCATTCTTAAAAACCAAATTAGATTATTATTTCAAGGTCACTGTAAAATTAATCATCATACTGATGTAAAATTAGTCAACATATAGAGTTCGGGCATGCCATATGAGCAACTATGTAATTTATTACATAAATCTAATTCGATAACCAACCTTTTTCGAAATAAAGGATGTTTTCTATTATGTAATGGATACAATATGTTATATTTACTAAATAATTTAAGTAAAAGTGTATTTACTAAAAACTTTGTAAATAAACTGTTTTGCAATTACTTTAACAGACCGGTAGTTTATCACAATTAAAACAAACATACTATTTTAATTTAGACCGTTCACTTGACTTGACAAAACTGTTGATTTCTAATGTGCAAGACCCTATTTAATAGTAAATCGGTGCGATATCCATCAAACGATAACAGCTAGGTCAAGTGAAAATATTAAAAATGAAATGCTCTTCAATAGTGGATTTACTTCCTCAACTGTATGAGGTTGGTCTCACAGCCAATTGAAGTCAACTCAAAATCAGTAGTGTATGTTGATTAATAATAATTGTTATTATTAAACGTAGAACTTTGTGTTTGGACTATAGCACTGAAAATAAACGATATTGGAAATTTGATGGTATCAAATTGCATAAGTTCAAAGTGATGGTTTTAACAAAAAGAATCGATATAAATAATTGTCATTGATGGATAACACTTATAACAAGTAAAATTGAATTTATATAAATTCAATCAAAATGTCGCATTATTAGCTAAGGTGACCTGTGAACATTAATATTTGGATTGTTCAGTATTACCCCCCACTGATCAAAGCCACATAACCAAATATGGATATCCGGAAGCAACTATATGATTCAATTAATTTTTAATTATTGAAAATTATTTAAACTAATTAATATTTGAGATATATATATTATGAATTTTATTAAATTTTATTGGAAGTCTTCTGTATTTAGTAAAATGCATATATAAAAATTAAAGATGTGTGTATCGATATATGATATTAATAGAATGTTTAAATTTGTTTCAAACAAGATAAGTACAATAATAGACTTTAAATAAATTAAAATAATTAATACTTTTGATATATTAATTATCAAAAATATTTCTTATTTAATTTTTTATTTCTATTAATATTTATTAACGTGCTTATGTAGAAGGTTATAAACGCATAAGTCGGTATCGATAAGAAATTTAAATTAGATTTAAGTGGAAATAATACTAATTTGGATTTTGGTTTTTTTTACCCACAACCTTAAATGATATTCAGCTATGATGTCGAGAAGGGGAGGGATTTCCGTAATTGAAATGAAGGGGTAGTCTCATTCAAAAGAGAGAGAAAAAAAATCATTTCTTTATTACACATTTATTTCTTCCTTACTACATTTGTGGTGTTAAAGTTAAACGCTATCAGTCTTTGTTTTCTCGGCGATTGCTTAGCAATGGAGGGGATTTACTGGATTGTGCTTGCCATGTTGGTGTTTGTGCAGCCTTATCTTTCCAACCCGATCCTCCAGTTGTCTTCTACAACTTTTACAAGGCTTGATTCAGTACGATACTTCAAGGAGACTTCTTAAAGCTGCTGCTTGGTAGCTGGTTGTGTTTCCAAACTTTCAGTTTGGTGGCTTTCCCTTCAATTGTTTTGTTGGGTTTCTTTTTTGGTACAAGAAAGGATGGTGCAGTTTGTTCTATGTAGATACAAAGTGGGTTTTTAGTTGCTCATCTAAGTGGATCTGGAAGGTGAAGTTGAAGATTTTTATTTTTTATTTCTATTTTCAAATAAGAAGAACGGAAAGAAGGGAAAACATAGAATAACACAATGTACAAACATAAGAAATGCACACAAGCAAACAAACACAATTGAACACAACAAACTACAAAATGAAGCAATATTTTTTTTTAAATAAAATAGAAAAGCTACACTAAATGCAAACAAACACACACAAGCAAACATATACTCAAGTGAACAAAACAACCAACACAATTTTTTTAAAAGAAAAGATTAACAAACAAGAAATTAAGTCGAAAAATAAAATTAAAATCAAATTCTTTCCTCGGCAACGATGCCAAAAACTTATTCGACATCGAATATTCTATTGATTAGAAATCCGTCATGAAGTGTATAAAACCACAAGCGCACGACGTATACTTGCAGCACGTGGCTAATACGGGTCGATCCACAGAGAAAGAAATAATTTCAAATTCTACACAATCAGATTAAAACAATGCTAAAATAAATGTTAACTACAACTAAACTAACAAACTAAGATTAATAAAAACTATGGGATTAAATGACAACTTAGGAATAAATCAACTTTCTAAATCATATAGTTCAACAAATTATGAAATTATGATCTCTCTTTTTTGGTCATAAGTATGATTAGTTGATGTGTTTATCCTAAGCATGATATATATTTGTGCTATTAATTAGCCCAACATATGACATCAAACTTTAACACAACCACTAACCCACTTGTTTAACTCTCATGAAAATGGCAACAAGATGAAGATTAAATCTATTTTAAGCATGGCCTATTAATTAGAAATATAGGCCATCAAATTTCAATATAAACAATCACTTCTTTGCTATAATCATATTTAGATGAAGAGAAAATTTGTGTTTTGTGTGTTTAAGCATAGTCTATTTGGTGTCATTGACTATCAAATTCAAAGCTAAACAACAAATTAAACCACTTCTACTATTTCCATTAAGCACAAAAAGAGAACATAAAATCAAGTATTGTTGCATCTACATAATCAAGAGAGCTTCATTACCCCTAAGTTGAAGGGGTTTAGCTACTGATGTATGTTATCATTCTAATAAATGTAGATTTCAACATAAGCATAAACAAAACAAAAGATAGAGCTAATTAACAAGAAAAAAACTAAATTACTTGTATAAAATTAAGCTACAGTAATGCATAAAGTAAATAACAAGTATTAGACGAACAAGAAATTAAATTGTATTAAAATGAAAATTACATAAGAGGGAAATGACTAATAGGCCATGAAAGAAAAAGAGAGCTTTGATCCTACCAACTAACTAACTAAAAGAGAGGATATTTACATCAAAATAATGGGGGTAAACCCTAATCACTTTTGTTGGGAACTACCAAAATACCCCTTCATGAAGCTTCCATTTGTCTTTAGCTACTAATTATTCATTTAAATTGTATGAAGCCTTCTTTGTCTCCAACTTCCTAATATATTAACCTCTAATTGTTCCACTAAAGAAAGAGTGATAATGGGTATGGTCCTGTGCAGTTAAAGCGCTCAGTAGATCCAATGCGGCGAAGGCGTAAAAAGTTGTAGTGGGGACAAAGCGAGGAATTAACAGGATATAATGGATGAGTCAAAAATAGCATATAAAACTCAAATTTAATTCTTAAAAAAATTATTAATGATAAATATATGAAAAATTATCATTCAACTTAATTATTATTAATACTTTCTTAATTTTATATGAAAGCGTAAGCAAATATGTAAATGTTAGACCAAAAATTGGTCCTAACATCCAACTGATCATGTTTTGTAAAGAACAACGAGGAATCATAAACTGAAAGCAAGAAAAATCAATCAATACACAAGATTTATAGTGGTTCAGCGTTAACTAGCCTACATCCACTTCATATTTTTCTCATTTTATTAATGGATGACAATTACACTGAAGATTTCTCTCAAACACTCGAATGACAATGAATAATTTTCTCCGGATTCATTAATTTGGTTGAAGAAAGATGGCGACGGGCTGTAGTGGATGCTGTCATGACAGTCCTGAAGAGAAACGAAGTGCAAAACTCTCTCTAAATTGCTGCATTTTGAGGTATTTATGGGCATTTCAGATTGATGAATCGAATGACACATGGCAAGCATCCATGAAGGCTTGGCCAAGTAGTGGGGCGAGTTTGTAGCCATAATAATAGGGCCACGTTCATTCAGTAACCGCTTAGTGTTGTTCGGGTCCATGCATCTGATCTGAGTAAATCTGCCAATTTAAACCATTGCTGAGTGATGGTGCCGAACTATTTCATCCAATCTGATCTGGTAAAGAAGCTAAGATGCGGAGCCATCTTGATCCGACTCAAAGGTGCAGATCCGACAGCTGAGTGGTGAAGCCATCCGATCCGAATGGTCCGATCCAATCCAGATTCTTCATGCATGCAAATGATATGTTTCTCTGATTCTTTATCGCTTTATCCGAGCGATCACCGATCAATGCTCGCTTATGCTCGAGTCCTTGGCTTTGGGTGGCCTGGTCATAAAGCAAGCTAACATTTTGCCCCCCCAAAGTACATCTTATCGCAGATGAGATGTGATTTGAATATGTTAAGCTGAATTTTTATGGAACGCGATTTATCCTTGAGAAGGCTTTATCCAGTTGTTGCACTATTTCCATGGGAGATAGCCAGACCAAGTTCTTTGGAAGGAGTATTCGAAATGATCAAGTAATCATTTAAACCTCGTTGGGTCAAGAGGTTTAATTTATTCATTAAAAGTCATGCTAGATCGCTAGCTCACGAGCGTGATTCTACACCCATAGGTCGTTACCAAACAACGTCATCATCCTATGCAAGTCAAGCACATTGTCGGGTCGGACTTTCTTTTACATACGAGTTAATGTATGAAGTAGCCATCCAAATCATTGGGTAGTTCAAAAAATTTCAAGCTCTGAGTGGCATCTTAACCTCGCATTGAATTGTAACAATAAGGAATCTGATAGCCGCGATCACTTTGGATCGGGGTTAAAAGGAATCCACAATCACTCTGGATCGTTTCATAGTCCAATAATCACATAAAAGTTAGTGAAGAACGTTGTTCAAATCATGTGAACCAGTGCTCGTATGATCTTCACCATTATGAGGTAGTGGAGAAACTCATCACACCTTTCCTTTGATATGATTGCGACTTGAGTCTTTATGTATACATTTGACCCGCAAGCTGGCTCGCCTGTTCAGGAAAAATGAATTAGGTCATATTCCGGTGGCATAGCGTACATGATTCGGAATTTCACTCTAAGCTAGGATCGTCTTCAAAACTAGTCTATAAATTGATGCTCATGCTGTCATTGTCATCAGAGGACAAGCGAAGTCAGGGCTTACGCCCTCAGCATCGGTAAGGGTTAAGTCAATCGGGCATCCAATCTTCGAGATTTCGTACTTCATGTCGTTGCATCGGGCAAGAGTTGCGGGCTCAATAACCTTAGCTAACATAAGTCATTCGGTGCTTACTTTCGAGTCAGCAAGAGTTGGTGTTGTATACATAAATGGTCGAATTACATTCGCTTTGATGTCGTCTCTTCTCTTTAATCAGATAGTGAGGATTGCCTCATCGGGCATCAGTGGATTCGGTTACTCTTATCGGATCAGTTGTGAAGTTAAATAATCTCATCTAATGCAAGTGAATGAATGTCATCATGAAGTTAGTTGGGCACCTCCGTTCATGCTTCAGCATAGTCCGAAATGGCCATCTCAGTGTTGTTGAGTCTGTTTCTCATGTTCAGTTCCATTGGGGTTGACAAACAAGATCGTGATTTTGATTACTGGAAGAGGTTCTCTCCGGAACTGCACACTCTTATCATCCTTTTCCATGGCTTTTCCTTTGTCCTTATCATTTCAAGAGCTGGATGGTGCTCCATTCTTTATCATAAAAGCATCAAGATTATCTGTCTTGACGTTAGCACCTTCTTGTCATAGAAGTCTGTCCACCTCAGGGTTGACTTCGTCAGAGCCTCTGAACAAATCTCATTGTAGAAAGATTTTGAAGTTCGCTGGAATAACAAAAGATCTTGACGTCCCGTGTAGAAAGGGGTTATGATTGTCATTATCCACATCGTCTTGAGAAATGCCGCCAAGAACCTGCTACATATTTCCAAGATCAGGACTGATGCCCCCAGCATCGAATCTGAGATTACGAAAAGGGGGTCTTTGCGGATTTCTTGTTTCCACGTCGATATTGCCCCTGGGTCGTGGATCGAGTTATTCGACTCGATCGGGTTCCTGTTCCTCGAATTGTTGCGTTCCAGCATGGAGTTGAGCGTGTTCTGATGCTCGAGTGTCCATTCGAATTGGAGCTGAAGTTATTCATGAATGATCTGAGTTTGCTTCAGTTCGTCCATTCTCATCTAATATGTTGCGGGTAGCTGTTCCATTGTCCACATTTTCATCGACAATGTTCTCGATCGGAGCGGCATGTTGCACTCCTACTGATCGATTTGTGCCCAACTCGAACTGGTGGTTGTGATATCATCGAGCCAAGCTCGTCGTCACTGCTTGAATTTTGATTCCATCATTTCAAGCGAGTTGATGGTTGTTGCTTGGCTTTCCAATTTACCGCTGGTTCCCTCGGCATGAAATTTTGAAATGGGTGAAAGTCATTCATGGGCTTCTTGGTCCCGCATATGTAGTAGCCATTAATCAGTTTTCTATTATTTGATCCTAGATGATGATCCGATGTTCAAACGTATATGGGCAAATCTTGAGGAGTCATCCTTTTGGTCGTAGTCTGAGATCTTGCGGAACCCTGAGGACAATAGATGTGCATAAAGTCATCGAGTAGTTGAGCCATGCCGCTCGAAACTCGTTTCCCGTGCCTCAATCCACAGGGGTTTTGGTGAGTGGCGAGCGTCAAATCCACATCTTCTCTAAGTTCATTGACCCTCCTTAAGTCATGAGTTAGAGTTGAATGCAAAATGAATTGTTGGTACTTAGCCCATGCTAAGCCCTAGGCTCCCATCCAAGCTCTGAGGATTGAAATCAACCAGTGAAGCGTCAGACCATAGTTGCCTCGAGTGGTCCCGTTTTCTCTTTGCATCAATGGAAAAGTCGTAGACAAAGCAGTTATGATGCATCCAATTGGAATGCCAGATAGGGTTGTCCATCCACGTCTGGTCATATGTGAACCTTCCAATTGGGAAGTCATTTGGGACTGGTAAATGGATGTTCTCTCAGCATCTGTTTCATGGTCCTCAAAATGGCATGGCTTAAGTGATTACATTTTTCGTGTTGTGTACTTGCAAGTGGCACTCGTCATTGCACTTGAGATGTCACTCCCAAGGCCTCCTTTCGGCTATCGCCTCAAGTCGCGTAATATGTTATTAAATAATTCACTCTCAAGGCCTCTTTTGGGTCGCCGCCTTGAGTCACGTAGAATGCTTATCACTGGGCATCAATTTCAACCTTCTAGACGTGGCCCTTTATTTGTTTTCTACTGGCCTGCTATCGTTGCAAGTGCGGGCGCGTTCTTGACCAGTTGTCCTCTGTAAATCTGCCATCAGTAAACAAAGTCGTATTCCTGCTACATCATACATTTGCAAGTTTGTTATATATTTCAATCAAATATATTTGTAGTCAGAGCATTACTACACTGACTATCAAGCAATAAATCGCATCATGAATCAGATAAGGGTTTCAATTCAATGTCCCTGCAAATAAATAGCTATCATATTGCAGCCATCGTAGGGGTGTGATGTGTGTATGCCCACAATCAGTAGTGAATAAGTGCCTGTCTAGCGCTTGTTTGGTATTAATTAGGAACGACAGTGTATTGCCCCCCTTGTTTGGAAATGAGGGGTTCGGGCTCATCCTTCATTCTTGCCCCTGATCCTGCAGCGGGGTAGGAGCCCTTCTGTGGCATTTAATCGCAATGCATTTATACTCTCCCATCGTATGCCTAGGATAGAGTTCGAACTCAGCTTTCAGTCTGCCCCCCAATCCTTCAGTGGGGTAGGATTTCATTGGTTGCGCTCAGTCCCTGGCACCTTTATACTCTCCCGTCGAATGCCAAGGGTAGAGTGGAATCAAGGCGGTCGTTTAATCGTGGTGCACCTTCATGCCTTGCGGACGTCATCTTCATGTCCTTTATACTCTCTCTTGAATCATGAGAGTTAGAGCCGTGGATGTCATCTTCTCGTCCTTTATACTCTCTCTCGAATCATGAGAGTTAGAGTTGTCAAGGCGAACGGTCGTGTCACTCGCCCCGGCTTTCCTTCTACACTCTATTTCAAAGAACAGGAGTTCATCGTATTAAGTGTCGTTCTCAAACTCGGTTTTTAGTCCTTACTCAATGCTTCACTCTGGAGGATGGAGCTTTTTGGGCAAGCGATCGGATCACACTTGCCGAGGAGCTACCTCCTAATCTTTGATTCATGGGTAGAGGTGGCCATTTGCAATAGTCAAGTTTCTCTTTTCCCATCGACTCGTGGGATGGAGTTTGGTCGAATGCTGCAATACCGTCCTTTAAATGCTCTCTCACATCACGAGAGCTAGAGTCACGGATCAAGTGGTATAATCATGGTGCGCCCATTACACTTGTCCTATGTTTGTACTTCTATCTAATCTCCGAGGATTAGAGTTAGTCAGGTAAACAGTCGGAAAATGCTTGCAGAAGCTTTATGTTCCTCCGATCAAGCTATGGGAGGAGTGATTGGCACTGAACTTTGGGTACCTGCATCATTCATATTGCATGAGTTAGTCATGTCAATAACTCAGAGAGCATGTACACGTAAACTGCGTGATTGAAAAGTGAGCATATCAAGGGGCAATGTTGCCTCCTTTATTTGGATTCATGTAATCTGGTGGCATCGAGCATAGGATCGAGCTATGCAGATGGCCGAATTACATCCGTCTGAAATCAGATTCCGACCTTGAAATGCAAAAGTCAATGCACAATTATGTTGATGTCTACCACTTGTGAACCAAGGAGTGGATGGTCTTCTTGGATCCACCTTAAGTTATACGATATTTCTCAGGTGGGGGATGTGGCTTTGTAAGTGAGCAGCTCAGTCAAGCTCATTATGGTATTGCTCCATGGCTCGATATGCAGGTGTTAGAAGTTTGATCGGTATCAAATCATAGGTACATCTTTTGTTGGTCCATTTTTCTTCGTCCTGTCCCTGGTAGGAGATGACTGCCCAAGTCTTTAGCCGTTGGAGGACATCTTTTCAAATTATCATGGGTCTCTTTTGAATCGTCTTCTTGCCTCATGCCAAGGGCGAGGATTGAGTGTCAGGGAGTCATGTCTGTACCGCTAATAGTAACACACCATCATATTGGTGCTAGGACGGTAATTGGCAGGAGAACGATAGATCTATGCTTAGAAAAACTTTGCACTCTCCGTGCTATGAAGTAGGACATGGCCGAAAATGAGTCCACGCTTACAGGAGCTTAGCTCCTTCCATGTCAGGAAGTTGCTGCGGGAGCCATAAGGATAAACATGCCTCATCCGTCTGCAGATGTGTCGTCGATCCCGCGCCGGGGATAAAAGCTTATACACAAACAATCAATCAACATCCAGGCTTAAGTGTTCCAAACCCTTAACTCGCCACTCTTCGGGAAAGACTAAGGCAATCGATCATGCAGGCTTATGATGTATCATCAATGAATTAGAAGATGTAATCACGATCAATCCACACTTGAATCTCCTATTGCCCTCAGCATCTGGGGCATGAGTTACTTGGCAGATAATCGATCAATGGAGTGGAATTGTGAATCTTCACTTTCTAACTCCAAGACGTCTTTCATCAGAAGCTTCATTCATGTACATCTCCCATCCAGTGGGAAGTTGATGAGTGCTTTTTTCTAATCATTCAGGATGGTGTATTTAGCAATAGGACTCGTTGCTGTCAACCTTAGAACAACCTTCCAAGGGAAATAAGCAATGTCGCCTTGTTTGTCATATCTCGAGGCATAACAAACGATGGTACGCCTTTCACTTCTCCTTGCCGGAAACACTCCGTGTTGCAGGAAGTTTCCAAAGGGAGTTATCCATGATTTTCTTCCGAATTCGGCCTCCAATACTGGATCAGCTTTCGAGTGTCTCGATTGGGATCATCTCCATCATTTTGAGGGGCCATCTTCTTCATCTAACACATCCCCTTCGGGAATAGTAAACTCGGCGATGAAGTCGGCTAACGTTTTCCCCCGTTTGGATTTCTTCAGGAGGGAATTGAGATCAAACTGGTTCAGCTTGATGTTTCGTTCAGGCAATCATCCAAATGCATTGGGTCGCTGTAGGACTATAAGCTAGCTTTTCAATCTTTGGGCAGTTGCTTTATCAGATGTCGCCCTCTTGGATCCCGAATCTTCATCTTCTCTGAGATCTATGTCTTCGGGCAGATCATCGGGCAACTCTTTATGTGATGTTTCCTTTGCTTGCTAAGCAAATGCCTCCTTTGCACCTTATCTCATCAGGAGCGGAAGCGTATTTAGGTTCCATCTCAGATGTGTAGCATATTCCATTTAGGCAGGGTCTTCTAGTAACTTAGTCACCACAGACCATTCCCACTCCAGCTTCGGTTGGGAATTTCAGCAACAGACACTAGGCTACAATGTAAGTTCTTAATTTTGTTGGAGCCGGTCAGTCTAGACCTTGATCAGATAAGCTTGAATACGACAACATAGTTTGCGAGACTTTAAGTAATATTCATGTGTTATGTCACAACGAAAATAAGAAGTAAACAGTTAATGGTTGATTCATATTTGCTTTAATCTCGAGCTCTCATCACTTGACCAAGGTCGTATGGTGGCCGGTGAGTAGTCAAGTTGCTATAATCCGGGAAAGGATCCATAGGTCCAATCATGGCGTGTGGTGGTTCAACTAGTACCTAACTCTGGGCACCAAAGTATATTGACCTAAACCTTATTCGATGGAAATCAGTCTTCCTCAATGCAGTTGACAGCAAATAGCCATTGCAAAGGTTAGCCAAGTTCTTCGGGAGGTGAATCGCATGACATATTTCATTCACCACATCATACAATTGAAGTGTAGCTTTGGGATGTTGGGATCCTTAGCTACTTTCTGGTATCCCATTATTAACAATCATGGTCACTAGGATCATATGAATCATCTTCGGAGTAGTTCCTGGGCTGCTTCATATCAATATCATTCGAACCTCCATAGGTTGGAAAATATTTAAGCCATGTAAACCAGGTGGCCGCTACTCATTCAAGAACAACATCAGCTGCATTGGTGAAGTCTGTACACCATTTAAACCTTGAGAGAGGAGGTTACTAGGAAACAATCTTTCTCCCCGCACACTGCCATAGTTAGCATGCCAAATTTCTTCAATAGCTCCTCACATTAAATAACATCGGTAGATAGAGGTCATGGCTTCTGGACGAATCCCAGTCGTTCCCATTTCGTTGTCATGTTCTTTGACTACCATCTAATCTTCATTGAAAAACTTTGATAAATTGCTGTTGGCCAAAATATATGTCGAGCCGAAGGCGAGCCGTGCTCCGAGCTGAAGGCGATGCCTTCAGCGGGTCCGGGCACAGCGTCGGTGAGGGTCTAGGGCCCCATAGTCCCTACGGTGATCGATCTAGCCGGTTAGGTCGAAAATGCGGGCACCACACAATTTTTTCAATTTTGGAAGATGGAGCCTTTTCTGAAATGATCAGAAAAATGTATCTTTTCCAAAAACAGCTATTTCGGGTCGGTTCAGATATGTCTTCTAGGTGCGGTTCGAGTCACATATCCAGGTTGGATCGGGGGTGAATCATCGACTGGTCGGTTCGGGTCTTCTCCTGCGGTTCGGATCAGAGGTTCTTGCTCGGATCAGGTGTTGCTTCAGCGCGCGGTTCGGATGTGTCTTTGGGAGCTCTTGGTCGGATAAGTTGTCTCCGATCCGAATCAAAAACTTGGGTAACACAAAGGTAGTAGCCATTCGAGTCTCTGATTAATCCGACCCGAACAACAGAGCTATAGCAATCGCTAGATACCTATTCAATCCGAGCCAGCAGCCTTTCCGGACTTCGTTTCTGGATTTGGCGATCGTTGCTTAATGTCGTGGAAGTGGCTTCACATCTAGCACTTTTCACGATTGCAAATATATCATTCACAGGATTTCCTCATCGAACTTGGTGGTCCGATAGTAGATTGGAGTATACTTATATGACGAGAATTTTCATTTCTCAGTGAAAGCACCGAAGTGTTAGACAAAAAATTGGTTCTAACATCCAACTGATCATGTTTTGCAAAGAACAATGAGGAATCATAAACTGAAAGCAAGAAAAATCAATCAATACACAAGATTTATAGTGGTTCGGCGTTAACGAGCCTACATCAACTTCATATTTTCTCATTTTATTCATGGATGACAATTACACTGAAGATTGCTCTCGAACACTCGAATTACAATGAATAATTTTCTCCGAATTCATTAATTTGATTGAAGAAAGACGATGATTGTCTGTAGTGGATACTGCCATGACAGTCCTGAAGAGAAACAAAGTGCAAAACTCTCTATAAATTGCTGTGTTCTGAGGTATTTTATGGGCATTTCAGATTGACGGATCGAATGACACATGGCAAGCATCCATGAAGGCTTGGCTAAGTAGTGGGGCGAGTTTGTAGCCATAATAATAGGGCCACGTTCATTCAGTAACTGCTTAGTGTTGTTCAGGTCCATGCATCTGATCCGAGTAAACATGCCAATTTAAATCGTTGTTGAGTGATGGTGCCGAACTATTTCATCCAATCCGATCCGGTAAAGAAGCCAAGATGCGGAGCCGTCTTGATCTGACTCAAAAGTCCAGATCCGACAGCTGAGTGGTGAAGCCATCCGATTCGAATGGTCCGATCCGATCCAGATTCTTCATGCATGCAAATGATATGTTTCTCCGATTCTTTATCGCTTTATCCGAGCGATCACTGATCAATGCTGGTTTATGCTCGAGTCCTTGGCTTTGGATGGTCCGGTCACAAAGCAGGCTAACAGTAAATAAGTGTAAACTTTTATTTTACTCAACTAAAGTTAATGGAATATTATAGTATTTTATATTCTGAAAAATATATGTTAAAAATGTATATTAAAAAAATAATTTTATAATGCATAAATGTCATTTTTAATTCATTTCTCTTACAGAAGAAATAGCGGAATATAGTTGAAATAACGAGATATATCGGGAATATCAGAATATAGCGGGGCTTAGAGCGGAAATGATATTTTAGGGACTACTTGAAAATAGCGTAGCGTTAGAAACCAGTTACATGATATAGTGGGGATATGGCGGGGTAATAGCGGGGCATAAACTGCACAGGTATCATCCTCCGCTAAGTTGTGTATGAATTAATTTCATCTCCATTCCTTTGTATTCACTTTGTGCATGCATATCTCCATGTAAACTTCATGTGCATACTTCATTTTTGCTTCTAAATTCCTACAAGACACGTGAAAATAAACAAGTAAATTTTATCAAAAATAAATACATGTACAAATGACTGTTTTTCCCCAATATGAAAATGAATGCATGATAATATGAGAATTTTGGCTTTTTGGTTGACACATGTAAAAATGGCCCACTTATGTTATTTATTTAACTAAAACACGAATAAATGTGTGACTATAAATGTGCCTTTTTACGTGCACATCAATATACGACAGGTTCTTTCATTGTTTTGGTATTTCTTGTTTCTTTTTTGTTCTATTCTATTTTTTTTCATTTCTCTTCTTTTCTTATATTCTTCCCCTTGGCAACTATTCTTATTGATCGGGTGCTTGTATACAGTGTGTTGTTAATTTATATAAACACTAATTGTGAAGAGTGGTCGTCATAGCTCATTTGAATTAGAGTAACGATCATACTTATATGATAAGTTGCTTTGGGATTTCGACAAATTATACTTAGTTGTTTTGTTTGATCAAAAAGGGCTCTTGGTTATGAGTCATGCCATGATTTTTCTGTTATGTAAAAATTGCTCTGATACCAATCTGTTGTGCGAGAAGATTACGCGAATGCGGAAGCACAATAAACAAGATCTAGATTTGCCAATTGAACATCAAGCTAATCTGATAGCAATTATTCTACTGCATCAAGCAAATAGTAAATAACTATAACAGAGAAACAAAGAGACACAATAAACAAGTACGGTTTAGTATACCTGTTATTGTTCTGTTTAGCTGCTTATCGCCCATACCAGACTTTTTGTCTGATCCAGAGTTTTATGTCTCTTCTTATTACTCTGGGTGCTCTCACGAGCAGACTAGAGACAGGTTAGCTGGTGATGCACGAGTAGCCGTACCGGAGACGAGCAGGAGGCTTCCACGTATGATACGTATATAGATATTCTCCCTGTGTCGCTGCTGGTTACTACTTTGGGCATTAGTAGTGCACTCTTCCTTTCTTTTGTTTAGAGACAGTAATTTGAAAAGTTGTAATAAGTTGTATTTAGACTTCCGCTACTCTGATGTTGATGTTGGTTTTAGTTATCAGCTTATGCACTGTCTCGTCTGTTTTATGTCAAGTACATCATTATTATATTTTGTTCCATGCGCTGTGAGACATTCTACAGGTTTTTGGTTAGTTCACTCTCTTCTTTCCTTTCTTTGGCGACCATTCTGTGCTAGTTGGGCATGTGTACAATGTACTTTCGGAGGAAATGCCGGCTGGTGCGGGGCTAGGTGTGAGCGTTCGGTTGGTTTGGACCTAAAAAACTCAAACCGAATTAAAACCGAAAATTTTCCAAACCGAACTGAACCGAACCAAATTAATTTCGGTTAATTCGGTCGGTAACCGATTTAACCGAACTTGAAGAATGTATTATTATTCAAATGACGAATTCAATCAAAGTAAAACATATATTCATGTTTGGAGAAATTTTATATAGTAAATTTTATGTTTATGATAAGATTTGATCTATTTGCAACAAATGTCTTTATATTAGTAAATTGAACTAATTATTTAAAGTACTACGATACCATAAAATTAGATAATAATTTAAAAGTTCGGTTAATTCGGTTGAACCGATAACCAAAAAATTTATTTTACAAACCGAATTCAAACTGATTTAGCTTTAAAACCAAACCGAACCGACCGAAATGAACCGGTTTGGTCGGTTAATTCGGTTTGAACCGAATATTGCTCACCCCTATGCGGGGCGGGCCGTCACATACTGCTTCCCTGTTGGATAGCATTTCCTTTCCTAGTTCAGCTATTCTAGTGAAGAAAAGAGGTTGTCGTAGCTCTTATTCGTGTGGTTCTAATCTAATAAGGAGGAATACTCGTGTTAGAGACGGGGATTCTATAGTTTTCACCGACTCTGCCTCAGATATGTCCCTTCTTTCTAATAGCATTTATGGTCCCTGCATTTTAGATTGTCTATCTCCTAGTGATATGCATTTTTAGCTAAAAATTTAGGTCGCATTTGGTTTATTTTATATTTTGAGTTTTGAGTTTTCAACGTTAATTTCGAAATATGCAAAGATATGAAGGATAACGGAGGTGACGGAGGGGATGATTGAGGATGGTGGATGAATGAATTTGACGTTGTTTTTGAAAATACGGAAAATGATAAAAAGTTGTTTTTTGTTTTGCGTGTTAACTTCATTTTGTAAAATAATCGTTTTTCACGGTATGTTTACGTTGTTAGTACTTTTGTACGTACGAAAACAGAAAACTAAAAATTAGAAAAAGAACGCAGCCTTAGGTTTTGTATTTGGTGATTCTCAATTTGACATTGATTATATTAGGAGTAAGAATTAGAAATGGTTCAATCATTGAAACTTATTAGTTAAAGTGTGCAGGGTTCACGAGACTTAGATAAATGCAGTAATCTAAGGTCTTTTTTCTAGATAATAATATAGATATAGTTATTGTTAAAAAATCTAAATTAGAAAACCTAGGTTTTAAAACTTCTACAAGTTATAGGGGTATTTTTATTAGTCATTTATCTCTCCTTCCAACCAGGGTGTTATTGCTGGTCTTTTGATGGGATGGAAAGATCGGTGCATGAGGTTTCTCCAATCTATTATCAAGAAATGTTCAATGTACATAATTTTTACGGACATTAGTGATGAATATTTATAGTCATAATTCTAAATTAGTCCGATAAGAGTTTAGGACAGGGGCGGAGATATACGTTGACTGGGGTGGGCATGTGACCCCCCCCCCCCTCCGGAAATTACCAAACCAATAAAAAGAAGAAGAAAACAACGAATTAATTTATGCCGCGATTAGCTCCAACGATCTTTTGAGAAAAAAACCTAGAACCGCGATTGGCTCCAGCCTCCATCGAGCCGCCTCCAGCAACCTCCTCCAGTGAACCACAATTAGCTCCAGCCTCCAGCGAGCGGCCTCCAGCGAACCATTTCAGCACCCTGTTCTTCAATCCTCTACTGCCTTCCATTTTAGGTTTCAAAAAGGTTTCGTTTGTCACAAGTCCCTATCAAATTTTAAAATTAGGCTCACATCCGATCCTAAACTTATTATAAATTAGGTCCCTATTTTTCAAAAATTCGTGAAATAAAATAAAAATATAAAAAAATCAAGAAAATTCATTATTAAATAAAATACGTACACGTCAAAAAAATTCAGGTGTTAAAACAATTGAAAACCACATCAAAACCCAAAAATACAAAAAAAAAAAAAAAAAAAACAGCGAAACAGTAGGTTTATGCATCAAAAGATGCACCTATTCGTACATAGTTGCATACATTCATGCTTATATTTCAGTTTTGCACCAAACTGCACTATATATGCAGTTAAACAGTAATACATGCATCGTTTTACGCGTATATTCATTCCTGTGTTGTTTTTTCAACAATTCAAGATTTCCAGACATTGTTGCATACACATATGCACTTATACAAAACACATGCATATATTTAGAAGCCGTCGTCATTTTTAAATTTGTTGCACACATGCATGCATATATACATAATAGTTGCATTCATGTATGCAACTATACGTAACACATGCATCTCATTTCAACTTTGTATGCATACCATACATGTATGCAGCTATTGGTAATAGTTGCATACATTTATGCGTATATTGATCCAGATTTTCAATAGAAAACGCTGGATGAATATACGCATACATGTATGCTACTATTGGTAATAGTTGCACGGATATATGCATTTTTTTTTTTTTTTTTAACGAACGCTTCTGGGAATATTTCTGATTTTCTATATAAAAAAAAAAAGTTATACGGCAGCACATCTTTTTCTTCACAAAACACGTAACATGTGAATAGGGATCCGCTTTCAATTGTAAACTTACATTGGATGCCAATTGTATTTGAAACATAAATAGGGATGTGTAGTGAATTTCCACTAATATAAATTTATTACCAAATATTGACTTCAACAAAGTAAATTGAAAATATTTCATAAAATGATGAGAGTATGAATAATCACCAATAACTAGCAAAATGAAAAGAGTTAATTTTTTTTCAAAATATATACCAATTGTCATATTGCATATGCCAATTTGAAAAAAATTTAATGAAATTTGGATATGATCTTAGACCATTATAGTTATGGTTTTATCATATTATATATGTTAAAATAAATAAATATGAAATTTCAGCCCTATATAAAGTTTGCAACAAATCGGATTTTCCACTGCTGTAGATTTATAGCCAATGTTATAGAGTTAAAGGAGAAAGAATCACATTGTGCGCATTATTGCGAAAAGGAATGCTTCATCCCTACTATTTTTCATGCTCGCTATAAATTCCATACAAATTAAATTATGTTGAACTTATAAATTGTTTATATATAAATGTTTTTTATTTTAATTTTGCTTAGTAACTTAAATAGTTTTATGATGCAATTTATTTGTAATCGTTGTATTAAAAAAATTGAGTTGGTTGAGGATTTCTTGCACCGCTCCGTAACAAAGGGAATTAATCTTTATTTTAAAGTTCGGTAAATCAAGGGACCACACCATATAACACGGAACGGGTTTCCTCCCAAGAATACAAGTGCATAAAACAATAGCTCAATGCTAAATAAAGAACAATGAAGCTATTATAAGACCCAGGTCCCATCACACAATGCAATACAAGTCGGAGGATAGGGTTTTACCTTATAATAGCCAAAGAATGCTTGATACACTAAATTTCATCTTTTATTATTACTATAAGTGTATAGTGTCAAAACCATTTCAATCATAAGTATCAATCATAGACGGCATAATGGGAAAATCATGCTAACATAATTAAAGATCTAACATGTAAAAATGACATGCTAAAAATTATAATGAATCTAGAAATGGTTCTTTACATTTCCAATATAGAAGAATCAATTGGGTACATTTGTTCACAAAGCAATGGTATTTTCCCAAAACAGATTGATTGAGATATTACCATTTATACATGTCAAAGCAGAAGTAAGAGCATCCCATGTGGAACCTATTAAGCTTTTAAGGATCCATCTTCTTCTAATACTCCTATTTCGAAATTCCCAACTATATTAACCATAAAAAACATGTTGCGTCTATGCTTGAACTGTCCAACAGCGAAAACCTACAAAGCTGGGGTGCAAGTGCAACACCCCTAGCCATATTGCGCACTAAATACGTGGGGGTGTGCGGGGTGCGAAGGGATTCGTACGGGGTGCGCCACGAGGCGTGTCCCCACATTTCGTAGATGGGATGCGGTGAGGTGCGGAAATTGGGGTGCAGGAGGGACAAAGACATAATTTGACAAATTCTATTTGAACACAAAGAAATGCTGAGTAGTCCCCCATTTTTAAAAAAATTGTCAATGAAAAAACTGTCTCTTTTGTTATATTTTTTTCTTCTAATTCTCGGTCTATCTCATAGTGACTCTTCGTGGTATTGTATGAAACCACGTAGAGCCACTACTAGGTTTCTAACCATACCCCGTAGAACCTAAAGTTGTCAATGGATACCCGAAAAATCCGAAATCCGTCCGCATCTGCATCCGAAAAGCAGATAAATATCCGATATCCGAAAAAGCGGATGCGGATACGGATATAGGCATATCCGCATCTGAAAATTATCCGTCCGTTTTTTTTCTCGATTATAGTTTAAATTATGTGTATTTTAACATAATTAAGTATACTAATTTATTATTTTGCAAAATTGAAAGTCTACTAAATGCATGCATATTGCTCAAAATTAAATATTATCATCACATTTATTTATTTTTAGTACTTTAGTAATCAATTGGATTGAAAAAGCTTAATATTAAGCTAAAAATTTCATTTATGTTCATTGATTTTATCGACCGTTGGCGGAGCGGATAATTATCCGATTTCCGTCCGTATCCGCGAATGCGAATATCCGATATCCGAAATTGATTTCAGATGCGAATGCGGATAAAGCACTATCAGCATCAGAAAGTATCCGTTGACAGCCCTAGTAGAACCCCCACGAGGTATGATTACAACCACGTAGTGACCCTGCATGTTTTTTTACAATACCACGTAGAGTCACTACGAGGAATAATATTATTGGTTTCTTTTAAAATTAAACGGGGCTACTCAGTAAAATGATGGTTTACTTGTTTTTGCTGAATTTTAGGGACTATTCGGCAATTAGTTGGGTTCAAATAGAATTTGCGAACATACTTACCAGATTAATGAAATCAATTGGGATTGTGCTAGAATAACCAAAAATAAATTGATAGGGGTGAGGTGGGTCAAACAGTGATGATTAGAGGATGGAGACTGTATATCAAAAGAGAGCTACTATTCACACCCCTATTTACACTTCTGACCACCAAAACTAAAAGCACCCCAAATATTTTAAATTTCCTCCACTGGCCACCATCTAACTTAATAACCAAAAAATGCAAAGGCCACCAGTTTCTTCCTCTGCACGAACGCTTCCTTCCTCCCTTACATCAATGTACTCTGCGAATCAAGTACCTAAAATTAAATAGTTTAGGATTTTTTTTTATACATAATCCATTTTCATAACCACATTAGAAATTTTAATTTTTATAAATGAGTATTTACTTCGTTGGTTGTGAAATAATTCGTAAAATCAACAATTATATCTTTTGATTTATTTGATCGAACATCTTGCATCATATTATCGCAACCATCATGTTTATCGTCCAATTTATCAATATTCAAATAATCCATCTACCAAACGACACAAAAAGTTAATGTATCAATTTGTAAAAGAAGATGCGTAAGTTACACGGATAAAAACCCTACAAGTTAAAACTTACATTGTTATTCTCTATTACAACGTTGTCAAATTTAATGTCCTCCAAACTTGAAATTTCCAACGGAGCGGAAATTTCTTTCCTTAAATGCAACGAAAAATCTTAACCATTAAAAAAAAAAACCTAACAACATATTCTATAACATAATAGAAAACAATAAAAATCAAGCAATTCTTACCTCTTTTTTATCTTCATCTTCCTTCTCTATTAAGCATAAAAGAATATCAGTTTTCTATTAGGGTTTAGAGTTTGAAATGGTAGAGAAGTAGTGTTTTTCTTAAGATAAGTGATGGGGTGAGTAACTGAATGAAGGAATAATATATGGTGGTCAGAAGAATATAAAAAATAATCATTTGTATTGAATTTAGGAAGGTGGCCAGAAGTGTCAACGGGTGTGAATAGTAGCATCCTATCAAAAATAAATTAGCATTCTCGAATCGATCGATACTTTCAATTAAAAGACCCAATCCACTGAGGCGAGGCTCCACACTCTATCGCCGTGACCTTCGAGCTTCCGAATCTCTTTCAAATCGTAATCTGCATCTACAAATTCCGTTATCGTATAATCAACTTCGGATTTATGAATTGGGAAGTTAGGGTTCGGAGGTATTCACGTGGAGACGAGATTTCTGATTTAAGGGCTAAGCTATCAAAAACCTGCTAGAGGCGCGTCAATTTTTTTTTTCTTTTTTTCTTTTTTTTTTTGGCCTGACAGTGGAAGACACATTAAGAGCAGCGAAGACTAGAAGGGCAATTTGAGAATTCTCGTTTTTCTTTGAGCAGCAGCGAAATATGGTTCGTCCACGTAAACTATTACTATTACCAAACTCTTTATGCAACATAGAAATTTAGTTGGTAGAAATACTTGTCATATCTGTGTGTTGGTGCATTATCATGATGATACTCTGTTTTATTTAGGACAAATTTTCAAAATAGCCTTGTTTTTAAAACTAATAGCGGATTTAAGCTAGTTTTAAAACTATTTGCAGAAATAGGCTTGTTTTGTCCACCTTAGCGCTGAGGTGGCCAGTTGTTTTAAAAAAAATACACGTGAGCAGATTTGCGAAGTGCACCCCTTATAAAAATATAAGGGACAAATTTTCAAAATAGACTTGTTTTTAAAACTAATAGCAGATTTAGACTAGTTTTGAAACTATTTGCAGAAATAGGCTTCTTTTTAAACAACTATTGCCAAAAACAAGCCTATTTCTACAAATAGTTTCAAAACTAGCCTAAATCTGCTATTAATTTTAAAAACAAGCTTATTTTAAAAACTTCATCTTTTCCAATTATCAAATCCGCTGACTTACAAATGCGTCTGTAATTATGTTATTTGTCTAATGTTTTATTTACAAATGCGTCTGTAATTATGTATCTAATATATTTTTAATTTGTTGTATCCTTCCGCACCCGAATCCTCATATTTTTGAATTTGTCGAATTCACGTATCCCCGTACCATGCACCCGCATCCGCGCACCCGCACCCATGCTTCCTAGGCGAAAACCTATGAGCAATAGTAATCCGTAGATATACTGAAGATAACATGAATGTGAGAGAGTAACTAAGTTAACAGAGATTACGGGGAAAGAAGTTCCTAATACTCAAATGCATAAGAATGGACGAAAACAAAAAATCAAACTTCCTTTAGTCATAGCATTAACATAAATTGTATTTGTATTGGTTACTAAAAACGATTTCAATAAGAAAATATATAAAAATTATAATCTATCACTTCTAAAATTAAGAATACCATTTTGTTCATGCAAATCTGTTAGTCCAACTATTAAATTATATATACATGTCTTTTATATGATGATTGCTTCACATACCACATTACCTTGCGTTTTACTTGTCTCCGTTGTCTCTCATCAACCAAAAGTGAAAAATTGTGTGTTCCAAATTAAAAATAGACATAATTTGCATGAAATTTCTAGCTTTCAAACTAAGGAAGAAATCTCTCTCCAACTATTTTTCATTGCATCCTAAGTAATTGAAACAAACTTAGGTAAAAAGTAGAGTAAACATAGAATAACAGTATAACATTAACGGATATAATATATATATATATATATATATATATATATATATATATAAGTTGTTTGTTAAATTGACTATTAACACATCAAGTTAAAGTAATTATCAAAAGTTATAGAAAATGATAAGACAAACATATACAGGCACATACCCACTTAAGAAGTTTATTTATATAATAAGTTCCCTAGCTTATATGAGTAATCGTTGTTAGGTAATATATTGGGATACTTACCTCAACTAATTTTTTTTATGTAAAATAAGTTTCCTAGCTTATCCAAGTAAACGTTGTTAGGTAATATATTGGGATATTTACCTTAATTAGTAATTATATTTGGACAATGAACATTTTGGGTATTGTTTATCACTGCCAAATAAAAATCTTCCAAAAAATCATTTTTGCCGTTTGCATCATCTTGATTTGGGACTTCGCAAAAAAACTTATTTTGCAAAATTTGTTGATTAATTTTCTCATACATGCTTTTGTGTAGATCATTGTTTTATGCTGTGCAAAATTTAATTTTAAAATCTCTAAACAAACTTATTTGTATACGAAAGATGTCTTTAATCTTCAAACTATAAACCAGCTCAAAAAAGACTGATGTTAACTATTTTTTGTGTAATTTAAAGATACTAAGTGATGAAACCACTTATCCATAACTTAGTTATTTAAATTCAAATAGAACCTCTATAAAAGTAATTGAGCTTAATTGTGTTAAGCCAAAGATATCTTTTAGTATACTGTAGGAATTACATTTTGGTAGATTTGTTTACCTACAGGAAATAAAGATCTACATTGAATTTGCATAGATATTTATGGTAGCATCAATATTAGATAACGGTAAATGACGCCAATAATGCTCATAGAATCAGGAATTCCAAGTTTGGTTTACTATTTTGTTTTTATTTATTATTTTTAATGTGCTATTTTCATGCTTATAACACCGAGCAACAAAATTTGATAACCAATTCATTTTAACATAGTCGTAGCTAAATACTATCAAATTTATGACCAATCACTAATAGCTTTATGCTTATATTTTATGTAATATTAAATCTCAAAGGAAGAGGCGATCTTAGATTATGTTAGCTTCACAGAAAGGCCTGTTGGATACTAATATATCAACAATTGTTGGTACTAATATCCACAATATGGAACGAAAGTAATTCAAGATGTTTTATAGTGTACCAGTTGAAATGGGTTAGAAGCAACTTTGTATTTACTAAGATCGCAATAAATTAAATACTAAGATTAGGATTGACAGTGAATACAATTCATGTAAATTTACTCTAATATATATCATTAATTATGTCATCTGTTAACATATACGAATGTTACCATATTTATAATTTTATCCTAAGTCCGAACATCACCATAATGGCATAGGGTTGTTAACGGATACTTTCGGATACAGGTAGTGCTATATCCGTATCCGCATCTGAAATCAATTTTAGATATTCGATATCCGTATCCGCGGATACGGACGAATATCAGATAATTATCCTATCCGTCAAAGATCGGTATCATGAAAGTGTTAAAAATAAATAGACATGATGAAATTAAATAGATTTGAGTAGCTAATATGCATTTAATGTGTATAATATAAACATTCGACTTAATAAAACAATAAATAAATCTCATTCATTGTATTGAAATACATATAATTTTGAGTATAATGTTAAAAAAAGGAACGGATAATTTTCGGATGTGGATATAAATGTATCCGCATCTGCATCCGTTTTTTCGGATATCGTGTATTTATCCGTTTTTCAAATACGGATGCAGACAAATTTCAGATTTTTTGGGTATCCATTGACATCCCTATAACGTCACCAGAGATAAATTTTCATAAAAAATAAGAACAAAAAATAATTATATATTGTGTACTAAAATAGGTATTACAACACTTCCTGAGTAAATTGTATATGAAAGAAACTCAATATGCCTTTGACAATGTAAAATCTGTTGCCATTGTCACTTACAAAAAAAAAAAAAAAAAAGTATTTTGCATTTACTTTTTCAAAGTAAATGATAATGTGTGCAGTCCATACTTTGATTCTTTTTTTGATGTGAAATATATCAAAATGAATCTTGTATTCCAATTTTAAATCATTTTAGGTTTCAAATTAAAAATTAGCCATGAAATTCATTTATTAAAAGAATATGGTTAAGCAAAACTCAAAGATATCAATTATTTAGTAGAAAGATATAACACCAGATGTAAGATAATATAGAGTGGTAATAAATATATATCATTTCCTAAATGTAGCTTGAACCATAAATGGATTAAAGCATGCTCCGTGTTAGCTTTATCTAAAATTGGAAACTTCAAAGTTCAATATTCTCCAAACCACTAAGCTTGAAATGCAGTATTTCTTTTGTTTCAAATAAAAATGTAAACTTTTATAGCACTAGACATATACATAAATAACATAACCTATGTCTCATGCTCGCATAGAAACTACACAACAATTGCTCCTCACAAATTTCATAGAAAAGTGTAATAATGATGATGATGATAATGTCTACTTGAGGCAACATTAAAGGGAAATTAAACAATAATTACGTGAAACTAAGAATAAAAAGAAAGTAACATAGTATAGAATTAATTGAGGAGACGAAGCCAGTATGAAAGCACAATGCTGAAACTCTCACGTTCACACGAAAAGGAAAATTGCAAACCATTTTTTTTTTTTTAAACATAATATTTTCATACTTAAACACTAAGCAACAAAATTTGATAACCAATCCAATTAGACATAGTCATAGTTGAATAATATCAAATCCAGGATCAGTTGTTAATAACTTTATGATGATATCATATGTAATGTTAATTCTCCAAGGAAGAATCGATCTTGGATTAGCATAGCTTCATATACAGAATTGTTGGATACTAATCTGTCTATAGTTGATGGATACTAATATGTCTATGATATGGAATGTAAGTAATTTGAGATGTCTTATAAAGTATCGGTTGAAATATGTTAGAAGCAACTTTGTTTTTACTAAGCTCGATGTAAACTGAATACTAAGATTAGGATTGATAGTGATACAGTTCTTGTAAACTTACTCTAATATATATCATTATTTGTGGCATTTGTTGACATATATGAATGTTACCATATTTAAATGTACATCATTTAAAATTATTTGTAATTTTTAATTTAGGTAAGAGTCCGATATTTATAATTTGATCCTAAGTCCTAACATCACCATAATGGCATCAAAGATATAATAGGTGGATACCCAGTGCCAAAGACTCCCGTACTCAAGCGCGAGAGGACTTCCCAGACAGTCTCCCGTCCTAGTACTATTCCGACGGCTTTCCGGGCTCTGGGGGGTGGTCGATTAATGCTCACAGTCTTTCCTTCACATATGTGAAGAGGTCGGGACTCAAACCTGCGCGCTCCAGATTACCAGCCGGGTAACCTTACCGTTGCGTCAGACACCACCTTGCATCAAAGATATAATACCATAAAAAAGTATGAACAAAAAATAATTATGTATTCTTGTATCAAAATAGAAGATCAAAACAATACCTGAGTAAATTGCATATGAAAGAAGCTTCACATGCCTTTGTCAATGTAAAAATTGCTGCCATTTTCACTTTCAAAAAATAGCATTTTGCATTTACTTTTTCATAGTGTATGATAATGTGTAGTTCATGCTTTGTTCTTCTCCTGATGTGAAACATTACAAAATGAATCTTGTATTTCAATTTTAAATCATTTCAAGATTCAAACTAGAAATTAGTCATGAAATTCATTTATTAAAAAGATACAGTTAAACAAAACTCAAAGATATCAATTATTTATTAGAAAGATATCAAACCAGACGTAAGATAATTTAGTTTTAGTGTGGTAACTTGAACCAAAACTGGATTGAAGGATACGCCATATTGGCTCTAACTGAAATTGGAAAATTTCAATATTTTTCAAATCTCTGATCTTGAAATGCAGTATTCCTTTTGTTCCCAATAAAAATGTAAATTTTTGTAGCACTAGACATATACATAACCTCTGTTTCATACTTACATAGAAACTACAGAGCAATTACTACTGACGAATTCCATAGAAAAATGTGAAAATAATAATAATAACAATGTCTATTTAAAACAGCATTAAGGGAAATTAAACTTTAATTATGCGAAACTATGAATAAAAAGAAAGTACTATGGTGTAGAATTTATTGAGGCGACTTAGCCAGTAAGAAAGCACAGTGCTGAAAATCTCACCTTCACACCAAGAGGAAAATAGCAGACCAAGCCCTATTTTTTCTATTTTTTACTTCTAATGTACTATTTTCATACTAATAACACCAAGCAATAAAATCACGCCTCCATTTCTTCTGCCGTCAATTCTTGTCTCATGATAGCGTTTCAGTCGAAAATTACATTGTTTCTATCTTTTGCTCGATCTGTTTTTAATCGTCATTCTGTATGTTTTTATTTTTGGTTTGGCGCCGGTGAGAATGACATGGTAGTGAAGATTATCTTTCCCCAAACGATCAGCTCAGATTATGTATTTTTCATGAATTTAAATTTCTCATCAAAGAAATCAAGCCAGTGTTTACGATCTCCATAGATTCGTATGTTTTATGTATTCTTCGTGTTAAATTCTTATATTGCATTATAAGTAGAATAATTACTGATGATAAAACTAAGGCCTGTTTCTCAAAACATTCATATGGCCGCGTTCGTTTTGCCAGGCTTGGGAGCTTTTACAGTTTTCTTCTCCAACCTTGGATGTCTGAGATTTGTTTTCATCGTTAGTTTGCAGATTATTATATGTACATTATCTACACGTAAAATAAACCCCCGGTATCATTTTATTCTAAGTTATACATTTTATCAGCTGTCAATGAACTCAAGCTTCTGAATATCTTTACCTCAATCTGATGTAAAGCTAAAATCTTAGCATTAGCTTTTTAAATGACTCTAATAGATACATGATTGTACAGGCTCATTTTATTTATTTATCCAATGCCTGAAGTCATACAATTGATAGCCGAAATTGTTCAGTTGAGGGTTCAATGTTCTATTTTCATTTAGGTGCAGCTACATGAACATCTTCACAATCCAGCTCTTTGAATAACATTTAGATTCAATTCCGAATCATCTCTGTCTTGATTATTACGTTATCCTGTAGATTTAATCTCTAAATATATGGTTTTGCAGTTAATGATTATAATCCAGGTGTAGTTAGGTATCTGTCTTGGAATTTATCCTGATGACTGTTGCAGTTACACATCTGGTATATTAATTAATTCATTGTGCGTTCATCGTTGCATATGGAGCTTGTCATTTGTGTTGCCCTGTCTTCCATTTGAACTTACGTCCTTTCTTATCATTTACAGCGGCATTTATTTTAAACAGTTTTATCTTTTGACTTCAAAGATTTGGAATTCTTTAAATGCTTTGTATCATTGGAAAATTCTTTTCTGTCCATGTATTACTCTTGTTCACTTTCGTATCCATTTATTATGATCAATCGTTCACTTTCCTATGTTCCAATGGGTTTTAGATTTAACATTGTTTGTCTGATTTGGTATTTATTTTATTTGAGTAGATTTCACGTATTTTAGGAGTAATCACTGCCCTATTGGTTAATTTTTCAACCAATCCCAATTCCGAAAATTCTGATACTTGTATGTTTAATGTTCTGCTTAAATTTGCTAGATTTTGTATAATTTCTGTCCTTATTCTATTTTAATTATGTTCGACTTCTCTTTAAATTAGCTTTGATAACATGTTAAGATCTGAAATTGAGAAGAAAACTAGATAGTTTCAACCTTATATTAGAGACAAACTGCATTATTATTAAATTAAAACCTGAAAATAAACCTTCATTGTTTTCTTTTTTACTCCATGCATTTTTCTTAATCATTTTGCAGTCAGAACTAGTCCTGATTCCTGTTCAATTGTTCTTTATGTTGCACGGGTCCTTTTTCTCTAATTTCTGCTGAAGATAGTTAAAAAAATATCGAATTTGAATTTAGATTTATTCTTATCGAAGAAAGAAAATCTTGAGAAACTAGATGTCATTGACAAGAATATATCCAAATTTCACATTTATATTATTTTAGCGTTTTCTCGTAAATCTTGGGAGAAGGGAAGCTTCTAGTGACACATAAAACAATTGTGCAGGATTCAGGAACAATTGCGATTTTAAAATGTCTAGCGAATATGCATAAAGTAAAAAAAACAAAATAATAATAGTTTATCTTTGAGTTTTATTTTCATAACAATGCCGTTTGATTCTGGTTTATCGTTGTAACTCTTTCATCGTCTTCTCTTTATTAAATTTTACCATGGTATTAGAATGAGTTTAGAAGTCAAACATAATTAAGATTAAAAATGTTAGTAATTATACTGGATTCTAACAAAATTATGTAGGATCTTTATCTGGAAGTTTTTTTGGGGACTTGATGTTTGGAAATTCTTTTAACTTCATTGGCATCATAAACCCTAACTATTGTTTCTTTTTCTATTTTATGCATTTCATACACCCTATTGAGCCACCATTAATTTAGTTCAGGTCATTGACGATAGATGATGTATCGTCACTGTCATTTGATGAAATGCTTTTGTTTGGTATTGCCAAAATTGTAACATGCTTTTGTGGATTCTAAGCTGTTAATGAATTATTAGAACATGCTGCTTTTAAACTGATATTCGAACTATTAGAACATGATTGCTTCATAATTGTTTTGTGTTGCCTTTGTGTTGTTCCTATTACTTGATGGACTAATTACATTAGGGGAGAGCTGTGTGTAACACGTCTTTATAGCTTAGAAATACTTACAGGTTTTCTGTGAGGTGTCCTATTATATTTAGTCCCAAAGTAATTTAAGTGGTTTCATAGTACGGATTGTGTGCTCTGTGTATCCTATTGTTCAATTGTCTAGGTTTTTTAAACTACCTGGGAAATTTCTTTAGTTTATGTGCATTTTGTTCACACATCCACTTCCAATGGCCATGACATTCTTTTAAAAATAAGTATAGTAATTTAGTATAAATATATATATATATATATATATATATATATATATATATATATATATGTGTGTGTGTGTGTGTGTGTGTGTGTGTGTGTGTATAACACTAAGCAACAAAATTTGATAATCAATGCAATTTGACATAGTTATAGAAAAATACTATCGAAGTTATGACCAATCATTAATAAATTTATGCCTATATCACATGTAATTCTAACTCTCAAAGGAAGAGTCGATCTGGGATTATTATGGCTTCACAGAAAGAATTGTTGGATACTAATCTTTCAACAGTTGCTGGATGCTAATATGACTATGATATGGAATGTAAGTAATTCAAGATGTCTTATTAAATATTAGTTGAAATAGTTAGAAGCAACTTTGTTTTTACTAAAGTCATAGTAAACTGAATACTAAGATTAGGATAGATAGTGAATACAGTTCATATTAATGTTCTATGATATTTATCACTAGGTATGCCATTTGTTGACATATATAAATGTTCCATATTTAAATGTACATCATTTAAAATTATTTGTAATTCTTAATTTAGGTAAGTGTTCAATATTTATAACTTTTTCCTAAGTCCTAACATCAACATAATGGCATCAAAGATAAACTTCCATAAAAAAATATAAGCAAAAAATAATATGTATGCATGTACCCAAACAGATGATCAAAACGTTACCTGAGTAAATTGAATATGAAAGAAACTTCACATGCCTTTGCTAATGTAAAATTCGTTGCTATTGTCACATCCAAAAAATAGCATTTTACATTTACCATTTCAAAGTGAATAATAACGTGTGTATTGCATACTTTGATTCTTCTTGTGATGTGAAACATTTCAAAATGAATCTTGTATTCCAATCTTAAATCATTTTAGGATTCAAATTAGAAATTAGTCACGAAATTCATTTATAAGAAAATATAGTTAAGAAAAACTCAATGATATCAATTATTTATCAAAAGGGTATCAAACCATACGTAAGATAATTTAATGTGGTAATAAATATACATCATTTCCCTAATCGTAACTTGAACCATTACTAGATTAAAGCATATGCCATGTAAGATCTAATTGAAATTGGAAACTTCAAAGTCCATATTTACCATTGAGCTCGAAATACAATATTCCTTTTGTTTAAAAAAAAATGTAAACTTTTATAGCACTAGACATATACAAACCTCTGTTTCATGCTTGCGTAGAAACTATGGAGCAATTACTACTGGTGGATTTCCTAGGAAAGTGTAAATAATAATAATAATAAAATGTCTATTTGAGGCAGCATTAAGGAAAATTAAGCTTCAATTATGAATAAAAAGAAAGCTACATGGTGTAGAGTTTATTAGGGAGACTAAACCAGTATGAAAGCACAATGCTCAAACTGTCACGTTCACACCAAGAGGAAAAGAGCAGGCCAGATCCACAAATGAAGATAAAATTAAAACTGAAAACTAAGTACGAATGTAACTTTATCCTAATCTCTTATGGTCTGATTTCACGTATATAAGACCG
Organism: Allium sativum; assembly: GCA_030737875.1. NCBI lineage: Eukaryota > Viridiplantae > Streptophyta > Magnoliopsida > Asparagales > Amaryllidaceae > Allium > Allium sativum. The sequence goes on from CM060918.1 coordinate 55,295,014, forward strand.
TTGTTCCAAACAAATACCAAACATCATTGGTCATGGAAAGAATGCACACTATAATACAATTTCGTTGCCACCACACAGAATTTTGAGATCAAACAATTTTCAGATATCACCAACATGAAAATCAACTGTGAATTAACATTCATCTACTGTATTAAAATAATGTCTTGTTAGCATATACATGAAAAAGTCACTGTGATTTTTCTCATTATTACGGTTATATATGAATATGATCATTAAATATCAGATCAAAAAACATAAAAATAGAAACCTTTGTTATCCTACCAATATGTATCCTGGACATATAATTCAGCCATGGTTTTGTTAGTAATCTAATCCTGTATGCTCTGTACGCTAGATGAATATACGAGTGCAACTTAGTAAGTATGCTTTTCCCTATACATGTTAACACCGTAGATTAATTAAAGACAACTGAAGTTTCAACTTGAAAGAATGTGTGTGCTGAAAGCACGGGAAGCTAATTTATTTGGTCATTATTATTGATACTCCGAATATTGTTAAGACAATTTTATTTTATTTTTAAAATTGTTAAGGGGAATACCAATGAGGGAAGTAGCCCCTTAACAAATAAAGATAATTTTACATTATTACCCATTTAGGATTAATTTCACTTCTTTATTCATTAATCTAATTTTTAATGGTTAATCAACACCATTAGTTATGGAGAAATCAAACCCTAATCAAAAAACATGATCGAAAAAGAAACAATATGATATTGACACAGGAGAGAGCGTTATATTGGTGTTGATCAGAGTGATGAGATGGTAAAATCTAATTTCAATTTATTAAATTGTATGCACATGTTGTTAGGGTTAAGATCTAATTTCAGTTTATTATATCGTATGCATATGATATCAACTATTCCGTGACGTTATTTGCAGTTAAACGATTTAGAGTTTTTTGATTTAGGGGTTTAATGATTTTACGGTGCGTAAGTTTTTAAAAGCAAGGGTAAAAATGTAAGAAGTTAAAAAATTTAGCTACCAACATTGATCCCCCCTTAATAATTTAAAAAATGTGTAATGCCCTTAAAATTTGCCCCCTCCCCCCAACATAAATTGGAGTGTCAATAACACACCCCATTTGTATTGAGTAAGAAAAAGAAAACCCACATAGTGTGAAGTTGGTAGCATGTCTCACTAAGTAGGAGCTGACTGTAATGGCGACCACAGAATCACCTCATGTATAACCCATGAAGGAGCTCTAACAGTATTCCGAAATCTAAGTCGGCTTTAGAGCGGAACTAAAAATGAAAACGATGAGGTTGCTGGGCTTCTGACAATGGTTTGGTGATGCAAAGGGTGTAACCTAGGTTTCTTCCATAAAAAAGGTTTAAAATGAGGAAAAATTCGAGAGATATAAATTGCGGGGTGTGTGCAAGATAAGAGGAGGAAAGGGCCTGAGTAAAAGAGACGCTAAAAATTGGAAGGGGTGTGAAGATTTCTTACGATGAAAAGAGAAGGCGACAGTCAATTTCTCAAATTACGTGAATAGCTTCTGCACTCTGTAAGCTCTGGAAACCAATCTCAGTAATTATAGTATAGTATTTGAGTGATATATAAAGATAAATATATGTAAGGTTATTTCTGGAATTTCACGGTTGAATCAAACAACCGTGTTTTTATTTCAATTGTTAACAAAGATATTAGATCTATTTTTAAGTAATATATAAAGATAAAGATATGTAATGGTATTTTTAAAACTTTGTGATCGGACCAAAAAAATTGTGTTTCCATTTCAACTGTTAGTAAATATGAGCACGTTACGGCACGCGCTCCGCACGTGATGATATCGCCCGTTTTATGCCTTAATTGTTTTACTATAAATTAAATGTGTCTAACATATTTTAGTTGCAACATTTAATTTGTTGTTAGTTTGAATTTTGTTTCTGCTACTTTGTAAAAGAAGTTTATTTGTTAGATTTTATTTTTACGTGATAGTAAGATTTACTAATATTTGTAGAAGGAAGTTATGAACTATTAAATAAAATTTATTAGGTGGATACTATATTTAAGCTATATTAAAATTCAATAATAATTGCAGGGTGGAATTTTATTTATGTAAATAAACAATGAATTTTTAATGATGTTTATTTGTTTTGATGATGTTTGGTAGATCCTACTTTTATGTTATAAGCATGGAATGATGTTTTGAATTTGTAATTTTTTTCTAACTGTTAGACCATATTTTTAAATATGGAGGGATATTTTGAAAATGTAAAGAAGATTAATTGTTAGATCTTATTTTAATGGAATATTGATTGAAATTTGTTAATACATGCATAAGGGCATTTTCAGTAGTTTACGTTGATAACAAAAAAGTGTGAGACCTACAATTATTAATAGAGATAAACATAAAGATATGCATAAGTATTTTTAAAAGTTCGTGGTCAGATCAAAAGTTTGTGTTTCCAAGGCAACTATTAATGAAGATATGCAATTTAGTAGATACTTCATAGTATCTAACATTGTATGTAATCAATTGCTAATTTTACAGTGTTTGCTAACAAGATTGCACAATTGAATTAATGAACTCTATATGATTATTTTGCTGCAAAGTATATGATTGAACAAATGCAGTTGATGAGGGGTATTTATGACAACTCCTAGAATATGTTCTGGTGTAAATGAATCAGTTGCCTTTATTCAGTGCTGGCCTTGGCATAAGGCCACTAAGGCCATTGCGTGGGGCCTCAATATTTAAGGGGTTTTAGCTATTTTTTTGGCCTATTAGAAATAGAACTAATTTCAGCAGCTGTTTTGAAACGACTCAAACTCGCCCTTACGGGAAAGTCCGGATTGAGTTGAGAACAAGACAAATCAGAACACAAACAATAGAACATTTCATTACTTATTACAACAATTACATCAGAGTACAAGAATATAACAAAGTATGAATAAATAATATACATTTGATAAATATCAGAGATTTAAAATTATAATGCAGCGGAAAAATAATACATAACACAACTGAAAGAAATACATGGATACAGAGCTTTTCAAATATCGCTCTAGCTGTAAACCAGGATGTTGTGAAAATAAATCTGTAAAAACCGAAACTACTAGCTGTCCGCGTGGAAAATAGGGACACCCAGAGTTTAAGTTAAAACAATAAACTTCAGGTCAATCATGAGACTGGTGTGAGAACTAAAATAGTTATTAAATCTTTACTTTAAAAATAAAGTAAATCAAGGGACTACGCCGTATAACACGGAACGAGTTTTCTCCCAAGAATACCAGTGCATAAAACAAACAACGCAATGCTTTTCGAAAAATGAAGCTATTATAAGACTCATGTCCCATCACACAATGCAACGCAAGCCGGAAGATAGAGTTTTCCCTTATAATAACCAAACATGCTTGGTACGTTTAAACAAATCATTTGATACTATTATAAGTGCATAGTGTATAAAACAACTTCAAATATAAATGTATCATTCATAGACGACATGAGTATCATATATCATGTCGCCATACTAGGCTCTACAATCAAAACCGAAATGTCACGTATTGAAAATTGGATTTTCGTCTATGAACCAAGGCAAGGGATCGTCCTTACCGAATTCGAGACACTCTTGCCCATGCCTCAGGACCCAGACTCAGGTGCGCCGTTAGGAAAATGCAGGGTTGGTCCACAGATATGTTAGTGGATTAGTTATTTCTGAACACATGTTTCCCCCCCTATGAGGTGTAAATCTGGTCAGTATGTCGATCATAATATTCATCGGTCCCGTAGTGATCGATATATCCGAGGCGCCTCGCTATCTATCAAATAATATGCAACATCCACATGAGTAAAATGTCTGGGCTTCATACCATGACACCACTCCTAGGTAGAAAGAAACGCACTGTCCTCCTTGCCGTCCTCTCCCGTTTCTGGTTCATACCGGGGTGTGAGGCTCGCGAATTAACGCTATACACAAAGCTATGCTATTTAAAGCCGTGCTTTGATCATCAACCACAAGACTCTGCTTTTCAACAGAAGCCTTGATCATTTGCATCTCAACATGCCACACAGACAATTCACGCCATGCGACTGATGTCTATCGATATATAACCTCTAAGCTCGTACGTTTCAGAGAAGGATGTTAAGCAAGAGAATAAATTCTCCGCCACCAAACAAATATATATTTAATAGAAATTAGTCAACACAATAAAATTCAATGTCAGACACACAATCATTTACTAGTTTGTTCTGGGTCTGAACGAAACCGGAGGCACCTTATTCCTCGTCCCATATGTCCAATACAGGAGAGATGTCCTCGCATATCCGGTCGATCTCCTAGAACGTCTGGACGATCACCACTTATTACCTTGTCTTGGGTGTACAGCCCAATCAAGACATCAGTAATAATCCAAACGATGTGAAGACCTCCGGTCTTCAACCACCGTCTTCATCGTCGATTTATCGTCGAATCAATTATTCAGAATGGGTATAAACCCGGCTTTTCCGAATAATTCACGTATCTTGTAACCAGGTGTTATAAAAACATAACATACATCTCATTCCAATTCTGAATATTCTTTTATTCAAATATTCATATCCTTTGGGAAAGGTTTCCATTAATTTTATCAAAGATAAATTCTTTAAATTTATTTTTTAATCTTCATTTGGATATCAATTCAAACCAAATTAAGGTTTATTCAAACTAGTCGGGATTAACACACATTACCGAAGTAATCATTTGTTTAATTTCCCAATCCCAACCTATTCATCCCATGGAGCAAAATTGGTAATACTCCATATCTAACACCACGGTGTTACCGGTAAAATTAATTATCATTTCACGTTCAAATCTAATTAAAGATTTAACTATCGCTTGAAGTAAAACTGGTGACATTCCATTCTTAATCATTTTCCAAATTTGATAATTTAAATTATCACATTCTCATTTCAATCTAATTAAAGATTCATTAAAACTCCACTTAGTATTAATCTTCCCAAAAATCAATATTAATGATTACCTAACTTTGGTAAATCAAACATGCTGCATTGGCAATCTACACCGTACCGTTGATTTTTGCCGATATATAACCTCTAAGCTCGTATGTCTCAGAGAAGGGTGTTAAGCAAGAGAATAAATTCTCCGCCACCAAACAGATATATTTAGCAGAGATCAACAATACAGTTCGAAATACAATGTTAGACGTGTAATCCTGTCTTTAACTGGGTTAAAGAACCAATGTCATTTAAAACGCAGTTCACAATAAACCCAAAATCACATTTCATTAATTATGGAATCTTCACGGAAAAACAGATCAATATATAATCGATATCAATTTCTTTATCCGACTAATAATATAAATGAAATAACGACAAAGCCTTTTAAATTCCATATATATATTAACAGTCTTCCTCCACAGAAGCTCACTTCGATTATTACCAAATCGAATTCCATTCATTTCCAATTTATTCTATTAAATTGGAAAACTTTACTTTGGAAAATTCCATTAAAATCTTAAAGTAAAGATTTATAAATTCCAAATCTTAACTTCACTGTTAATCGGGTTAAAGAACAAATGTTATTTAAAACACCGTTCACGATAAACCCGAAAATCCAATTCTTAATTCAATTCCAATTAAATATTAATTAATTGGTAAACTTCTCTAAATCTTAATTAAAAGATTTATTCTTTTCTCAACTGGGTTTAAGAACATTGTTACTGAAGACACTATTCACGACAAACCCAAAATCCCATTTGATATTAAATACAAGGCTCTGAATAGAAATTATATCGGCTTATATTCAATATCAAATTCTGAAACCAACAAATATCGTATTGGAAATAACGATACATATATCTTCCAAATTTTCATAACAATATCTGTATAATCACGGAATCCAATATCGAAATATTCCGAAGATTATTTCCATTTCAAATCCATCCCAAATTCATTTCAATTTGTTCGTTGGAAATTTCTGGTTATGTTAAAACCATTCACAAATCCAATTTATTTTATTTTTAAATTATTGGATTTCAAATCTAGTTAATAACTAGTTTATTTTGATAAAAATATTATTTTATCTTTACAAACGTGGAATTTTTCATCCCAATTCTTTCCAAATCATTTATTATGATTTTACACAAATTATTAATATTTTTAATAATTTTATCAAGGCCCTTTCAGTCGATTTCCATAAACGGTCATCGAACTGCACTTACAGCGACCTTTTTCAAATTTGATTTGGACATAATTCCAAATCCAATCGTTAGATTTCAAATCTCTTATATTCTTTGGAAAACTCTTTTTGATACGAACCCAACGGTTCCAGTTTTAGGAGAATCCGACGGTTTGATCTCTCGTAATATCAACTCGAAGTCAATGGTCGAAATTCACGAATGGTGCGCAGCGCGTTCTATTCAGGCCATTATATTATATATATAATATATATTTCATTCAAAACGTATTTTATAAATTTGTTTTAAATTCGATTCCCATCTTCACTTCAGTTTTAAATCAAAATTGAATTCTCCTTATCATTATAATATATAAATGGTAATATTTTCAAAATATTATATTTTGAAATCATTTCCCTTTCGATATTCATTATAAAAATGAATAAAATCGAAATAAATATCGTTCGCGTCAAAATGGCGCATATCTAATCAACACGGCTTCACATATTTCAATATTTTCGTGTCCATCCAAAATCGGACATCAAATTCACATTTTAATCCTTTACATAATATTATTTTAAAATATTCGTTATTTTAAAATATTTCCATATTTTAAAATATTCGTTCACTTTGAATTGGAATCAGACCCAATCAATTACCATATTATGTTATTTATATGGATTTCATACAACACATGTACACAACAACAATTATAAACAGTCAACCATCATCCGGAGTGCATTACACAATTGCATAAGCATTAAATATAAATAATTAACGCTTACAATAGTCTGTCAACCAATCGATTGACATACAGCTAAACAATTAGGATTAATGTACATCAAATATCATCCTAATACCCGTGTGGGGTTTCAACAATCAAATAATCATTATTATTTGTGCAGTTGAGCGATGTGTAAAATTTATCGCTTCAATCAATATCAGTTAAATGAGTGTACATAAACAAATCGTCCGATTTGTAAATGAATATTTATTTTCATTTCAGGAGAATTTTATGCCGTTCACATATACGTTAAAAATTATATTTTTAACGATAAAATATTTGTTTCAACACATGAATATTTTCTATAGTTCATACATTCAATAAAAATAATATTTTTATTGTTCAAACATTTTATTCAACACATGAATATTTTCTATAGTTCATATATTCAATAAAAATAATATTTTTATTGTTCAAACATTTTATTCAACACATGAATATTTTATACAGTTCATATACACATTAAAAATTATATTTTTAATGAATAAATATTTATTTCAGAAAATTTCAGCAGCATAACGGCACCATATTAAAACCGGAATAAGGTCTAGCCTTATCCCTCGTCTAATACTGACTCGCGCCATACACAAACCAATTTCAATCCAATTAACATCCAAATCAAATCCAAACAAATAAATCTATTTTCTCAACCATAATCAAATCACGCAAAACATCCAAATAAATAAATACTCAACTACCCCCAATGCCCTTTACGGTGCCATAAGTGACTATTCGCGGAGTATGAAATCCATGTGTCGGTAATATCCATACATCGCTTTCAATTTATGTGATTGTGCGAATTCAAGTGTTGAATTCCATATATTTCAAATAAAAATCTATACTGGAAATTTCTTTTTATTTACAATTATAAAATACATTAACTAACTGTACAAAATTTTTAGTGAGAAGTTCTCACCTTTAGTTTCCACTCCGTCACTCTTTAATGGACGATTTGGATTCCGTTCTACTTCCAGTCAGTTTCATCGCAATCTGTTTTACGCGGTATATATATTAAAAATCGCATTTTTATAAAGCTATATAAATTAAAAATCACATTTTTATAAAGCCATATATATTAAAAATCACATTTTCATAACGCCACTATATATATAAAAATCACATTTTTATAAATTAGTTTTCTATATAAAAATCATATTTTTATTGAACTAAAAATTATTTCATAGCATGACTATTTTATAAATAGTATACATAAGCTAAAAATCATATTTTCATGTCATACACTAGTTAAAAATCATTTTTAACTTACTAAAAATATTTCCTTTATACGATAAAAATCATGTTTTTACATCACTAAAAATTATATTTTTACACAACTAAAAATGATATTTTTATATCACTAAAAATTACATTTTTAATCTAAAACCATTTATATAAAAACCATATTTTTTACTTCAATAGCATATATATAAAAATTATATTTTTTATATCGCTATTATATATATAAAATCATATTTTTATATCGAAACTATATATGTAAAGATCATATTTTTATTTCAAAACTATTTTATATAAATTTAAAATCAGATCTTAACATTACTTACTAAATTAAATCAATGTTTTAAAACGCAAAAGGCGTACGCGAGGCGTTTTCGGGTCCGTGAGGCGAGGCGTAAGCCTCGACGCGTTGAGGCGTAAGCCTCTCAGGAAAAAAGCGCAAATAAAATATTTTGAATTGGTAGAATTCGGTATATCTTTAACCCACTTCCATACAATATCCTGTTTGCTCATTTTTAAGTATCCTCAACATCCAAAAAAAGCCAAAAATAATTAAAACTGCTGCACACAGTCACAGCAACACACAATTTTTTTTAAAAAAAGACAAAGAAAAAACAAAATCCCTCTCTATCGATTCCTCACTGGAATCGAACTCGATTCCAGTAATGGAATCAAACTCGATTCCACTGAGGAATCGAGTTCGATTCCTTCACAGAAATCGAACTCAATTCCTTAACTGGAATCGAGCTAGATTCCGAATCGAGCTCGATTCCAGTTAAGGAATTGAGTTCGATTCCATAAATGGAATCGAGTTCGATTCCATAAATGGAATCGAGTTCGATTCCATAAATGGAATCGAGTTCGATTCCTGTTGGAATTGTAAATTCAAGTTTTTTTAACCTCTTCCGAAGTCGGAGCAAAAGTAGAAGCAACGTAAAAGTGAGGTAGGGCTAGAACTAGGGTTTTTTTATATACATTTACGCCTCAGCTGCTTGAGACGCTGAGGCGTGCGTTTTTTGTTATTTTCACGCTTATTCGACTGAGGCTTAAGCCTCTGGAGGAAAACGCCTTTTGAAGACCGCCTCCAGGCGTTTTAGTTTGCGCCTCGCCTTGAGGCACGCCTCAGGCGTGTTTTTTAATACATTGAACTAAATAAATTAATAAACTAAGTAATTAGGTTAATTTATTGTCTTTTTAATATCTTAATCACCTTCGTAACCATACACTGCGTCGTTCGTCGGAGACGGGGGAAAGAGGCGCGGCGTCGGAGGCGGAGCCAATGGGCGGCGGCGACGAGGCTTGGGTGGTCTGGTGGCGTCTTCTACTAGGGTTTGGGGTGCTCTGGGGTTGGAGGAAGAAGAATGGAGGGCGGCGACGACCATCAGGAGGGGGGGGGGGTGTCCTGGAACTGCGACGGCATGGTCTGACAGAGGGGGGCGACTGAGGGCGACGGGAAAAAAAGGAGGTAGCGGTTTTTAATTTTGACCGCGAGAGGAGAGAGTGAGGGGTTGACCCCTTTGACTAAGCACATATATATTTATAATTTAATTTTGATTTCCAAAAAGTAACTTTTTCATTCAATCTCCAAAACGAACGCAACGACTGTCGCCCCTAGCTAATTGCCCATATTCCGAACACAATGAGATATGTCCAACAAGCCAGTTCGACCGTTTCGATCAGTTTTCATCAAAATTAAAATATTAATATAACGTTCAAAATTGATTTCAACGTACATTTTAATTTACCGGGGCCACATACTAACTCCAAAAATTCTAGAAAAATAAATCTAGCTATGTTTTGGCGATACGGTCCTAACAAAACTAATTTTTTCGAATTTGGAGACCGTTTGAAAAACGGTCATTTTCCAGTCGATTAAATTCAAACTGAATTAACCAAACACGTTTAAATTTACCGCGCTCACATATTAATTCCAAAAATTATAAAAATTGGAATCTAGCAATAATTTGATGTTCCGGATCCAACAAAAGTGGTTTTATCGAAAAAGGAGGTCGTTTGCAAAATGACTATTTTTAAGGGCTATATATTATATAAAATATATATAAATTTCACAGCGACTATTCTGAATTTTAAACTGGATATAACTTTTTATTCCCGTTATGAAATCTGGATTTTTCACATTCGTTAGAAAGATATAATTAAATAAATTCAAATATTTTTGGTTTTACTGAAATCCGATTTATTTTGAATCATGTACATTCATTTGAAATTTGAAATCGAATTTTCAAACTATCGCGCCATTTCAGGCTCGTTTTATAAATAAAATAAATTTATACGTTCTAACTTCGATTTAAATAAATTTTTAGTCGTTATTATGTAAAATAAATCATTTTAAATGTTCAAAATCCAATAAAATTGCTAAAATAAAAATTTTAAACTGGTTTTGAAAATCCGGGTTGTTACATGTTTCTTCTTAGTTTACGCTATTACCAATTACGCACGAGGGTTTCAAACTCTCAATTCCACGCTTCAGCAATCGGGATTCAGCGAAAAATCATCAATTTCAACAACATCAATCATCAATGGATTCCACTTTTCAAGCCTCCCACTTCTAGCATCAATCAACTCCAAAATTAGGTAACCCTTTCATTTGCAAAATTTATTTTGATCTCTTCTTATTTCCTGAATCTGAATACCTTATATGTTTTTTTTCCAAATACATTCTAACAGTTGAAATCTTCTCCAATTTTGAATCTGTAATTATCGATTATACTGTTTAAGTTTTGGACCTTTGACGAAATGCAAAAAAATTGGAAAAATTTATAAATGAGTCGGTCGATTGATAAAACTCTTGGAACCAAAACGAAATGGAAAAAGAAAGAATAAGGATTTTGAAGTTTGTTTCAATGCTTATTCAATTCATATTTGCTAAACTGGTTTTGCAAAATTTGCATTTTAGAACTATATGTGAATTTGACTGATTCATTCAATAAAAATGTATAACATTCTTTTATTTTTGTTGAATCAATTTGCCAATTAATTTTTAATATTCACTGTGTTTAAAGGATTTATTAACGATAATTCTCATGTCGTGTAGATATTCCTATAATTGAAGGAAAAAAATATGAAGATATTGATGAAGATGTAAATGAGAACATCCTAAACGAGGAGACCGCTAAAGATGTAAATGAATTGTCCTTATGTAAATGCATTGTTTGCTTATAGAATATTGAAGACTATTCTAGTTATCGTCGCTACGACAGAAAGGAGATTTTCAAAATTAAGGCTGATTAAATATTTTCTTCGAACGAGCATGTCAAAAGAAATGTTGATGAATTAGCTACAATATCTATCGAGAAGAATTTATTAGAATCACTTGATTTAAGTAAATTGCTTACTAATTTGCAAGTCAAAATGTAAGAAGGTTGAACCTTATGTAAATGATTTATTGTAACTTATCTATGTAATCTCGTTGAATCATTTTGTTTTAATGAGTCTATTCGCTTTTATTTTCTTCACTCTATTTTCATATAATGGGCCTAAAAAATTATTTCGCCTTGGGCCTCCGATAACTTCGGGCAGTCCCTAGTTGATATATATGAATGTTACCATATTTAAATGTACATCATTTAAAATTATTTGTAATTTTTAATTTAGGTAAGTGTTTAATATTTATAATTTTATCCTAAGTCCTAACATCATCATAATGGCATCAAAGATAAACTCCTGTAAAAAAATATAAGCAAAAAATAATATGTATTCATGTACCAAAACAGATGATCAAAACATTACCTAAGTAGGCTGAATATGAAAGAAACTCACATGCCTTTGTTAATGTAAAATTCATTGCTATTGTCACATCCAAAAAATAGCATTTTACATTTACTATTTTGAAGTGAATAATAATGTGTGTATTGCATACTTTGATTCTTCTCCTGATGTGAAACATTTCAAAATAAATCATTTTAGGATTCAAATTAGAAATTAGTCACGTAGTTCATTTATAAAAAAATATTGTTAAGAAAAACTCAACGATATCAATTATTTATCGAAAAGATATCAAACCATACGTAAGATAATTTAATATGGTAAATGGTAATAAATACATCATTTCCCTAATCGTAACTGAACTATTTCTGGATTAAAGCATATGTCATATAAGATCTAATTGAAATTGGAAACTTCAAAGTCCATATTTTTCAAACCATTGAGCTTGAAATGCAATATTCCTTTTGTTTCAAAAAAAAAAAAAAAAATGTAAACTTTTATACCACTAGACATATACAAACCTCTGTTTCATACTTGCATAGAAACTACAGAGCAATTACTACTGACGGATTTCCTAGGAAAGTGTAAATAATAATAATAATGAAATGTCTATTTGAGGCAGCATTAAAGGAAAATAAATTTCAATTATGAGAAACAATGAACAAAAAGAAAGCTACATAATGTAGAATTTATTAAGGAGACTAAGCCAGTATAAAAGCACAATGTTCAAACTGTCACGTTCACACCAAGAGGAAAATAGCAGGCCAGATCCGCAAATGAAGATAAAATTAAAATTGAAAACTAAGTACGCATGTAACTTTATCCTAATCTCTTATGGTCTGATTTCACGTATATAGGACCGTTGTCCCAAACAAATACCAAACATCATTGTCAAGGAAAGAATGCACGATAATGCTATAATAAAATTTTGTTGCCACCACACAGAATTTTGAGTTCGAACAATTTTCAGATATCACCAACATGAAGATCAACTGTGAATTAACATTAATCTACTGTATTAAAAAATGTCTTTTTAGCATATACATGAAAACATCACTGTAATTTTTATCATTATTACGGTTATAAATGAATATGATCGTTAAATATCAGATCAAAAAACATAAAAGTAGAAACATATGTTATCCTACCAATATGTGTCCTGAGCATCTAATTCAGCCATGGTTTTATTAGTAATCTAATCATGTACAGGCTGGCTTCAGTTGGTAATGAAGGGCGCTATGATTTGTAACCATTCTTTTACTCCTACAATTATTACAAAACATTTATCTACGAACCTGTTAGTTGAACCTATTACAAAAGAAATAAATTATAATCCGTATGCTCTGTACGCTAGGTGAATATATGATTGCAACTTGGTAAGTATGCTTTTCCCTATACATGTTAACACCGTAGATTAATTAAAGACAACCAAAGTTTCAACTTGAACGAATGTGTGTGCCGAAAGCACGGAAATGTAGTGAGCAGTGTTTTTAAAAATGTGCCTCAGGCGCGTCTTGAGGCGAGGCGTGAACAAAAACGCCTTGAAGCGCAACTCAAGAGGCGTTTTACCTCTAAGGCTTAAGCCTCAACCAATTGAGGCGTGAAAACGCAAAAAAAGTACGCCTCAGCACCTCAATTGGCTGAAGTGTACGTGCATGTATAAAAAAATTCTTACCGTTCTCACTTTTCTTTCTTCGTTTCTGCCCTATCGCAAGTATTCAGACGAAAAAAAAGTACTCGAGCTTGAAATCTTCTTACTGGAAACTCGATTTAACTAGAATCGTGCTCGATGCTTGGAATCGAGCTCAATGCCAGGAATCAAGCTCGATTCCGGTTAAGGAGCCGAGCTCGAATTCTTAACTGGAATCGAGTTTGATTCTAGTACTGGAACCGAACACGATTCCAGTGATGGAATCGAGCTTGAATCCTTTATTTTTAATTTACTGTAATTTTTTTGTCTTTTATTTGTTTCGATGATGTTTGGTTGATCCTATTTTTATTTTATAAGCGTGGAATGATGTTTTGAATTTGTAATTTTTTTTTAACTGTTAGACCCTATTTTAAATATGGAGGAATATTTTGGAAATGCAAAGAAGATTAATTGTTAGATCTTATTTTAATGGAATATTGAAATTTGTTAATGCATGTATAAGGGCATTTTTGGTAGTTTACGTTGATACCAAAAAAGCGTGATACCTACAACTATTAATAAAGATAAAGCTATGCAAAAGTATTTTTAAAAGTTCGTGGTCGGATCAAAAGTTAGTGTTTCCAAGTCAACTATTAATGAAGATATGCAGTTTAATAGATACTTCGTAGTATCCAACATTGTATGTAATCAATTGCTAATTTTAGAGTGTTTGTTAACAGGATTGCACAATTGAATTAATGAACTCCATATGATTATTTTGCTGCAAGATATATGATTGAACACATGCAGTTGATGAGGGGTATTTATGACAACTCCTAAAATATGTTCTGGTGTAAATGAATCAGTTGCCTCTGCTACAAATCTAGCTTCAAAAGAAATCAATACAAATTCTGTGTTGGATTCATCCCAAAGTTTGGTTGAAGGTGTTCCGAATGCTGAATTCAACGTCACTCAAACTTCAACAAGCGACGAAATAAACAACTTGCCAAATTCGTTCCAGAAATTAGATAATATCAATGTATCAGATACTCCAGAATCTTTGGATGGATCGAAGATTGATCCTGAAATTGGCATGTTGTTTAACTCAGAAGAGCAAGCATTCAAATTCTACAACTCATATGCTAAAAGAAAAGGCTTCAGCGTAAGAAAAGGTCATCTTTCTAGAAGGAAAGATGGCACTATTAGAGATAGACATTATTTGTGTAGCAATGAAGGTACACGTAAAGAGCATCGAACCCATGTTACCAAGAAACCACGTGCACTCGAGAGAACTAACTGCTTGGCTCGAATTGAATTCAAGGTAACCCGTGATAATGTTTGGGTTATTAATAAATTTCTTGATGATCACAATCACTCTCTTGCAAGCCCAAATAAGATACATATGTTAAGGTCACATAGAACAAAACTGTCTGCCCAACATGCTTTCATTACTGAAATGGATTATATTGGAGTGAAACCAACTCATGTGTGTGAGTCTCAGAGAGAATGTGTGAACAGTGATGAGAATTCTGGGTTCATATCTAAGAACCATAGCTACCACTTGTTCGGCACAAGTAGAACGAAAGATTTAGAGAAAGGAGATTCACAGTTTCTCTTGGATTTTTTCAAAGCGAAACAAATGGAGGACCCTTCATTTTTCTATGCAGTTCAAGTCGACGAGAATGATAGAGTGACCAACTATTTTTGGACTGATGTGAGATCCATACTTGATTATGCATGTTTTGGCGATGCTCTTTTGCTCGATACAACGTATAGAGCAAATAGATATGACATTCCATTTGCACCATTTGTAGGCGTAAACCATCATATGCAAATAGTTATATTCGGTGCTGCTTTGTTACTTGATGAATCTACAGAATCATTTGCATGGTTGTTCAAAACCTTTTTGGCTGCTATGAATGGAAGGCAACCAAGAATGATATTAACAGATATTTCAGATTCATTATCTAGAGCTATCAGCATGATATTACCCGGGACTTGTCATCAACATTGCATATGGCATATCGTTCTGAATGCACCCAAAATTCTACCTCATGTTTATGGTCATGGGTCAAATTTTCACAAAGAGTTTGAAAGCTGGATTTTCGAAAGTCGATGCGAAGATGATTTCCAAAATGGATGGGAAAATTTATACGCTATATACAACCTAACGGATAATTCGTGGTTCGAACAATTGTATTCAAGAAGAGAAAAATGGTCTCCGGTTTATTCAAAAAATACATTTTGCGCTAGCATGACAACGAAGCAATGGTGCGAGACAATGGAAAACCAATTCAAGGTGCTATTTTACAGAAAACTCCCTCCTTCAAAATTCATGCCACAATACCACAAAGCACTAGCACAACTTCGCGAGAAAGAATCATCAGCAGACTATGAGTCTCAAAATCTAAAACCTGTTCTTATAGCGGATGTGCCGATGCTGATAGAAGCTTCTGAATCGTATACATGCAAAATGTTCAAAGAATTTGAAGTCGAATATAAAAGCCAACTAGCCTGCCTTTGTGAACCGGTCGAGATGAAAGGTACAATTTGCACTTTTAGGGTTTCATATCCTCAAAAAGGAAGCTATGGTCTTGTTGAGTACGATACATCTAACGTTATGGTAATGTGTAGTTGCAAAAAATTTGAGACAATGGGTGTGCTTTGCATGCACGCTTTGAAAGTTTTGAACTACAATAACATTTTGCACCTTCCACCATGCTATGTGTTGAAGAGGTGGACGAAATATGCGAAAGATGGGGTGGAATCTGCTAATAATTATGATGGTGATGAACTGAGTTTGAAGTATGCTCAGGTTTGTCGTAAAGCTATGATGATGGCTGCGAAAACTGCGTTTTCGAAGGATGGGCTGGAGCTTTTGGAGCGTAGGATCGATAGGTTTATGGATCGAATGGTGTATGAAATGCATAATGATGGTTCGAACAAGCAGATCGATGATATGAATATTGCTGATAGTATGCAGCAGAATGATTCGGATGCTGCTAACATTTGCTTTGATGCGTTTTAAGGTACTTATTTTTTTAGTTCAAGTGGTACTTTATATGTGATGTATGTCTTCATTGGTATTGTCTGCTCCGATCTTCCCTTGTGGGTTGACTATTCTTGGTTTTAGCTGACTTGTAAACTGGTTAATGAATTGATAATATACCTGTAGAAACATTAACCCTGCTCTTGGGTTCTTGAACGATATTCTCCTGGTGGAAAATAATTTCAAACTGGTCTTTAGGTTCGTTCCTTTTTCTTAGCGGGATGACTATATATAAAAGAGGTAACTGTACCAACTATTTGCAGCTTACATTCAAGATTGAGTTAATAATATCAAACTGAAAGCTATAGAGGGTTTTATCTATGATCTCTTACCACTATTTTCCTTGATAAAAGTACTCTAAGGATATGATTGGAAATAGGATTCAGGATAAATTTCAGACTTGCTACATCTGTTTTAAACATGGTCATTATGTTCAACCCTCCACTCTAAAATTGGTCATTTTGCTTTACCATGCTCTGATACCAACTACAACAATCATTTTCTTTAGATATCCAAACCGATACCATTTTGGTGCAACATTCAACCATAAATTTTGAAAACTGAGAGTGTGTTTGGTTTAAAATATTTAGTTTTCGGTTTTTGTACTTATAAAAGTATGAATGACACATATAGTGTCGTGAAAAACAATCGTTTTACAAAACGAAGTTAATACACAAAACAAAATATAACTTTATGTTATTTTCAATATTTTAAGAAACGACGGAAATACGATAACATTCATCCGTCCACCGTTTCTTCATCTCCTCTATCATCCCCTCTGTTTTTTATTCATCAACTCCGCTATTCTTCAAATCTTCGCACGTCTTGAAATTGACGTTGAAAACACAAAATAAACCGAACACTATTTATAAAAAAGCCACGAAGAACTGTCTCTCATCACATTTTGCATGAAACAACTCGCAGCGGAACCGTACAATGTACATTAAACATAGAAATTACAAGCAAAGGACGTCCCAACTTCCAACATACCATAGAATACTGAATCTCAAGTACATAATGTCCTTCAACTAACATGCTGTTTGAATAAATGAACAATTGAAAACATGAATAGATTACTGCAGGTCTTCATATTGCCTGATGCTGAATGACAATGCTCATCCACTATAACTCAAGTCTCCACTACCTAACTCTTAGACTCTTAACCTATTCATGAGAGCACCCAAGAGATTATTCGTGAGAGGAAAAAAAAAAAAAAGAAAAAAAAAAAAAAGAAAAAAAGAAACAGGACAAAACGTGGATGGTCTGCTTTTGGTAAGAGATTCCACAACAAAATATAATATGAGCTACAAACAAGGTACTAATTACTCATTACCTTAACTTACGCTTCTCTCTGTAATAAAGAAACTAGCACTAATAGTCGAATATGCTAAGTGCTACATTATGGGCTATATATACAACTAAATGTCATATGAACTCAACGTAACGGCAAAAATGCAACCTTAGCAATCGAACTTACCATGCTTTTGGATGTGCGTTAAATAACTATAAAACAACCACGGCACCGATCAAAGTGTCAACTTTATTGTCTTGACGAGCATCCTCACTTGCTAGCCTAACATCACACCATTGTTTACGAGAGTTCTTGTGCAAAGGCTACTTGACTGCATAACCCATAAGGGGTGAAATACCTTCATACGATTGGAAGATCCAGTGTCTAAACTAGTAGACGGAACTTCTTTTATGTATCTATACTTTTGATCCTTATTCTCGATACTGTAGTTCAATCGTCATTGTAAGCGATTTTGATCGTTGTTCTACGTATATGTATTTCAGACGTCATTGGTCATTGAGTACGATCACCATTTTGGATACTTATATTTTGATCGTTATTCTTGGTACTATTGGAAACTGAAATATGGATCTTAGGGTTAAATTAACACAAAAAGAAGGGAGATGAATAATTTTTCTTAATTATATGTTTTTTTTTTTAAATTCCTTTAAGATTATGTTTATAAT
Organism: Allium sativum; assembly: GCA_030737875.1. Taxonomy (NCBI): domain Eukaryota; kingdom Viridiplantae; phylum Streptophyta; class Magnoliopsida; order Asparagales; family Amaryllidaceae; genus Allium; species Allium sativum. The sequence goes on from CM060918.1 coordinate 55,313,553, forward strand.
GGTGCAATTAACAATCACAGAATCAAGATGTAAAAAAAATAAAAAAAATGAATGCAGTAAAGAAAAAAAAAGAACATACCAAGACTTTATATGATTCGGAGTTACACTACATTCAGTCCTCCACAAATTTTGCATGGATTCCTTATTAAATAATAAGTGCAAATACAATCTCGATTTCAAGATTTCGAGACATGCCCTTCAGAATCCCGACCGCTAGGTAGATTCACTTGATTTTCAAGTTAACAAGTTACACCTAGTGAATACCTAGGTTGCCACTTCCGCCAATTGATTTACAGGCCACCTTTATAAATAACAATTTTTAGTTTGATAGAGTTTATAGACTCATATCTTTTGATATTTGATTACAATCGATCTTATAACTCTTAATTGCACTTTAATCTTGAAAGGCTGATGAGAGAATGGTAGAATCAAATTAGAGATGAACGGATTTGATTCTGGTTTGATTTCAGAAGAGTTTAGTTAAGAATTTCTTAGAAAATTAAAGAAAGTAAAGAGGAGAGAAGAACGAAAGAAAGTAATTAAAAAATTTGTTCAAAATGATATATATATATATATATATATATATATATATATATATATATATATATATATATATGGCGACACACACACACACACACACACACACACACACACACATATATATATATATGGCAACAACAATCATGTCTATCCACGAAAGGTTGCGATGAATAGACACTTCTTTTGAAATTTTAATTTCTGAAAATTATGGTCACTATGGCGACATATCTTAGATATATGTGTCGACATATCCATGTATATTTTGAAATTTTAAAATATTTTTAAATCGATAGCTTTGTAAACTAAATTTAAACTTTGTAGTATCATTTGAACATAGTTCATACATACACACACACACACACACACACACACACACATATATATATATAATAAAACTTAGTACAGCTTTAGAAAATAAGCTTTGAAATATTTAATATAAAGTATTAAATATAATGTAAACAACATTTATATAACTATGTTTAAAACAAAGTATAAAGAAATTGTCAAAACATAAACGTATAAGAAATTATGAAACTAAAATATAGGCAATATGAAAGGTTAGAAACCAAAAATGATGTTTTAAAAAAAAATACCATTTTGAACACGAGGCTTATTTTGAAAATCATTTTGAAAAGGAGAAAGAGAGATCAAGTGTTATCATAATTTTAACATATATTCTAAGACTCTAAAACTTATCTGAAAAATCTTGTACTCTTAAATACTCACGAGTCTTTATTTTCTTACTCCTGAATCGTCTTGATAATCTTTGCTTTGATAACCTTTATGTCGTACAATCTTCATAATCAATATCTATTTATATCATGCACTATATACTACATATATCTAGAAAAACATTAGCATTTATGTAAATCAAAGTATTACTATATATAAATATAATATTATTGAAGGAAGCAACCATGCATCATAAATTCTATCGCATGTTAAATTCTTTTGAATATTGTGCCAAGGTTTAAATCTTGGATTTCGATCACGTTTCATTTTGAAATTTTTTGGGACTCAATCTCGTATCGGGTGAGATCTCAGACGAGATAAATGTATATCGACGTTCATGTTGGAATTATGTCTAGGATCATAAAGTACATCTCAAAATAATCTCGGACGACTTAATATTTTCAACATTAGTTTACATTCAAGTATGCAGCTAAATTATAAATGCTAATTACAAAAAAATGTTTAATTTACTTGATTTTTACCAAGAGTATACTTGTTGTTAATGATTTGTAGCTTGAAAAACTATCTAGACTATACAAGGGTAATAAATAAATAGAATTTTTGGACACAATGTCTAACATCACAACAAAGCCGGTCCTGAGATTTATGATGTCCAGTGCGATTTACTAAATGATGCCCTTAATGTAAAAAAATTCTCAGTGATACTATGTAATATTCATATTTGTAAGACTTGTTTATATTTGAAAATCCAATACTGTTATTACGGGCTAATAGTGTAAATAAGACAAATGAAAATAACAAGATTGTAATGCAAATAATAATAAATAACTAAATACAAAGAATTTTACATACATGACTTGAACTATTTCATCCACTGAAAATCATTGTTTGCTTCCTTTGTACTGTTAAAAAATTAGCACTCCATATATCTGCAACTTATGATTATGAATAACATGGTAATTTGTGAAAATGTAATTAAAAAATAATAAACATAAAATAACTTTATTTTAATAATAAATAATAAAAGTGAACAACATGTGAAGAAGTAAGCATGGTCTTCGTACTTTACACTGGCTCATTTTTAAGTTTTGATACTACAAACGCCAAGTATGCCATGACTAATTTACAGTTTTATACTGATTTAATTTTCAGAATGATAGTACCAAAAGCCACAAACTAAGATCTGTTATCACTGGATGTTAGCATTGTAAGTAAAAAAAGCATATTTAAAAGGATTTAATTATGACAAATCTATGATCTATTCATCCTTTTTTTGATGCTATAGAATGTTCTGGTCTCGAAGCATTTGCATTAGCATTGTATGGATATATATAGACAGGACATAGAAATGATATAATCGAAGGCCTCTTTGCCAATTTCCCTAAAGGAATACTCACTGCAGAAGATGGTAATAATAACATTTACCTCTAAAGTAGCAAGTAATATGACCAGTTTGACACGTTTAAAAATGACATATGTAAAACAAATGGCAGTAGAAGCAGACATTAATTCTACCTATGTATACTAAAATAAATCAAAAATAGCGACATGTACAAACTTCAAATTAGAGATGACCTAGTTTGGTTACTGGTAATAGCAATTCAACTTTGAATCCGAAGGCAAAATAAGAATATAGCACAGATAAAAATTCGTTACTCATTAACCAAAAATCAAATTAAATTAGGACAATTTAGAAAATTAAAAATTTAGGTTACCTGAAATAGATCAGATCCGAAATCTCAAATTTGCAGCGTGTCTCTTCCTCCTCCTTCCTTTGTTCCTTAAGTTGTGTGCGTGACTTCCTCTACGTTCTTTTTTTTCCTTTTGCTCCTCCGTTCCTCCTCCTTCCTCAGCTCCTCAACACGCCAGCGATTTCTTCCGCTCCCCAATACGCCAGCGACTCCGCCTTCTTCCTTGGCTCGTCAAAATGCGACCATGTTTTTTTCCCTACTTTGCTTCACACGGTTGTGCACGATGTTATGCCCACTTTGCAGATGATGCCTTGTTCAATGGCCTAGTTTGCACTGGGCCTGGGTTGGCTCTGCATCACAGATGAAGATGTATAATAAACTTACATAATTAAGAAATATATACAATATGCAATCATTTGGAAATAAGTATATTTCTTTTTTGGAATGACTCTGCAATCATTTAGAAATATATACAACCAAATAAGTTAAAATTAAATTGCATAGTTAAGAAATTACTAATTAATTTCCTGTTTTATATAATAATCAGTGTGAATGAGTCCATGATTAAACATTCAAAAGGGAAAGTCTGTTTAGACACAAAATTTTAACACAAATGGTGGCATAATTGATTTGCACCGTTGGGTCGCCGCTTGAATTCCATATATCCATATAAAGACAAAAAGATCCAACGGTTGAGGCTTTGTGTATCTTTTATTGTGTCTAATTTGGTGTCAAAATTGTCGGCCCCTTCATAAAAATACTATTTTCTTGTCTGTACAAGTGTAGGACAACATTCGGAATGTGCAAAGGGTGATGTCTTGTTTATACAGATGCATGGCAGCATGTTTTAGTTGTAGAGAAAATAAAATGGATTCAAAGCTACGGTCAAAAATGGTGGCCAAATTTTGAAATTCTTGCTTCTTCTCTCGATTATCTTCCCTCTCTAATTTTTCATAAACTGTTCCTATGATTATCTCTTCTGAGTATCCGTGGTTTGCTCCCCTATTTCTCACCGCTTTTTCCTCTCGAGGCTTATCTGGTTTGGTACCCTATTTTATAGGGCATGACAACGGATCTGCAATTGAGCGAGTTTGTGGTTATTGGCTCCTTTCTTCAGCCTTGCCCTTCCTTCGACGCAATCGCAACGTCGATCTTGGCTGTGTTAGAGGGCATGGTTTCTTTATTTGTGACAGGGATTTCATAGGTCCGCCTCTATTCGTTGAAATCATTTGCACGGCTTCTTCGTTTCAGGTATTTAGACATTGAGGGTTGCTTTCTTGAGCGTTCTCTCTCCTATGGCTTGGGTCTAGTTTCTTCTTTGCCTGCTCGTGGTAAGTCTCACGGCGTTACGGTGCAAGAGAAGGTGAAATTGACTCGCCGACCTGCAGTCAGTGTGGAAAAGAGGGATTTCATTACCCCCTTTCACCCTCGTCTGTCTTTCAAGTCGTCGAGTTCTTCCCCAATTGTGGCCGTTCATGGTTTTCTGGTGGGGTCGTTGGTCTGCGGTGGTGTTTTGGTCTGGATTTTGGGAATCTAACCTCGGCGAAACTGCCTGTACCAGGGGAATTGACCACCCCTCACAGGCTAGCTAGTTCAGCTGATGCTGCCGAGAATATCGCAGTTGGCTCACTGGTTCAGCAGACTAGATCTCGGCGTCGTAGTCGTAATTCACGTTGTTCAAGGAAGTCTAGTGTTGTCGCTGACCCAGGTTCAAATTTGTCCTAACGGTTCGTTGGTTCTTCGGCTTTATCGTCGGTGGTGGTACATCATTGTCCACCTGCTCTTGAAGGGTTGTCTTTGTTTGAAGATGTAGACTTGGTGATTATAGAAGGGCTTGTTGCTCTATCCACAGTGGCAAGCTCCTATGTTCAGCTCTATGGTGATGTAGTGGTGCAGCTTCAATGTCAGGTGCAGGTTAATTGTAACACCTAGTATTTTCTGAGAATATTAAAATAACAAATTAAAGAATAATTAATTTGAAAAAGAAGAAATAGGTGAAACGGGTTGCGCCATTGCGTTCATCTCGGAATTCTGCTTGAGATAGAGTCCGAGTTTGCGTAAATCGGACTTCGTATAGAGAAGATATCTTTAAATTAAATATTGCAGCAAAACATGAAAAAGAAGAATGAGAAAAGAATAATGTTTAGCATTGTTCTAAGGTTTGTAAGCAAAAGATTTAGTAGCTCATTTGGTTAGAACATATGACTTGCATACAAGAGGTACAGAGTTCGTTCCTCGCCAGCGCCATATTTTTGTTTTAGGGGAATGACTAAAAAGTGGCTTAGTGTGAACGCAGTTCAAAAAGTGGTTTAGTGTGAAAATGGTTAATTGGGAAGATAGATAATATATATATATTTAGAATATATATATATATATATATATATATATATATATGACGTGTACGCATCACGTGGCGCATTTTTTGTTGGTCAAGGATTGTCTTTTTTTCCGTGGCCTTCTCTGATTGGCTTTGTGACAAATTATGAGGTGTTAGGGCTTATGTGTCATGCTATGATTGGCTGAGTGACACATTGCTTTAGTTGGATGGCTCTGATTGCTCCTAAAACGATCTAACGGCTCACATAAGATTTAACTTCCATAAAAGCAACCATGCTGTCCATGATCGTTCTAGTTTAGCCACCATTCCTTCTTCAACTCGAAAGCAAGATTAAAGCTACGAATCAAAACTAACTTAGAGAATTGATAGTCTTCTTCAAGGGATTGCTTTCCAATTTCAGAAAACAGATCCCAGAAAACAAGACTTTCTTTTCTTTGTAAGTCCTGTTATTGTTTAGATGTGAACGATTAAAAGTTGTGATTTGTAATAAAATGAAAACTAGAGTAATTCCTAGCTGTAAGATAATAACGATAATGATTTATGCCTATTCTTGTAACGATTCTATCGTACATGCTTGTGAGATTATTGTGGTTATTATGTTGATGTTAAACCAATTGTATATTATGTAAATTTGGTGACTTTTTCATTGCAAGTTGTTTAGATCTACATTTAAATCTATGTTTATTGAATCATGCAAGTTGTTTAGATCTACATTTAGAACTATGTTTATCGAATCATGCAAGTTGTTTAGATCTACATTTAGATCTATGTTTATTGAATCATGCAAGTTATTAGGCTAAGACATGTATTATGTTTAGATCTACATTTAGATCTATGCTTATTGAATCATGCAAGTTGTTAGGCTAAGACATGTATTATGTTTAGATTCACATTTAGATCTACTAAAATTGGATCCAAAAATTTAAGTTCATATTTACATGCCTTGTTAAACCTATGTAGTTTCATATGTTTAAGATTCATGATTATTGGATCCAAATTAAAGTTTACATTCACATGTCTAGTTGAACTTGTGCAATTTTATATGCTTAAGGTTTATGTTCATTGGACCCAAAATAAAAGTTTACATTTACATGCCTAGTTGGATTTGGGTAATCTCATATGCTTAAAGACTCATGTTAGTTGGATCCAAAAATGCAAGTTCATTATATTATGCCATGTTCACATGACACATGTTTAGTTAGTTCCTTATATGTTGTATGAATGGTACATGCTCTCTTCTTTCTCTTTTTGTATATAAGTTAGGCTAAGTTACGAGCCTAACATTCTATGTGAATTTTGCGAACGTATGACGGGGGTAACGTTGGGAAAACCTTAAATTTATATTAATGGCATAATGTGGCCCATAAACATATGAATGATTAGTGGCATAAAATTGGCATAATTTATATACCAAAAATCTTGAATATGACTTGATTTGTGGTAGGGTTAAGTTGACACAAGAAGGCAACACGTAACCAAAGTAACATGGCAAGTAGGTGAGTTAAGTAACTTGAATTGGTTGATGACGCTTAACCAATACAACATGATGAACACGTGGGGTTAAGTTAACAAGAAATACTTGACCAATATAACTTGATGAACAAATGAGGTTAAGTTAATAGGAAACACTTAACCAACATGACACGATGAATGGGTGGGTTAAGTTAACATGAATGGACAACACTTAACCAATATGATATAATGTGCGGGAGGGTTAAGTACATATCGGGTTGGTGGGTAATATTAATAAATATAGGCCCACAAACTTAACCGTTAAATAAACATGCTTGAATCGATGGAAAGGTTAAGTGCATCTCGTGTAGGTGGGTAATATTAATACATATAGGCCCACAAACTTAACCGTTAAGAAAACATGCTAGAATCGGTGAGAGGGTTAAGTACATCTCGTGTGATGGGTAATATTTGTATTTATAGGCCCACAAACTTAACCAGCAGGATACCCTAGTAACGGGGACCCATTTCAACAGTAACCCACATAGATTTATCATGGTACCCTGAAACTAGGCAGGGTAGGGCATGATTACTGGGCTGATTATAAGCAGTCAAAACAACGACAGGGGGTACGTCAGTGTAGGTTCCGACGGTTTACGGGCGTGCACGTACTCCGGAGTGGAAAAAAGCAGACACTGGGTACCAGTAGTTATACATCGTGCATCTTGAATCGTGTCGGGTTGCTATCATAAGGATCGATACACCTTATGGTGGGACCAGCACAGGGTATCTACACGTAAGAGAGGGCCGATTGACACAGACACAAGGAAAAATTAATACGAGTAAGGAGCCGATCGATAGGGTAGTAAGGGTACATCTAACATGTTCATGGCAATTAGGCAGATTGAGGTGGAATCCTCATGATATATGTACACCTGAAGGCTACCGCAATAGCGGGGATTGGGATCACATTACAATACGATCATTTTATATAGATTACTAGTTGGGACACTAGTTAGGTGGTGCAGAGAAGTGAAATAAGTGCGATAGCATATTCAGCCTTATTATCTTATTTCTAGGGTGTTGAACTAGATTCAGTTTATTCCTATCATAACCCTTTTCTTGTTTACATGCTAAATAGTCACTGGACTTACCAGACTCATGTCTAACCCATTTTCTTTCTGTTGAGTATAACAGTGTGATTTTTGTTTGATGATAACAAACATATTTTTTTTTAAATGTGTTTGTAAATAGTACTATTCTATATTTTACACATAGAAATAAATATTTATTGAATAGAACACTACTATACAGAATTGAATATCCAAACAGTGTTTTTATTCGAATAAATATTTTATTTTGAACATTTGAAATAGTACATATACAACACACCACTATTTACACTTTCAAATATCTCTGAATATTTTTGTCATGACACATTTAACACATCACAAACATTGTACTATTAAAAGATTCAAAAAAAAAAAAAAAAACAAACAGATTGAATTGAACATAATAAAATAATATTTTATTTCAACCAAATCTGTTTATTACATACAATCAGTACAATTCTTTCACAGCTCCTCATTACAGTTCATTCATTACTTATACAATCACTTTATACATTGACACTGTTATTTTTACTGTCTTCCATCTTATGTCTTCACAAGCTCCAGTCAAGTCCTGTATTCATACCTGTCACAAGAAACCCACACACACAGTAGACTACAACAAAAATAAATTCAAATGCAACCAAATAAAAATTTAGTTTTAAATTTTATTTGCCTCAGAATTACGGTGTGTTTCTCATCACTTTTCTAGACTTGGTCTGATATGCAGGGACAGAAAAACTCGTCTGGATGGCTGCATATACACACGTGTATACACGTGTGAACTGCCACGCCAATCCAGTGTCGCGACTGAGGAGTAGCCACTTGGACCATCTCGACTCAGCGCAATATACTCATGAACATGAACAAAGTCAAAAGCAAAAGTAAAATGGTTGACAAGTCAACACACAAGAGAGTCATAGGCAAGACAAAAGAAGTACATACATAGAACAATGGCCAAGCACAATGGCAGTAGTGCAAGACAGGAACAACCACAAGACTAAAGGCAGTTCGACTATACAAGCATAGTATCTGTTCTTATCAAATATGATTATGGCCGAACATATTGCAAGATCAAAATTATCACTGGATCAAGGCAGCAGCAAATTGGTTAAGGCATGATCAAGCTCACACAATGGTGCATAGCTGAATAGCTCATTAACAGGATCAATAAAGAACAACAAGTGCAGTATGAAGCTTAATAAAGTTTAAGTGAACATTTCAGATTTAATCAAACATGGGTGCATAGACATGTATAAAAATAGATTGCAAGTGGAATTGGACACACAGCAATTACAAACAGTGGCACAAAGGAAACTACACAGTTCAAGCAAATATTCTTAAAACAATGGTAATACAGCATGTTCATGTGAATACACAAGCATGGTCGAATATATATATATATATATATATATATATATATATATATATATATATATACCAGCAGCCTTAGGATGAATGAGAATGGATTGATGTATATGGCAGTACAGCAGTTTTTAAACATGAATATAGCAAATCAACCTGTCTGGTGCAACAAGCAAAGAGTACATCATTTTTAAAATTCCAATTGGAGCATAGGAGCACACAAACAAATGCATGGGTACACTACATGGTGCATCAAAGCAAGCACGATAGATGAATACACATGTTCAATTCAAGCATGCACGTTTCAAGTACAAGAATAACAAAATGAAAATGGCATTAAACCAAGTTAGAGAAGCATTTGTATGATCAAGCATAGCATCTGTTCAACCAGCCATGAAAAAAAATCAAGTTCAAGACTGTTTCATAATGTACAAGATCACAAGGGAAAAATCTTGATAAAGGCCCAAGTTAAGTTGCAATTACCAACACATGAAGGAACAACAGTGATCGTATATACAAAGGCAAACAAATTTCAAGTGTAGCATCAGTTAAACTTGTTCAAAGTCAGAACTTAGCATCAGTTCTAAGTGGAGTGTACTCAAGCAGGAAGTCGAAGAATAAATGAAGTACCAGTTCAAAAATAAAGAGTACTAAATCTGTTCAAGTGTATGGCAAGAGCAATCAAGTATTAAATCCGATTCAAGCAAAAGCATTTGTTTATACCAGTTGTTAAGGAAGCAGAATATTCAGTTTGAAATCATCGAAGTTCCAGTAAATTTATATGGATTTTATGATTCAAAGAGACCATTTCAAAGTTCAGGGTTTTCACATGCAAGTAACTCCAGAATAATGAAAGTATTCATAGCAATATTCAAATCGAAGAAATCTTCAGAAGTTGAAGAACAATTCAAAGCCACGAAGAGTTCAAGGTCCAAAATTTATGTATATATCTCGACTGAGTCTTATACGAAATCAGAGCATAAATCTAGGATTTTAATCCTATAAATACACCGATTCATCACTGGTTTAAAATCATCCAAGTTTCAACGCAATCAAAGAAAAATTAGAAGTGAAAAATCATACCAATATTCACTTGGATCTGGATCGAGTGAATCTGCAAATTGAAGAACCAGAAAACCATCAGAGCACGAGACCAACATCGGCAAACATCAGAGCAAGAGTACGATCAAACATTTTGCAGAGAATCGGATTCCAGAAGGATACCCTAGATCGCAAGAAGGAAACCCTAGATCGCAAACCCTAGGCCGCCATTTTTACAGAAACAAGGAGATCAAGACAAACAAAATAAAGTGGTGAAGCAATAACAAAAGTGGCCGGCCAAGTTTTAAGGGGATGACCCATTTATTTTAAGTCCTAAAGGCTTTTTAATTTTTTTAATTTGTTTCGTCTTTCGTTTCAATTTGTAATCAGTCTACAGTTTTCTAGTTTGTCTCTAAAACTAGGGAGACGAATTACAAGGTTTGTAATCCGGGGAAATCTGGTTTTGGGGATAAAAACCAGTGCAGGGGTTTGAGCGTAGGGTTAAGAACAGTTGGGAGCGAGTGTCGCGAGTTTACAGGGGATTGTAAGCGTAGAGATTGTTTTAACTCCTAGTAGAAACCTTGGGGAATGCAGCAGTAGGCAGGGTTTTGCCGAAGCTGGGTATATCTGTGTGTTATTTATTTTCCGCATTTATTCTGATTATTATCTGTGGTGTGATTATTTAATTACTCTGTGAAAATCTGCGATAAACCCTATTCACCCCCCCTCTAGGGTTAATTTAGATCCTACAAGTGGTATCAGAGCAGGTATATTTTATTTTAACTCTAGAGTCATGAATCTGTCTAGTAACGCGTTTTCTGAGGGTCAGTCCATAGCTAGGCCACCAATGTTTAATGGAACTGATTATGCATATTGGAAAGCTAAGATGAAAATTTATTTGAGTTCAGTCGATTATGATGTGTGGGATATTATTGAAACGGGTTATAGATCTCCCACTGTTATTGTTAGTGGTGTTGAAATTCCTAAATCAAAAGACAGGTGTGATGCTAATGATAAAAAATTATTTTCAACTAATGCCAAAGCGATGAATGCTTTAATCTGTGCTCTTGATAAAACTGAATTTAATCGAATTTCTCATTGTGAGACTGCGCAGGAAATATGGCATACGTTGGAGGTTACACACGAAGGTACATCTCAAGTGAAGGAATCTCGTCTCGCTCTACTCAGCAACGAATTTGAAAATTTCTCTATGCAAAGAGACGAAGATATAAAAGAGATGTATGGACGCTTCTCGTCACTAGTCTACAATGCAAAAGCTCTTGGCAAAACCTATACCGAAGTGGAATTGATCAGAAAAATATTGAGAGTGCTACCGATGAATTTTGAAGCTAAGGTGACGGCAATTCAAGAATCAAAAGATTTGAATAAAGTAAGCATGGAAGAGTTGATCGGAAATCTGATTACTTACGAGATGGAATTAAAAGCAAGAGAAGAACGAAAGGATTCTGAATCAAAGAAAAAGACGATCGCTCTAAATAATTCTGTTGAAAGTAATGATGATGATCCCGCTGAAGAGCTAGCCTTGGTTTTGAAAAAGTGGGCCAAAGGAAAATACAAGCCACAAAAGAAGAAAACTGTCAAATCCGAAAGTTCCGAAAGTTCAGACGATGAAGTATTTTGCTACAACTGCAAGAAACCCGGACATATCAAACCAGATTGTCCACAACTCAAAAATGAAAAGAAGAAGAAGTTCAGAAGAAAGAAGAAAGCTTTTGCTGCTACATGGGATGACGAAGAAGGAGAAGAAGTTTCTGAAAGTGAAGAAGAGGAAGCAAATTTGTGTCTTATGGCTCAATCTGATTCAGAAAGTAGTGAAGAGGATTCAAGTGAGGTATCGAATTTTACTTATAAATATTTAATTTTAATGTGTCACGATCTCACAAAAACCGTTGATTCTCTTGAACTAAAAGTTAAGAAATTAAAATCTAATAGGTCAAAACTAGTTCAAGAAAATAACAGTTTAGAAACAAAACTTGAAAAAGTTAAGAATTCACCGTTTTCAGAATGCGAAAAATGTCAATTTTTGAGTAACGATTTTTTGAAATTAAAAACTAATCTTGAGTTACTTAAAAGTGAAAACATGAATTTGAAAAATGAAAATCATGATTTTGAAAAGGTGATTGAAAAGTTTAGAGAATCTGAAAAACTTGATTTTGAAAAGCGAAAACAATTTGAAATTGAAATTTCCAAGTCCGATGCTAGAATCAAAGCACTTGAAAATGAAAATTTGATTTTAAAACAAACTGATGCTGAAAAGAGGAAAATCGCTATTAATCGTTGTTCAAATTTATTGAAAGAAAATAGCGATCTTAAATTTAAAATTCAACGACTTGAGTCATCTTTGACTAAATTTTCTAAAGGAGAGAAATCGTTGAATATGTTGTTAAAAAATCAATTTTTTGTTCAGAATAAAAAGGGACTTGGATTTGAATCAGATCAAGTTAAAAAACAAAATTTTAATGATTTTAAAAATCCTTTAATTTGCTTTGAAAACAATCAAATTGAATTTTTGAAATTTAATAATTTCAAAGGGTTTTTAAATCATAAACAAATTGATAACTCATTTAAAAACAATTCATTTAAATCTGTTTGGATTCCAAAAATTAACAAAATAAATTTAAGAAAATCTAAACAAATTTGGGTTCCAAAGGGTGCGCTAGTGAATAGTAATGGATTGTTATATAAACGGGTTTGGGTACCAAAACGTGTAAACGAAGATAAAAGTGGTAAAACAACTTTTGTTAGACCACTCGATCATATAAACATTTAGGTATCGTAGGAGGCTAAGGAACAACTGTGCTTAAGTGGGATAAAATTCAAGTTGATTCATATATCGAATTATTTGGAGTTCCTTAGCCATAGATTCAGAGTTGGAGATTCATTGAATCACGTTGATTATGGTAAGTCAGGTATGATCTCTAAACTCGTACTTTTATTCCTTTTAGTTTATTTTTTACTTGGCTGTTTTTGAAATCATTCGTTATGAATTGTTGAAATTCTTGGATTATAAAAAAAAAATTGATTTTTTTTGGTGATTTCAAACAATTATCTTCAAATTTGATAAGTTGACTGTTTCTTGAGTTTGTCTAAAAATTCTCTGAGGATGTCACTTGTGATTCTTCCTTTGAAAGTGATCTTGTGCTGCTCTGATAAGGAAATTGATTTGATTCATTGGTGATTAAATGATAAGTTGGAAAATCAGTTACTGGATTTAGTTAAAATTCGTAGGCAATTTGAATTAAATTAATATATAAATGGTTTTAAAAATTGTCTAGGAGCAATCAGTGTTAAAAAATATATAAATGATTTTCAACTTGCATTTTCAAAAACTCCTCTTGAATTAATATTTTCAATTTTAAAAATTATTTTTGATTATTTGTTCAAAAATTGAAATTATTGATTAATTTGAACCATTTTGTGACTCATCAAAATCGATAATAGATTTATTAAATTGTGATGAGTTGTGACTGTGGTATAATTCTTAACTAGAGGAGATATTATTTTAAATCACATGATGATTGGACAAATTTTATAATATCTTTGAATTAGAGCTTATTTCACGACCATCTTCTATATCTACCATGTTTCTGTCATTCATCATGGTTTTATTTAATTTGGGGAGTTCTAATTATTCTTGGAATTAAAAAATAATAATAATATAAATAAATAAATAATTTATCCTTGGTATTCACTCCCATTTAAAAGTCCTCGCGGTTATGCGTGGGTGAATTACCTTAATCTCTATGTGCTTCTATTCCCACTTAAAAGACCTTCGGGCTGTGCATGGATGGAACTCATTAGAGAGGATAAAGTTAAGTTACTACTAACCCCATTTAAAAGACCTTTGGGCTATGCGTGGTTAGAAAGTGCTTAACATTTTTTTAGCATATTTAAAATCTTTAAAATTCATATTCAAATATTCAATTTTTATTGAACTCTCCTCATTCGATAAAATCCATCGTAAATCCATTCATTCTGAAAGTGAAATTTGCTTCTGATTTAAAGATTATTATGATTTTTGTTTGATTAAATGGGTTTTACGATATATATTCTCTCTCTTGATTTGAATTTATATTTATAGTTTATATTTATCACTGCTTCAATTTCTATTATCCTTTTGATGATAACAAAAGGGGGAGAATTGTCAAGATTTTGACTGATGAGTATTTAATTCAAAAATATTTTAAGATTGGAAATTAAATATCTAAAGGGAGAATGGTCAATTGGATTTCATCATTCATATTTTTTTTCCACATATATAGGGGGAGTTCAGTTGTAGGGGGAGCAAACATATAGGGGGAGTAATATATTTCATGTACAAACACATTTAACACATTCAAAATCTTGTGTATGTTTGTCATCATCAAAAGGGGGAGATTGTTGAGTATAACAGTGTGATTTTTATTTGATGATAACAAACATATATATATATTTTTAAATGTGTTTGTAAATAGTACTATTCTATATTTTACACACAGAAATAAATATTTATCGAATAGAACACTACTATACAGAATTGAATATCCAAACAGTGTTTTTATTCGAATAAATATTTTATTTTGAACATTTGAAATAGTACATATACAACACACCACTATTTACACTTTCAAATATCTCTGAATATTTTTTTCATGACACATTTAACACATCACAAACATTGTACTATTAAAAGATTCAAAAAAAAAAAAAAACCAAACAGATTGAATTGAACACAATAAAATAATATTTTATTTCAACCAAATCTGTTTATTACATACAATCAGTACAATTCTTTCACAGCTCCTCATTACAGTTCATTCATTACTTATACAATCACTTTATACATTGACACTGTTATTTTTACTGTCTTCCATCTTATGTCTTCGCAAGCTCCAGTCAAGTCCTGTCTTCATACCTGTCACAAGAAACCCACACACACAGTAGACTACAACAAAAATAAATTCAAATGCAACCAAATAAAAATTTAGTTTTAAATTTTATTTGCCTCAGAATTACGGTGTGTTTCTCATCACTTTTCTAGACTTGGTCTGATATGCAGGGACAGAAAAACTCGTCTGGATGGCTGCATATACACACGTGTATACACGTGTGCACTGCCACGCCAATCCAGTGTCGCGACTGAGGAGTAGCCACTTGGACCATCTCGACTCAGCGCAATATACTCATGAACATGAACAAAGTCAAAAGCAAAAGTAAAATGGTTGACAAGTCAACACACAAGAGAGTCATAGGCAAGACAAAAGAAGTACATACATAGAACAATAGCCAAGCACAATGGTAGTAGTGCAAGACAGGAACAACCACAAGACTAAAGGCAGTTCGACTATACAAGCATAGTATCTGTTCTTATCAAATATGATTATGGCCGAACATATTGCAAGATCAAAATTATCACTGGATCAAGGCAGCAGCAAATTGGTTAAGGCATGATCAAGCTCACACAATGGTGCATAGCTGAATAGCTCATTAACATGATCAATAAAGAACAACAAGTGCAGTATGAAGCTTAATAAAGTTTAAGTGAACATTTCAGATTTAATCAAACATGGGTGCATAGACATGTATAAAAATAGATTGCAAGTGGAATTGGACACACATCAATTAAAAACAGTGGCACACAGGAAACTACACAGTTCAAGCAAATATTCTTAAAACAATGGTAATACAGCATGTTCATGTGAATACACAAGCATGGTCGAATATATATATATATATATATATATATATATATATATATATATATATATATATACACCAGCAGCCTTAGGATGAATGAGAATGGATTGATGTATATGGCAGTACAGCAGTTTTTAAACATGAATATAGCAAATCAACCTGTCTGGTGCAACAAGCAAAGAGTACAACATTTTTAAAATTCCAATTGGAGCATAGGAGCACACAAACAAATGCATGGGTACACTACATGGTGCATCAAAGCAAGCATGATAGATGAATACACATGTTCAATTCAAGCATGCACGTTTCAATTACAAGAATAACAAAATGAAAATGGCATTAAACCAAGTTAGAGAAGCATTTGTATGATCAAGCATAGCATCTGTTCAACCAGCCATGAAAAAAAAATCAAGTTCAAGACTGTTTCATAATGTACAAGATCACAAGGGAAAAATCTTGATAAAGGCCCAAGTTAAGTTGCAATTACCAACACATGAAGGAACAATAGTGATCGTATATACAAAGGCAAACAAATTTCAAGTGTAGCATCAGTTAAACTTGTTCAAAGTCAGAACTTAGCATCAGTTCTAAGTGGAGTGTACTCAAGTAGGAAGTCGAAGAATAAATGAAGTACCAGTTCAAAAATAAAGAGTACTAAATCTGTTCAAGTGTATGGCAAGAGCAATCAAGTATTAAATCCGATTCAAGCAAAAGCATTTGTTTATACCAGTTGTTAAGGAAGCAGAATATTCAGTTTGAAATCATCAAAGTTCCAGTAAATTTATATGGATTTTTTGATTCAAAGAGACCATTTCAAAGTTCAGGGTTTTCACACGCAAGTAACTCCAGAATAATGGAAGTATTCATAGCAATATTCAAATCGAAGAAATCTCCGGAAGTTGAAGAACAATTCAAAGCCACGAAGAGTTCAAGGTCCAAAATTTATGTATATATCTCGACCGAGTCTTATACGAAATCAGAGCATAAATCTAGGATTTTAATCCTATAAATACACCGATTCATCACTGGTTTAAAATCATCCAAGTTTCAACGCAATCAAAGAAAAATTAGAAGTGAAAAATCATACCAATATTCACTTGGATCTGGATCGAGTGAATCTGCAAATTGAAGAACCAGAAAACCATCAGAGCATGAGACCAACATCGGCAAACATCAGAGCAAGAGTACGATCAATCATTTTGCAGAGAATCGGATTCCAGAAGGATACCCTAGATCGCAAGAAGGAAACCCTAGATCGCAAACCCTAGGCCGCCATTTTTACAGAAACAAGGAGATCGAGACAAACAAAATAAAGTGGTGAAGCAATAAGAAAAGTGGCCGGCCAAGTTTTAAGGGAATGACCCATTTATTTTAAGTCCTAAAGGCTTTTTATTTTTTTTAATTTGTTTCATCTTTCGTTTCAATTTGTAATCAGTCTACAGTTTTCTAGTTTGTCTCTAAAACTAGGGAGACGAATTACAGGGTTTGTAATTCGGGGAAATATGGTTTTAGGGATAAAAACCAGTGCAGGGTTTTGAGCGTAGGGTTAAGAACAGTTGGGAGCGAGTGTCCCGAGTTTACAGGGGATTGTAAGCGTAGAGATTGTTTTAACTCCTAGTAGAAACCTTGGGGAATGCAGCAGTAGGCAGGGTTTTGCCGAAGCCGGGTATATCTGTGTGTTATTTATTTTCCGCATTTATTCTGATTATTATCTGTGGTGTGATTATTTAATTACTCTGTGAAAATCTGCGATAAACCCTATTCACCCCCCCTCTAGGGTTAATTTAGATCCTACACTTTCGTCCTCCCCCCAGGTCCGTAGGGAGGGAATACTTCAGCTTAGATCAGATCATTTCTAGCTCGAAGAGAGTAGATGTATTGCTTGGAATCTTTTTTTCCTTGGGCTATGGCTTTGGATACTCTCTCATTGGGGATTTATGCTGCCTTACTGTTGTTTTAATGCTTCTTTATGTTTTAATTAAGACAGAGATTTTATTGTAATAATTTTAAAGTTGGTTTGAGACAATTGTTGCAATGTTTTAATTGAATCACGTTCTTATGATATAAATTTAGTTTTTCCGCTGTTTATTTGTCTGTCTTATAATTTATCTGCATCTTTTACCTAAAATGCTCCACCGAAGTTAAGGCATTCCCTTTGTGAGTGATCTTAACGGAGGTGGGGTGTTTCACTTGGTATCAGAGCTGAAGGTTACCAGATCAGATAAAAGATTTGAAAAATTATTTTCAAAATGGTTTTAAAAGTAGCATTTTCTAAAGAAAAGTTTTGTTTTTGAAGGCGTATTCCCCAAACCCATATGCACTATCTTTTTGATTCTCTGTTTGAATCCTTGTTTCCTTCTTTCCTGAGTCTCCGGGCCTCCTAGCTTTCTGGGAGGTAACCTCATCGCGGCATGGTTCCGTAGGCTTGATGAGACTACGACACCTGTCAAAGGGCGGAGAAGTGCCCAACTTCCATCTATAGCCGTTGTAGTTTCACCTGCGGCTAATTTTCTTTCGAGTTTTGTAGGATTTTCCATGCGATGGAGGCAGCTTTCAAGAGACCTATCTACAAGTTACACAAGGATGGCAAAGATGAGAATGAGGGAGTTTGGCTAAGGAGCACAACCCAACAATGAAGAACTCATGGATATAGACTTGGTTCACAAAGGAGGGGAGGAAAGAATAGTAAAACCTAAGACAAGAGGAAGTATCTTTATTATAATATAACGAGTCATATAATTAAGGGCAAGGGCAAGAACAAATGACAGGATTTTCAGGAGGGCAAACGCATGCTCTCACCGCCAGCGTACCTGAGAGAAAGATAGTAAAGTCTAGTTCTTCTTTTTGATCATCTTGTTAGTACTCTTTTTGATTTTAGCGCTTCACATTCGTTTATATCTGCTTCCATAGTTGAGTCTCTGCATCTTAGTACTTGTATAGTAGAAGATCCCATTATTGTCTCAAATCCAATTTGTGGTTCAACTCATTTATCTTTGGTTTATAAGGATTTGAGACACTTATGTTTTTGGTTTCATGGGCTATGAGTTGATTCTAGGCATGGATTGTTAGCTAGTAATTGTGAAAGGAGGGTAGTTAGACTTTCGACTTGCCTCGGGAATACCCTCGAAATTTCGTGTGATTCTAAGGGATCAGTTTGTCTTAGCTACCTAGAATCACTTTATGTATTTATCGATGATTTTCGATCCGTTGGAGTAGTCCATGAGTACGTAGATGTTTTGATTAGGTTAGGGGTTTTCCCCCTAAAACTCGAGACAGACTTCCGCATGTATCTTGTTGACAATGCAAAGCCAGTTAAGCGATCAACGATAGTTTTGGATCAAGATTGGCGAGGATAGCCAGAGTCGGTTAAGTGCTCAATTGTTTGGTTGTTTTGCTAGTATCATCTCACATAAATCGTCCAAATTCGGAGGAGGTATTCCTTGGGTGCTTGTCTGATATTGGTTTAGGCCTTTGGGGCTTGTACTTGAGGGATGTCAAGTTCGACTAGGATGGTTTGCGTGAGAGATATCGACCCTCAGATTTGTGACATGATGGATAAGCTAAGTAGAGGAGAGACCTCTAATCATCTTAGTATATACACTTGGTATCATGGTTAACATCTGTTTATCTTGGAAAGATAGTTCGACAACATTGGATACCCTCTAGCATAGTAAGTGATCGAGGTCCTATCTTTACTAATGGGTTTTGGAAATGGAGGTCAAGAAACCTCGCAATCGTGCAGTTAAATTAGTTAAGGTACAGTGGAGTGAAGCTCAAGAAGATGCGACTTAGAAGACTGAAGACTAGATACGCGCAACCTACCCCTTTTCTTTTTGAGGATACATCCTTGATCTCTCTTTCCTTAAGTTTATGCATGCTTGTATCTACCTTTTAAGTATATCTCCTCGATCCTATTCCTTATCCTTAGGTAGAAGCCAAAGGATGTAAATATGTGTTTGAAACATGTTATGATTGGTGGTTGCAAGTGGTTGCTCGTGGATGCATATACACACATTAGGCACTAGATCGGCTCAGTCACTTTCATATTGCATATGCATGAGTGAATTTATATATATATATATGAACTGAAACTTGATGTGTTATCATATGGATATTGGATTTGTATGAATGATTGTGCACTCATATAAAAGTTATAAAGTACGATTAGGAATAATTGCATATATGATGGACTCATGGCACTGACATAATTCGCATTGAGGAGGTCAACTGAATCAGTAGACCGCCTGATTTTGCATTAGATAAGGACATGTACACGCACTATGCTTATGATCATGAAGGTATTAGAAATATTTTTAAGGACAATGGATGCCTGTTTTTGATGGTTGAGTAGATGGATGATTGGATGGTAGGATATAGATTCTTCTTAACTTGAAGATTTCGGGAACGAAATCCTTTAAGGAGGGGAGAATGTAACACCCCGTATTTTCTGAGAATATTAAAATAACAAATTAAAGAATAATTAATTTGAAAAATAATAAATAGGTGAAACGGGTTGCGCCATTGCGTTCATCTCGGAATTCTGCTTGAGATAGAGTCCGAGTTTGCGTAAATCGGACTCCGTATGGAGAAGATATCTTTAAATTAAATATTGCAGCAAAACATGAAAAAGAATAATGTTTAGCATTGTTCTAAGGTTTGTAAGCAAAAGACTTAGTAGCTTATTTGGTTAGAACATGTGACTTGCATACAAGAGGTACAGAGTTCGATCCCCGCTAGCGCCATATTTTTGTTTCAGGGGAATGACTAAAAAGTGGCTTAGTGTGAACGTAGTTCAAAAAGTGGTTTAGTGTGAAAATGGTTAATTGGGAAGATAGATGATATATATATATATATATATATATATATATATATATATATATGACGTGTACGCATCATGTGGCGCACGTGGCGCATTTTTTGTTGATCAAGGATTGTCTTTTTTACGTGGCCTTCTCTGATTGGCTTTGTGACAAATTATGAGGTGTTAGGGCTTATGTGTCATGCTATGATAAGCTGAGTGACACATTGCTTTAGTTGGATGGCTCTGATTGCTCCTAAAATGAGCTAATGACTCACATAAGATATAACTTCTATAAAAGTAACCATAATCCTCAAACCCTAAATCACACAAATTCATTCCAAGGAGCCACCATGTCGTCCATGATCGTTCTAGTTTAGCCACCATTCTTTCTTCAACTCGGAAACAAGATTAAAGCTATGAATCAAAACTAACTTAGAGAATTGATAGTCTTCTTCAAGGGATTGCTTTCCAATTTCAGAAAACAAATCCCAGAAAACAAGACTTTCTTTTCTTTGTAAGTCCTGTTATTGTTTAGATGTGAACGTTTAAAAGTTGTGATTTGTAATAAAATGAAAACTAGAGTAATTCCTAGCTGTAAGATAATGACGATGCTGATTTATGCCCAGTCTTCTAACGATTTTGTCGTACATGCTTTTGAGATTATTGCGGTTATTATGTTGATGTTAAACCAATCGTATATTATGTAAATTTGGTGACTTTTTCATTGCAAGTTGTTTAGATCTACATATAGATCTATGTTTATTGAATCATGCAAGTTGTTTAGATCTACATTTAGAACTATGTTTATTGAATCATGCAAGTTGTTTAGATCTACATTTAGTTCTGTTTATTGAATCATGCAAGTTATTAGGCTAAGACATGTATTATATTTAGATCTACATTTAGATCTATGTTTATTGAATCATGCAAGTTGTTAGGCTAAGACATGTATTATGTTTATATTCACATTTAGATCTATGAAAATTGAATCCAAAAATTTAAGTTCATATTTACATGCCTTGTTAAACCTGTGTAGTTCCATATGTTTATGATTCATGATTATTGGATCCAAATTAAAGTTTACATTCACATGTCTAGTTGAACTTGTGAATTCTATATGCTTAAGGTTTATGTTCATTGGATCCAAAATAAAAGTTTACATTTACATGCCTAGTTGGATTTGGGTAATCTCATATGCTTAAAGACTCATGTTAGTTGGATCCAAAAATGCAAGTTCATTATATTATGCCACGTTTACATGACACATGTTTAGTTAGTTTCTTATATGTTGTGTGAATGGTACATGCTCCCTTCTTTCCCCTTTTGTGTAAAAGTTAGGCTAAGTTACGAGCCTAACATTCTATGTGAATTCTGCGAACGTATGACGGGGATAACGTTGGGAAAACCTTAAATTCATATTAATGGCATAATTTGGCCCATAAATATATGAATGATTAGTGGCATAAAATTGGCATAATTTATATACCAAAAATCTTGAATATGACTTGATTTGTGGTAGGGTCAAGTTGACACAAGAAGGCAACACGTAACCAAAGTAACATGACAAGTAGGTGGGTTAAGTAACTTGAATTGGTTGATGACACTTAACCAATACAACATGATGAACACGCGGAGTTAAGTTAACAAGAAATACTTGACCAATATAACTTGATGAACGAATGAGGTTAAGTTAATAGGAAACACTTAACCAACATGACACGATGAATGGGTGGGTTAAGTTAACATGAATGGACAACACTTAATCAATATGATATAATGTGCGGGAGGGTTATGTACATATCGGGTTGGTGGGTAATATTAGTAAATATAGGCCCACAAACTTAACCGTTAAATAAACATGCTTGAATCGATGGAAGGGTTAAGTGCATCTCGTGTAGGTGGGTAATATTAATACATATAGGCCCACAAACTTAACCTTTAAGAAAATATGCTAGAATCGGTGGGAGGGTTAAGTACATCTCGTGTAGATGGGTAATATTTGTATTTATAGGCTCACAAAATTAATCAGTAGGATACCCTAGTAACGGGGACCCATTTCAGCAGTAACCCATATAGATGTGTCATGGTACGCTGAAACTAGGCAGGGTAGGGCACGATTACTAGGCTGATTATAAGCGGTCAAAGCAGCGGCAGGGGTACGTCAGTGTAGGTTCCGACGGTTTACGGGCATGCATGTACTCCGGAGTGGAAAAAAGCAGGCACTGGGTACCAGTAGTTATACACTGTGCATCTTGAATCGTGTCAGGTTGCTATCATAAGGATTACTAGGCTGATTATAAGCAGTCAAAGCAGCGGCAGGGGGTACGTCAGTGTAGGTTCCGATGGTTTACGGGCATGCACGTACTCCGGAGTGGAAAAAAGCATGCACTGGGTACCAGTAGTTATACACTGTGCATCTTGAATCGTGTCGGGTTGCTATCATAAGGATTGATACACCTTATGGTGGGACCAACACAGGGTATCTACACGCAAGAGAGGGCCGATTGACACAGACACAAGGAAAAATTAATACGAGTAAAGAGACGATCGATAGGGTAGTAAGGGTACATCTAACATGTTCATGAAAATTAGGCAGATTGAGGTGGAATCCTTACGATAGATGTACACCTGAAGGCTACCGCGATAGCGGGGATTGGGATCACATTACAATACGATCATTTTATATAGATTACTAGTTGGGACACTAGTTAGGTGGTGCAGAGAAGTGAAATAAGTGTGATAGCATATTCAGCCTTATTATCTTATTTCTAGGGAGTTGAACTAGTTTCAGTTTATTCCTGTCACAACCCTTTTCTTGTTTACTTGCTAAATAGTCACTAGACTTTCCAGACTCATGTCTGACCCATTTTCTTCCATCTTCTTTTCTTCCGTCCCCCCCAAGGTCCGTAGAGAGGGAATACTTCAGCTTAGATCGGATCATTTCCAACTTGAAGAGAGTAGATGTATTGCTTGGAATCTTTTTTTCCTTGGGCTATGGCTTTGGATACTCTCTCATTGGGGATTTATGCTACCTTACTGTTGTTTTTATGCTTCTTTATGTTTTAATTCAAGGCAGAGATTTTGTTGTAATAATTTGAAAGTTGGTTTGAGATAATTGTTGCGATGTTTTAATTGAAACACGTACTTATGAAATTAATTTAGTTTTTTCGCTGTTTATTTGTCTATCTTGTAATTTATCTGCGTCTTTTACCTAAAATCCTCCACCGAAGTTAAGGCATTCCCTTTGTGAGTGACCTTAACGTAGGTGGGGTGTTTCATTAATACCCAATAGGTTGACGACAGGCCTGATCCGATTGTTCTTGGATCTGTTGACGTGTTCTCAACAGGTAATAGTTTGAATTTGCATTGGTGTCAGGTATGCTTTTCCTCTATTACTTTTCGCTTTGTCTCTTTTATTACAGAGTTTGCCTTGAGTGCTTGGTTTTTGGATGGAGTCATGTGTGATTACTTGAGCCATGTCACACGTTTGTGTGAGCTCCCTATTATCGTTTCTCCTTCATTGGTAGATGCAATGATGGGTCATGGGCGTGTTCTCGGGTTTGAGTGAGTTGTTTCTATGTTCTTATCTTTACATTCTTGCTGCCTTATGTGGGTTGTTGGTTTTAAGGTTGGGCTTGCTGTTGTACAAGGTTTTATGGAACCCCTTTACATGTAGTGGCAGCTAGTGTCTTTTGGGTTGTTTCTTTTTGACCTCAGATCGGCTGTTTGTGTTCTGCATTCCTTTTGTTACAGCTTTTTTGTTTATGCTGGTATGGTTGTGTTCGGTAGGTTGGTTTTTGGGCCTTTCGTGCTTTTCTGGTCTTTTTATGGGCATTCTCGTGCTCTGGTACTGGCAAGTACCATTTGACCTTCTCTCAATGGCCTTGATTGGTATGTTTTAGTGCTGATTGATGGCTGGGTAGCTGATGGTTTTTTGTTGATTTCTAGAGTGTTCGTCTTGATTAGTCTTGGCGAAGCCGTTTCTATGTCGTCCGAGACCAGATCATTTAGGCATATAGTTTTGTGGTTTTTTATTGGATGTTGGCAATTTTTCAGTTTTGTGTCTCTCCAGGATGGGTGGCCTCTCTGCCGTAGGCGTATAGTGGACACTGAGGTGGATCACTATACGGTGTACCAGAGAGGTGGCCTCCCACGTCTGACTATTCTTCCTGTCAGTTCTAGGCATTACTTCCTGCGGACTTTACCTTTATTGCGAGTCTTTCAATCTAATGACAGATCGACATTGGTGAAGTTCATACAGCGATTGGTGTTGTCTCCTTTAAGCAACTCCACGTTTCTCTCTTTCGCCTCTGAGTCTGCTTCTGGGGTTGCGTTGGTTTCCCCTGCTTCTCATAGTTTATTGTCTTTTGATTTTGTATCCTCTCCCTTTCTTAGTACGGAAGAGAAAACGATCATTAATGATCGTCTTCTCATCTTACTAAGAATCTTATCTGCTTAGGTCTGGCGTATCGGTCTCTGGTTCAAACTGCGATGTTCTCCATACCCTTGAGCTTTCAGTTTCTTTCGAGACACCTGGTAGGCTACCTGCTCGGGACTCCCGGCGTAGGCTTCAGTCGATTCCCCGCACTCCCCGTGCCATTAGCACACACTCTATAGCGGCGTCCGAGCAGATCGTCAGATCTACTTGCCATACCCTATATCGTACTTATATGCGAGGAGTGTTTATCTTCGGTCGCCTTCTTTTTGAGTCTCTTCTTTTCTTGGCTTTTCGTAGATGGAGGACTTTCTCATTTGGAACGTTCGCTGCATAGGTAATGATGTGTCGTTAGCAAGACTCAAGCGCATTGTTAAGAAGTACTGTATCTGTTTGGTGGCGCTATTGAAACCGTTAGAGGGACCGGAGGCGGTCACTAGCGTTATCTTATCTCTTGGTTTTGGTGGTGCCTTAGCTAATATCTCTGACAAGATTTGGATCGTATGGTCCAAAGATATCGTCGTCTGCCCTATCTTCGATTTGGAGCAGCAATTGTCGGTTGCTTGTTCTTGTCTTCCCCTCTGCTCATCTTTTCTTTTCTCCGTGGTTTATGCTAAGTGCAAAAGGATCGATAGATTGAACCTTTGGTCTGATAATTTATCTCTATCCGATCTGGGCTTCACTGTTTTAGTTTTGGGTAGCGACTTTAATGTTGTCGCCAACCAAGCTGAAAAACGAGGAGGGGTTATCATTAACCGCATAGCAGTAGCAGATTTCAATGCGTTTATCGGGGTTTTCTGATGTGTCTTTCGTCGACTTGGCCTTTGCTTGGTGTAACAATCAAGATGGGCCAAATCGCATAATTTCCAGGCTTGATAGAGTTTTCGCGTCTGAATGGTGGTTCGGCCTTCCGTTTTCTTTCTTTGTTTCCCATCTCCACCGTACCTTCTCCGACCATGCTCCTTTGCTTCTTAGCAGCTCTTCCCTTTATTTATCTAGTCCTACCTCCTTTACGTTCCAGAATATGTGGAGATCTCACCATTCCTTCCATGGAATAGTGGAAGACTCGCGGAACTCCCCTGTTAGTGGCCCCCCGTGTGTGGTATTCTCTCATAAGTTGAAGCAGCTTAAGGCTTGCCTTAAGGCGTGGAATATTCTGGTATTCAAGAATATCTTCGACCGAGTTTGAGTTGCCGAAGAAACTCTTGTGCTAGCAGAATTGTCTTATGATGAGGATTCCTCTACTGCTAACAAGGAAGCTTGGGCGCTGGCCCAGATTGCCTTTTCTTTAGAGCTTCGTATTGAACATGATCATCTTCGCCAAAAAGAGAGGATCAAATGGATTGTGGAAGACGATACGAACTCTAAGTTTTTCATTCTTCTATTCGTAAGAAGAATCGACTTCTCACGATTCTCCAAATCTAGCGTCCTGATCTCTCTTTGGATTCCACTTCAGTTGAAGTAAAAGAGAGTATTCTGTCCCATTTCCAGTCTTTCCCAAGCTCGCCATCCGTGTCTTTTTCAGATACGTCCTTGCTCGCTTTCATCCCTCATCTGGTTCTCCCCTCGGATAGCTCTGACCTTGAGAAATTTGTGCGAGTGTATATGCCCATGGCAAGGAAGTGCGAGTGGGCCGGATGGTTTCAACGGGGTGTTTTATTGGAGTGTATGGTCGGTTATTCAAGCAGACTTCTGCCTTGCCATTCACTCTTTCTTCTCCAGTGGAGAGCTACCTACGGGCTGGACCTCCACTAACTTGGTCCTTATTCCTAAATGTGATCAGCCTATCTCTTGTTTGGATTTCCGACCAATCAGCGTGTGTAATTTCTCTAACAAGGTCATTTCCAAGGTTCTAACCACCAGGCTAGCCACGTTTCTCGAGCGTCTTACATCTTCGTCTCAGGCTGGTTTCGTAAAAGGACTTTTGATCTCTGATAATATCCTTTTATCCCAGGAGCTGATTTCTCAAATCGATAAGAAGGTTCGAGGCTCTAGTTTGGTCATTAAGCTAGATATGGCAACGGCTTACGACTGCATGTTGTGGTTCTTCATCCTCAGGGTTATGAGGGATTTTGGATTCCCGGAAACCCTTATCGATGTTGTTTGGAGACTTGTCTCCAACTGTTGGTTTTCCATTCTCATCAACGGATAGGCAACCGGTTTCTTCAGGTCTTGGAGGGGTCTTCAGCAGGGAGACCCCCTTTCCTCTACCTTGTTTGTCATTGCGGCCAAGGCTTTCGTTCGCGGACCACACTCTCTTATGATTGCTGGGAAGATTCATAGGTTTGGCATTCCTGGGGGTTGTCCTCTTATCTCCTCCTTGTCTTTCATTGACGACATCATCATTTTCAGTAATGGTAGTTGTCGGTCAATTAAGAGCCTGATGGGTCTTATTCGGCAGTACGAGAGAAGCTCGGGGCAACTCGTTGACTCGTCTAAAGCTGCTTCGTGCCCGCGAAAGACCTTCCTGCGGTCTGATCTTCCTGGATCGAGACTTCTTCTAGTTTCAAGGCTACCTCCCTTCCCCTCCTTATCTCAGCATCGTGTGATAGGAAGCTAAACGCCATCTTCGATCTCCTAACTGACAAAGTTAGGAGAAAGATCATTCGGTGGAATGCTACTCTCCTCTTTCAGGCTGGAAGATTGGTTCTCATTAAGAGTGTTCTTAACTCTATGGGATCTTAAATTGTAATGACCGGAAATCTCGCTCGATCCGAATCATTCGCTAAACCGACTAAGACTGGTCGAAACCCCTGATTGTTATGAGAACAAGACCAATCAGAACGCAAACGGGAGAACATTTCATTGTTAATTACAATAATTCATCAGATTACAAGAATATACAGAGTATGAATGAATAAAATACATTCGATAAATATCAGAGATTACAATAAATTACATAGCAGCGGAAAAATAATACGATACACAACTGAAAGTAATACGTGGATACAGAGCTTTTCGAGTATCGTTCCAGCTGTAAACCAGGTTCCTGTGAATATAAATCTGCAAAACCAAAACTACTAGCTGCCCGTGTCAAAATAAGGGCACCCAGAGTTTAGGTTAAAACAATAAACTACAGGTCAGTCAAGGGACTGGTGTGAGAACTAAAACAGTTATTAATCTTTGTTTTAAATCAGATATATCAAGGGACCACGCCGTATAACACAGAACGGGTTTCTTCCCAAGAATACCAGTGCATAAAACAACAGCGCAATGCTAAATAAAGAAAAATGAAGCTATTATAAGACCCAGGTCCCATCACACAATGCAACGCAAGCCGGAGGATAGGGTTTTTACCTTATAATAGCCAAGAATGCTTGATACGTTTAAAACAAATCATTTGATACTATAATAAGTGCATAGTGCATAAAACAACTTCAAATTATAAGTATCAATCATAGACGGCATAAGTGCCCCATACCACTATGTCGCCATACTAGGCTCTACAATCAAAACCGCAAAGACACGTATCGGAAGTTGGATTTGCATCTGTGAACCGAGGCAAAAGATAGTCCTCTACCGATTCGAGACAATCTAGCCTACCATGTCTCAGGATCAGAGCTCGAGTGACCCTTGGATCATCAGGGCCGGTCCACCGATGTGGATTAAACTTAAACCCTGGACAATGCGTTCCCCCGCCCTATGGGGCGAAAATGAGCCAAATGAATCCATCGGCTCCACACAGTCACCGATATATCCGAGGCGCCTCGCAACAGCAACAACCACATAAGTCAAACATGTCAGGGCGTGTAAAACCACTGACGTCACTTCTAGCTAGAAGGGAACGCATGCCCTCCCTGATGTCCTCTCCCGTTTCTAGTTCATAACCGGGGTGTGAGGCTTGCGAATCAATGCTACACAAAGCTGTGCCACACAAGCCGTGCTTAGATCATCAACCACAAGACTCTGCTTTTCAATAGAAGCCTTGATCATATTGCCACTTAGGCATGCCACACCAGCAATTCACTCCATGCGTTTGATACCCATCAATATATAACCTCTGAGCTCGTACATCTCAGAGAAGGGCGTTAAGCAAGAGAATAAATTCTCCGCCGCCAAATAGATATATATTTAATAGAAATCAACCACACAGACTAAAATCCAATGTCAGACACACAATCCATTTGCAAGTCCGTTCTGGGTCTGAACGAAACCGGAGGCACCTTGTACCTTGCATATCCATCGATCTCCAAGTACGTCTGGACGACCACTAACTGATTCCCTCCTCTTGGGTGTACGGCTCAATCAAGATCATCAGTAATCACCCAAAAGACGTGAAGATCTCCGGTCTTC
The DNA here is from genome assembly GCA_030737875.1 of Allium sativum. NCBI lineage: Eukaryota > Viridiplantae > Streptophyta > Magnoliopsida > Asparagales > Amaryllidaceae > Allium > Allium sativum. The sequence goes on from CM060918.1 coordinate 55,343,008, forward strand.
CACTACCGACTTCATCCTCGACACCACGTCGAATCAGTTATTCAGAATGGGATAAACCCTGTCTTTCTGAATAGCTCGCGTATATAATAAACAAGTGTTACACAAACACAACATACGCCTCATTCCAATTCAGAATATTCTTTTATTCCAATATCCTTTTACTTTGGGAAAGGTTCCCATTAATTTTATCAAAGATAAATTCTTTAAATTTATTCTTTAATCTTCTTTGAATATCAATTCAAACTAGTCGGGATTAGCGAACCACACCGAAGTAATCATTTATTTTATTTCCCAATCCTAACCTATTCATCCCATGAAGTAAAATCTGGTTATACTTCATATCTAACACCATGGTGTTATCTGTAAATTCAATTGCCATTTCACGTTCAAATCTAATTAAAGATTTAACTATCGCCTGGAGCAAAACTGGTGATACTCCATTCTCGACCATTCCAATCTAATTAAAGATTCATTAAAACTCCACTTAGTTTTAATCTTCCCAAAAATCAATATTAATGATTATTTAACTTGGGAAATCACCTCCTGTCTTTAACTGTGTTAAAGAACCAATGTCATTTAAAACACGGTTCACTATAAACCCAAAATCACATTCCATTAATTATTGGGTTAAAGAACAAGTGTTATTTAAAACACCGTTCACGATAAACCCAAAAATATTTTCAAATTCAATTCCAGTTAAATCCCATTTAATTGGTACACTTCATTAACTCTAAATAAAAAGATTTAATCTTGTCTCAACTAGGTTTAAGAAGTGTTGATGAAGACACCACTCACAAAAAACCCAAATCACATTTGATATTAAATACAAGGCTCTGAATAGAAAATATATCGACTTATATTCAATATCAAATTCTACGACCAACAAATATCGTATTGGAAATAACGATATAAATATATCTTTCAAATTTCCATAACAATATCCGTATAATCATGAAATCCAACATCGAAATATTCCAAAGACAATTTCGATTCAAATCCATTCCAATTCAATTATTGTAAATTTTGGTTATTTTCAAAATCATTTCAAATCCACTTTATTTATTTCAAAAATAAATGGTTTTTAATTCTAGTTCAAAACCAGTTCATTTCGATAAAAATCTACTTTTATCTTTTCAAATATGGAGTTTTCATCCTAGTTCTTCCCAAATCATTTCTTATGATTTTACACAAATTATTGATATTTTTAATAATTTTATCAAGGCCCGTACAGTCGATTTCCATCAACGGCCATCGAACTGCACTTACAGCGACCTTTTCCAAATTTGTTTTGGACATAATTCCAAATCCAACGTTAGATTTCTAATTTCTAGTATTCGTTATTAATCTCTTTTCGATACGAACCCAACGGTTCCGGTTTTAGGAGAATCCGACGGTCGATCTCCCGTAACATCAATTCGAAGTCAATGGTCAAAATTCGCGAACTGCCGTGGCGCGGCGCGTTCTATTCAGGCCATTATATATATATTATATATATTTCGTCGATTTCCTTTCAAAACGTATTTTATAAATCGTTTTAAATTCGTTTTCAAAACGATTTCAACTTCATATTCAATTTCTAATCAAAATTGAATATTCCACATCATTAATCTATAAATGATAATATTTTCAAAATGTTATATTTTGAAATCACTTCCTTTTCTATATTCATTATAAAAATGAATAAAATCGATATAAATATCGTTCACGTTAAAATGGCGTCAATCTAATCGACACAGCTTCAATTCAACACATGAATTTATTTTCAATTCAACACATGAATTTATTTTCAATTCAACACATGAATTTATTTTTAGTTCAACACATGAATTTATTTTCTATATTGGAATGAGGCCCAATTAATTACCATATAATGTTAATTATATGGATTTTCTACAACACATGTACATAACAGCAACGATAAATAATCAACCATCATCCAAAGTGCCCCACACAACTGGACGTATCTTTTGATTCCCGCTATGAAATTTCAATTTTTCGGATTCATTGGAAAGATATTCACATATAGATTCTAATTTTTTTGGTTTCACTAAAATCCAGTTTATTTTGAATCCTGTACATTCATTTGAATTTTGAAATTGAATTTTCGAACTTCTGCGCCATTTTCAATTCCTTTTATATTTAAAATAAAATATTTATATTCTAACGACGATTCGAATAAATATATACATTCTAATTTTATTAAAAATAAATTTCTCATCGTTATTATTTAAAATAATCCATTTTAAATAATCAAAATTCACTAAAATTGCCAAAATACAAATTTTAAATTGGCTCGGATTTCCGGGTTATTACACATATCTTCGCTGCTATGACTTCCACTACGTCGTTCTTCCGCTCTTACCGATCCTTGGTTGCGTCCTTCTTTTGGGGAAGAAAGGACAACACTTCGCGCCATCACGGGATTTCTTGGAACTCTTTTTGTCATCCCAAATGTAAGGGAGGATTGGGCCTCCGTACCCATAAGGACATTTGTACGACCTTTGCTTGCAAGCTATGGGTGGGGTTTGGAGAGAACAACTCCCTTTGGGCAACGTTCCTCCATGCCAAGTACCACAAGTTGGAAGTTAAGAATTTCTCCGGTGTCCCATCCTACGCTAGCGAGACGTGGAAACGGATGCAATCCGTGAAGGCCTTCTCATATGCACATGGGGGCGGCACAGTTTGGGACGGCAGTCTCTTCTCGCTCAAGGCGGCTTGAAACTCAGCACAAACTCTAGGTCCTCGTCTTCTTCTCTTCTCGTTGGTTTGGAATGTCCATATTCCACCGAAGGTTTCTATATTTATACGGAAGTCTTTGCATAATGGCTTACCAATAGATGAGAACCTTCAGAGAGTCGGCATTCCTCTCTTATCTAGGTGTAGGTGCTGCAGTTCTGGATACTCTGAATCTTCTACCCACTTGTTGCTCTCCGGGTCTTATGCCATATCTATGTGGAATTACTTTGGAAATCTAACGAGTTACCGAGGTAATGCAACCTCACTTGAAGGTTTATTGAGTTTCTAGTGGTTTGGCATTTCTGGTAAATCCTTTCGGACGATCCTTCTTCATCTAATTCCTTGTCTTATCTGCTGGCACATCTGGTGCTCGCTGAATAGGGAAACATTTGACGAGGTAGCGATGGATCCTCCTACCATTAACCGAAAAGTAAGGAACAATGTCTTCCTTGCCTCTCGTGATAGACCTTTCATGGGAGTCATCAACTACCGCTCAAGGAGGTGGGCTACGACCTTTGATGTTTCATTGGTGTCGACCATTCCCAGAGCGGGTATAGGTTGATTTTTGGTCTTTTAGTTTTGTTTTTGTTTTACTTGGCTTTGTTTATATTCTCAGTTGTTTCCCTCTTTCCTACACTTTCCTCCCCAATTAATCTTATGTCGTTTGCTAGTTGTGCAAATCTTGGAGTATAGATTATCGAAGTGCTCTGCTAGAAGCTAGTCGGTGCTTTCTTTACTTCATCTCAGGTGGGTCTTCCGGAGCCGGAGAAGCCTAAGTTATCTATGGATCAGGTGATTAGATGATCACTTTGACATCGGATGCCTTGATGGAGCATGCAGATCTTGAGTTATCAGAGGTTCAGATCGGACATCTCACCCTTGGCTTGGTTTCACCTGGATGGCTAGTCAGTTGCTATAGCTCCATGTTCGTCTTCTGTGGAGCTTGGGGATCTTAGCCCCTCCTTTTGTTTAGCCGACCATTTATTGAGGCCTCTATGGCCTTGTCTGATGCGGTGCTAGATTTTGGTTTTTGCTTGTGTTTGAGTTTAGATGTATTTTGTTTCTGTATCTTTTGTTTCTATGTGTGTACGATTTTTGCATGCTATAGCGACCATTTTTGTGAGTCATTGGAGAATGGCTAGATTCTCCCATTTTGTTATATTACATATTCTATAAAAAAATGTTCTAGTTATACATGCATATTCTTATTGTATAGGTGCAGGACATCATGGTTAGAAATAAAATATGAAGCTTTTAGTTTGTTATTTAAATAACACAACAAATATAAGCCTAGAAATAAAGAAAATATTATAGAACCTTTTTACAAATTCGAACAACATTTTTACAAATATTAACAAATATAGTATCTCTTGAAAATTAGATTTAACAAATAAACATTTTTTATAACATTGTTTTTTATTATAATCAATACAAATAAAAATAAAACTTACAAAAAAATAAATAGTTATTGCAACTTAGAAATAAAAAAATAGGTTAATTGCACATGATTTCAACGTAAAAGTATAACTAATTATTAGTGGAAATCTTTTTTTAATGTGTTTAGCATATACGGTTTCTAAAAACATAATTCAAGCGCTAAGTATGAGTAAGGATCATACACAAAGCGTGTGACAAAAAGCTCATATGTAATTAACAAAAAAGGGTATTTAGCAGTCAAATACATGCTTGATGCAGTGAGGCTCCTCATCATCACAATTATTAGTTGCGCAAACCTTTTGTAGCAGGATAAATGCTATATCATGTCATTTACTTCACAATCACAAGAACTAACTAAAATTAACTTTAAGTCGATCAATTTGGGTATAATCTACAGTAAAGGATAAACTGAAATCTATTCATAATCACTGAGAAATTTATGAAAGAACGATATTATTTTCAAATAGTGGAGTGAAGATTGAGTTGAAATACACACACTCGGTTGATCGAACAAGTTTATGTACTGACTATAGCTCAGTACCGTTCATTACCATCAGAAATATGTCTGGAAACATCAGTTAAGCGATCCAATGGATCTAATAAAACAAAAGAACCAAATTGAGTGTAAGATCTAGCGAATTTAGAGTGAACAGCTAAATCGATCTTTTACAGAACAGAAACATACCTGAATTATTTTTAATTTCATCTCCATGGAAAATTTTCGCATCATATTTCATTGTCCCATGTGTCGTCTTCGCCGTATCAAGAGGGCCTTCTGATTTGGCTGGATTTTAGTGGGCAATCGACTTGATTACTCCAGCGACGGGGCTATAATTCAATTAACCTTCTTGATTTTTGTGAAAAAACGTTATAATATACTCTATTGTGGAAAATTTAATATACTAAACTGTTTATATTTTGTGTATTGTTAATGCCACTCCAAAAAGTGTTACGGAAGGTCATTTTTTTTTAAAATTTACTAAGGGAGGATCATCTAACATAGTCCCCTTAACAATTTGTAAAATATGAACCAAAATGCCTTTTTATTATTTTACCTTAGGTGTTTGATTCTCTATACCATGTTTCAAGGGAAATATATATTCGAAAAATCTAGCATTTCCTGAGTCAATGATGGTATTTTCATGAATATCATTAATTTCATATTTGTGTACCAAAAATCGATATGCGGCACTATTTTGTGCATATCCAATGAATACACAATCAATAGTTTTTGGTCCAATTTTGACCTTCTTGGTTTTGGTACATTTACTTTGGGAAGACACCCCTACACTTTTAGGTATTTATAGGATGGTGGTCTATTTTTCTAAAGTTCATGAGGAGTTTTAGATGTTTTCTTTCGGGGTATTTTATTTAAAATATGATTTGTCGGAAGAATAGCTTCTCCCCAAAAATTATCTGGAAAGCCGGAGCTAATTAGTAATACATTCATCATTTCTTTAAGAGTTTTATTTTTCCGTTCGGCTATACTGTTGGATTGAGGTGAATACGGAGCTGTAGTTTGATGTATAATTCCATGCTCAACACAAAATTCCTCAAATGGAGACTCGTATTCTCCTCCTCTATCACTTCTTAAAGATTTAATTTTCTTATTGAGTTGATTCTCAACTTCTGCCTTATACTGTTTGAACATTTCGAATGGTTCGTCCTTACTTCTAAGTGTTGGATCTAGATTAACCCTAGAGGGGGGGGGGGGGGGTGAATAGGGTTTATCACAGTTTTTAACTGAGTATATAATATTAAAAATATCACAACACAAATAATGATCAGAGTAAATAGATGCTGTAAATAAATAACACACAGATATACCCAGCTTCGGCAACCTTGCCTACTGCTGCATTCCCCAAAGTTTTTATTATAGAATTATACAGACTCCCGCATACACAAACTTACAGACTCGCGACCCTCGCTAACCGCCTATACAGTTTTGTACACTCGCAATACCTGCTGCTGTACTAACCCTATACTAAAAACCCTGACTGATCTTTGTCCCCAAGATTAGATTTCCCCTGGCTACAACCCCGTAGTTAGTTACCCCTAGTTTGACAGACTAGTAAACTGTTCAGAATGGTTTACAAAAGAAATTACAACAAAATACAAAGAAATAACAAAGGAGAAACAAAATTAAAACCCTAGGAGATAAATTAAAGGGTCATCCCCTTTTAAAGCTTAGCCTAGTCAAATTAGAAAATAGGCCGGCCCCTTTCTCTTTGTTTTTGCCCCGACTTCCTTTTGTACTCTGGAGAAAAAAAAATGGCGGCTAGGGTTTGTCAATTGGCTCCAATTCGTTGCTGAAGAAATCGATATCTCTTTGTGCAATCTCTGAAAGGATGGGAAATGATGTTTGTCAATCAATTTGGGAATTTTCCTTCGATTGAATTGCAACTCTGATGCCTCGGGTTTGAAACCCTAGCACTTTGTAAGTCCTCTGAATTTTGATCATTGATTGCTTGAAATTATTCTCGTTGGTCTCGATGCTATGCCAGTGATGTATGTGGTGTATTATAGGGTTATAGAAAAACCCTAATTACTCTGATTTCAGAAAGTGACTTGAGATGATTTATGCGGATTTCCTTTTTTAATTTGCCCTCGATTTGAATGTGAATTTTGCGTGATTTTTGCTCTCTGATTTCCACGGCTTTGATATACGTGAGAAATTCTGGACCGTTTCTTTTTCCTCTATGATTAATGTCGAGAATGTTGCCTTGTATATTTTGATGTTATTCTGGAATCAATTTGTTGCCTGAAATTGTTGAGGTGAATCTTGAACATGATTTCAGGAAATCAGCTGCTTCTCTTGAAAAATCTTTGCGTGTAATTCTGTTGTTAATTTGTGGCAATACCCTGATTGATTTCAGCCGAAAACAACTTGCCAGAAACAAATATTTCTTGACATATAATTCTTTTACTTTTGGTTAAATACTTGTCCAAAACCGTGTTCATGAATCTTGTGTCATTTCTGGAAAGTCATTTATGTCTTGCTCAAAATTTTCTGAACCAAACTGGAATCAAATGACTGATTTCTTGGATTGCCTTGGTTTGATTTTCCATGAATATAAACAGCATTGAATAATAAGGAAAAATGCCATTTGACTTTGCTGATTTTTGCCTTTAAAAAAAACAAATGTCGTTGATACCATTTCTAGAAAACAGTAGCAGGATTTCTGGAACCATTTGAGCTTGCTATAAAGCATATCTTAAAGCTTGCCATATATTTCTTCATTTCTGAAAAAAAGTTGTTGCCAACTGTTTTACTTTCCATTGCTAAATGCTGCTGAATATTTGATACTTGTCTCGACCATTTGAAACTAAACCTTGATTGTGCACTTACACGTTTGAATCCCCGTGCTTGACCATAAGTGTGTTGTTCACCTGATTTGTATGCACCCACTGTTTTGTCATCCATACATGAACTGCACTTGTAATTTGTGAATCTGCCTTAGTATGTTGCTCGATCACATTAGCTTAACTTGAACAAGTACACACTGACTTGCATTTTAAGGCTGTTCATAATTATCTGTTTGTGCACTTGCACATCAAACTGGCTCGACCAGTTACATATCCACGATTAACTTGAGTCATGCTTTCTTGGCTGCTCTATTTCTGCTTGTTGTTGTTGCGCTATTCATGTTGAGTTGCTTCGAAAACATTACTGTGCTGAATCATGAACACTTGAACTTGGCTGCACCATCATACTTGCATTGCTTGACCCATATGAGTAGATCTGGAAATATAAAAATGCTGCCATTGTGTATTGTGTTCGGCCATGCAGTTGTTACACCATGCTCATGTATGCTGATCATGTCATCTATAAAACTTTGTGACACTTTACTTTCTCTAGTCTGTTGCCTTACGTATGAACCCATGTATTAGCACCATTGTAAAACTACTGCGTATTTGCTTGAATTTTGACATGTATACCCATGCTTGACATTTGCTCGAACCTGATTCATGCAATACGCTGCTACATGTAGACATGAGTCTGAACTTGTAAACTGTTTTATTCCATTGTTGATTGGAAATTGAACTTTCACTTGCTGTAGCTTCATTTTTGGTTAGTCTTGACTATTTGACCTTTGCTGCCTTGAATGGATTCTCTTGCACCATACTGATTGTGCACATGCAATACAGAGATGAAACTGTTTTTGACTTTTGCTTGTACATGTACGCACTGGGTTGAGTTGGTCCATGTGGCTGCTCCTCAGTTGCTTGCTGATTGGCGAGGCAGTGCACACGTGTATATTTATACACGTGTGTATATGCAGCCGTCAGACCGATTTTCTTGTCCATGCACTGAAATATTATATATATATATACTGTCTAGACACATATCAGATCAAGTCATGAAAAATGATGAGAAACACACCGGAAAACTGAGGCAAATAAAATTTTAAAATTTATATTCACATGTATTCAGTTTTATTCTTGTTGCAGTGTACTGTGTGTTTTTGTTTCATGTGACAGGTATGGAGCTGATGACTGGACTGACTGTGAGCAGTGAAGACTGGACAGTCTAAAGTCAGAGATAGAAGATTTAAACAGTGTCAATGTGTGTAACAGTGAAGGTGTCTATATATAAGTTTGTGAAAATGAATGTATGAGTGAAACTGTATTATGAGTGTTGAGTACTCAAAAATGAATGAACTGTATATCAGTGGAAAATGTACAAATAGTGGAGTCATATAATTTGTACTGTTTTAAATGTTGAAATAAAATATTCTATTTAAATAAAATACTATTGAATATTTGAATTCGTGTATAGTCGTATTTTATTTAAATATAAATATTATATTCTTGTCTGTTGTGAATATGAAATAGTACAGTAACAAACACATTAAAATAATATATACTTGTTTGTTATCATCAAACAAAAATCATATAATTGTTATATACAACTACGTTATATACAACAATCTCCCCCTTTTGATGATGACAAACAAATGAAAAGATTTTGAATATAATAAATGTGTTTGTTCGTGAATAGTGGAACTCCCCCTATTTGAATGCTCCCTGTACAACTAAACTCCCCCTATAACTGTGCATGAGTGAAAAGAAAGAAAATTGATATTTATAAATTATTCACTCATAAATCAAAATCTCAACCCATTCTCCCCCTTTTGGTATCATCAAAAGGATATAGATGAATAGTGACTAACAAATATAATTTCAGCATATGAGGAAGAATGATCATCATAAATCTCAATCAGTCAAACAAAAATCATAATAAACTGAGAACTAGTGGCATATTTCACATTTCAGATAATGACGGATTTACGATGAAATTTATATAGACGAGGAGAGTTATAAAAAATGATTTCCAATTATTTTCAAAGAATTTTATAAAAAAAAACAACACAAAAACAGTGATGGATTTGGACTATAATTAATAATTCAATTTTAAGTGACAAGATCGAATAATCTCAAATCCCAATATCTATCAACCAACAAATCATAATACGTCATAATATTTCAACACATTCCACAGATTAGAAGATGGATTGATAGGCTGATTCTTATACACTGAGGAGAATTTCAGATTAATTTCTATTTTTAGCACTTTATTTCCTTTTTTATTATTATTATTATTTAAGAGCACACTGACCACGCATAACCAGAGTTTGGATTTTTAAATGGGATCAGTCGCAGCTTAAATTATAAGACGTCTCATAACCATGCATAACCAGAGCTTGGATTTTTAAATGAGATTAGAGACACTCTTATAAATTAATTATATTTATTATTTTCAGCATTATAAAGGAAAAAACTCCTCGGTATATGGAACCAATATGGATGATAGAAATGTGGTAGGTACAGAAATGGACTGCGAAATAAATTTCTAAATTAATTATATTATGAGATAAGCTCGACTGTACCGGGATTATTGAAAATTTTCAATTATCACTAATTCTGAATAATAACATAGTCCAAATTCTATAACAAATATCTTCACTGTTTTTAAACACAAGATGACTTTTCCTCTTTTTTTTAAAATATATTAACTCTCCACATTAATATAAAATCATGATGGATGGCAGACGGTTGATAGATATAGGAGATGGTCGTGAAATAATTGCCAGTTCAAAGATATTATAATAAATATTTAACCATCATGAAAATCCAAATAAAATCTCCTCTTGTTGTGGAATATACTGCAGTCACAATTCATCACAATTTCAAAATATGATAATAATTTTGATGAATTATATATACAGTTCAATTTGGATATTGATTTCAATTTCTGAAAGAATAATCAATAAATAATTTTAAAATTGAAAATCAATTACAAGAGGAATTTATACAAATTCATACAAAGAAAAAAATGTGTATGGTGTCTATACAAAGTGAAAATTCAAGACAAATGGATGAAAAAGCTGATACCAATTGTAGTCTCCCTTATCGAGGAATTTATTCACACCCTAGATATCTCAGATTAAAGAAATTTCAAACACAACGCCCAAGTAGACAAAACTAACAAATTTGGCACATTTATCAGAGCTGTAGACAAGAACAAGCAATTATTTGAAGAACAATATCAGAGCAGCAAACAGATCATAAACAAGCAATTACAGAATATTTTCAAAACAATATCAGATGGGTGAAACAAATATAAGGCACTTCTGGTACCACTTGGTGTCTCTATTAATAAATTTTAATCACAAAGATACTGGGGACAAACCAAGATATCACAGTCAGCAGAAATTTAAAGACCAAGCAGATAGTATAAAAAATTAGCCAAGCAGCAGACAGGTTAAAATAGGAAGTTCTTTGAAAAACAGTATCAGAGCAGCATAACAGAAACAGTTTCAAATCAGACTTGACAAGATGTTGGTCACACAAGATGATTCATGAATCAATGATTAAAGAATACCGTTTCTTTGAAATCATTTGAGGAATATGCAGATTTCAGGATTCAATGAATCGATCACACCAGATTATTAATTTCAGCTTCAAGATATGTGTGAGATTCAATAAATCAATAATTTCAAATGATTCTAAACAAACAGATATTCAAATCAAATTATCATGAAATAACAGTGATTTTTAAGACTTGATTTTCAAATCAAATTTTCACAAAAAATTCAGACAAGCCTAAAAGAAATTTCAGATCATCTATATCAATTTTGAATATAATGAATCACTTGAATCGATGTCAAGTTTTAGAATATAATGAATCACTCACACAAGGTTGGTAATTTCAAATTTAGGAGGTGTGTGAGATTCAAAATATCAGAAATTTTAGATGATTTCAAACAAACTAATTTCAACTGTACTAATCATGAATAAAAATGAATTTTAAGATGTATCACTGAGACAAGACATTTCAAAAAAAATTCAAGCCAATCTGAAAATTACTGGAATTTTCACAACTGATAAGTAATAGTGTGCTGTAATGAGTATAATATTTTGAGCTTTTCTAAAAAGAATTAGAATAAACTTAGAACAACAAAGGTGTGTGAATTTCCATATAATTTTCAGGTCTTCAAAACAATTTAGAATTTCAGATTAACAGTGTTCAAGATATGGCACGAATACATCAACACTGTTATGAATTCAAGGAATCAGAAAACAAACTTCAAATCAATTGCAGATATTTACAAAAATAAATTCAAGATCTGGACATGATTAAACACATCAGAATTTTATAGAAATGAAGCAACTTTCCAAAAAGAATACGAATTCTGCAATATGAAGTTAATGAAGCCTAAGAAGTTACAAAGGTATGACAGTGACAAATCAAAACAAAAGAAAAACAAAAAAATAAGCAGAAGGGATAGAAGGAGAAATAAACAAAGAAAATAAAAACAAAGAATATTTACAAAGGTGAGTTTAGAGATCATACCAGAATCCAATGAAAAATCAGAATCTCTAACTCATCAGATCTTGGCTAAAAGAACTGTAAATGATACAGAAGTATAAACCAGCTTGATTTCAAATTTCTTTTCAGCACAGTAGTTCCTCAGCCATCCTTTGGTACCTAATAGTTGAGGGGATTGAGTGGTTTAACAAAATTTGTAAAACCACTCACAGTTGTATTCATATGTTTTGGAATCCAGACTTGTTTATACAACAAACCATTAGAATTAACTTTCGTACCCTTAGGAACCCAAGTCTGTTTGAACTTTACAAAGCCCGTTTTAGTTTTTGGGATCCAAGAATGTTTGAATGGTTTTTCATAAAACGATTTCTCATCATAATTTTGATTCAAAAAGCCTTTGAAATTTTTAGAGTTCAAATTTTCAAAGCAGTTCTTTCCAAAACAGTTTGAGGGATTTTTCAAATCATTTGAATTTTGTTTTCCAAAAACATCATTTTTCCCGAATCCAAGACCAAATTTATTTCCAATAGAAACTTGGTTTTGTAACAGCATATTCAACGATTTTTCCCCATTAGAAAATTTATCCAAAGTTGATTCCAATTGTTGAATTTTGAATTTTAGATCACTATTTTCTTTTAATAAATTTGAGCAATTATTTATAGCGATCTTCTGTCCAGCATTGGACTGTTTCAAAACAAAATTCTCATTTTCAAGCAATTTAATTTTGGCTTGGGAATCGGAAATTTCAAGTGCAAATCGTTTTTGTTTTTTAGATTCAAAATTCTTGGATTTTTCAATCTCATTTTCAAGTACTTTCAAAACCAAATCACTTTTCACCAAATTTTCATTTTCAGCAATTTCAAATTTGGAATATATATCTGTTTTAAAATTTTCAAATTCCTTTTGCAGAAGGTTATTCAAATTTGATAACTCAATCTTGTTCTCATTTAAGATCAAAATTTCATCTTCAAACTTTTGAATACTTTTATTGAGATGAACAAGATTGGTTTTCAATTTCAAACAATTTTTGAAAACTGAATTTGAAGAATTTTTAACATATTCAAGTTGTGATTCCAAATCATCAATTTTGCTGGTCAACTCAAAATTCTTAGATTTCAGAGACTTATTTTTCAGTTGGAGTTTATCAACAGATTTCGTTAAATCAAGACACATGTAAACTAAATCTTCGTTTGAGAAATTTTCTGTTTCAGCATCTGTTGATTCTCCATCATATGATCTTTCTGAGTTTTCATTTGTAAATCCTGTTAAACAGAACTCTGAATCTGAGTAGGCACTTTGGGGTTTTGTGCAGCTGTTGTCAATTTGTCCATACTTCGTATTGAGAGCTGTCCAAATTTCCTGCGCAGTTAAACAATGGGAGATCAGACTGTATTGATTATCATCAAGATAAGAATATAGAATATGTGTAGTACGAGAATTAAAAACTTTATCTACCATATCGTACCCATTGATAACAACATCCCAACATTTAATATTAACAGATTTTAAATAAAATTCCATTTTGGACTTCCAGTTTAAAAAATCTGTTCCAGTGAAAATAGTTGGAGGTGAACTGGACTGACTCTCACTAGACTGATGACTAGGATTACCCATGACTCTAGAGTTAAAGAAATACCTGATCTGATACCAAATGTTGGATCTAGATTAACCCTAGAGGGGGGGGGGGGTGAATAGGGTTTATCACAGTTTTTAACTGAGTATATAATATTAAAAATATCACAGCACAAATAATGATCAGAGTAAATAGATGCTGTAAATAAATAACACACAGATATACCTAGCTTCGGCAACCCTGCCTACTGCTGCATTCCCCAAAGTTTTTATAATAGAATTATACAGACTCCCGCATACACAAACTTACAGACTCACGACCCTCGTTAACCGCCTATACAGTTTTGTACACTCGCAATACCTGCTGCTGTACTAACCCTATACTAAAAACCCTGACTGATCTTGGTCCCCAAGATCAGATTTCCCCTGGCTACAACCCCGTAGTCAGTAATCCCTAGTTTGACAGACTAGTAAACTGTTCAGATTGGTTTACAAAAGAAATTACAACAAAATACAAAGAAATAACAAAGGAGAAACAAAATTAAAACCCTAGGAGATAAATTAAAGGGTCATCCCCTTTTAAAGCTTAGCCTAGTCAAATTAGAAAATAGGCCGGCCCCTTTCTCTTTGTTTTTGCCCCGACTTCCTTTTGTACTCTGGAGAAAAAAAATGGCGGCTAGGGTTTGTCAATTGGCTCCAATTCGTTGCTGAAGAAATCGATATCTCTTTGTGCAATCTCTGAAAGGATGGGCAATGATGTTTGTCAATCAATTTGGGAATTTTCCTTCGATCGAATTGCAACTCTGATGCCTCGGGTTTGAAACCCTAGCACTTTGTAAGTCCTCTGAATTTTGATCTTTAATTGCTTGAAATTATTCTCGTTGTTCTCGATGCTATGCCAGTGATGTATGTGGTGTATTATAGGGTTATAGAAAAACCCTAATTACTCTGATTTCAGAAAGTGACTTGAGATGATTTATGCGGATTTCCCTTTTTAATTTGCCCTCGATTTGAATGTGAATTTTGCGTGATTTTTGCTCTCTGATTTCCACGGCTTTGATATACTTGAGAAATTCTGGACCATTTCTTTTTCCTTTATGATTAATGTCGTGAATGTTGCCTTGTATATTTTGATGTTATTCTGGAATCAATTTGTTGCCTGAAATTGTTGAGGTGAATCTTGAACATGATTTCAGGAAATCAGCTGCTTCCCTTGAAAAATCTTTGCGTGTAATTCTGTTGTTAATTTGTGGCAATACCCTGATTGATTTCAGCCGAAAACAACTTGCCAGAAACAAATATTTCTTGACATATAATTCTTTTACTTTTGGTTAAATACTTGTCCAAAACCGTGTTCATGAATATTGTGTCATTTCTGGAAAGTCATTTATGTCTTGCTCAAAACTTTCTGAACCAAACTGGAATCAAATGACTGATTTCTTGGATTGCCTTGGTTTGATTTTCCATGAATATAAACAACATTGAATAATAAGGAAAAAATGCCATTTGACTTCGCTGATTTTTGCCTTTAAAAAAAACAAATGTCGTTGATACCATTTCTAGAAAACAGTAGCATGATTTCTGGAACCATTTGAGCTTGCTATAAAGCATATCTTAAAGCTTGCCATATATTTCTTCATTTCTGAAAAAAAAGTTGTTGCCAACTGTTTTACTTTCCATTGCTAAATGCTGCTGAATATTTGATACTTGTCTCGACCATTTGAAACTAAATCTTGATTGTGCACTTACACGTTTGAATCCCCTTGCTTGACCATAAGTGTGTTGTTCACCTGATTTGTATGCACCTACTGTTTTGTCATCCATACATGAACTGCACTTGTAATTTGTGAATCTGCCTTAGTATATTGCTCGATCACATTAGCTTAACTTGAACAAGTACACACTGACTTGCATTTTAAAGCTGTTCATAATTATCTGTTTGTGCACTTGCACATCAAACTGGCTCGACCAGTTACATATCCACGATTAACTTGAGTCACGCTTTCTTGGCTGCTCTATTTCTGCTTGTTGTTGTTGCGCTATTCATGTTGAGTTGCTTCGAAAACATTACTGTGCTGAATCATGAACACTTGAACTTGGCTGCACCATCATACTTGCATTGCTTGACCCATATGAGTAGATCTGGAAATATAAAAATGCTGCCATTGTGTATTGTGTTCAGCCATGCAGTTGTTACACCATGCTCATGTATGCTGATCATGTCATCTATAAAACTTTGTGACACTTTACTTTCTCTAGTCTGTTGCCTTACGTATGAACCCATGTATTAGCACCATTGTAAAACTGCTGCGTATTTGCTTGAATTTTGACATGTATACCCATGCTTGACATTTGCTCGAACTTGATTCATGCAATACGCTGCTACATGTAGACATGAGTCTGAACTTGTAAACTGTTTTGTTCCATTGTTGATTGGAAATTGAACTTTCACTTGCTGTAGCTTCATTTTTGGTTAGTCTTGACTATTTGACCTTTGCTGCCTTGAATGGATTCTCTTGCACCATACTGATTGTGCACATGCAATACAGAGATGAAACTGTTTTTGACTTTTGCTTGTACATGTACGCACTGGGTTGAGTTGGTCCATGTGGCTGCTCCTCAGTTGCTTGCTGATTGGCGAGGCAGTGCACACGTGTATATTTATACACGTGTGTATATGCAGCCGTCAGACCGATTTTCTTGTCCCTGCACTGAAATATTATATATATACTGTCTAGACACATATCAGATCAAGTCATGAAAAATGATGAGAAACACACCAGAAAACTGAGGCAAATAAAATTTTAAAATTTATATTCACATGTATTCAGTTTTATTCTTGTTGCAGTGTACTGTGTGTTTTTGTTTCATGTGACAGGTATGGAGCTGATGACTGGACTGACTGTGAGCAGTGAAGACTGGACAGACTAAAGTCAGAGACAGAAGATTTAAACAGTGTCAATGTGTGTAACAGTGAAGGTTTCTATATATAAGTTTGTGAAAATGAATGTATGAGTGAAACTGTATTATGAGTGTTGAGTACTCAAAAATGAATGAAATGTATATCAGTGGAAAATGTACAAATAGTGGAGTCATATAATTTGTACTGTTTTAAATGTTGAAATAAAATATTCTATTTAAATAAAATACTATTGAATATTTGAATTCGTGTATAGTCGTATTTTATTTAAATATAAATATTATATTCTTATCTGTTGTGAATATGAAACAATACAGTAACAAACACATTAAAATAATATATACTTGTTTGTTATCATCAAACAAAAATCATATAATTGTTATATACAACTACGTTATATACAACACTTAGGAGATATACATGACAGTATCTGGTACAATCATCAATGACTGCAATAGAGTACCTTTTTCCGCCTCTAGTTTGACACATTTTCAAATCGCATACATCAGTATGTATTAAGTCTAGAGGTTCGGTATCTCGTTAAACGAGTTTCTTGTCAATTTTGCTACTGCACAAACTTTACATTTATAGCTTGAATCTATATTGCATTTTGGTATAAATTCGAGATTAATTAATTTTCGCAATGTATCAAAGTTTACATGCCCTAATCTAGAATGTCATATGTTAGAAGATTCAATAATATAAGCAGAAGATTCGCTTTCATTCATATCAGTGCGTGGTACAATACTAGTTACATTTTCTTTAAACAAACCACCACACACATGTCCTCTTCCAACATACACTCCATTCTTGGAAAGCACAAATTTATCAGCTTCAAAGGTCAATTTGAAGCCATGCTTGCTCAGTAATGTTCCTAATATCAGGTTCTTGCGAATTTCTGGAACATGGAGAACATCATTTAAAATTAGTTCCTTTCCAGAAGTCAGTTTCAACACAACTTTTCCTTTGCCTTCGACCTTTGAAGTAGAAAAATTGCCCATAAAAAGTTGTTTAACATCAGCTGCAGTTTTATAGGTTGTAAACATCCACTTGTTAGCACATATGTGTCGGGTGGCTCTACTGTATATGAACCATTCCTTTGAGTTACCAACAAGGTTGCACTCTGATATTACTGTACATAAATCAAGATCAGAAATGCCTTTCGAAACATTAGCCGTATTTGCTTCTAACTTCTTCTTTTTAGGTGCACGACATTCAGCTGCTTCGTGCCCCTTCTTTCCACAGTTGTGGAAGGAACCCAGAAATTTCTTTGACTTCTTAGGAGCATTCTCCCTTTTTCTTTTGTTTATCTGGTCTGACTCAACAACATTTGCTTTGGCAGCAATATTCCGAGAAATCTTTTTCTCAGAATTTCTGTTATCTTCCTCAATGCATAGCCGAACTAGAGATCTTCCATTGTCATTTCCTTACGCTTGTGCTTAAGGTAATTTTTAAAGTCCTTCCAAGAAGGAGGCAATTTCTCAATAATAGCGGCAACTTGAAAAGTCTCGCTAAGAGTCATCTTTTCGTTTTCTAGTTGACGGATGATAAGTTGCAGTTCTTGAGCTTGACTTATCACCGTTTTTGAATCAACCATTTTGAAGTCAAGAAATTTTCCAGCAATGAATTTCTTTATGCCTGCATCTTCAGTTTTATACTTCTTTTCCAAAGACAACCAGAGTTGCTTGGATGTTGCAATAGTACAGCAGACATTGTAGAGGCTATCATCCAGGCCATTCAGAATATAGTTTTTACACATGAAATCTGAGTTTGTCCAAATAGTCAGAGCCTCAACTTTGGTAGCATCAGGTTCAAGTTCGTCTACCACAGAAGCCTCTTCAGTCAGAAACTTGGCAAGGCTCAATATTGTTGAATAAAACAACATTTTATGTTGCCAACGGTTGAAATTAATTCCGTTGAATTTCTCTGGCCTTTCTCCGTGAAGCAAAGTCATTGTCGGAAGCATAGGCGTTGGCAGAGCGTTTGTTACCATTTGAATCGGTGCAGAATCACTATTGCTGTTTTGCGTCATCTGCAACAAATATTGTTTCAAGATTGTTAGAACTATCGTAAATACACAATTGTATTACAAGCAGACAACATCAACAATCAGTATTATTCAATTATGCCACAAATGTCGCTTCAAACTGTGTTTACAATAATCACAGAAAGCGCAACCGATTGTGCAATAAATTAAAGATATACAGAAAGTACTGTTTTTCCAGTAATTTCCAAGTCCAGAAATATTTTGTTTCCCTAAAACAATATTGCCGTCGTATGCACTAGTTGACGTAGTAGCAATTTGTTTCCTAGGATAAAATGGACCAACTCCGCAGCGTAGTGCCAACGAACGGAGTTCTGACGAACTGAAGTAGATTACAGAAACTAGATCATAGGATTACTTTGAAAAAGAAGAAGTAATGCGAGCAGAAAGATGAATTCTATCTTGTTTTTGGCAGTGTATTTATAGGCAAGGAGGAGTGCCTGTTCGCATGCATTAGTAACCATCAGAATTGGAAAGGTTGGGGCTATTTAACCACCCGGTAATTAATGTGCATACGCTAAGAATTCAAATGGTTATATTCATTCAACTAACAGACATGCCTTTCGAATTCTGAACTGAACGGACACATCTTTAAAATTCTGAGAAAAAAATTCTAGTTTTAGTGCACTAGCCCAATCAACAACCGTTGACCATATTCAATCAAGAAACCCCAAGGCCCAATCATTGACATTTTAATGTATTATTATGTCATGGCCAAGCCTACACATCCCCATATAATCCCTCTTTCTTTTATTTTATATAAGACTATTGACTTCTAATATATTAGGAGAGAATGTGTTAATATTTTTAGGATGTGGAACTTATATGTTGCTATCTCTTCTTCTTCCTAAATTCCTTTCTCTTGCTCATTGATTTCCAACAATCCCCCATATGAATGAGCTGTCGATCTTAATTTCATGAACCATTTATCGCATCGGTTAAAGTAGCACATGGGCCTTGAACTTTCCTAGTGATTACCTATTTGAATCACATGCAAATCAGACTGTCCTTGAACTGTAAGCCTTTTGTGTAATTCCAAAGTAGATAACACACGATAAATGTTTCTTATAACCCTTTGTTCTCTTTATGTGTTCTTTTTTGCCTTGAACACCTGCCTGGTCTCATAAGTGCTTAGAGAATTTGGCCTCATAATTCTCTTTGAAGCGGCGCCTTCGCACTAACGTAGGTGATTCTGTAAAAGGGTATTCTCTAATTCCTCAAATACAAACATCATTAAAAGTACTAATACTTATTCTTGTCCAACATATAATGCACTGACTTAGCATAGGAATGGTTTGTGTACAACAGTGTCATCAAGTTTCTCTCTTAAACTTCATTGTCCCTTTGAACCTAGATCTTGGGATCTCCAATCAACTAGATGGGGTTTCCATTTTAGAAAAACCTTTAGTCAATAGACCTTAGCCCTATTCCCATCGATAAGGTTTGAACTTTCTCCCTTGGCAAGCCTTTTGTAAGTGGATTCGCTAAGTTATCTTTAGATCGAATGTAATCTATTGTGATAACCCGGTTAGAGAGAAGTTGTCTTATCGTTTTATGTCTATGACGAATATACCTAGATTTACCATTGTATTGTGTACTATTAGCTCTTCCAATAGCTAATTGAGTTTCATAATGTATACATATTGGAGGCATATGTTTGCTCCAATTAGGAATGTCTTCCAAGAAGCTTCGAATCGATTCTGCTTCTTCTGCAGTCTTATCTAGTGCAATAAACTCTGATTCCATCGAAGATCTACCGATGCAAGTCTGTTTGGATGATTTCCATGAAATTGCTCCATTTCCTAATGTGAACACGTATCCACTTGTAGACTTTGTATCATTTGATCCAGTGATCCAATTTACATCATAGTATCCTTCCACTATTGAAGGATAGTTTGTATAGTATAAACCATAACTCTGCGTACACTTTAGATATCCTAGAACTCTGATTATCGCTTTCCAATGATGCTTACATGGATTGCTGGTAAATCTACTTAGTTTGCTTACAACATATGTGATATCAGGCCAAGTACAGTTCATAATATACATGATACTTCCTAGTATACGAGAGTATTCCAATTGGTAGATACCATCATCAGTGTTCTTTACCCAATTTTGGTTCATATCTACTAGTGATTTTGCAATAGTTACATTATATTGCTTGAATTTTTCAAGTATTTTGGTGATGTAATTCGATTGGGATAATGCATATCCCTGTGGTGTTCTCAGAATTTTTACACCGAATATCACATCAGCCAGTCCTAGATCTTTCTTATCGAATCTAGGGGATAACATATCCTTTGTAGATGTTATTATGGCCTTGTTATTGCCTAGGATCAATAGGTCATCAACATAAAGATAAACGATGACATATCCAATATGTGTATGTTTTATGTACACATATTTATCTGATTCATTTATCATGAATCCATTTGATAACATACTATTATCAAACATCTCATGGCATTGTTTTGGAGCTTGCTTATCGCCATAGACTGATTTTACTAGTTTGCAAACTTTATTCTCGTTTTCTGAGCTTAGAAATCCTTCTGGTTGTTTCATATAGATTTCCTTCTCTAGTTCACCATTCAAGAATGCAGTTTTAACATCCATTTGATGTATATCTAAATCATGTATGGATGAAATTGCAATGAGCATTCTAACTGACGTTATCCTCATTACATGTGAATATGTATCGAAATAGTCCAGGTATTCCTTTTGTCTAAATCCTTGGACTACTAGACGAGCTTTGTACTTGTCTATTGAACCATTAAGTTTCTATTTCTTTTTAATATCCACTTATTACCTAAGGTATTACACCCTTCAGGTAAATCAACTAATTCCCATGTAAGATTGGACATAATGGATTTGATCTCATTGTTAATTGCCTCTTTCCAGTAAGGGGCATCACTGGAAGACATAGCTTGTTTGTATGTCACTGGATCATCTTCTAATATAAATGTATAGAGGTTCGGTCCAAAGGTTTTTGAAGTCCTTGACCTTTTACTTTTTCTTGGTTCCTCCGCTTGTTGTTCAACACTACTTTGCTGAATGTTATTTTGGTCAGCATTTTTAAGAGAATTATAAGGAACTTCACATTCCCTTGGTCTCTTAGATGTATGATTTTCTGTACCATGTTTCAAGGGAAATATATGTTCAAAAAATCTAGCATTTCTCGACTCAATGATGGTATTTTCAAGAATATCATCAATTTCAGATTTGTGTACCAAAAATCGATATGCGACACTATTTTGTGCATATCCAATGAATACACAATCAATAGTTTTTGGTCCAATTTTGACCTTCTTGGTTTTGGTACGTCTACTTTGGGAAGACACCCCCACACTTTTAGGTATTTATAGGATGGTGGTCTATTTTTCCAAAGTTCATGAGGAGTTTTAGATGTTTTCTTTTGGGGTATTTTATTTAAAATATGATTTGCCAAAAGAATAGCTTCTCCCCGAAAATTATCTGGCAAGCCAGAGCTAAATAGTAAGGCATTCATCATTTCTTTAAGAGTTCTATTTTTCCGTTCGGCTATACCGTTGGATTGAGGTGAATATGGAGCTGTAGTTTGATGTATAATTTGTAACACCCCACCTCCGCCAATGCCACTCTTGCAAGCACACTAGCTTTGGAGGGGCGTTAAACAAGGTAAACATGCATGCAGATATCACAAGACAGAACATATAAGTAAAAAAAACAGAGTAAATAAAGCAGCGGATAAAACTAACATTTCAAAACCATAGTCAAGTTACATCAAAGTACTTGGTCATTATTTTCCCACAAAACAAAGTCTAGAAACATAAACTGAAAACTGGAAAGAAAATCATAAAGTAACTATCCCCAAGGTAGAATAAAGCCATAGCAAGCTCAAGTCCAAACCGTACATGAGCTATCCAGAAAAGCAGCTAAAGATCCAAGCTAGGTGCTAGTGTTCCCACCCTGTACACCTGGGGGGGGGGGGAGGGGGGGAACGAAAGAAAAGAGGCGAAAGAAAATGGGTCAGTCAAAAGACTGGTAAGTCCTATCCACTATTAGTATAAAAAATAATAAAGTTAATTGGACATGTAAAACAGAGATGAAACATAGGATGATAACTGGCATAGTGAAAAGTTAACAAGATAGATCAAGTGTGGCATCGCATATACAAGGTTAAGTTTTGCACCAGGTGTACTAGTATTCCAACTCATGTCAAGTATAAACAAGAAGTGATCCCTTGGCCCAATCTTGACCCAATATCACGAGATGACCTAAATCAAGGTCCAACAACACGGTCTAGTCGATCGGCTCCCTAAAAGCCTAACTCGTCAAGTGTCGGTGTCATACGGCCCAACCACGAAATGTAGTCAAACTGTGCTAGGTCCACCCTAGGGTGTATCAAGCCCTAGGGTGCCAACCACAGACACACATCAAGCACGCACAGTCTAAACCTACTGGTGCCCGTGTCTGCTTTTTCAACTCCGGACTATGTGCACGACCATAGTCCGCCTGAACCTACACCGGCGCACCTACTCAGCCGTCGTTTTGGTCGCTTACATGTCAGCCCAGTAATCGTGCCCCACCCTAGCCTAATCCCTAGGGTATCATGATACAACCAAGAGGGTTACTGGTGAAAAGGACCACGTAACTAGGGTTTCTAACGGGTTAAACGTGGTTAACCCTATCCAATCAGGTATCAAATTGGTTAAGTGTACCCAAGGTCCATGACTTAACCCCATCAACCCATCGTGTTTAATTGGTTAAGTATTCAAGTGGTCCATGACTTAACCCTATCATGTGGCATTAATTAATTTAATGCACCCAACCTCTCACATTAGACCTTGTTGTGGTTACTAGTTAAGCCGGGCGGGTCCGGGTAGCTTTACACCACAACTTAGTCTAACCTCGGGTTTCACGTGCGACATGACCAACTACTCACATTGGGTCCTATTGCTTGTAGCCACTAGTTAAGCCGGTCGGTTCCGGGTAGATTTATGCTACAAACTCAACCCAACCTCGAGTTGGTCATTCTCATGTTTTCTAGAAGTCATGTCCAAGTTCATGTTCATGTTTCAAGCATGATCACATGTCATATTTCACGTCATCTTTTCAAGTCATGTTTTTATGTCATTTTAGTTTACCCATAGCATAACCCCATCGCATGTAAGTTCGCATAAACGCAAATAGATCTCAAAGAGGGAACTTAGAAGCATGACATAATTAATAAGGTTTGGCCACAAGTTAAACATGGTGGCATATGAGGCAAATGTGTTCATAAACTTGCATATTACATTATAAGCCTCCAAACATGCATGATATCAACTTTAGCAAAATAGGTGAAACATGGTCATAAATGACATAGGATGATAGCTAGTGATTCACATATAACATCATATGCAAGATAACATAAGGGTTATGAGAGTTTCTATGTTGCTTTATGCAACATTTCAAATCAAAGCTCATAGCTTTCTATGCACAAAGTCAAGGTGATAGCTTTACAAACATGCATAGAGTAAATCTATGCATAACATGATAGAATCAAAGCACAAATCATACTTAGGCCCAAACTCAAACTTGCAACATGTCATATTTAACTTCATAGTTAGAATCTAAGAGTAGAATAGGGCTTACAATGCTATGAAGACTTATAAAATAAAATAAGATTGAGACGAAGCCACTAGCAACTCTAAAAACTCCCAAATGATAAGCTTCAATGAAAACCCTTCAGAAAGAAGAAGAAGATCCTTGCTTTGATGAAGAAATATTGAACTTTGGCCTTGAATCAAACTTAGAAACTCTCAAACAAGCTTAGGAACTCTCATATGAATGAAGATGGAGACTATGATAAGAGGATGGAGGCCATGATTAAACATTTTGGCATAATCTAGTTGTAGGATTGATTTATGATGGTTTAGGCTAGGTATTAGGGTCCTTTTATAGAAGTTTAGGTTAGTTTAGGCCATAGGATTAACCCTAGTTCAGATCTGAGCCTTTAAAATCCGTCACCAGCCTTAAAAACATGTCTTGAGGAACAAGTCAGGTGCACCGAGGCCAAACTGGCCGACCACCCAAGTCGACAGGGGTGTCGACTGGGCAGTCGACACCACCTTGGGTGTGTCGACTCCCAAGTCGACTTGGGGGTGGCGGGAAATTTTCCCGCCTGTCTTCCTTGGCTGAATTTGAATTCTGAATTCAAATTTGAACTGTTTTTGAACTTGGAATTTTCTGAAAACTTTGACGGGCCATAACTTGGTCATACGGACTCCGATTTTCGAAAACTCGGACTCTATTTCGCGTATTTTTCCGAGTCGAACGCAATGGCACAGTCCGTTTCCCTTGATTCAGACTTTATCATTTAATTCTGCCTTGATTATGTTATAACGTGTTATTCAAAATATGGGTTGTTACATTCTCCCCACCTTAAAGGATTTCGTCCCCGAAATCTTCAAGTTAGGAAGAACATATCCTACCATCCATCATCCATTTACTCAAAACATCATCCACGAGCAGTCATTGTCCTTAAAAGATTCTAAATGCTGTATGATCATATGCGAAAGGTGTGTGTATATGTACTTATCTAATGCGAAAATCAGGCGGTTACTGATTCAGTAAACCTCCTTAATGCAAAGTATGTTAGTGAAATGAGTCCATATGTGTGCAAACTCCTAACATAATTCATAATCTCTATATGAGTGCACATAACATTCATCCATATGCAACATCCACGTGATAGCATAACAAGTTTCAGCCATGAATAAGTATAAGCACTCATGCATATGCAATATGAAAGTGTGTGAGCCGATCTTAGTGCCTAACGTGTATCATGCATCCACGAGTATCCACTTGCAAACACTTGCAACCACTGGCAAATATCAAGCATAACATGTTTCAAATACATGTTTCATCCAAAGGGTTTCTACCTAAGGTTCTCATGACAAGGTTAACGAGATAACAAGATAAACATGGATAGCAAAAGAAAGATATGTTAACAAGGAAAAGAGATTGAGAATGTACCCTCAAAAAGAAATGTATAAAGCCCACGCATCTTCTCCTCGGTTTCCCAAGTTGCATCCTCTTCGGCCTCACTCCACTGAACCTTCACCAATTTGACTTCTCGATTCCTTAGCTTCTTGATCTCCGTTCCCAAGATACGAATCGGAGCTCTCCTCAAGGTTGCCTCTTTCTCTACCTCCACATCTTCAAGAATGCTAGGTTCAACCACCTCAGCGGACTCATGTAGGCACTTTCGGAGATGCGAGACATGAAAGACATTATACACTCCGGCCAGCTTCTCGGGCAATTCCACCTTATAAGCCATCTTCCCAATTCTCTCTATGATAGGGAAGGGTCCTACGAACCTTGGTGCCAGCTTCCCAACTGCTCCAAAACGAACCACATTACGCAAAGGAGAAACCTTCACAAAAACCATATCTCCAACTTCAAATTCCAGATTTGTCCTTCGCTTGTCAGCATAGGATTTCTGTCTGTCTTGGGCCGCTTTCATCCGTCTTCTCACCAATTCAACTTTCTCGGATGTGTCCCGTATCATATCGGGCCCAAGTATAAGCCTATCCGTTGTCTCCCACCAACAAGATGGTGACCTACACGGCCTCCCATATAAAGCTTCAAATGGTGCCATCCCTAGGCTTGCTTGATAGCTATTATTATAAGCAAACTCTACAAGAGGAAGGTGGCCTTCCCAAGTACCACCAAAGTCAAGAACACAAAGCCTCAAAAGATCTTCTAGCACTCTATTCACCCTTTCGGTTTGGCCATCCGTCTAGGGGTGATAGGCCGTACTTAGATTCAATCGCGTACCCATCGCTTCTTGCAAACTATTCCAGAACTGGCTAGTGAAGTTGGGTCACGATCGCTAACTAAGCTAGAAGGAACTCCATGCAATCGCACTATCTCTCGAAGATAAACAGATGCTAGCCATGATGCGGTCCTCTTGCTCTTTACTGGGATGAAATGAGCACTCTTTGTAAGTCTATCAACTATGACCCATATGCTCGTATTCCCTTTCCTTGACTTAGGCAAACCATCCACAAAATCCATAGAGATGCTTTCCCACTTCCATTGCGGGACCTTCAATGGGTGTAACAGCCCACCAGGTTTCTTGGACTCGGCTTTCACTTGTTGGCACACCATGCATTTTGAAACATACTCTGCCACATCCTTCTTCATTCCAGCCCAAAAGAAAATGCGCTTCATATCCCTATAGATCTTATCTCCCCCAGGATGTATAGTCATCTTCGAGTGATGCGCTTCTTCGAGAACTTTATGCACCAAGTCTCCTACTTGTGGAACGCATAGCCTTCCATCACGCCTTAGCCAACCCTTGTCATCAATAGTATATCTAGCAAGGTGACTAGACGTCTCACCACGAATCCACTTGTCCATGATCTCGACTATCCGTGGGTCTTCCTTCTGCGAAGTTCCTACTTGATCAAGAAGTGTAGGTCTAAGCTCAAGAGATGCTAACGAACCCGTCATCGACTCAACAGCCATTGTGAAATCAAAGGTTGCCAAGAACTCTAGGCTCTCCATCTCAACAAACAGGGGACTCAAAGTCAACCTTCTTCTGCTTAGTGCATCTGCCACTACATTACCCTTGCCAGAGGTATAAGCTATCTCGAAGTCATATGATGCCAAGAATTCCATCCATCTTTGCTGCCTTAGATTCAGATCTTTCTACGAGAAGAGGTACTTGAGCGACTTGTGATCAGTATATAACTCAAACCTTTCGCCTAGAAGATAGTGGCGCCAGGATTTGAGTGCAAAGACGATCGCCGCCAACTCCAAATCATGAGTGGGATAGTTCTTCTCATGAACTTTAAGTTTCCTACCCCCATAACATATCACTCTTCCTTCCTGCATCAGAACAACACCTAACCCCGTGCCACATGCATCGGTGTACACGGTAAACATCTTACCGTCATCGGGTAATGCCAAAACTGGAGCTGTGGTAAGGGCCCTCTTGAGCCTTTGAAAAGCAAGCTCACACTCTAAGTCCCATGCAAAGACTAAGTTCTTCTTCGTCAACTTAGTAAGAGGTGCTGAAATCTTAGCGAAGTCCCTAATGAACTTCCTATAGTAGCCTGCCAGACATAGAAAGCTTCTTACTTCGGTTGCATTCTTAGGAGTCTTCCAGTCTTGAACCGCAACCACTTTCACGGGATCCACAGCTATGCCTTGCTTAGAAACTATATGTCCAAGAAACCGAACTTCCCTTCTCCAAAAATGGCATTTGGAGAACTTGGCTTTCAACTGATGAGCTCTAAGCGTATCCATCACTTCCTTGAGATGTTTAGCATGTTCTTCCTCATCCTTTGAGAAGATCAGAATATCATCCATGAAGACAACCACAAACTTGTTAAGGAACTCCCTGAACACCCTACTCATCAAATCTACGAAGTAGGCGGGTGCATTAGTCAAACCGAATGGCATGACAAGCCATTCAAAGAATCCATCTGGAGTCCTAAACGCAGTCTTATCAATACTATCCTCAGCTACTCTAAGCTGATGGAATCCGGTGGCTAGATCGAGCTGAGAGAAAACAGAAGCACCAACAAGCTGGTCAAAGAGGTCATCAATCCTCGGTAACGGGTGCCTATTCTTCTTTGTCAGCTTGTTCAACTCTCGATAATCAACACATAGACGAAGCGAACCATCCGCCTTAGTAGCGAACACCACAGGAGCACCCCATTCAGAAATGCTTCGCCTAATAAAATTCTTCTCAAGCAGCTCCTTGATTTGCTTACTGAGCTCTCTTCTTTCTCGTGGGGCCATGTGCCTAACGGGCAATGAAACTGGCTTGGCATTATCAACAAGATAAATGCGGAAATCTATCTCTCGTTTAGGGGGTAACCCCTTAACCTCTTCAAAGACATCAGGATATACTCGAACCACCCTTACAGATTGCAGATCATCGATGGACGAGTCAAGAGATTCAAGATAACATAACATGACGGGATCCAGCGGGTTGCAAGAAATCTCTAGGGTATTACCGAGGCGAGTCATGAGCCTCACCACCCTATGCTCACAATAGAGGATGGCTCCATAACTGGACAACCAATCCATGCCCAAAATCAACACGTATCCCGTGAACCCGAGAACATAAGCATTACACGTGAATTCTACGGTCAAGATAGAAATCTTCAAATCTACATAAATCATAGATAGATGGGCGGAACCCCCAACTGGATTTGAAACACTAACGGGATCCTCAACTAGACTAGTACTTAGGTGCAAACTTTCAACAATGTCAGAAGAAATAAAAGTATGCGATGCGCCAGAATCAAATAAAGTGCGAACAGGAAAATCAGAAATATAAACAAGGCTTTCTACAGAAATACTACCTCGGTCCTGAACTGGAGCAGTGTTGAGAGCATGCACTTGCCCTCCAGAAGGTCCTGCACGCTGAGTCTGTCCTTGCCCTTGTCCTTGCTTCTTAGGGAAATCCTTGCTAAAGTGTCCAGTCTCTCCACAATGAAAGCATTCGCCCAACTTTCTCTTCTTCTTTCTACAATCTTTGGCTATGTGCCCAACAATCCCACAGAAGTTGCACTTTCTTGGGTCCTTTGCCTTGTTGTTGTTGGCCTTATTACCCTTATTGTTCTTGTTGCTCTGATTGCTCTGATTTCCTCCCCACTTGGAGTCCGCCTTCTTGGTTTGAGTCTCATTAGGCTTGACTTCTTTCTTGCCATTCTTATCGTCTCCCTGAAGCAATGCCATGTCCACTAGGCTTTCAAAAGTGGCTCCCATGGGTATATGTGACATGGCTAAACCTTGCAATGGCTCATTCAACCCTCATGCAAAGCGTAGAGCCTTCTTCTAGGGAGTGTTGACCATGTCCAAACCGAATCGAGCAAGCTGGTTGAACTTATTCACATACTCCCTCACTGTCATGTCCCCTTGCTTCAAAGATATAAACTTCTCCAATTGCAGATTTGCCTCAGCAAATGATAGAAACTTAAGCCCAAACCTCGTCATAAAGTCGGCCCAAGTCTCTATAGGCCTAGTAGTGTTGGTGACCTCCCACCAATAAGCAGCTTCCTCTTTCAATAGCCATACTGCCAACAAAACCTTTCTACGGTCTTCCACATCAAAGATGGCGAAGAGATCTTCAGTTTCTTTCAACCAATTTCGCGCCTCAACAAAAGTCTCCGTCCCAATAAAATTCTTGCCACCCATCGCCTTAAAGTCTTTGCAAACCTTTGCGAAATCTGCTTGTGGATGCTGAGGAGGAGGAGGAACCTCAGTTACGGTGGGAGTGTTTGCTGGGCCCACATCGTTGGCCCTAGCTTCCAAGTACCTCCGGAACCATCCGGGAATGGTTACTCCCTCGGGAAGGTTAAGATCGGCCATGCTAAAAAAGAAAAACATAGATTTAGAATGAGGAAACGAAGGATAGTGCTAATGGCTTTTGGGGAATAGCCTTTTTTTAGAATAAACTAGACTTTTCTTGGAAAATATTTAATTGGTTTTGAAAATAGATTTTAAAAAGGGTTTTAAAACTTTTGTCCGGTCTAGTAAAACCTTATGCTCTGATACCAAATGTAACACCCCACCTCCGCCAATGCCACTCTTGCAAGCACACTAGCTTTGGAGGGGCGTTAAACAAAGTAAACATGCATGCAGATATCACAAGTCAGAACATATAAGTAAAAAAAAACAGAGTAAATAAAGCAGCGGATAAAACTAACATTTCAAAACCATAGTCAAGTTACATCAAAGTACTTGGTCATTATTTTCCCACAAAACAAAGTCTAGAAACATAAACTGAAAACTGGAAAGAAAATCATAAAGTAACTATCCCCAAGGTAGAATAAAGCCATAGCAAGCTCAAGTCCAAACCGTACAAGAGCTATCCAGAAAAGCAGCTAAAGATCCAAGCTAGGTGCTAGTGTTCCCACCCTGTAAACCTTGGGGGGGGGGGGGGGGGGACGAAAGAAAAGAGGCGAAAGAAAATGGGTCAGTCAAAAGACTGGTAAGTCCTATCCACTATTAGTATAAAAACTAATAAAGTTAACTGGACATGTAAAACAGAGATGAAACATAGGATGATAACTGGCATAGTGAAAAGTTAACAAGATAGATCAAGTGTGGCATCGCATATACAAGGTTAAGTTTTGCACCAGGTGTACTAGTATTCCAACTCATGTCAAGTATAAACAAGAAGTGATCCCTTGGCCCAATCTTGGCCCAATATCACGAGATGACCTAAATCAAGGTCCAACAACACGGTCTAGTCGATCGGCTCCCTAAAAGACTAACTCGTCAAGTGTCGGTGTCATACGGCCCAACCACGAAATGTAGTCAAACTGTGCTAGGTCCACCCTAGGGTGTATCAAGCCCTAGGGTGCCAACCACAGACACACATCAAGCACGCACAGTCTAAACCTACTGGTGCCCGTGTCTGCTTTTTCAACTCCGGAGTATGTGCACGACCATAGTCCGCCTGAACCTACAACGGCACACCTACTCAGCCGTCGTTTTGGTCGCTTACATGTCAGCCCAGTAATCGTGCCCCACCCTAGCCTAGTCCCTAGGGTATCATGATACAACCAAGAGGGTTACTGGTGAAAAGGACCATGTAACTAGGGTTTCTAACGGGTTAAACGTGGTTAACCCTATCCAATCAAGTATCAAATTGGTTAAGGGTACCCAAGGTCCATGACTTAACCCCATCAACCCATCGTGATTAATTGGTTAAGTATTCAAGTAGTCCATGACTTAACCCTATCATGTGGCATTAATTAATTTAATGCACCCAACCTCTCACATTAGACCTTGTTGTGGTTACTAGTTAAGAAGAAGATCCTTGCTTTGATGAAGAAAGATTGAACTTTGGCCTTGAATCAAACTTAGAAACTCTCAAACAAGCTTAGGAACTCTCATATGAATGAAGATGGAGACTATGACAAGAGGGTGGAGGCCATGATTAAACATTTTGGCATAATCTAGTTGTAGGATTGATTTATGATGGTTTAGGCTAGGTATTAGGGTCCTTTTATAGAAGTTTAGGTTAGTTTAGGCCATAGGATTAACCCTAGTTCAGATCCGAGCCTTTAAAATCCATCACTAGCCTTAAAAACATGTCTTGAGGAACAGGTCAGGTGCACCCAGGCCAAACTGGCCGACCACCCAAGTCGACAGGGGTGTCGACTGGGCAGTCGACACCACCTGGGGTGTGTCGACTCCCCAGTCGACTTGGGGGTGGCGGGAAATTTTCCCGCCTATCCTCCTTGGCTGAATTTGAATTCTGAATTCAAATTTGAACTGTTTTTGAACTTGGAATTTTCTGAAAACTTTGACGGGCCATAACTTGGTCATATGGACTCCGATTTTCGAAAACTCGGACTCTATTTCGCGTATTTTTCCGAGACGAACGCAATGGCCAGCCCATTTCCCTTGATTCAGATTTTATCATTTAATTCTGCCTTGATTATGTTATAATGTGTTATTCAAAATACGGGTTGTTACATAATTCCATGCTCAGCACAGAATTCCTCAAATGGAGACTCGTATTCTCCTCCTTTATCACTTCTTAAAGATTCGATTTTCTTATTGAGTTGATTCTGAACTTCTATCTTATACTGTTTAAACATTTCGAATGCTTCGTCCTTACTTCTAAGGAGATATACATGATAGTAACTAGTACAATCATCAATGAATGTAATAAAGTACCTTTTCCACCTATAGTTTGACACATTTTCAAATTGCTTACATCAGTAGTATTAAGTCTAGAGGTTTGGTATCTCGTTCAATGAGGTTCTTGTCAATTTTGTTTCTGCACAAACTTGACATTTACAGTTTAAATCTATATTGCATTTTAGTATAAATTCTAGATTAATCAATTTTCGAAATGTATCAAAGTTTACATTCCCTAATCTAGAATGCCATATGTTAGAAGATTCAACAATATAAGCAACAGAATCACTTTCATTCATATCAGTGTGTGGTACATAGTGGTTACATTTGCTTTAAACAAACCATCACACACATATCCTCTTCCAACATACACTCTATTCTTGGAAAGCACAAATTTATCGGCTTCAAAGGTCAATTTGAAGCCATGCTTGCTCAGTAACGATCCTGAAATCAGGTTCTTGCGAATTTCTAGAACATGGAGAATATCATTTAAAGCCAGTTCCTTTCCAGAAGTCAGTTTCAACACAACTTTTCCTTTGCCTTCGGCCTTTGAAGTAGAAGAATTACCCATAAAAAGTTGTTCTGCATCAGTTGCAGTTTTCTAGGTTGTAAACATCCGCTTGTTAGCACGTATGTGTCGAGTGGCTCTAGTTTCTACAAACAATTCCTTTGAGTTACCAACAAGGTTGCATTCTGATATTACTGCATATAAATCAAGATCAGAAATGCCTTTAGAAACATCATTCATGTTTTGTTCTAACTTCTTCTTTTTAGGTGCACGACATTCGGTTGCTTTGTTCCTCTTCTTTCCACAGTTGTGGCAAGAATCCAGAATTTTTTTTGACTTCTTGGGAGAATTCTCCCTTTTTCTTTTGTTAGTCTTGTCTCTCAACAACATTTTCTTTGACAGCAATATTCTGGGAAATCTTTTTCTTGGAATTTCTGTTATCTTTCTCAATGCGTAGCCGAACTATGAGATCTTCCATTGTCATTTCCTTACGCTTGTGCTTAAGGTAATTTTTGAAGTCCTTCCAAGAAGGAGGCAATTTCTCAATAGTTGCGGCAACTTGAAAAGTCTCGCTAAGAGTCATCTTTTCATCTTCTAGTTGATAGATGATAAGTTGCAGTTCTTGAGCTTGACTTATCACCGTTTTTGAGTCAACCATTTCGAAGTCAAGAAATTTTCCAGCAATAAATTTCTTCATACCTACATCTTTAGTTTTGCATTTCTTTTCCAGAGCCAACCAGAGTTGCTTGGATGTTGCAATAGCACAATAGACATTGTAGAGGCTATCATCCAGACCATTCAAAATATAGTTTTTACACATGAAATCTGAGTTTGTCCAAATAGTCAGAGCCTCTACTTTGGTAGCATCAGGTTCAAGTTCGTTTACCACCGGAGCCTCTTCAGTTAGAAACTTGGCAAGGCTCAATGTTGTTAAATAAAACAACATTTTCTATTGCCAACGCATGAAATTAATTCCGTTGAATTTCTCTGGCCTTTCTCTATGGGACAGAGTCATTGTCGGAAGCACAGGCATTGGCAGAGTGTTTGTCACCGCCTGAATCGGTGCAAAATCACTGTTGCTATTTGCGTCATCTGCAATAAATATTGTTTCAAGATTGTTAGAACTTTTGTATATACACAATTGTATTACAAATAGACAACAACAACAATCAGTTTTATTCAATTATGCCACAATTGTCACGTCAAACTGTGTTTACAATAATCACAAAAAGTGCAACCGATTGTGCAATAGATTAAAGATATACAGAAAGTATTCTTTTTCCAGTAATGTCCAGGTCTAGAAATATTCTGTTTCCCTGAAATAATATTGTCGTCGTATGCACTAGTTGATGTAGTTGCAATTTTTTTCCCAGGATAAAATGGACCAACTCCGCAGCGTAGTGCCAACAAACGGAGTGCTGAAGAACCGAAGTAGATTACAAAAACTAGATCAGAGGATTACTTTGAAGAAGAAGAAGTAATGCGAGCAGAAAGGTGAATTCCATCTTATTTTTTGTAGTGTATTTATAGGCAAGGAGGAGTTCCTGTTCGCATGCATTAGTAACCATCAGAATTGGAAAGGTTGCGACTTTTTAACCGCCAGATCATTAATGTGCGTAGGCTAAGAATTCAAATAGTTGTATTCATTCAGCTATCAGACATTCCTTTCGAATTATGAACTGAATGGTCATACCTTTAAAATTCTGAGAAAAAAATTCTCGTTTCAGTGCACTAGGCTAATTAGCAACCGTTGGCCATATTCAATCAAGAAATCCCAAGGGTCCAAGGTCCAAATCTTTAACATTTTAATGTATTATTATGTCATGGCCAAGCCCACGCATCCCCATATAATCCCTCTTTCTTTTATTTTATATAATCCTATTGACTTCTAATATATTAGGAGAGATTGTGTAAATGTTTTTATGATGTAGGACTTATATGTTTCTATCTTTTCTTCTTCTTCTCAAATTCCTTTCTCTTGCTCATTCATTTCCAACAGTTTTGACGTTGATAAGTAATCGTGCTATTAATATATTAACTAATAATACATTGGATTTCTTAAGTGAATTGTTTAATGGAAAAATGTAAAAAGTGAGAAGCGATTCACGTATATTTATGCCAATGTATAACTTTTTTGTCTTGCATAAATATGATAGTTGAGTTTCCTTCCAAACGTTCCCTTCATTTCGGAATACACAACAACCTTCAAATTTTAGACATGAATTTCCGTGGTAATAGCAACCTTTCCAAGAGTAATTTCAGTGGTACAAAGAGAGTGACTTGCATACAAACTACCATAGAACACATTACAACAGATACATAGTGCAGTGCAGGCTATTAGATCATTGTGTATTGATAAGACTTGCATTGGAGACATACTACTTGTATATGTTGAGCTCTCCAAGTAACAAACACAACCGAATATATTCTGTTCCATAATCTCATATAATCAAACTATTCACTCCTTCATTCAGACATTGATGAAACAGATAACCAAAAAAATACATAAATTTTCTGATATTGAAAGGATCAAATTTCTAAATTTGAATATTATTCACAAATATAGAATACATATTACACACAATATAGCTCAAATATAATAGTCGTCGTAAGGTTTTAACGCACTCATTGGCCTAATACCAAATATGCACATAATCAACTAAAAGCAAGACTATTACTAGTAGCTACCAAATTCAAATAGATGCAGTTAAACTTCATGTCCTTCAGTGCTCTTCACAACAGTGACTGGGCACAAGCTGTTGTTGAGTATGAAATTGCTTACACTATTAAGAGATGATGAGGAGAGTTATTAGTGAGGAACAACTGTAATTTTATTGATGCGAAAACATGATACAAAGAGCACATATATATAGTGTTATGAGCCCAATGGCTAGTACAAAATATACCAAATATGTATGAGCCTAACAGCTAGTATTAAATATATCAAGTATGCATGAGCCTAACAGCTAGTATTAAATATACTAAGTATGCATGAGCCTAACGACTATAAGATAATTACAAAACATACTAAATTAGATAAAAAGTGTTCATACGCTAACGGCTCTATTGTCTTTATTATGCCCCCTCAGTTCAAACTAGGGTTTCCTTTTTCATTCTAGCTTCCGCCTTCACTGATAACGCGAAGCTCCTCTCTCATTCTGATAAAATTCTTGGTATAAAGGGTCTTTGTTAGAGCGTCTGCTTTCTAATAGTATGTGGGCACATGCCATATTGTAAGTCTTCCTGATTGCGTTCTTTCTCTCACAAAGTGGAGATCAATTTCAAGATGTTTCGTCCTTGAATGTTGAATATGGTTTAGATGTAATGATAATGTTCTCTTATTATCGCACCAAATGACTGGCTTTCGTCTTGGAGTGAAACCAAGCTCCTCCGTCAGTGATTCTATCCACGTGATTTCAGCTGTAGCGCTTTCCAGTGCATGGTACTTCGCCTTTGTGCTAGATCTGGATGTGGTCTGTTGTTTCTTCATACACCAGGAAATGATATTGGAACCGAGGTGAACGCAGTATCCAGAGACACATTTTCGATCGTCAATATCGTTTGCCCAATCGGCATCGCTAAAGCACTGTAAGTTAAGTTCTTTTTCTGAATTTAGGCGTATGCCGTATTGTCTTGTGCCTTGTAAGTATCGTAACACTCTCTTTAAAGCCATCCAATGTTCTGATAAAGGGTTCTGTATGTATCGACTAAGTTTATTGACGCTGTAGCATATGTCTGGCCGAATAATAGTTGCATATTGTAACGCTCCTATAATGATTCTGTATTGTCTGGCATTGTCGATAGCTTCTCCTTTGTGCTTAGATAGTCTTAGGTTACTAATCGTAGGCGTAGGTAGGTAATGGGTTTGCCTTGTGCATATTTGGCTTTTGCAGTATTTCAGTGATATAATTTTGTTGGGATAATTTTATTCACCATTATTTTTCCTAATCACTTGTATTCCAAGAATTTTTTTAGTTCCCCCAAGCCTTTAATTGCGTAATTTTGATCCAGATTGCGTACGGTTCTATTTATTTCTTCGTTGTTGTCTCCTGTTATTAGCATGTCATCAATGTATACTAGAATGAACAAAACTCCATGTATGCCCTTCTTCATATATGGAGAATTGTCCGATTTAACTTGTGAGAAACCCATGTTAGACAAAGTTGACTTTAGCTTTTCGTACCAAGCTCTCGAAGCTCGTTTAAGCCGTATATTGCTTAGTGTAGTTTGCATACTTTATCACCAGTAACATATCCTTCAGGCTATTGTATGTATATCTCTTCAGTCAATTCCCCATTCAAAAAAGCTTTGTTGATGTCCAATTGCCTCACATTCCATCCTTTGTTTAGAGCAATGGTTAGTATAATTCTTATGGTTGTGGGTTTTATGACTGGGGAAAAAAGTTTCATTGAAATCAAAACCAAATTGTTGTGCGTAACCTTTTGCAACCAGTCTGGCTTTGTATTTTTCAATAGATCCATCTTCTTTTCTTTTTATTTTGTATTTCCACCTACAACCAATCACGTTTTTGTTTTTTGGTTAAGTCAATAAGCTCAAAGTGTTGTTTCTTATGAGTGTTTTATATTCAGTGTCCATTTCCTCCTTCCGTTTGTTTGATCTTATGCCTGAGTGAAATTCAATGGTTCGATCTCACTGGTAGAAATATTATATACTTTGGGTTTGAAGATGCCTCTCTTTGACCTGGTGATCATGTGATGTCCAGTTGATTGTGGTGGTGTCTGCTGCTGTGTATCATTGTTGCTGGTAGTGTCAACTGGTTGTTGTTTTCTGTATCTTCACTATACTGCATGTTTTGATTTAATTGATGTATGTTTGTATCTTCCGAGTCATTATGTGTCTCATTGGTTTGCTCATTTGTTCGGTCCATAGTTTCTTCCTATGTGTTTAAATTGCATGTGTGTTGTTGCTCTTTACTTCTACCAATTGAAGGTGGTTCAGTAATGAATGGCTCAAACCGTATGTTATTGTTTATGCTTTGTTCCCCATCCTTTTTGCCGATTTGCTTTTCTGCATAAGGAAACTTGTTTTCATCAAATATCACATGTCTAGTTTAAGGATCCACATTCTACGCATCGAAGGATCGTAGAATATTTATTTCATTATCATATGAAGTCGTATAGTCGTGTAACTTTGAGGAATGACTATTGGGGTCATTTCCCATGTTTACGTTTTTTGCCAATTTTTAAATGACCATTTTACCCTTAGCTGATCTTGTTTCAGCTATAACTTTTGATTGGTAAGGAGTTTTGACCTGAAACCACTTCCATTGGATTTGAATGATGTTTTACAATTCCGTAGAGTGGTCACGTTAGCCAAACAGACTCATCATTTGGGAGATATGGCTGAATTAAGGTTTAGAAGGTGAAAAACAGCTTAACAACCCCTAATTAGGTTGATTAGTAAGAGGGCCCATAACCATTTTGGGATTAGGGTTATGGGGAGGCTGAGAACAGTTAGGAAACGATTTTTATTTCATTTTTCAACCGCCTAAAACATTTCTCTAACCCTAGCCATGGCCTCCACCTTCTAATTTCTTCCCAAATCGCTCTCTAATCAAGTTTTAGTATAATCTACATCAAATCAAGGCAAATTAACATCAAATTGGGAATAGAGCTGCTGTGTTGCATAGTGACTTGACCCAAATCAGAGATAGTTTTAGATCTAAGTTTTATTTGTGGCTAAGGTGAGTGATTTGCATTGTTTTTCACTAATTACGGCTAATTAGCGATGATTAGTGTTAATCAGTGAAATTATAACTCAGAAAAATTTGGAAAAATTCTAAAATATTATTTTTGGGCTCTGATACCGAGTGTACGGCCCGCCCGGCACCAGCCAACATTTCAATGAAAGTGCGCTGTGCCAATATCCAACCAGCACAGGATGGTCGCCAAAGAAAGGAAAAGAATGGAATTTGAAGCTAAAACTACCAAAGGAACCTGTAGAATGTCTCACAGCGCATGGAATAAAATATAATAATAACATACTTGACATAAAACAGGCGAGACAGTGCAGAAGCTGAAAACTAAACCATAATCATCATAGCAGCGGAAATTCAAAATACAGCTTATGTTCCCCTTCATCATTATTACAACTTTTCAACCTGTCTCTAAAGCAAAGTAAAGGAAGAGTACATTACTAATGCCCAAAGTAGTGACCATCAACGACAAAGGGAGAATATATATATATATATATATATATATATATATATCATATGTGGGAGCCTCCTGCTCGTCTCCGGATCAGCTACTCGTGCATAACCGGCTAACCTGTCTCTAGTTTGCCCGTTTAAGAGCACCCAGTGTAATAAGAAGAGACATAAACTCTGGGTCAGACAAAAGACTGGTATGAACGATAAGTAGCAAAACAGAACAATAACTGGTATACTAAACCATACCTGAACCTGGACCTGCAACCAAAGAGTTAGCACAACAGGATTTACAATACTCAAAGGTGACACTAACATATGGTGTAAAGATGTGAGGATAGATGCTATTCTTGATTGTTTGATATCACTATGACATGCACACCCCCACCTCCATATCTTTACACCATATGTTAGTGTCACCTTTGAATATTGTACATCCTGTTGTGCTAACTCTTTGGTTGCAGGTCCAGGTTCAGGTATGGTTTAGTATACCTGTTATTGTTCTGTTTTGCGGCTTATCGCTCATACCAGACTTTTGTTTGACCTAGAGTCCATTTTTGTCCATGCACTCATAACCTTTTTGGTTTTGTGCGTACCTAATGAATGTGTATGGGCTTTGTAACAACCCGGAAATTTTGAGCTAATTTAAAAATTTTATTTTGGCAATTTTTATGGATTTTGATTATTTAAAATGAATTATTTTAAATAATAACGACGGAAAATTTGTTTTCGACAAAGTTAAAACGAATAATTTTATTTTAATTATAAAAAGAATTGAAAATGGCGTGGTAGTTGGAAAATTCGATTTCAATTTTCAAATGAATGTACAGGATTCAAAATAAATCGGATTTCAACGAAACAAGAAATATTTGAATCTGTTTGATCATATCTTTCTAACGGATCTAAGAAACTGAGATTTCACTTTATAGAGTGAAAGATATGTTCGGTTTAAAATTCAGAAAAGTCGTTGTGGAATTTGTATATATTTTAATATATATAAAGGCCTTTAAAAATTGCCATTTTGCAAACGACCTCTGTTTTCGACGAAACCACTTTTATTGGATACGGAATGTCAAGTTATTGCTAGGTTTCAAAATTCGTAATTTTTCGAATCAATGTGTGAGCGTGGCAAAGGAAAATGCGTTTGACCAGTTTTAGTTGATTTTAATCGACTGGAAAGTAGCCATTTTTCAAACGGTCTTAGAATTTGATGAAATTAGTTTTGTTAGGACCGTATCGTCAATACAAAGCTAGAAATATTTTTCAGGATTTTTTAGGGTCCGTATGTGGCCACGGTAAATTGAAATGCGCGTTCAAATTCAATATATAGATTTATATTTTGATTTTGACGAAAACTGATAGAAACGATCGAATCAGCCTACGATACATATCCCATTGTGTTCGGAATGGTGGTATTTAGCTAGGGGCGACAGTCGTTCGAGTTCGCTTGGACTTCGCATCATTAAACAAGATAAGTTATGAATAAAATATTAATTAAATTATTATAAAACCAAGTCAAAAGCCCTAGAACCCTAGTCAAAGCGGTCAACGTGGTCAACCATTCACCAAGCCGCTCTCTCTATTGCGCAAAAGAAAAAACTTCCGAATTCTTTCCCTCAAAATCACCAAATTAAAGCCGAATTCAAGGTTGAAATTAAAACAAAAACAAAAGGGATTTTCTTGCTCTTTTAAATGATGTGGGTATGGTCTGTTTTAGAAGCCTGTGGTGTTCAATTTTACTCCTCAATATACCATCGTTCGTGGCCATTTTCCTGGCCTTATGGTGCATCGAGCTCGTCAGATCTGAGGGAGGTGAAAGAGGGCGTTGGCGGCTCCGATGTGGACACTTCAGATCATCCTCCAATCGAGCGGCGTGGCAGCGGTTTCGAGGCCCTAGATGGCGATGTAGTGGGTTATAGCGGGGACGATACCTGGAGCTGAACGAAGGTTTTTTGCAGTAAGGTTTTGTACAGTTTTTTTACATATTAACAAGCCACTTTTCAAAATATATAAAATACAGTTTTAATATATATATATATATACAAAGGGGTTTTTAAAAATAAATATGAAATTGGTTTTAAAAATAGTATAGAATTGATTTTAAAAATGCAAATAAAATTGTTTTAAAAAAATCATGAATAGCCTTGATCTTTGAAAAGGAAAAAAAAAGAATGATTTAGGAATATAAATAGCATTGTTTTATTTTCAGAAATTTATATATATATATATATATATATATATATATATAAAGCATAGCATAGAAATGTTTTGAAATAGAAATCTGGTTTTTTTAGTATATAATAGCATATAAAATCAGTTTTAAAATATGATTTCTTTTATTTTATAAGATTAGATTTTTAGAAAAGATCGGATTTTTATACATTAAAGGATTGGATTTTTATACATAAAGTAACGAAATAAAAATATGATTTTTATTGATGTAGCGATACGTTAGGAATATAATTTTTTATACATATATATATAACTTTGTTATAAAAATTCTATTTTTATGAAGAGTAAAAAATTGATTTTTAATTATAGAAAAGGCGATATTTTTTATATTATAGGAAAGGCGATATTTTTATATATGTTGTGACGATAAAAATTCGATTTTTTATTGGTTTAAAGAAGTGATAAAAATGATATTTTTATCCATGTAGCAGTGAAATAAAAATGTGATTTTTATTTATGAACATCGTGGAAAAATGAAGTTGGGATGTGAGAACTCCTCACTTTTAATTTATTTGCTAGTTGAAATATATACTAGGATGCAGATGGTGCTTAGCAGCACCCGACACCCGTCGTCCACAAACCATGGATGACTTGTTTGTTTGATTGCTGTGTTGTGAAATTTTATTGTGTGATGTGGAATGAAATAAAATATTTTATAGTGGAAAAAATTTTATAGTTAAAAATATAATTTTTAACGTGTATATAAAATAAAAATTTATAAACAAATCGGACGATTTGTTTATATACACTGATTTGTCTGATATTGATTGGGACGATAAATTTTACACATCGCCCAACTGCACAAATAAAATCTGTGTTTGTTGTTTTGAAACCCCACATGGGTATTGGGATGATATTTGACGTACACTATGTATGTCAATCGATGGGTTGACATACTGTGTAAGCGTTAATTATTTATATTTAATGTTTATTCAGTTGTGTGGTGCACTCTGGATGATGGTTGATTATTTATCGTTGCTATTATATACATGTGTTGTAGAAAATCCATATAATTAACGCTATATGGTAATTGATTGGGCCTCATTCCAATATAGAAAATAAATTCATGTGTTGAATAGAAAATAAATTCATGTGTTGAATTGAAAAATATTCATGTGTTGAATAGAATAAACATTCATGTGTTGAATAAATGCCATGTTGATTAGATTGACGCCGTTTTGACGTGAACGATATTTATATCAATTTTATACATTTTTCAATGAATTGAAATTCGAATCAAATTGAAATGAGTTGAAATTCGAATTAAATTGAAATGAATTGAAATTCGAATTAAATTGAAATGAACTGAAATTCGAATTAAATGGAAATGAACTGAAATTCGAATTAAATTGAAATGAATTGAAATTCGAATTAAATTGAAATGAATTGAAATTCGAATTAAATAAATTGAAATTCGAATTAAATT
This sequence comes from Allium sativum, assembly GCA_030737875.1. Classification (NCBI taxonomy): domain Eukaryota; kingdom Viridiplantae; phylum Streptophyta; class Magnoliopsida; order Asparagales; family Amaryllidaceae; genus Allium; species Allium sativum. The sequence goes on from CM060918.1 coordinate 55,385,521, forward strand.
GAATAGATTTGAAATTTGAATTAAATTGAAATGAATTGAAATTCGAATTAAATTGAAATTGAATTGAAATTGAATTGAAATCGTTTTGAAATGAAATTAAATTGAATTTATTGAAAAATTCGATTTTGATTTGAATTTGAAAAGGAAGTTGAAATCGTTTTGAAAACGAATTTAAATGATTTATAAAATACATTTTGGAAAGGTAGTCAACGAAATATATATATATATATATATAATATTATATATATAATGGCCTGAATAGAACGCGTCGCGCTGCGGTAATTCGCGAATTTCGACCATTGACTTCGAATGGACGTTATGGAAGATCAGACCGTCGGATTCTCCTAAAACCGGAACCGTTGGGTTCGTATCGAAAAGAGCTTTCTAAAAAACATTAGAAATTAGAAATCTAATGGTTGGATTTGGAATTATGTCCAAATCAAATTTGGAAAAGGTCGCTGTAAGTGCAGTTCGATGGCTGTTGATGGAAATCGACTGTACGGGCCTTGATAAAATTATTAAAAATATTAATAATTAGTGTAAAATCATAAGAAATAATTTGTGAAGAATTGGGATGATAAACTCCATATTTGAAAAGATAAAAGTAGATTTTTATCGAAATGAACTAGTTTTGAACTAAAATAAATAAATTGGATTTGAAATTGTTTTGAAAATAACCAGGATTTCCAAAAATTGAATTGGAATGGATTTGAATCAAAATCATCTTCGGAATAGTTCGATGTTGGATTTCATGATTATACAGATGTTGTCATGGAAATTTGAAAGATATATTTATATCGTTATTTCCAATACGATATTTGTTGGTTTTAGAATTTGATATTAAATAGCCGATATATTTCTATTCAGAGCCTTGTGTTTAATATCAAATGGGATTTTGGGTTGTCATGAACGGTATCTTTAATAATACTGTTCTAAAGCCCAAATGGAGTTTAGAAAATTAAGAACTAACTGGGGATTAGTTAAGATGAATGGTTTCCTGGGTATTGATCTGATGTTGGTTTCAGCCTTTGGGGTTAATATTTAGGGAACTGTCCTCTTACTAATTTACGGTTAGGGACTGATTGAAATGTGATGTGATTTTGGGGTTTATCGTGAACCGTGTTTTAAATGACGTCGGTTCTTTAACCCAGTTAAAGATTAAAACTAAGTGGAGTTTTAATGAATCTTTAATTAGATTGAAAAGATCGAGAATGGAGTATCACCAGTTTTGCTCCAGGTGATAGTTAAATCTTTAATTAGATTTGAACGTGAAATGGTAATTGAATTTATCGACAACACTGTGGTGTTAGATATGAAGTATTACCAGTTTTACTTCATGGGATGAATAGGTTGGGATTGGGAAATTAAAACAAATGATTACTTCGGTAAGGTTCGTTAATCCCGGCTAGTTTGGATAAACCATAATTTGGTTTGAATTGATATTCAAAAGAAGATTAAAGAATAAATTTGAGGAATTTATCTTTGATAAAATTAATGGGAACCTATCCCTAAGAATGTGAAATTTAGCAACTAACTGAAGATTAGTTAAGATGAATGGTTTCCTGGGTATTGATCTGATGTTGGTTTCGGCCTTCGGGGTTAATATTTGGGGAATTATTCTCTTGCTAATTTACGGTTGGTGACTGATGAATTGGAATGAGGCGTATGTTGTGTTTGTGTAACACTTGTTTATTATATACGCGAGTTGATCAGAAAGGCTGGGTTTATCCCATTCTGAATAACTGATACGACGATTAGTCGAAGATGAAGACGATGGTTGAAGACCAGAAGTCTTCACTTCGTTTGGGTGATTACTGATGATCTTGATTGGGACATACACCTAAGAGGAGGGAATCAGTTAGTTGTCGTCCAGACGTACTTGGAGATCGATGGATAAGCGAGGAATAGGGTTCCTCCGGTTTCGTTCAGACCCAGAACGAACATGTAAATGGACTGTGTATCTGACATTGGATTTCATTCTGTGTGACTGATATCGGTTGCATAGAGTGGTTTTCCTGTGTGACATGCCAAGATGCAAATGATCAAGGCTTCTATTGAAAAGCAGAATCTTGTGGTTGATGATCAAAGCACAGCCTGTGTGGCACAACTTTATGTAGCATTAATTCGCGAGCCTTACACCCCGGTTGTGAACCAGAAACGGGAGAGGACATCAGGGAGGGCGTGCGTTTCCTTCTAGATAGAAGTGGCGTCAGTGGTTTTACATGCCCTGACGAGTTTGACATATGTGCTTGTTGCTGTTGCGAGGCGCCTCTGATATATCAGTGACTATGTGGAGCCGATGGAGTCATTTGTTGGCTCAGTTACGCAGGGCGGGGAAATCTAGTGTTCAGGCATAATAATCCACATCGATGGACCGTGCCTGACAATCCAAAAGGTCACTCGGGCTTTGACCTGAGACATGGGCTAGATTGCCTCGAATCGATGAGGATTATCTTTTGCCTCGGTTCATAGATGGAAATCCAATTTCCAAATACGTGACTTTGTGGTTTTATTTTTAGAGCCTAGTATGGCAACATGATATGTGGTACCCATGCTGTCTATGATTGATACTTATGATTTGAAGTTGTTTTATACACTATACACTTATAATAATATCAAAACAATCTGTTTATAAACGTATTAAGCATGCTTTGGCTATTATAAGGTAAAACCCTATCCTCCGGCTTGCGTTGCATTGTGTGATGGGACCTGGGTCTTATAATAGCTTCATTTTTCTTTATTTAGCATTGCGCTGTTTGTTTTATGCACTGGTATTCTTGAGAGGAAATCCTTCCGTGTTATACGGCGTGGTCCCTTGACTTACCTAACTCTAAAATAAAGATTAATAACCGTTTTAGTTCTCACACCAGTCACATGACTGACCTGGAGTTTATTTATTTAACCTAAACTCTGGGTGCCCTTATTTCAACACGGGCAGCTAGTATTTTTGGTTTAGCAAATTTATATTCACAGGATCCTGATTTACAGCTGGAACGATACTCAGAAAGCTCTGTATCCATGTATTACTTCTAGTTGTGTATTGTATTATTTTCCGTTGCTATGTGATGTATTGTAATCTCTGATATTTTTCTGATGTATATTATTTGTTTATACTCTGTAAATTCTTGTATTCTGATGAATTGTTGTAATTAAAAATGAATTTTTCTTCTGTCTGCGTTCTTTTGTGTGTTGTTCTCAAAGTATCCACACTTTCCTTTACGGGGAAGCTACGGGTTCTTACAGTGGTATCAAAACTTTGGTTTACAAAGCTCGAGAACAAAACACGTTAGAACCAAACGAAAGAATTCATCAGAGATTGGATTAGTAATATCCAATAAGAGTGACTCGTTAGAGATAGGATCAGTAGTATCCTAGAACGAGTGTGGAGAGTATATTTTTGAAATATTAAAAGAAAAACAAATTTTGTTTTGAAATTTAAATCGTATTATACGTATTTGAATAATTTATTTTAAATTGATTTGGACAATCTAGTATATGAAGATTTTGCATATACGCCTAGCTAGCATGTATACGAAGTCCCAAATATACTAGATAGATATAGAATCGCACTCTAGTAGCCCAGAGATGTTATGATGGTGGTTCGAAACATCATCATCATTTATGTTTGAGCTTCGAAAGTGAGATATCTATATATTTCCATTAGACTAGTGTGTGAACCAAAGCTAGATAGGGCTTATTATTGTGATCTCGCATCAAAAATTTGATTTTTTGACTATGTATCCAAATTATGAATTTGAAAAGCTAATCAACTAATTGATTGCTGATTGTGTTGTTTGATTATTGGTTGATTAATTAGAATTTGAACCATTTAGCCAAATTGAACCAAATAGTGAGTTGTATTGAAAATTTATCGCATATGCATGCATGTACGTGAACTTACATTGAACAGGTCATAGCAAGGAGCTAGAGCAGAAGAATAAAAATTTTTGCCCGATAAATAGATACATGTTTAATAATTTATTGGGTTTTGGATGATTTTATGAGCCGATTGGCTAGCCGCTTGGCTGTTTCCTTTTCCTTTTGGATTGATGAGGGCCACAGGAGGCTATATGAAATATCCCGAAGTCCCCGGTGCAAGGGAGGTTATAGCGAAATTTTTCGAAAATTTAGGGTGTCAGTCAAATTTTTGAAAAATTTGAAAAGTTTATAGAAACTGAAAAGTTGAAGAACTTAAGCCATTATGGAAATAATGGAAGTTAAAGTTGATTTGTTAAACAACTTTCAGCTTCGTTCCTTTTCGGGGACGAAAAGTTCTAAGTGGGGGAGAATGTAACAACCCGGAAATTCTGAGCCAATTAAATTTTTTTATTTTGGCAATTTTTCGGATTTTGATTATTTAAAATGAATTATTTTAAATAATAATTACGGAAAATTTATTTTCGACGAAGTTAAAAAACATATAGTTTTATTTTAATTATAAAAGGAATTGAAAATGGCTTGGTAGTTTGAAAATTCGATTTCAATTTTCAAATGAATGTACATGATTCAAAATAAATCGGATTTCAACGGAACAAGAAATATTTGAATCTGTTTGATCATATCTTTCTAACGGATCTAAGAAACTAAGATTTCACTTTATAGAGTGAAAGATATGTCCAGTTTAAAATTCAGAAAAGTCGTAGTGGAATTTATATGTATTTTAATATATATAAAGGGCTTTAAAAATAGCTATTTTGCAAACGACCTCTGTTTTCGACGAAACCACTTTTATTGGAACCTGAATGTCAAATTATTGCTAGGTTCCAAAATTCGTAATTTTTCGAATTAATATGTGAGCGTGGCAAAGGAAAACGCGTTTGACCAGTTTCAGTTGATTTTAATCGACTGGAAAATAGCCATTTTTCAAACGGTCTCAGAATTTGACGAAATTAGTTTTGTTAGGACCGTATCGTCAATACGAAGCTAGAAAATATTTTTTGGAATTTTTAGAGTCCGTTTGTGGCCCCGGTAAATTGAAATGCGCGTTCAAATTCAATATATAGATCTATATTTTGATTTTGACGAAAACTGATCGAAACAATCGAATCAGCCTACGATACATATCCCATTGTGTTTGGAATGGGGGTATTTAGCTAGGGGCGATAGTCGTTGGAGTTCGTTTGGACTTCGCATCATTAAACAAGATAAGTTACGAATAAAATATTAATTAAATTATTATAAAACCAAGTCAAAAGCCCTAGAACCCTAGTCAAAGTGGTCAACCATTCACCAAGCCGCTCTCTCTATTGCTACGGCAAAAGAAAAAAAACTTCCGAATTCTTTCCCTCAAAATCACCAAATCAAAGCCGAATTCAAGGTGGAAATTAAAACAAAAACAAAAGGGATTTTCTTGCTCTTTGAAATGATGTAGTTATGGTATGTTCTAGAAGCCTGTGGCGTTCGATTTTTCTCCTCAATCTACCGTCGTTCATGGCCATTTTCCTGGCCTGATGGTGCATCGAGCTCGTCGGATCTGAGGGAGGTCGAAGAGGGCGTTGGCGGCTCCGATGTGGACACTTCAGATCATCCTCCAGTCGAGCGGCCTGGCAACGGTTTCGAGACCCTAGATGGCGATGTAGTGGGTTATAGCAGGGACGATACCTGGAGCTGAACGAAGGTTTTTTACAATAAGGTTTTGTATAGTTTTTTTTACATATTAACAAGACAATTTTCAAAATATATAAAATACAGTTTTAATATATATATATATATAAAGGGGTTTTTAAAAATAAATATGAAATTGGTTTTGAAACTAGTATAGAATTGATTTTAAAAATGCAAATAGATTTGTTTTAAAGAAAAATCATGAATAGCCTTGATCTTTGAAAAGGAAAACAAATAGCATGATTTAGGAATATAAATAACATGGTTTTATTTTCAGAAATAATAAAGCATAGTATAGAAATGTTTTGAAATAAAAATCTGATTTTTTTAATATATAATAGCATATAAAATCAGTTTAAAAATATGATTTCTTTTATTTTATAAGATTAGATTTTTAGAAAAGATTGGATTTTTATACATTAAAGGATTGGATTTTTATATATAAAGTAACGAAATAAAAATATGATTTTTATTGATGTAGCGATACATTAGGTATATAATTTTTTATACATATATATAACTTTGTTATAAAAATTCTATTTTTATGAGGAGTAAAGAATTGATTTTTAATTATAGAAAAGGCGATATTTTTTTTATTATAGGAAAGGCGATGTTTTTATATATGTTGTAATGATAAAAATTCGATTTTTTTATTGGTTTGAAGAAGTGATAAAAAATTTGATTTTTATCCATGTTGCGGTGAAATAAAATTGTGATTTTTATTTATGAACAACGTGGAAAGATGAAATTGGGATGTCGGGTAAATCAAAACCATCGTCCAATATAAAACAAACGGAGTGGATCCCCAAGGTGAGAACTCCTCACTTTTAATTTATTTGCTAGTTGAAATATATTCTAGGATGCAGACGGTGCTTAGCAGCATCCGACACCCGTCGTCCACAGGCCATGGATGACTTGTTTGTTTGATTGCTGTGTTGTGAAATTTTATTGTGTGATGTGGAATGAAATAAAATATTTTATAGTGGTAAATATTTTATAGTTAAAAATATAATTTTTAACGTGTATATAAAATAAAAATTTATAAACAAATCGGACGATTTGTTTATATAAACTGATTTGTCTGATATTGATTGGGACGATAAATTTTACACATCGCCCAACTGCACAAATAAAATATGTGTTTGTTGTTTTGAAACCCCACACGGGTATTGGGATAATATTTGACGTACACTAATCCTGATTTTTTAGTTGTATGTCAATTGATGGGTTGATAGACTGTGTAAGCGTTAATTATTTATATTTAATGTTTATGCAGTTGTGTGGTGCACTCTGGATGATGGTTGATTATTTATCGTTGCTATTATATACATGTGTTGTAGAATATCCATATAATTAACATTATATGGTAATTGATTGGGCCTCATTCCAATATAGAAAATAAATTCATGTGTTGAATAGAAACTAAATTCATGTGTTGAATAGAAAATAAATTAATGTTTTGAATAGAATAAACATTCATGTGTTGAATAAAAGCCGTGTTGATTAGATTGACGCCATTTTGACGTGAATGATATTTATATCGATTTTATACATTTTTCAATGAATTGAAATTCGAATCAAATTGAAATGAGTTGAAATTCGAATTAAATTGAAATGAATTGAAATTCGAATTGAATTGAAATTCGAATTAAATTGAAATGAATTGAAATTAGAATTAAATTGAAATGAATTGAAATTCAAATTAAATTGAAATTCGAATTAAATTGAAATGAATTGAAATTCGAATTAAATTGAATAGATTTGAAATTCGAATTAAATTGAAATCGTTTTGAAATGAAATTAAATTGAATTTATATTGAAAAATTCGATTTTGAAAAGGAAGTTGAAATCGTTTTGAAAACGAATTTAAACGATTTATAAAATATGTTTTGGAAAGGAAATCGACGAAATATATATATTATATATATAATGGACTGAATAGAACACGCCGCGCTGCGGCAGTTCGCAAATTTCGACCATTGACTTCGAATGGACGTTATGGAAGATCCGACCGTCGGATTCTCCTAAAACCGGAACTGTTGGGTTTGTATCGAAAAGAACTTTCTAACGAACATTAGAAATTAGAAATCTAACGGTTGGATTTGGAATTGTGTCCAAATCAAATTTGGAAAAGGTCGCTGTAAGTGCAGTTCGATGGCCGTTGATGGAAACCGACTGTACGCGCCTTGATAAAATTATTAAAAATATTAATAATTAGTGTAAAATCATAATAAATGATTTGTGAAGAATTGGGATGAAAAACTCCATATTTGAAAAGATAAAAGTAGAATTTTATTGAAATGAACTAGTTTTGAACTAAAATAAATAAATTGGATTTGAAATGGTTTTGAAAATAACCAGGATTTCCAATAATTGAATTGGAATGAATTTGAATCGAAATCATCTTCGGAATAGTTCGATGTTGGATTTCGTGATTATACAGATGTTGTTATGGAAATTTGAAAGATATATTTATATCGTTATTTCCAATACGATATTTGTTGGTTTCAGAATTTGATATTGAATATAAGCCGATATATTTTCTATTCAGAGCCTTGTGTTTAATATCAATTGGGATTTTGGGTTGTCGTGAACGGTATCTTTAATAATACTGTTCTTAAACCCAAATGGAGTTAAGAAAATTGAGAACTAACTGGGGATTAGTTAAGATTAATGGTTTCATGGGTATTGATCTGATGTTGGTTTCGGCCTTCGGGGTTAATATTTAGGGAACTGTCCTCTTACTAATTTACGGTTAGGGACTGATTGAAATGTGATGTGATTTTGGGGTTTATCGTGAACCGTGTTTTAAATGACATCGGTTCTTTAACCCAGTTAAAGATTAAAACTAAGTGGAGTTTTAATGAATCTTTAATTAGATTGAAAAGATCGAGAATGGAGTATCATCAGTTTTGCTCTAGGCGATAGTTAAATCTTTAATTAGATTTGAACGTGAAATGGTAATTGAATTTACCGATAACACCGTGGTGTTGATATGAAGTATTACCAGTTTTACTTCATGGGATGAATAGGTTGGGATTGGGAAATTAAAACAAATGATTACTTCGGTAAGGTTCGTTAATCCCGGCTAGTTTGGATAAACCATAATTTGGTTTGAATTGATATTCAAAAGAAGATTAAAGAATAAATTTGAGGAATATATCTTTGATAAAATTAACGGGAACTTCCCTAAGAATGTGAAATTTAGCAACTAACTAAAGATTAGTTAAGATGAATGGTTTCCTAGGTATTGATCTGATGTTGGTTTCGGCCTTCGAGGTAAATATTTGGGGAATTATTCTCTTGCTAATTTACGGTTAGTGACTGATGAATTGGAATGAGGTGTATGTTGTGTTTGTGTAACACTTGTTTATTATATACGCGAGTTGTTCAGAAAGGCCGAGTTTATCCCATTCTGAATAACTGATACGATGATTCGTCGAAGATGAAGATGGTGGTTGAAGACCAGAGGTCTTCACGTCTTTTGGGTGATTAGTGATGATTTTGATAGGGTCGTACACCCTAGAGGAGGGAATCAGTTAGTGGTCGTCCAGACGTACTTGGAGATCGATGGATATGCGAGGAATAAGGTTCCTCCGGTTTCGTTCAGACCCAGAACGAACTTGTAAATGGACTGTGTGTCTGGCATTGGATTTCATTCTGTGTGACTGATATCGGTTGCATAGAGTGGTTTTCCTTTGTGGCATGCTAAGATGCAAATGATCAAGGCTTCTGTTGAAAAGCAGAGTCTTGTGGTTGATGATCAAAGCATAGCCTGTGTGGCACAACTTTGTGTAGCATTATTCGTGAGCCTCACACCCCGGTTGTGAACCCGAAACGGGAGAGGACATTAGGGAGGGCATGCGTTTCCTTCTAGACAGAAGTGGCGTCAGTGGTTTTACACGCCCTGACGAGTTTGACTTATGTGGTTGTTGCTGTTGCGAGGTGCCTCTGATATATCGGTGACTATGTGGAGTCGATGGAGTCATTTGTTGGCTCATTTACGCCTCAAAGGCCTGGGGAAACATAGTGTTCAGGCATAATATTCCACATCAGTGGACCGGCCCTGACGATCCAAAGGTCACTCGAGCTTTGACCTGAGACATGGGCTAGATTGTCTCGAATCGGTGAGGACTATCTTTTGCCTCGGTTCATAGATGGAAATCCAATTTCCAAATACGTTACTTTGCGGTTTTATTTGTAAAGCCTATTATGGCAACATGATATATGGTACCCATGCCGTCTATGATTGATACTTATGATTTGAAGTTGTTTTATACACTATACACTTATAATAATATCAAAATAATCTGTTTATAAACGTATCAAGCATGCTTTGGCTATTATAAGGTAAAACCCTATCCTCCGGCTTGCGTTGCATTGTGTAATGGGACCTGGGTCTTACAATAGCTTCATTTTTCTTTATTTAGCATTGCGCTGTTTGTTTTATGTACTGTTATTCTTGGGAGGAAACCCGTTCCGTGTTATACGGCGTGGTCCCTTGATTTACCTATCTCTAAAATAAAGATTAATAACTATTTTAGTTCTCACACTAGTCACATGACTGACCTGGAGTTTATTGTTTTAACCTAAACTCTATGTGCCCTTATTTCGACACGAGCAGCTAGTTGTTTTGGTTTTGCAGATTTATATTCACAGGATCCTGATTTACATCTGGAACAATACTCGGAAAGCTCTGTATCCTTGTATTATTTCTAGTTGTGTATTGTATTATTTTCCGCTGCTATCTAATGTATTGTAATCTCTGATATTTTTCTGATGTATATTATTTGTTTATACTCTGTAAATTCTTGTATTCTGATGAATTGTTGTAATTAACAATGAAATGTTCTTCTGTCTGCGTTCTTTTGTGTGTTGTTCTCAAAGTATCCGCCCTTTCCTCCACGGGGAAGCTACGGGTTCTTACAGTGGTATTAGAGCTTTGGTTTACATAGCTCGAGAACAAGATACGTTAGAACCAAACGAAAGAATTCATCAGAGATTGGATTAGTTATATCCAATAAGAGTGACTCGTTAGAGATAGGATCAGTAGTATCCTATAACGAGCGTGAAGAGTATATTTTTGAAATATAAAAAGAAAAACAAATTTTGTTTTGAAATTTAAATCGTATTATACATATTTGAATAATTTATTTTAAATTGATTTGGATAATCTAGTATATGAAGATTTTGCATATACGCCTAGCTAGCGTGTATACGAAGTCCCAAATATACTGGATAGCTATAGAATCGCACTCTAGTAGCCCGGAGATGTTCTGATGGTGGTTCGAAACATCATCAGCATTTATGTTCGAGCTTCGAAAGTGAGATATCTATATATTTCCATTAGACTGTTGTGAGAACCAAAGCTAGATAGGGCTTATTGTTGTGATTTGGCATCAAAAATTTGATTTTTTGACTATGTATCCAAATTATGAATTTGAAAAGCTAATAAACTAATTGATTACCGGTTGTGTTGTTTGATTATTGGTTGATTAATTAGAATTTGAACCATTTAGCCAAATTGAACCAAATAGTGAGTTGTATTGAAAATTTATCGCATATGCATGCATGTACGTGTACTTACATTGAACAGGTCATAGCAAGGAGGCTAGAGCAGAAGAATAAAATTGTTTGCCCGACAAATAAGTACATGTTTACTAATTTATTGGGTTTTGGATGATTTTATGAGCCGATTGGCTAGCCGCTTGGCTGTTTCTTTTTCTTTTTGGATTGATGAGGGCCATGGGAGGCTATATGAAATATCCCGAAGTCCCCGGTGCAGGGGAGGTTATGGAGAAATTTTTCAAATATTTAGGGTGTTAGTCAAATTTTTGAAATTTTTTAAAAGTTATTAGAAACTGAAAAGTTGAAGAACTTAAGCTGTTATGGAAATAATGGAAGTTGAGTTGATTTGTTAAACAACTTTCAGCTTCGTTCCTTTTCGGGGACGAAAAGTTTTAAGTGGGGGAGAATGTAACAACCCGGAAATTCTGAGCCAATTTAAAATTTTTATTTTAGCAATATTTACGGATTTTGATTATTTGAAACGAATTATTTTAAATAATAACGACGAAAAATTTATTTTCGACGAAGTTAAAATGAATAATTTTATTTCAATTATAAAAGGAATTGAAAATGGCGTGGTAGTTTGAAATTTCGATTTCAATTTTCAAATGAATGTACATGATTGAGAATAAATCGGATTTCAACGAAACAAGAAATATTTGAATCTGTTTGATCATATCTTTCTAACGGATCTAAGAAACTGAGATTTCACTTTATAGAGTAAAAGTTATGTCCAGTTTAAAATTTAGAAAAGTTGCTGTTGAATTTGTATATATTTTAATATATATAAAGGCCTTTAAAAATAGCCATTTTGCAAACGACCTCTGTTTTCGACGAAACCACTTTTATTGGAACCGGAGTGTCAAGTTATTGCTAGGTTCCAAAATTCGTAATTTTTCGAATTTATATGTGAGCGTGGCAAAGGAAAACGCGTTTGACCAGTTTTTTTTTTTATTTTATTCGACTGGAAAATAGCCATTTTTCAAACGGTCTCAGAATTTGACGAAATTGGTTTTGTTAGGACCGTATTGTCAATACGAAGCTAGAAAATATTTTTTGGGAATTTTTAGAGTCCGTTTGTGGCCTTGGTAAATTGAAATGCGCATTCAAATTCAATATATAGATTTATATTTTGATTTTGAAGAAAACTGATCGAAACGCTCGAATTAGCCTACGATACATATCCCTTTGTGTTCGGAATGGGGGTATTTAGCTAGGAGCGACAGTCGTTGGAGTTCATTTGGACTTTGCATCATTAAACAAGATAAGTTACGAATAAAATATTAATTAAACTATTATAAAACCAAGTCAAAAGCCCTAGAACCCTAGTCAAAGCGGTCAACGTGGTCAACCAATCACCAAGCCGCTCTCTCTATTGCAACAGCAAAAGAAAAAAACTTCTGAATTCTTTCCCTCAAAATCACCAAATCAAAGCCGAATTCAAGGTGGAAATTAAAACAAAAACAAAAGGGATTTTCTTGCTCTTTGAAATGATGTAGGTACGGTCTGTTCTAGAAGCCAATGGCGTTCGATTTTGCTCCTCAATCTACCGTCGTTCGTGGCCATTTTCTGGCCTGATGGTGCATCGAGCTCATCGGATCTGAGGGAGGTGGAAGAGGACGTTGGCGGCTCCGATGTGGACACTTCAGATCATCCTCCAGTCGAGCTGCGTGGCAGCGGTTTCGAGGCCCTAGATGGCGATGTAGTGGGTTATAGCGGGGACGATACATAGAGCTGAACGAAGGTTTTTTACAATAAGGTTTTGTACAGTTTTTTTACATATTAACAAGCCACTTTTCAAAATATATAAAATACAGTTTTAAGACATATATATATATATATATATACAAAGGGGTTTTTAAAAATAAATATGAAATTGGTTTTAAAAATAGTATAGAATTGATTTTAAAAATGCAAATAGAATTGTTTTTAAAAAAAAAAATCATGAATAGCCTTGATCTTTGAAATGAAAAAAAAATAGCATGATTTAGGAATATAATTAGCATTGTTTTATTTTCAGAAATTTATATATACAAAGCGTAGTATTGAAATGTTTTGAAATAAAAATCTGATTTTTTTAATATATAATAGCATATAAAATCAGTTTTAAAATATGATTTCTTTTTTTTATAAGATTAGATTTTTATAAAAGATTGGATTTTTATACATTAAAGGATTGGATTTTTATATATAAAGTAACGAAATAAAAATATGATTTTTATTGATGTAGCGATACTTTAGGAATATAAATTTTTATACATGTATATAACTTTGTTATAAAAATTCTATTTTTATGAAGAGTAAAGAATTGATTTTTAATTATAGAAAAGGTGATATTTTTTTTATTATAGGAAAGGCGATATTTTTATATATGTTGTAACGACAAATTTTATTGGTTTAAAGAAGAGATAAAAATGTGATTTTTATCTATGTAGCGGTGAAATAAAAATGTGATTTTTATTTATGAACAGCATGGAAAGATTAAGTTGGGATGTCGGGTAAATCTAAACCATCGTTCAATATAAAACAGACGGAGTGGATCACCAATGTGAGAACTCCTCACTTTTAATTTATTTGCTAGTTGAAATATATACTAGGATGCAGACGGTGCTTAGCAGCACCCGACACCCGTCGTCCACAGACCATGGATGACTTGTTTGTTTGATTGCTGTGTTGTGAAATTTTATTGTGTGATGTGGAATGAAATAAAACATTTTATAGTGGAAAATATTTTATAGTTAAAAATATAATTTTTAACGTGTATAAAATAAAAATTTATAAACAAATGGGACGATTTGTTTATATACACTGATTTGTCTGATATTGATTGGGACGATAAATTTTACACATCGCCCAATTGCACAAATAAAATCTGTGTTTGTTGTTTTGAAACACCACACGGGTAATGGGATGATATTTGATGTACACTAATCACCATTTTTTAGTTGTATGTCAATCGATGGGTTGACAGACTGTGTAAGTGTTAATTATTTATATTTAATGCTTATGCAGTTGTGTGGTGCACTCTGGATGATGGTTGATTATTTATCGTTGCTATTATATACATGTGTTGCAGAAAAGTCATATAATTAACATTATATGGTAATTGATTGGGCCTCATTCCAATATAGAAAATAAATTCATGTGTTGAATAGAAAATAAATTCATATGATGAATAGAAAGTAAATTCATGTGTTGAATTGAAAAATATTCATGTGCTGAATAGAATAAACATTCTTGTGTTGAATAAAAGCCGTGTTGATTAGATTAACGCCATTTTGACGTGAATGATATTTATATCAATTTTATTCATTTTTCAAAGAATTGAAGTTCGAATTAAATTGAAATGAATTGAAATTCAAATTAAATTGAACTGAATTGAAATTCGAATTAAAATGAAATGAATTGAAATTCGAATTAAATTGAAATGAATTGAAATTCGAATTAAATTGAAATGAATTGAAATTCGAATTAAATTGAATAGATTTGAAATTCAAATTAAATTGAAATGAATTGAAATTCGAATTAAATTGAAATTGAATTGAAATCGTTTTGAAATGAAATTAAATTGAATTTATATTGAAAAATTCGATTTTGATTTGAATTTGAAAAGGAAGTTGAAATCGTTTTGAAAATGAATTTGAACGATTTATAAAATACGTTTTGGAAAGGAAATCGACGAAATATATATATTATATATAATGGCCTGAATAGAACGCGCCGCGCTGTGGCAGTTCGCGAATTTCGACCATTGACTTCGAATGGACGTTATGGATGATCAGACCGTCGGATTCTCCTAAAACCGAAACCGTTGGGTTTGTATCGAAAAGAGCTTTCTAGCGAACATTAGAAATTAGAAATCTAACGGTTGGATTTGGAATTATGTCCAAATCAAATTTGGAAAAGGTCGTTGTAAGTGCAGTTCGATGGCCGTTGATGGAAATCGACTGTACGGGCCTTGATAAAATTATTAAAAATATTAATAATTAGTGTAAAATCATAAGAAATGATTTGTGAAGAATTGGGATGAAAAACTCCATATTTGAAAAGATAAAAGTAGATTTTTATCAAAATGAACTAGTTTTGAACTAAAATAAACAAATTATATTTGAAATGATTTTGAAAATAACCAGGATTTCCAATAATTGAATTGGAATAGATTTGAATCGAAATCATCTTCGGAATAGTTCGATGTTGGATTTCGTGATTATACAGATGTTGTTATGGAAATTTGAAAGATATATTTATATCGTTATTTCCAATACGATATTTTTTGGTTTCAGAATTTGATATTGAATATAAGCCGATATATTTTCTATTCAGAGCCTTGTGTTTAATATCAAATGGGATTTTGGGTTGTTGTGAACAGTATCTTTAATAATAATGTTCTTAAACCCAAATGGAGTTAAGAAAATTAAGAACTAACTGGGGATTAGTTAAGATGAAAGGTTTCATGGGTATTCATTTGATGTTGGTTTCGGCCTTCGGGGTTAATATTTAGGGAACTGTCCTCTTACTAATTTACGGTTAGGGACTGATTGAAATGTGATGTGATTTTGGGGTTTATCGTGAACCGTGTTTTAAATGACATCGGTTCTTCAACCCAGTTAAAGTTTAAAACTAAGTGGAGTTTTAATGAATCTTTAATTAGATTGAAAAGATTGAGAATGGAGTATCACCAGTTTTACTCCAGGCGATAGTTAAATCTTTAATTAGATTTGAACGTGAAATGGTAATTGAATTTACCGATAACACCGTGGTGTTAGATATGAAGTATTACCAGTTTTACTTCATGGGATGAATAGGTTGGGATTTGGAAATTAAAACAAATGATTACTTCGGTAAGGCTCGTTAATCCCGGCTAGTTTGGATAAACCATAATTTGGTTTGAATTGATATTCAAACGAAGATTAATGAATAAATTTGAGGAATTATCTTTGATAAAATTAATGGGAACCTATCCCTAGGAATGTGAAATTTAGCAACTAACTGAAGATTAATTAAGATGAATGGTTTCCTGGGTATTGATTTGATGTTGGTTTCGGCCTTCGGGGTTAATATTTGGGGAATTATTCTCTTGCTAATTTATGGTTAGTGACTGATGAATTGGAATGAGGCATATGTTGTGTTTGTGTAACACTTGTTTATTATATACGCGAGTTGTTCAGAAAGGCCGGGTTTACCCCATTCTGAATAACTGATACGACGATTAGTCGAAGATGAAGACGGTGGTTGAAGACCGGAGGTCTTCACATCGTTTGGGTGATTACTGATGATCTTGATTGGGTCGTACACCCAAGAGGAGGGAATCAGTTAGTGGTCGTCCAGATGTACTTGGAGATCATGGATATGCGAGGAATAAGGTTCCTACGGTTTCGTTCAGACCCAGAACGAACTTATAAATGGATTGTGTGTCTGACATTGGATTTCATTCTGTGTGACTGATATCGGTTGCATAGAGTGGTTTACCTGTATGGCATCCTAAGATGCAAATGATCAAGGCTTCTTTTGAAAAGCAGAGTCTTGTGGTTGATGATCAAAGCACAGCCTGTATGGCACAACTTTGTGTAGCATTAATTCGTGAGCCTCACACCCCGGTTGTGAACCAGAAACGGGAGAGGACATCAGGGAGGGCATGCGTTTCCTTCTAGATAGAAGTGGCATCAGTGGTTTTACATGCCCTGACGAGTTTGACTTATGTGGTTGTTGCTGTTGCGAGGCGCCTCAGATATATCGGTGACTATGTGGAGCCGATGGAGTCATTTGTTGGCTTATTTACGCCCCAAAGGGCAGGGAAACGTAGTTTTCAGGCATAATAATCCACATCGGTGGATCGGCCCTGACGATCCAAAGGTCACTCGAGCTCTGACCTGAGACATGGGCAAGATTGTCTCGAATCGACGAGGACTATCTTTTGCCTCGGTTCATAGATGGAAATCCAATTTCCAAATACGTGACTTTGCGGTTTTATTTGTAGAGCCTAGTATGGCGACATGATATATGGTACCCATGTCGTCTATGATTGATACTTATGATTTGAAGTTGTTTTATACACTATACACTTATAATAATATCAAAATAATCTGTTTATAAACGTATCAAGCATGCTTTGGCTATTATAAGGTAAAACCCTATCCTCCGGCTAGCGTTGCATTGTGTGATGGAACCTGGGTCTTATAATAGCTTCATTTTTCTTTATTTAGCATTGCGCTGTTTGTTTTATGCACTGGTATTCTTGGGAGGAAACCCGTTCCGTGTTATACGGTGTGGTCCCTTGATTTACCTAACTCTAAAATAAAGAATAATAACTGTTTTAGTTCTTACACAAGTCGCATGACTGACCTGGAGTTTATTGTTTTAACCTAAACTCTGGGTGCCCTTATTTCGACACGAGTATCTAGTAGTTTTGGTTTTGCAGATTTATATTCATAGGATCCTGATTTACAGCTGGAACGATACTCGGAAAGCTCTATATCCGTGTATTACTTCTAGTTGTGTATTGTATTATTTTCCGCTGCTATGTAATGTATTGTAATCTCTGATATTTTTCTGATGTATATTATTTGTTTATACTCTATAGATTCTTGTATTCTGATGAATTGTTGTAATTAACACTGAAATGTTCTTCTGTCTGCATTCTTTTGTGTGTTGTTCTCAAAGTATCCGCACTTTCCTTCACGGGGAAGCTACGGGTTCTTACAGTGGTATCAGAGCTTTGGTTTACAAAGGTCGAGAATAAGATACGTTAGAACCAAACGAAAGAATTCATCAGAGATTGGATTAGTTATATCCAATAAGAGTTACTCGTTAGAGATAGGATCAGTAGTTTCCTAGAACGAGTGTGAAGAGTGTATTTTTGAAATATAAAAATAAAAACAAATTTTGTTTTGAAATTTAAATCGTATTATACGTATTTGAATAATTTATTTTAAATTGATTTGGACAATCTAGTACATGAAGATTTTGCATATACGCCTAGCTAGCATGTATACGAAGTCCCAAATATACCGGATAGATATAGAATCGCACTCTAGTAGCCCGGAGATGTTCTGATGGTGGTTCGAAAAATCATCAGCATTTATGTTCGAGCTTCGAAAGTGAGATATCTATATATTTCCATTAGACTGGTGTGAGAACCAAAGCTAGATAGGGCTTATTGTTGTGATTTGGCATCAAAAATTTGATTTTTTGACTATGTATCCAAATTATGAATTTGAAAAGCTAATAAACTAATTGATTGTTGGTTGTGTTGTTTGATTATTGGTTGATTAATTAGAATTTGAACCATTTAGCCAAATTGAACCAAATAATGAGTTGTATTGAAAATTTATCGCATATGCATGCATGTACGTGTACTTACATTGAACAGGTCATAGCAAGGAGGCTGGAGCAGAAGAATAAAATTGTTTGCCCGACAAATAGGTACATGTTTACTAATTTATTGGGTTTTGGATGATTTTATGAGCCGATTGGCTAGCCGTTTGGCTGTTTCTTTTTCTTTTTGGATTGATGAGGGCCATGGGAGGCTATACGTAATATCCTGAAGTCCCCGGTGCATTGAAGGTTATGGCGAAATTTTTCAAAAATTTAGGGTGTTAGTCAAATTTTTGAAAAATTTGAAAAGTTCTTAGAAACTGAAAAGTTGAAGAACTTAAGCCGTTATGGAAATAATGGAAGTTAAGTTGATTTGTTAAACAACTTTCAACTTCGTTCCTTTTCGGGGACGAAAAGTTTTAAGTGTGGGAGAATGTAACAACCCGGAAATTCTGAGCCAATTTAAAAATTTTATTTTGGCAATTTTTATGGATTTTGATTATTTAAAATGAATTATTTTAAATAATAAGAACGGAAAATTTATTTTCGACGAAGTTAAAACGAATAATTTTATTTCAATTATAAAAGGAATTGAAAATGGCGTGGTAATTTGAAAATTCGATTTAAATTTTCAAATGAATGTTCAGGATTCAAAATAAATCGGATTTTAAAGAAACAAGAAATATTTGAATCTATTTGATCATATCTTTCTAACGGATCTAAGAAACTGAGATTTCACTTTATAAACTGAAAGATATGTCCAGTTTAAAATTCAGAAAAGTCGCTGTGGAATTTATATATATTTTAATATATATAAAGGCCTTTAAAAATAGCCATTTTGTAAACGACCTCTATTTTCAACGAAACCACTTTTATTGGAACCGGAGTGCCAAATTATTGCTAGGTTCCAAAATTCGTAATTTTTCGAATTAATATGTGAGCGTGGCAAAGGAAAATGCGTTTGACCAGTTTCAGTTGATTTTAATCGACTGGTAAATAACCATTTTTCAAAGGGTCTCAGAATTTGACGAAATAAGTTTTGTTAGGACCGTATCGTCAATACGAAGCTAGAAAATATTTTTAGGGAATTTTTAGAGTCTGTATGTGGCCCCGGTAAATTGAAATGCGCGTTCAAATTCAATATATAGATTTATATTTTGATTTTGACAAAAACTGATCGAAACGATCGAATCAGCCTACGATACATATCCCATTGTGTTCGGAATGGGGGTATTTAGCTAGGGGCGACAGTCGTTGGAGTTCGTTTGGACTTCGCATCATTAAACAAGATAAGTTACGAATAAAATATTAGGTAAATTATTATAAAACCAAGTCAAAAGCCCTAGAACCCTAGTCAAAGCGGTCAACATGGTCAACCATTCACCAAGCCGCTCTCTCTATTGCTACGGCGAAAGAAAAAAACTTCCGAATTCTTTCCCTCAAAATCACCAAATCAAAGCCGAATTCAAGGTGGAAATTAAAACAAAAACAAAAGGGATTTTCTTGCTCTTTGAAATGATGTAGGTATGGTCTGTTCTAGAAGCCTGTGGCGTTCGATTTTGCTCCTCAATCTACCGTCGTTCGTGGCCATTTTCCTGGCCTGATGGTGCATCGAGCTCGTCGGATCTGCGGGAGGTGGAAGAGGGCGTTGGCGGCTCCGATGTGGACACTTCAGATCATCCTCCAGTCGAGCGGCGGGGCAGCGGTTTCGAGGCCCTAGATGGTGATGTAGTGGGTTATAGCGGGGACGATA
Organism: Allium sativum; assembly: GCA_030737875.1. NCBI lineage: Eukaryota > Viridiplantae > Streptophyta > Magnoliopsida > Asparagales > Amaryllidaceae > Allium > Allium sativum. The sequence continues at coordinate 55,405,760 of CM060918.1, forward strand.
CCTGGAGCTGAACGAAGCTTTTTTTACAATAAGGTTTTGTACAGTTTTTTTACATATTAACAAGCCACTTTTCAAAATATATAAAATACAGTTTTAATATATATATATATATATATATATATATATATATATATATATACAAAGGGGTTTTTTAAAAATAAATATGAAATTGGTTTTAAAAATAGTATAGAATTGATTTTAAAAATGCAAATAGAATTGTTTTTTTTTAAAATAATCATGAACAACCTTGATCTTTGAAAAGAAAAAAAAATAGCATGATATAGGAATATAAATAGCATTGTTTTATTTTCAGAAATTTATATATATAAAGCATAGTATTGAAATGTTTTGAAATAAAAATCTGATTTTTTTTAATATATAATAGCATATAAAATCAGTTCTAAAATATGATTTCTTTTGTTTTATAAGATTAGATTTTTAGAAAAGATTGGATTTTTATACATTAAAGGATTGGATTTTTATATATAAAGTAACGAAGTAAAAATATGATTTTTATCGATGTAGCGATAAGTTAGGAATATAATTTTTTATGCATATATATAACTATGTTATAAAAATTCTATTTTTATGAAGAGTAAAGAATTGATTTTTAATTATCGAAAAGGCGATATTTTTTTTATTATAGCAAAGGCGATATTTTTATATATGTTGTAACGATAAAAATTCGATTTTTATTGGTTTAAAGAAGTGATAAAAATGTGATTTTTATCCATGTAGCGGTGATATAAAAATGTGATTTTTAGTTATGAACAGCGTGGAAAGATCGTCCAATATAAAATAGACGGAGTGGATCCCCAAGGTGAGAACTCCTCACTTTTAATTTATTTGCTAGTTGAAATATATACTAGGATGCAGACGGTGCTTAGCAGCACCCGACACCCGTCGTCCACGGACCATGGATGACTTGTTTGTTTGATTGCTGTGTTGTGAAATTTTATTGTGTGATGTGGAATGAAATAAAATATTTTATAGTGGAAAATATTTTATAGTTAAAAATATAATTTTTAACGTGTATATAAAATAAAAATTTATAAACAAATGGGACGATTTGTTTATATACACTGATTTGTCTGATATTGATTGGGACGATAAATTTTACACATCGCCCAACTACACAAATAAAATCTGTGTTTGTTGTTTTGAAACCCCACATGGGTATTGGGATGATATTTGACGTACACTAATCCCGATTGTTTTGTTGTATGTCAATCGATGGGTTGACAGACTGTGTAAGCGTTAATTATTTATATTTAATGCATATGCAATTGTGTGGTGCACTCTGGATGATGGTTGATTATTTATCGTTGCTATTATATACATGTGTTGTAGAAAATCCATATAATTAACATTATATGGTAATTGATTGGGCCTCATTCCAATATAGAAAATAAATTCATGTGTTGAATAGAAAATAAATTCATGTGTCGAATATAAAATAAATTCATGTGTTGAATTGAAAAATATTCATGTGTTGAATAAAATAAACATTCATGTGTTGAATAAAAGTCGTGTTGATTACATTGACGCCATTTTGACGTGAACGATATTTATATCGATTTTATTCATTTTTCAATGAATCGAAATTCGAATTAAATTGAAATGAATTGAAATTCGAATTAAATTGAAATGAATTGAAATTCGAATTAAATTGAAATGAGTTGAAATTAGAATTAAAGTGAAATGAATTGAAATTTGAATTAAATTGAAATGAATTGAAATTCGAATTAAATTGAATAGATTTGAAAATTTGAATTAAATTGAAATTCGAATTAAATTGAAATTGAATTGAAATTGTTTTGAAATGAAATTAAATTGAATTTATATTGAAAAATTTGATTTGATTTGAATTTGAAAAGGAAGTTGAAATCGTTTTGGAAACGAATTTAAACGATTTATAAAATACGTTTTGGAAAGGAAATCAACGAAATATATATATATATATATATATATATTATATATATAATGGCCTTAATAGAACGCGCCGCGCTACGGCAGTTCGCAAATTTCGACTATTGACTTCGAATGGACGTTATGGAAGATCCGACCGTTGGATTCTCCTAAAACCGAAACCGTTGGGTTCGTATCGAAAAGAGATTTCTAACGAACATTAGAAATTAGAAATCTAATGGTGGATTTGGAATTATATCCAAATTAAATTTGGAAAAGGTCGCTGTAAGTGTAGTTCGATGGCCGTTGATGGAAATCGACTGTACGGACCTTGATAAAATTATTAAAAATATTAATAATTAGTGTAAAATCATAAGAAATGATTTGTGAAGAATTGGAATGAAAAACTCCATATTTGAAAAGATAAAAGTAGATTTTTATTGAAATGAACTAGTTTTGAACTAAAATAAATAAATTGAATTTGAAATGGTTTTGAAAATAACCAGGATTTCCAATAATTGAATTGGAATGAATTTGAATCGAATTCATCTTCGGAATAGTTCGATGTTGGATTTCGTGATTATACAGATGTTGTTATGGAAATTTGAAAGATATATTTATATCGTTATTTCCAATACGATATTTTTTGGTTTCAAAATTTGATATTGAATATAAGCCGATATATTTTCTATTCAGAGCCTTGTGTTTAATATCAAATGGGATTTTGGGTTGTCGTGAACGGTATCTTTAATAATACTGTTCTTAAACCTAAATGGAGTTAAGAAAATTAAGAACTAATTGGGGATTAGTTAAGATGAATGGTTTCTTGGGTATTGATCTGATGTTGGTTTCGGCCTTCGGGGTTAATATTTAGGGAACTGTCCTCTTACTAATTTACGGTTAGGGACTGATTGAAATGTGATGTGATTTTGGGGTTTATCGTGAACCATGTTTTAAATGACATCGGTTCTTTAACCCAGTTAAAGATTAAAACTAAGTGGAGTTTTAATGAATCTTTAATTAGATTGGAAAGATCGAGAATGGAGTATCTCCAGTTTTGCTCCAGGCGATAGTTAAATCTTTAATTAGATTTGAACGTGAAATGGTAACTGAATTTATCGATAACACCGTGGTATTAGATATGAAGTATTACCAGTTTTACTTCATGGGATGAATAGGTTGGGATTGGGAAATTAAAACAAATGATTACTTCGGTAAGGTTCGTTAATCCTGGCTAGTTTGGATAAACCATAATTTGGTTTGAATTGATATTCAAAAGAAGATTAAAGAATAAATTTGAGGAATTTATCTTTGATAAAATTAAAGGGAACATATCCCTAAGAATGTGAAATTTAGCAACCAACTGAAGATTATTTAAGATGAATGGTTGGTTTTGGCTTTCGGGGTTAATATTTGGGGAATTATTCTCTTGCTAATTTACGGTTAGTGACTGATGAATTGGAATGAGGCGTATGTTGTGTTTGTGTAACACTTGTTTATTATATACGCGAGTTGTTCAAAAAGGCCGGGTTTATCCCATTCTGAATAACTGATACGATGATTAGTCGAAGATGAAGACGGTGGTTGAAGACCGGAGGTCTTCACGTCATTTGGGTTATTACTGATGATCTTGATTGGGCCGTACACCCAAGAGGAGGGAATCAGTTAGTGGTCGTCCAGACATACTTGGAGATCGATGGATATGCGAGGAATAAGGTTCCTACGGTTTCGTTCAGACCCAGAACGAAATTGTAAATGGACTATGTGTCTGACATTGGATTTCATTCTGTGTGACTGATATCGGTTGCATAGAGTGGTTTTCCTGTGTGGCATGCTAAGATGAAAATGATCAAGGCTTCTGTTGAAAAGCAGAGTCTTGTGATTTATGATCAAAGCACAACCTGTGTGGCACAACTTTGTGTAGCGTTAATTCGTGAGCCTCGCACCCCGGTTGTGAACCAGAAACGGGAGAGGATATCAGGAAGGGCATGCGTTTCCTTCTAGATAGAAGTGGCGTCAGTGGTTTTACGCGCCCTTACGAGTTTGGCTTATGTGGTTGTTGCTGTTGCGAGGCGCCTCAGATATATCGGTGACTATGTGGAGCCGATGGAGTCATTTGTTGGCTCATTTACGCCCCCAAAGGGCGGGAAAACGTAGTGTTCAGGCATAATAATCCACATCGGTGGACCGGCCCTGACGATCCAAAGGTCACTCGAGCTTTGACCTGAGACATGGGCTAGATTGTCTCGAATCGGTGATGTAACAACCCGTGTTTTTATAACGTGCAATAACCATAAATCAAGGCAGAATTAATTTTTAAAATAAGAATCGAGGGAAACGGGTTGCTCCATTGCGTTCATCTCGAAATTCTGCTTGGAACGAGTGCGAGTTTTTCGAAAATCGGAGTCCGTATGACCATGTTATGACCTTTCGAAGTTTTCAGAAAATTTCAAGTTCAAAACAGACTCAATTCAAATTCAAAAATTCGAATTTCAAACCTCCAAATGGACTGGGTGGGAAATTTCCCGCCCAGGACCAGGTCGACCTGGGGGTCGACTATGTAGTCGACCTACCTAGGGCCAGGTCGACCATAGTGTCGACCTGGGGGTCGACCTGGTGCCCGAGCCCATTTCTGAAGCTGGATTCACTCTGATGTATTTGGCCTCGTTCTTGTCCACATTCGTTGACCTGACCCTATAAATACAGCCCCTAACACCAGTCTCTCTACACAAAATTCTTTCTGACCTTATGCTGCTCTGATTCTGATTGAAAAGTTTGAGAGAAGGACTGCTTCTTCTACGTTGAGACTGCGTTAAGGAAATTGCTGATTTGGGGATTTCTATTAGGACTTGACTAAGCATATTCAACATCGACTCTCTTTTTCTAATTCTCGAACCACGATCTGTAAGCCCCAGTTATTTTCAGATTTAAACTGTAAATGTATTATGACTATGATGTAAATTGAAATTGGACCTATGTATGATGACTGTTTACATTCATTCTCGTTCATCTTGGATCTTGACTCTTGAATATTACTATAACATTGTTTTGGGGCCTATTCATGTTGTGAATCAAAAGAAAAACCCCTCATATTATCATGTTGAACCTGCTATTAGTCACAAGTTTATACTATCACCTTATGACAGTCGTATCATGACTATACTATCACCTTATGACAGTCGTATCACGACTATACTATCACCTTATGACAGTCGTATCATGACTATACTATCACCTTATGACAGTCGTTACCATGACTATACTATCACCTTGTGACAGCTGTTATTTTGACTAGCACCTTATCTTGCTAGATTTGGAACCTTTATGTTTGAGGCCAATATTTCATATGTCAGTAATGTTTTAATCTTTTATTTCAAGTCATATCATGCTATGCTAGTAATCACTTTTGCCACATTATACCCGTTCCTTTTTATGTTATTCCCTATTAGATTTATTTGTATCTATTCGAACTTACGTGCGATGGGAATATGATTTGGGTAGACTTGGTAAAACATAAATTAGCTTTAAACTTGAACCTGAATATGGACATGAACTTGACACGATTTGACATGAAACATGACCTGAAAATTTGACATGAATCTAAACAAGAAAACTTGAACGTGGGCATGACAATTAGATAAACTTGAAAATGGCCAACTCGAGGTTGGGTTGAGTTCGCAGTGTAAATCTGCCCGGATCCGCCCGGCAAATCCAGTGGCTGCAAACAATAGGACCCAATGTGGGTAGTTGGTCATATTGCACGTAAAACCCCGAGGTTAGACTATCTTGTGATGTAAATCTGCCCGGAACCACGCGGCAAATCCAGTAACCACAACAGTTAGTCTAATGTGAGAGGTTGGCGTGCACTAATGAATTAATGCCACATGATAGGGTTAAGTCATGAACCACTTGAATATACTTAACCAACTTGACACGATGAATTGATAGGGTTAAGTCATGAACTGCTTGAACACACTTAACCAACTTGATACATGATTTGGATAGGGTTAAGTCACGAATTTGAATGACAACACTTAACCCATTAGAAACCCTAGTTACGCAGTCCTTTTCAGCGGTAACCCACTTAGATGTATCACGATACCCTGGGACTAGGCAGGGTGGGGCACGATTACTGGGCTGATTGTAAGCGACCAGAACGACGGCTGAGCAGGTGCGCCATTATAGGTTCAGGCGGGCTATGGTCGTGCACGTAGTCCGGAGTTGAAAAAGCAGGCATTGGGCACCCGTAGATTTACATTGTGCATGCTTGATTCGTGTCGGTGGTTGGCACCATAGGACTGGATACACCCTATGGTGGACCTAGCACAGGTAACTACATTTATGGATATGGCCGTATGACATAGACACATGACGAGCTAGGACTTGTAGGGAGCCGATCGAATAGTAGATCGTACTGTAGGACCCCGTAATGGGTCACTTCATGATACTGGGCCAAGGGAAAATTTCATGATTAATACTTGACGTGGGTTAGAACACTAGTACAGTTGGTGCAGCGAACCTTGAACATGCGATGCCAGACTTGACTTATCTTGTTATCTTAATTATCCTACTAGTTCTGTTATCATCCTTATGTTTAATTCCAGTTTTCACGTATCATGTTACCTTTACTAGTTTTCATACTGAAAGTCACTAGGGCTTACCAGTCTTTATGACTGACCCTTTTTCTTTCACCCCTTTTTCTTTCGTTTCTTCCCCCCAGGTTCTCAGGGAGGAAACACTAGCTCTTAGCTTGGATTTAGCTTGCTTTCTGACAGCTCATGTACGGTTTGGTCTTGGGCTATGCTATGGCTGCTTCTGCTATTTATGGGGAATAATTTACTTTTGTTTTAAGTTTATGCTTATTTATTATGAACTGGATGTAATGGAATTATTTGTATCTTGGATATATGAGCTTATGACTCTTTTCTGGAAAATAATAAAAAGTTGGTTTTTAATTTCTATTGCTTCTTTATTTATGTTCTGCCTTGTGATATCTCTGTGCATGTTTACCTAGATAATACTCCACCAAAACTAGTGCATTCCCTTTGTGAGTGACCCTAGCGGAGGTGGGGTGTTACAATTGGTATCAGAGCAGAAGGTTATCAGGCTGGGCAAAAGTTTTAAAAACCTTTCGAAACTGTTTTCAAAACTATTTATAAAGAAGCATTTTTCAAGAAAAGTTTTATGTTTAAAAAGTTTATTCCCCAAGAAGCCATTAGCACTTCCCTTTGTTTCCTCGTTTGAATCTTTTCTTTTCGTTTTTCAGCATGGCCGATCTTAACCTTCCTGAGGGAATACCCGTGCTTGGATGGTTCCGAAGGTACTTAGAAGCCAGGGCAAACGGCGCGAGCACGACAGACATCCCTCCTCCTCCTCCCCCAGTCGGTGCGGTTCCTCCTCCTCCTGGTACCGCCTTTGCCAAAATATGCAAAGACTTTAAAGCGATGGGCGGCAAGAACTTCGTTGGAACCGAAACCTTCTTTGAGGCACGAAACTGGCTAAAGGAAACAAAAGACTTGTTCATTATCTTTGATATGGAGGACCATAGGAAAGTTCAGCTGGCAGCATGGTTGTTGAAAGAGGAAGCTGCATTTTGGTGGGAAGTCACCAATGCTACCAGGCCTGTTGAAACTTGGGCAGACTTTAGAGAGAGGTTTAGGCTTAAATTCTTATCGTCCGCAGATGAGAACCTTCAGATGGAGAGGTTCCTAGCGCTCAAGCAAGGGGATATGTCTATGAGGGAGTACGTGAATAAGTTTAATCACCTTTCTCAGTTCGGTTTGGATTTGGTCAACACAGCCCAGAAAAAGGCTGTACGCTTTGCTCGAGGATTGAACGAGCCACTACACAGCTTGGCCCTAACTCATATACCCATGGGGGCGACCTTTGAAAGCTTAGTGGATATGGTTCTACTCCATGAGGAAGACAAGAATAGCAAGAAGGAGGTTAAGCCTACTGAAACTCAGAATAAGAAAGCTGACTTTAAGAAGGGGAACAACAAGAATAATAAGAATAACAAGAGCAACAACAAATCACGTGAGACGAGGAAGTGCAACTTCTGTGGTATTACTGGACATATAGCTAAAGACTGTAGAAGGAAGAAGAGGAAGTTGGGTGAATGCTTTCATTGTGGAGATACTGGACACATCAGCAAGGATTGCCTTAAGAAGCAAGGGCAGGGGCAAGGGCAGACCCAGCGAGCAGGACCTTCTGGAGGGCAGTTGCATGCTCTCAACACCACTCCAGCTCTTGGCCGAGGTAGTAATATTTCCGTAGAAAGCCTTGTTTACATTTCTGACTTTCCTGTTCGAACCTTATTTGACTCTCGCGCATCGCATACTTTTACTTCTTCCGATATTGTTGAAAATCTGCACCTAAGTACTAGTTTGGTTGAGGATCCCGTTATAGTTTCAAATCCAATTGGGGGCTCCGCCCATTTATCTATGATGTGTGTGGATTTGAGGATCTCTATCTTAAGCGTAGAATTCATGTGTAATGCTTATGTCCTCGAATTCATGGGATACGGTTTGATCCTAGGTATAGATTGGCTGTCCGATTATGGAGGCATTCTTGATTGTGAACGAAGGGTAGTGAGGCTCATTACTCGCCTTGGTAATACCCTTGAAATTTCTTGTAACCCTAAGGGTCCGGTCATGTTATGTTATTTTGAATCCCTTGACTCGTCCGACGATAATTTGCAATCTGTAAGAGTGGTCCGAGAATATCCAGATGTCTTTGATGAAGTGAGGGGATTACCTCCTAAACGCGAGATAGAGTTCTGAATTTATCTTGTTGATAATGCCAAGCCAGTTTCATTGCCCGTTAGGCACATGGCCCCGCGAGAAAGAAGAGAGCTCAGTAAACAAATCAACGAGTTGCTTGAGAAAAATTTCGTAAGATGAAGCATTTCTGAATGGGGTGCTCCGGTGGTATTCGCTACTAAGGCGGATGGATCGCTTCGTCTATGCGTAGATTATCGTGAGTTAAACAAGCTGACGAAGAAGAATAGGCACCCACTACCAAGAATCGACGATTTGTTTGACCAGCTTATGGGAGCATCTCTTTTCTCTCAACTCGATCTAGCCACAGAATTCCATCATCTCAGAGTGGCCGAGGATAGCATTGACAAAACTACGTTTAGGACTCCAGATGGGTTCTTCGAATGGCTCATCATGCCGTTTGGGCTAACAAATGCACCCGCGTACTTTGTAGATTTGATGAATAGGGTGTTTCGGGAGTTCCTTAACAAGTTTGTGGTAGTTTTCATGGATGATATTTTGATCTTCTCAAAAGATGAAGAAGAGCATGCTAGGCATCTCCAGGAAGTCATGGAGATGCTTAGAGCACACTAGTTAAAGGCTAAGTTCTCCAAATGCCATTTTTGGAGGAAGGAAGTTCGGTTCCTTGGGATGTAGTTTCTAAGCAAGGCATAGCCATGGACCCCGAAAAGGTAGTTGCAGTACAGGACTGGAAAATTCCTAAGAATGCAATGGAGGTGAGGAGCTTTCTTGGTTTGGCGGGCTACTACAGGAAGTTCATTAAGGACTTCACTAAGATTTCATCCCCTCTTACTAAATTAACAAAGAAGAACCTACCTTTTGCATGGGACATAGAATGTGACGCTGCTTTTCAGAGACTTAAGAGAGCCCTCACCACAGCTCCAGTTTTAGCATTACCCGATGGAGGTAAGATGTTCACCGTGTACACAGATGCGTGCGGCACAGGATTAGGCGCTGTCCTAATGCAGGAAGGAAGAGTAATATGCTACGGGGGTAGACAACTTAAAGTTCATGAGAAAAACTATCCCACGCATGACTTGGAGTTGGTCGCGATTGTTTTTGCACTTAAAGCTTGGCGCCATTATCTTCTAGGGGAGAGGTTCGAGCTGTATACCGACCACAAATCGCTTAAGTACCTCTTCTCACAGAAAGACTTGAATCTGAGACAATAGCGGTGGATGGAGTTCTTGGCATCATATGACTTCTATATAGCTTATACCCCTAGCAAGGGTAATGTGGTGGTGGACGCGCTAAGTGGAAAAAGGTTGACTTTGAGCCCCTTGTTTGTTGAAATGAAAAGCCTTGAGTTTATAGCAACCTTTGATTTTACACCTGCTGTTGAGTCATTGACTGCTACGTTAGCATCTCTTGAGCTAAGACCTACACTTCTAGATCAAGTAGGGACTTCACAGAAGGAAGACCCACAGATGGTCGAAATCATGGACAAGCTGATTAGGGGTGAGACGTCAAGTCACCTCAGTAGGTTTGCCATAGATGACAGGGGATGGCTAAGGCGCAATGTAAGACTATGTGTCCCACAAGTGGGAGACTTAGTAAGGAGAGTTCTCGAAGAGGCGCATCACTTGAAGATGACTATACATCCCGGAGGGGATAAGATGTACAGGGATATGAAACGCATTTTCTTTTGGGCTGGAATGAAAAAGGACGTGGCAGAGTTCGTCTCGAAGTGCATGGTGTGCCAACAAGTAAAGGCCGAGTCGAAGAAGCCCGGTGGACTATTACACCCTTTGGAAGTTCCGCAATGGAAATGGGAGAGTATCTCGATGGATTTCGTGGATGGATTGCCTAGGTCAATGAAGGGAAATACTAGCATATGGGTCGCAGTTGATAGACTCACGAAAAGTGCTCACTTCATTCTGGTAAAGAGCAAGAGGACCGCATCAGGGCTAGCGTCTATTTACCTTCGAGAGATAGTACGGTTGCATGGAGTCCCTTCTAGTATGGTTAGTGATCGTGACCCGATTTTCACTAGCCAGTTTTGGAATAGTCTGCAAGAAGCAATGAGAACACGACTGAACTTGAGCACGACCTATCACCCACAGACAGATGGACAAACCGAAAGGGTAAATAGGGTACTAGAAGATCTCCTGAGGCTATGTATTCTTGACTTTGGTGGTACTTGGGAAGACCACCTTCCTCTCGTGGAGTTTGCATATAATAACAGTTACCAAGCTAGCATCGGAATGGCACCGTTCGAAGCCCTGTATGGAAGACCGTGCAAGTCGCCAACTTGTTGGTGGGAGACGACAGAAAGACTTATACTTGAGCCCGACATGATAAGGGACACTTCTAAGAAGATTTAGTTGATACGAAGACGGATGAAAACGGCCCAAGATAGACAGAAATCTTATGCAGACCAGAGAAGGACAAACCTAGAGTTCGAAGTCGGAGATATGGTCTTTATAAAAGTTTCTCCGTTACGCAATGTAGTTCGTTTTAGAGCAGTTGGAAAGCTAGCACCAAGATTTGCAGGACTGTTCCCCATCACTGAGAGGATTGGATGGATGGCCTATAAGGTAGACTTACCCGAGAAGATGGCTGGGGTGAACAACGTCTTTCACGTCTCGCATCTCCGGAAGTGTTTGCATGAGTCAGCCGAAGTGGTTGAGCCAAGAATCCTTGAAAATGTAGAAGTGGAAAAAGAAGCGACATTAAGGCGAGTTCCGATTCGTATCTTAGGAACAGAGATTAAGAAGCTAAGGAATCGAGAAGTCAAGTTAGTGAAAGTGCAGTGGAGTGAAACCCAAGAAGACGCAACTTGGGAAACCGAAGAGAAGATACGCGCGCTTTACCCATTTCTTTTTGAGGGTACATTCTCGATCTCTTTTTCCTATAAACTTGAAAACCTTTTCTTATCATGCTTCTAATATCTATGTTTGTCTTGTTATCTTCTCGATCTTATCTTGAGAAGCTTAGGTAGAACTATATGGATGTAAACATGTGATTGAAACATGTTATGGTTGATGTTTGCAAATGGTTGCAAGTGGTTGCTAGTGGATGCATGACACACATTAGGCACTAGATCGCTCAGTCACATTTTCATGTCGCACATGCATGAGTGCTAATACTTGTACATGGATGGAACTTGTTATGCTATCACTTAGATGTTGCATATGGATGAATGTTTGTGCACTCATGTAGAGATTATAAACTATATTAGGAATTTGCATACATGTTGGATTCATGACACTAACATATTTTGCATTAAGGAGGTTTACTGAATCAGTAACCGCCTGATCTTTTGCATTAGATAAGTACATATACACACACATTCTGCATATGTTCATACAGCACTAGAAGTCTTTTAAGGACAATGGTTGCCTGTGGATGATGCTTTGAGTAGATGGATAATTGGATGGTATGACACATCCTCCCTAACTTAGAGATTTCGGGGACGAAATCCTTTAAGGGGTGGAGAATGTAACAACCCGTGTTTTTATAACGTGTAATAACCATAAATCAAGGAAGAATTAATTTTTAAAATAAGAATCGAGGGAAACGGGTTGTGCCATTGCACTCCTCTCGAAATTCTGCTTGGAAACGAGTCCGAGTTTTCGAAAATCGGAGTTCATATGACCATGTTATGACCTTTCGAAGTTTTCAGAAATTTTCAAGTTCAAAACAGACTCAATTCGAATTCAAAAATTCGAATTTCAAACCTCCAAACGGACTAGGCGGGAAATTTCCCGCCCAGGACCAGGTCGACCTGGGGGTCGACTATGTAGTCGACCTACCCAGGGCCAGGTCGACCATAGTGTCGACCTGGTGCCCGAGCCTATTTCTGAAGCTGGATTCACTTTGATGTATTTGGCCTCATTCCTATCCAGATTCGTTGACTTGACCCTATAAATACAGCCCCTAACACCAGTCTCTCAACACAAAAGTCTTTCTGACCTTATGCTGCTCTGATTCTAATTGAAAAGTTTGAGAGAAGGACTGCTTCTTCTACGTTGAGACAACGTTAAGGAAATTGCTGATTTGGGGATTTCTATTAGGACTTAACTAAGCATATTCAACATCGACTCTCTTTTTCTAATTCTCGATCCACGATCTGTAAGCCCCAGTTATTTTCAGATTTAAACTGTAAATGTATTATGAATATGATGTAAATTGAAATTGGACCTATGTATGATGACTGTTTACATTCATTCTCGTTCATCTTGGATCTTGACTCTTGAATATTACTATGACATTGATTTGGGGCCTATTCATGTTGTGAATCAAAAGAAAAACCTCTCATATTATCATGTTGAACCTGCTATTAGTCACAAGTTTATACTATCACCTTATGACAGTCGTATCATGATTATACTATCACCTTATGACAGTCGTATCATGACTATACTATCACCTTATGACAGTCGTATCATGACTATACTATCACCTTATGGCAGTCGTTACCATGACTATACTATCACCTTGCGAAAACTGTTATTTTGACTAGTACCTTATCTTGCTAGATTTGGAACCTTTATGTTTGAGGCCAATATTTCATATGCCAGTAATGTTTTAATCTTTTATTTCAAGTCATATCATGCTATGCTAGTAATTTGCCATATTATACCCATTCCTTTTTATGTTATTCCCTATTAGATTTATTTGTATCGATTCGAACTTACGTGCGATGGGAATACGATTTGGGTAGACTTGGTAAAACATAAATTAGCTTTAAACTTGAACCTGAATATGGACATGAACTTGACACGATTTGACATGAAACATGACCTGAAAACTTGACATGAATCTAGACTAGAGAACTTGAACGTGGGCATGACAATTAGATAAACTTGAAAATGGCCAACTCGAGGTTGGGTTGAGTTTGCAGTGTAAATTAGCCCAGAACCGCCTGGCAAATCAAGTGGCTGCAAACAATAGGATCCAATGTGGGTAGTTGGTCATATTGCACGTAAAAACCCGAGGTTAGACTATGTTGTGATGTAAATCTACCCGGAACCCCGCGACAAATCCAGTAACCACAACAATTAGTCTAATGTGAGAGGTTGGCGTGCACTAATGAATTAATGCCACATGATAGGGTTAAGTCATGAACCACTTGAATATACTTAACCAACATGACACGATGAATTGATAGGGTTAAGTCATGAACTGCTTGAACACACTTAACCAACTTGATACATGATTTGGATAGGGTTAAGTCACGAATTTGAATGACAACACTTAACCCATTAGAAACCCTAGTTACGCGGTCCTTTTCAGCAGTAACCCACTTAGATGTATCACGATACCCTGGGACTAGGCAGGGTGGGGCACGATTACTGGGCTGATTGTAAGCGACCAGAACGATGACTGAGTAGGTGCGCCATTGTAGGTTCAGGCGGGCTATGGTCGTGCACGTAGTCCGGAGTTGAAAAAGCAGACATTGGGCACCCGTAGATTTACACTGTGCATGCTTGATTCATGTCGGTGGTTGGCACCGTAGGACTTGATACACCCTATGGTGGACCTAGCACAGGTAACTACATTTTTGGATAGGGCCGTATGACATAGACACATGACGAGCTAGGACTTGTAGGGAGCCGATCGAATAGTAGTTCGTACTGTAGGACCCCGCAATGGGTCACTTCATGATACTGGGCCAAGGGAAAATTTCATGATTAATACTTGACATGGGTTAGAACACTAGTACAGTTGGTGCAACGAACCTTGAACATGCGATGCCAGACTTACTTATCTTGTTATCTTAATTATCCTACTAGTTCTATTATCATCCTTATGTTTAATTCCATTTTCCACGTATCATGTTACCTTTACTAGTTTTCATACTGAGAGTCACTAGGGCTTACCAGTCTTTATGACTGACCCTTTTTCTTTCGCCCCTTTTTCTTTCGTTTCTTCCCCCCAGGTTCTCAGGGAGGAAACACTAGCTCTTAGCTTGGATTTAGCTTGCTTTCTGACAGCTCATGTACGGTTTGGTGTTGGGTTATGCTATGGCCGCTTCTGCTATTTATGGGGAATAATTTACTTTTGTTTTAAGTTTATGCTTCTTTATTATGAACTGGATGTAGTGGAATAATTTGTATTTTGGATATATGAGCTTATGACTCTTTTCTGGAAAATAATAAAAAGTTGGTTTTTAATTTCTACCGCTGCTTTATTTATGTTCTGCCTTGTGATATCTCTGTGCATGTTTACCTAGATAATACTCCACCAAAACTAGTGCATTCCCTCTGTGAGTGACCCTAGCGGAGGTGGGGTTTTACAGGTGAGGACTATCTTTTGCCTCGGTTCATAGATGGAAATCCAATTTCCAAATACGTGACTTTGCGGTTTTATTTGTAGAGCCTAGTATGGCGACATGATATATGGTACCCATGCCGTCTATGATTAATACTTATGATTTGAAGTTGTTTTATACACTATACACTTATAATAATATCAAAATAATCTGTTTATAAACTTATCAAGCATGCTTTGGCTATTATAAGGTAAAACCCTTTCCTTCGGCTTGCGTTGCATTGCATTGTGTGATGGGACCTGGGTCTTATAATAGCTTCATTTTTCTTTATTTAGCATTGCGCTGTTTGTTTTATGCACTGGTATTCTTGGGAGGAAACCTGTTCCGTGTGATACGGCGTGGTACCTTTATTTACCTAACTCTAAAATAAAGATTAATAACTGTTTTAGTTCTCACACCAGTCACATGACAGACCTGGAGTTTACTGTTTTAACCTAAACTCTGGGTGCCCTTATTTCGACACGGGCAGCTAGTTTTTTGGTTTTGCAGATTTATATTCACAGGATCCTGATTTACAGCTGGAACGATACTCGGAAAGCTCTGTATCCGTGTATTACTTCTAGTTGTGTATTGTATTATCCGCTGCTATGTAATGTATTGTAATCTCTGATATTTTTCTAATGTATATTATTTGTTTACTCTGTAAATTCTTGTATTCTGATGAATTGTTGTAATCAACAATGAAATGTTCTTCTGTCTGCGTTTTGTGTCTTGTTCTCAAAGTATCTGCACTTTCTTTCTCGGGGAAGCTACG
Organism: Allium sativum; assembly: GCA_030737875.1. Classification (NCBI taxonomy): domain Eukaryota; kingdom Viridiplantae; phylum Streptophyta; class Magnoliopsida; order Asparagales; family Amaryllidaceae; genus Allium; species Allium sativum. Next base: position 55,421,478 of record CM060918.1, read on the forward strand.
AGTTCTTACAGGCTTGATCTCATACTTAGTTTATGATTGTTATAGTCTCTCAAACATAGAAAAACATAGATACCCATAGGCTTTTAGTAAAACACATTCTAGTCTAACACTGTATATCATTTTATGAGGGCTTTTATTGTTTAAGACTTTGGTTGGCAACTTGTTAATGAGAAATACAGATGTGTAGAAAGCTTCATTCCAATATTTCATGGGTAATGAGCTTTGTGATAACAAAGTTAGATCAGTCTCTGCTATGTGTCGATGTTTTCTTTTGACTAAACCGTTTTGTTCGGACGTATAAGGGCAAGTTAATCTATATTTGATCCCTCTTTTGTGAAATTAATTAGTTACAAGTTTAAACTCAGCTCCTCCATCTGTCTGAACAACCTTAACAGTACTGTTCATTTGTTTTTCGACATGAGTTATAAATTTCATAACTGTATTATAAGCTTCTGATTTAGTTTTGAGCATGTATATCGAAGTATATCTAGAATAAGCATCCACAAAAGAAAGATAAAACCTATGTCCCTGATATGAATTTAGAGGCATGGTCCCCACAAGTCAGCGACTATAAGCTCCAGTGGCTCATTATAGCTGGTTTCAGAATCACTAAAAGGGAGCTTGTGGTTCTTGCCGAGTTGGAAGTGTGTGCATGTGTGTTTGATAGGTACATTTTTATAGTGAATGTTATTATTATGCAGAACAGTCTTAACAGTTTTCAGATTAGGATGTCCTAATGTTATATGCCAAGAATTAATCATGTTACATTTACTGCTATTATTGTCATAATCATCGTTATTGCAGCTATTCCTAATATAGTCATTGTCACTACTAGCATCCACATTATTGCACCAGAATTCTCCACTTGAGTTTGCAGTCTTCAAGTTGTTGAATTTTTATAAACCATCGTATAGGTTATCTTGAAGTAATATTTCATGATTTAGGGAATCTTTAACTAAGCAAAACCTAGGATGAAATTCAAAGTAAACATTATTGTCGTTGGCAAATTTTGACACACTTAACAAATTTTTATTAATCGTGGGTACCCGAAGAAGATTGTTTAATTCGAGTTGTCTTTTCCTAAAAATTGTCCCTTTGCCTGTGTGTGAGATACTAGCAGTACTACCATTACCCATATGCAAATTCCTCATACCTGAGTAATTTCTGCTCCCAATGTTTAAATTCTGAAGATTGCTAGTTATGTGGTAAGTCGCTCCTGAGTCAGGGTATCATTCTTTGAAGCCATTCGTTGGTACTGACATAAATTTTAATGCCCAGCAAAGTGGGCAAAAAATACTAGTGAATAATAAATTCTCTTCTAATTTTGTCATAAGCTTTTTGTAAGTCTAATTTATTGCATAGCTTATTAGAGCCAGCTTTATTAAAATTTCTTACCATTTCATAAGCAACCAAATTATTCTTAAACATGAATCGACCCAAAATAAAGCCATTTTTATTCTCTGAAATGATTTTTCGCATTATAAGTTTTAAACTGTTACTGCAAATACTACCCTTAATTTCATAGAAAACATCGCAACAAGAGATTGGCTTAAAATCTTATGGCTCGAAAGCATTTTTCCTTTTATGAATTAGAGTTAGAAAAGTATGATTAATTTCTCTGATAATTTTACCACTTAGAAAAACATCATTGATAGCATGATAAAGATCCTCTTTAATCCCGTTCACAAGAATATTAATTTTTTTTGCTCCATAACCATCTGGTCCAGGGCTACTACCATTATGCATATTAATAATAGCTTGATGGATTTCTTGCAAGCTAATTTGATTATCCAACATTTGCTCTCCAGCTCTGAAAATAGTCTTTTTAAGAGTAATTTTGGGAAAATTTGTGATGACCCGAACTTTCGGTACCATTTAAGCTGACCAAAACGACACAACTCCAACCCCAAAATGCACTAATAGAAAGAAGTTAGAGGGGGAGATAAGAAAGAAAAATATATTAGAATAGATGAAGAAGAAGAAGAAAATCCATAACACAAAGTCTCACATCGCTGTGGAACAAAATACAATATAGAAATAAATCTTTATAGAGAATTTTAAATAAAAACTTACAATCATCAGAGTAGATCACACAGGTGGACAGTTATAATATTCTGTCCTCATATATAACACACATCGGAATAATTATATCATACGCCTGGACACCTCCAGCTCATCTCTTCACTTCATCCGATAACCTGAACCTGTACAAACCGTTCTAACCCACAAACGCATGGATCAGTCTGGTGAACCAGAGTGAGAAAACACATTAAATTTATGGCTATCATCCAACTTGATTTTAAAGTTAAAATCTTTTTGAAAGAAAGGATAATAGTAAGACCAAATCCGTACATAAATACAGACGGTTTTTACCTTACTATAACCCAAACATTTTTTAAATCAATATATTTTCTGATATTATAATAATGGCTAATATCAAGTAATTAACAATCTAGTAGAACGCTTGCATCTCACGCTCCACATATATAGTATACAATCAAAACCGCGGGCACTTATTGGAGAATGGATTTCCAACTATGGCAAGGTATGGGACCACCTTTTGACAATGTACCTCTGGAGATGAATACATTGGGGATTCAACAAGAACATCTTGCAACCCTGGTTAAACATGACCGGCCCCTCACTTCGCTTGGGAGTACCGAATATATCATTACCACGGTTGGGGTCCAGCCAACCGAATTGATAGCATACAATAAAATAAAGGGACAACCGAAGACATTTATTTTCACCAGATCAGGTAATGATATACCCATTTAATTTCACCAGATAAGTTAATGATATACCCTGGGTGCAACCCACATTGCCATGCAACCTACCCGATTTTATACCATTTTCCGGTTGAAGAGGCTTGAGGTCAAAATTAATTAATTAATTAATATATCATTATTATATTGTTATGTAACTCATGTTATAGAATATTTGTCTACCATTCACTTTGAATGCCATATCGGCAGATCCGTTGGACATCACTAGTTGACATCCACAAAAATACCCGAGTTGTTAAATTAAGAGAAGGTGTCTTCGTTGCCGCCACAGAAATACGTTTTAGGAAATCAACGTACGTAACTCCTTTGGAAATACTCTGTCATACATCCGTCCATACAAGTTGTCCTGGGACTGGACTAACCGAAGGCACTCTCCTACCACATCCTCGAATTACCATATGGATCAGCAGCAAGTGGTCCTTGCAATTCGTAAAACTTCACTTACGACGGAATCATGTCAGAATAGTTTTCGAATATAAAATTTGATCCCGGTCTTTCCGTACAAAAAATCGTATTGGCCAGATTTGATAGTCGATGATTTAACTATCAAATAACAATATAAAATAAAACGAGTTACTGGTTCAGTACTCAGCATTACTTGGCCTTTACTCAAAAATAATTAACGAATGTTAATTTAAAACCCTTTAATATATTTCGATATTACGAATATCACTTTTTATTTCTTATTCTTAAATAAATTTCAAAACTATTTTAGTTTAATACTTAGGAAAAATTCTATATCCATACCCAATTTTCTATTTTACTACCAATTTCAAAACATTCCCTATATCATTACTTATTAGCTATAATTGGGAAAATCAATTCATCTTACCATTCGTAAAATAACGTTACAAATCTCTTTTGTTTCATTATTTGGAACCAAAACCCATCCTTATTCTTTTAGAATAAACTTATTTCAACACTTCACTTTTCATTTCCTTTTTACTCGAAAATACCATCATAATTTCTCAATCTCCTTTTATTTCTTTTACTTTAGGAATATCATTATATATATACATATATATTCTCAAATCATTCCATTTCCATTACTTTGGAAATTTCATTTTATATTATCAAATCTTGTCATTTCCGTTACTTTGGAAATCTCATCATATATTCTCAAATTCTGTTTATTTCCGTTACTTGGGAAATCTCATTATATTATCATATCTCGCAATTTACGTTGCATTATTATTTCTCATTTGGAAATGTTCTTGACCTCTTTTCCATTATAAACTAATATCATTTTCAGATAATTCTGAAGTCATTCAAGTTGGGGTATTTATTTACCTCTCAGACCTTGATCAACAACGTTGTCTTCTTAAGATAGATATGGGTTGTAACTTAAAAACTGATATTATTCAAATATCAACAAATCTCATGAAACTACTTTATTTAAAATATGATTTATAAAACCTTCTTGCTTTTCATAAATACCTCTTTTTTAAATACAACTTATAATTACTTAATATATTGATTAAAGTGAAAATTAGGTTCACATCCTTAAAACAAACATAATTAAGCTCACATCTTCCCCTTTTGAAACATATAAATTTCATCCTTGTTTTTAAAATAGTGGCTTATTTTTTTCACAATTGCCCTTTTTAAAATTACGGCTTAATTAATGCATCAGATCCGTTCTTTTAATTTATAGTTTTAATATTTTCTTAAACATAATTTTCCGTGTTAATGGCGGCGACATCTTCTTTCTAAATTTCTGAACTTCGAATTCGAATGATAAAAAAATTCAATTTGATAGGCAATTTTTCCAGAGATTTATACTGATCGATATTTTATTTATAAAATGGATCCGTCTTCATCTAGGTAATTTATATGTTTTAGTTTTTTTTAAATTTTGTTTACTGATTTTAGTTTTACAATCGATTTTTGTTGATTCTTTTTTCTGAATTATTTTAATTGTCTACTTTTATTAATGGATAGTTTAATTATAATTCAGATAGTTTAATTTTACAACCGTATTTACGATTTTTTAAATAGATTTGTTCTTCAATTCTGAATACATGTATAAAAGTATGGAAAAATTGTGAATATGAGCATATTAGTATGCAACTATTGTTAGAATACACCCATACTGACTTGTATCTATTCTGGAAACTTACGAATAAGTATGCACATATTCTGTATATATACATACAAATATGCACATTTTCCAATATCTAATAGTATACATGTCTGATGAAAAAGCTGCATACATATATGCATGTATTCTTACTATGTACATATCATAAGTGTATGCATCTATAACTTGTAGTATATGCAACAATTCTGAATAGTTGCATACAAGTATGCAACTATTAACGATATATGCTTATATGTATGCATATATTTATAATAATTTGAAGATGCTTATGTAATTTCATTTGATTATTACACATCAGACTTATTAATGTTGATTTTCTTCTTTGTATAACAGTGTTCCTGCTGATATTGGTGTATTGGTGTTGTTGAAGTTTGGGAATGATAGCTAATCTATTCGTCTTTATTTTGATAGTTCTGTTTGTACTGTGAATGATGCATTTGTTCTTCAAAAGACATCTAACTACAATTTGTTTTGGCATTTTATTGTTTATTTTATGATACATAGTTATAGTGTTTACTGTTAGTAATCGTTGTGAACATTTTTTGTGATGTTTTCAATTTAGTTTAGTATTTTAATGTTAATTTCTATGATGTTTATAGTTATTTTTTTCAACTTATATGTTTACAGTTATTTTTGTAATGCCATTTCTGCAATTTGTTAATTTCTGTGATATTTACAACTATATGCTGTAACGACCCGTATTCTACGCATCGAAGGAACGCAGAATATTTATTTATTTCATATACGAAGTCGTATGGTCATGTAACTTTGGGAGACGACAATCGGGGTCATTTCCCATGTCCATGATTTTTGCCGATTTTTAAATGACCGTTTTGCCCCTAGCTGATCTTGTTTCGACCATAACTTTTGATTGGAAAGGAGTTTTGACCTGAAACCACTTTCATTAGATCCGAATGATGGTTTACCTTTCCGTAGAGTCATATGTGAAAAACGGACTTACCATTTGGGAGATATGACTGAAATAGGGTTTGTAAGGCGAAAAACTACTTAACCGGGCCAAATGAGGTGATTAGTTGTAACACCCCGAATTTTTGAACAATCAAATTAACTAAATTTAAGAATACTTAATTTAAAATGTGGGAATTAAGGGAAATGGGTTGCGCCATTGTGTTCGTCTCGGAGTTCAGCTAAAGATAGATCCGAGTTTGCGTAAAACAGATACCATATGTAGAAGATATGGACGAACGAAGTTAGGCAGAAAAAATCAGAAGAAAAAAAATTTGCACTGGCGCACTTCCCAGTGCGCCCAGGCCGAGCAGAAAGCCTGCACAGCTTTCTGGTGTGATCTGATCCACACTGTGACTCATTGCTGAGTCCTTTTCGACTCCTTGCTGAGTCATTAGGGCTGAGGTGTCACCCTATCCTAACTGAATGGTTTTGATTAACCCTAAGAGCATCCGACGGCTCAAATTAAATTGAAATTCTATAAACATGTATAGACACAAACCCTAGAATCAAATAAAAATTAGATCAATGGCCGTCATACTGTCTCTCAAAACCTAGAGTAGCCGCCACCAACTGGAAGTAAAGTAAAGCAACTCAATTCTATTCAAATCAAAGTCTAATCTCAACAACGAAATTGTCTACAACAAGGGAATGCTAATCAATTACAGAATTCAGATCCCAGAACTCAAGACTCTCTTTTTCTGTGAGTTCTAGTCACTTTTAGGTTTAAATAGATAAAAGTGAATTGTGGTAGACTATGATTTGGGTATATGTTGTTTGTAGCTATGCAAGTTTATTGTTGTTGTGGATCATGAAATTATACAAGTTCATTGTTGTTGTGGATCATGAAATTATACAAGTTTATTATTGTAGTGGATCATGAAATTATACAAGTTTATTGTTGTGGTGAATCATGAAATTATGCAAGTGAAACTCATAAACCTATGCAAGTTATTATGTTGCGAATACATGAATCTATGCAAGTTGTTATCATGAATCTATGCAAGTTGTTATCATGAACCTATGCAAGTTGTTATGAGATCATGTAAGTTACCTATGCAAGTTATTGTGTGATGAATTCATGAACCTATGCTAGTTGTATGTTATGAATCATGAACCTATGCAAGTCACCTATGCAAGTTGTTATGTTGTGAATCATGAACCTATGAAAGTCACCTATACAAGTTGTTATGTTGTGAATCATGAACCTATGTGAGTTGTTAATTATGTTGTTAATTCATGAACCTATGCAAGTTGTTATGTTGAAATTCATGAACCTATGCAAGTTGTTATGTTGCAAAATCATGAATCTATGCAAGTTGTTAATTATGTGATGAATCATAATTATATGCGAAGTTATCATGTCATTTTCCCTAGTTGTCATGCTTATACCAAAAATTGTACTGAAAACGATCACCTTGTCATTCCCTTTATTTTATTGTTATGGCGAGGCTATCTTGTAGCCTCGATGACGCCAAAAACGCAAACGGTTACGCTAGTTAAGAAACGGGGAAAAGGGGAATTTGTAATAGGCATAATTTACATAGTGTTTATGTAAATTGGGCACATGATTCTAGTAGGGAAACATATAAATAATTGCCTATTATGACATAGGTAAAGTTGAGTAAAAATGGTATAATTTGAATATGACCATTTATGGAAAGGAAATTCAAATTGTTAATAAAATAGGTATTGATACCTACAAAAAGGAAAGGATTAATTAGTTAACTTAATTAATCAAAACAGGAATGTTTAAGCAATTAAAGTTTGAAATTTTAATTAACACTTATGACACGAGGTTAGGTTACATTAGTGGTGAAAGTCTGCCCGGACCCGACCGGCATATCCAGCAGCCACTAATGTTGAACCTAATGTGAGAGGTCTAAGTGTGTGAATACGACTCGGGCTAAGACATAAGGTTAGACCCAACTGTGGAATAAGACTGCCCGGACGCAACCGGCATATCCATCATCCACACGTTGTAGGCCTAATGTGGGAGGTCTAGCCCAATATAACCATAATTGGACATGGTAATAAGAAAAGACTACTTAACCTAACTTAATACATGTGGACTGTATGATGATAGACATAAGTTAGAGTTAAGTAAAATGAGTTGGATTGTGGGTGGGTTAAGTACAACTAATGGGTAGGTGGGTAATATTAATATATATAGGCCCACAAACTTAACCATTAAATAAGTAGGATTAAATCAGTGGGAGGGTTAAGTACCACTGAAGTGTAGGTGAGTAATACTAATATATATAGGCCCACAAACTTAACCGGATAAAGAGGGTTATGTAATTAAAGACACCTAATGGTATACATAACCAGGGAAAAATAGCAAAGTTATATATTAAAGACACCCTTAGGGGTACGCATAACTAATGGGAATAGATAGAGTTATGTATTAAAGACACCTATAGGTAGGCATAACCGATAGGTAGATTAAGGGTTATGTATTAAAGACACCTATAGGTACGCATAACTGATTGAGGGCTATGTAATTAAAGATACCTTAGGGTATACATAGTCAGTAGAAAACCTTGTAAGACATAGGGGAGATCTTGTATCATGTTGTGTGGGACCCATTTCAGTCAGTAACCCGGAGGGGTATCAAAGTAAAGAATTCCATACTAGGCAGGGAAGGGGCACACTTACTGATTGATTGTAAGAGATCCAAAACGAGGCGGATAGTGTGGGCGGCACAAACCGACTGGGGACATGTGCGTGCATGGGCCGGGCAGAGGGGGACAAGACGACCGTGACACTAGTAGGTATAACTTTGCACACCTTGGGTTGCCACATTAGGGAAGTGACACCCCCTAGTTGTGGGACCAATATAGGTTATCTACAGAGTAGGAAGCCGATCGATTAGGGTAGTGGTTAGGGTATACCCGAACGTATGCCCTAAGTCTATCAATTTATATTAAGGGGATAGTGGGTACGACTAGTTGAGATAGGAGCAGGAGGCACCTATGACCGTAGCTAGGAATACACGAATCTACCACCATCGTTATTATGGTTAGCGGAAGGGATCATCCTATCTTGATTTTACTTGCAATAGTGCAGAGTAGTTTGTAGTGAAGCATGCATACACCTTACCCTATTTGTCCTGTCATACCTGTCATCTGTACCGTGAATCCTCTTATCCACTTTGTATGCCTGTCATGTTTACCTTTATTTATTTACTGGCTAGAAGTTACTGGACTCACCAGACGTATGTCTGACCTAGTTTGTTTCGCCTCTTTTCTTCCGTTTCCCCCAGGTTCTCAGGGGGAAACACTCAGGTTTAGTCAGGATTTGGATATCATCTTCTAGGAGTTGCTTCTGAAGTATGGCTCGAGTCTCTGTCTCTTATATGGCTTGCTCTTTAATCCGGGGAATGATGTTTTTCTTTTAAATATCTATGTACTCTGATAATGTAAGACAGAAGTGTTTTATGATTCATGGTATTATGTAACAAAGTATTTTGGTGATTTAATAAAGCTGTTTATTTCCGCTGCAAAATTTTTATATCTGTCTAGTGATATTTTGTGTCTGTTTACCTAAAACGCTCCACTGAAGTTAAGGCATTCCCTTTGTGAGTGACCTTAGAGGAGGTGGGGTGTCACACTTGGTATCAGAGCTGAAAGTTACCAGATTAGATAAAAGTTTTGAAAATAATTTTTAAAAAGGTTTTAAAAGAAAGTATTTTCAAAAAGGAAAGTCTGTTTTGAAAAACATTGTCCCCAAAGCCATATGCCTATCTTCTGAATTTCTGTTTAATCCTTGTTTTCCTTCTTTTCTGACCCTCTCGGGCTCCTGGCTTTCTGGGAGGTAACCTCGTCGCGACATGGTCCCGTAGGCATGATGAGACTATGGCGTCTGTCGAAGGGCAAAAAAGTGCCTAACTTCCATCTGTAGCCGCAGTTATTCCATCTACGGCTAATCCTCTTTCGGGCATCGTAGGGTTTTCCGCGCGATGGGGGCAACTTTAGAGAAAGATTTGTTAACATGTAAGAAGGTTGGTTGTTTTCGGTGCCATGAGACAGGACATCTAATCTAGGATTGCCCAAGAAGGCAAAGGCAAAGGGTAGAATCTTCTAGAGGGTAGGTGGATGCTCTCGTGGCAGATGGATAGAGATAGGAAAATTTTAGGTAAAAGGTTTAATTTCCTTGTTTGATTATGAAGTTAAGACTCTTTTGGATTCTGGCATTGAGACTCGACACTTTAATACTAGTCTTGTTTCTGATCCCGTAGTTGTTTCAAACCCCTTTGGTGGTTCGGCTCATTTATTGGTGATTTGTAAGGGGTTGAAATTATCTGTGTTAGGCATCAAAAATTTGAATGTGACATTTGTGTGCTCAAGTTTATGGGGTATGGGTTGGTTCTAAATGGACCAGCTTTCTATGTAGAGGGTCGTTCTAGATTTTGAGAGGAGGGTCGTTAAGCTTCTAACTTGTCATGGGAAGACCCCTAAAGTTTTTTGTGACCCGCAAGGGTCTGTTATGCTTAGCTTTCTGAGAATCATTCTGTAATATGATCTATACCAGTAGTCTGTAAGTATCTGAATATTTCTGAAGGATAGGGGTTTATACTCGAAGCATGAAGTAGATTCCCAATTTTGACACTGTTTAATGGGGGTAAGTCTCCGAGTGTCAGTTTGATGTTGATTTCGGTCTTCGAGGATGAAACTTAGGGAATTATTCTCTTAACCGATGTCAAATGGGAACAAATCTTTTGTTTTAGTTATATCATTTGTTTCTATCCCATCAGCCGAATCTTCAACCTTTAGATAGGAAATCCATGGATGTAAACATGTGTTTGAGACATGTTATGTTTGATGGTTGCAAGTGGATGCAAGTGTTTGCTAGTGGTTGCTCGTGGATGCATTTACACACATTATGCACTAGATCGGCTCAAATCACTTTCATATTGCATATAAAAATGTGTGCGTAATTAGGGTAATGGATGTATAATGGTTGTGTTATCATATGGGTGCTGCATTTTTATGAATGGTTGTGCACACATGAAGAGATAATATGTATCAAATAGGAAAATGGCATACATGTTGGACTCATGGCACTGACATAATTCGCATTAAGGAGGTCAACTGAATTAGTGGACCGCCTAATCATTGCATTAGATAAGGAACATATACACACACTTTTGCATATGTTCATACAACATTAGAAGTTTTCTATGGATAATGGATGCTTGTGGATGATGGTTGAGTAGATGGGTGATTGGATGGTAGAACACATTCTCCTTAACTTGAAGATTTCGAGGATGAAATCCTTTAAGTAGGGGAGAATGTAACACCCCGAATTTTTGAATAATCAAATTAACTAAATTTAAGAATACTTAATTTCAAATGTAGGAATTAAGGGAAATAGGTTGCGCCATTGTGTTCGCCTCGGAATTCTGCTTAAGATAGAGTCCGAGTTTGCATAAAACGGATACCGTATGAAGAAGATATGGACCAACGAAGTTAGGCGGAAAAAACCAAAAGAAAAAAAATTGCACTGGCGCACTTGGGAAGTGCGCCAGTACAAAAATACACTGGCGCACTTCCCAAGTGTGCCCAGGCCGAGTAGAAAGCCTGCACAGCTTTCTGGTGTGATCTGATCCACACTGTGACACATTACTGAGTCCTTTCTGACTCCTTGCTAAGTCAATAGGGCTGAGGTGTCACCCTATCCTAACTGAATGGTTTTGATTAACCCTAAGAGCATCCGACGGCTCAAATTAAATTGAAATTCTATATAAACATGTGTAGACTCAAACCCTAGAATCAAATAAAAATTAGATCAATGGCCGTTATACTGTCTCTCAAAACCTAGAGTAGCCACCACCAACTAGAAGCAAAGTAAAGCAACTCAATTCTATTCAAATCAAAGTCTAATCTCGACAACGAAATTGTCTACAACAAGGGAATGCTAATAAATTACAGAATTTAGGTTCCAGAACTCAAGACCCTCTTTTCCTGTGAGTTTTAGTCAATTTTAGGTTTAAGATAAAAGTGAATTGTGGTAGACTATGATTTGGGTATATGTTGTTTGTAGTTATGCAAGTTTATTGTTGTTGTGGATCATGAAATTATACAAGTTCATTGTTGTTGTGGATCATGAAATTATACAAGTTTTATTGTTGTTGTGGATCATGAAATTATACAAGTTTATTGTTGTGGTGAATCATGAAATTATGCAAGTGAAATTCATAAACCTATGCAAGTTACCTATGCAAGTTATTATGTTGCGAATTCATGAATCTATGCAAGTTGTTATCATGAATCTATGCAAGTTGTTATCATGAACCTATGCAAGTTGTTATGAGATCATGCAAGTTACCTATGTAAGTTATTTTGTGATGAATTCATGAACCTGTGCTAGTTGTTATGTTATGAATCAAGAACCTATGCAAGTCACCTATGCAAGTTGTTATGTTGTGAATCATGAACCTATGCAAGTCATCTATACAAGTTGTTATGTTGTGAATCATGAACCTATGTGAGTTGTTAATTATGTTGTTAATTCATGAACCTATGCAAGTTGTTATGTTGAAATTCATGAACCTATGCAAGTTGTTATGTTGCAAAATCATGAATCAATGCAAGTTGTTAATTATGTGAAGAATCATAATTATATGCGGAGTTATCATGTCATTTTCCCTAGTTGTCATGCTTATGCCAAAAATTGTACTGAAAACGATCACCTTGTCATTCCCTTTATTTTATTGTTATGGCAAGGCTACCTTGTAGCCTCAATGATGCCAAAAACGCAAACGGTTATGCTAGTTAAGAAATGGGGAAAAGGGCAATTTGTAATAGGTATAATTTACATAGTGTTTATGTAAATTGGGCACATGATTCTAGTAGGGAAACATATAAATAATTGCCTATTATGACATAGGTAAAGTTGAGTAAAAATGGTATAATTTGAATATGACCATTTATGGATAGGAAATTCAAATTGTTAATAAAATAGTTATTGACACCTATAAAAAGGAAAGGATTAATTAATTAACTTAATTAGTCAAAAGAGGAATGTTTAAGCAATTAAAGTCTGAAATTTTAGTTAACACTTATGACACGATGTTAGGTTACATTAGTGGTGGAAGTCTGCCCGGACCCGACCGGCATATCCAGCAGCCACTAATGTTGAACCTAATGTGAGAGGTCTAAGTGTGTGAATATGACTCGGGCTAAGACACGAGGTTAGACCCAACTATGGAATAAGACTGCCCGGACCCGACCAGCATATCCAGCATCCACATGTTGTAGGCCTAATGTGGGAGGTCTAGCCCAATATAACCATAATTGGACATGGTAATAACAAAAGACTATTTAACCTAACTAAATACATGTGGACTGTATGATGATAGACATAAGTTAGGTTAAGTAAAACGAGTTGGATTGTGGGTGGGTTAAGTACAACTGATGGGTAGGTGGGTAATATTAATATATATAGGCCCACAAACTTAACCATTAAATAAATAGGATTAAATCAATGGGAGGGTTAAGTACAACTGAAGGGTAGGTGGGATATATTAATATATATAGGCCCACAAACTTAACCGGATAAAAAGGGTTACGTAATTAAAGACACCTAATGGTATACATAACCGAGGCAAAATAGTAAAGTTATGTATTAAATACACCCTTAGGGGTACGCATAACTAATGGGAATAGATAGAGTTATGTATTAAAGACACCTATAGGTAAGCATAACCGATAGGTAGATTAAGGGTTATGTATTAAAGACACCTATAGGTACTCATAATTGATTGAGGACTATGTATTTAAAGGCACCTTAGGGTATACATAGTCTGTAGAAAACCTGTTGGGGATACAAGACATAGGGGGGAGCTTGTATCATGTTGTGTGGGACCCATTTCAGTCAGTAACCCGGAGGGGTATCAAAGTAAAGAACTCCGTACTAGGCGGGGAAGGGGCACACTTACTGATTGATTGTAAGAGATCCAAAACGAGGCGGATGGTGTGGGCGATGCAAACCGACCGGGGACATGTGCGTGCATGGGCTGGGCAGAGTGGGACAAGACGACCGTGACACCAGTAGGTATAACTGTGCACACCTTGGGTTGCCACTTTAGGGAAGTGATACCCCCTAGTTGTGGGACCAACACAGGGTTTCTACAAAGTAGGGAGCTGATCGATTAGGGTAGTGGTTAGGGTATACCCGGACGTATGCCCTAAGTCTACCAATTTATAGTAGGGGTGTAGTGGGTACGACTAGTTGAGATAGGAGCAGGCGGCACCTATGAAAGCAGCTAGGAATACACGAAACTACCACCATTGTTATCGTTATTATGGTTAGCAGAAGGGATCATCCTATCTTGATTTTACTAGTAGTAGTGCAGAGTAGTTTGTAGTGAAGCATGCATACACCTTACCTTATTTGTCCTGTCATACCTGTCATTTGTACCATGAATCCTCTTATCCACTTTGTATGCCTATCATGTTTACCTTTATTTATTTACTGGCTAAAAGTTACTGGACTCACCAGGCGTATGTCTAACCTAGTTTGTTTCGCCTCTTTTCTTCCGTTTTCCTCCCAGGTTCTCAGGGAGGAAACACCCAGGTTTAGTCAGGAGTTGGATATCATCTTCCAGGAGCTACTTCTGAAGTATGGCTCGAGTCTCTGTCTCTTATATGGCTTGCTCTTTAATCTGGGGAATGATGTTTTTCTTTTAAATACCTATGTACTCTAATAATGTAAGACAGAAGTGTTTTATGACTCATGGTATTATGTAACAAAGTATTTTGGTGATTTAATAAAGCTGTTTATTTCCACTGCAAATTTTTTATATCTGTCTTGTGATATTCTGTGTCTGTTTACCTAAAACGCTCCACTGAAGTTAAGGCATCCCCTTTGTGAGTGACCTTAATGGAGGTGGGGTGTCACATTAGTGAATGGTCCCATAACCCATTTTGGGATTAGGGTTATGGGGAGGCTGAAACGAGTTAGGTTTTCATTTCATTTCAGTTTTCTAGCCGCTATTTACCTCCTAGGAACCCTAACAATGGCCTCCAACTTCTAGAATCACCTCTAATCATTTTTTAATCAAGTCTTAGCCTAACCTTCACCAAATCAAAGGGAAATAGCACCAAATCATGGTCGGAACTGCTGTATAGCCTTGGGACAGCGCCAAACAGAGGATAATTTCAGATTTGATATTTTGTTTGTAGCTAAGGCGAGTGATTTGCATAGTTCCTCACTAATTATGGTTAATTAAGGGTAATTAGTGTTAATTAGTGAATTTAAACATGATTAAATTTTGGAAAAATATTTATAAATTTCAAAATATTGTTTTAGGCCTCTGTTAGGAATTTAGGTTAATTTGGTTAAGTTTTACTAATCCTATCATTGGTTTTGCTTAAACATGCTTAAGGGAAAATATGAGATTTTGACAATGTTTGATTCGTATAAACATGTTAAGTTGTTGTTTTGGTGTTAATGGCCAATTTTATATGTTGCTATGACTGTATGGTATGCTTTGTGATTGATTAGAAATGTTAGATTGGTCGAAAACACCATCGAATGGTGTAAAACAATCGCTAGAAAGAAGTGCAGAAAATCAACCGAACCAGATTAGATCAGAGGAGGAAGCAAGAAACGAACCGGATCGGATCGTAGGGGGAAGCAAGAACCGAACCGCTTCCCCCAAACTATTGCATCACGAGCCCATCTAAGGAACTAGGGAGATCATGACCGAACCGACCCGCCTGTATCTGGAGTTCTCCGAACCGACCCG
This sequence comes from Allium sativum, assembly GCA_030737875.1. Classification (NCBI taxonomy): domain Eukaryota; kingdom Viridiplantae; phylum Streptophyta; class Magnoliopsida; order Asparagales; family Amaryllidaceae; genus Allium; species Allium sativum. Next base: position 55,437,085 of record CM060918.1, read on the forward strand.
CTCGCGTGAAGATGTCACGATCCGAACCACTTTTTTGAAGTCACGACCTGATGCTCTGGAGAGGACCATGAACCGATTCGAAGTAGAAGCCAAGAACTGACCCGAACCCGGTGGCTGCTCACGATCCGAACCAGCGAACACCACGAATCGACCAGAAGGTGATGACCACGAACAAGAGATGATCACCATGACCCGACCCGTACGGAGTCTTCCGAACCGATCCGAGATACTTGGATTGGAGGCGTGAATCACGATCCGAACTGGAAGTACGAGTTGAAGTGAAGAGCAGGAACAGAACCGATCCGGAGAAGACCAAAACCCGAGATGCAAAGGTAGTCCAAATGGGAAGTTTGTACCCAGGATCCAGTTGGGAACCAACGAGTTAACTTCATGATTGAGCTTTGCTGCAGGACGTGTGCTACGTCTATAGCTTTTACTCACCATGGAAAGGCAGATATTGGCTACAGATCAGTGCACTGAAGTTGTTATGACTTCATGGGGCAGAGTGATCGTAGCAAGGCTATGAGCCAGTGCAGTGGAGCCATCATGACTCCATGGGGCAGAGTGGACATAGCAAAGGACTAGTGGCTATGGATCATTGCAGTGGTGTCATTACGTATCCATGGGGCAGAGTGATCGTAGCAAGGAATTGGGTGGTCAAAGTGGTGGATATCGTATGCTTTATGCATAGAGTGAGAGATGTGAGGATGGTTGCTATGATTGATTGTTTGCCATCACTATGTCATGCACACCCCCACCCCCGTATTCTTTACACCATATGTTAGTGGCACCTTAGAGTGTTGTATAGTATGTAGTGCTAACTCTTTGGTTGCAGGTCCAAGTTCAGGTATGGTTTAGTATACCTGTTATTGTTCTATTTTGCTGCTTTTTGCTCATACCAGACTTTTGTCTGACATAGAGTTTAATGTCTCTTCTTATTACTCTGGGTGCTCTTAAATGGGCAGACTAGAGATAGCTTAGTTGGTTGTGCACGAGTAGCTGTACCGGAGACGAGCAAGAGGCTCCTACGTATTATCTACATATATTCTCCCTGTGTCGCTGCTAGTCACTACTTTGGGCATTAGTAGTGTACCTTCCTTATTTTCTTTAGAGACAGTTTTCAAAAAGTTGTAATAATAATGATGTGGAACATAAGCTGTATTTGGATTTTCCGCTGCTATGATGTTTAATTTTCAGCTTATGTGTCTCACCTGTTTTATGTTAAGTATGTTATTATTATATTTTATTCCTTACGCTGTGAGACATTCTATAGGTTCCTTGTTAGTTCAAATACCCTTCCTTTCCTTTCTTTGGCGACCGTCCCGTGCTGGTTAGACATTGGCACGGCGCACTTTCATTGAAATGTCGGCTGGTGCGGGCGGGTCGTCACATATGTTTACAGTAATTTCTGTGATGTTTACATTTACTAGCTTATATGTTTGCAGTTTTTTTGTTACATATTCTGTAATACTTTTGCAGTTCTGTTCATACAACAAGTATTTTAAACATCAAAGACAGCATCAGCTAGTTGATTAATAATGCAAATATTTGCTGTTATGTAAGCAATTATTTGAAAAAAGGCATAAGTGTATGCAAGTATTAAAAAAATTTCAAACATCAAATATTTAGAGCATTTACATATATGTATGCAACTAATAATAATACTTTCATATAGGTATGTTTAAAAAAAAACAGCATCGTCTGTAGGAGTAATTCTGCAAAAAACTGTAGTTACGTAAGCAATTATATTGAAAAAATGCATATAAGTATGCAGAATATTATGAACAATGGTACACAAGAACACAACATTTCACAATGTCATGAGCAATTAGAATAACTTAATTTAATACATAAAATACCAAATTAATTTAATTTAGACACTACATAATCATGTCCACCAGTTCGAAAATAAAATATCGGTTAGCATTTTTATAAAAGTATAAACACCACTTTCCCCCTTTTAATCACTGGGTTTGTTTTTGTAATTATAGCTGCTTCGTAATTACTATTGCTACCTCTTTTCCAACACTTACCACAGGATCATCTTCCAACATAGGTCTCTATAATAAGAAGTAAAAAAGTTAACTTTTAAATGTACAGAAGTTATAAATATATGCACTAGTGTGCAAGCATTCTGACTATATGCACAAAAGTGTGCAAGTATTCTGTATAAACGTACGAATGTTCACAAATAATGTTGATACATGCACATATGTGTGCAAATATTCTGAACATATGCAAAAAAGTGTACAAATATTGTTAATAATAGTACAAAATTGTGCAAATAAAAATAATAAATGCACATTAATTATGTGCTGGCATTCTAAATATATGTACACTAGCTTTCAGCTACTATGCATAGATGCCAACAAGTGTTAAAGCATTCTGAACACATGCTTACATGTTTGAAAATATTCATAACAATACCTTAAAATCATGCAAGAACTCTTAATATAATTTTGTAAATATCTGCATATTAGTGTGAAACTATTCAAGATATATGTATACAGTTATGCAAAAATTCTAAATTACTGTATTCAAATGTCCATGCTAAATTCTTCCGCTTATGCAAATGTTCTGAATATATATTTAAATGTATGCAACTTTTCTGATTATACGTATGCATATATGCATCTGTGATGAATAAGTTCATCTTGGAAGCATATGTTTTGAAAATACGCATTCACAAATGCAATAATTTCAGATATATGCAAATAAGTATGCAAGTATTTTGAATATTTAAAGACTAGCGTGCATTCACTCTGAATAAATGCATTCAAACATTCAATTATTCTACATACTTGCATACAAGCATACAACGGTACTGATTAAAAATCATACAATCATGCAACAATACTGTATAAATGCATACTGATTTGCAAGAATTAGGTGATAAACACATAATAACATCATATAATCATGCAATAATTCATATTAACATCATACAACCATGCAAGAATTCTTATTAACAGTTAACAATCATGTAATAATTCTTATGAACAATATACAATGATGAAAAATATTTCGTCTACTCTTATTAGAGTATATTATAAGAAGATTTTATCGATAGTCGGATAAGAAACAAAACAATCAGAATTATACCTTCGTTCTCGCTATTTCAGGTAAGTTGCTGACGAAGACGACATCGATTCTGAAAAAAGAATAAGATGGCGATTAAAATGATGACGACCGACTGTTGATTTCAAAGAGCGATATATTGATTAAGGGTTCTGAAGAATCGTGGATTTGGGTTTTGAAGAATCGTGGATTTAGGGTTTTTATAGAGATCAAAAGAGCGATTCTGATGGATGAAATGAAATAGGATCGTGATTTTAGGGATCTGGATCTAACTAAGGGTAAGATGAGATTTTTTTCAGCCGTGTTTCAAAAATAGGGACCTAACTTATAATAAGTTTATGACCGGATGTGAGCCTAATTTTGAAACTTAATAGGGACCTATAAAAAACGCACCCTTGATTAAATCAATTCTTCACCTTAACTTCTTTCAAAGCATTCATTATATAAATAGAATTTATTATTACTAAATGCCATTTTAAAATCCTTTACCAAATTCACTTACAATTCTTTCCATTATCATTCCTTTTTGGAAATCTCATTTCAATTCTAACCCTTTACTTAATTCCATTATTAAGTATCACCAATTCAAATTTGAGTTTTGACTTCTCATTTCCTTTCATAAAATTGTTATAAAATCTCAAGTTAAACCCCTTTTATCTCGTTTTCTTTTACTTAATTCAAATATTAAGTAAGCATTTATTTTAAGCCATCGTTTCACATAAAATCTTCTTTATAACTTTATAATAAAACTCGAGTTTAAAATAGAACTCGTTTATAACCTCTTTTCAAAACTAATCCATATTCCGTTTCAAAACTCAGTCACTTGCTTAAATGTATTTCATTTAAGAAGTAATTATTTAAATGATTAAAATAATATTTTACTTCATTATTCTAGAATTAGTATTAAATTTCTTTTAAAAATCTTATTCAAGTTAAATAACTATATTCTATATTATTTCATTTCTAATTGGCACAAACTAATTTAATTAAATAATTAGTTTCAATTAAAACAGTTGACTTGGTCAACTCTAAACATGATTAACTCGTTGATCAACTTTAACTCGTCTCTTCATTTAAATTAATTAATGAATTAATTTAAATAATCTCATTTAATTTAATAAATTATTTTAAATAAATATCATTCACTTTGATTCATATTTAATAAATGATAATATAATTCCATTTTAATTGTTTTTAAAAGCAATAAATCTCAGTTGTAAATCGTTACATTAATTAAGATGAGGCACGTGCTCCGCACATGGCTGATTTCACTTTTTATATACTTTATTTTTAAATAATATATTTAAAAATATATATTTAGTTATAAAATAAATTTCATAACTTCATTTTTTATATCGATTTACCTGGCGGAAAATTAATATTTCAAACGATTGATTTATCAACCAACTACCGGCAATTACTCAACCAATAATACTCCTTGGTTTAAAACAAACCTTTTGATCTCAAAACTTGAGTCAACACCAAAGATGCAAGGTGCACTTAACAATATTCTTTAAAATAGTAAAAATGGAGTCGAGAACTAAGAAGATGCAAGTAAAGAGACATAAAGTTTTATAGCGGTTCGATCAAGCGTGATCTACATCCTCTTTATCAAATGATTCAATTATTACCTTTCGGATTACAAAACAAACATACTCTCTCAATACATCCATGATTCACCTCACTCTTCTCACTTTTATACATGGTGAACTTCCAATGAGAAATGGTTGAGATACTCCAAGTATGGATGTCAATAGAATCAACCCGAACTCTCTCGCAAGTTTTGATGAATCTTCATATCTTTGTAATGAATTCAGAGATGGACCTTTGAATTAAACTGTTTGAGATGATCAAATTACTTAGGAGAAGTTGAGAATAGAATTTTACAGCCCTTCGGGATCACCAAAAATCTCCCCCATTAAAGTGGATATCAAGCTTTATTTATAGGAGTGAGGGATGAGTGTAATATAGCTTTCAGGTTTTGGATCGGTATGTTAAGTATTTACGGAAATGCTACTGAGGTTAATTTCCTGTTTCCCAGCTTCCGATCCGATCCAGAGTAATTCTGCCCGATCCAGTATATCTCGAGCCGATTCAACATACCTCTACCCGATCCAGAACCCCTCGAGCCAGTGTAACATGCCTCAACCCAGTCCAGCTCGTCTCGAACCAGTGTAGCGCGCTTCAGCCCGATCTAGTTCATCTCGAGCCGATTCAAATCACACTGCAACAACTCGGTCCGATCCAGATCAGCTGAGGCCGATCCACTTTACTACGAGGTAGGCCGATTAATCACCATACAAACAGGTCGATTCAGCTGCTTATCGGACCATTCCAGAGTGCTCCTATTCGATTCAAACCGATGCAAAACTACACGAGAGGCCTGATCCAATGCCATGTGAATTTGGTTGATAACATTTTGCCCCTTGGAGTTCACAATTTTATTTATGAAAAGTGTGGGCTTCGAAACATTCCAAATCCACGATACTCTGATGGACTATTGACCTCTTATCGTGGGTTTCAAATTTGGATCGGGCTTGCTTTGTTCGTGGCCCGGGTTGATCTGGATCGTCCCGATGCTTGGGTATTCACTTCCCTTTTTCATTTCATTTTGGCTGATAACTCTCTAATGGCGGCTGTTTCTTCCTAAGATGCATTACTTTAAAAATAAAGCGCCCGATTCAGCTTCCCACTCCAATTCGTATCCAAATCGCTCCTCTTCGATCAGTTTGAGTCGAGAATTCAACCCCAAACTCGTGCCATTTCAAACCCAAATCCTCCTTCTTTACACACACAACTGCAGGTATTTTTTTTCTTTTTTGGTAATTTTCTTGCTTTATAATTAGGTTGGAGTTAATTGGATATGGGGAACTTATGCGTTGCTAATTTAAGTCATTTCTTGGAATCACAGGGTTTCGAATTGTGGATTTTGGGTGCTGAAATGGTTTGAACATGTTTGGAATGAAATGGTGGTAGTATGTGATGAATTAAGCTTGCAAAACAGCCTTTGAATTTCGATTTTCTCATGATGCATGCAAGGTGTTTGTAGAAATGTTTGAACCAGGAAGTTGCTCATGAATTGGGATAACACTGAACCGGCTATGGACGATCCAGCTTGGATCAATCCTGGCCGATCCAATAGGGATTGGTCATGACAGATCCAATTTGGATCGGTTATGACCGATTCAATCTGGATCGGTCTGGGCTGATCCGATTTGGATATACTTTGATCGATTCAATCTGGATCGGTCTAGGCTGATCCATTTCGGATCTGCCTTGATCGATTCAATCTGGATCGGTCTAGGCTGATCCATTTTGGACCTGCCTTGTCCGATTTAATTTGGATCGGTCCTAGTTGAATCAGATTGAACTAGCTCTGGCCAATCCAGTTTGAATCGATTAGCGGATCCAAATTCTATTGGTCTAGACCAATTCAACTTGATCCAAATGATTGATCCATTTGAGGGTCTAATCTTTTATCATTTTCCACCCTGTATTTCATTGTCAAACACCTTTACTCGCGTAGAGATGGATACCAGACAGAAATCTCGTCAACAATCTGAAGCAACATCTGAGCCTGCATCGGCCAGTACTTCCATTATTGCAGAAAATCCTTTTGGAGTTGATGCTAATTTTGAATTTCCGACGCCCAAGCCTTTGACTGAAAAACCCGATGATAGTAAACCAAACAAACTGGTCGATTGTGGGTATAAGTCGTTATGTGCTCAATTCAGTATACTAGAGGATGAGTCTAAATTTCCATAGGATGGTGAGCTTGCGAATAAACCTCCCTCTGGATATGTTGCTGTCAATCGACATATGTTGACGATGGGTGGTGTGCCACCTTTTAACCCGTTCATAGAGATGATTCTAAAGCGTCTAGCCGTTGCCCCTATGCAGCTTCATTCAAGTAGTTACGCTATCCTAAACTGCCTTTACATACTTTTTATGAGAACCAAGGAGCGTCCTCCATTCTTCGAAGAGGTTTGCTCTTTATATATTTTCAAAAAGAAACAACCTTTGCCATCGATTGTTAGCTTAAAAGGGAAGTACCCTAAGATTGTAACCAACCTGATGGAAAGTGTCAAAGGCTACTTAGTAAACTATTGCTTTGTGCTCTGCCCCGACAATTTCTATGGAAGATGGATGGAAGGAGGTAATAACATATCCGTACATTTTCTTTTTATCCTTTCAATTAGCTTCCGTATGTGAAATCATCCTCTTTTATTTTGCAGAACTTCCCTCTTCTAGATCAAATGATAATATCAGCGACGAGTTGTATAACACTCTACTAACTATACCTAAGGCATAGAGAAGTAGGAGATATTTGATCACCGTGGAATTTCTTTACCAATACCGTTTGCTTGATCCTTCCCGTACTCTCGAAATGCGATTGTTTCCCAGGACAAGAATTGCAGGCAAAGGCCCTACTCTTAGGTCTCCCTTACAAAAATGCCTTTGTACTGCAGGAAGCAGTAGGACACCTCCCAAGACCAAGCTATCTTCTATTAAGGAAGGGAAGTCCGATCATGAGAAGGGGCGAGGTGGAAATGTTAGAAAAGTGACTGAGGTAGGTGAGGAGGACTTGACTTCTTCGCGAACCCTTTCTGATCCGGCTAAGGGAGATAAAATAGAAGAAGATGCTGAAGTTACTTCTCATGACAATACTAGTGCTAAAAAGACTTCTAAAGAACCCTCCACACCGATAACACCTAAAGGTTATTCTTCGGACATCTTTAAGGATTTAAGTGACATTTTCTCTTCTAAACATATTATTCCTCATGATGTTTCATTATCAGTTCCTACATTGTCTGCAAAGGATAAAGCTAAGAGGGTCATTGACATAGGAATCTCACCAGATGCCTCTTGCAAGGATCTTTGTCACAATACAACTGCTACCAATGTCTCTCTTAACATTGGTTTATTACTACATTGCTTATTGCTTTCCCAAACTTTCCTTTTTGAAAATGTTTTATTCCCTATTGGTGTGAGTACTGAATTCTCGTTGCTTCCTTTATTACAGGTACAAGAGCAATGTTAAAGTCCTCATTCTTGCAAGATTTCAAAGAAAAGCAAAATCAGCAAGACCTAAAGCGTTTTCTAAACAGATGTAACACCCCGCATTTTCTATTAACGTTATAATAATGAATCCTAGAATACTTAATTAAAATTGTGAGAATTAAGGGAAATGGGCCATTGTGTTCGTCTCAGAATTCTGGCTGAGATAGAGTCCGAGTTTGCATAAATTGGACTTCGTGTGAAGAAGTTATGGCCTCCAGAAGTTTCAGAAATTCAAATAAATTCGAACACCTTGAAGAAAAACAAGTTCAAATTCAAACAGAAGCCAGAAGCGGGCTGTGCGGGAAAACTCCTGCCCAGGCAGGTCGACCAGGGGGTCGACCCTAGTGTCGACCTCCTCCCCTAGAGGTCGACCTGGGGGTCGAACTTAGGGTCGACCTGGCCCCCGGCCAGATCTGAAATTTGAATGACTGATGACATGCTGCTGAGTCACTAGGGTTTCTGGATGGTCCTGATCAGGTCTGAGTGGCTGTGATTAACCCCAGGTTCATCTGACGGCTATAATTAAACTGGAGTTCTATATAAACAACTCAATTCTCAACCTAAACACACAAAAAAATCCTAGAACTGAAATGCCGTCAGTGGAGAACTTGGAGTAGCCGTCACCCTTTTTCAATTCAAAGACAAGATGAAAGCTTACATCTAAAATCAAAATTAAAACTTGTTTAATTCAACGATCTTCATCAAAGGCGCGCATCTCTAGTTTCAGAATTCATAATTCAGAACGCATGAATTCCCTTTTAGTTTGTAAGTTAGTTATTACGCAGATTTAAACATCCTTTCAATTGAATTATGACATGTTGTAATTTGGGATATGGAATGATGCTTATGTATAAGATTTGATTCTCGTTTATCTTAAAGTATCGTTGTAATTAATCATGTCTATATGCTTGTGGCGATGAACATGTTGTATATTAATCATGTCTATATGCTTGTGGTGATGAACAATATTGTATGATTTGGGTAATGGATTTATTTTGCCAATTAAATGGTAAAACATGTCACGCGATAAATTGGTGGTTATTTGCAAGTTTAGGATCTAAATCACATGCTTACATGTTAGATTTACATTTATGAATATTTAGAACTATGTCAAGTTGAATCTATTTATGTTGCAAGATTGGATTTGTAGTCCTCTTATGTTTCAACACAAGTTGTCATGCTAAGTGTGATTTAAACATGTTTATGGTAATCCTCTTATGTTTTAACACATAATTTATCATGTCAAGTTGTGATTTAAATATGTTCATAGTGGCTTTCTTATGTTTTGACATACATAAGTTAGTATGCTAAATTGTGGTTTAAAAATTGTGTTTATGTCTTAAACCTCCTTGTTAGACCCATATCAAGTTTACATGAAAATTAGATCCAACTAGTTCACCTTTACCTGTTTAGTTAAGATAATGATACATCTATGCCAAGTTACATGTGATAAGTTAAATGTATGCTATTTTATGTTTATTTCATGTTCCTTGTTTGTTACCCCTTTTTGTTTATGGGTTTGGTCTAATTTGCTAGCCCAACATTTTATGTAATTCATACGTACGTTCTGCGGGGATAACGATGGGAATACATGAAAATTCATGGCATAGGTTTGTTCATAAAATGGTATATTTGATATACCATTTATTGTGAGAAATATTTGAAAAGATAATTATGGCATGAGTAAATTAAAATTAATTTACGTAAAGAAATTTGACATATATAAAAAATATGAATTTAGAAAAGACGAATATGCCTAACCCGAGGTTAGAGTGAGTTGTGGTGTAAACCTGCCCAGAACCGACTGGCATATCTAGTGACCACAACAAGACCGGTCTAATGTGGGTGGTTAGTGCATCAAGCCCAAAAGAACCCGAGGTTAGACTGATTTGTGGTGTAAATATGCCCGGAACCGACCGGCACATCCAGTGACCACAACAAGACCTGTCTAATGTGAGTGGTTGGTGCTTTAATAAATTAAAGCTAAGTCAGAATTGGTAGAGTTAAGTCAAAATTTGGAAAACACATAACCGATTTAACATGTTAACTAAACGAATAGGAGGGGTAAGGTAAACTTGGACACTTGACCAAATAAACATGTTGATTAGAAAACCCTAGTAACGGGGACCCATTTCAGCAGTAACCCACATAGATGTATCATGGTACCCTGAAACTAGGCAGGGTGGGGCACGATTACTGGGCAGGATTATAAGCGGTCAAAACGTCGGCGGTTGGTGGGCCAGTGTAGGTTCCGGCGGAGTATGGGCGTGCACGTACTCCGGAGTGGAAAAATCCGGCATTGGGCATCAGTAGTGTACATTGTGCATCTTGAATCGTGTCGGGTTGCCACCAGAGGGACTGATACACCCCATGGTGGGACCAACACAGGTAGCTACAGTCAAGCGGGGCTGAATGAAACAGGACATGAATGCGTATGAGTAGGAACCAATCGTTAAGGGGATCGTTTTTTATAAACACGTGGGGCTGGTTGAACCGATAGTTGGTAGGTGTAGAGACTATAGTAATGGGTGCGATCACATGTTCCTCTTATCTTATACTAGGGTGTTGTCCTATGTTCTGTTATCACTGTCATGATCCCTTTCCTTGTTTAAATACTAGTAATCACTGAACTTACCAGACTTACTGTCTGACCCATTTTCTCTCGTCTTCTTTTCTTCCACTTCCCTCCCCCCCAGGTTCACAGGGAGGGAATACTATAGCTTAGTCAGACTCTTTGCAAGCTTCAAGAAAGTAGATGTATGATTTGGACTCTCTTTCACCTTGGATATGGCTCTTGGACATTATCCTTGGGGATTTATGCACTTTTACTTTTGGTTTATGCTTCTTATTTGAGCAATCAAGACAGAGATTATGTTATAATGTTTTGGAAGTTATTTTGAGATAATTTGATGTAATGATTTTATATTGAACTACGTATGAAATAAATATTTGAATTTTCGCTGCTTAAATTTATCTGTCTTGTAAAATTTTCTGTGTCTTGTACCCATAACCCTCCACCAAAGTTAAGGCATTCCCTTTGCGAGTGACCTTAACGGAGGTGGGGTGTTACATTGGTATCAAAGCAAAGGTTTACTAGATAAGATAAAAATTTTTGAAAACTATTTTTCAAAAAAGAAATATAAAGAAGCATTTTTCAAGGAAAAGTGTTGTTTTAAATGTAAAAAGGCATAATCCCCAAAGCCATATGCAATATCTTTCTATCCTTCGTTTTGAATCTTTTCTTTTTCGTTTCAGCATGTCTGGGAATGTTAACCTTCCAGAGGGTGTATCGATAACTGGCTGGTTCAGGAGGAACTTAGAGGCTAGGGCCAACGACGCAGGCCCAGCAGATATTCCTCCTCCAGCTGCAGCAGTTCCTCCTCCTCATGCAAATGCTTTCTCAAAGATTTGTAGAGACTTTAGGGCCATGGGTGGAAAGGATTTCAAGAGAACTGAATCATTCGTAGAAGCAAGGAACTGGCTCAAAGAAACTGAGCATTTATTCGTTATCTTCGAGGTGGACAATAGGCAGAAGGTACAGTTGGCAATATGGTTGCTCAAAGACGAAGCTTCCTATTGGTGGGAAGTCACTAACGCTGAAAGACTAGTTGACACGTGGATGGATTTCAGGATAAGGTTTGAGATGAAATTCCTCTCACAAGCTGAACGAAGTTTACAGTTGGAAAGTTCTTATCTTAAGCAAGGAAGTATGACGGTCAAGGAGTACGTCAATCAATTCAATCAGCTGGCCCGATTCAGACCGGACTTAGTGAATACTCCTCATAAGAAGGCTCTCCGTTTTGTCAAAGGATTGAATGAGCCACTTCACGACTTAGCTATGACCCATATACCTATGGGGGCTACATACGAGAGGTTAGAGGATATGGCACTCTTACATGAGGAAGACAAGGGCAAGAATGAGGCAAAAGCGGAAGTGCCTCAAGATAAGAAGGGGGAAGGGTCGCAGAACAAGAAGGCTGATCCATAGAAAGGAGGGAAGAACAACAAACCCCGTGAAAAGAGAAAGTGTAATTTCTGTGGCATTCCCGGGCATTTAATCAAAGACAGCAAGAAGAAGAAGAGGAAGATGGGTGGCTGTTTCGAGACAAGACACATGGCTAGGGCATGCCCAAAGAAGCAAGGGCAAGGAGCTGGACCTTCTTCTGGAGGACAAGTTCACGCTCTCACGGAACCTCCGCAAGAACGAGGTAGAAATATTTCTGTCGAGAGTTTAGTCTATCCTTTTGATCATCCTGTTCGTACACTATTTGATTCTGGCGCATCTCACTCTTTCATATATACTGCTTTAGTGAAATCTCTGCACCTAGACACAGTATATTAGAGGATCCCTTGGTTGTTTCAAATCCAATTGGGGGCTCATCCTGTTTGTCAATGGTTTGTTTGGATTTGAAAATATCTATTCTAAGCGTTGAGTTTAGATGTAATGCCTTTGTTTTGGGCTTCACGGGCTATAGGTTGATTCCAGGCATGGACTGGCTATCCAGTAATGGTGCCGTCCTCGATTGTGAAAAGAGAGTGGTTAGACTCATGACTCGCCTCGGTAATACTCTCGAAATTTCTTGTATTCCCATGAACTCGGTCATGCTTAGTTATCTAGAATCTCTTGATGTGTCTGTAGAGAACCTGCAATTTGTAAGGATAGTTCGTGAATACTCGGATGTGTTTGAAGAGGTAAAGGGCTTGCCTCCGAAGCGGGAGACAAACTTCCGCATATACCTCGTTTATAATGCAAAGCCCGTTGCTTTACCTGTTAGGCACATGGCCCCAAGGGAGAGAAAGGAGCTCAGCAAACAAATCAAAGCGCTGCTTGAAAAGGGGTTCATAAGAAGGAGTATTTCTGAATGGGGTGCTCCGGTAGTGTTCGCGACCAAAGCTGATGGTTCGCTTCGCCTGTGCGTTGATTATAGGGAGCTAAACAAGCTGACCAAGAAGAATAGACACCCACTCCCAAGAATATATGATTTGTTCGATCAGCTTGTAGGTGCATCGGTTTTCTCCCAATTAGATTTAGCTACCGGGTTTCATCAGCTAAAAGTGGCTGAAGACAGCATTGATAAGACCGCGTTCAGAACTCCCGATGGTTTCTTCAAGTGGCTGGTCATGCCCTTCGGCTTGACAAATGCATCCGCTTACTTCGTTGATTTAATGAGCAGGGTGTTCCGAGAGTTCCTCAACAATATTGTGGTGGTCTTCGTAGATGATATTTTGATCTTCTCAAAGAATGAGGAAGAGCATGCTCAGCTTCTAAAGGAAGTCATGGATACTCTCCGTGCACATCAGTTGAAGGCGAAATTCTCCAAATGCCATTCTGGAGAGAAGAAGTTAGGTTCCTTGGACATGTGGTGTCCAAAGAGGGGATAGCTGTAGACCCCGCGAAAGTGGTTGTTGTGCAGGATTGGAAGGTTCCTCGAAACGCAACCGAAGTCCGTAGCTTTCTCAGGCTAGCAGGCTTTTATCGAAAGTTCACCAAAGATTTTGCAAAGATCTCAGCTCCACTAACAAGATTGACAAAGAAGAACCTAGCTTTCAATTGGGATTTGGATTGCGATATTGCTTTCCAACATTTGAAAAGGGCTCTAACAACAGACCCAGTTCTGATATTGCCTGATGGAAGGAAGATGTTTACAGTATACACCGATGCATGCGGAACGGGACTAGGTGCTGTTCTGATGCAAGAAGGGAAGGCAATGGCTTATGGTGGAAGACAGTTGAAAGTACACGAGAAAAACTACCCAACCCACGACCTAGAGTTGGAAGCCATCATTTTTGCGCTTAAGTCTTGGCCCCATTATCTGCTAGGTGATAAATTTGAACTATATACTGACCATAAATCGTTGAAATACTTATTCACGCAGAAAGATCTCAACTTGAGATAGCAAAGATGGATGGAGTTTCTTGTCTCATACGATTTCGCGATTTCCTACACTCCTGGCAAGGGCAAGTGTAACACCCCACCTCCGTTAAGGACACTCACAAAGGGAATGCCTTAACTTTGGTGGAGCATTTTAGTAAACAGAACAGAAAATTTCAAGACAGATAAACAATACTTGAGAAATTATAACTTTATTACAGCAGAAAACAGAAATTAGTATGGTTACATCTTTACCAAAAACTTAAGTACATAAATATCAGTCTTGTTCAGAAAGTCATCAGAGTACAAAACTTTAAAATCATAATCCCCACAGAAGATGCCATAAGAAGTTAAGCCATACTTTACGCACTTCAAGCACTTCAAGTACTTCAAGCAGAAGAAATCCGGATTAGGCTAAAGTATTCCCTCCTTGGAAAACCTGGGGGGGGGGGGGGGGGGTGAACGGAAGAAAAGAGGTAAAAACAAGCAAGGTCAGACATTAAGTCTGGCAAGTCCAGTGACTTCCAGCATATGAACAGATAATAATAATCATGGCAAGCAAATAAAACTGGATGAGAGATAACGGTAACATGAGTAGTAGATATACTTAGGTTAAATAGAAGAAACAGAATGATATAAGCTATTACTTTTCGCTTCTCTGCACTAATACTAGTATAACGGGATTAGGTGTCACCCCAATGTCTAAACTGAAACAGAAACGGGAACAGAATAATTTCCACAGAAGAGAATGCTAGTAATGGGCCTTTACCACCCCAACAGAAAGTACAGAAACAGAATGCTAATAATGGGCCTTTACCACCCGAACAGAAGGTACAGAAACAGATTAATCCCTACAGAAACAGAACGTAGAATTAGGTATACACTAATAAATAGGCCTTTACCACCCCAACAGACGGTACCATGTAGAAACAGACAGGTGTTACCACCCAATAGAAACAGACGGTACCAACAGAAACAGACAAAACTAAGTGTACCCTAAAACCCTACCCCAAGCGATAGACTCCCTAATACATAAATACCCTTTGTCGGCCCCACAATAGGGTGTATCACTCCCTAAAGTGAAAACCAATTGGCACAAACCTATTTACAGATGTCACGGCGTCTTGCATCCTCAGAGGCAGACCGGGATCCATGCACGCACATGACCCAGTTGGAACGCACCATCAACACCCCTCGCCATTATCAGAATGAACTGCTTATAATTAGTTCAGTAAGCGTGCCCGGACCCTACCTACTGTTGGGTCAAAGTTTTGATACCAGAAAGAGTTACTGACTAATATGGGTCCCAAACTACAAATGACACAAGTAATTTTCCTCCTAACCTTGTGTCCCCAGACTAACATATTTCAGATTAACTTGTTTACAAGTTCAGACTTAAAGAGTTCAGATCAACTAGTTCACAGATTAGACAAGTTTTCAGACTAACGGATCAGATATACGGATTTAACAGATTTACAGATTTGTCTAACTTTGTAATTGGGCCTACAGATTCATGAAACGGGTTTGTCAAATTCATTAGTCCAATTGGTTTAACCCTACCCACCCAACACGTTTTAGACATCATATTTATCCCAGATTTGCATTAATTAAATATAAATGCACAGACCTCTCACATTAGGTCGGTAGCTTGTGGCCGCTGGATATGCCGGGTGGTTCCGGGAAGACTTCTGCCACAAGCTAGACCTAACCTCGTGTCTAAGTGTATTTTAGTTATGCCTACGACCTCTCACATTAGACTAGCAGTTTGTGGTCGCTGGTTAAGCCGGTTGGTTCCGGGCAGGCTTCTACCGCAAACAAAGCCTAACCTCGTGTCATAGCCAATTCATTCCAAATACAGATTTTTCAGATATCAGAATAATTCTGTTTATTTAACAGATTAAACTTCCTCACAGGATACAACAGATTAATCAAATTTCCATGGTTTACTAAATCTTAGGTCGAGCCTATGGATTTCCATACCCAGATTACCATTATCTAGTTTTCAACAGATCGGACAATTCAACAGGTGGCAGATCTAGCAGTTTAAGCGATTCAACAGATTTTGCAGATAACAAATTAAGTAGTTTAGGCAATTCAACAGATTTAGCAGATAACGGATTAGGCAATTTAACAGATGTAGCAGATAATAGATTTAGCAGAATATATATATCGTATCTTGCCTAATCATAAATTCAGCCTCAACTCACTTGCTAAATCATGGTCATAATTCATAATACCACATATGCTCCTAATTTTTAGTTAAACATTACACAGTATAGATTATTCTCCATAAATCACGATAAACAATATGAATTATGCCAAATCATAGCCTATGATTCCAGATATCCAAACACCCCTATTTAGGCGCATTCACATTAATAGTTATCCTGTTTTTGTATAGGTCTTTACGCCTAAGTCACATATTCCTTTTTCAAGTCATGAATTTTTACATAAAAGAATATGTCCAAAAATCTAGATTTTTAAACTATAACATGTAGTATGTCCTCAACATGCATTATCATTCATGCATAACATGTTGTAAATTATCTTTAAACTCTAACATCAGACCTTGATTTAAAACATTCATTATGTCCCCAAGTTTCAAGTTGTCCTATAATTCCCTTTCTCCCAAATCACAGATCATCGTACCTAGTATGAACAGATATAGATCTAACATATGTTTATTTCTCAAATTAACTACAGATCTAGATTACAACATGTACTATGTATCTAAATTAGTTTCATGTTTACGGTTAAATCTACGCCCCGAATCCCAAGTCATATGTCCAATATATTTTATGCCTCAATAACAAGTCATATGTTAAATATGCCACATGTCCAATTATATGCCTCAGATTTTATGTCATGTCCTCGAATCAGTCCTGTCCAATTATGCATCATTCATTATTTGTCCCAAACATTTTAGCGTTCGTGCGTTAATCTCTTATGAGATTTGGCTCAGGCTCGTGGTAGCCTGGCTATAGAACAGAAAGAAGAAAGAGATACAGAGTAAGATAGATCTAAACAGAACATACATAATCTCAGATTCAGATTTACAATTCATGCCACAATCATAATTAACGTTTATATCGGAAAATAACTGTACTTGCCTTTCGTGGTTTAAGATAGGAAATAAACTAGTGTTGATGCAGAAAGGCTGAATTACTCTTCTTTAATTGTTGTTGAAGCTCTAAATTTTGATTTGAGATTTGATTTAGCTTTTAATTCTATTCAGGTTGGAAGAAGATGCATCAGTCCAAGTTTTGATTCCAGTAGAGTAGCGACGCCATTTTTATTTTTAATTAGAACAGAGGCAGAGTATAGACAAAATGAAATTGTGTAGAGAAAATGAGGCTAGGTGCTGTTTATATAGGATTAGGCGGAAGAATCTAGACAGAAAACGAGACCAGATACACCAGAATGAATCAGGTTCAAAAACTGGGTTTTGGGAGTAGGTCGACCCCCAGGTCGACACTATGGTCGACCTGGCCCCTAGGAGGTCGACACTATGGTAGACCCCCAGGTCGACCTGGTCCATGGGCGGAAATTTTCCCGCCCAACCTGTTCTGGGATTTTGAATTTGAATTCGAATTTTTGAGCTGTTTTCGATTCTGAAAATCTCTGGAACCTTGGAGGGTCATATCTCCCTCATACGAACTCCGTTTCTCGAAAACTCGGACTCGTTTCCAAGAAAAATTTCAAGATGAACGCAATGGCGCAACCCGTTTCCTTTGATTCTTATTTTAAAAATTAATTATTCTCTGATTTGTTACTTATACGTTCACATAAAATACGGGGTGTTACATTCTCCCATCCTTAAAGGATTTCGTCCTCGAAATCTTCCAGTTAAGAAGAATGTGTCCTACCATCCAGTCATCCATCTACTCAACCATCATCCACAAGCATCCATTGTCCTTAGAAAACTTCTAATGTTGTATGAACATATGCAAAAGTGTGTGTATATGTTCCTTATCTAATGCAAAGATCAGGCAGTCCACTGATTCAGTTGACCTCCTTAATGCGAATTATGTCAGTGCCATGAGTCCAACGTGTATGCAATTTTCCTATTTGATCCATAACATTCTTGTATGAGTGACAACCATTCATTCATATGCAACATCCATGTGATGAGTCAATCATTTTACATCCACAAAAATTGAGAATGCTCAAACATCCATATGCAGTACGAGAGTGTTTTCGAGCCGATCTAGTGTCTAGTGTGTGTATATGCATCCACGAGCAACCACTAGCAACCACTTGCATCCACTTGCAACCATCAAACATAACATGTCTCTAACACATGTTTACACCCATTAGTTTTTATCTAAAGTTCGAAGATTCGATCGATAGCATATAGTCGAATGATGGAAGCGAGTACAGATAAAAAAAACTTAGTTTCCATTAGACATTAGTTGAGAGACTAATTCCCCTAAGTATCAACCCCGAAGACCAAAATCATCATCAGATTGACACCCAGAGGATTACCCTCTTTAGTCAATGTCAAAACTGGAAATTTTAACCTTTTCAGAAATATCCAGATGCTTACAGACTACTAGTACAGATCAGATTATCGAATGATTCTTAGAAAACTAAGCATGGGAAAATCCCACCAAATCCCTCAAAACCTAGAATGTATGCATTACAATCGACTTGACGCCTAATACAGATACCCTCAAACCCCAACCAATCACCAACAGATGAGTCGTAACCCTTATGGGGTTTGAGACTATAACCAGATCAGAAACAAGACTAGTATTAAAGTGCAGAGACTCGACTACAGAATCAGAATGCCATAATCGGAAAGAGTTTTAACTCAATAATCAGATAAGGAAACTAAACTCTCTACGGAAATTTTCCTACTTCTATCCAATCCACCAACTATGAGAGCATTCGCCTGCGTTCCCGAAGTTGGTCATGTCCTTTGTCCTTGCCCCCGTTTCTTCGGGCAGTCCCTAGTGAAGTGTCCCATCTCACCACAGTTGAAGTGAGTGTCCTTCCTCTTTTCGGCAATCCTTGTTCAGATGAGTCGAGCTTCCACAAGTAAAGCACTCTTTCTTATCTTCAGACTTTTCATCCTTCTTTTGTGTTTCCTTTTAGCCTCCTTTGTGAACCAGGTCCATATCCATGAGTTTCTCATCCTTGGGTTGTGCTCCTTAGCCAAACTCCCTCATTCTCATCTTTACTATCTATGTGTAACACGTTGACAAGTCCCTTGAAAGCGGCCTCCATCGCATGGAAAATCCTACAAAGCTCGAAAGAATATTAGCCGTAGGTGAGACTACTGCAGCTACAGATGGAAGTCGGGCGCTTATTTTCCCTTTGACCGGTGTCGTAGTCTTATCAAGCCTACAGAACCATGCCGCGATGAGGTTACCTCCCAGAAAGCCAGGAGCCCCGGAGAAAGAAGGAAACAAAGATTCAAACAGAGGATCAAAAGATAGATATATTGCTTTTGGGGAATACGTTTTTCAAAAATAAGCTTTACTTTTGAAAATACTTCCTTTTTAAAACCTTTTTGAAAATAATTTTCGAAAACTTTACCCAATCTGGTAACCTTTAGCTCTGATAACAAGTGTAACACCCCACCTCCGTTAAGGACACTCACAAAGGGAATGCCTTAACTTTGGTGGAGCATTTTAGTAAACAAAACAGAAAATTTCAAGACAGATAAACAATACTTGAGAAATTATAACTTTATTACAGCGGAAAATAGAAATCAGTATGGTTACATCTTTACCAAAAACTCAAGTACATAAATATCAGTCTTGTTCAGAAAGTCATCATAGCACAAAACTTTAAAATCATAATCCCCACAGAAGAAGCCATAAGAAGTTAAGCCATACTTTACGCACTTCAAGTACTTCAAGCAGAAGAAATCCGGATAAAGCTAAAGTATTCCCTCCGTGGAAAACCTAGAGGGGGGGGGGGGGGGGACGGAAGAAAAGGGGCGAAAACAAGCAAGGTCAGACATAAAGTCTGGCAAGTCCAGTGACTTTCAGCTATGAACAAATAATAATAATCATGGCATGCAAATAAAATTGGATGAGAGATAACGGTAACAAGAGTAGCAGATATACTTAGGTTAAACAGAAGAAACAGAATGATATAAGCTATTACTTTTCGCTTCTCTGCACTAATACCGGTATAACATGATTAGGTGTCACCCCAATGTCTAAACTGAAATAGAAACGGGAACAGAATAATTTCCACAGAAGAGAATGCTAGTAATGGACCTTTACCACCCCAACAAAAAGTACAGAAACAGAATGCTAATAATGGGCCTTTACCACCCGAACAGAAGGTACAGAAACAGAAATAGATTAATCCCTACGGAAACAGAATGTAGAATTAGGTGTACACTAGTAAATAGGCTTTTACCACCCCAACAGACGGTACCACGCAGAAACAGACAGGTGTTACCACCCAACAGAAACAGATAGAACTAAGTGTACCCTATAACCCTACCCCAAGCGATCGGCTCCCTAATACATAAATACCCTGTGTCGGCCCCACAGTAGGGTGTATCACTCCTTAAAGTGACAACCAATTGGCACATACCTATTTACAGATGTCACGGCGTCTTACATCCTCAGAGGCAGACCGAGATCCATGCACGCACATGACTCGGTTGGAACACACCATCAACACCCCTCGCCATTATCAGAAAGAACCGCTTATAATTAGTTCAGTAAGCGTGCCCGGACCCTACCTACTGTTGGGTCAGAGTTTGATACCAGAAAGGGTTACTGACTAATATGGGTCCCAAACAACAGATGACACAAGTAATTTCCCTCCTAACCTTGTGTCCCCAGACTAACAGATTTCAGATTAACTTGTTTACAAGTTCAGACATACAGAGTTCAGATCAATTAGTTCACAGATCAGACAAGTTTTCAGACTAACGGATCAGATATACAGATTTAACAGATTTACAGATTTGTCTAACTTTGTAATTGGGCCTACGGATTCACGTAACGGGTTTGTTGAATTCATTAGTCCAATTGGTTTAATCCTATCCACCCAACACGTTTTAGACATCATATTTATCCCAGATTTGCATTAATTAAATATTAATGCATAGACCTCTCACATTAGGTCGGTAGCTTATGGCCGCTGGATATGCCGGGCGGTTCCGGGCAGACTTTTGCCACAAGCCAGACCTAAAATCATGTCTAAGCATATTTTAGTTATGCCTACGACCTCTAACATTAGAATGGCAGTTTGCGGTCGATGGTTAAGCCGGTTGTTTCCAGGCAGGCTTCTACCGCAAACAGAGCCGAACCTCGTGTCATAGCCAATTCATTCCAAATACAGATTTTTCAGATATCAGACTAATTCTGTTTATTTAACAGATTAAACTTCTTCACAGGATACAACAGATTAATCAAATTTCCATGGTTTACTAAATCTTAGGTCGAGCCTATGGATTTCCATACCCAGATTATCATTATCTAGTTTTCAACAGATCGGACAATTCAACAGGTGATAGATCTAGCAGTTTAAGTGATTCAACAGATTTTGCAGATAACAGATTTAGCAGTTTAGGCAATTCAACAGATTTAGCAGATAACGGATTAGGCAATTTATCAGATTTAGTAGATAACAGATTTAGCAGATTATATATATCATATCTTGCCTAATCATAAATTTAGCCTAAAGTCACTTGCCAAATCATGGTCATAATTCATAATACCACATATGCCCCTAATTTTTAGTTAAACATTACACAGTACAGAATATTTTCCATAAATCACGATAAACAATATGAATTATGCCAAATTATAGCCTATGATGCCAGATATCCAAAAACCCTTATTTAGGCGCATTCAGATTAATAGTTATCCTGTTTTTGTATAGGTCTTTAGGCCTAAGTCACATATTCCTTTTTCAAGTCATGAATTTTTACATAAAAGAATATGTCCAAAAATCTAGATTTTTAAACTATAACATGTAGTATGTCCTCAACATGCATTATCATTCATGCATAACATGTTGTAAATTATCTTTAAACTCTAACATCAGACCTTGATTTAAAACGTGCATTATGTCCCCAAGTTTCAAGTTGTCCTATAATTCCCCTTCTCCCAAATCATAGATCATCGTACCTAGTATGAATAGATCTAGATGTAACATATGTTTATTTCTCAAATTAACTACAGATCTAGATTACATCATGTACTATGTATCTAAATTAGTTTCATGTTTACGGTTAAATCTACGCCTCGAATACCAAGTCATATGTCCAATATATTTTATGCCTCAATCTCAAGTCATATGTTAAATATGCCACATGTACAATTATATGCCTCAGATTTTATGTCATGTCCTCGAATCAGTCCTGTCCAATTATGCATCATTCATTATTTGTCCCAAACATTTTAGTGTTTGTGTGTTAATCTCTTATGAGATTTGGCTCAGGCTCGTGGTAGCCTGGCTATAGAACAGAAAGAAGAAAGATATTCAGGATAAGATAGATCTAAACAGAACAGAACAGACATAACCTCAGATTCAGATTTACAATTCATGTCACAATCATAATTATCGTTTATATCGGAAAATAACTGTACTTGCCTTTCGTGGTTTAAGAAAGGAAATAAACTAGTGTTGATGCAGAAAGGCTGAATTTGTAACAGCCCGCATTTTACGTATCGGAGGATCGTAAAATATTTTTATTTTATTCCCTGAGGGTTGGATCATTCTCATCTTTTGATATGTTGCTTATGGGGATGTGTGACATGTCCATAATTTTTACCGATTTTGTTTGTGACCATTTTGCCCCTGTCAGTCTTGTACTGGGCATTTTCCATTCTCTTATGGGGAGGCTTTGATCTCCTTCTTCCTCTAACATCTTTCCACCATTAAAATTCCAAAATCCAAGGAGGGAAATCGAAGATCTACACCATAAGAGGCTAGATCTACATCGTCTCAAGGGCGAATTCATCGGATTGAAGAGTTTGATTCGAAGTGTTCGCTGTCCGGATTGCGTTTTCATTGCTTTTGCTTAGATTTGGATAATTGGTGAGTGATTTACATCTCTCATTCGGATTCATGCAAGTATATGGGTTTTAGGATTTAATTTCATCATTTCCATGTTATTTTCCTTAGATCCACACCATGCTAAGTCCATTTTATATATGAATCACCTTAGGATCTGATCTAGATAATTTAAATGGTTAATTTTATGATTTTTCTCAAGATTATGCAAGTTAGATCCGTTTTTATGTTCATATGATTCACTTATCATGTTTTGGGAAATTTATGTGTTTTGATGGAAATTGTTAGATTGATGATATTGTTGGTTGCATAACATGTTTGTGATTGCGTTTGGATGAATCGGATAAGCTGGTTTCGTCGGATTCGTCGTTTGGCGAAGTTTTGGTTGAAATCGGAGTCGAATTGGAGATGTGCAGGTTTCTAGTCGTCCTGGAGTTGGTCGGGTCGGTCTGGAATGAGGTGGTCGGTCATAGTATGGGTTGGGAAGCAAGTCAGGGAGCTGGTCGGTTTAAGCTGGTCGGTCCAGAAGGAGCAGAAGTGTTTCTGGTCAGTTTCAGATGGTGGCATTCTGGTCGATTTCAGATGGTGGCATTCTGGTTGGTTTTTACTGGAAGCAAATCCTGGTCGCTCTGAAGGAGTTGGTCGGTCAGGTGGAGCAAAATCTAGTCGGTCTTGACGGGGTCGATCCAAAGCTGGTCGGTCCCAAGGAGGTCGAGTCGATCCAAAGCTGCAAGGAGGTCGAGTCGATCCAAAGCTGCATGGAGGCGGGTCGTTCTGGAGCAAGGCTGGTCGGTTTTTGGCGGGTCGTTCTGGAGCAAGGCTGGTCGGTTTTTGTCTGGTCATTCTGGAGCAAGGTTCTGGTCGATTTTGGTAGGGTCGTTTTCTGAAAAAGTACGTTTTCGGGTACGACTCGGGTACAAGACTGAACCCTAGCCGCAGCGCAGTGATGTGTTTTGGTTCAGTGATGGCGTGACTTCGAGGTGATTCAAGTAGGAAGACTCGAAGTGATGAATGTGTTCGTTGATCAAGGTGGAACAACGAATGCGGAGACAACTCAAAGGTCGTGAGTTGGTGGATAATGGCTGCTCGAGAAGGTTGCTTGAGCTATGAAACATCGTCGAGGTTGGACGATTAGAGATGCGAAGGCCGAGAAGTCATCGTTGTCGTAAGTTCTAGCAGGCTCAAAGCAAGGGTACGATGGGTATCGTTGAAAGGCCCAAAAGACCGGTTGTTGGTCGAGTACCCTGGGTCTTTCTGGTTGGGGAAAGGCCTAGTGTCAAGGTTGGACATTGCCAAGGTTGGGCATACGGAGTTCATGCTAGAACTGGGGTTATCATTAGCCCTTGACATATGGCAAGGTTGGCCGTCATACGATAATGATGATTTCGAAGCAGGATTGGCGGTGATAGCCAGAGTCGGTTATGGATGATTGTTTGTTCTGTTTGTACTATCTCACATAGATTATCCAAAGTCGAGGGAGATGTTCTTTGAGTGCTTAAGTGATATTGGTTTAGGCCTCTGGCGAGGGTACTTGAGGAATGTTAAACTCGATTAGGGTTGTCTATGTGAGACTTATATAATCTGGATGTTATGTGTGTTCTTTATGATTGAATGGGTGTTCTGGTTTCTATGGATGAATGGTTGAAATGCTTGGTGTAAAGGCTATCACTGTCCGATGTGGGGAAGATAAGGTTGAGTTCTTCTCTGTTGATGTGGGTAGATAAGTTGTTCATTTACCCATTCTCATATGCTTTCTTGTTGAAGTTTGTTAGCTGTATTATCGCTCACTAAGACTATTGTCTGACTCAAGGTTTTATGTCTCCTCTTATTACCTTGGGCTGTTCATCCGGTTGTGGATGGGCGTACTAAGTAGCAGGTTACAGGTAATGGAGCTTAGTGATACGAGGAAGCTGAGCGACGACGAGCAGGAGGCTGGCGTACCAGTTTTATTCTATCTAGTATTTTTGTTTCCGCTGTTTGAGTTGCTTGAGAGTTGTAGTGAGGCCTTATGTACAAACTTGGATATCAGTTGGATAATCTTTCTGGATGTTGAAAGAGTTTCAAAAATTTGCTATATGATACCTCATTACTATCACCTGTTGTATATGTTCTATTATATTTTATCCTTGCGCTGTGAGTTCTACGACAGGTTTCGATGTGTTCACTTACTATGATGATCGTCCAAAGCAGCCTGGCACGCCTTTCAGCGCATTATTCCTCTTGTTTAGTGTGAGGGTTATGGGCGGTCATCACAGAATTACTCTTCTTTAATTGTTGTTGAAGCTCTAAACTTTGATTTGAGATTTGATTTAGCTTTTAATTCTACTCAGGTTGGAAGAAGATGCATCAGTCCAAGTTTTGATTCCAGCAAGTAGCGACGCCATTTTTATTTTTAATTAGAACAGAGGCAGAGTATAGACAAAATGAAATTGTGTAGAGAAAATTAGGCTAGGGGGTTGTTTATATAGGATTAGACGGACGAATCTAGACAGAAAACGAGACCAGATACATCATAATGATTCAGGTTCAAATACTGGGTTTCGGGAGCAGGTTGACCCCCAGGTCGACACTATGGTCGATTTGGCCCCTGGGAGGTCGACACTATGGTCGATTTGGCCCCTGGGAGGTCGACATTATGGTCGACCCCCAGGTCGACCGGGTCCATAGGCGGGAATTTTCCCGCCCAGCCTGTTCTGGGATTTTGAATTTGAATTTTAATTCGAATTTTCGAGCTATTTTCGATTCTGAAAATCTCTAGAACCTCGGAGGACCATATCTCCCTCATACGGACTTCGTTTCTTGAAAACTCGGACTCGTTTCCAAGAAGAATTTCGAGACAAACACAATGGCGCAACTAGTTTCCCTTGATTCTTATTTTAAAAATTAATTATTCTCTGATTTGTTACTTATACGTTCACAAAAAATACGGGGTGTTACAGCAATGCAGTAGCTGACGCCTTGAGTAGAAAGAAACTGACCTTAAGCCCTCTCTTTGTGGAAAGGCAAAGCTTGGAGTTTATAGCAAGCTTTAACTTCAGACCCTCCTCCGATTTTGTACCTGGCTTGCTAGCAACATTAGAAATGCGACCAACTCTATTAGACTCAATCGGAGCCGCGCAAAGAGAAGACCCTCGGCTAGCTAAAGTGACGGACAAGTTAATTAGGGGTGAGACTTCTAGTCACCTCAATAGATACTCCATGGATGCCAAGGGCTGGTTAAGATGAGATGGAAGACTATGTGTCCCACAAGCAAGGGGTTTGGTAAAGGTGGTTCTAGAAGAGGCACACCATTCCAAACTGACCATACACCCAGGCGGAGATAAAATGTATAAAGACATCAAAAGAGTTTTCTTTTGGAATGGCATGAAGCAAGACATAGCTGAATTTGTTTCTAAGTGTTTAATATGCCAAAAAGTCAAGGCGGAGCAGAAGTAGCCTGGTAGTCTGCTCCATCCTCTAGAAGTTCCACAATGGAAATGGGATAGCATCTCAATGGGCTTTATAGATGGGTTTCCTAGGTCAAGAAGGGGCAATACCAACATTTGGGTAATAGTGGACAGGCTCACAAAAAGCGCCCACTTTATACCCGTCAAGAGTAGAAGGAGTGCCTCATCTCTAGCATCCATATATTTTAAAGAGATAGTTCGTCTCCATGGGATACACTCCAGCATAGTGAGTGATCGAGATCCTATCTTCACGAGCGAGTTTTGGAAGAGTTTACAAGAGGCTGTAGGCACACAGTTATGCTTAAGCATGGCCTATCACCCTCAAACTGATGGCTAGACAGAAAGAGTCAACAAAGTATTAGAAGACCTCTTGAGGTTTTGCATTATTGACTTCGGAGGTACATGGGAGGATCATCTACCTTTGGTGGAATTCACTTACAACAATAGCTACCAAGCCACCATAGGCATGGCACCTTTCGAATCTTTATATGGAAGACCGTGCAGGTCACCAACCTGCTGGTGGGAGTCCATAGACAAGCTCATCCGCGGACCATACATGATTAGGGAGACTTCAGAGGAAGTAGACTTGATACGAAGAAGAATGAAGACCGCCCAAGATAGACAGAAGTCCTACGCAGACAAAAGAAGAACTGACCTTGAGTTCAAAGTTGGAGATAAGGTGTTCCTTAAAGTATCTCCTTTAAGGAACATCATTCTCTTTGGATCCGCAGGAAAATTAGCACCAAGATTTGTAGGGCCATTCCCTATCATCGAGAAGATTGGGAAGCTGGCTTATAGGGTATAGCTCCCCGAAAGATTGGCCGGGATTCATAATGTCTTTCATGTCTCTCACCTATGGAAATGCTTACACGAATCTGCGGAAGTGGTAGAACCAAGTATGCTAGAGGAAGTTGAAGTTGAATGAGAAGCAACTGTAAGGAGAGTTCCAACCCGTATCTTGGGAATAGAGGTCAAAAAGCTATGCAACCGTGAAGTTAAGCTCGTCAAAGTTCAATGGAGCAACACCGAGGAAGACACGACTTGGGAAACTGAGGACAGAATACGCGCAACTTACCCTTTTCTTTTGAGGGTACGTCTTTAATCTCTTTTTCCTCAAGTTTATGCTCGTATCTATCTTTTTAGGTATATCTCCTTGATCATATCTTTTATCCTTAGGAAGGAACCCATTTGGATGTAAAAATGTAATTGAAACATGTTATGATTGATGGTTGCAAGTGGTTGCTAGTGGTTGCTAGTGGATGCATATACACACACATTAGGTATTAGATCGGCTCAATCACTTCCATATTGCATATGCATATATGTATCGGTTTATGGATTAAAACTTGGTGTGTTATCATATGGACATTTCATTTGTATGAATGGTTGTGCACTCATGTAAGAAATTTTGAGTAGGAAAAATTGCATTCATAATGGGCTCATGGCACTGACATAATTTGCATTAAGAAGGACAACTGAATCAGCAGACTGCCTGATTTTGCATTAGATATGGACATATACACATACAATGCATATGATCATGAAGCATTAGAAATCTTTTAAGGACAATGAACGCCTGTGTTTGATGGTTGAGTAGATGGGTGTTTGGATGGTAGGTTATAAGTTCTTCTCGACTTGGAGATTTCGGGGACGAAATCCTAAAAGGAGGGGAGAATGTAACACCCCGTATTTTCTATTAACATTATAATAATGAATGCTAGAATACTTTATTTAAAATGTGAGAATTAAGGGAAATGGGTTATGCCATTGTGTTTGTCTCGGAATTTTGGTTGAGATAGAGTCTGAGTTTGCGTAAACTGGACTTCGTATGAAGAAGTTATGGCCTCCAAAAGTTTCAGAAATTCAATTAAATTCGAACAGCTCGAAGAAAAACAAGTTCAAATTCAAACAGAAGCCAAAAGCGGGCTGGGCGGGAAAATTCCCGCCCAGGCAGGCCAACCAGGGGGTCGACCCTTGTGTCGACCTTCCCCCTAGAGGTCAACCTGGGGGTCGACCTAGCCCTCGGCCAGATCTGAAATTTGAACTACTGATGACATGCTACTGAGTCACTAGGGTTTCTGGATGGTCCTGATCAGGTCTGAGTGGCTATGATTAACCCTAGGTTCATCTGACGACCATAATTAAACTGGAATTCTATATAAACAACTCACTTCTCAACCTAAACACACACAGAAAAATAATCCTAAAACTGAAATGCCGTTAGTAGAGAACTTGGAGTAGTCGTCACCCCTTTTTCAATTCCAAGAAAATATGAAAGCTTTCATCTAAAATCAAAATTAAAACTAGTTTAATTCAATGATCTTCATCAAAGGCGCGCATCTCCAATTTCAGAATTCAGATTTCAGAATGCAAGAATTCCTTTTTAGTTTGTAAGTTAATTATTACGTAGATTTAAACATCCTTTCAATTGAATCATGACATGTTGTAATTGGGATATGGAATGATGCTTATGTATAAGATTTGATTCTCGTTTATCTTAAAGTATCGTTGTAATTAATCATGTCTATATGCTTTTGGTGATGAACAGGTTGTATATTAATCACGTCTATATGCATGTGGTGATGAACAATATTGTATGATTTGGGTAATGGATTTATTTTGCCAATTAAATGGTAAAACATGTCACGTTATAAATTGGTGGTCATTTGCAAGTTTAGGATCGAAATCACATGCTTACATGTTAGATTTACATTTATGAATATTTAGATCTATGTCAAGTTGAATCTATTTTTGTTGCAAGATTGGATTTGTAATCCTCTTATGTTTCAACACAAGTTTTCATGTTAAGTGTGATTTAAACATGTTTATGGTAATCCTCTTACGTTTTAACACATAAGTTATCATGTCAAGTTGTGATTTAAATATGTTCATAGTGGCTTTCTTATGTTTTGACATACATAAGTTAATATGCTAAATTGTGGTTTAGAAATTGTGTCCATATGTTAAACCTCCATGTTAGGAGCATATCAAGTTTACATGAAAATTAGATCCAACTAGTTCACCTTTACCTGTTTAGTTAAGATAATGATACATCTATGCCAAGTTACGTGTGATAAGTTAAATGTATGCTATTTTATGTTTATTTCATGTTCCTTGTTTATTACTCCTTTTTTTTATGGGTTTGGGCTAATTTGCTAACCCAACATTTTATGTAATTCATATGTACGTTCTACGGGGATAACGATGGGAAAACATGAAAATTCATGGCATAGGTTTGTTCATAAAATGGTATATTTGATATACCATTTATTATGAGAAATATTTGAAAAGATAATTATGGCATGAGTAAATTAAAATTAATTTACATAAAGAAATTTGACATATATAAAAAATATGAACTTACAAAAGACGAATATGCCTAACCCGAGGTTAGACTGAGTTGTGGTGTAAATCTGCACGGAACCGACCGGCATATCCAGTGACCACAACAAGACCTGTCTAATATGGGTGGTTAGTGCATCAATCCCAAAAAGAACCCGAGGTTAGACTGAGTTGTGGTGTAAATCTGCCCGGAACCGACCGGCACATCCAGTGACCACAACAAGACCTGTTTAATGTGAGTGGTTAGTGCTTTAATAAATTAAAGCTAAGTCAGGATTGTGTAGGGTTAAGTCAAAATTTGGAAAACACTTAACCGATTCAACATGTTAACTAAAAAAATGGGCGGGGATAGGTAAACTTGGACACTTAACCAAATAAACATGTTGATTAGAAAACCCTAGTAACGGGGACCCATTTCAGCAGTAACCCACATAGATGTATCATGGTACCCTGAAACTAGGCAGGGTGGGGCACGATTACTAGGCTAAATTATAAGCGGTCAAAACGTTGGCGGTTGGTGGGCCAGTGTAGGTTCCGACAGAGTATGGGCGTGCACGTACTCCGAAGTGGAAAAATCAGGCACTGGGCATCAGTAATGTACACTGTACATCTTGAATTGTGTCGGGTTGCCACCAGAGGGACTGACACACCCATGGCGGGACAAGCACAAGTAGCTACAGTCAAGCGGGGCCGAACGACACAGGACATGAATGCGTATGAGTAGGAGCCGATCGTTAAGGGGATCGTTTGTTATAAACACGTGGGGCTGGGTGCAGAGACTATAGTAATGGGTGCGATCACATGTTCCTCTTATCTTATGCTAGGGTGTTTTCCTATGTTCTGTTATCAGTGTCATGATCCCTTCCTTGTTTAAATACTAGTAATCACTGAACTTACCATACTTATTGTCTGACCCATTTTCTCTCGTCTTCTTTTCTTCCATTTCCCTCCCCCCCAGGTTCACAGGGAGGGAATACTATAGCTTAGTAAGACTCTTTGCAAGCTTCAAGAAAGTAGATGTATGATTTGGACTCTCTTTCCCCTTGGCTATGGCTCTTGGACATTATCCTTGGGGATTTATGCACTTTTACTTTTGGTTTATGTTTCTTATTTGAATAATCAAGACATAGATTATGTTGTAATGTTTTGGACGTTATTTTGAGACAATTTGATGTAATGATTTTGTATTGAACTACGTATGAAATAAATATTTTAATTTCCGCTGCTTAAATTTATCTGTCTTGTAAATTTTTCTGTGTCTTGTACCCATAACCCTCCACCAAAGTTAAGGCATTCCCTTTGTGAGCGACCTTAACGGAGGTGGGGTGTTACAACAAACCTCGTCCTTCAGAACAACCACGTCAGCCCAATCCTCCTCAGCATTCACAAACATTCCATGATTCTCGGCCACTTTCTGAGCTTCCTGAAACCAAAGAACAAAGGCTTTGGAGGAAGGATGATGAAGCTCGGTGGGAGGAAAAGGAAGGAAAAAAGATTGAAAAGAAAAAGAAGAAGTCCAAGCGATAAGAAGCTGCGGGTGAAGGGAATAAGAGTGATTCTCGAAAGCGCCATAAGTCGGATGACTCTTCTCTGCCAAACGCTCACTCCACCTTCAAGGAAATGTCTCTGGCCTCTCCATCAATCACTCTTGTCCCTGCTGACCTTGAGACCATCATGAACAGGTGGCCTTATATCCCTGGTCAGGCTGATTTTGGCCTTGCTGACCGGTTCCCAGGTTGGAATCTCAGAGGAACACGTATCGATCTGGATATCTATCCCAATGACAAGCGAGATTTTCTTGAACAGTTTGATAGCTTGAAAAGTAGTGCATCTTCACATTTTGTTGTGACTCAGAATCAGTTGCATACAGCTAGGGATCAATTTGACATGAAACTGGACAAGCTCAAAACTGAAGCCGAGAAGCAATTAGGATAGTGGTGGATGTTTGCTCACGAACTTTCAAGCGTTAACGGGGTTAGCCTCGATCGTATCGCCACCTTAGAGGGTGACAAGGCCGTTCTAATTAAAGCCATAAAATCACAAAAGAAAATTATTGCTTCCCATTCCGAGAAGGCTTAGAATTGTCAAACTTGGAGCTGGAAAATAAGAGGCTTAAAGAGGTTCTTGCTGCTGCAAAGCTGAATAAAAATGCTCTATCGGCACAACTACAAGGACCTCAAACCTCTAGACAGATGACTAAAACTCTGTTAGCCATGGAAAAGGACTCATCAGCTTCCTACCAACAAGAGAATGCTTCTCTTCATGAGAGGATTGCTTCACTTAGCACAACCCTTGAGAAAGAGAAGCTTAAAGCTGCTGCCGATCTTGAGAAGGTTCGCTCAAAAGATGAAGATTCCTTTTTTGACTTCTATGTTTACAGCGTCATGAACAAAGGAAGCTTGTGTTTCTTGGAGGAAAAATTCGAGACTACTCTAGCTCATGTTTGG
This sequence comes from Allium sativum, assembly GCA_030737875.1. Lineage (NCBI taxonomy): Eukaryota > Viridiplantae > Streptophyta > Magnoliopsida > Asparagales > Amaryllidaceae > Allium > Allium sativum. The sequence goes on from CM060918.1 coordinate 55,469,325, forward strand.
GAGCGAGTTTTAGAAATCGATGAAGGATTTCGTAGCGAGGATGATCTCATTGAGGATCTCCTTGATCCAAAGTCTCGTAATGCTCTAACCGTAGGGAAGGCTTAGTTGCTAGTGGCCTTCTTGGAGACAAAGCATGATGTTCGGGGGAACCCATTCTAAATACAAATGTGGAAACCCATATGGACATTGTCAATGTTGAGGCCTTTGATCCGCAGACTCTTGTTGATCCTTCTAACCCTCAAAAAGACAAAAGAGAAGGTAACGATGCTGGTAGCCCTCCTGATGCAAGCGGGTTTGAAGTCGAAGCACGTATGAATATCAAGGCGAGTCCCATGGCTGCAGGTTAACCTGAGGTTGCTTAATTTGTACCAAACTTATACCACTTGTTTTCTTCTCCTGGTGCAACCACATACTTAACTCACTAGTTATCTTCCTTAGGTTTGATCTCACCAACACTTCCTACTGGTGGATTTACTGCCATGATGACCGAAGCCACAACCACTGACTCAATTCTAATATCAACACCCCCTTCCCCAGCTCTTCCTCCAAGCCAGGGTGACAAGTCCCTGGTTACTGTTACGACCCCGGAGTCCCTGGATGGCAAGATTGGAGCAATTGTAGACTTGGACAAGGACATTGATTATTTCACAAGCAAGGAGGATTCAGAGCATACTGACGAGTTCCCCACACAAGACATTGAGATTCAAGAAAAACGGGGGACGTCTACAAGCCGCAAGGGAAAAATGATAGTCAGGAAGAAGAAGAAGGCCATTATTATATCTTCCCAAGAGAGTCCCTGTGGTATGGTGGTCAAAGATGGAGATCAATCGGCAGGACCGACTTTAAGATCTGGGAGCTCGAAGAACGGAAAGAAGAGGTAATGCCTCAAACCAGTTTCCCTTATGCTGCTATTTCCCTTTTATGCATTGTGTTTAGACCGGTTGTATATGCGAGTGCCGACCCTCGCTCACTTACTTTTACGCTTGTTACTCTGCGCATTCTTATGACTCGTAGTTTGTGTTTGACTTTGTAATTTCGTGATCTGATTCTGTGCTGCTAGAATGAAACTGCGTTCTTCTTATTGTAATCGAACTTTGTTTTACTTTGCTGCTTTGCACTCTGCACTTGTCATCCTTTCATGATTGCAACACATAAATTTACACTGTAAATTACTTGTTAATGCAATACTTGGTATAAGAATGATCCTGTGGCATTTTGGTAAGTCATTACTTACCGCAGCCATGAGTTATTGCTAAATGACTTTGCTCAACCAATTTTTCAGTTGCCCCATCTTGATTTTGGCCGTATCAACTCCTAAAACTTCTTCCTCGCGAACAACCACCTTTGTGTTTGTCACGGTATTGAAGTTCTTGAGTTTGCTACAGCCATTTCAGGATTCAACTTAGGTTTAACTTTCGATCTCAAGCTGTGACAAATCTGTGGTATGTTTGAGAAACAAGCATTATTGAATTTCTTCAATGTGGTGGTATTGTCCCTTACCAAGGTTTGTCACAGGTTTCTTAGAGTTTAGAAACTGTACTTTATGGTTGATTTCCTCTGAAACCTTTGAACCACGCATTCTTGCTATCACTGATTTTTAATGTGATCATGATTAAGGGATTCTGGCCTAACTGTTTCAACTCATACCCTTTAAAGGAAGATGAGTTTCCAGTCCTTCGTGCCCCTGTTTGAGACGTCCTATATTTTTTGCTTTCCTGAAGGAATATTTGTAAACCCATTATTCGTTGTGACCAAATGACTTAGTGACTTGAAGAATTTGTAGGGTGCCTTCCAAGAAGGACTTTGGGTCCGTCACTAACCGAATTTGGAGGACCCGACATATGATCTTATGCTCCAGTAAGGGTCTTTATAATCCGCCTGTAACTAGATGTGGAAGACCCAGAACTGATAGTTGGGTTTGGAAGTCCCAACATCTGATCGAATGCCCACGAAGAGGTCTTTTGGAACCCAGTGTTTATATTGTTATCCTGCTATGTACTAATGGCATTGACGATGAACCGGGTGCCCCTCGGGGAGGTCTTTGGTATAAAGGCCCAGAATATGTCGCAGCTGGACCATATATTAATGGTACTGGCGACTGACTATGTGCCCCTCGGGGAGGTCTTTGGTTTATTGGCTGCGCTGTTCCACGGGGCAGATGCTAGTTCTTTTATCGGGGTTTACCACAATTTGTTAGAACTAGGGCCTAAGACCTTGCTATTAAGAAGGTTCCCGTTTGGCGAAACTTGCAATTTTGTTTGTGATTTAAGCGTCATGTCATTTGACAGGCCTAAACTTGGTGTCTTGTACTTTCACCGCTATGCTTTCCATGTCACCGAGCTAATTGTGAATGATGTTTTTGAGCATTAAGCGATGACCCAATAGCCTCAAGGACTATTTAGGTTATAGTGATATCAATGTATCCTTTAGAGGACCTTCAATCAAAAATCAATCATTAGCGAGTAATTTGCAAATGTACGATTTAGGCAAATGATTCGATTTATATTTACAAAACTTATAATAGTGTTGCATAGTATGTACAATGCATGTTGTTTATAAATGCTACGAAAGAAACATTAAAAGAAGTAGCGACGGAGATGTATAGCATTCCATGCTCTTGGGAGTTGGAATCCGTTTGTTGTCTTTAGTTAAAATGTACCATCCGAGAATTTTTTGCCTATCACATGTGGCTCCTCCCAGTTGGATCCTAGTACTCCCGTTCCTGTCATGATTCTCTTAAGAACGAGACCCCCAACTTGGAAAGTCCTTCTGCAGCTTTTGGCCTAACTGAGAACTATCTTTAAGACTCGGTAAGGATCTTTGTCGTGTATTGATAATGGAAATAGTATCTTCAACCGATGCTGCTCTATCATCCCCTATAATGGTTTTTCTCGGATCGATTTCCTTCTGGGCCCCACTATGTTCACCAATATGAGGGCCCCTCTTTAATTGTTATAAGGGGGGTCTATGAATGCGGGGCGGGAGCTCCGCATCCTTTCCCACTTCTTTTTTCCTCGCCTCAACAAGTTCCAATAGGTAGCATTCCCTAGCTATTTGTTGATCGCCTTTGACCACTCCAACCCTGTTTTCGGTGGGAAATTTCATTGTTAGGCACCATAGTACCATCGTTATTTTGAAAGCCGCGAGGGTTGGTCTTCCATGGAAAGCTTTATAAGCGGACCACTCATCGACTACGATGAAATCTTGCTTCTGTGTCGCCTTGTTTTCTCCTTCTCCGAGCTCAACAAGTAGATTGATGACTCCGATTGGTTGAATAGCTTGTCCTGTGAACCCATGAATTTTGCTTTGACAAGCTTTTACATCCTCCATGGAGAGCTTCATCCTTTGGAATGCACTGACGAAAAGAACATTAACGGATGCTCCACTGTCAATCAGAACTCTTCTAACAATGCTAGGGCCCAAGCCTATGGTTATTACCATCGGATCATCAATTGGAGTTATCAATCCCTTTGAGCCTCGATCCTTAAACATAATGTCTTCCCAGGGAGACCTATGTATCTTTGCTAAAGAGGCTTGATCCATAATCATGAGTTCTTCTCCTCTTGGAAGGTCTCTCATCTCATTAGCGTATTTCACAATATCCCCCCAGCTTTTCCCGGCAGTATGTAGCCCCCCTGAAATGGTGTTAATGATCAGCCTTGGCATGACAATGTTTGCGACATTTTCACTTTGCTTTGGTTGTCCTATAGAAGTTCCTTGACCTTGTGAAGCTTGAGTATTTTGCGAATTCTTTGTGTATTGCTAAAGTCTTTTCTTCCTTATAAGATCCTTGATTCGACTCCTTAGGTGCCTACACTCATTCGTGCTATGGATGGGCTGGTTATGAAACCGACAAAATCTCTTGGATTTTATGGCGGATCGCTGACCTTTATCTGCTTTGGTACTGGGTACTCTTCAGTCTCCTTAATGGCCATGAAAATATTCTCCACCGTTTCGTTTAATGGAGTCAACTCCGAGTTCTTGAAGAAGCAGAACTTTTTGTTGACTCGAATATCCTTTCCATCATTAGCCCGTTTCTGGCCTCCTGGGTTTTTCTGATCGCTTGGTGCGTCATTATTCCTCTTTTCAGATTGTATGCTGCTTTCCGGGATATCCATAGCATAGGCAAGATCCTCATCCACACCTATGTATTCCTCAGCCTTATCAAACAACTCCTCTAGAGTACTTGGTTTTTTCTTTTTAATCCACCGTCTAAGTTTAGTTTTCTTACTTATAGCCTCCTTTAAGGCCATCAAAGCCAGGCGAGGCCCATAGTTTCCCACATCAGCCGCAGCTGTATTAAAGCGAGTAAGTAAGGCCCTAACGGATTCTCCTGGTCTTTGCTCGAGTTCATTCAATTCCATAACATCTCGCACTTTTGTGGCTTGAAGTCTAAATTTCTCTCTGAACAGCTTGTCCAGGGTAGCGAAATCGTCCACTGACCCTGGTGGCAATTTGGTGAACCAAAGCGACGCCACCCCCTCAAGGTAAGTCGGAAAGTACAAACATTTCAACTCGTCAGTAGCACGAGCCCCATCCATGTGCTGGTCGTACTTGAACAGAAACACATTTGGATCAGTCGTCCCATTATAAGCTTGCACGACTAGAGGCCTGATTTTTTTTTGGGTATGGTGCCATTTTGATTCTTTCGGTGAGCGGAGTTTTTGTGGGAGCAAATCCCCATTCTTTTTCGTTATCCCGCTTCTCCTGATTTCTCTCCATGATTTTATGGATCATTTCCGATATTCGCTCCTCCTCATTGTGTTGGTCCGTGAGGCAGACGCCGTCTTCCTTACCGGATGTCTGCCTAAGAAGATAGTCACGGTTCGGATTTCGGGGCCCTGAACCTCCCGCTTGGAGAGGTGCCCCTTTGGCAGGACCGAGCAATTGTTGAGAAGTCACTTTATCAGGATGGTCGCGAGCGGGTAGCTTTGCCTCCTTATGCTTAGGGTTTGTTATCTCTTGGACATAATTTCCTCGGATTGGGCTTGAAGAAGAGGAACCGGTGTTTTCTATGTGCGGAGTCTATATGGATTTAGCATGGGCGGTCTTCATGGTGACTTTTGCCGTGGCGGCTTGCATGGCGAACATCATTTCGAGTCTCTTCATCATGGCCACATTTTCAATATTCATTTGGTTAGTTAGAGTAGTGGCCACTTCATCTAACTCTCGTCTTGTTATGGAGGCTCCATCCCCGGAACCTTCTCCAACCTCAAATCGGGTGATAGGAGGAGTAGTTTCACGATTGGCGATATTATCACCATTCTCGGCATTTTGATCCATGAGCTTCTTTGGTGGTCTACCTGATTTACCCATAGCTTAGGAAAAGGCTTGGAGTAGATCATAGTGAAATAGGATTGAATCTTTTCTAATGCAAGGCTTCAAAACTTGTGGAGGAATGAGAGAAGACGGAGAATTGAATCGGCCCCATGGTGGGCGCCAATGTTTGATCTCAAAACTTGAGTCAACACCAAAGATGCAAGGTGCACTTCAAAATATTCTTTAAAATAGTAAAAATGGAGTCGAGAACTAAGAAGATGCAAGTAAAGAGAGACACAAAGTTTTATAGTGGTTCGATCAAGCGTGATCTACATCGACTTTATCAAATGATTCCATTATTACCTTTCGGATTACGAAACAAACATACTCTCTCAATACATCCATGATTCACCTCACTCTTCTCACTTTTATACGTGGTGAACTTCCAATGAGAAATGGTTGAGATCCTCCAAGTATGGATATCAATAGAATCAATCCGAACTCTCTCACAAGTTTTAATGAATCTTCATATCTTTGTAATGAATTTCAGAGATGGACCTTTGAATTGAAGTATTTGAGATGATCAAATTACTTAGGAGAAGTTGAGAATAGAATTTTACAGTCCTTCGGGATCACCAAAAAGCTCCCCCATTAGAGTGGATATCAAGCTCTATTTATAGGAGCGAGGGATGAGTGTAATATAGCTTTCAGGTTTTGGATCGGTATGTTAAGTATTTACGGAAATGCTACTAAGGTTAATTTCCAGTTCCAAGCTTCCGATTCGATACAGAGTGATTCTGCCCGATCCAGTACATCTCGAGCCGATTCAACATACCTCTACCCCATCCAGAACCCCTTGAGCCAGTGTAACACGCTTCAACCCGGTACAGCTCGTTTCAAACCAATGTAGCACGCTTCATCCTGATCTAGTTCTTCACGAGCCGATTCAAATCACACTGCAATAGCTCGGTCCGATCCAGATCAGCTGAGGCCGATCCACTTTACTACGAGGAAGGCGGATTCATCATCATACAAATAGGCCGATTCAGCAGCTTCTCAGACCATTCCAGAGTCTCCTATTCGATTCAGACCGATCCAAGACTGCACAAGAGGCCCGATCCAATTCTATGTGAATTTGGTGGATAACAAAACCATTGTTAAAATTCAGGTCAATGGTCAGCAATCGAATCAATCATCTAAACAGATGGGTTTAAAAAGTTCATATAGTGATAATATGAAAATAAATAATATCTATTACATTTGAGGAATCCGGTTGGATCCCTCCAACCTGTTCTTCTCTGCATCCAAATAAGTTACTTCATATAATATCATTCAATTTAATTTTACTGGTTATTTCTATAACAGTAAAATAACAACAATTGAATATCAACTAATTGTTTTAACACTAACAACCAATTCAAGCCATTCTTATAACCGTGACCAACAAGATAAGTTACCTCGTTTGAAAAAATAATCATTAAAAATAGCACTTGATTTTCATTTAAATTAACTAACATACAATTCAATCAACAAATATGTAAACGACCAACATACAACAAACAATTAGCAATTATAGCACATAATAAAAACCCAACTTATATAAAATATAAGTGGGAAGAAAAACTGAGTGAGTTTAACTCACTTTGATTTCATTATCGCTAAAGCGGTTTGGTTAAAATTAAATTAAACAGTAGTTTAATTATCAATAAATCCTAGAGCTTCCAAATCTATCCAAGTTGGTTCCATAATGTAGCGTTCTTCGATACGATCCCAATGTAGTTTGTTTGGTTCCATTCTGTTAATGCACATAATATTATAGGTATATAGATAAAATTAAATAAACTAATTTTTTCTTAATTACAATTTATTTATACTAATTAATTTTTAATTAGGGTCGATCCTTCAATCCACTGTTTCCTTTTTGTTCATGCGTGATGTTCCATTTCTGAACATAACATGCATACAAATTATAATATTGTAGTTATGTTTTTTAATTAGAATAATAAAATCCTTAATAAAACGTTTAATTTCTTTAGCCTTAGCAAATCCCTAAGCCAATACTGTTTCTTTCCTTTGTGCTCTACGCCTATTGCTCTCGTTTCAAACAGATAAGCTTCTGTACATTGCACAAGTTAATAATAGTATAAGTAATAGGACTATACTTTTGTATAATAATTCCTTAATATTATTTTACTCATGTTTGGTTACTCATGTTTGATTACTGGGTAAAAAAACATCCCGCTCATAAACTTCCACTCCCACGTCCATTCTTCTTTCCTACAAGTCCTCGAACCCACACTGCCGTCCATTTTGCCAACCACCGCACTACCGTCATCGCTGGAGTACGAACAGGCGGTGCCACCAGATGCGTCTCAACGCCCTTACCTTTCATCCCAAATACCGCCAAATCCGGTGTAATCATTTTCGAGCAAACCCCCCTCGAAGTCGCAGGCTTCCATGTCTGATTCTGACCCCCATCGAATAACAAAAATAGATTGTGGCCGTTCAAATTAGAGAGCTTGCCAAGCTCTTCATGTTTGTAGTTGGAAAAATTGCAAGAAGATGAACTGATTTGGTGTTTTATTGGAGAAAGATTGGTGAATACAGGCCATTGAAACGGTTTGTGGCGGCTTGCCCTCCTGTTGACCACGCACTAAATATTTGGTGGAAATAGGTTACGCTCCTTTATACAGAGACCATGGATTGAAAATAATATTATTTTATTACCCAAACTTCACTGTGAAAAAATCTATCAAAACAACTGCATACGACCTCTATTTTTTTGACAAAGATATGTAATCCTAATATAAAAAAATATTCCGGACTCAATGGGACAGGTTTGGTCGAATTCCGAGGTTGCTTAATTTATAAATATCGACGAAAAATCAAGCATTTAAATTTCCTATTATTACAGAAAAATCCAAATAATGTGAGACCTTGACATTTTACTAGACCTCTTCCTAACGAATCCAATGAATCTTATTTCATTAAATTTGGAGTTTGTTTGGCTAGTCGTTTATTCGTTGAAAGTTATCCATGTTTAAATTGTATAGACAATTAAATAGAAATAGAGACATTTTTAGCCACCAAAGTCACATACGACATCGGTTTGCCACGAAATTTGTTTTTCTTGCAATAATTTGACGATACGGTTCCAATGAAACAAATTTCAACAAAAACTGAGACCGTTTGCAAAAATGGCTATTTTTAACACTTATATAATATTAATAAAATATTATATAAATTCCCAAATAATTCAAATAAATGATAAGAAATTATTTTTATTATATATATCCAAACATAATATATATACAGCTTCAAATATAAATTATACAACACAATATCGTCAGTCAGTTTCGAGTTAAAACTGTATCGAAATTATATTAAAACCCTTTTTAATCGTTATATTTTACATAACAATTTCCATAGCGACTATTTCAAAAATTGATTTGGACATAACTACCAATCTATATTACGGAATATGAATTTTTCTCTTTCATATTAAAATTATTATCAATAAGATTACAACGTTTCTTGTTTCACAGAAATCCAACTTATATCGGATCCTGTATATCTTGTTAAAGTTCAAAACTCCATATTAAGAACTACAGGGCCATTTCAAGCTCGTTTATAATTGAAATTTGAATTAATGCACAAAATTCATCTTGATAAACGAATTCAATATTAAAATTGATTAATATTCCAAAAATAATATTTAAAACAGTAAAATATATCAAATATCTGATTGCTTAAAATACGGGACATTACATTCTTCCTCCTTAAAAGAATTTTGTCCTCGAAATTACTAAGATAAGAAAATGCTATAAACCAAATTATTTTAAAATTTAATTTATTATAAATCAAAAACTAATTCATTATAATCAGTATAAATTTTCAAAGATACTAAATTTTTTCTAAAACATTATATTCCCGGAAAAATTCGGCAGATTCTCCCCTGTATGGAGTGACATTTGCGATATCGTAGGAACAAATAATATATATACATCGACCACACGATCGAAAAACAAAAAATCAAAATCCAAAATTTATATTTTCGCATAGGCGTACCTTATGCGAGTTCTATTGAGCATTCTACTCAATTTATATGCAATCAAAACCTATCCTCATAGCTTTCAGCTACCTGTACTCAACTCAAAATGTAAGACACAAATATATGAAATTCAAATAGCACTTCATCAATCATCAAGTATGACTATACAAATTCCAAGAACTAAACATGAACCATCATTTCACTTGCAAATACAGGGTTAAATCATTAATTTCAATTCATACGCAATTCCATTCAAAATTTATTCTATCAGAATTCATTCCTTTAATTTCCAAATCATTAACTCTTAATCAAATAGTAATGAATTATACTCATTCCGTCTGACATACAATCAATCAACCATGCACACCAACTCAATCAAATCATTCAATTGAATTTATATCCAACATCAATAATTACTTTGGTTCAACGTACTTTAGTTTAACATATTTTATTATCAATCGATTAAATATCCAATTGATTTCCATTCAATTTCCATTGATTCAATTTTCCAATTTCAAATTTATCTTATTTAATTCCAAAATTCATTCTCAACTCCACTTAACTTAGTTAAATTACAATTTCATTTATGAATTTCATGTTGAAATTCTCTTTTGGCCATATTATCATTTTAAATTTTAATCCAATTTGAGTTTCATACAAATCAAACAAACACACTATAAAACCAATATTAATAATTCGATAAAATTATTTCTTTTCTATACAAAAATATATCTAGGGCAAAATTGTTTCATTTACCCTATTTACAAAACAATATTGTATTAATTGCCAGTTCAATGCTTCTCAACACTTGAACTAATCTAATGACACGATACAAAACATTTGTATATGAAATCTACAAGCACGCTCTCTCATATATACACTCACTAAATATAGGATATTACTAATCCCATCTCTATCGAGTTATACCACAGAGCCAAGGTTATTACTAAACCAACAGCTCTGATACCAACTGTGACGACCCGAACTTCCGGTACCCTTTGAGCTGACTAAAGCGACACAAGTCCAACCCCAAAATGCAATAGAAACCTAGATGCCAATAGAAAGAAGTTAGAGGGTGAGATAAGAAAGAAAGAAATATTAGAATAGAAGAAGAAGAAGAAAACCCACAATACAGAGTCTCACATCGCAGCGGAACAAAATATATTATAGAAATAAATCTTTATAGAGAACTTTAAATAAAAACTTACAATCATCAGAGTACATCATACAGGTGGACAGTTATAATACTCTATCCTCATATACAATACACAACGGAATAATTATATCCTACTCTTGGACACTTACAGCTCGTCTCTTCATTGCATCCGATAACCTAAACCTGTACAACCTGGTCTAACCCAAGCATTACAAACGCACAGATCAGTCTGGTGAAACAGAGTAAGAAAACACACTAAATTTATGGGTATCATCCAATTTGATTTTAAACTTGAAATCTTTTTGAAAGAAAGGATAATGGTAAGACCACATCCATACATAAATACGGACGGTTTTTACCTTACATAACCCCAACATTTTTGAAATCACTATATTTTCTGATATTATAATAATGGCTAATATCAAGTAAATTGCAATCTAGCAGAACGCTCTCGCGCTCCACATATATAGTGTACAATCAAAACCACAGGTGCTTATTGGAGAATGGATTTCCAACTATGGCAAGGTATGGGACCACCTTCTGACAATGTACCTCTGGAGATGAATACATTGGGGATTCAACAAGAACATCTTGCAACCCCAGCTAAACATGATCGACCCCTCACTTCACTTGAGAGTACCGAATATATCATTATCACAGTTGGGGGCCAGCAAATCGAACTGATAGCACATAATAAAATAAAGGGACAACCGAAGGCATTTAATTTCACAAGATCTGGTAATGATATACCCTTTTGATGGGTGCGACCCACATAGCCATGCGACCTACCCGATTTTATACCATTTCCCGATTGAAGAGGCTTGAGGTCAAAATTAATTAATTAATTAATCTATCATTATTATATTGTTATGTAACTCATGTTTTAGAACATTTGTCCACCATTCACTTTGAATGCGACATCATCAGTTCCGTTGGATATCACTAGTTGACGTCCACAAAAATACTCGGGTTGTTAAATTTAGAGAAGTTGTCTTCTCCGCTGCCACAGAAATACGTTTGAGGAAACCAGCGTATGTAATTCCTTTGGAAATACTGTGTCAGACATCTGTCCATACAAGTTTTCCTAGGACTGGACAAACCGAAGGCGCTCTCCTTCCATATCGTCGAATTACCATATGGATTAGTAGGGAGTAGTCCTTGCAATCCGTAAAACTTCACTTACGACTGAATCACATTAGAATAGCTCTGGTTGCAACATCAGAGAATATTCAACAAGCAATCCTTCCACTTATGAAGATCCACGGTCTTCAATTGCTCCATCTTCTATCTTCAACATTCGTATTTGTTGGTCGGAATGGTTTTTGAATATAAAATTCGATCTCGGACTTTCCATACCAATATTCGTATTGGCCAGATTTGATAGTCGGTGATTTAACTATCAAATAACAATATAAAATAAAATGAGTTACTGGTTCAGTACTTGGCATTACTTGGCCTTTATTCAAAAATAATTAACAAATGTTAATTTAAAACCCTTTAATATATTCTGATATTACGAATATCGCTTTTCATTTCTTATTCTTAAATAAATTTCAAAACTATTTTAGTTTAATACTTAGGAAAAATTCTATAACCATACCCAATTTTCTATTTTACTACCAATTTCATAACATTCCTTATATCGTTACTTATTAGCTATAATTGGGAAAATCAATTCATCTTAGCATTCATAAAATAACGTTACGAATCTCTTTTGTTTCATTATTTGGAACCAACACCCATCCTTATTCTTTTAGAATAAACTTATTTCAACACTTCACTTTTCATTTCATTTTTACTTGAAAATACCGTCATAATTTCTCAATCTCCTTTTATTTCTTTTACATCAGGAATATCATTATATATATATATTCTCAAATCTTTACATTTCCGTTACTTTGGAAATTTCATCTTATATTATCAAATCCTATCATTTCTATTACTTTGGAAATCGCATCATATATTCTTAAATTCTGTTTATTTCTGTTACTTGGGAAATCTCATTATATTATCAAATCTCACAATTTACGTTGCCTTATTATTTCTCATCTGGAAATTTTCTTGACCTCTTTTCCATTACAAACTAATATCATTCTCAGATAATTCTGAAGTCGTTCTAGTTGGGGTATTTATTTACCTCTCAGACCTTGATCAACAACGTTCCCATCTTAAGATAAATATGAGTTGTACCTCAAAAACTGGTATTTATTCAAATATCAACAAATCTCATTAAACTACTTTATTTAAAATATGATTTATAAAACCTTCTTACTTTTTAAAAATACATCTTTTTTAAATACAACTTATTAGTACTTAATATATTGATTAAATCACTTCTTAACCTTAACTTCTTTCAAAGCATTCATTCTATAACTAGAATTTATTATTACTAAATCCCATTTTAAAATCCATTACCAAATTCACTTACAAATCTTTCCCATTATCATTCCTTTTTGGAAATCTCATTTCGATTCTAACCCTTGTACTTAATTCCATTATTAAGTATCGCCAATTCAAATTTGAATTTTGACTTCTCATTTCCTTTCATAAACTTTGTTATAAAATCTCAAGTTAAACCCCTTTTTATCTTGTTTTCTTTTACTTAATTCAAATATTAAGTAAACATTTATTCTAAGCCATCCTTTCGCTTAAAATTTTCTTTATAACTTTATTATAAAACTCAAGTTTAATATAGAACTCGTTTATAACCTCTTTTCAAAAATCATCCATATTCCATTTCAAAAGTTGGTTACTTGGTTAAATGTATTTCATTCAAGAAATAATTACTTAATTGATTAAAATAATATTTTACTTCATTATTCTAGAATTAGTATTAAATTTCTTTTAAAAATCTTATTCAAGTTAAACAACCATATTCTAAAGTATTTCATTTCTAATTGGCACAAATTAATTTAATTAAACATTCAGTTTCAATTAAAACAGTTGACTTGGTCAACTCTAAACATGATTAACTCATTGATCAACTTTAACTCGTATCTTCATTTAAATTAATTAATGAATTAATTTAAATAACCTCATTTAAATTAATAAATTATTTGAAATAAATATCATTTACTTCGATTCATATTAAATAAATAATAATATAATTCCATTTTAATTGTTTCTCAAAAATAATAAATCTCAGTTGTAAATCGTTACATTAATTAAGATGAAGCATGTGCTCCGCACAGGCTGATTTCTCTTTTTATAAACCTCATTTTTAATTAATATATTTAAAAATTTATATTCAGTTATAAAATAATTTTCATAACTTCATTTTTTATATCGATTTACCTGACGGTAAATTAATATTTCAAACGATTGATTTATCGACCTACTGCTGCCAATTACTCAACCAATAATACTCCTTGGTTTAAAATAAACCATTGTTAAATTTTAGGTCAATGGTCAACAATCAAATCAATCATCCAAACAGATGGGTTTAAATAGTTCATATAGTGATAATATGAAAATAAATAATATCTAATATATTTAAGGAATCCAGTTGGATCCCTCCAACCTGTTCTTCTCAGCATCCAAATGAGTTACTACATATAATATCATTCAATTCAATTTTACTAGTTATTTCTATAATAGTAAAATAATAAAAATTGAATATCAACCAATTGTTTTAACACTAACAACCAATTCAAACAATTTAAGCCATTCATTAATTTAAACACGGTTATTTTATTACCGTGACCAACAAGGTAAGTTACCTTGTTTGGAGAAATAATCGTTAGAAATAACAGATGGTTTTCATTTAAATTAACTAACATGCAATTCAATCAAAACCCGACTTATATAAAATATAAGTGGGAAGAAAAACTGTGTGAGTTTAACTCACTTTGGTTTCATTGTTACTAAAGCAGTTCGGTTACAGTTAAATTAAACAGTAGTTTAATTTAACTATAAATCGTGGTGCTTCTAAATCGGTCCAAGTTGGTTCCATAATGTAGCATTCTTCGATAAGATCCCAATGTAGTTTGTTTGGTTCCATTCTGTTAATGCACATACTAGTTATAAATATTATAGGTATACATCTCAAATTAAATAAACTAATTTTTTCTTAACTACAATTTATTTATACTAATTACTTTTTAATTAGGGTCGATCCTTCAATCCATTGTTTCCTTTTTGTTCATGCGTGATGTTCCATTTCTGAAAAAACATGCTACAAATTATAATATTGTAGTTATATCATTTAGTTAGAATAATAAAATCCTTAATAAAACGTTTAATTACTTTAGCCTTAGCAAATCCCTAGGCCAATACTGTTTCTTTCCTTTGTGCTCTACGCCTATTGCTCTCGTTTCAAACAGACAAGCTCCTGTATAGTGCACAAATTAATACTAATATAAGTAATAGGACAATACTTTAATATAATAATTCCTTAATATTATTTTACTCATGTTTGGTTACTCACATTTGATTACTCGGTAAAAAAACATCCCGCTCAAAAACTTTCACTCTTACGCCCGTTCTTCTTTCCTGCAAGTCCTCAAACCTACACTGCCATCCATTTTGACAACCCCTGCACTACTCTCATCACTGGAGTATGATCAGGCGGTGCCACCAGATGCGCATCAACGCCCTTGCCTTTCATCCCAAACACCGCCAGATTCGGTGCAATCATTTTCGAGCATACCCCCCCTCAAAGTCGCAGGCTTCCATGTCTGATTCTGACCCTATCGATTAATGAAAATAGATCATGACCATTCGAATTAGAGAGCTTGCCAAGTTCTTTATGTTTGTAGTTGGAAAAATTGCAAGAAGATGAACTGATTTAGCATTTTATTTGGGGAAAGATTGGTGAATACAGACCGTTGAAAGGGTTTGTGGCGGCTTGCCCTCCTATTGACCACGCACCAAATATTTGACGAAAATAGGTTACACTCCTTTATATAGAGAGCATGGATTGAAAATAATAGCATTTTATTACCCAAACTTCGCTGTGAAGAAATGTAACGTCCTAGATTTTCCAGTCGTTTAAATTGGAATATTTAAATATGTTTATATATTATATTGGAGGTATAATGGATTTTATATCAAATTTTATTTATTAAAAATAGAGTTCGTATATATATCTATAAATTAGTTAAAACAAGCTCGAAACGCCGTGGTAGTTCGTAATTATCGATCTGAACTTTAATTGAATATACAGGATCCTATATGAGTCAGAATTCTATGAAACAAGAATTGTCCGGATCGATTTGATTATATTTTTCTAACAGAAGAGAAAATCGGAGATTTCACATTTTAGATTGCTAGTTATGTCCAATTCAATTTTTGAAAAAGTCGCGACGGAAATCGTTAATAATTATAACATTTATTTAATTTATTTAATGGGAGTTCATATATATTTGGATAACATTTAAACCGAATTTCTGAATATTGAGTTTAGAATATATATTGGTTATTCTGCTCGGATAGATACGATAATTATAATTTATTGAATTGTTTTGGATTTTATTCTATTTTATTGGCCGTATATAGACGGTAGAAATAGTTCTATTATCGAACAACCTCTGTTTTTAACGAAACAAGTTTTATTGGAATGTGTACAATTAATTATTGCTATATTTTCGGTTTGGAGCCAAACAGAGCTATTTCGTCGGTAGACGAAATTTAAGGGTGAATCGATGATTATAATTTGAATTAAAATACGCTATTTGTGCAAATGGAGTCCGTTTTTAACGAAATTAGTTTAAATGGGACTGTAACATCAAATTATATCATGACGTCCAATTTCGTAATTTTTGAAGATCGTATTTGTCAGTGTAAATATTTAATTTTTAACGTAAAATAGCGTTAACCGCATAAAATATAAATATACCCTAAGCGCCGCCTAAAGTCAAGTACACAGTCATACCCTTACTTAGACACACGCACTGGCAACATATGAAAATAAGAACAATTGTAAAATAAAATAACAGTAAAACCAATTCGTTTGGGGATAAGCTAACGCAATTTTTCCTTCACAGCCACGTTTTTCACACCACCGACAGCTTTCCTTGCACGCTACCCTTACCATGATACACACGTTTACTTGCTCACCACACTTTCTTTACTATATATATACATATATCCGCATACCCAAACTCCATATTTAAAACCTGAACTCTATTGTGAAGAGAAACCTTCCTCCCATAAAACGTGAGCTATAGTTTTAATTAAATCAAAAACCCATTCACGAAAACAAAGTACTTCATCCATGAAACCATCTTAGGTCCTTCACCTTGTTGTTCAGATCAAATTGTTCATGTTCCAAGCCAGAGCGAGGAAGCACGCATGGGATCCGATGAAGTCTGGATGGTCTTCGGTAGCGACATACAGTGGTGAGAAGGTTGATGGGGTCGTATTGGTGGGATGGTTGCGTGAAATGAAGCGGGAGAGAGAAGTTGAGGTCTAAAAAGGAGCTACAAGGGACTCAAAGTCGAACATGGGTAGTTTCTAATGGTTGTAAGCGCGGGCAAGATGCTCGGGGAATGGATGAGAGACAACAAGTGTGTTGAAGATGTGGGAAGGGTATATTGAGTGGAGATGTTTGCATGGGGATCATTATAGTCACAGTGTAGTGCAAAAAGGGTCTCGGGAGGATGTGGAGAAGAAGTATGTTGTGGGTTTGTTTCCATTATAAAAGCATGGTTGAGACTGTAAAGCAAGCGTGGAGAAGAGGAAGAGATGATGCACGTGGTGGGTTTAAGAAAATTAGCAACAGACAGAAAGTGAAGTAGTTGCGTTTGTTGATGGGTGAAGTTTCCGGAGCATGTTTCGGTGAGAAGGAGAATAAGTGGGGAAAGATATAATTTCACGTGAGGAATTGGAGTTATATTGGATAAGGGATGAATTGTTTTAACCTGCGGTTCACATTGGGATGTTAGATTTGCAAGGGACAACTACTAAAGCTAAAAAGGAGGAGTATACTGCATACGGTGGAGGAAATTATACAAGAGTTGCGGTTCTTGTTTTTGGGAAGAAAGTGAACAGTGAGCGGTTGTGAACAGTTTCGATTGCAGCGCCACGAGGAAGGAAGAGCGAACAATATTCGGCAGAATGCCTAATCCAAGTTTGTTAATTAACGAAAGTAAGTAGTTTTTAAGTTATATTATATTACTATTAAATTGCAAAGGGGATTAAAGAATGCAAACGTATTGCTTGAATCCATGTTATATGGAGTATACAAAATAATATATAACTTGAGTTGGGATTGGAAATTTAGTAGGTAAGGAAAAAACATTTCGATGGGATGATTACCAACCTGGAGTTGGAGCGTTGGCATGTGAACCCTGGTGAAAGGAATGGTGTTGTCCCTTTGTTGCCATTCAGTGTGAAGGTGAAGTAGTGTATGGGGGCATGTAGTTATGTTGTATACAGAGGTGTTGGGGTAGTTGAAGACATTGCATGTGTTTCGATTTGACGTGGGTGAAGTTCATGGAAATGGCGAATGGAAGCTGAGGGACTAAGTGTGATTTATGAACATACGTGGACAAAGCAGTGAGGAGATCGGCCATGGAAGAGAAGCTTCCAAATAATAGTTCAGCGAGATGGTGTACAGTGTACACGATGGAAGAATGCGCCGGTTGTTTTGATTCAAAGAAATGGTAAGACCAAACCTATTTATATAAATATACTTTAGTATAAAACAACGTGCCTAATCCAAATTACACTACACTATTATAGCGTGAGTAGGGAAAAAGGGTATACCAAATTTGATGGTGTGGTCATTATTAAAGTAAGGTTAATTAACAAGACAGTAAATTAGATTATAATTAAACAACTATTGATTAATAATTTAAGTATAAACCAAATAACTTATTTTCGTATATGTGAACACACTGGAATAAAACCAGAGTCGTTGGAACCATACTGACAAGTGGAATAGTTGGAAGCTAGTTTGGACGCATTTAGTATTTATTGAAACGAACCGTTAAACAACGAAATGGAACCCAAAGTGAGTTCAACTCACTCAGTTTATCCCATTTATATTTTATATAAATCGGGTTTTTATTTTGTGTGCAAAGTTTGCTGATGATTGCTGATTGAATGACTGTTTGCACATATGTTGGATATTTGTAATATTCACTGATTAAATTAAATAGGTGTTTAATTTAATCGAATTAATTCGTTACTTTAACGATTAGATTCCAAACAAGATAATTTACCTTGTTGGTTACATTTATAGTAATATAAATGTATAAAATAAATAATTGGATGATCGAATGAATGTTATAAATCGATTATTGACTGTTAAATTATTTATTTCTATTTGCAATGATAAATATACCATCGTATTGAGTTTGTGGTAATCCATTTTGATGCAAGACAGGTTGGAGGGATCCAACCGGATTTCTCAAAATATGCTGTTTGTATTCATATGAACCATTTAACCAGTATGATGGAATGATTTATTCATTATTGATCGTTGAACTAAAAATTCAACATTTGTTTGTTATTAACCCATGGATAATATTGGTTGAGTAATTGCCAATGGTTGGCCTACAAAATGCATCACGTTATGAACGTTGATTTACAGCCACGTAAATCGATAGAGATAAGGTTATAGGAATTGATTTATAACCAAATCGGATTTTTCGGAATCTATTTTATATAGATTATTTGAATAATGAATTATTAAAGAAAATAGATAAATTGTTTTTATCTAGTAATTATAAACTGAATATATAAAGAAAATTTCTTAAGTTGGTGAATTTTATAAGCAAACGAAAAGGAATTATCCAAATGGTTAAGGTTTGGATTAATTATCCCAATTTAATAATTAAATGTTATTATTTAATTTAATTAGATTGTTAATTAAATTATATGTTAGATTTTTAATTAAATTAAATGGAATTATTTCAAACTAATTAAATTAAATTAATTTTGAAGAAGGGATTAAAGGAATTGGTTAACGGATTAACCTTGTTTAGAGATAAGGAAGTCAACCGCTTGAATAAGAACTAATTGTTAAAAACAATTATAAGATTATTAATTATCATTAAAGTTAATTATTGTTTTAAATTAAACTTTAAAGAGAAATTAAATATTTCATTAATAGTTAATGATATGGTAAACTTTTTAATGTAAAGAAGTTAAGGTTTATATCAGAAATTGATTTGGTAAGCGAAACACAATTCATGGAGTTGAATAGGGTATTAAGCCCTTGTTATAATTGAAAGGGCTTTCAATAATTTTTACTCATGTTTATGAGTTGGATTTTTGATTTAATTCCTGAAGGAATTCTATAAAAATAAATGTTTTAAACAAGATTAAATTTGAATCGAAATCGAACGGATGTAAGTGGATTGATTTTGATTATAAAAGTGGAAGAGTTAACGATAAGATTTGAAGAAGAAATGGAGTTTATTGAAACCAAAACTGAGTAAAGTAGTTATAAGAGATTATATGGTAAGTTGAACTTCGGAATAGTTATTGGATTTTAGAATTCATTGATAAACTTTTATTTATTCTGAAGATAAGAATGTTGTCATCTCAAGGTCTGAGTGGTAAATAAAATACCCTAACTTGTAACAACATCATGATTATCCAAGGATGATGTTAGTTTAGAAATGATGGTAGTCGAGAGAGTTAAAATTAGTATTTTCGTAAAGAACATCATGAATGATAAATCAAAGAATCATAAGTGAATAAACTGATTTCGAAATAAGAATTGAAAAGCGATATTCCAGATGTCGGGATGATTAGAAATTTAATTAACGATTGTTAAACTAAAGAGGCCAACTAACGTTGTATTCTAACCAGTAAATCCACCATTTTTCAATGGGTGATGGTTGTTTATTATGATAGTTAAAACATTGACTATTAAAATCTAGACAAACCGATTGTTGGTATGGAAAGATCGGAATCGAATTTTTATTCGAAAACCATTCCGACCAGCAAATACGTAACGTTGAAGATGCTGGTGAAGATAGAGCAATTGAAGACCGTGGATCTTCATAAGCGGAAGGATTACGTGTCGAATATTCTCTGGATTGCAACCAGAGGCTATCTGACGTGATTCGGTCGTGAGTGGGATTTTGCGGAATGCAAGGACTATTCGGTACTGATCCTTTGGTTGCGGTAGGAGAGTGCCTTTGGTTCATCCTGTTCCTGGATGACTTGTATGGACGAGTGTTTGGCAGAGTATTTCCAGATGGTCACGTACATTGATTTCTTCAAACGTGCCTAGTGTATTTTTAAGGTTGTCAATTTGTGATTAAACGGATCTGACCATGTGGCATTTAAAGTGAATGGAGGCCAGATGATCAAAAGATAGTATAACCTCAGGCCTCATCAACCGAGAAATGACAGAAATCGGGCAGGCAACATGGCTATGTGGGTTGCTCCCATTAGGGTGTATAATCAACTATCTAGAGAGATTCAATTTCCTTCTTTAATCTATTTCGATGCTGTTCCCATTGGGAAATGGTGGTTTGAGCCCAACTGTTGGTGATATACATTCAATACACTCCAGCGAAATGAGTGGTCGGTCATGTGTGGGCCGGGTTGCAAGACATTCTTGTTTAAGCCAGTGTATTCCCCTCTAGAGATACACTATCGGCTGGTGGTTCCATACCTTGTCATAGTAGGAATCCAATCTCCAATAAGCGTCCGTGGTTTTAGTTGTATACTATATATGTGGAGCGTGAGATGCAAGCGTTCCGCTAGATTGTTATTATTTGTATTTAGACATTATGATAATAGCAGAGAAATATACGATTTCAAGACTGGTTTGGGTCATAGTAAGGTAAAACCATCCGTATTTATATGTGGGCTAGTCTTACTATTATCCTTTTCTTTCAAAAAGGATTTTTGACTTTGAAATCAATATGGATGTCATTTAAACTTATCGAATTTTTCTCACTCTGGTTCACCAGACTGACCCGGTATTTGTAATGCTCGGGTTAGACCAAGATGTACAAGTTCAGGTTACTGGATATTACGAAGTTCAGAAGACATAATGGAGGAGTTCAGACGTATGTTTTATTTAGTATATTCCGATGTATGTTGTATTTGAGGACAGGTTGTTATAACTGTCCAAATGTATTTGTTGTGTTCTGATGTATGTAAGTATATTGCTTTTAGTTTTTCAATAAACTATTTATGTATTATATTTTATTCCATTACAATGTGAGACTCTGTGTTGTATTGGTTCTTCTTCTTCTTCTATTCTTATATTTATTTCTTTTTTTCCCTCATCCTCTAACTTATTTCTAGTAACTTTCTGGATGTTCGGTACTTGAGTTTGGAAACGGAATGTAATTGTGTCGAAAATTTGAGCATCGAATTTTTTGGGTCATTACAGTGGTAACGGAACTATTGGTTGAGTAGTAACCTTGGCTCTGTTGCGTAACTCAATAGAGTTGGAGTTAGTAACACTCTAGATTGTGTTGAGTGTATATATGAGAGAGCGTATTTGTAGATTTTACATAAAAATGTTTTCTATTGTGTTGATTAATCTGTTCAAGTATTGGGAAACCACATTGAACTAGCAATTTACACAATATTGTTTTATAAAAAGGGTAAATGAAATAATTTTGCCCGAATTATATTTTTATAGAAAAGAAATTAATTTCTATAGTATAGTAATATTGGTTGTTTGTTGTTTTGTTTGATTGGACTGGAATTCAAATTGAACGATGAAATTATCAAATGTGAATTTTAATTCGAAATTAAAATAATGTCAGAAATTGGGTTCGAAAATAGAAGTAAATTGATTAGAATGATCACTTAGTCAGTTGAATTGGATATGAAATGAAATTGAACTGGTTCGAATCCAATTGGTTAATTGAATATGGAAATAGGACTTAACCAGGTTAAGTGGAATTGAAATCAAATAAATTTGAAACTTGGAGATCGAATGGACAATAATGAAAATCCATCGGATATTGATAGATTGATGTTGGTGTATGTAAAACCAAAGTGAATACATACCAGTAAATATCATTGTTGAATAATTTGGTTGTTTGTTATCTAGGTGTTGGGTTGGTTGAGCTAAATTCAAAAATGAGTTAATAGGAAGTTCAATGGAATTGAAAACCAAATTTCAGTTGGAAATAAAATTGGTTATGAAATGAAATCGAATTTTTAGCCCTGGATTGTTATTTGTATTGTAAATAGAGTTAATGCAGATACTAGAAGACTATGGAAATGGGCTTGATTACCAGGATTGAAGTACAGATTGGAAAACGAAGTGTAATTAGTTGATTTGCTTCAAAAATTGGAGTTTGGAATACCCAACTAAAAGGTAAACCTAAATATTGATGGGAGTGGTTGATTTTACTCCTGAGATGGGGTAGCTGTTTGGATTTTGGTTTTCTTTTGGAGAAATTGAGGTCTAGCGTGGCAGTTATATTTGTACCGATCAAACCGCCCAGAGGAGGTGCTGGCAAAATTTTCGAAAATTTTAAAATTTTAAAATTTGTTTTGATGATAATTCAAAAATAATTATTTTGAAATAAATGTGTTCATAGCATTCTTCTTACCTTGTAATTTTGGGGACGAAATTCTTTTAAGGGGGGAGAATGTAACGTCCTAGATTTTTTAGTCATTTAAATTGGAATATTTAAATATGTTTATATATTATACTTGAGGTATAATGGATTTTATATTGGATTTTATTTATTAAAAATAGAGTTCGAATATATATATATATATATATTTATTTATTTATTTATAAATTAATTAAAACGAGTTGGAAACGCCGCGACATTTTGTAATTTTCGATCTGAGTTTTAATTAAATATACAGGATCCTATATGAGTCGGAATTCTGTGAAACCACAATCGTCCGGATCTATTTGATTATATTTTTCTAACGGAAGCGAAAAATGGAGATTTCACATTTTAGATTGCCAATTATGTCCAATTCAAATTTTGAAATAGTCACTATGGAAATCGTTAATAATTATAACGTTTATTTAATTTATTTAAAGGGAGTTTATATATATTTGGATACCGTTTTAAATTGAATTTTTGAATATTGAGTTTAGAAATATATTGGTTATTCTGCTTGGATAGATATGATAATAATAATTTATTGAATTTTTTGGATTTTATTCTATTTTATCAGCAGTGTATAGGTGGTAGAAATAGTTTTATTTTCGAACAACCTCCGTTTTTAGCGAAACAAGTTTTATCGGAATGTGTACAATTAATTATTTCCATATTTTCGGTTTGGAGCCAAACGGAGCAATTTTTTCATTAGACGAAATTTAAGGGTGAACTGATGATTATAGTTTGAATTAAAATACGCTATTCGTGCAAACGGAGTCCGTTTTTAACGAAATTAGTTTAAATGGGACCGTAACGTCAAATTATATCATGACATCCATTTTCGTAATTTTTGAAGATCGTATTTGTCAGTGTAAATATTTAACGTTTAACGTAAAATAGCCGTAACCGCATAAAATATAAATATACCCTAAACGCTGCATAAAGTCAAGTACACAGTCCTACCCTAACTTAGACACACACGCTGACAACAACTAAAAATAGGAACAATTGTAAAATAAAATAACAGTAAAACCAATTCCTTTGGGAATAAGCTAATGCAATTTTACCTTTACAGCCACGTTTTCCCCAATTACTTTTCTTGCACACCACCTATAGCTTTCCTTGCATGCTACCCTGAAACGACCCGTAACTTCCCCGTAAAGGAAAGCGGCGGATAGTTCGAGAACAAGCCACAACAGAACGCATATAGAAGAACATTTCATTGTATATTACAACAATGCATCAGATTACAAGAATATACAGAGTATAAAAGAATATTACACAGAAATATCAGAGATTTAAATTACATTTAAATACATCGCAGCGGAAAATAATACAATACACAACTAGAAGAGATATACGGATACAAAGCTTTCCGGATATCGTTCCAGCTGTAAACCAGGATCCTGTGAATATAAATCTGCAAAACCAAAACTACTAGCTGCCCGTGTCAAAATAGGGGCACCCAGAGTTTAGGTTAAAACAATAAACTCCAGGTCAGTCATGTGACTGGTGTGAGAACTAAAAACAGTTATTAATCTTTATTTTCAAAGATAGGTAAATCAAGGGACCACGCCGTATAACACGGAACGGGTTTCCTCCCAAGAATACCAGTGCATAAAACAAACAGCGCAATGCTAAATAAAGAAAAATGAAGCTGTTATAAGACCCAGGTCCCATCACACAATGCAACGCAGTCGAGGATAGGGTTTTCCCTTATAACAGCCAAAGAATGCTTGATACGTTTTAAAACAAATCATTTGATACTATTATAAGTGCATAGTGTATAAAACACTTCAAATCATAAGTATCAATCATAGGCGGCATGAATGGCCCATAACACTATGTCGCCATATATAAGTTTACAATCAAAACCGCAAATGTCGTATTGGAAGTTGGGTTATCATTTATGGTATGAACCGAGGCTAGGGGCAAGATCCTCAACCGATTCGAGACAATCTAGCCCATGTCTCAGGCAAGCGCGCAGGCAAGCCTTGGATCGTCAGGGCCGGTCCACCGATGTGGATTATTATGCCTGAACACTACGTTCCTCCGCCCTTTGGGGCGTAAGCCTGGCCCGTCAGCCGACCAGAAGCATCGGCCGAAGCCGATATCACGAGGCGCCTCGCTTTTCAGCAAGTAATAATAAGTAACATCCACATGAGTCAAACTCGTCAGCCAGTTCAAGTACTGACGCCACTCCTAACTAGAAAGAAACGCATGCCCTCCCTGAGGTCCGTCTCCCGTTTTTGATTCATACCGGGTGTGATACTCGCGAATCAACGTTACACAAAGCTACGCCACAAAGGCCGTGCTTCGATCATCAACCACAAGACTTTGCTTTTCAACAGAAGCCTTGATCATTTGCCTCTTAGCATGCCACACAGGCAATTCACTCCATGCGATTGATATCCATCAATATATAACCCCTGAGCTCGTACGTCTCAGAGAAGGGCGTTAAGCAAGAGAATAAATTCTCCGCCGCCAAACAGATATATATTTAATAGAGATCAATCACATGGACTAAAATCCAATGTCAGACACACAGTCCATTTACAAGTCCGTTCTGGGTCTGAACGAAACCGGAGGCACTTTCCTCGCATATCCATCCATCTCCAAGTACGTCTGGACGATCACCAACTGTTTCCATCTTCTTGGGTGTACAGCCCAATCAAGATCATCAGTAATCACCCAAACGACGTGAAGACTTCCGGTCTTCGACCACCGTCTTTATCTTCGACTTATCGTCGTATCAGTTACTCAGAATGGGATAAACCCGGTCTTCCGAATAACTCGCGTATATTTTATAAAAGTGCTACACAAACACAACATACGCCTCATTCCAATTCATCAGTCACTAACCGCAAATTAATCAAGAGAATAGTTCCCCAAATATTAACCCCGAAGGCCGAAACCAACATCAGATCAATATCCAGAAAACCATTCTGCTTGGCTAACCGACAGTTAGTTTCTAAATTTCACATTCATAGGGAAAGATTCCCATTAATTTTATCAAAGATAAATTCCTTGAATTTATTCTTTAATCTACTTTTGAATATCAATTCAAAACTAGTCAGGATTAACGAACCTTACCGAAGTAATCATTTGTTTTAATTTCCCAATCCCAACCTATTCATCCCATGAAGTAAAACTGGTCATACTTCATATCTAACACCACGGTGTTATTGGTAAATTCAATTATCATTTCACGTTCAAATCTAATTAAAGATTTAACTATCGCCTGGAGCAAAACTGGTGATACTCCATTTTCGATCATTTCAATCTATTTAAAGGTTCATTAAAACTCCACTTAGTTTTAATCTTCGACTGGGTTAAAGAATCAGTGTCATTTAAAACACGGTTCACGATAAACCCAAAATCACATTCATTAATTATCGGGTTAAAGAACGAGTGTTATTTAAAACACTGTTCACGATAAACCCAAAAATCAATATCGATTCGATTCCAATTAAATATTATTTAATTGGTACATTTCATTAAATCTAAATAAAAAGATTTAATCTTTTCTCCACTGGGTTTAAGAACAGTGTTAGTGAAGACACCATTCACGACAAACCCAAATCACATTTGATATTCAATACAAGGCTCTGAATAGAAAATATACCGGCTTATATTCAATATCAAATTCTACGACTAACAAATATCGTATTGGAAATAACGATATATATATCTATATCTTTCAAATTTCCATAACAACAGTTGTATAATCACGAAATCCAACATCGAAATATTCCGAAGAAAATTTCGATTCAAATCCACTCCAATGCCATCATTGGAAATTCTGGTTATTTTTAAAACCCTTTTCGAATTCAATTTATTTATTTAAAAATAAATAGAATTATAATTCTAGTTCAAAACTAGTTCATTTCGATAAAAATCTATTTTTATCCTTTCAAATATGGAGTTTTTCATCCCAAATCTTCACAAATCATTTCTTATGATTTTACACAAATTATTACTATTTTTAATAATTTTATCAAGGCCCGTACAGTCGATTTCCATCAATGGCCATCGAACTGCACTTACAGCGACCTTTTTCAAATTTGATTTGGACGTAACTCCAAATCCAACCGTTAGATTTTAAATTTCTAATATTCATTAGAAAGCCCTTTTCGATACGAACCCAACGGTTCCGGTTTTAGGAGAATCCGACGGTCGGATCTCCCGTAATGTCCGTTTGAAATAAATGGTCGAAATTCACGAACGGCCGCGGCGCGGCGCGTTCTATTCAGGCCATTATATTATATATATAATATATATATAATATATTTCGTCGATTTCTATTTTAAAACGAATTATATAAATAGTTTTAAAATCGTTTCAAAAGCAATTTCTACTTTCTTTCAATTCAAATCAAAATTGAATTCTTCTTTATAAATTCGTTTTAAAATTCATTTCTATTCAATTCAAATTTCAATTCAATTTGAATTCATTTTCAATTCGCTTTCAATTCAATTCGAAATCGTTTTCAATTCAATTCATTTCGAAATCGTTTTCAATTCAATTCATTTCGAAATCGTTTTCAATTCAATTCATTTCGAAATCGTTTTCAATTCAATTCATTTCGAAATCGTTTTCAATTCAATTCATTTCGAAATCGTTTTCAATTCAATTCATTTTGAAATCGTTTTCAATTCAATTCATTTCGAAATCGTTTTCAATTCAATTCATTTCGAAATCGTTTTCAATTCAATTCATTTCGAAATTGTTTTCAATTCAATTCATTTCGAAATCGTTTAAAATCGATATAAATATAGTTCACGTCAAAATGACGTCAATCTAATCATCACGGCTTCACATATTTCTATTTTCAAATATTCTATTTCAAATATTTCTATTCCAAATATTTTCATTTCAAATATTTCTTTTTCGAAACTGGAATGAGGCCCAATCAATTACCATATAATGTTAATTATATGGATTTTCTACAACACATGTATATATCAACAACGATGAATAATCAACCATCATCCAAAGTGCATTCTACACTGTATAAGCATCAAATATAAATATTCAACGCTTATAACAGCCTGTCAATCGATCGATCGACATATTTAATCAATCAGGATGAGTGAACTTCAAATTTCATCCTAACACCCGTGTGGGGTTTCAAACAATCAAACACATATTTTATTTGTGCAGTTGGGCGATGTGTAAAATTTATCGACCCAATCAATGTCCTTCAAATAGGTGTACATAAACAAACCGTCTGGTTTGTAAATGAATATTCATTTATTCACATTCACGTTAAAAAATATATTTTTAACGACAAAACATTTTATTCCAACATATGAATTTCTATTCAGTTCATTCTTTAAATAAAATGATATTTTTATTTTTCTAACTTATTTTTAGAAAATTTCGGCGGCATAACGGCACGATACTAGAAACGGGACAAGGCCTAGCCTTATCCCCGGTCTAGTGAAGGCCCACGCCATTCACACATCAATCATATCAATATATTTCACCAAACAATTCAATTTCAAATCAAATCATCCAACTAATCTACGCAACCAAACAAACAAGTCCATGGTCTGTGGACGATTGTGTCGGGTGCTACTAAGCACCGTCTGCATCCTAGTATATATATATATATAACTAGAAAAGAAATTGAAAGGTGAGAAATTCTCACATATAGCTATCCAACTTCACGGCACTACATTGATAGAAATCTTCGTTGCTATCGCATTTTTGTCATCTTCGTTGCTGCTTTCACTACATATGCAAAAATGGAATTTTTACTACGCTATTCAATATATAAAAATCGAATTTTTATTACGCTATTCAATATATAAAAATCGAATTTTTATTATGCTATTCAATATATAAAAATCACATTTTTAATTCGAAGTTCAATATATAAAACTTGTCTTCCTACTAGTAAAAATCTTGTCTTTATATTAAAAATCGTAACTTTATGATGTATTAAAAATCATTACTTTGTTCATATAAAAATCCCTGCTTTTATATAAAAATACCAACTTCATGTATATTAAAAACTAATCTTTCCTATTTTTCTAAAACTGATTTTATAAATGGCTATTATTCATTTTTAAAACTGATTTTATAATTCCAGTTTTAATATAAATTAAAACTGAAAACAATCTCAATGTTTTAAATAAATAAAAAATGAAGTAAAAAGGCTCACTGTGGTCGTCTTCCTTCTGGAAATCACGCTCCAGGGAAAAGCACGCATTCGAACTCCTTTTGCCACGATGGAGGATGGGCTTGGCTCGCTGGTTTTGGGCGTGGAAGGTCTTCGAACTGGAGGGGGGGGGGGGAAGAGCTCGACGGAGGGGGGGAAAAAGGGGCGGTGGCCGGAGTGTGAAGGTGGGCCGACGTCGGTGGGTGGTGGCGATGTCGCGTGGATTGGGGCGCGCGTCGATTTCTTGGAGAAGAGGGGAGAGAAGGGATCGGAGGAGCGGAGGGAGATGGAGGAAGAGGAGGAGGGGCGACGAAGCGGTGGTGGCGGTGGCCACCCGCGATGGCGGCGGCTGGCGCCCCTAGGGCTTCAGCGTTCTCCCTTTTTTTTTTTTTTTTTCGTTTTTCTTTCTGAACTGAAATTGAAACCGGGGGGGGGGGGGGGGGCAGAAACTAAAAGGAGGGAGATAATTTTTATTTTATTTATTTTAATTATTTTATTATTTTATTTGGCGAAAAGTTGACTTTCACATACGACCTCGAAACGAGGCCCACCGCCTGTCGTCCATAGCGTATTGCCCCCATTCCGAACACAATGGGATATGTATCGTAAGCTGATTCGATTGTTTTGATCAGTTTCCGTTGAATTTACATTTAAATCACTATATTGAATTTTAAACGTACATTTCAAATTACCGGGGTCACATACTAACTCTAAAAATTCTCGAAAAATATTTTCTAGCTTCGTATTGACGATACGGTCCTAACAAAACTAGTTTCATCGAATTCTGAGACCGTTGGAAAAATGGCCATTTTCCAGTCGATTAAAATCAACTAAAAATGGTCAAACGCGTTTTCCTTTGCCACGCTCACATATTGATTCGAAAAATTATGAAATTTGAAACCTAGCAATAACTTGACATCACGGACCCAACAAAAGTGGTTTCGTCGAAATCCGAGGTCATTTGCAAAATGTCTATTTTTAAGGGCCTGAATTCCATAGCGACTATTCAGAAATTTCAACTGGACATATCTTTTGATTCCCGTTAGGAAATTTCGATTTTTCGGATTCGTTGGAAAGATATTCACAATCAGATCCCATTATTTTTGGTTTCACTAAAATCCGGATTATTTTGCAACCGGTACATTCAATTGAAGTTTGAAATCGAATTATCGAACTACCGCGCCATTTTCAATTCTATTTATAATTATATATAAATATTTATATTCTAACGACGACGCGTATAATATATACGTCGAATTCTATTCAAAATAAATTTCTCTTCGATATTATTTAAAATAATCTATTTTAAATGTTCCAACTTCGCTAAAATCGCCAAAATAAAAATTTTAAACTGGCCCAGATTTTCCGGGTTATTACAATCTCCCCCACTTAAAACTTTTCGTCCCCGAAAAGGAACAAAGTCGAAAGTGGTTTGATTAATCAACTCTACGTTCGATCCGGCTTCCATTCTCCAACTTTTCAGTTTCTGAGAATTTTCAAATTCTCAAAAATTTGGCTAACTCCCTAAATTTTCGAAAAATTTCGCCATAACCTCCCCTGCACCGGGAGCATCGGGGAATTTCAAATAGCTTCCCCGGTCCTTCAGATCTCAAAAAGAAAAAGAAAAAGCCAAGCGGCTTGCCAATAGGCTCACAAAATTATCATCACCCAAACAAAACAGTAAATCATGTAGTAAACATGTACCTATTTGTCGGGCAAACAAATTTTATTCTCTGCTCTAGCCTCCTTGCTATGACCTGTTCAATGTAAGTATATGTATATGCAAACAAATGCAACCAATTTCAATACAATTCATTATGTGATTCAATTAGGCGTAATGGTTCAAAATTATCAAACAATTAAACAAACAACACAATCATCAATCAATTAGTGAATTAGAGTTTCAAATTCATAACTTTGATACATAGTCAAAAATCAGGTTTTTGATGCCAAATCACAACAATAGGCCCTATCTAATTTTGGTTCTCATACCAGTCTAATGGAAATATATAGATATTACACGTTCGTCACTCGAATATAAATTCTGATGATGATATATCAATCATCAGAATCACTCCCGGGCGACTAGAGCGTAATTCTATATCTATCTGGTATATTAAAATTTCGAATACACGCGGATCAGATGTATACGCAAAATCTATATATATTGGATTGTCCACATCAATATAAATAAATAACCAAATACGAATAGTTGATTTAGATTTTCAAAACAAAATTTGTTTTCATTTGAAAAATATACTCTTCACACTCGTTCTAGGATACTACTGATCCTATCTCTAACGAGTCATTCCATTGGATATTGCTAATCCAATATCTGCTGAATTCTTTCGTATGGTTCTAATGTGCCTTGTTCTCTGAGCTTTGTAAACCAAAGCTCTGATACCAAATGAAACGACCCGTAACTTCCCCATAAAGGAAAGCGGCGGATAGTTTGAGAACAAGCCACAACAGAACGCATATAGAAGAACATTTCATTGTATATTACAACAATGCATCAGATTACAAGAATATACAGAGTATAAAAGAATATTACACAGAAATATCAGAGATTTAAATTACATTTAAATACATCGCAGCGGAAAATAATACAATACACAACTAGAAGAGATATACGGATACAAAGCTTTCCGGATATCGTTCCAGCTATAAACCAGGATCCTGTGAATATAAATCTGCAAAACCAAAACTACTAGCTGCCCGTGTCAAAATAGGGGCACCCAGAGTTTAGGTTAAAACAATAAACTCCAGGTCAGTCATGTGACTGGTGTGAGAACTAAAAACAGTTATTAATCTTTATTTTCAAAGTTAGGTAAATCAAGGGACCACGCCGTATAACACGGAACGGGTTTCCTCCCAAGAATACCAGTGCATAAAACAAACAGCGCAATGCTAAATAAAGAAAAATGAAGCTGTTATAAGACCCTGGTCCCATCACACAATGCAACGCAGTCGAGGATAGGGTTTTCCCTTATAACAGCCAAAGAATGCTTGATACGTTTTAAAACAAATCATTTGATACTATTATAAGTGCATAGTGTATAAAACACTTCAAATCATAAGTATCAATCATAGGCGGCATGAATGGCCCATAACACTATGTCGCCATATATAAGTTTACAATCAAAACCGCAAATGTCGTATTGGAAGTTGGGTTATCATTTATGGTATGAACCGAGGCTAGGGGCAAGATCCTCAACCGATTCGAGACAATCTAGCCCATGTCTCAGGCAAGCGCGCAGGCAAGCCTTGGATCGTCAGGGCCGGTCCACCGATGTGGATTATTATGCCTGAACACTACGTTCCTCCGCCCTTTGGGGTGTAAGCCTGGCCCGTCAGCCGACCAGAAGCATCGGCCGAAGCCGATATCACGAGGCGCCTCGCTTTTCAGCAAGTAATAATAAGTAACATCCACATGAGTCAAACTCGTCAGCCAGTTCAAACACTGACGCCACTCCTAACTAGAAAGAAACGCATGCCCTCCCTGAGGTCCGTCTCCCGTTTTTGATTCATACCGGGTGTGATACTCGCGAATCAACGTTACACAAAGCTACGCCACAAAGGCCGTGCTTCGATCATCAACCACAAGACTTTGCTTTTCAACAGAAGCCTTGATCATTTGCCTCTTAGCATGCCACACAGGCAATTCACTCCATGCGATTGATATCCATCAATATATAACCCCTGAGCTCGTACGTCTCAGAGAAGGGCGTTAAGCAAGAGAATAAATTCTCCGCCGCCAAACAGATATATATTTAATAGAGATCAATCACACGGACTAAAATCCAATGTCAGACACACAGTCCATTTACAAGTCCGTTCTGGGTCTGAACGAAACCGGAGGCACTTTCCTCGCATATCCATCCATCTCTAAGTACGTCTGGACGATCACCAACTGTTTCCATCTTCTTGGGTGTACAGCCCAATCAAGATCATCAGTAATCACCCAAACGACGTGAAGACTTCCGGTCTTCGACCACCGTCTTCATCTTCGACTTATCGTCGTATCAGTTATTCAGAATGGGATAAACCTGGTCTTTCCGAATAACTCGCGTATATTTTATAAAAGTGCTACACAAACACAACATACGCCTCATTCCAATTCATCAGTCACTAACCGCAAATTAATCAAGAGAATAGTTCCCCAAATATTAACCCCGAAGGCCGAAACCAACATCAGATCAATATCCAGAAAACCATTCTGCTTGGCTAACCGACAGTTAGTTTCTAAATTTCACATTCATAGGGAAAGATTCCCATTAATTTTATCAAAGATAAATTCCTTGAATTTATTCTTTAATCTACTTTTGAATATCAATTCAAAACTAGTCGGGATTAACGAACCTTACCGAAGTAATCATTTGTTTTAATTTCCCAATCCCAACCTATTCATCCCATGAAGTAAAACTGGTCATACTTCATATCTAACACCACGGTGTTATTGGTAAATTCAATTACCATTTCACGTTCAAATCTAATTAAAGATTTAACTATCGCCTGGAGCAAAACTGGTGATACTCCATTTTCGATCATTTCAATCTAATTAAAGATTCATTAAAACTCCACTTAGTTTTAATCTTCGACTGGGTTAAAGAATCAGTGTCATTTAAAACACGGTTCACGATAAACCCAAAATCACATTCATTAATTATCGGGTTAAAGAACGAGTGTTATTTAAAACACTGTTCACGATAAACCCAAAAATCAATATCGATTCGATTCCAATTAAATATTATTTAATTGGTACATTTCATTAAATCTAAATAAAAAGATTTAATCTTTTCTCCACTGGGTTTAAGAACAGTGTTAGTGAAGACACCATTCACGACAAACCCAAATCACATTTGATATTCAATACAAGGCTCTGAATAGAAAATATACCGGCTTATATTCAATATCAAATTCTACGACTAACAAATATCGTATTGGAAATAACGATATATATATATCTATATCTTTCAAGTTTCCATAACAACAGTTGTATAATCACGAAATCCAACATCGAAATATTCCGAAGACAATTTCGATTCAAATCCACTCCAATGCCATCATTGGAAATTCTGGTTATTTTTAAAACCCTTTTCGAATTCAATTTATTTATTTAAAAATAAATAGAATTATAATTCTAGTTCAAAACTAGTTCATTTCGATAAAAATCTATTTTTATCCTTTCAAATATGGAGTTTTTCATCCCAAATCTTCACAAATCATTTCTTATGATTTTACACAAATTATTACTATTTTTAATAATTTTATCAAGGCCCGTACAGTCGATTTCCATCAATGGCCATCGAACTGCACTTACAGCGACCTTTTCCAAATTTGATTTGGACGTAACTCCAAATCCAACCGTTAGATTTTAAATTTCTAATATTCATTAGAAAGCCCTTTTCGATACGAACCCAACGGTTCCGGTTTTAGGAGAATCCGACGGTCGGATCTCCCGTAATGTCCGTTTGAAATAAATGGTCGAAATTCACGAACGGCCGCGGCGCGGCGCGTTCTATTCAGGCCATTATATTATATATATAATATATATATAATATATTTCGTCGATTTCTATTTTAAAACGAATTATATAAATAGTTTTAAAATCGTTTCAAAAGCAATTTCTACTTTCTTTCAATTCAAATCAAAATTGAATTCTTCTTTATAAATTCATTTTAAAATTCATTTCTATTCAATTCAAATTTCAATTCAATTTGAATTCATTTTCAATTCGCTTTCAATTCAATTCGAAATCGTTTTCAATTCAATTCATTTCGAAATCGTTTTCAATTCAATTCATTTCGAAATCGTTTTCAATTCAATTCATTTGAAAATCGTTTTCAATTCAATTCATTTCGAAATCGTTTTCAATTCAATTCATTTCGAAATCGTTTTCAATTCAATTCATTTCGAAATCGTTTTCAATTCAATTCATTTCGAAATCGTTTTCAATTCAATTCATTTCGAAATCGTTTTCAATTCAATTCATTTCGAAATCGTTTTCAATTCAATTCATTTCGAAATCGTTTAAAATCGATATAAATATCGTTCACGTCAAAATGGCGTCAATCTAATCATCACGGCTTCACATATTTCTATTTTCAAATATTCTATTTCAAATATTTCTATTCCAAATATTTTCATTTCAAATATTTCTTTTTCGAAACTGGAATGAGGCCCAATCAATTACCATATAATGTTAATTATATGGATTTTCTACAACACATGTATATATCAACAACGATGAATAATCAACCATCATCCAAAGTGCATTCTACACTGTATAAGCATCAAATATAAATATTCAACGCTTATAACAGCCTGTCAATCGATCGATCGACATATTTAATCAATCAGGATGAGTGAACTTCAAATTTCATCCTAACACCCGTGTGGGGTTTCAAACAATCAAACACATATTTTATTTGTGCAGTTGGGCGATGTGTAAAATTTATCGACCCAATCAATGTCCTTCAAATAGGTGTACATAAACAAACCGTCTGGTTTGTAAATGAATATTCATTTATTCACATTCACGTTAAAAATTATATTTTTAACGACAAAACATTTTATTCCAACATATGAATTTCTATTCAGTTCATTCTTTAAATAAAATGATATTTTTATTTTTCTAACTTATTTTTAGAAAATTTCGGCGGCATAACGGCACGATACTAGAAACGGGACAAGGCCTAGCCTTATCCCCGGTCTAGTGAAGGCCCACGCCATTCACACATCAATCATATCAATATATTTCACCAAACAATTCAATTTCAAATAAAATCATCCAACTAATCTACGCAACCAAACAAACAAGTCCATGGTCTGTGGACGATTGTGTCGGGTGCTACTAAGCACCGTCTGCATCCTAGTATATATATATAACTAGAAAAGAAATTGAAAGGTGAGAAATTCTCACATATAGCTATCCAACTTCACGGCACTACATTGATAGAAATCCTCGTTGCTATCGCATTTTTGTCATCTTCGTTGCTGCTTTCACTACATATGCTAAAATGGAATTTTTACTACGCTATTCAATATATAAAAATCGAATTTTTATTACGCTATTCAATATATAAAAATCGAATTTTTATTATGCTATTCAATGTATAAAAATCACATTTTTAATTCGAAGTTCAATATATAAAACTTGTCTTCCTACTAGTAAAAATCTTGTCTTTATATTAAAAATCGTAACTTTATGATGTATTAAAAACCATAACTTTGTTCATATAAAAATCCCTGCTTTTATATAAAAATACCAACTTCATGTATATTAAAAACTAATCTTTCCTATTTTTCTAAAACTGATTTTATAAATGGCTATTATTCATTTTTAAAACTGATTTTATAATTCCAGTTTTAATATAAATTAAAACTGAAAACAATCTCAATGTTTTAAATAAATAAAAAATGAAGTAAAAAGGCTCACTGTGGTCGTCTTCCTTCTGGAAATCACGCTCCAGGGAAAAGCACGCATTCGAACTCCTTTTGCCACGATGGAGGATGGGCTTGGCTCGCTGGTTTTGGGCGTGGAAGGTCTTCGAACTGGAGGGGGGGGGGAAAGAGCTCGACGGAGGGGGGGGGGGGGGAAAGGGGCGGTGGCCGGAGTGTGAAGGTGGGCCGACGTCGGTGGGTGGTGGCGATGTCGCGTGGATTGAGGCGCGCGTCGATTTCTTGGAGAAGAGGGGAGAGAAGGGATCGGAGGAGCGGAGGGAGATGGAGGAAGAGGAGGAGGGGCGACGAAGCGGTGGTGGCGGTGGCCACCCGCGATGGCGGCGGCTGGCGCCCCTAGGGCTTCAGCGTTCTCCCTTTTTTTTTTTCGTTTTTCTTTCTGAACTGAAATTGAAACAGGGGGGGGGGGGCAGAAACTAAAAGGAGGGAGATAATTTTTATTTTATTTATTTTAATTATTTTATTATTTTATTTGGCGAAAAGTTGACTTTCACATACGACCTCGAAACGAGGCCCACCGCCTGTCGTCCATAGCGTATTGCCCCCATTCCGAACACAATGGGATATGTATCGTAAGCTGATTCGATTGTTTTGATCAGTTTCCGTTGAATTTACATTTAAATCACTATATTGAATTTTAAACGTACATTTCAAATTACCGGGGTCACATACTAACTCTAAAAATTCTCGAAAAATATTTTCTAGCTTCGTATTGACGATACGGTCCTAACAAAACTAGTTTCGTCGAATTCTGAGACCTTGGAAAAATGGCCATTTTCCAGTCGATTAAAATCAACTGAAAATGGTCAAATGCGTTTTCCTTTGCCACGCTTACATATTGATTCGAAAAATTATGAAATTTGAAACCTAGCAATAACTTGACATCACGGACCCAACAAAAGTGGTTTCGTCGAAATCCGAGGTCATTTGCAAAATGTCTATTTTTAAGGGCCTGAATTCCATAGCGACTATTCAGAAATTTCAACTGGACATATCTTTTGATTCCCGTTAGGAAATTTCGATTTTTCGGATTCATTGGAAAGATCTTCACAATCAGATCCCATTATTTTTGGTTTCACTAAAATCCGGATTATTTTGCAACCGGTACATTCAATTGAAGTTTGAAATCGAATTATCGAACTACCGCGCCATTTTCAATTCTATTTATAATTATATATAAATATTTATATTCTAACGACGACGCGTATAATATATAAGTCGAATTCTATTCAAAATAAATTTCTCTTCGATATTATTTAAAATAATCTATTTTAAATGTTCCAACTTCGCTAAAATCGCCAAAATAAAAATTTTAAACTGGCCCAGATTTTCCGGGTTATTACATACCCTTACCGTGATACACATGTTTACTTGCTCACCACACTTTCTTTACTATATATATACATATATCCACATACCCAAACTCCAGATTTAAAACCCAAACTCTATTGTGAAGAGGAGCCTTCCTCCCACAAAATGCGAGCTGCAGTTTTAATTAAATCAAAAACCCATTCATGAAAACAAACTACTTCATACATGAAACCATCTTGTCCTTCACCTTGTTGTTTGGATCGAATTGTTCATGGTCCAAGCCAAAGTGAGGAAGCGTGCATGGGATTCGATGAAGTCCGACTGGTCTCCGGTGGCGACATACAGTGGTGAGAAGGTTGATGGGGTTGTATTGGTGGGAAGGTTACATGAAATGAAACGGGAGAGAGAAGTTAAGGTCTGAGAAGGAGGTACAGGGGACTCGAAGTCGAACATGGCTAGTGGTTGTACGCGCGGGCGGGATGCTCGAGGGATGGATGAGAGACAACAAGTGTGTTAAAGATGTGGGAAGGGTATATTGAGTGGAGATGTTTACATGGGGATCATTGTAGTCTCGGTGTAGTGCAAAAACAGTCTCGCGAGGATGTGGAGAATAAGTATGCTGCAGGTTTGTTTCCTTTATAAAAGCATGGTTGGGACTGTAAAGCAGGCTTGGAGAAGAGGAAGAGATGAGGCACGTGGTGGGTTCAAGAAAATGAGCAGCAGACATAAAGTGAAGTAGTTGCATTTGTTGATGGGTAAAGTTTCCGGAGCATGTTTCGGTGAGAAGGAGAATAAGTTGGGGAAGATATATTTCACGTGAGGAATTGGAGTTATATTGGATGGGGGATGAATTGTTGTAACGTACGGTTCCAGTGGGTTGTTAGATTTGCATTGGACAACTACTGAAGCTAAAGTGGAGGAGTACACTGCATACAGCGGAGGAAATTATACAAGAGTTGTGGTTCTTGTTTTTGGGAAGAAAGTGAACAGTGAGTGGTTATGAACGATTTTAATGGCAGCGCTATGAGGAAGGAAGAGCGAATAGTATTCGGCAAAATGCCTAATCCAAGTTTGGTAATTAACGAAAGTAAGTAGTTTTTAAGTTATATTATATTATCATAAAATTGCGAAGGGGATTAAAGTATGCTAACGTATGGCTTTAATCCATGTTATATGGAGTATATAAAATAATATATAACTTGAGTTGGGATTAGAAATTTAGCAGGTAAGGAAAAAAACATTTCGATGGAATGATTATCAACCTGGAGTTAGAGCGTTGGCATGTTAACACAGGTGAAAGGAACAGCGCTGTCCTTTTATTGCCATTCAACGTGAAGGTGAAGTAGTGTATGGGGGCATGCAGTTGTGTTGTATACAGAGGTGTTTGGGTAGTTGAAGACATTGCGTGTGTTTCGATTTGACGTGGGTGAAGTTCATGGAAATGGCGAATGGATCTAAGGGACTTGGTGTGATTGATGAGCGGACGTGGACAAAGCAGTGAGGAGATCGACCATGGAAGAGCAGCTTCGAAATAACAGTCCAACGAGATGGTGTACAATGTACATGATGGAAGAATGCGCTGATTGTTTTGATTTACAGAAATGGTAAGACCAAACCTATTTATATAAATATAGTTCAGTATAAAACAACGTACCTAATCCCAATTACACTACACTATTATAGCGTGAGTAGGGAAAAAGGGTATACCAGATTTGATGGTATGGTCATTATTAAAGTAAGGTTAATTAACAAGAATAGTACATTAAATTATAATTAAACAATTATTGATTAATTATTTAAGTATAAACCAAACGACTTATTTTCGTATATGTGAACAGACTGGAATAAAACCAGAGTCATTAGAACTGTACCGACAAGAGGAACAGTTGGAAGCTTGTTTGGATGCATTTAGAATTTACTGAAACGAACCGTTGAACAACGAATGGGAACCCAAGGTGAGTTCAACTCACTCAGTTTATCCCGTTAATTTTTTTATATAAATTGGGTTTTTATTTAGGGTGCAATGTCTGCTGATGATTGCTGATTGAATGACTGTTTGCACATATATTGGATATTTTAATATTCACTAATTAAATTTAATGGTTGTTTAATTTAATCGAATTAATTCCTTACTTTAACGATTAGATTCCAAACAAGGTAATTTAACTTGTTGGTTACATTTATAGTAATATAAACGTATTAAATAAATAATTGGATGATTGAATGAACGTTACAAATTGATTGTTCACTATTAAACTGTTTATTTCTGTTTACAGTGATAAATATAACGTCGTATTGAACTTGTGGTAATCCATTTTGATGCAGGGAAGGATAGGTTAGAGGGATCAAAGCAGATTCCTCAAAATATGTTGTTTGTATTCATATGAACCATTTAACCAGTATGATGGAATGATTGATTCATTATTGATCGTTGAATTTAAAATTCAACATTTGTTTGTTATTAACCCATGGATAATATTGGTTGAGTAATTGGCAATGGTTGGCCTAAAAAATGGATCACGTTATGAACGTTGAGTTATAGTCACGTAGATCGATAGAGATAAGATTATAGGAATTGATTTATAACCAAATCGGATTTTTTGGAATCTATTTTATATAGGTTATTTGAATATTGAATTATTAAAGGAAATAGATAAATATTTTTATCTAGTAATTATAAACTGAATATATAAAGCAAATTTCTTAAGTTGGTCAATTTTATAAGCAAATGAGCAGGAATTATCCAAATGGTTAAGGTTTAGATTAATTATCCCAATTTAATAATTAAGTGTAATTATTTAATTTAACTAGATCGTTAACTAAATTAAATGGAATTATTTCAAACTAATTAAATTAAATTAATTTTAAAGAAGGGATTAAAGGAATTGGTTAACGGATTAACCTCGTTTAGAGATAAGGAAGTCAACCGCTTGAGCAAGAATTAATTGTTAAAAAAATTTATTAGATTATTTATTATCATTAAAGTTAATTATTATTTTAAATTAACCTTTAAAGCGAAATTAACTATTTCATTAATAGTTAGTTATAAGGTAAACTTTTTAATATAAAGAAGTTAAGGTTAATATCAGAAATTGATTTGGTAACCGAAACACAATTCATGGAGTCGAACAGGGTATTAAGCCCTTGTTATAATTGAAAGGATTTTCAATAAGTTTTACTCATGTTTATGAGTTGGATTTTTGATTTAATTTCTGAAGGAATTCTATAAAAAGAAATGTTTTATACAAGATTAAATTTGAATCGAAATCGATCGAAAGTAAGTGAATTGATTTTGATTATAAAAGTGGAAGAGTTAACGATAAGATTTGAAGATGAAATGGAGTTTATTGAAACCAAAACTGAGTAAAGAGATTATATGGTAAGTGGAACTTCAGAATAGTTACTGGAATTTGGAATCTGTTGATAAACTTTTATTTATTCCGAAGATAAGAATGTTGTCGTCTCAAGGTCAGAGGTAAATAAAATACCCTAACTTGTAACAACTTCATGATTATCCATGGATGATGTTAGTATAGAAACGAGGGTAGTCGAGAGAGTAAAAATTAGTATTTTCGTAAAGAATATCATGAATGATAATTCAAAGAATCATAAGTGAATAAACTGATTTGGAAATAAGAATTGAGAAGCGATATTCCAGATGTTTGGATGATAAGAAATTTAATTAACGATTGTTTAACTAAGGAGGCCAACTGACGTTGTATACTGACCAGTAAATCCACTTTATTTTCTATGGGTGATGGTTGTTTATTTTGATAGTTAAAACAATGACTATTAAAATCTAGACAAACCGATTGTTGGTATGGAAAGACCAGAATCGAATTTATATTCGAAAACCATTCCGACCAGCAAATACATAACGTTGAAGATGTTGGTGAAGATGGAGCAATTGAAGACCGTGGATCTTCATAAGCGAAAGGATTACCTATCGAATATTCTATGGATTGCAAACAGAGGTTGTCAGACGTGATTGGGTCATGAGTGGGATTTTGCGGATTGCAAGGACTCCTCGCTACTGATCCTTTGGTGGCGGTAGGAGAGTGCCTTCGGTTCATCCTGTTTCTGGATGACTTGTATGGACGAGTGTCTGACAGAGTATTTCCAGATGGTCTCGTACATTGATTTCTTCAAACGTGTCCAGTGTATTTTTGAGGTTGTCAATTAGTTATTAAATGGATCTGACGATGTGGCATTCAAAGTGAATGGTGGCCAGATGATCAAAAGATAGTATAACCTCAGGCCTCATCAACAAGAAAATGATAGAAATCGGATAGGCAACATGGCTATGTGGGTCGCTCCCATTAGGTTGTATAATCTCCTATCTAGAGAGATTCCATTTCCTTCTTTAATATATTTCGATGCTGTCCCCTTCGGGAAACAGTGGTTTGAGCCCAACCGTTGGTGATATACATTCGATACACTCAAGCGAAATGAGTGGTCGGTCATGCGTGGGCCAGGTTGCAAGACGTTCTTGTTGAACCCAGTGTATTTCCCTCTAGAGATACACTATCGGCAGGTGGTTCCATATCTTGTCATAGTAAGAATCCAATATCCAATAAGTGTCCGCGGTTTTGATTGTATACTATATATGTGGAGCGTGAGATGCAAGCGTTCCGCTAGATTGTTATTATTTTTGTTTAGACATTATGATACTATCAGAGAAATATACGATTTCAAGACTGGTTCGGGTTATAGTAAGGTAAAAACCATCTGTATTTATGTGTTGGTTGGTCTTACCATTATTCTTTTCTTTCAAAAACGATTTTTGACTTTAAAATCAATATGGATGTCATTTAAACTTAGCGAGTTTTTCTCACTCTGGTTCACCAAACTGACCCGGTATTTGTAATGCTCGGGTTAGACTGGGTTGTACAGGTTTAGGTTATTGGATATTACAAAGTTCAGAAGACGTGCTGGAGGAGTTCATACGTATGTTTAATCTAGTATATTCCGGTGTGTGCTGTATTTGAGGAAAGG
This sequence comes from Allium sativum, assembly GCA_030737875.1. Taxonomy (NCBI): domain Eukaryota; kingdom Viridiplantae; phylum Streptophyta; class Magnoliopsida; order Asparagales; family Amaryllidaceae; genus Allium; species Allium sativum. The sequence goes on from CM060918.1 coordinate 55,512,221, forward strand.
TTGTTATAACTGTCCAAATGTATCTGTTGTTGTAACACCCCGTATTTTCTATGAACGTATAAGTAACAAATTAGAGAATAATTAATTTTTAAAATAAGAATCAAGGGAAACGGGTTGAGCCATTCCGTTCATCTCGAAATTCTGCATGAAATCGAGTCTGATTTTTCGAAAATCGGAGTCCATATGACCAAGATATGACCCTCCGAAGTTTCAGGAATTTAAATAAAATAAAGCAGCTCAAAAATAAAGCCAGAAATTCGAAATTCAAACCCAGAGAAGGCTGGCGGGAAAATTCTCGCCCATATACCCAGGTCGACTGGGGAGTCGACCCCCCCCCCCCAACCAGGTCGACTGGGGTGTCGAACTCCCCATGACCAGGTCGACTGGGGAGTCGATCTGACCCCTTTTTCCAGATCCGAGTCTTTTTGTATTTTTCTGAATCTAGACCTATTTTCTGACCATATTCGTGATTCTAATCCTATATAAACAGCCCTGTAGCCTTATTTTCTCTACACAATTTCACTGTCTATACTCTACCTCTATTCTAATTAAAAATAAAAATGGCATCGCTGCTCTGTTGGAATCAAAACTTGGACTGATGCATCTTCTTCCAACCTGAATAGAATTAAAAGCTAAATCAAATCTCAAGTAAAAGTTTAGAGCTTCAACAAAAATTAAAGAAGAGTAATCCAGCCTTTCTGCATCAAAAATAGTTTATTATCCTTTCTTAAAACCACGAAAGGCAAGTACAGTTATTTTCCGCTATAAACTGTAACTATAATTGTGACATGATTGTAAATCTGAATTTGAGGTTGTGTACGTTCTGTTTTGATATATTTTATTCTGTATCTCTTTCTTCTTTTTGTTCTATAGCTAAGCTACCACGAGCCCATGCCACATCTCATAAGAGATTAACGCACGAACGCTAAGTTTTGGGACAAATAATAATGCAAATTGGACATGAAACTGTTGCCTTTGGGACTATTGCCTATGACTATGATTCATTGACTATGAGACTATTGCCTATGACTATGAGACTATTGCCTATAAAATTGAATAAGAAACTATTGTGATTAGTCGCCCATGACTATTGTGGTTAGTTGCCTATAACTATTGTAGTTAGTTTCTTATGCCTATTCCCTTAATGATGTTAGATCTCATATTTAGTATGTAACTTTGCTAGTTTATTCCCATTCACTGTTATGTACATCGAGCCTATCGGGCCATTTCATGAGTATTTAGAGAACTTGTGGAAACATATTATATGGGGATTGGGCGTAGCTTAATTAAGTAAATCTGGCATAGTAAATATGTTGGCAAAATATGAATTTGCTATAATAGAGAATGATTTACATGTGTATTAGTCTTGGACATAAATGGTGAACTAGAATATTAAATCTAGTTTTGACATGAACTGTAAACGGGAATATTAAGGCTAAAATTTGGGGCATATATTGTATTATGAATTATGACCTTGATTTAGGCATGTAAGTTTAGGCTAAATTTATGATTAGGCAAGATATGTAAATAGAGTTTTATATATATATAATCTGCTAAATCTGTTAAATTACCTAATCCGTTATCTCCTAAAACTGTTGAATTGCCTAAACTGCTAAATCTGTTGAATCACTTAAACTACTAGATCTGCTACCTATTGAATTATCTGATCTGTTGAAAACTAGATAATGGTAATCTGGGTATGGAAATCCGTAGGCTCGACCTAAGATTTAGTAGAACATGGAAATTTGATTAATCTGTTATATCCTATGAAGAAGTTTAATCTGTTAAATAAACAGAATTAGTCTGATATCTGAAAAATCTATATTGGAATGAATTGGCTATGACACGAGGTTAGACTCTGTTTGCGGTAGAAGCCTGCCCGGAACCAACCGGCTTAACCAGCGACCGCAAACTGTCAGTCTAATGTGAGAGGTCATAGGCATAAATAAAATGTGCTTAGACACGCGTTATGTCTGGCTTGTGGCAGAAGTCTGCCCGGAACCGCCCGGAACCGCCCGACATATCCAACGGCCACAAGCTACCGACCTAATGTGAGAGGTCTGTGCATTAATATTTAATTAATTCAAATCTGGGATAAATATGATGTCTATAATGTGTTGGGTGGATAGGGTTAAACCAATTGGACTAATGAATTTAATAAACCCGTTTCGTGAATCTATAGGCCCAATTACAAAGTTAGACAAATATGTAAATCTGTTAAATCCGTATATCTGATCCGTTAGTCTGAAAACTTGTCTGATCTTTGAAATAGTCGATCTGAACTCTGTATGTCTGAACTTGTAAACAAGTTAATCTGAAATCTGTAGTCTGGGGACACAAGGTTAGGAGGGAAATTACTTTTTTCATCTGTTTTTTGGGACACATATTAGTTAGTAACCCTTTCTAGTATCAAAACTTTGACCCAACAGTAGGTAGGGTCCGGGCACGCTTACTGAACTAATTATAAGCGGTTCATTCTGAAAATGGCGAGGGGTGTTGATGGTGCATTCCAACCGGGTCATGTGCGTGCATGGATCCCGTTCTGCCTCTGAGGATGAAAGACGCCATGACATCTGTAAATAGGTATGTTCCAATTGGTTGTCACTTCATGGAGTGATACACCCTACTGTGGGGCCGACACAGGGTATTTATGTATTAGGGAGCCGATCGCTTGGGTTAGGGTTTGAGGGTACACTTAGTTCTGTCTGTTTCTGTTGGTACCGTCTGTTTCTGTTGGGTGGCAACACCTGTCTGTTTCTGCGTGGTACCGTCTGTTCGAGTGCTAAAGGCCCATTTACTAATGTACACCTAATTCTACATTCTGTTTCCGTAGGGATAAATCTGTTTCTGATTCTGTACCTTCTGTTCGGGTGGTAAAGGCCCATTATTAGCATTCTGTTTCTGTCTGTTTCTGTTCGGGTGGTAAAGGCCCATTATTAGCATTCTGTTTCTGTTCGAGTGGTAAAGGCCCATTATTAGCATTTTGTTTCTGTCTGTTTCTGTTGGGGTGATAAAGGCCCATTACTAGCATTCTCTTCTGTGGAAATTATTCTGTTCCCGTTTTTGTTTCAGTTTAGACATTGGGGTGACACCTAATCCTGTTATACTAGTATTAGTGCAGAGAAGCGAAAAGTAATAGCTTATACCATTCTGTTTCTTCTGTTTAACCTAAGTATATCTGCTACTCCTGTTACCGTTATCTCTCATCCAGTTTTATTTGCATGCCATGATTATTATTATCTGTTCATATGCTGAAAGTCACTGGACTTGCCAGATTTTATGTCTGACCTTGCTTGTTTTCGCCCCTTTTCTTCCGTTTCTCCCCCCAGGTTTTCCAAGGAGGGAATACTTTAGCTTGATCCGGATTTCTTCTGCTTGAAGTACTTGAAGTGCGTAAAGTATGGCTTAACTTCTTATGGCATCTTCTGTGGGGATTATGATTTTAAAGTTTTATACTCTGATAACTTTCTGAACAAGACTGATATTTATGTACTTGAGTTTTTGGTAAAGATGTAACCATACTGATTTCTGTTTTCTGCTGTAATAAAGTTATAATTTCTCAAGTACTGTTTATCTGTCTTGAAATTTTCTGTTCTGTTTACTTAAATGCTCCACCAAAGTTAAAGCATTCCCTTTGTGAGTGTCTTTAACGAAGGTAGGGTGTTACACTTGGTATCAGAGCTGAAGGTTACCAGATTGGGTAAAGTTTTTGAAAACTATTTTCAAAAAGGTTTTAAAAGGAAGTATTTTTGAAAAATAAAGTTTATTTTGAAGAACATAATCCCCAAAAAGCCATATATCTATCTTTTCCGCTCTCCGTTTTAAATCTTTTTCTTTTATTCCGGCATGTCTGGGTATCTTAACTTTCCAGAGGGCTTGCAAATACCTGGCTGGTTTAGGAGGTACTTAGAGGCTAGGGCCAACAATGCAGGCCCAGCAGATATTCCTCCTCCAGCTGCAGTGATTCCTCCTCCTCCGTCCCCTCCTCGTGCAATTGCTTTTTCAAAAATCTGTAAAGATTTTAGGGCCATGGGTCGAAAGGATTTCAAGGGAACTGAATCATTCATAGAAGCAAGGAACTAGCTCAAAGAAACTAAGGATCTGTTCATTATCTTCAAGGTGGATGATATGTAGAAGGTACAATTGGCGGTGTGGTTGCTCAAGGACGAAGCTTCCTATTGGTGGGAAGTCACTAACGCAGAGAGACAGGTTGAAACATGGATGGATTTCAGAACAAGGTTTGAGACGAAATTCCTCTCGCAAGCTGAACGAAGTCTATAACTGGAAAAGTTCTTATCTCTTAAGCAAGGAAGTATGACGGTCAGGGAATACGTCAATCAGTTCAACTAACTGGCCAGGTTCGGGCTAGATTTAGTCAACACCCATCATAAAAAGGCTCTCCGCTTTGTTAAAGGATTGAACGAGCCACTGCACAGCCTAGCCATGACCCATGTACCCATGGGAGCGACTTACGAGAGATTGGTGGACATGGCACTACTACATGAGGAAGACAAGGGCAAGAAGAAGGCAAACAAGGAAAAACCACAGAACAAGAAAGCATGGCCCAAAAAAGAAAAACAAAAGAAGGATGAAAAGTCTGAAGATAGGAAGGAGAAAAAGTGCTTTATTTGTGGAAGCTCGACTCATCTAAACATGGATTGCAGAAAAAGAAAGGGCACTTGCTTCAACTGTAGTGAGATGGGACACTTCATTTGGGACTTCTCGAAGAAACGGGGCAAGGGCAGAGGGCTGGACCAACTTCTGGAGGGCAGGCGAACACTCTCGAGGCTAGTGGATAGGATAGAAATAGGAAAACTTTATGTAGGAGGCTTAATTTCTTTATCTGATTTTTTTGAGTTAAAACTCTTTTCTGATTCTGGCATTTCGATTCTATAATCGATACTCTGCACTTGAATACTAGTATTGTTTCTGAATCCACTGTAGACTCAAACCCATAAGGGTTATGACTCATCCAATTGTGATAATTTGGGTATCTGTGTTGAGTGTTAAGTTGACTATGACACATACATTCTGGGTTTTTTTCATGCTTAGTTTCCTAAGAATCATTTAGTAATTTGATCTGTACCGGTAATATGTAAATATCTGAATATTTCTGATAAGGTTGAGATTTCCAGTTTTGACATTGTCTAAGGAGGGTAATCCTCTGGGTGTCAATCTGATGTTGATTTCGGTCTTCGGGGTTGATACTTAGGGGAATTTGTCTCTCAACCAAGATCTAATGGAAACCAAGTTTTTGTTTATCTACACTCGCTCCCATCACTCGACTGTATCCTATCGATTGAGTTTTCGACCTATAGATAGAAATCCTATGGATGTAAACATGTGTTTGAGACATGTTATGTTTGATGGTTGCAAGTGGATGCAAGTGGTTGCTAGTGGTTGCTCGTGGATGCATATACACACACTAGGCACTAGATCGGCTCGAAAACACTCTCATATTGCATATGGATGTGTGAGCATTCTCAATTTTTGTGGATGTAAAATGATTGACTTATCACATGGATGTTGCATATGAATGAATGGTTGTCACTCATACAAGAATGATATGGATCAAATAGGAAAATTTCATACATGTTGGACTCATGGCACTGACATAATTCGCATTAAGGAGGTCAACTGAATCAGTGGACCACCTGATCTTTGCATTAGATAAGGAACATATACACACACTTTTGCATATGTTCATACAACATTAGAAGTTTTCTAAGGACAATGGATGCTTGTGGATGATGGTTGAGTAGATGGATGACTGGATGGTAGGACACATTCTTCTTAACTTGAAGATTTCGGGGACGAAATCCTTTAAGGAGGGGAGAATGTAACACCCCGTATTTTCTATGAACGTATAAGTAACAAATCATAGAATAATTAATTTTTTAAATAAGAATCAAGGGAATCGGGTTACTCTATTGCGTTCGTCTCGAAATTCTGCATGAAATCGAGTCCGAGTTTTCGAAAATCGGAGTTCGTATGACCAAGATATGACCCTCCGAAGTTTCAGGAATTTAAATAAAATAAAACAACTCGAAAATAAAGCCAAAAATTCAAAATTCAAACCTAGAGAAGGCTGGTGGGAAAATTCCCGCCCATATACCCAGGTCGACTGGGGAGTCGACCCCCCCAACCAGGTCGACTGGGGAGTCGACTGGGGTGTCGACCTCCCCATGACCAGGTCGACTGGGTAGTCGCCCTGGGGGTCGACCTGGCCCCTTTTTCCAGGTCCGAGTCTTTTTGTATTTTTCTGAATCTAGACCTATTTTCTGACCATATTCGTGACTCTAATCCTATATAAACAGCCCCCTAGCCTCATTTTCTCTACACAATTTCATTCTGTCTATACTCTGCCTCTGTTCTAATTAAAAATAAAAATGGCGTCGCTACTCTGCTGGAATCAAAACTTGGACTGATGCATCTTCTTCCGACCTGAATAGAATTAAAAGCTAAATCAAATCTCAAATCAAAGTTTAGAGCTTCAACAACAATTAAAGAAGAGTAATTCAGCCTTTGTGCATCAACAATAGTCTATTATCCTTTCTTAAAACCACAAAAGGCAAGTACAGTTATTTTCCGCTATAAACTGTAACTATAATTGTGACATGATTGTAAATCTGAATTTGAGGTTGTGTACGTTCTGTTCTGATATATTTTATTCTGTATCTCTTTCTTCTTTCTATTCTATAGCTAGGCTACCATGAGCCTGCACCACATCTCATAAGGGATTAACGTACGAACGCTAAATTTTGGGACAAATAATAATGCATAATTCGATATGAAACTGTTGCCTATGGGACTATTGCCTATGACTATGATTCATTGACTATGAGACTATTGCCTATGACTATGATTCATGACTATGAGACTATTGCCTATGACTATGAGACTATTGCCTATGACATTGAATAAGAAACTATTGTGATTAGACGCCCATGACTATTGTGGTTAGTTGCCTATAACTATTGTAGTTAGTTTCTTATGCCTATTCCCTTAATGATGTTAGATCTCATATTTAGTATGTAACTTTGCTAGTTCATTCCCATTCATTGTTATGTACATCGAGCCTATAGGGCCATTTCATGAGTATTTAGAGAACTTGTGGAAACATGTTATACGGGGATTGGGCGTAGCTTAATTAAGTAAATCTGGCATAGCAAATATGTTGGCATAATCTGAATTTGCTATAATAGAGAATGATTTACATGTGTATTAGTCTTGGACATTAATGGTGAACTAGAATATTAAATCTAGTTTTGACATGAACTGTAAATGGGAATATTAAGGCTAAAATTTGGAGCATATATTGTATTATGAATTATGACCTTGATTTAGGCATGTAAGTTTAGGCTAAATTTATGATTAGGCAAGATATGTAAACAGAGTTTTAGATATATATAATCTGCTAAATCTGTTAAATTGCCTAATCCATTATCTGCTAAAACTGTTGAATTGCCTAAACTGCTAAATCTGTTGAATCGCTTAAACTGCTAGATCTGCTACCTGTTGAATTGTCTGATCCGTTGAAAACTAGATAATGGTATTCTGGGTATGGAAATCCGTAGGCTCGACATAAGATTTAGTAGAACATGGAAATTTGATTAATCTGTTATATCCTATGAAGAAGTTTAGTCTGTTAAATAAACAGAATTAGTCTGATATCTGAAAAATCTATATTGGAATGAATTGGCTATGACACGAGGTTAGACTCTGTTTGCGGTAGAAGCCTGCCCGGAACCAACCGGCTTAACCAGCGACCGCAAACTGTCAGTCTAATGTGAGAGGTCATAGGCATAAATAAAATGTGCTTAGACACGCGTTATGTCTGGCTTGTGGCAGAAGTCTGCCCGGAACCGCCCGGAACCGCCCGACATATCCAACGGCCACAAGCTACCGACCTAATGTGAGAGGTCTGTGCATTAATATTTAATTAATTCAAATCTGGGATAAATATGATGTCTATAATGTGTTGGGTGGATAGGGTTAAACCAATTGGACTAATGAATTTAATAAACCCGTTTCGTGAATCTATAGGCCCAATTACAAAGTTAGACAAATATGTAAATCTGTTAAATCCGTATATCTGATCCGTTAGTCTGAAAACTTGTCTGATCTTTGAAATAGTCGATCTGAACTCTGTATGTCTGAACTTGTAAACAAGTTAATCTGAAATCTGTAGTCTGGGGACACAAGGTTAGGAGGGAAATTACTTTTTTCATCTGTTTTTTGGGACACATATTAGTTAGTAACCCTTTCTAGTATCAAAACTTTGACCCAACAGTAGGTAGGGTCCGGGCACGCTTACTGAACTAATTATAAGCGGTTCATTCTGATAATGGCGAGGGGTGTTGATGGTGCGTTCCAACCAGGTCATGTGCGTGCATGGATCCCGGTCCGCCTTTGAGGATGTAAGACGCCGTGACATCTGTAAATAGGTCTGTGCCAATTGGTTGTCACTTTAGGGAGTGATACACCCTACTGTGGGGCCGACACGGGGTATTTATGTATTAGGGAGCCGATCGCTTGGGGTAGGGTTTTAGGGTACACTTAGTTCTGTCTATTTCTGTTGGTACCGTCTGTTTCTGTTGGGTGGCAACACCTGTCTGTTTCTGCGTGGTACCGTCTGTTCGGGTGGTAAATGCCCATTTACTAGTGTACACCTAAATCTACATTCGGTTTTCGTAGGGATAAATCTGTTTATGTTTCTGTACCTTCGGTTCGTGTGGTAAAGGCCCATTATTAGCATTCTATTTCTATCTGTTTCTGTTCGGGTGGTAAAAGCCCATTATTAGCATTCTGTTTCTGTTCGGGTGGTAAAGGCCCATTATTAGCAATCTGTTTCTGTTGGGGCGGTAAAGGCCCATTACTATCATTCTCTTCTGTGGAAATTATTCTATTCCCGTTTCTGTTTCAGTTTAGACATTGGGGTGACACCTAATCTTGTTATACTAGTATTAGTGCAGAGAAGCGAAAAGTAATAGCTTATACCATTCTGTTTCTTCTGTTTAACCTAAGTATATCTGCTACTCCTATTACCGTTATCTCTCATCCAATTTTATTTGCATGCCATGATTATTATTATCTGTTCATATGCTGAAAGTCACTGGACTTGCCAGACTTTATGTCTGACCTTGCTTGTTTTCGCCCCTTTTCTTCCGTTCCCCCCCAGGTTTTCTAAGGAGGGAATACTTTAGCTTGATCCTGATTTCTTCTGCTTGAAGTACTTGAAGTGCGTAAAGTATGGCTTAACTTCTTATGGCATCTTCTGTGGGGATTATGATTTTAAAGTTTTGTACTCTGATGACTTTCTGAACAAGACTGATATTTATGTACTTGAGTTTTTGGTAAAGATGTAACCATACTGATTTCTGTTTTCCGCTGTAATAAAGTTGTAATTTCTCAAGTATTGTTTATCTGTCTTGAAATTTTCTGTTCTATTTACTAAAATGCTCCACCAAAGTTAAGGCATTCCCTTTGTGAGTGTCCTTAATGGAGGTGGGGTGTTACAGTTGTGCTTTGATGTATGTAAGTATATTGCTTTTAGTTTTTCAATTAAGTTATTTATGTATTATATTTTATTCCGTTGCAATGTGAGACTTTGTATTGTGTTGGTTCTTCTTCTTCTACTTCTATTCTAATATTTCTTTCTTTCTTTCCCTCATCCTTTAACTTCTTTCTAATAACTTTCTGGATGTTTAGTACTCGAGTTTGGACACGGAATGTAATTGTGTCGAAAATTCAAGCATCGAATTTTCTGGGTCGTTACACAAAACAACTGCGTACGACCTCTATTTTTTTGATAAAGATATGTAATCCTAACATAAAAAAATATTCCGAACTCAATGGGATAGGTTTTGTCGAATTCCGAGGTCGTCTATGAAAATTCCTTTAAAAATATTAATGAAAAATCAAGCGTTTAAAATTGCAACAATTACTGAAAAAATCCAAAAAAGATGAGACCTTGACGTTTTTCTAGACCTCTTTCCAATGGATCCAATAAATCTTATTTCATTAAATTTGGAGTTTGTTTAGCCAGTCGTTTATTCATTAAAGTTTATCCCTGTCTAAATTGTTTAAACAATTAAATAGAAACAAAGACGTTTTTGGTCACCGAAGTCACATACGACATCGATTTGCCATGAAATTTGTTTTTCTTGCAATAATTTGACGATATGGTTCCAATTAAACTAGTTTCATCAAAAACTGAGACCGTTTGCAAAAATGGCTATTTTTAACGCTTATATAATATTAATAAAATATTATATAAATTCCCAAATAATTCAAATAAATCATAAGAAATTATTTTTATCATATATATATCCAAACAGAATATATATACAACTTCAAATATAAAACATACAACTCAATATCGTCTGTTTCGAGTTAAAACTGTATCGAAATTATATCAAAACCCTTTTTAATCGTTATATTTTAAATAACAATTTCCATAACGACTATTTCAAAAATTGATTTGGACATAACTACCAATCTATATTATGGAGTCTAAATTTTTGTCTTACATATGAAAATTATTATGAATAAGATTACAACGTTTCTTATTTCACCTAAATCCGACTTATATCGGATCCTGTATATCCAATTTAAGTTCAAAACTCCATATTACGAACTATAGTGCCATTTCGAGCTCTTTTATAATTAAAATATAAATTAATGCTCAAACTTCATTTAATAAACGAGTTCAATATTAGAATCGATTAGTATTCCAAATATAATATGTAAAATAATAAAATATATTAAATATCTGATTGCCAAAAATACGGGACATTACAAAACTTAAGTAGGTAGACGTAGAATTATAAATCTCCTAAAGTAACTAATAGCTTTAGAAGAAAAAGTAGCATTATCAATTAAAGAGTTACCATTAGAATTAAGGACATATTTAATTCTTAGTTTCTCCTTGTTTGTAGTCATTTTTGAAATACAATATTTTGATGGAAGATCAGCTTCCGAAAGGCACTTAAGATTTGCCTTTTGTCTAAGCTCTATGCTCATATTGTAAAATAATTCCTCAAAACTCCTCAAATTATTTCGATACTAATTTAACAAAGAAGAATTATCTAATTTGATGAGCAGAATGTTATACAGCCTATCATTTTCACTTCGTAACTGATCAATTTTCTTGGATAGGCTGGTATGATTCTTGCTCCAACTTTTATAATAAGATTTGATAATTTTAAGCTTGCCAATGTGCTGAAATAAAGAATTGCTAGAAATGTTATTATTCAAGATAGGAGAAACCAGGGGTGAAATGCTCTTCCTATAAGCACTAGTTGTTTTGATATCTGAAAGGTGGATTCTAATGAAAAAATCATTAATTTGCAAGTTAAATTCCGTAAAAGTGGTGTATGGTCACTAGTATAATGATTTAGACACTGAACTATTAAGATTGGGTATATAGAAGCACACTTTTTATTCATAAACAATCGATCTGTTCTAGAATGAATACTTAGATTTAAACATCCCCTCCAAGTAAAGAAATTGCCTATACAGCTAGGTTAAAGAACATTAAGAGAAGAAATGCAATGTAGGAATCCATTACTTGCAGTTGTACTAGAGTTATTTGAATTTAATCTATATGCATGATAAATAATATCATTAAAAGCTCATGCAATAATGTATGCATAATCAACTACAGGTTTATTATCCAGAAGGTGATTCCAAAGTGCTTGCCTTTGAGCTTGATGATTGGAGCCATAAACAAAAGAAATGATTAACTGGAGACCACCCGAGTTAACATATATACAGCTAATACATTGTAGATTTTCTCTAATTACACTATGTCTCCAATATCTCTTGTCATAACCAACTAAAGTTCTCCCTTTATCAGTGGATATGTTGTCTATTAAGGAAATATCAATTCTTCTATTTAAGGACTTAAGTGGCAATGGATAGGTTAAACAATTTGTGCTAAATAATAGTCATCAAGTTAATTTCTTTTCTACAAAATTAAGTCATACAAATCTTTCTGTCTCGTAATAGAGTTCAAACCTCTTACATTCCAAAATAATATAGACATGATTACAAATTATTTATTTTTGGATATACCCCTAGTTATCACACCACTAGGGAGGTGCGCAACTGTCTTCTTTAACCTTCTTAGATTTGGATCTTGTTTCAATTTGAGAGACTAAGTTGTTCCATATTGGATTTGAATTAAGAAAAGGCTCACCATCAATTAACTCCTTTTCAACATTTAAATTATTCAAATTAAATATGCTTCTTCTTTTTGAAAAACTGGCAAACAAGTTATCCAAGTCTTCCACATTCACATCCTTACTTCTGTAACTCTCACAATCTATACTATTTGTTAAGTTGATATAATTATTATTAGTTTTGCTACCAAAATGATCTTAGCATGAAACGACAGTGAAGGGATGTCATATGAATGAGGAATGAAGAATTCGAGAGCAACTCAGGCCGATACCCCATCAGCAAAGGCCCATCTGACAGGGTCTACATGTCAAGAGTCAACAAATGGACACCAACACAGTAAAAAAGAAAAAGTATCAGATCAGAGCATAAAGGTGGACTGAAGCCAACCTCTGAAGAACAGTTCAGCAAGTGAAAAAAGGGGTTACCTTTGTATCACCGAAAGCTGTCTTCTAGAAAGCCAAACCGGAAGGCTAAACCGAGACTCATGTAAGGATACTGGTTACCGGTACTAATTCTGCAAGTACCTAAATCATCAACGGTTCTAAATAGGAAGATATCCACGTACATCATAAGGGTAAGCCCCTCTAAGTACCCATAATAAAGCCGAAATCCTACATCCGAAAGCCTACGACCAAGGATCGACACTTGGAAGCATTCACTGAGAAACTCCAAGCGCCTCCACAGTACGTCCGGACAAAAAACTTCATTCCATCAAGGGGAGGCCCAAATTCACGTGGAGCTCTTGCTTCAAAGACTGTAACCGACACCATAAGGAGGATCGACAGCAGATGCCCGAGACCAAGAGAAATAGTGGACGACGGGAATCGTTCCGGCCCAACACCCTACTGATAGGAATACCCCCAAATTCTCTATAAATAGGACCCCAGAAACGCCGTTAAGGGGGCCGATCTTTTAATCTCTCAATTTATTTCCTTTCTTCTCAGGAGGAAGTAATCATCAATTCTTGTAATTTATGTCGAATCTATTAATGGAGAATTCCGAGTCCCACACATCTTGTGATTTGATAATATTATAATGTCGTAATGATGAAACAAGAGTTAAAACTAACCTTTTTGTTGAGGTGATAAATCAGGGCACTGAGGCACCAGAGGAAAAGGGCATTATGGAAACACCGAGTCCCCTTCTCCTCGCCTTAAGGGGTCTCCATGATTGATTCATATTCTCATGCTGAGCCTAACACCTCCCAAATATTGATGTGATGAAATCGCATATGAATTCGTAACCCGATCCCTGTCGTAATCTAGATTCATCTCTTGGGAAGATCTGACACGATAGAATCATCAGAGTTAACGAATGTTGCAACGCCCTCATCCATGAACTCAAGGGAAACATTAGACTGTTTTCTTCTTAATAGAATACACAGTGTCACTGTCATGGCTTTGAGGCTTACCAATTCCAGATCCAGGATTATATTCCGAGGACTCTGATTCATAACCACGACAAAGTTTATGAACGCATATATTACATACCATACTCTGGGTGTTGACGAAAAAATATCTTTAACATTTTAGCGCTAGAAGTAGGGCCTGAACCTTCGACCCTGCGGTTAATTTTGTTTAAGCTAACTGGGTGAATTTATCATTCCATGGCAGGAAGCAATGAAGTTGAAGAAATTGAAAGAACAAAACAAGGAGCCAGATCCCAACATCACCCTCGAAGGAAATGAGGGCCCAGCGCTCAACCCAGATAATAATGAGAAAGGAGCCACGCCCAATCCACAACAACCACTAGATTCAAACGCCATGGAAGATAATGTCATAAGAATCTCGGTCTTGGAAAAGCAACTTCAAGAAATGCAGGCTCAAGTCAACGCTGTCCAGGCACAAAAATCCTCAAGGCTCACTAGATCTAGTCAGAGAGAGACTAATGAATCTCCAAAAAGGAAAGCACCCATTCAACAGTCAGATGCAAAGGGGAAGCCTCAGGCAACTTCTTCCAAGAAAAAAAGTCCCATCTTACGGGAGTAGATCATCAAGGGAATCATTGCGAGTAGTAACAATCTAGGAGCTCCACCTCCAAAGGCTTTAATCCCAAAAGGGAAAACTATGACAACACAGAAGCTTATATCAAGGATGTCACTCAGAAGACCGTCAAGGACTTGTTGGGAAGAAAGTGGAAGAGAACCCAGGATGACAAGGTTAATGACAACGAAAGAGTGGCACCATTCATCGATGAGATTATGAATACCGTAATACCGTCAAGAGTCAAAGTTCCTACCATAAAATACCTGGGAATAACTGACCCCGACGATCATCTGATGGCTTTTGACAGCCATATGGATCTTTACAATGCTTTCAGAGCCATCAAGTGCCGCCTCTTTCCTGTGACCTTCCAAGGGGCTATGGCGAAGTGGTATCGCGAGTTAGGGAAAACACCATTTACTCATGAAACAATTCTCCTACGAATTCTCCGCGCAGTTTTGCATTTGCAAAAATCCAACCGTAGACTATACGGTCATCGCTAACATCAAACAAAGAGAAGGGGAGTCCCTAGAGGATTATCTGAAAAGGTTCAACATCGAAGCCTTAAAGGCCAAGGATATGAATGACCGCGACAAGATGATCACCGTACACTCAGGGTTGATTGAGAACACCCCTTTCTGGAAGGAGTTATATATCCACGGATGCAAACACTTGCAGGATTTCCCCTTCAAAGCCGACAATTTTATCCACATGGATGAATTGTACTTCACAAAGAGGAAGTTCAGGCCTTGAGGGAAAGGAGGAAGGTCGAACTTCGGATGAAAGCTCCCGAAAGCGAACCAAAGGAGGTCGAGGTGGGAAGACTCTAACACCAACTCGGTTGCCATGAACAAGCCCATCTCATATGTGTATGTTGTCGCCAAAGAAAGGGTCAATAACTTCCCCGTCTCGTTGAAAGCTAAAAATTACCCCGAACCTTATGCCGGTGGTAAGTACTGCGAGTTCCATAAAACCAACGAGAACAAGACAGATGAGTGCAAGATTTTGGACAGGATTATCCAGAAATTAATCCAAGAGGAACATCTGAAGGAGTTTGTTTCAAATAAAGCAACACTAGCTCAACCTGCAGGAGAACAACAGAAGGTTTCGACAAACACGATAGGAGCCGCTACGGGGGAGAATAGCTTGGATTTGGGGCCTCCCGTAAAGCGAATCAATGTGATCCATGGAGGACCACACCCTGCCGGAAGCTGTCTGAAGGTCAAAAACCAATATGTGAAGGAAGCCTTGGATGGAATCTTCTCCATCCAAGAAGAACTATCATTGAAGAACGCGTGTTATGCCCTTAAAATGCATAACTACGTGGTCTCTCTGGAAGAAATGAAGAAAGGTGTCTGTAACCCCCATAACGACCCCCCTTATGATAACAGCATAGATAGGGCTCTCGGTCATTTCTAAAATATCGGTGGATACCGGAAGCACTGTCATTGTCATTTTTAAGAATGCCTTTGATCAGATGGGAATTTCCAAAAAGAAGCTGGAGACTAGCAACGAACCAATTTTCGGGTTCAACAATAAAGGGTCAACCCTTGTAGGTCAAATCAACCTCTTGGTTCAAGTAGGATTATCCCCTCTTCACAGGACTTTTGAGACTCTCTTTGTGGTGATTGATCACCCATCCTATTACAATGCCTTCTTCAGACGACCAACTTGAGAGGAAATGGATGACTTCGTTTCTTCCAAATATCTCATGTTAAAATTCCTGACCAAATAGGTAAAGGGTACCATCTGGGGAGAACAGTTTAGCTTCCGAGAGTTGTACTTCGCAACACTCGAAAAATGCAAAAGAAGTATTCTTTGTATTTTGATTCTTCTACTGTTTTTATGCCTTCAAATAAGGGATTCTTACTTGCCTCATTTGAATCCAAGATAAAAATAAACAAGACTGACAAACGCACTAATGGTAGGTACGCTTCTTTGAAAAGGAAGAGGAAAAGGTCCATTGAGGTGAACTCGACTGAAGAAGGAGAAATTATCACAGATTTAGACTCCAGAGGAGGTATCGAAAGGATAAAACCAATAGAAGAAGTAGAAGACGCAAACGTTGACCCGAAAGATAAATCAAAGGTCATCAACATAGGGAGGAGGCTAACGGAACCTCTCCGAAGCGACTTAATCTACTTCCTCCAGCTCAACAAAGATGTTTTCGCCTGGACCCATTCGGACATGGTCGGTATCGATCCTTAAATTATGAGCCACGCCTTAAACATCGACCCTTGGGTAAACCCAATCTGATAAAAGAAGAGAAAATATAATCGAGACCAGATAGAGGCCTTGAAGAAGAAGTCAAAAGGTCAGAAGCTAACAGTTTATCCGAGAGATCCATTACCCGAAGTGGTTAGCTAATCAAGTGCTAGTGAAGAAGTCCAACGGAAAGTGGAGGACATGTGTTGATTACACGGATTTAAACAAAATTTGTCTAAAATACTATTACCCTCTCCCACGGATCGATCAGTTGGTTGATGCCACGAGTGGACACAAGATACTATCCTTTATGGATGCTTATTCGAGGTACAACCAAATCCCGATGCACAAACCCGACGAGAAACACACAAGCTTCATTACCGACTAGGGAACATTTTGTTATAAAGTAAAGCCCTTCGGTTTGAGAAATGCAGGGGAACATACCAAAGGCTGGTAAATCGGATGTTTCAAGAGCAGATAGGGCATAATATGGAGGTATATGCGGATGACGTGCTAGTTAAATCCGCCAAAACAGAGGATCGCCTAAAGGATCTAGGAGAAATGTTTGGTGTCTTGAGAAGTTACCATATTAAGCTAAACCCTCAAAAATGTTCCTTCGGAGTTCAGTCAGGAACGTTTTTGGGATATGCGGTAAGCGATCAAGTAATTGAAGCTAGCCCCGACCAAATACAATCCATTAAGGAAATGAAAGAACCTAAAACCAGTAAGGAAGTTATGAGCTTAAACGGGAAGGTAGCGGCACTCAGCAGGTTCATTTCTAAGGCAATCGATAAATGCATCCATTTCTTCGATGTCATAAAGAAAAAGAAGAATTTTGAATGGAACGAAGAGTGCAGGAAGGCATTCCAAAAATTGAAAGTTTATATGGAAATGCCTCCGGTTTTGTCCAGCCCCGAGAAGGGAGAAATTCTATACCTATATATGGTTGTCTCCGAATATGTAGTGAGCTCAGTCTTGATAAGAGAGGACAAGGGTATTCAACACCTTATCTATTATGTTAGTCGAAGGCTAAAGGACATGGAAACCCGATACCCCACCATAGAGAAATTAGCGTATTGTTTAATATTACTGCACGAAAGCTCAGAGGGTATTTCCAAGCGTACCCTATTAAAGTTTTAACTAGTTTCCCCTTAAACAAGTGTTTAGCAAAACTGAAACCTCAGGAAGGCTAGTAAATGGGGTGTTCAGCTTAGCTAATATGAAATTGAGTACCATCCTCGAGCAGCAATCAAATGGAAAGCTCTTGCATATTTCGTGAAAGAGTGCACAAATTTCATTTCGAAACAGTCGATTAAAGAAAACGACTCAAAGACTAAGTGGCAACTCTTCGTAGATGGAGCCTCCAACGATTAGGGAGCAGGGGCAAAATAGTTATAATCACCCTTGATGGACACCTCTTGCACTACGCCATGAAGTTAGGATTCCCAGCAACCAACAATGTGGCTGAATATGAATCCATGATAGTCGGTCTGAATCTGGCATTACGGTTGAATTTACGGAGGATAGAAATCTTAAGCGACTCGTAGTTAATGGTAAACCAAATAAAACATACATATCAAACCAAGGACAAGCAGCTCATCTTATACATGAAGAAGGTAGTAAAGGTGCTATGCTCTCCCTATTTGAGGACTTCTCAGTTCATCAAATAACCCATGGGGAGAATTCCCACGTAGATTCACTAGCCAAATTAGCCAGCTCCCGGGGAGCTCCCGAAACCCATGTAGTGCCGGTGGGATATCAGGAGATGCCCAACATTGAATAGGAAGAAACATAAACGGGAAAAGAGTTACTAATTTTGACCAAAGCCCAAACCTTAAGAGGCGGGATGGAGAAAACCAAGAAGTGGACTCCAGGAGGGAATCCCGCATAACAGAAACATGCCATCAACAAGAAACTACGTGGATGACTCCCACAGAGGATTACTTCCTAAAAGGGACGTTGCCCCATAGTAAGAAAGATGCAAGAAAGATAAAACATCCAGCACCCACATTCGTGATCATAGACAGCGTACTTTATAAAAAGGGATATTCACTTCCTTATTTAAGGTGTGAAAGTTTCGAAAATGGACTCAGCCTATTAAGGGAAGCTCATGATGGATGGTGCAGGGACCATTCCAGTGGAGTTAAGCTAGCCAAAAGGGTCATGCAGCAAGGTTATTATTAGTCGCAGATGGTTAGTCAAGCTGTTGAATAAGTCAAAAGATGCGATAAATGTCAGAAGTACTCTAGGGTTCCACGACTTCCTCCCAGCGACTTGACCACTATATCAAGCCTATGGACTTTCGATATATGGGGAATAGATTTAATCGGGCCCTTACCACTCGCTAATGGAGGAGCTAAATATGCCGTAGTAGCTATCGACTACTTCACCAAGTGGGTGGAAGCGGAACCCGTTCCAATTATCACATCCAAAAAGGTATTAAAATTCATAATAAAGAACATTGTTACCCGCTTCAGAATACCACATAAGATCATGTCGGACAACGAAACACAATTCAAGAGCGAAGAGTTCACCCGGTTTTGCGGGAAAAATGGAATCATCAAAAGTTTATCCTCAATAGCCCACCTGAAAGCTAACAGAACTGTGGAAGCTGCAAATAAGACTATTAAGACAATCCTTAAGAAATGCCTAAATCAGTCTAAAGGAAATTGGATAGAGGAGCTGCCTCTAGTACTATGGGCATACAGAACTTCAACAAAAACAGCAACGGGACACACCCCCTTCTCCCTGACATATGGATGCAAAGCTATGCTTCCAGTTGAGGTCGAAATTCCATCATAGAGAAGGGTAACATACGCATTTTATCCCAATCAGGTGTTAAGAAAAGAGTCACTAGACTTGATACAGGGACTAAGGGAATAAGGCTACAATCAGAACCGCCGAATACCAAAGAAAGATCATAAGATATCGCAATTCTAAGGTCAAAGCTAGAACCTTCACTAAAGGTGAATTAGTACTGTGAAGAGTAATGGTTAACACCAAGAATCCGGCTGATGGTCCTCTTGGTCCAAATTGGGAAGGACCCTTAGTTGTCCATCAAGAAGTTGTATCCGGTACATATCGGCTATGCAGACCCAACGGAGATCTTGTTCCAGGGACATGGAACTCTGAATATTTGAGACCATATTTCTCAACCATAAAAGAATAGAGGACAAGATCTTTCCCCTAAGAAATCATCATACATCTAGGGGCATGGAAACCGTCCCAGCAGCTCGTGAGAAACCCAAAAGTGGTCGAGCTAGAAAAAAGATCGAATGCCTCGTCATTGCCAAATTAGTCAGGACGAGGCATTCCCCGAAGGGGGATGATTGTGTTAGTATTTCTCTTTGCCCAAAACAAAGGGGGCAGGGTTAAATCATCGAAAGCGTAAGCCGCCGTTTCACACTAGAGATGGTCGTGGAGGTGCATCTAAAAATTAGCACGCCCTACCTCTGCTCGCAGAAGAGTACTCCTCTGCTCGAACTAAGCACTTCCTACCTTTGCTCGTAGAAGAGCACGTCCTACCTCTGCTTATGTTCCGCGTTACCTGCAGAAGGGAGTACAAACCCCTATCATTGACTACGATGGTCAGGGTAGGGTACCCTTTGGAGGGGGGTGGCGTATAAGCCTCTATCACTGCCTGCGATAGCCCGTGTAGAGCGTTAAAAGAATAAACCTTAATTCTATGCCTACGATGGCCCCGTCTAAGTTCGTAATCCCTTATCATCACCTATGATGGTCAGGATAAGGCACCTCTTAGAAGGAGGTCGGGTAAGTCCTTGGGCCCTGCTCGTGGATAAGCTAGCCAAGCGCTCCAGACGCACAGGCCCATAGAGTGGCCAACAAAGCACGTACGTCCTCTTCTTTGACAACGAAAACCCAAGGGAAGGCTCAACAAAGCACATACGTCCTCTGCTTTGACCACGAAAGCCTAAGGGGAGGCTCAAGAAACCTCTGCTTCCCAAAACAAATATGAAGGGGATACTCATTTTACTAATACCGGAAGGAGTTCGGGTTCTCTACACTAATACCTGAATCTGGGTGGATTCGGCTCTTCATTAATGCCGTAGGGGTTTCTGGTCCTTAATCTAAAAATACCCAAATTTGGGTGGATTCGGCTCTTCATTAATGCCGGAAGGGTTTCTGGTCCTTAATCTAAAAATACCCGAATCTGGGTGGATTCGGCTCTTCATTAATACTGGAAGGGTTTCCGGTCCTTAATCTAGAAAAACCCGAATCTGGGTGGATTCAGCTCTTCATTAATGCCGGAAGGGTTTCCGGTCCTTAATCTAAAAATACCCAAATTTGGGTGGATTCGGCTCTTCATTACTTCCAAAAAGGTATCTGTCCTTAATCTAAAAATACCCGAATCTGGGTGGATTCGGCTCTTCACTAGTACCGAGAGGGTTCCCGGCCTTCAACCTTTAATTCCCCGAATCCGGGTGAATTCGGCTCCTTAATCTTATTCCGTTTGAGTATGGATAGTATTCGACTCAACGTCATTGTTGGAAAGAGTTTCAATCTTCCATCCAGGCTTGAATCTAAGTCACTTCATTCCTCCACAAGATGTCGAAAGCGAATCTCTTCAGCAGGACCTATGGCGTAACTTATCATTGGAAAGAAATTGACAAACAAATATGAGAAAGCCTGGAAAACGAAGCTTGACTTGGAAAGTCGAAGACACCCCTTCTCTAAAGGGAGGGCAAATGTTACTACCAAAATTATCTTAGCATGAGACAACATTGAAGTGATTTCAAATGAATGAGGAATGAATAATTTGAGAGTAACTCAGGCCGATACCCCCTCTGGAGAAAAGGGACTCGAAACCTAATGGGCGTAAGCAAAGGTCCATCCGACAGGGTCTACACGTCAAGACTTAACTATTGGACACCAACAAATTAAAAAAAAGTATTAGATCAGAGCATAAAGGCGGACAGAAGCCAACCTCTAAAGAACAGTTCCGCAAGTGACAAAAGGGGTTACTTTTGTATCACCAAAAGCTATCTTCCAGAAAGCCAAACCGGAAGGCTAAACCGAGACTCAAGCAAGGATACAGGCTACCGGTACTAATCTGCCCAGTACCTGAACCATCAATGGTTCTAAATCAGTAGATATACATGTACATCATAAGGGAAAGCCCCTCCAAGTACCCATGATAAAGCCGAAAGCCTACATCCAAAAGCCTACGACTAAGGACCGACACTTGGAAGCATCCACTGAGAAACTCCAAGCGCCTCCGCAGTCCATCTCGACAACAAACTTCATTCCATTAAGGGGAGTCCCCGATTCACCTGGAACTCTTGCTTCAAAGACTGTAACTGACACCATAAGGAGGACGAACAGCAGATGCCCGAGACCAAGAGAAATAGCGGCCGACGGGAATCGTTCCGACCCAACACCCTACTGATAGGAAAACCCCGAATTCTCTATAAATAGGACCTTAGAAACTCCGTAAGGGAGGGGGCGATCTTTTCATTTCTCAAATTAGTTCCTTTCCTTTCTCCTCAGGAGGAGCAAATCATTAATTCTTGTAATATATCTACAATCTATTAATGGAGAATTCCGAGTCCCACACATCTTGCTATTTGATAATCTTGTAGTATCATAATGATGAAACCGGAAGTTAACACTAACTTTTCTGATGAGGAGATTAATCAGGGCACTCATGCAGCGGAGGAAAAGAGATTTACAATAACGCAGAGTTCCCTCCTCTTTGCCTTAAGGGATCACCATGATTGATCCATACTCTCATGTTGAGCCTAACGCTTCCCAAACATTGATGTGACGAAATCGCATATGAATTCATAACCTAATCCTTATCGTAATCTAGATTCCTCTCTTGGGAGGATCTGACATGAGAGAATCATCAGAGTTAACGAATGTTGCGATGCCCTCATCCATGAACTCAAGGGAAACGTTAGCCTGTTTTCTTCTTAATGGAATACACAGTGTCGCTGTCATGGCTAGAGGCTTACCAATTCTAGATCTAGGATTATATCCTGAGGACTCTTAGTTGTAACCACGACAAAGTTTATGAACACATACATTAAATACCATATGCTGGGTATTGACAAACAATATCGTTAACAATTAGAGTGATCCACTTCATCATTTTTAGTATTAGATTGTTTGGCATAACTATTCGTTACTTCAACAATCATACCATCATATACATGGGAAAATAAGTCACTAATCTCATTATCTTCATGAGTAACCAAGTCAGTTGAATTCAAATCTTCAAATCTGTTCTCAGTTATAATTTCCTTGGTATGATATCGCTGCTATGCACATCCATCTAATTTAGCATTTTTAAATTTAACTTTGCCTTTAGCCAGAGGTAAGACAACAATCTCAGTTTCTAGTTTACCAGGAGAGTCACATTCTGTCTCCAGCTGAGAGGTAATATTTTCAATGCTTTATTATTAGCTAAATCACCAAGAATATCCATATATTTCCGCTGTGATAAATCGTTCACTTCCATTTGAGAAATTTTATATGAATTCTCTTTTTGTACCCACGCCATTTTAGCTGCACATACATCAACTGAGTGTCTAAAAATGTTAAAATTAGTAAGCACAGTTGGGAACCATTCATAAACTACTTTCTATCAAAAAACTATACCATCATAACATTGAAGAGGAATTTCTGACGGAGACTTAGTTATTATTAGCAATGCTATTATTACTGTTGTTGTTATCATTATGTACTTGGGATAAATATTGATGTACCTATTATCTTTGAAACATGTTGTACTTGACATTATGGTTTTATTAATGGTACATCTATTTTTATGATATTATATTTTCTCCCTTCAACTGTGTGAGATTCTGATTTTTGTTTAGACTACTATGTGATATCTATTTTAGTATTTCCTTATAGGAACCAACGATCCGTTTAGAGTGAGTTTCAGTTTCGATGGGCCTTTTCTGAGTCAAATTTTAGGCCTATTCTAGGATGGTTGTTATAGCCTGAAAAATATTTTCAATATTAAATCTACTTGAAATGAAAGCAGACTGGTTTTCAGATATTAACCTGTTACAAATAATCTAAGAAATGATCTTATAAACCACATTATTGCACACAATAGGACATTAATCTGAAATACCCATAAGTTTTCCAACTTTCATAATGAAAGTAATAAAAATGTGATGTATACCTCTTGATAACTTCCCTATGTTAAAAACTTCTGTAATCATCTCAGGCAAACTACTTTTAGTATAACCTAATGAACTTTAATTCTTTTAGTTGTGAATCCATCTAGGCAACGACTCTTATCATCCAAGATAGAAAAAACATCCCTAGGAATTTACTCCATCCTGATATTAGCAAACAAATGACTTTCCCCCTTTTCATTTATAAAAGCATACATTTTAATTTTGGGAAACTATCCAGTATTGGTATTTTAGAATTAAATATATCAAAAAAAAATCTGATAGCTTCTCTCTCATTAATACCCACCTTCTAAATGAGAACTCCGCTGCTCATAATAATATTACTCTAGTTATTTATATACTTTCTCTTAGACATTTTGGCGTGTAACAACTTGATACACAAGTCATCATCAGTTTACGAGTTAATTTTGAAAGTCTATATGAGTGGATCGTGATGCAAGTATGAATGTGTATATTAGAATAATACAAATGCTAGCAAGAAAAATGCACAATAGTTTTTATACTGGATCAGACGTCCCATCCTATGTCCAGTCCTGAAGCTCCCCTTCGGTATTCTACTATCAAAAATCCTTGCTTCGGCTGGAGGAATAGGCTTAACCACAATAGAGTTTCTTGTCAAATCTGTGTTCTTGTATAACACAAATGTTGACTAATTAGTACACGATCTTCCAAAATATTCTTGATTAATAATTACTTTGAAGTAAATATATATATGGAAGAGCAGTAGATGGTTGTGAGTGATTTGAATTGCTTGAGCGTTGATAGAGTATAGAAGTAATAGAACGCAAAGAATGTGAAAAGGTGATCTTCTTCTTAAGTTTAGATGCCTTAAACAGTGTCGAGGAGTGGTAGTTGAGAAGTAGTATCCATTAGTCTTCATCCAAGTGTTGCATTGATTGACATTGAAGAGTTCTGATGAAGAGGAGTGAAAGTGGCTATTCAAAGTGTGTTAGTTGCCTATTATTATTTTCGGCCGAACTCAGGTCCGAGTCTAATTTTTATTCTGGACGCTTGAATGCTTCTTTAGACATATATTTTTAATCCCTAAATAAACTCTAGACGTTTTGGTAAAAATATTAAACGACTGATCTTCAAACAGATGATTTTCTGATCCTGAAATCAGACGTTTGGATATATTACCAGACTTCTGACAGAATTGTGTCAACTGTGCATGTTTTGTCTCATTTTCTCCTTTATTTATGCATACTCTTTCTTTCTTCTTGTATTTTTCCTTATTGTCAAACTTTGTTTTATGTTTTATGTTGAATTGACCTTGGGCATTTTCCTGTATAGACTAATGATATATATATATATATATATATATATATATTGAAAATTATATATATATGGTTTCCATTATATAGTCGTCGTCATCGAAATCAAAGAGTTAATTTCCTAACATTCTCCCCATTTTCGATGATGACAACACACACTGTACTTAAGAATATAAAATTTTCCAACCCCCTTCCTGAAATTTTCTCCCCCATTGTCATTGTCAAAAAGAAGTATAACATTATTTCAGATAACATCTACACACTATTTTTCAAAGATAGTTATTCATTTCAATGTTTTAGATAGCACGTACACACCAACATAAGAGAATATAATAGTGCATATAAAGGAGATACGAACAAGATTAAAGCATCATATTTATATTACAAACCAAAATAATTTCACCAAGTATTTTATGAGCATACCACACATCAAGTCACAAGCATATTATAAAAAAATACCACAACCAAAAACAAAAGTTTTAATATTTATCATAATATGTTGATCAAGCATTTACGACTTTAGGATCAATTTCTGCTTCTTTGGGCTTGCTTTCCACCTCCTTATCTTCCACTTTCTCTTCTTTATCACAAGATTCTTTATAGTGCTCTTGTTTAGAGGGGCCTTTTCTGGTAAGGAGAATGGTGATGGTGGAGATAATGTTCGAGGTCGAGTGCAGCGTAAGAGTTCTATTAAAGAAAGCGCAGACGTAATCATCATTTTTTGTCTGTTGCTAAACGAGACTATAGGACTAATTCCATATTTGCAATTTGATTTGCCAAGGAAATTTGATTTTGATATAAATTTGTTGATTATGAATAACAACTTTATGCAACAATTCATTTGGGAGTATTTGTGTCTTGAGATAAGTCATACCTTCGAATGTTTGATGTGATGAGGATTCCAGTATATCCTGAATATGTTATTCTTGATGATTCTCTTGCGGTGGAACTTGTCGTCCTTGATGTCTTTCTCTCCATACATTGAGAGTGCAAAAAGTAGGTGGTTTTTGTGGAATTTACATCATGGAAAAGAACTACTTAGCCTCGAATGTCGATAGATAAGTAGGAACTTTTTTTTTGCTTTTAGCAGTCGCATGATAAAAGGGGTATATATGATCAATTGTCGAGAATGATTCAAAAATCGTTTAGCTCATCAAAGATAAACTGAGCACAATTAACTTGAAAACCGGCGAATTTAGAATATAGGGCTCTATGTTCTAATTCATGAATGTTATCATGACTACCAAGACATGGAAATACTGTATTAACAAGGACTCGAGCAAGAAGTCATGCTTTCGGCATGTAATCTTCCCAAATTTGGTGCATAATATAATCTCTTGGTTTATATCTAAAAATTGGGGATATCATTGATGCTGGTACCGGTATTAGAACATTGCAATATATCTCATGTATCCTTAGTTGCGAATCTAACTGTAACTCAGCAAATACTTAGCCAAGTCTAATTGATTTTTACTTGTAGATTACAAGAACCAGTAATATTTAAATTCACATAGAATAGAAATATGGATAATTGGTCTATTTGTAGATTGTTTGAAAAAAAAATGGGACAAGTGACACAAGTCTAACATCTTGGCATAAATTATGTAACTGATAAATAGGAAAATCAAGAAGATTATAGAAAGGACTGGTATGAAGAATCTTATTCTGAATTAATCCCTATATTTTTATTGAAAATGGTGCTTTGTTCATCGACTTGTTGATTTTTATTGTGAAACAACTCTACGTGTTTCTTCAGCAATTTGAGGAGGATTTGAAGATTCTGCTTCCTCTCTCTCTTGTTTAGATGAAGATTTTGGTTTAGGAGCCATGATTTGGTCGAAATTTGAATTTCAAGGGTTAGGGTTTTTGATTTTGATCTTGATCGGTGAAATGAATGAATGGGGAATAAAAAACTAGCGGTTATGTACATATAAAAACTATCATTTCGTATTTCAAATGTTTGATTTTGGAACAGGTTGAACCCAATAGAATTTTCAGTCGTCTGGTCGATAATTCAGACATATTTTTCAGAAACTGAGCAAATTCCTGAATCCTTTTTCAGACGTCTGGTAAAAGTTTCAGACGTCTGTTTTAGAGGTCTTTTAAACCCGAGAATATTTTCATATATAGTGTCCATCTTTCAGATGTTTGGTTTTAGTTTTTCCTATTTTTATTTTAACCCAGTCAATTTTCAGATGTCTCCCTTATGAATTCAAACGTCTGTTTTGAAGTCTGTCATTGTTTTAGAGGTGGAATAATAATTTCTATTTTAAGAATTATAGAACTTACATATTTCATTACTTGTATATAAAAATGAACGTGTCCATGATATCACTAATTTATTGAAACATACAATAACCTTTATATATATGTATATATAATTTATTGGTGGCCATGATGGTCGTTCTGGAGAGGTAGAAGATGGACCGTCTTCTCACATCTTTTCGAAAGTATGTTCTTTCTTGGGAGTTTCTCAAAGACGAGATGATTTTTTGTGCAAGCATCTTTTTGTTGGAGAATGACTGCATATAGCATAATGCGCTTTTTTAAGGAAATTTAGATGTTGCATAGTTCCTTCTTGCTTGTAATACATTTCCCTTTGGACATCCATTATTTCACATTGATTGTGGGATATTTCATCCAACCTTTCATCGGTAGTTGGTTTATCATTTCTATTTAATCGTTTGAGTAGTGGAGACAAACCCCATTTTTTTCTTGAAAATCCAGAGTTAGAAGAAATCATGGAGGAGATTGAGTTCTTATTGGACTAGAGTCAGGTGTTATGATTTGTTTCGATTCCATTATGTATAGTAATATTAAACAATATACATTGTGTCGCTATTTATAGCTTTTAAATTTGTTAAAATTGTGTAGAGTAGAAACATTTGAAAATTTTAGGGGTTAATGAACTTCATTTATCCATGGAACAATGTGATTCTAATTTTAAGTAATAGATTGAATTCCAATTATATTAATTCAAAGTAGGAGGAAACTCCTAAGTCGCGACATAATTAACAAATGTCTGTTCGTTTAAGGGTTTAGTAAATATATATGTTATTTGATTTTCGGTATTTACATATTCTTGAGTTATAATACCTTCCTCTACATTGTCTGTTAAAAAGTGGTGTCATATATCTATGTGTTTGGTTATATATTGGTTAACCAAATTTTTAGACAAGTTAATGACACTTGTATTATCATAATAAATTGGTGATTTCTAAGCATTTGTTGCATATACATCACTTGTGCACATGTTAAGGCAGCAGATATATATTCGACTTCACATGTTGATAATGATACATAATTTTTGTAATGAGCTGGATTTTTTGTCAATTAATACTAAACATTTAAATTTATTTCAGATGTTGAGATGATAATATAAATGGATTTTATATGGAGTTACCGATTTATTGAAAACAACAACAATTGAATTCGAAGATAAAACTAAATCAAAATGATTCAGATGATCAATATGAATTTAATTGACTATAAACGATAATAATAATTATTATCGAGGAATTGATTGTTTCTAAATTTAAATTATATTATATCAATTTAATATGGTTTATATATATGTTTAAATTAAGTTTTAGAATTCATTCCGTTGAGTTCAGAATAGCGTTATAACCCTGAAACATTGGCTGTTACATTAAAATAGGGTTCGTGATTTCAAGTTATGAACCCCGAGATATTTTAGTGGATAAGCTCGAAATCAAATCGAAACCTGTTTAAATAAAATAAAAATCTATTTATATCAAATCGTATTAAATTAAATTTCAAATCAAATTAAATTATATGTATTAGTCTATACCCTAAAAATGTACCATATGCAGACCTAAATTCCTTAATGCCTAATCTTTATAAATAACACGACTATTAGACAAAAAAATGGCACTAACACCTAAATGCAGATCACAAATCACAGAATGCAGAAAATAGTAAAATCAGAGGGAACACACGAGGTTTTTATAGTGGTTCGGCTGTAGATGTAGCCTACGTCCACTTTATAATCTTATTGTTATACTGACATATTACAAGAATCAGTTACATGCAGACACACAATCCGTGTGTTAATTGAGATTACAAGAGGAGAATTTAGATGTAGAAAGGTGCAAAATACTTGCACTTCAGTAATGGTGGAAGACGCTAAGAAGAATGTCCAAAAAGTCCTTGAAAATGCCTTCAACTGGTGTATTTATAGTTGTAGGAGAGCCTCTGGGATGACCGGTTCGTGACATGGCACGTGGCATACGATCCGGGATAGTAGGAGCAGGAATAGCCTTGGGAATAGGTCAAAATCTATGTGTGTGTTAGCAGGTTCGGTGGTCGGTTCGTGGTCATGTGGTCGGGTCGTAATGAAGCCTTCACGAACTGAGGTCTGGTCTCGAGCTGGAGTGATGAAGCTTGTGTCCATGGTCGGGTCGTGGATGAGGGTCGTGGTCCACCTGAGCTCCACGAGCCAGAGTTGGTTTCACGTGACGGGGGTGCGTCACGAGTCCAGGAGGGTGCTTCATGAGTTGGAGAGGCTCCACGAGCCGAGGAGGGGTGAGCCCAAGGGGGTCCCATGAGCCAGTCTAGGAGGAGTCATGTTGAGGGCGAATCGAGACCAAGCTCACGAACCGGAGTTGCTCTTCTACGCGTGTTCATGGAAATGGACATAACTTTCAAACCGTAAATCCGATTGAGCCAAACGAAATCTATACTTGAAGCTCATTCAGAGGGCTACAAGAATTACAAAACTCAACTATATAATTGTTGTTTTCGGGCCCAAAAGAGGTCATATGATAGGAGTTTCGGGCCATTTTATGTTGATGGTGTGATTTCGACCAAAATGCTCTATGTTTTTTGACGTGGTTTCCACTACTTAAGCGTTTTGCTATTCAGGAATTCCATGTGTGATGGCATTGACCAAAAAGTATGTCAACAGTGACATACTCTTCTTATTTCCTTTCCATATTCATTTGCAAAAATAATTGGAGCTTCAAAAATTGAAATGGTTGTTGCCTTTCTAGAACGACCCAAACTTCCCTTATCAGGAAAGCCCGGATTGCTTTGAGAACACGAAGCATCCAAAGACAACAATAGAACATTTCATTGCTATTACAACAAATGCATCAGAGTACAAGATATCAGAGATTTTATAAATTATAGAGCAATGGAAAAATATAATACATGAATAAAATGTGCATTGGATATACATCAAAAAAAACAACTGAATGAAATATACGGATATAAAGCTTTCCGGATATAGCTCTAGCTATAATCCAGGATCATATGAAAGGAAATATCTGCGAAAACCAAAACTACTAGCTGCCTGTGTGGAAAAATAGGCATATATAGTTTAGGTTAATATAATAAGCTCCGAGTCAGTCATGGGACTGGTGTGAGATCTAAAACAGTTATTAAATCTTTACTTTAAAAGTGGGGAAGTAATGGGATCACGCCGTATAACACGGAACGGGTTTACTCCTCATGAATCTCAGTTTAAAATAAAACAACGCAATGCTTTTTGAAAAATGAAGATATTATACGACTTGGGTCCCATCACACAATGCAATGCAAGCCTGAGGATAGAGTTTTACCTTATAATGGCCAAACATGCTTGATATGCTTAAAACAAATCATTTTGATATTACTATAAGTGCATAGTGTCAAAATCAACTTTAAATATAAATTTATCAATCATAGACGACATAAGCGCCCAATGCCACTATACCGCCATATAGGTTTACAACTAAAACCAAAAAGTCACGTATTGAAAATTGGATTCCATCTGTGATTCGAGGCAAGGGATCATCCTCACCGATTCAAGACACTCTAGCCTGTGCCTCAGGATCCAACTGCAACTGCTCCTGGATCTTCAGGGCTGGTCCACACTTACTTTAGTGGAGTAGTAATTCCTGAATAATACGTTTCCCTGCCCTATGGGGCATAAAATCTAGTCAATACGTCGACCATATCATGAGCCACTAGGGACTCAAATCCGATGGGCCTCGTAATTCATCATCAAAAAATTAAAAATGTCTGGGCTCCATACCATGACACCACTCCTAACTCGAAAGAAACGCATGCACTCCCTGCAGTCACTATCCCGTTTTTGACTCGTACCGGGTGTGAGGCTCGCGAATTAACGCTATACACAAAGCTATGCTATTTAAAGCCGTGCTTTGATCATCAACCACAAGACTCTGCTTTTCAACAAGAAGCCTTGATCATTTGCATCTCAGCATGCCACATCGACAATCCACGCTGTAGAACTGATGTCTATCAATATATAACCTCTAAGCTTGTAGCCTTGTACGTCTCAGAGAAGGGTGTTAAGCAAGAGAATAAATTCTCCTCCACCAAACAGATATATATTTAATAGAAATCAATCAACACAGAATGAAATCCAATGTCAGGCACACATCCATTTACAAGACCGTTCTGGGTCTGAACGAAACCGTAGGCACCTTATTCCTCGTCCCATATGTCCAATACAAGAGAGAGATCCTCGCATATCTGGTCGATCTCCAAGTACGTCTGGACGATCACCACTTATTACCTTGTCTTGGGTGTACAACACAATCAAGACATCGGTAATCATCCAAACAATGTGAAGATCTCCAG
Organism: Allium sativum; assembly: GCA_030737875.1. Classification (NCBI taxonomy): domain Eukaryota; kingdom Viridiplantae; phylum Streptophyta; class Magnoliopsida; order Asparagales; family Amaryllidaceae; genus Allium; species Allium sativum. The sequence continues at coordinate 55,543,649 of CM060918.1, forward strand.
TCATCATCCACCGTCTTCATCGTCGACTTTTAGTCGTCATATTAGTTATTCAAAATGGGATGAACCTGGTCTTTCCCAATAACTCGCGTATTTTATAATCAATAATCAAGTGTTATAAAAAAGCATCATATGCCTCATTGCAATTCAGAATATTCTTTTATTCAAATATTCACTTTTTTAGGGAAAGGTTCCCATTAATTTTATCAAAGATAAATTCTTTTAAATTTATTCTTTAATCTTTTTTTGGATATCATTTTTCAAAAGATTTTATCAATTAATCGGGATTATCGAGCCTCACTGAAGTAACCATTTATTTTATTTTCCAATCCCAACCTATTCATCCTATGGAGAAAAACTGGTAGTACTTCATATCTAACACCCACTGTGTTATCGGTAAAATTAATTACCATTTCACGTTCAAATTTAATTAAAGATTTAACTATCACTGGAGTAAAGTTGGTGGTACTCCATTCTCGATCATTTCATGAATTCGATAAATTTAATTATCCCATTCTCATTCCAATCTAATTACAGATTCATTAAAACTCTATTTCAGTTTTAATCTCAAAAATCATTACTTTATGATTATTCAGCTTTATGAAATTAATCATATCTTTAACTGGGTTAAAGAACCAATGTTATTTAGAACACAGTTCACGATAAACCCTCAAAATCCTCTTCAATCAAAATGGAATCTCCGCGAAAATTAAAACATTATATAATCGATATAAATTTCAGTATCGTACTAATACTATGAACAGAATAATGGCAAGGCCTTTTAAATTCCATAAATAGTATTGGTCTTCCTTCATAGAATCTCATTTCGATTATTACGAAATCGAATTCCATTCAATTCCAATTTAATATATTAAATTGGAAAATCTTATATTTGGAAAATTTCCATTAAACCTTAATAAAAAGATTTATAAATTCCAAATCATATCTTAACGGCTAATTGGGCTAAAGAACAAATGTCATTTAAAACATCGTTCACAACGAACCTCAAAACTAACTTTCATTTCGATCCCAATTAATAAATATAATTGGACAACTTCGTTTATCTTAATTAAAAGATTTATTTATTTTCAACTGGGTTTAAGAACAGTGTTATTTAAGACACCATTCACGACAAACCCAAAATCCAATTTGACATTAAATACAAGGCTCTAATTAAAAATTATATCGGCTTATATTCAATATCAAATTCTGAAACCAACGGATATCATATTGGGAATAATGATATCTGTATCTTCCAAATTCTTCAACAATATCCGTGTAAATATTCCGAAGATTATTTCCGTTTAAATCCATTCCCAATTCATACATTGGAAAAATGCTGGTTATTTCAAAAACCATTTACTAATAAAATTTATTTTTTTAAAAAATACATTGGATAATTATTCTAGTTATTAACTAGTTCATTTTGATAAAAATATCATTTATCTTTACAAATATGGAATATTTCATCCAAACTCTTTCCAAATCATTTATTATGATTTCGCACAATTTTTCCATATTTTTAATAATTTAATAAGGCCCCTATAGTCAGTTTTCAATAACGGCCACCAAACTGCATTCATATCGACTTTTTTGAAATTGATTTGGAAATAATTTGAAATTCAACCATTGAATTTAAATTTCTTATATTCTTTGGAAAGATCTTTTCGATATAAACACAAATGTTCTCGTATTAGGAGAATCCGACAGTCAGATCTCCCGTTATATCAATTTGAATATAATGGTCGAAATTCGTGAATGATCATTGCGTGGTGCGTTCTATTCAAGCCATATAATATATATAATATATATTATATATATTTCGTCGATTTCCATTTAAAACGTATTTTATAAATTCGTTTATAAATTTGTTTCAAAACTATTTCAACTTCATTTTCAATTTTTTTATCAAAATTGAATATTCTATATCATTATAATATTAAAATGATAATATTTTCAAAATATCAGATTTTGAAATCAATTCTTTTCAACATTCATTATAAAATGAATAAAATCGATCGATAAACCCGTTCAGCATAAAATGGCGAATATCTACTTACTCGACTTCATATATTCTAATATTTTCGTGTCCATCCAAAATCAGACATCAAAATCATATTTTGATTATTCGTGAATATTATTTTAAAATATTCGTTATTTCTAAATCGGAATGCTACTCAATCAATTACCATATAATTTCAGTTATATGGATTTTATACATCGCATGTATTCAAAAATAAGGATACATAATCATTTTACAATAAACATCATCCAGAGTGCATTTTACAACTGTATAAGCATTAAAATAATTATATAACGCTCATCACAGTATGTCCATCAATTGATCGACATACAAAATGTATGTCAAATATCGTCCCAATACCCATGTGGTGTTTTCAAACAACAACAGCCTATTTAAAGAAATCATTGGTTAATAAATTTAACCAACTCTAAAACATTTTGAATTATTTTTCTAATTAATAAATTTTCACTGTTTAAATTATAAATGGATAATTATAATTTTAATTTCAACTACCACTTTAATGTTAACATTATTTTTAATATGTTAAACATTACATCACAACACAAATCACCAAATCATCCATATAAATAAATACTCAACTACCCAATGCACTTTACGGCGCCATAAGTGGCCATTAGGAGTATGAAATCCTGAGTGTCGGTAATATCCATACTTCACTTCCAATTTATGTGATTTGTGCGAATTCGTGTGTTGAACTCCATACAAAAGATAAAAATCAATAATGGCAATTTCTATACATTTACAGTTATAAAATAAATTAAATAACAGTACAAAATTTTAGTGAGAGAATTCTCACATTCGTTTCCACTCCGTCATTCTTTATTTCTATAATTCTGTTTGAATTTAAATTCCCCTCGAATTCCGATTTGCTCCAAATTTATCCCAGTCAGTTCCATTGCGTAGTGTTTTCTCGCACGATTCCAACGCGACTGGTTTTGTGTAATTCTGATTTCGTTTGACAAAGATACGAGCGTTTAAAGGTTAATTATAATAAATGAATTCAATGATATAATTAAATTCTTAATTATTCCATAATTACGTTTGTTTAAGGAATAAGGCTGCTCCTTTCTTTATCTTCTTCCTGGAACCAACGTTGAACCGTAACCCAACACCAATGTATAGGGTTCAAATCCGCTACTCCCCCGTTAGGCCAGAAGGTGATTAGACCCTCCCCCCTTGACCGCCGCAGCAACGCCCCCCATACCCTAGACTTGGGAGAACTCAATGATCTCTAGCACCGTGGAAATGCGGCCGACTGTAGTGCCTTTAAGCATTGATTTCGAGCGCCATACCCCATAAAAACTCATCAAACCCGTATGATTTTAAAGCCTGAAGAAAACTCTATAGTTTTTACTTTGGAATCATGATTTAATTTGAAGTGGATTGGGAAAATTTTGAAATTGAATTTCAGATTTCCTTCACCGTTGAAATGAATAGAAGGACGGCTCTGAACTAATTGGATTAGGGTTCTTTAAATTCCATTTTATATTTTATTAATATTTAATTAATTCCATTAATTACTTTATTACAATATTTCCCGTATGTGCTCCAAATTAAACCCAACGAATTTCACCCCTAGCCAAATACCCCTATTCCGAACACAATAGAATATGTTTCGTAAGCCAATTCGATTGTTTTAAAGAGTTTTTATCAAAATTAAAATATAATTTAATATAACGGTTATACTAAATTTAATCGTACATTTTAATTTACCGGGGCCACATGTTGACTCCAAAAATTACAGAAAAATATTCTAGCTATGTTTTGACGATACAGTCCTAACAAAACTAATTTTGTCGAATTTGGAGACCAATTGAAAAATGGCCTTTTAATTGGTCAATTAAATTCAGACTGAAATTTCAAACATGTTTAAATTCACTGCGCTCACAAATTAATTCCAAAAATTATGATTTTTTAAACAAAATAATAGTTTGACATTCTAGATCCAACAAAAGTGGTTCCATCGAAAACGGAGGTCGTTTGCAATACGGCCAATTTTATGGGCTCTATATATATTTAAATTATATAAAAAATCCACTGCGAAAATTCTAAATTTTAAACTGGCCATAACTTTCAATTAATATTATGAAATCTGAATTTTTCCCATTCGTTAGAAAGATATTATTAAACATATTAAAATGTTTCTGGTTTGACTGAAATTCGATTTATTTTGAATTATGTACATTCAATTGAAATTGAAAATCGAATTTTCAAACTACCACGCCATTTCAAACTCCTTTTATAATTAAAATAAATTTATATGTTTTAACTTCGATTTAAATAAATTTTTAGTCATTATTATTTAAAGTAAATCATTTTAAATATTCAAAATCCATTAAAATAACTACAATAATTTTTTTAAATTGGTTCAGAAATTCTGGGTTGTTACAATCTCCCCCACTTGAAATCTTTTCGTCCTCGAAAAGGAATGGAGCTAAAAGTTGTTTAACTAACCAAATCAACTTTCATTCTGGCTTTCATTCTTCAACTTTTCTGTTCCTAAGAATTTTCTAATTCTCAAAAATTTGGCTAACACCCTAAATTATCAAAAAATTTCGCCATAACCTCCTTTGTATGGGGAGGGTTTATAAAATTTATTGGGCCGTATTAGGCACCCAATAAATGAATAAAAAGCTTACACAATTTTTGTGACCTATTTGTGTACAAGGGAGAGCGTGTAAAGTCGAAATCTCAGACCTTGCCCTAGTGTTGGAAATAAAATAATCCATGTGCCTTAATTAAAAAACAAGAGAGACATGAATTTTTGTCATCTCCAGACCTATGTAGGGTTTTATTAAATCCTGCCCCGAGCATCTTTACATGTATTTCTTAATTATGTCCATAATCAGTCTTTTGTTCAACTTGTAATTCAGTCATTGCCACACAAGCATCTCGCCCGTATGGAAATCCAAACCTCATAATATAAGTGCCAAATGCTTATATGGAATATGATATGACATGCTATCTTCATGTACTATGTCATGCGATGTAGTACATAATTTATTTGTTGTTATCCTATGGCGTGGTTTATAATCTCACACAGAACAACCATTACAACGCATGCAATTGCATTCACAGTAGTTGTCATAAAAAATTAAATTGCGCCACCAACTCATTAAGGTGCACCTGTTTGTCGAGCACACAATATATTTCTCTACTCAACAGTAAATCTATAACCTACTTAAAACACACACACACACACACACACATATATATATATATGCATATTTATCTATTTATAAATCCAATTCGAACTAAAATTTCAATTCAGTTTAATATTATTTTTGGTTTGGCTTTATCTACCTTTCATTTACATATTGGTTTTATTATTCCAATATTTTGTTTGTCAAATTAATTATCACACAACACAACCAACAATAAATTAATTGATTATCCTTTCAAATATATAACTTTAATATACTCAAAAATCCAATTTCTAGACCAAATCACAAACAATAAATTCTAACTAAGTTTTGGTTCTCACACTAGTCAATTGGAAATATATAGATATTCCACTTTCGAAACTCGAACATAAATGATGATGATGAGGCCTCAATCATCAGAATCATCTCCGGGCGAGAGTGTGATTCTATATCTATACAGTATATTTGGGACTTCGAATACACGTTAACTGTGTGTATATTCAAAATTTTCATATACTCAATAGTCCAAAATCAATTCAAAATAAAATACTCAAATACATATAACAAGATTTAGTTTTCAAAACTAAATTTGTTTTTAGAAATAATACTCTCGAACTCATTCTAGGGTATTACTAACCCTATCTCTAATGAGTTATTCTTATAGGACAATACTAATCCTACATCCGATGAATTCTTTTGTTTGGTTCTAATGTGCGTTGTTCTCGAGCTTTGTAAACCGAAGCTCTGATACCAGAATGAAACGACCCAAACTTCCCCTATTGGGAAAGCCCGGATTGCTTTGATAACATGACACATCAGAACACAACAATAGAACATTTCATTGCTATTACAACAGTACATCAGAGTACAAGATATCAGAGATTTTATAATTTACAAAGAAGAGGAAATATAATACATGAATAAAATATGCATCAGATATATATCAACTAATACAACTGAATGAAATATACGGATACAAAGCTTTTCGAATATAGCTCCAACTGTAATCCAGGATCCTAGGAAAAGAAATATCTGCGAAAACCAAAACTATTAGCTGCCTGTGTGGAAAATATGGGCTTCCAAAGTTTAGGTTAAAAACATAAACTCCGAGTCAGTCATGGGACTAGTGTGAGAACTAAAACAGTTATTAAATCTTTACTGTAAAAGTGAGGAAATCATGGGACCACGCTGTATAACACGGAACGGGTTTACTCCACATGAAACTCAATTTAAAATAAAACAACACAATGCTATTTAAAAAATGAAGCTATTATAAGACTCAGGTCCCATCACACAATGCAAAGCAAGCCGGAGGATAGAGCTTTATCTTAGAATAGCCAAACATGCTTGATACGCTTTGTAACGACCCGGAAAATCAGAACCAATTTAAACTTTTATTTTAAGGAAATTTTGTCAGAAATTGAGTCAGAATTCAAAAATTCGATTTTTAAATAATAATACAACCCTTAAAATTGCCATTTTGCAAACAACCTCCGTTCTCGACGAAACCACTTTTGTTGGATCCGGAGTGTCCAATTATTGCTAGTTTAAAATTCCATAATTTTTGGAATTAATATGTGAGCATGGTAAATTAAAACATGTTTGATTATTTCTATTGAATTTGATCGACCATTAACAAGGCCATTTTTCAAACGGTCTCCAAATTTGAAAAAAATTAGTTTTGTTAGGACTGTATCGTTAAATCATAGCTAGATTTATTTTTTGGGAATTTTTAGAATCAGTATGTGGCCCCAGTAAATTAAGATTTACGCTCAAATTAAATATTGAATGTTATATATTTTAATTTAGAGAAAATCAGAATGAAACAGTCAAATGGGCTTACAAAACATATTTCATTGTGTCTGAAATGGGGTTATTTAGCTAGGGGCGACATTCATTGGGTTGGATGTGGAGTTCGGATGTGAAAACAACATTTTTGGAATTAAATAAATACAATAATTTAAATATAAATAGAGATGGCCAATCAGAAATTGCCATAACCCTAATTAATTCAGTCAAACCCGTCGCTAAGAAAAATCGAACATGATATACAATTCGATCCTTTCTCCCTCAATATTTTTCAATCCACACAATGGATTCAAGTGATTCTTAAGGCAATTTTGTAGAGATTTCATCCTCTTTAAATCCATGCGGATTTGATCATCTCTCGTTGCATGTCATATCAAATCACGCGCTCAAACTTCTGCCGCATCGCCTCGAGATTCTCCACCCAGCCACCACCGAGTTCAACGTGCGTGGCACCCCTGGGAGCGGTTTTCGTAGCTCTCCATCGTGGTATAATATTATCGGCTTCAAACTACATGGATTGCGCGATAAATCCGACCCTAGTTTTGAACGAAAGTTGAAACATCAGCCTGATATAGCGAGGTATATATTTAAATGATTTACAACATTTAAAAGCGTTGCTAATTTAATTTATTTATAAAAAATCGTATCTTTTTGATACGATGTCGAAATCCGATGAAACAAAAAGCATTGGGACCGTGACCTCGTACACTACATTCTAGAAGTGACAGAAGGAACTTTAGAGCTAGCCATCAAATTAGAAAGAGTGGAACCCAATGTGAGATTTCTAAATTCAAATAAAATGGAGAAAAATATAATAGCTTGCAAATGGGGCTTAGTAGTTCCTGTCACTACTTTATGTTAAACCATGTATGATTGTGTGATTATTGTGTTGTGGAAATTGATTGTGATTGTGATATTAGAAATATATATATGCTATATAAAATATATATATTAGTTGTATAAATTTTGGATCATGGTTGTGATGAATTGTTGGATTGAATTATGGAATTATTGAATGGAATGATTTTGTATGGTGCAAACCTAGGTTAAACGAGGAGTAGTGCTCAAACACTGTGCCGGTGCTACAACACCCTGCCGTTATAATGCTGAAATTTTTAGAAATGAACTATATAAAAATATTCATGTGTTGAATAAATTCTTTGAATGATATAAATATCATTTTTATTATATGTATGAACCACTAAAAATATTCATGTGTTAAATAAATTCTTAGAACGATAAAGATACCATTTTTGTTGTATATACGAACCACTAAAAATATCCATGTGTTGAATAAATTCTTAGAACGATAAAGATACCATTTTTGTTGTATATATGAACCACTAAAAATATCCATGTGTTGAATAAATTCTTTGAACCGTAAAAATATCATTTTTATTTTATGTATGAACCACTAAAAATATTCATGTGTTGAATAAATTCTTTGAACGATAAAAATATCATTTTTATTCTATGTATGAACCACTAAAAATATTCATGTGTTGAATAAATTCTTTGAACAATAAAAATATCATTTTTATTGTATATATGAACCACTAAAAATATTCATGTGTTGAATAAATTCTTTGAACAATAAAAATATCATTTTTATTATATGTATTAACCATTAAAAATAACCATATGCTGAAATATATTTTTATTCGCCAAAAATATTATTTTTAACATGTGTATGAACTCTATAAAATAACCATATGTTGAAATATATTTTTGTTCGCCAAAATATTATTTTTGACATGTATATGAATTATATAAAATAACCATATGTTGAAATATATTTTTCTTCGCCAAAAATATTACTTTTAACATGTATATGAACTATATAAAATAACCAGAAATAAATATTTGTTTGCTATAAATATTATTTTTAATGTGTATATGGACTATATAAAATTAGTCATGTGTGGAAATATATTTTTGTTTTTCAAAAAAATATTATTTTTAACATGTACGTGAAGCAAAAAAATAGTCATTTATGGAAATATTTTTTTCGCTAAAAAATATATTATTTTTAACATGTATGTGAGGTAATAAAAATAGTCATGTGTGGAAATATATTTTTGTTCGCCAAAAACATTATTTTTAACATGTATATGAAGTGTTAAAAATAACCATGTGTTGAAATAAGTGTTTGTTCATTGGAAATATTATTTTTAACATGTATATGAAGTGTTAAAAATTACCATGTGTTGAAATAAATGTTTTTCCATCAAATATATTATTTTGACATGTATATGAAGTGAATAAAATAGTCATGTGTTGAAATATATATTTTTTCGCTAATAATATTATTTTTAGCTTAGGTACGCATATATATATATGAACAGGTAAATGGATTCGTTGTTGAGTAAAGAATTTATTTGCGTGCCCGACAAATAGGTACACCTTAATGAGTTGGATGCGCAATTTTATTGTTATATAAATTCCTGTGAATGAAATTGGATGCGGTGTGATGGTTGTCCTATGTGAGATTATAAACAATGCCATAGGATATCAACAGATAAATTATGAACAACATCACATGGCATACTAAATGAAGACAACATATCCTATCATATTCCATATAAGCATTTGGAGCATATATGACGAGGTTGGAATAAGCGAGGGACTTGTATGGCGATGACTGCATTTCAGGTTGAACCAAAGACGGATTATTGATATCATAGCATATCATATTCCATATAAGCTATACGTGCTTATATGATGAGGTTGAGATTACCATACGAGCGAGACGCTTGTATGGCGATGATTGAATTACAAGTTGAACTGAGGACTGGTATGGACGAAATAAAATATAATGGTAAATTGCAGGAATTAATAAAAAACCCGCATGCGTCTGGAGATGAAAATAATTCACATCTCTCTTGATTTTAGATACGACACATGGATTATTTATTTTCCAACACTGGATAAGGTGACGAGATATAATATCTAGAGATATGATCTTTGCACTCTCCCTTGGGCATAGATAGGTCACTACAAAAAATTGTGTATGCTTTTTCTGGATTTATTGGTCCGAACAAAGGAGGCTATGGCGAAATTTTCCAAATTTTGAAGGCGTGAGTCAGTTATTTGAAGAGTTAAATAGTTTGGAAATCATCGAATAGATTAATAATTTATATATAATTTGAATTAAAATTAAACGAATCGCGCGCGGTAGTTTGCGTTTTGGAATCGTAATTTTGAACGATTATACAGAGAGATCCGACAGTCGGATTTTCCCGAAACTAGAACCGTTGGGTTCGCTTTTGGGAAGATCTTTCCAACAATATTTAATTTGTTAAGATCCAACAGATTGATTTTGAGAAATGTGTAATTCAAATTTGAATAAAAACAGTGCCAGGGCCGCGTAATCACCTGAAGCGTCGTTCGAAGTAAGAGCTATTTTTATATAAGTAAAAATAGCGTAAATCGTTATAAAATATTATAAGCGATATAGAATGGAAGTAAACCAATTTCACCTAGTTTATAAAGAAATATTGACGGTTAGATTTATTTGACATTAATATATAGAACTGAATTGGACTTAACCAAAGAAAGAAATGATTCGAATTATATGTATTCGAAAATTATTTGAAAAGGCCGAGTTAACTCTCATTTCAAATAATTGAACGACGATTAAATGTCAAAGGGAATGAAGACAGTGCAAGACCGGTAATCTTCACATCAAATGGATTACTATTGATGCCCTTGATTGATTAGCTCCCAGAAGGGGTTATAGTGGTAGTGGTCCGGACGTATTTGTTGATTGTCCGGATGTGCGAGGGCCTCTCTTCCATATTGGACATATGGAACGAGGAATAAGGTGCCTCTGGTTCCGTTCAGACCCAAAACAAACTTGTAAATGGATGTGTATCTGACAATGGATTTCGTTCTATGTTGATTGATTTATATTAAATATATATCTGTTTGGTGGTGGTGAATTTATTCTCTTGCTTAACACTATTCTCTGAGATGTGCGAGCTTAGAGGTTATAGATCGATAGGCATTAGTCACATGGCGTGGATTGTCAGTGTGGCATGGTAATATGCAAATGAACAAGGCTTTTGTTGAAAAGCAGAGTCTTGTGGTTGATGCTCAAAGCACAACTTTAATTAGTGTATCTTTGTGTATAGAGTTAATTCGTGAGCCTCACACCTGGTATGAGTCAGAAACAGGATATGGGAACACAGGGAGTGCATGACATTTCTTTCTAGCTAGAAGTAGTGTCATGGTATGGAGCCCAGACATTTTTACTTATGTGGTTGATGGATTGCAAGGTGCCTCGATATATTGGTCCCTAGTGGCCAAGTGATAGGTCCGATAGGACTGGGAAACATGTGTTCAGGAATAACTAATTCTCAAAAGTAAGAGAGGGCAGGCCCTGCAGGATCTAAAGGCCCGCCAACGTCGGAGACCTGAGGCATTTGCTAGAGTGTCTCGAAGCCGACAAGGAGTACATCCCCTGCCTCGACTCATGATAGAATCCAATTTCCAATACGTGACTTTTCTGTTTTAATTGTGAATCTATATGGTGACATAGTAGGATGGGGTACAATGCATCTTTGATTGATACATTATGATTTAAATTGTGTTTGAAACATATATGCACTAGTGATAATATCAAATGATTTTGTTTTGTACATATCAAGCATATTTTGGCCATTATAAGGTAAAGTTCTATCCTCCGGCTTGCGTTGCATTATGTGATGGGACCTGAGGCTTATAATGGCTTCATTTTTCTAAAAAGCATTGCGTTGTTTAAAAAATTTACTTTATTTATGCACTGGCATTCCAATGGAGTATACCCATTCCGCGTTAGCATCGTGTTCCTATGATTAGCCATATTATTAAATAAGTTAAGTAATATTTCTCATACCAGTCGCATGACTGACTCATAGTTTGTTTTCACTTGCAAACTCGGGTACCCTTATTTTTACTCGACCAGCCAAGTAATCAGGTAGCTAGATTTATTATGGATATGCACCATAGCATGCGGTGCTCTTTTGGCTGAAGACGAAGACTATCTTTTATCAAAAATTTTGGATATTTAGACATCACCTTATGTCTGTTGTATTTGATGATGTTGTAGACTTATTATCTACCTGTTGAAACCTTTTATGTACTAAGTAGTATCCTGTATCTATGTAACTCTGATGATGATGGCATTTATGATTCCATTGCTATTATGATGATGTGTATTATTATATGATTTCATGTATTTTGCTATTATCTGTAATCTGCTGATGTAATAAATGTGTCATATTCCAATGATTATCTTTGCCACCGCGGTACTGGGTTCGGGTTGTCACAAATGTAGCATCAAAGCATTGGTTAACCTTAGTTTTGGAATTAAACACATTAAACAACTCATCAAAAATAGAATCAGTAGTATTCTAAGACGAGAAACTCATTAAAGCTTGGATTAGTTATGTCCTAGAATGAGTGCAGCAGAATAGCATTATAACTTGATCATCACATCATTAATTATGCACATGTCATTATGCCTTTACCATCCCTTAAGATATCTTTCCTGTGGGCCTGACTCTTTTCTTAAAATTTGTAGTGCTAAACATGAGTGGAAGAGGAAGAGGCAGGAGAGGCGGGGGCCGAGGAAGGGGTAAGATCCCCACTGCTCCAAATCAGCCCAATCTTGAAGAAGTAGAAACAGACAATAACATTGAAGATGTAGTGCCACACCAACCCCCACAACCCGTTTTTGATCTTGATAAGGTTGCTGAGAAGTGCAAGAATCTTGGGGGGGGGGGGGTGTGCCATTCACTGGACGTGGAACAGTAAACGAGGCTCAAGCTTGGTTAAAGTCGTGCGAACAGATTTTCATAGGCCTAGATTTGGAATACCACAGGAAGAGGTTCATGGCTTCTTGGTTACTTATGGATGAGACTTTGATATGGTGGGAGGCAGTGACTGTTGGCGACATTGATGTTAATATGACATGGGCTAAGTTCAAGGAAATTTTTAATGAAATGTTTGTCCCTCTACAAGAAGTCGAGCGCTTGCATGATGAGTTTGCTAATCTCCAGTAGGGGGATCGGACCATTCATGACTATATGAACAAATTTGAAGAGCTCTCTCGCTATGCACCCGAATTGATTCAAGACCCTCTTTAGACGAACAAGCGGTTCATACAAGTTCTTCTTAGAAAGTACCACAACCGAGTGACTGCACACATCGAGCTTCCATTTATCAAGGTGGTTGAAATGGCTTGTAGGTATGAAGGTATTGACAAGAAGAATTCTTAGGAAGACCACGATAAAAATCAAGCTAGTAATAAAAGGAAATATTCTAGTAAGAAGCCTAAAGCGAGCAACATTGAAGCCGCTTAGCCTTAAGAGAATAGGAAACCGAAGGGTAAACGCTATAATTGCCACCAGCTCGGACATTATTCTAATGAATGCAATGCTCCAAAGAGGCCAAAGAGAAATGAATCAGGGCCTAGTCAGAATCCTCATGACACTAGAGGGTGCTTTAATTTCCACAGGATAGGGCATCTTATCTAGGACTATCCATTGCTGAAGAAGTCGGAAGTGGCTCATGTTTATGATGGGGCGAGTGCGCTAACTTCTTCTACAGGAGCAGGTATGCCAGATGTTTTGGTAGGTACCCTTACTAATAAAAATATTCCTATTATGGTATTATTTGACACTGGTGCATCACGAAGTTTCATTTCTAGTAATACAGTTAAAAAATTGAAGTTAAAACCAAGAGATCTTAAAGAATCGATTAGTGTTCATAATCCGATAGGAGGTTCTCTTTTTCTCGGTTTATATTGTAGAGTGCCTGTTTCTTGTTCCTATTTCCGGTTTCCTTTTAATTTGATTGTCATGAATTTTTCTGAATTTGATATCATACTTGGACTGGATTGGTTAACATAGTATAAGGCCGAGGTTAGATGTGCAGAAAGAGTAGTTAAAATTAAATCCAAATTTGGGAATATTATTGTTATACCATGCCACAGTTCAGAAGCAAATAGAAAAAGAATTTTGGTCTGCTCTTGAAGTTACTCCTACCTCTCTTGAGAATATTCTCGTAGTTAAAGATTATGCGGATGTGTTCGAAGAATTTGGTAGCTTACCTCCGCGAAGAGAAATTGACTTCAAGATCGATTTAATCCTAAATGCAAGGCCAGTAGTGCACGCTATTTGGAGAATGACATTGAAAGAGAAAGAAGAATTGGGCGATCAAACTCGACATTTGCTATGCAAAGGTCTTATCGGGCCTAGCTTTTCTTGTTGGGGAGCAACAGTGGTATTTGTTCCTAAGTCAGACGGTACTCTCAAACTATGTGTTGATTACCAAGATTTGAATAAGCAAACATTGAAGAATAAATATCCATTAACCCGCACTAATGATCCATTGGATCATTTGAATGGAGCACTAGTATTTTTTAGAATGGACCTAGCTACAGTTTCCATCAACTGCGTATTGTCGAAGTATGTGTTCCTTTGATAGCTTTTAGAGGTCCAGACTTATTTTATGAGTAGTTAGTAATGTCGTTCGTATTATGTAACGCTCCTGCATATTTTATTGATTTAATGGATCGAGTATTCCGTGATGTCTTGAATAAATTTGTGCTGATTTTCATTGATGACATTTTGATCTTCTCTAAGTCTGCTAGTGAGCACGCGAAGCATTTGGAACAAGTGTTGGAGATCCTAAGAAAGAATGTTTTAAAAGCCAAATTTTCTAAATGCATATTCTGGCAAGAAGAAGTGAAGTTCCTTGGTCATGTAGTATCAAAGGAAGGAATCTCAGTGGATCCAAGCAAAATTACAGCTATTCAAGATTGGAAGCAGCCCACTACACCCACAAATGTCCGAAGTTTTCTAGGATTGGCTAGTTATTATTGGAAATTCGTTAAAGTTTTTTCGAAGCTATCTAGTCCATTAATGAAGCTTACCAAGAAGCATGCAAGGTTTAATTGGATGACTGATTGTGAGACAACTTTCCAAGAGATGAAATTAAGGTTGACTAATGCTCCAGTGTTGACTATTATTAATGGCAATAAAGATTTGACAGTCTATACAGATGCTTCACTTGAAGGTGTGGGTGCAGTATTAATGCAAAGAGGCAAGTAGTTGCTTATGCTAGCTGTTAGTTGAAGCCGCATGAGAAGAGATATGCTACCCATGATCTTGAGTTGTAAGCCGTCGTGTTTGCTTTGAAAATATAGAGGCACTATATTTTGGGTGAGAAGTTCGAATTATATGCAGATCATAAGTCATTGAAGTATTTGTTCATCCAGAAAGACTTGAATTTGAGACAGCAGCATTGGTTAGAATTTCTTGTAGCATACAATCTCGATATTTTGTATACTGTAGGGAAAGCCAATGTTGTGGCTGATTCACTTAGCAGAAAGAATGCAATCATCGCCAATCTTATTATTACGCCTTCATTGATTGACAAGATCTCTGTTCTTCAGAAAGATGATAAGTTGATTCAGATGATCAACGAACGAGTTCAAAAGGGTGAAATTTCAAGCTTCCAAATTGATAGCAAGGGAGCTCTTAGGTTAAAAGGACGAATCTGTGTTCCAGGTTTTTCCGATCTCAAAAGAGAGGTTATGAATGAATGTCACAAGTCCAAGCTTAGTGTCCATCTATGAGTGCGTAAAATGTATAATGATCTCAAGCGCACATTCTGGCGGAAGGCGATGAAAAGAGACATTTCTATATATGTTAGCAGGTGTTCTACTTGCCAGCAAGTCAAAAGTAATCAGCAAAAACTCGCTGGATTATTGCAACCATTAGAGGTTCTAGATTGGAAGTGGGATCAAATTTCCATGGATTTCATTGATGGTTTGCGTAGAACCAAGAAAGGGAATGACAATATATGGATGATCGTACATCATTCCAAGAAGGCTGCCCATTTTATTCCTATGAAATCGAATAGAACAGCTCAAATACTGACACATATATACTTTAAAGAAATTGTTAGACTACATGGAGTGCACAGCAGTATTGTTAGTGATAGAGATCCGATTTTCTGTGATGAAAAGGAATTTCGCTCGATCCGAATCAGTCGCTAAACCGATCTAGACCGTTCGAAACCCCTTATCGTTTTGAGAACACGACAAAATCAGAACTCATACAAAAGAACATTTCATTGTATATTACAACAATGCATCAGATTACAAGAATATACAGAGTATAAATGAATATTACACAGAAATATCAGAGATTTAAATTACATTTAAATACATAGCAGCGGAAAATAATACAATACACAACTAGAAGAGATATGCGGATACAAAGCTTTCCGGATATCGTTCCAGCTGTAAACCAGGATCATGTGAATATAAATATGCAAAACCAAAACTACTAGCTGCCCGTGTCAAAAATAGGGGCACCCAGAGTTTAGGTTAAAACAATAAACTTCAGGTCAGTCATGGGACTGGTGTGAGAACTAAAACAGTTAATAATCTTTATTTTTAAAGTTAGGTAAATCAAGGGACCACGCCGTATAACACGGAACGGGTTTCCTCCCAAGAATACCAGTGCATAAAACAAACCGCGCAATGCTAAAAAAAGAAAAATGAAGCTGTTATAAGACCCAGGTCCTATCACACAATGCAACGCAAGCCGGGGGATAGGGTTTTCCCTTATAACAGCCAAAGAATGCTTGATACATTTAAAACAAATCATTTGATACTATTGTCAGTGCATAGTGTATAAAACAATTTCAAATCATAAGTATCAATCATAGGCGGCATGAATGCCCCATACCACTATGTCGCCATATATAGGTTATACAATCAAAATCGCAAAGTCGCGTATTTGGAAATTGGGTTTCCATCTATGAACCGAGGCCAGGGATCGTCCTCAACCGATTCGAGACTCTCTAGCCCGAGCCTCAGGAACAGCCGCAACTGCCCCTTGGATCGTCAGGGCCAGTCCACCGATGTGGATTATAATGCCTGAACAATACGTTTCTCCACCCTATGGGGTGTAAATGAGCCAATAAATGACTCCATCGGACCCAGATCGTCCGATCAAACCGAGGCGCCTCGCAACAGCAACAACCACATAAGTCAAACTCGTCAGGGCGTGTAAAACCACTGACGCCACTTCTAGCTAGAAAGAAAACGCATGTCCCCCCTGAGGTCCGTCTCCCGTTTTTGGTTCATACCGGGTGTGAAACTCGCGAAGTAAACGTTACACAAAGCTACGCCACAAAGGCCGTGCTTCGATCATCAACCACAAGACTTTGCTTTTCAACAGAAGCCTTGATCATTCGCCACTTAGGCATGCCACACAGGCAATTCACTCTATGCGTTTGATATCCATCAGTATATAACCCCTGAGCTCGTACGTCTCAGAGAAGGGCGTTAAGCAAGAGAATAAATTCTCCGCCGCCAAATAGATATATATTTAATAGAGATCAATCACACAGACTAAAATTCAATGTCAGACACACAGTCCATTTACAAGTCCGTTCTGGGTCTGAACGAAACCGGAGGCACCTAGTACCCCGCATATCCATCGATCTCCAAGTACGTCTGGACGATCACCAACTGTTTCCATCTTCTTGGGTGTACAGCCCAATCAAGATCATCAGTAATCACCCAAACGACGTGAAGACCTCCGGTCTTCGACCATCGTCTTCATCTTCGACTTATCGTCGTATCAGTTATTCAGAATGGGATAAACCCGGTCTTTCCGAATAACTCGCATATATTTTAAATAACTGTTACACAAACACAACATACGCCTCATTCCAATTTATCAGTCACTAACCGTAAATTAACAAGAGAATAATTTCCCAAATATTAACCCCGAAGGCCGAAACCAACATCAGATCAATATCCAGAAAACCATTCTTCTTAGCTAACCGACAGTTAGTTTCTAAATTTCACATTCATAGGGAAATGTTCCCATTAATTTTATCAAAGATAAACCCCTTGAATTTATTCTCTAATCTTCTTTTGAATTTCGATTCAACTAGTCGGGATTAACGGACCTTACCGGAGTAATCATTTGTTTTAATTTCCCAATCCCAACCTATTCATCCCATGAAGTAAAACTGGTAATACTTCATATCTAACACCACGGTGTTATCGGTAAATTCAATTACCATTTCACGTTCAAATCTAATTAAAGATTTAACTATCGCTTTGGAGCAAAACTGGTGATACTCCATTCTCGATCTTTTCAATCTAATTAAAGATTCATTAAAACTCCACTTAGTTTTAATCTTTAACTGGGTTAAAGAATCAGTGTCATTTCAAAACACGGTTCACTATAAACCCAAAATCACATTACATTTCAATCAGATCCTAACCATAAATTAGCAAGTGAGCAATTCCCTAAGTATTAACCCCGAAGGCCGAAACCAACATCAGATCAATACCCCAGGAACCATTCAACTCAACTAATCTCCAGTTAGTTTCTGATTTTCTTAACTCCTTTGGATCTAAGAACAGTATTATTGAAGATACCGTTCACGACAACCCAAAATCACATTCTATTAATTATCGGGTTAAAGAACAAGTGTTATTTAAAACACTGTTCACGATAAACCCAAAAATCGATATCAATTCAATTCCAATCAAATATTATTTAATTGGTACACTTCATTAAATCTAAATAAAAAGATTTAATCTTTTCCCCACTGGGTTCAAGAACAGTGTTAATGAAGACACCATTCACGACAAACCCAAATCACATTTGATATTAAACACAAGGCTCTGAATAGAAAATATACCGGCTTATATTCAATATCAAATTCTACGACTAACAAATATCGTATTGGAAATAGCGATATATATATATATCTTTCAAATTCTCATAACAATATCTATATCATCACGAAATCCAACATCGAAATAATCCAACGACAATTTTGATTCAAATCCATTCCAATATAATTATTGGAAATTCTGGTTATTTTCAAAACCATTTCTAATCCAGTTTATTTATTTTAAAAATAAATAGAATTATAATTCTAGTTCAAAACTAGTTCAATTCAATAAAAATCTATTTTTATCTTTTCAAATATGGAGTTTTTCATCCCAATTCTTTATAAATCATTTCTTATGATTTTACACAAATTATTACAATTTTTAATAATTTTATCAAGGCCCGTACAGTCGATTTCCATCAACGGCCATCGAACTGCACTTACAGCGACCTTTTCCAAATTTGATTTGGACATAATTCCAAATCCAACCATTAGATTTCAAATTTCTAATATTCGTTAGAAAGCTCTTTTCGATACGAACCCAACGGTTCCGGTTTTAGGAGAATCCGACGGTCGGATCTCCCGTAATGTCCGTTTGAAATAAATGGTCGAAATTCACGAAATGTCGCGGCGCGGCGCGTTCTATTCAGGCCATTATATTATATATATAATATATATAATATATACTTCATCGATTTCCTTTTAAAACGTGCTTTATAAATCGTTTTTTAAATTCATTTTCAAAACGGTTTCAACTTCATATTCAATTTCAAATCAAAATTGAATATTCCAATATAAATTCGTTTTCAATTTAATTCGAATTCATTTCAAAACGATTTTATTTCAATTCTATTCGAATTCCAAACCATTGTTTTTTGAATTTCAAATCAATTCAGTTTAATTCGAATTTTAATTCACTTTAAATATAATTCGAATTTCAATTCATTTCAATATAGTTCGAGTTTCAAATCTATTCAATATTCATATCTATTCAATTTTCATATCTATTCAATTTCAAACCATTGTATTTCGAATTTCAAATCAATTCAGTTTAATTCAATTTCAATTCGAATTCATTTATATTCAAAAAATCAGATTTTGAAATCACATTCGATATTCATTATAAAATGAATAAAATCGATATAAATATCGTTCACGTCAAAATGGCGTCAATCTAACCAACACGGCTTCATATGTTTCTATTTTCAAATATTCTATTTCGAATATTTCTAGCTCAAATATTTCTTTCTAAATATTTCCTTTTTCAAATATTCTATTTTCAAGTATTTCTATTTCAAAGGTTTTTATTTCAAATATTTCTTTTTTTGAAACTGGAATGAGGCCCAATCAATTACCATATAATGTTAATTATATGGATTTTCTACAACATATGTACATATCAACAACGATGAATAATCAACCATCATCCAAAGTGCATTCTACACTGTATAAGCATCAAATATAAATATTCAACGCTTATAACAGTCTGTCAATCAATCGATCGACATACAACTAAACAATCGGGATTAGTGTACATCAAATATCATCCCAATACCCGTGTGGGGTTTCAAACAATCAAATACAGATTTTATTTGTGCAGTTGGGCGATGTGTAAAATTTATCGTCCCAATCCCTGTCCTTCAAATAGGTGTACATAAACAAACCGTCCGGTTGGTAAATGAATATTTTATTTTATTCACTTCACGTTAAAAATTATATTTTTAACGATAAAACATTTTATTTTAACATATGAATTTCTATTCAGTTCATTCTTTAGATAAAATGATATTTTTATTTTTCTAACTTATTTTAGAAAATTTCGGCGGCATAACGGCACGATACTAGAAATGGGACGAGGCCTAGCCTTATCCCGGTCTAGTGAAGGCCCACGCCATTCACACATCAATCAAATCAATTTCATTTCACCAAACAATTCAATTCCAAACCAAATAATCTAGCCAACTACACAACCAAACAATTAAACAAACAAGCCATCCATGGTCTGTGGATGACGGGTGTCGGGTGCTACTAAACACCGTCTGCATCCTAGTATATATATATTAACTAGAAAAAGAAATTTTGAGTGAGAAGTTCTCACCGAAAGCTATCCAATACCACGAATCTTCATTTGCAGAAGTCTTCGTCGTTCTCGCCTTTTTGTCACCTTCGCTGACCGTAGCCACTACATATATAAAAATCGAATTTTTTACTTTGCTATTCAATATATAAAAATCGAATTTTTACTTTGCTATTCAATATATAAAAATCGAATTTTTACTTTGCTATTCAATATATAAAAATCGAATTTTTACTTCGTTGTTCAATATATAAAAATCGAATTTTTACTTCGTTGTTCAATATATAAAAATCGAATTTTTACTTCGTTGTTCAATATATAAAAATCGAATTTTTACTTCGTTGTTCAATATATAAAAATCGAATTTTTACTTCGTTGTTCAATATATAAAAATCGAATTTTTACTTCGTTGTTCAATATATAAAAATCGAATTTTTACTTCGTTGTTCAATATATAAAAATCGAATTTTTACTTCGTTGTTCAATATATAAAAATCGAATTTTTTACTTCGTTGTTCAATATATAAAAATCGAATTTTTACTTCGCTATTCAATTTATAAAAATCGAATTTTTACTTCGCTATTCAATATATAAAAATTGAATTTTTACTTTGCTATTCAATATATAAAAATCATATTTTTACATCGCTATTCAATATATAAAAATCATATTTTTACATCGCTATTCAATATATAAAAATCGAATTTTTATTATGTTATTCAATATATAAAAATCATATTTTTATTTCGCTATTCAATATATAAAAATCGAATTTTTATTTCGCTATTCTAAAACATTTTATTTTAACATATGAATTTCTATTCAGTTCATTCTTTAGATAAAATGATATTTTTATTTTTCTAACTTATTTTAGAAAATTTCGACGGCATAACGGCACGATACTAGAAATGGGACGAGGCCTAGCCTTATCCCGGTCTAGTGAAGGCCCACGCCATTCACACATCAATCAAATCAATTTCATTTCACCAAACAATTCAATTCCAAACCAAATAATCTAGCCAACTACACAACCAAACAATTAAACAAACAAGCCATCCATGGTCTGTGGATGACGGGTGTCGGGTGCTACTAAACACCGTCTGCATCCTAGTATATATATATTAACTAGAAAAAGAAATTTTGAGTGAGAAGTTCTCACCGAAAGCTATCCAATACCACGAATCTTCATTTGCAGAAGTCTTCGTCGTTCTCGCCTTTTTGTCACCTTCGCTGACCGTAGCCACTACATATATAAAAATCGAATTTTTTACTTTGCTATTCAATATATAAAAATCGAATTTTTACTTTGCTATTCAATATATAAAAATCGAATTTTTACTTTGCTATTCAATATATAAAAATCGAATTTTTACTTTGCTATTCAATATATAAAAATCGAATTTTTACTTCGTTGTTCAATATATAAAAATCGAATTTTAACTTCGTTGTTCAATATATAAAAATCGAATTTTTACTTCGTTGTTCAATATATAAAAATCGAATTTTTACTTCGTTGTTCAATATATAAAAATCGAATTTTTACTTCGTTGTTCAATATATAAAAATCGAATTTTTACTTCGTTGTTCAATATATAAAAATCGAATTTTTACTTCGTTGTTCAATATATAAAAATCGAATTTTTTACTTCGTTGTTCAATATATAAAAATCGAATTTTTACTTCGCTATTCAATTTATAAAAATCGAATTTTTACTTCGCTATTCAATATATAAAAATTGAATTTTTACTTTGCTATTCAATATATAAAAATCATATTTTTACATCGCTATTCAATATATAAAAATCATATTTTTACATCGCTATTCAATATATAAAAATCGAATTTTTATTATGTTATTCAATATATAAAAATCATATTTTTATTTCGCTATTCAATATATAAAAATCGAATTTTTATTTCGCTATTCTATATATAAAAATCGAATTTTTATTTCGCTATTCTATATATAAAAATCGAATTTTTACTCTTTCTATAAAAAAATTCCATTTTTTCTAAATCAATTTCATATACAATAGAACTGATTTTATAAATTGTATTATACCTTAAAAACTGAGTTTATTAAAAATAATAGCATACATAAATAAATAAATAAAAAGAAAAGCCTAAACACTCACTGATGTCGATCTGCTGGGGGAGATTGGGGCTCGTCGGAGACAGGGAGGGGAAAGCGTGGCTGACGTCAGGGGAGGAGGGGCGACAAAGTGAGGCGGTGCTCCAGTGGTGGAGCGGCGGCGAGCCCAGGAGGGTTTGGGTGCAGTTCGGGGGTAGGGCGCGGGGAGTCTTCCAATCGGAGGAGGAGAGAAAGGAGGGGGATGCGGGGATCATCGGAGGGGAGCGGAGGGAGGCTGGCGACGAGGCACGACGGCGATGCTGGGCGCGATCGACGAGTTCGTTCGTTTTTTTTAATTCGATCTGAAGAATGAGAGGAGAGAGAGAGTGGAGGGTAGGAATATATAATAATTTATTTTATTATTCAATTAAAGTTGACTTTTTCATACGACCTCTAAACGAGGCCCACCGCCTGTCGTCCATAGCTAATTACCCCCATTCCGAACACAACGGGATAGGTATCGTAAGCTGATTCGACCGTTTCGATTAGTTTTCGTCAAAATCAACATATAACTCTATATATTGAATTTGAACGCACATTTCAATTTACCGGGGTCACATACGAACTCTAAAAATTCCAGAAAAATATTTTCTAGCTTCGTAGTTACGATACGGTCCTAACAAAACTAATTTCGTTGAATTCTGAGACCGTTAGAAAAATGGCCATTTTCCAGTCGATTAAAATCAACTGAAACTGGTCAAACGCGTTTTCCTTTGCCACGCTCAAATATTGATTCGAAAAATTATGAAATTTGAATCCTAGCAATAATTTGACACTGCGGATCCAACAAAAGTGGTTTCGTCGAAATCCGAGGTCGTTTGCAAAATTCCCATTTTTTAAGGGCCTGAATTCCATAGCGACTATTCAGAATTTTCAACTGGACATATCTTTGGATTCCCGCTATGAAATTTCGATTTTTCGGATTCGTTGGAAAGATTTTATCAATTAGATCCTAATTTTTTTGGTTTCACTAAAATTCGGATTGTTTTGCACCCGGTACATTCAATTGAAGTTTGAAATCGAATTATCGAACTACCGCGCCATTTTCAATTCTATTATAAATTAAATATAAATATATATATTCTAACGATGACGCATATAATATATACGTTCGAATTATATTCAAAACAAATTTCTCGTCGATATTATTTAAAATTATCAATTTTAAATAATCAAAATTCGCTAAAATTGCCAAAATAAAAATTTTAAACTCGCCCAGATTTTCGGGTTGTTACAATCTCCCCCACTTAAAACTTTTCGTCCCTGAAAAGGAATAAAGTCGAAAGTGGTTTGATCAATCAACTCTACTTTCGATCTGGCTTCTATTCTCCAACTTTTCAGTTTCTGAGAATTTTCAAATTCTTCAAAAATTTGGCTAACACCCTAAATTTTCGAAAAATTTCGCCATAACCTCCCCTGCACCGGGAGCCACGGGAAAATCCCGAAATTGCCATATAGGCCTTCTGATCTCAAAAAGAAAAAGAAAAAGCCAAACGGCTAGCCAATTGGCTCATAAAATCATCATCACCCAAACAAAACAGTAAATTATAGTAAATATGTACCTATTTGTCGGGCAAACAAATTTTATTCTTTGCTCTAGCCTCCTTGCTATGACCTGTTCAATGTAAGTACAAGTATATGCAAGCAAATGCGACCGAATTTCAATACAATCCACTATTTGATCAATTTGGTTATATAATACAAATTTTAATTAATCCACCAATAATCAACAACACAACCATCAATCCATTAGTTGATTAGCTTTTCAAATTCATAACTTTGATACATAGTCAAAAAATCAGATTTTTGATGCCAAATCACAACAATAAGCCCTATCTAGTTTCGGTTCTCACACCAGTCAATTGGAAATATATAGAAATCTCACTTTCGTTACTCGAACATAAATTCGGATGATGATCGATCAATCATCAGAATCATCTCCGGGCGACTATAGTGTGATTCTATATCTACCCAATATATTAAAACTTCGAATACACGTTTGCAAGGCGTATATGCAAAATCTTTATATACTGGACTGTCCTAATCAATATGAAATAAATAATCAAATACAAATAATTGATTTTAAATTTTCAAAACAAAATTTGTTTTCACTTTAAAAATGTACTCTTCACACTCGTTCTAGGATACTACTGATCCTATCTCTAACGAGTCATTCCCATTGGATATTACTAATCCAATATCTGATGAATTCTTTCATATGGTTCTAATGTGTCTTGTTCTCTGAGCTTTGTAAACCAAAGCTCTGATACCAACTATGACGAAAAGGAATTTCGCTCGATCCGAATCAGTCGCTAAACCGATCTAGACCGTTCGAAACCCCTTATCGTTTTGAGAACACGACAAAATTAGAACTCATACAAAAGAACATTTCATTGTATACTACAACAAAGCATCAGATTACAAGAATATACAGAGTATAAATGAATATTACACAGAAATATCAGAGATTTAAATTACATTTAAATACATAGCAGCGGAAAATAATACAATACACAACTAGAAGAGATATGCGGATACAAAGCTTTCCGGATATCGTTCCAGCTGTAAACCAGGATCCTGTGAATATAAATCTGCAAAACCAAAACTACTAGCTGCCCGTGTCGAAAATAGGGGCACCCAGAGTTTAGGTTAAAACAATAAACTCCAGGTCAGTCATGGGACTGGTGTGAGAACTAAAACAGTTAATAATCTTTATTTTTAAAGTTAGGTAAATCAAGGGACCACGCTGTATAACACGGAGCGGGTTTCCTCCCAAGAATACCAGTGCATAAAACAAACCGCGCAATGCTAAATAAAGAAAAATGAAGCTGTTATAAGACCCAGGTCCTATCACACAATGCAACGCAAGCCGGGGGATAGGGTTTTCCCTTATAACTGCCAAAGAATGCTTGATACGTTTAAAACAAATCATTTGATACTATTGTCAGTGCATAGTGTATAAAACAATTTCAAATCATAAGTATCAATCATAGGCGGCATGAATGCCCCATAATACTATGTCGCCATATATAGGTTATACAATCAAAAACGCAAAGTCGCGTATTTGGAAATTGGGTTTCCATCTATGAACCGAGGCCAGGGATCGTCCTCAACCGATTCGAGACTCTCTAGCCCGAGCCTCAGGAACAGCCGCAACTGCCCCTTGGATCGTCAGGGTCGTTCCACCGATGTGGATCATAATGCCTGAACAATACGTTTCTCCACCCTATGGGGTGTAAATGAGCCAATAAATGACTCCATCGGACCCAGATCGTCCGATCAAACCGAGGCGCCTCGCAACAGCAACAACCACATAAGTCAAACTCGTCAGGGCGTGTAAAACCACTGACGCCACTTCTAGCTAGAAAGAAAACGCATGTCCCCCCTGAGGTCCGTCTCCCGTTTTTGGTTCATATCGGGTGTGAAACTCGTGAAGTAAACGTTACACAAAGCTACGCCACAAAGGCCGTGCTTCGATCATCAACCACAAGACTTTGCTTTTCAACAGAAGCCTTGATCATTCGCCACTTAGGCATGCCACACAGGCAAATCACTCTATGCGTTTGATATCCATCAGTATATAACCCCTGAGCTCGTACGTCTCAGAGAAGGGCGTTAAGCAAGAGAATAAATTCTCCGCCGCCAAACAGATATATATTTAATAGAGATCAATCACACAGACTAAAATCCAATGTCAGACACACAGTCCATTTACAAGTCCGTTCTGGGTCTGAACGAAACCGGAGGCACCTAGTACCCCGCATATCCATCGATCTCTAAGTACGTCTGGACGATCACCAACTGTTTCCATCTTCTTGGGTGTACAACCCAATCAAGATCATCAGTAATCACCCAAACGACGTGAAGACCTCCGGTCTTCGACCATCGTCTTCATCTTCGACTTATCGTCGTATCAGTTATTCAGAATGGGATAAACCCGGTCTTTCCGAATAACTCGCATATATTTTAAATAAGTGTTACACAAACACAACATACGCCTCATTCCAATTTATCAGTCACTAACCGTAAATTAACAAGAGAATAATTTCCCAAATATTAACCCCGAAGGCCGAAACCAACATCAGATCAATATCCAGAAAACCATTCTGCTTAGCTAACCGACAGTTAGTTTCTAAATTTCACATTCATAGGGAAATGTTCCCATTAATTTTATCAAAGATAAACCCCTTGAATTTATTCTCTAATCTTCTTTTGAATTTCGATTCAACTAGTCGGGATTAACGGACCTTACCAGAGTAATCATTTGTTTTAATTTCCCAATCCCAACCTATTCATCCCATGAAGTAAAACTGGTAATACTTCATATCTAACACCACGGTGTTATCGGTAAATTCAATTACCATTTCACGTTCAAATCTAATTAAAGATTTAACTATCGCTTTGGAGCAAAACTGGTGATACTCCATTCTCGATCTTTTCAATCTAATTAAAGATTCATTAAAACTCCACTTAGTTTTAATCTTTAACTTGGTTAAAGAATCAGTGTCATTTCAAAACACGGTTCACTATAAACCCAAAATCACATTACATTTCAATCAGGTCCTAACCATAAATTAGCAAGTGAGCAATTCCCTAAGTATTAACCCCGAAGGCCGAAACCAACATCAGATCAATACCCCAGGAACCATTCAACTCAACTAATCTCCAGTTAGTTTCTGATTTTCTTAACTCCTTTGGATCTAAGAACAGTATTATTGAAGATACCGTTCACGACAACCCAAAATCACGTTCTATTAATTATCGGGTTAAAGAACAAGTGTTATTTAAAACACTGTTCACGATAAACCCAAAAATCGATATCAATTCAATTCCAATCAAATATTATTTAATTGGTACACTTCATTAAATCTAAATAAAAAGATTTAATCTTTTCCCCACTGGGTTCAAGAAGAGTGTTAATGAAGACACCACTCACGACAAACCCAAATCACATTTGATATTAAACACAAGGCTCTGAATAGAAAATATACCGGCTTATATTCAATATCAAATTCTACGACTAACAAATATCGTATTGGAAATAGCGATATATATATATATATCTTTCAAATTCTCATAACAATATCTGTATCATCACGAAATCCAACATTGAAATAATCCAACGACAATTTTGATTCAAATCCATTCCAATATAATTATTGGAAATTATGGTTATTTTCAAAACCATTTCTAATCCAGTTTATTTATTTTAAAAATAAATAGAATTATAATTCTAGTTCAAAACTAGTTCATTTCGATAAAAATCTATTTTTATCTTTTCAAATATGGAGTTTTTCATCCCAATTCTTTCTAAATCATTTCTTATGATTTTACACAAATTATTACAATTTTTAATAATTTTATCAAGGCCCGTACAGTCGATTTCCATCAACGGCCATCGAACTGCACTTACAGCGACCTTTTTCAAATTTGATTTGGACATAATTCCAAATCCAACCGTTAGATTTCAAATTTCTAATATTCGTTAGAAGGCTCTTTTTGATACGAACCCAACGGTTCCGGTTTTAGGAGAATCCGACGGTCGGATCTCCCGTAATGTCCGTTTGAAATAAATGGTCGAAATTCACGAACTACCGCGGCGCGGCGCGTTCTATTCAGGCCATTATATTATATATATATAATATATATATAATATATACTTCATCGATTTCTTTTTAAAACGTGCTTTATAAATCGTTTTTTAAATTCGTTTTCAAAACGGTTTCAACTTCATATTCAATTTCAAATCAAAATTGAATATTCCAACATAAATTCGTTTTCAATTTAATTCGAATTCATTTCAAAATGATTTTATTTCAATTCTATTCGAATTCCAAACCATTGTTTTTCGAATTTCAAATCAATTCAGTTTAATTCGAATTTTAATTCACTTTAAATATAATTCGAATTTCAATTCATTTCAATATAGTTCGAGTTTCAAATCTATTCAATATTCATATCTATTCAATTTTCATATCTATTCAATTTCAAACCATTGTATTTCGAATTTCAAATCAATTCAGTTTAATTCAATTTCAATTCGAATTCATTTATATTCAAAAAATCAGATTTTGAAATCACATTCGATATTCATTATAAAATGAATAAAATCGATATAAATATCGTTCACGTCAAAATGGCGTCAATCTAACCAACACGGCTTCATATGTTTCTATTTTCAAATATTCTATTTCGAATATTTCTAGCTCAAATATGTCTTTCTAAATATTTCCTTTTTCAAATATTCTATTTTCAAGTATTTCTATTTCAAAGGTTTTTATTTCAAATATTTCTTTTTTTGAAACTGGAATGAGGCCCAATCAATTACCATATAATGTTAATTATATGGATTTTCTACAACATATGTACATATCAACAACGATGAATAATCAACCATCATCCAAAGTGCATTCTACACTGTATAAGCATCAAACATAAATATTCAACGCTTATAACAGTCTGTCAATCAATCGATCGACATACAACTAAACAATCGGGATTAGTGTACGTCAAATATCATCACAATACCCATGTGGGGTTTCAAACAATCAAACAAAGATTTTATTTGTGCAGTTGGGCGATGTGTAAAATTTATCGTCCCAATCCCTGTCCTTCAAATAGGTGTACATAAACAAACCGTCCGGTTGGTAAATGAATATTTTATTTTATTCACTTCACGTTAAAAATTATATTTTTAACAATAAAACATTTTATTTTAACATATGAATTTCTATTCAGTTCATTCTTTAGATAAAATGATATTTTTATTTTTCTAACTTATTTTAGAAAATTTCGGCGGCATAACGGCACGATACTAGAAACGGGACGAGGCCTAGCCTTATCCCCGGTCTAGTGAAGGCCCACGCCATTCACAAATCAATCAAATCAATTTCATTTCACCAAACAATTCAATTCTAAACCAAATAATCTAGCCAACTACACAACCAAACAATTAAACAAACAAGTCATCCATGGTCTGTGGATGACGGGTGTCGGGTGCTACTAAACACCGTCTGCATCCTAGTATATATATATTAACTAGAAAAAGAAATTTTGAGTGAGAAGTTCTCACCGAAAGCTATCCAATACCACGGCTCTTCATTTGCAGAAGTCTTCGTCGTTCTCGCCTTTTTGTCACCTTCGCTGACCGTAGCCACTACATATATAAAAATCGAATTTTTTACTTTGCTATTCAATATATAAAAATCGAATTTTTACTTTGCTATTCAATATATAAAAATCGAATTTTTACTTTGCTATTCAATATATAAAAATCGAATTTTTACTTTGCTATTCAATATATAAAAATCGAATTTTTACTTCATTGTTCAATATATAAAAATCGAATTTTTACTTCGTTGTTTAATATATAAAAATCGAATTTTTACTTCGTTGTTCAATATATAAAAATCGATTTTTTACTTCGTTGTTAAATATATAAAAATCGAATTTTTACTTCATTGTTCAATATATAAAAATCGATTTTTTACTTCGTTGTTCAATATATAAAAATCGAATTTTTACTTCGTTGTTCAATATATAAAAATCGAATTTTTACTTCGTTGTTCAATATATAAAAATCGAATTTTACTTTGCTATTCAATGTATAAAAATCGAATTTTTACTTCGCTATTCAATATATAAAAATCGAATTTTTACTTTGCTATTCAATATATAAAAATCGAATTTTTACTTTGCTATTCAATATATAAAAATCATATTTTTACATCGCTATTCAATATATAAAAATCATATTTTTACATCGCTATTCAATATATAAAAATCGAATTTTTATTATGTTATTCAATATATAAAAATCATATTTTTATTTCGCTATTCAATATATAAAAATCGAATTTTTATTTCGCTATTCTATATATAAAAATCGAATTTTTATTTCGCTATTCTACATATAAAAATCGAATTTTTACTCTTTCTATAAAAAAAATCTATCTTTTCTAAATCTATTTCATATACAATAGAACTGATTTTATAAATTGTATTATACCTTAAAAACTGAGTTTATTAAAAATAATAGCATATATAAATAAATAAATAAATAAAAAGAAAAGCCTAAACACTCACTGATGTCGATCTGCTGGGGGAGATTGGGGCTCGTCGAAGACAGGGAGGGGAAGGCGTGGCTGACGTCAGGGGAGGAGGGGCGGCAAAGTGAGGCGGTGCTCTGGTGGTGGAGCGGCGGCGAGCCCAAGAGGGTTTGGGTGCAGTTCGGGGGTAGGGTGCGGGGGGTCTTCCAATCGGAGGAGGAGAGAAAGGAGGGGGCTGCGGGGATCATCTGAGGGGAGCGAGGGAGGCTGGCGACGAGGCTCGACGGCGGTGGCTGGGCGCGATCGACGAGTTGGTTCGTTTTTTTTTAATTCGATCTAAAGAATGAGAGGAGAGAGAGAGTGGAGGGTAGGAATATATAATAATTTATTTTATTTTATTATTCAATTAAAGTTGACTTTTTCATACGACCTCTAAACGAGGCCCACCGCCTGTCGTCCATAGCTAATTAACCCCATTCCGAACACAACGGGATAGGTATCGTAAGCTGGTTCGACCGTTTCGATTAGTTTTCGTCAAAATCAACATATAACTCTATATATTGAATTTTAACGCGCATTTCAATTTACCGGGGTCACATACGAACTCTAAAAATTCCAGAAAAATATTTTCTAGCTTCATATTTACGATACGGTCCTAACAAAACTAATTTCGTTGAATTCTGAGACCCTTAGAAAAATGGCCATTTTCCAGTCGATTAAAATCAACCGAAACTGGTCAAACGCGTTTTCCTTTGCCACGCTCACATATTGATTCGAAAAATTATGAAATTTGAAACCTAGAAATAATTTGACACCGCGGATCCAACAAAAGTGGTTTCATCGAAATCCGAGGTCGTTTGCAAAATTCCCATTTTTTAAGGGCCTGAATTCCATAACGACTATTCAGAATTTTCAACTGTACATATCTTTGGATTCCCTCTATGAAATTTCGATTTTTCGGATTCGTTGGAAAGATATTATCAATTAGATCCTAATGTTTTTGGTTTCACTAAAATCCGGATTGTTTTGCACCCGGTACATTCAATTGAAGTTTGAAATCGAATTATCGAACTACCGCGCCATTTTCAATTCTATTATAAATTAAATATAAATATATATTCTAACGACGACGCATATAATATATACGTTCGAATTATATTCAAAACAAATTTCTCGTCGATATTATTTAAAATTATCAATTTTAAATAATCAAAATTCGCTAAAATTGCCAAAATAAAATTTTTAAACTGGCCCAGATTTTCGGGTTGTTACATTTTCGCTAGTAAGTTCTGGGAAGCATTTCAGGAGGAGTTGGAAACAAAGCTGAATCTTAGCACTGCATATCATCCTTAGGCAGATGACCGAAATGAGAGGGTGAATCGTATTTTAGAAGATTTGTTACGGGCTTGTATTCTTGATTTTGGGGGATCT
This sequence comes from Allium sativum, assembly GCA_030737875.1. Taxonomy (NCBI): domain Eukaryota; kingdom Viridiplantae; phylum Streptophyta; class Magnoliopsida; order Asparagales; family Amaryllidaceae; genus Allium; species Allium sativum. The sequence goes on from CM060918.1 coordinate 55,576,028, forward strand.
TAGGAAGTTCACCTACATTTGGCTGAGTTTTCATATAATAACAGCTATCAAGCGAGCCTGAAAATGTCACCATTTGAAGCATTGCATGGTAGACCATGTAGATCTCCTGCATGTTGGGTAGAACTAAGCAATCAACTAGTATTTAGTCCTGACATGATTCGAGAAGCTTTAAATAAAGTCGATTTCATTAAGAAGCGACTACAAGCAGCTCAAAGCTGACAGAATAGATATGCAGATTCTAGAAGAAGGGATTTGGCATTTTGTAACACCCCACATCCGTTAGTGTCACTCACAAAGGGAATGCACTAAGTTCTGTGGAGCATTTAGGGTAAAAGATGCAGATAAATTACAAGACAGACAGAAATTAAATAGCGGAAGATAAAACTTTGCTTTATTGATAAAATAATTTATACAATGATTTCTTTACAATATCAGAGTATCATCTGTCTTACAAAATAAAGAAGCATAAAACAACATTTATATTCCCCAATTTTTGCATGAGCCAGCCATAGCATCTGATAAGAGAATCCAAGCAGACTTCGATAAATCTTCAAGCTGGGAAAGAGTGACAGTCCAACTTAACCTGAGCTATACTACTCCCTCCTCTACTACCTGGGGGGGGGGACGGAAGAAAAGAAGACGAAAGAAAAACATAGTCATACATAAAGCCTGAGTAAGTTCAGTAACTTCTAGCATGTGAACATGGAAAACAAAACGACATGAATTAACTGAATACAAGATTACACCATGACGATAGGGTCAACAAGATTGGACAAGGTAATCACAAGATATACTAAGATAAGATAAACTGGATACGCTCTAATACTTTCGCCGCTTCGCTCTAATACTTCGCCGCTTCGCTATTTCCTTGTTATACTGATTTCTATATCTCTGCACCACCTACCTAGTGTCCCAACTAGTAATGATAACGTGATCCCAATCCCTTTATTTTCCATTGCATTCCGGCAAACATTCATTATTTATTACCTAGATCAAATCTAGGGTTTTCTATCAAGTGCTTTCTAGACTTAACTAGAGTTTACGCTATCTGCTGAACGCTTCTCGGATTTATGCCACCTAGTCCAACTAGGGATCACGCTACCTGTCGAACGATGCCCCCAAGTCTAGGACACACTACCTAGAGTGGTATATGTTCCTATACTTCCCCACGCATGTATCGCGAATCGTTATCGCTTGTCTAGATGCGCATGTCCTGTAATGTGTGGTCCGAGTCCTGTGACAGGGCAAATCAAGGAATACAGAACTCGGTCGGGAGCTTTCAGATATCTGCCGATGCAGATGCTAAGGTCTGCTTTTATTCCAGTGGCTATGGTCCCACTTGACCCCTCCCTCAACTAATGAAAGGCACCCTTTGTAAAATGAGAACTATACGCCGGCCCCCGGTGCCCCACTATCCTATGGCCATCCTCACCCATAACTAGATAGCAATTATGGTCTTTTGGAGTTCTCCGCCTTTCCGCTTCACGTATCTCGACCGACTCAAGATGGATGGTAGACGACGAGTTGCTATCACAGGGCTACCGTTTTCTCGCCGAATCACGCCGGTCCATCCTAGTCTTTAGGTTGCCATATATATTGCAACCAAGGCATACCCCTGGTTCTTCTACGCAGACCTTAACCTCTGTGGGCCCAGGCGGATCATCTGCAGCCTCACAGAGGGATACCAAGAGTACCCTCACGTCCCCTCGAAGCCTCAGGCTTCGTAACATAATTCGTTGGAGCCTTCTCGGACGGACATTCGCTCCTTCCCGTGTTATACTAAGAATTACTACTAAGTTCTCTTTCCCGTCAATTTGGGTTGGTTAAGTGTCATTAGTCAATTCAAGCTAACTTAACCCTCTTCATTTATCCTGATAAACTGGTCAAGTGTTATCCCTTTATGCTTTTTACTTAACCCTATTCATTTATCATATTCTGATGGTTAAGCGTTCAAGTTTACTTAACCCTATGGTCTAGTCCAGCTAACATATTAAATTGGCTAAGTGTATTACTTAACCCCAACCTCTAGTCTAATTAACATGTTAAATTGGCTAAGTGTATTAACTTTACTTAACCCTACCTTCTAGTCTAGTCAACATGTTAATTTGGCTAAGTATTCCCATGGACTTAACCCTCCCATTCTAGCTTTAACTATGCTAAGTTGGTTAAGTGTTCCTTAACCTTCCCATTCTAGCTTAACTGTGTTAAGTTGGTTAAGTGTTCCTATGGACTTAACCTTCCCATTCTAGCTTAACTGTGTTAAGTTGGTTAAGTGTTTCTATGGACTTAACTCTCCCATTCTTGTTCTAGCTTTAATTAATAAATTAAAGCCGCAACCTCTCACATTAGATAGATATTGCTGCGGTTACTGGATGTGCTGGTCGGTTCCGGGCAGGTTTACACCGCAACTCAGTCTAACCTCGGGTTAGGCATATTCATGTTTTCTAAGTTCAAAGGGTTTTTGATTAATTTCCAAATCTGGTTTTGAAAACAACCATCCCGTCCTTCGGATCAGTTAGGGATAGCCAGGGAGGGCAGGAAACTTGTATTTTCCAAACCCAAGCCTAGACACTATCCTCTCTGTCGCCCTAGAACTTTCAGGTGTATGTGTTATTCAAAGAGAAAACCTTTCTTTTGTCCATATATAAATTGTCAACAATTTATCTTCAAAGTCCATATTCCCTTTTTAAATAAACTTGGCCTATACCATTTTCATTTTGTCCTGCCCACTAGTATACTTATATTCTAGGCCCAAGTCCTAACCCAACTTGCAGTTCAGGCCATTTCCTATTTCATTGCCAAAACTAGATTAAATATCCTAGTTTATAATTTATGGCCAAAACTTTACCTACATGCAAGTTACATATTTTGTGGTAAATTAACAATTTATCATTTATGACAAATTCTATAAGTAAATTTACTCCTAATTTACTTATTTCATTATTACACTTTTAATGTACATTGTCACATTTATTATTATGGCCCATTCTCTCTTATTTATCATATTTATACTTTTTGGTATGTAAATTATACCAAGTTTAGTGTCGCTAACCATAATTTATTCTAAACATGACAATTGCTCACAATTATGAATAAATTCAAAATTGTGCTATTATACTTATTCCAAATCAACCTTAATTAACCCAATCTTGGTTTAACATCCTAATTCACAATTTATGGCAAAACTAGAATTATTTTTCTAGTTTACATTTTATGCCTAAAATTTAGCTTACTTACTAACGCTAAATTTAATATGTCAAAATCACATATTCCCTAATCCATGTCAAATTTCCCCGTTTTCATTTTAATATGCATGTCATAATACATATTCCAAATTATGCCAATTTCCAAGTTTACAACTACGTTGTATTCATTTCCATGTTTTTCCCCAAATCGCATTCCCACCGTTCGAATAATCGTGATTCAACCTAGATTATAAATAAATCTAGATTCGTAGATAAAAAAGGGAATGAATCAAAATGACAAGAAGGAATAATTGGCATAAAAAGGTTTGGATAACAATGTAGGTTCAAGAATATGGGTAGACCTAACTAAATAGGTAAATTCCCACTGTCTTAAAACCAAAGAATGGGCAAAATAGGTTCAAGAACGTGGGTAGACCTAACTTAATAGGTAAATTCCCACTGTCTTAAAACCAAAGAAAAACCAAGGAACAGGTAGAATAAATAATTGGGTTTAGACCCAACTTCTCAATCACAAAACTAAAACAATATTTTCCTAATCATAAATCATGGGTGTCAAAATCACAGTTGTCCTCATTATGTCATAAGTAATAGTTTATGTCCAAATCAAAGGCATAGGCCTAGTCAAGGAAATAATCCTTGTAGTCATAGTCACAGTCATAGGAAATGTCCATAGTCATATGCGATGTTCATAGTCCAAAAGGGAAAATAATTCCCATAGTCATAAGTCATTGTCATAGGCAATGTTTATATGTCCCAAAATCAAAGGCTTATGTCATAGTCCAAAGGCATATGCTTTCAAAGGCCACAGTTCTATAGTCATAGTCACGGTTACAGTCTTATTTGTCCTCGAAACATAACAGTTCTTAATTCAGTCCAAGAGTATAAACACAGATTCGAAGAGAGAGAGAGAGAGATTTGGCATATTCCTTTATTCCTTTAATTTCATGTCACAAATAAAACAAAATATTCAGATCTAGAAATAACCAACTTACAGAAAATAGATCTAGAAAAGAAGGAAAGCATGGCTATGATTCGTGCGTCGTTGCTTGAAACTTGTTTGAGCTAGACTTTGAATTCTTCACTTGAAACTTTGATTTGAATCCCTCCTTAAAAGTCTTTTAGCAGCATCTCCTCGTCTTGAATCATATTTTATTTTATTTATTTAAGAAAATTTAGAGGAGGGGAAGAAGCCATGAATCTTAGCAGCATAAGGATAGAAGAGAATTGGTGCAAAGAGAATGGAGACTAGGGCTGTTTATATAGCTGCTCAAGACCTTATCGTACACGCAGCGCTGAGTCAGCATTGAACCTAGTTAAGAAAATAGTCCAGGTACGTAGATGAATCTAGCCAAACCTTATCATACACGCAGCGCTGAGTCAGCATTGGGTCCCACAAGCTATTTTGGCGTAAAAGTTTGATTTTCAAACTTTTGAATTTCTGGAATTTATTTAACTGTTTTATTCACATGAAATATTCTTATATGTATACAATTCCTCTAACGACCATTTTACGCGTATATATATACGCACAACTTTCATTTTATTTTCAAAATTCAAATGATGTTGCCATATTTCATTGACTGTAGCCTTATCTTGAATTTTATCTTTCGTATACATATATTTTTGTATAAATATATATATTTATATTTCTCATATGTGTATATATATATATATATTTTCTTTATTTCCTTATACGTACGTTCTTATCCTTTCAAATTTTGAATTTGTATACGTACATATATTTGCATGTTTAGTTGGCCCTCTCTAAAACAATGATAAAAAATTATGCCGCCGCCGGGGTTCGAACCCCCGACCTCCATGCTACAAATCCAATGCCTTAACCAACTGAGCTACAGAGGCTTTTGTTAATAAGTCTTAGAACAATAATAATTATTGTTCTCTCCTTACTTCTCTTTTTCATGTTAGTTACAATACTTAAATTAAACAACTGCATGGATCTTTTTCTTTTAAATTTTCTTTTAAAAATTAATTATACTTTAATTTGAGAATCTTAATGTCACAGAATTACGGGGTGTTACATTCTCCCCCACTTAAAAGGATTTCGTCCCCGAAATCTTCAAGTTAGGAAGAATGTGTCCTACCATCCAATCACCCATCTACTCAACCATTCAATCATAGGCATTCATTGTCCTTAAAAGATTTCTAATGCTTTCATGTTCATATGCATAGTGTGTGTATATGTCTCTATCTAATGCAAAATCAGGCGGTCTACTGATTCAGTTGACCTTCTTAATGCAAATCATGTTAGTGCCATGCATCCAATCATGCATGCAAACATCCCTAGTCATGTAAATACTACATGCATGCACAGCCATTCATCCATATGCAACGTCTATATGATATCATATCAAGTTCAACTTATAAACAAATGCATATATGTAAATGCAATATGAGAGCGTCCGAACTTGATCTAGTGCCTAATATGTATGCATATGCATCCACGAGCAACCATTTGCAACCATTCAACCATAACATGTTTCAAATACATGTTTACATCCATTGGCTTCTACCTAAGGATCGCAGATACGATCTAGAGGATATACTTTGGAAAGAGAGAAACAACTACGCGTAAAGCTCCTAAACAGAGAAATCAAGGATGCACCCTTAAGGAAAAAGGGCATGTTGCTAGTATCTAGCCTTCTTGAGCTTTACTCCACTGTATCTTAAACAATTTATCTTCACGATTGTGAAGTTCCTAACCTCCATTTCCAAAATAAATAGATGTCAATCACGGTACCAAGTGTATGATTAGAGGTCTCTCCCTTATCCACCATGCCATAACCATAAGGGTTGAAAGATCACTACGCGCTTTTTAGAGCGCCTGTCACAACTATTCATCTCTCACGCAAACCATCCTAGTCGAACTCGACATTCCTCAAGTACAAGCCCCAAAGGCCTAAACCAATATCAGACAAGCACCCAATGAATATCTCCCCCGAATTTAGACGATCTACGTGAGATGACATAAGCAAACTCGATAGCTATTCTCAAATCCCTACTAACAAAAAAATAAACTGGTCGGACCACCAATTGGATTTGAGACTCTAGTGGGATCTTTCTACTATACAAGTACTATGGTGCAGAGACCCAACTATGAAAGTGGATATGAACAAATGAGAAGCGCTAGAACCTAAGGAAATAGCACGAACAGAAAACTAGACTCTTCCAACCGGACTACCTTTCTCCTAGGTACGCTTGGTGGCGAAAGCATGTACTTGTCCTTCTGAAAATCTCGTCCTCGTTCTTGCCCTTGTCCTTAAGTATATGCCCTATCATACCCTAGTAAAGATACTTCCTCTTGTCTTAGGCTTTATAATTTCTTCCTCCTTCGTGTGCTAAGTCTACATCCATGAATTCCTCATCCTAGGGTTATGCTCCTTAGCCAAACTCCTCATCCCCTTCCGTGTGTAGTCATGTTGACAAATCTCTCGAAAACTGCCTCCATCGTCCGGAAAACCTTATAAGCTTTGAAAGAAAACTGCCCGTAGATGAAACAACTACGGCTATGGATGGAAGCCGGGCACTACTTTGCCCTTCGATGAGGTTACCTCCCAGAAAGCCAGGAGCCCCAGAGACTCAAGAAAGAAGGAGACAAGAATTCAAACAGAGGAAGAAGAGACAATGCGTATGGCTTTGGGGAATATGCCTTTAAAACAAATCCTTTTCTTTTGAAAATGCTTCTTTAAAAACTATTTTGAAAAATAATTTTTCAAATCTTTATCTGATCCGGTAACCTTCAGCTCTGATACCACGTGTAACACCCCACATCCGTTAGTGTCACTCACAAAGGGAATGCACTAAGTTCTGTGGAGCATTTAGGGTAAAAGATGCAGATAAATTACAAGACAGACAGAAATTAAATAGCGGAAGATAAAACTTTGCTTTATTGATAAAATAATTTATACAATGATTTCTTTACAATATCAGAGTATCATCTGTCTTACAAAATAAAGAAGCATAAAACAACATTTATATTCCCCAATTTTTGCATGAGCCAGCCATAGCATCTGATAAGAGAATCCAAGCAGACTTCGATAAATCTTCAAGCTGGGAAAGAGTGACAGTCCAACTTAACCTGAGCTATACTACTCCCTCCTCTACTACCTGGGGAGGGGGGGGGGAAACGGAAGAAAAGAAGACGAAAGAAAAAAAGAGTCAGACATAAAGCCTGAGTAAGTTCAGTAACTTCTAGCATGTGAACATGGAAAACAAAACGACATGAATTAACTGAATACAAGATTACACCATGACGATAGGGTCAACAAGATTGGACAAGGTAATCACAAGATATGCTAAGATAAGATAAACTGGATACGCTCTAATACTTTCGCCGCTTCGCTCTAATACTTCGCCGCTTCGCTATTTCCTTGTTATACTGATTTCTATATCTCTGCACCACCTACCTAGTGTCCCAACTAGTAATGATAACGTGATCCCAATCCCTTTATTTTCCATTGCATTCCGGCATACATTCATTATTTATTACCTAGATCAAATCTATGGTTTTCTATCAAGTGCTTTCTAGACTTAACTAGAGTTTACGCTATCTGCTGAACGCTTCTCGGATTTATGCCACCTAGTCCAACTAGGGATTACGCTACCTATCGAACGATGCCCCCAAGTCTAGGACACACTACCTAGAGTGGTATATGTTCCTATACTTCCCCACGCATGTATCGCGAATCGTTATCGCTTGTCTAGATGCACATGTCCTGTAATGTGCGGTCCGAGTCCTGTGACAGGGCAAATCAAGGAATACAGAACTCGGTCGGGAGCTTTCAGATATCTGCCGATGCAGATGCTAAGGTCTGTTTTTATTCCAGTGGCTATGGTCCCACTTGACCCCTCCCTCAACTAATGAAAGGCACCCTTTGTAAAATGAGAACTATACGCCGGCCCCCGGTGCCCCACTATCCTATGGCCATCCTCACCCATAACTAGATAGCAATTATGGTCTTTTGGAGTTCTCCGCCTTTCCGCTTCACGTATCTCGACCGACTCAAGATGGATGGTAGACGACGAGTTGCTATCACAGGGCTACCGTTTTCTCGCCGAATCACGCCGGTCCATCCTAGTCTTTAGGTTGCCATATATATTGCAACCAAGGCATACCCCTGGTTCTTCTACGCAGACCTTAACCTCTGTGGGCCCAGGCGGATCATCTGCAGCCTCACAGAGGGATACCAAGAGTACCCTCACGTCCCATCGAAGCCTCGGGCTTCGTAACCCAATTCGTTGGAGCCTTCTCGGACGGACATTCGCTCCTTCCCGTGTTATACTAAGAATTACTACTAAGTTCTCTTTCCCGTCAATTTGGGTTGGTTAAGTGTCATTAGTCAATTCAAGCTAACTTAACCCTCTTCATTTATCCTGATAAACTGGTTAAGTGTTATCCCTTTATGCTTTTTACTTAACCCTATTCATTTATCATATTCTGATGGTTAAGCGTTCAAGTTTACTTAACCCTATGGTCTAGTCCAGCTAACATATTAAATTGGCTAAGTGTATTACTTAACCCCAACCTCTAGTCTAATTAACATGTTAAATTGGCTAAGTGTATTAACTTTACTTAACCCTACCTTCTAGTCTAGTCAACATGTTAATTTGGCTAAGTATTCCCATGGACTTAACCCTCCCATTCTAGCTTTAACTATGCTAAGTTGGTTAAGTGTTCCTTAACCTTCCCATTCTAGCTTAACTGTGTTAAGTTGGTTAAGTGTACCTATGGACTTAACCTTCCCATTCTAGCTTAACTGTGTTAAGTTGGTTAAGTGTTCCTATGGACTTAACCTTCCCATTCTAGCTTAACTGTGTTAAGTTGGTTAAGTGTTTCTATGGACTTAACTCTCCCATTCTTGTTCTAGCTTTAATTAATAAATTAAAGCCGCAACCTCTCACATTAGATAGATATTGCTGCGGTTACTGGATGTGCCGGTCGGTTCCGGGCAGGTTTACACCCCAACTCAGTCTAACCTCGGGTTAGGCATATTCATGTTTTCTAAGTTCAAAGGGTTTTTGATTAATTTCCAAATCTGGTTTTGAAAACAACCATCCCGTCCTTCGGATCAGTTAGGGATAGCCAGGGAGGGCAGGAAACTTGTATTTTCCAAACCCAAGCCTAGACACTATCCTCTCTGTCGCCCTAGAACTTTCAGGTGTATGTGTTATTCAAAGAGAAAACCTTTCTTTTGTCCATATATAAATTGTCAACAATTTATCTTCAAAGTCCATATTCCCTTTTTAAATAAACTTGGCCTATACCATTTTCATTTTGTCCTGCCCACTAGTATACTTATATTCTAGGCCCAAGTCCTAACCCAACTTGCAGTTCAGGCCATTTCCTATTTCATTGCCAAAACTAGATTAAATATCCTAGTTTATAATTTATGGCCAAAACTTTACCTACATGCAAGTTACATATTTTGTGGTAAATTAACAATTTATCATTTATGACAAATTCTATAAGTAAATTTACTCCTAATTTACTTATTTCATTATTACACTTTTAATGTACATTGTCACATTTATTATTATGGCCCATTCTCTCTTATTTATCATATTTATACTTTTTGGTATGTAAATTATACCAAGTTTAGTGTCGCTAACCATAATTTATTCTAAACATGACAATTGCTCACAATTATGAATAAATTCAAAATTGTGCTATTATACTTATTCCAAATCAACCTTAATTAACCCAATCTTGGTTTAACATCCTAATTCACAATTTATGGCAAAACTAGAATTATTTTTCTAGTTTACATTTTATGCCTAAAATTTAGCTTACTTACTAACGCTAAATTTAATATGTCAAAATCACATATTCCCTAATCCATGTCAAATTTCCCCGTTTTCATTTTAATATGCATGTCATAATACATATTCCAAATTATGCCAATTTCCAAGTTTACAACTACGTTGTATTCATTTCCATGTTTTTCCCCAAATCGCATTCCCACCGTTCGAATAATCGTGATTCAACCTAGATTATAAATAAATCTAGATTCGTAGATAAAAAAGGGAATGAATCAAAATGACAAGAAGGAATAATTGGCATAAAAAGGTTTGGATAACAATGTAGGTTCAAGAATATGGGTAGACCTAACTAAATAGGTAAATTCCCACTGTCTTAAAACCAAAGAATGGGCAAAATAGGTTCAAGAACGTGGGTAGACCTAACTTAATAGGTAAATTCCCACTGTCTTAAAACCAAAGAAAAACCAAGGAACAGGTAGAATAAATAATTGGGTTTAGACCCAACTTCTCAATCACAAAACTAAAACAATATTTTCCTAATCATAAATCATGGGTGTCAAAATCACAGTTGTCCTCATTATGTCATAAGTAATAGTTTATGTCCAAATCAAAGGCATAGGCCTAGTCAAGGAAATAATCCTTGTAGTCATAGTCACAGTCATAGGAAATGTCCATAGTCATATGCGATGTTCATAGTCCAAAAGGGAAAATAATTCCCATAGTCATAAGTCATTGTCATAGGCAATGTTTATATGTCCCAAAATCAAAGGCTTATGTCATAGTCCAAAGGCATATGCTTTCAAAGGCCACAGTTCTATAGTCATAGTCACGGTTACAGTCTTATTTGTCCTCGAATCATAACAGTTCTTAATTCAGTCCAAGAGTATAAACACAGATTCGAAGAGAGAGAGAGAGATTTGGCATATTCCTTTATTCCTTTAATTTCATGTCACAAATAAAACAAAATATTCAGATCTAGAAATAACCAACTTACAGAAAATAGATCTAGAAAAGAAGGAAAGCATGGCTATGATTCGTGCGTCGTTGCTTGAAACTTGTTTGAGCTAGACTTTGAATTCTTCACTTGAAACTTTGATTTGAATCCCTCCTTAAAAGTCTTTTAGCAGCATCTCCTCGTCTTGAATCATATTTTATTTTATTTATTTAAGAAAATTTAGAGGAGGGGAAGAAGCCATGAATCTTAGCAGCATAAGGATAGAAGAGAATTGGTGCAAAGAGAATGGAGACTAGGGCTGTTTATATAGCTGCTCAAGACCTTATCGTACACGCAGCGCTGAGTCAGCATTGAACCTAGTTAAGAAAATAGTCCAGGTACGTAGATGAATCTAGCCAAACCTTATCATACACGCAGCGCTGAGTCAGCATTGGGTCCCACAAGCTATTTTGGCGTAAAAGTTTGATTTTCAAACTTTTGAATTTCTGGAATTTATTTAACTGTTTTATTCACATGAAATATTCTTATATGTATACAATTCCTCTAACGACCATTTTACGCGTATATATATACGCACAACTTTCATTTTATTTTCAAAATTCAAATGATGTTGCCATATTTCATTGACTGTAGCCTTATCTTGAATTTTATCTTTCGTATACATATATTTTTGTATAAATATATATATTTATATTTCTCATATGTATATATATATATATATATATTTTCTTTATTTCCTTATACGTACGTTCTTATCCTTTCAAATTTTGAATTTGTATACGTACATATATTTGCATGTTTAGTTGGCCCTCTCTAAAACAATGATAAAAAATTATGCCGCCGCCGGGGTTCGAACCCCCGACCTCCATGCTACAAATCCAATGCCTTAACCAACTGAGCTACAGAGGCTTTTGTTAATAAGTCTTAGAACAATAATAATTATTGTTCTCTCCTTACTTCTCTTTTTCATGTTAGTTACAATACTTAAATTAAACAACTGCATGGATCTTTTTCTTTTAAATTTTCTTTTAAAAATTAATTATACTTTAATTTGAGAATCTTAATGTCACAGAATTACGGGGTGTTACACATTTGCTGTTGGCGATCACGTATATTTAAGAGTTTCTATGATGAGAGGAGTGGTCTGATTCGGAATGATAGGGAAGTTGGCACCTAGATATATTGGTCTGTTTCCTGCACTCGAAAAAATTGGAACTCTTGCTTACGGGGTTCAGTTGCCAGACTGGTTTCCCGGAGTAAATGACGTATTTCATATTTCTCAACTTCAAAACATGTACATGATCCAGACTTGATTGTGGAGGAAGCTGCACAACAAGATTGGATATTACTCCGAAATTAGCGGTGAGAAGAGAGCCATTGAAAATTATTGGCAAAGAAACCAAGGTTCTAAGAAACAAAAAGGTTCACTTAGTCAAAGTGCAATGGAGCGGAGATCCTAGAGACTGTATATGGGAAACTGAAGATAGCATTAAGCAGGCTTATCCTAAGTGCAGAGTGGACATCTCTGATGAGTTCTGGTGAAAGGTACATTTTCAAATATTCTATTTCGGTTTTGTTTCCTACTTTACCATTGTTTTCTCTTCGAGGACAAAAAATTTTAAGTGGGGGATAATGTAACAACCCGGAAAATTAGAACCAATTTAAAATTTTATTTTAAGGAAATTTTATCAGAAATTGAGTCAGAATTTAAAATTTTGATTTTTAAATAATAATTTAACCCTTAAAAATAGTCATTTTGCAAACGACCTCCATTCTCGACAAAACCACTTTTGTTGGATCCGAAGTGTCAAACTATCTGGAATTAATATGTAAGCATTGTAAATTAAAATGCGTTTGGTCATTTCCGTTGAATTGGATCGACCATTAAACAGGACATTTTTCAAACGGTCTGCAAATTCGACGAAATTAGTTTTGTTAGGACCGTATCGTCAAAACATAGCTAGATTTATTTTTTGGTAATTTTTGGAATCAGTATGTGGCCCCGGTAAATTAATTAAGTTGTCCGTTCAAATTCAATATTAAACGTTATATATTTTAATTTAGAGAAAAACAGACTGAAATAGTCTAATGAGCTTAAGAAACATATTCCATTGTGTCCGGGATGGGGCTATTTAGCTAGGGACGACATTCGTTGTGTTGGATTTGGAGTTCGGATGTGAAAACAACATATTTGGAATTAAATAAATAAAATAATTTAAATATAAATAGTGCTGGCCAATCAGAAATCGCCATAACCCTAATTAATTCAGTCAAACCCACCGCTGAGAAAAATCGAACGCGATATATGATTCGATCCTTTCTCGCTCAATATTTTCCAATCCACACGATGGTTTCAAGCGCTTCTTAAGGCAATTTTATAGAGATTTTCATCCTCTTTAAATCCATACGGAATTGATCATCTCTCATTGCATGTTCATCTCGAATCGTGCATTCAAACTTCTACCGCATTGCCTCGAGATTATCCACCAAGCCACCACCAAGTTCAATGTGTGTGGCACCCCTGGAAGCGGTTTTCGTAGCTCTCCATTATGGTATAATCTGATTGGCTTCAAACTACATGGATTGCACGATAAATCTGACCCTAGTTTTGAACGAAAGCCGAAACATCGTCCTGATATAGCGAGGTATATATTTAAATGATTTACAACATTTAAAAGCGTTTCTAATTTAATTTATTTATAAAAAATCATATCTTTTTGATATGATGTCGAAATCCGATGCAACATGAAGCAATGGGACCGTGATATCGTACACTACATTCTAGAAGTGACCGGAGGAATTTTAGAGCTAGCCATCAAATTAGAAGGAGTGGAAACCAATGTGATATTTCTAAATTCAAATAAAATGGAGAAAAATATAATAGGTTGCAAATAAGGCTTAATAGCTCATGTCACTACTTTCTGTTAAACCATGTATGACTCTGTGAGGATTGTGTTGTGGAAATTGATTGTGATATTAAAAATATATATACGTTATATGAAATAAATATATGCGTTGTATAAAATTTGGATTGTGGTTATGATGAATTTTTGGATTGAATTGTGGAATTATTGAATGGAATGATTATGTATGGTGCAAGCCTAGGTTAGAAAAGGAGCAATGCTCAGACATTGTGCCGGTGCTACAATACCCCACCGTTATAATGCTGAAATTTTCTAAAATGAACTATATAAAAATATTCATTTGTTGAATAAATTCTTTGAACGATAAAAATATCATTTTTATTGTATGTATGAATCAATAAAAATATTAATGTGTTGAATAAATTCTTCAAACGATAAAAATATGATTTTTATTTTATGTATGAACCACTAAAAATATTCATGTGTTGAATAAATTCTTTGAATGATAAAAATTTTATTTTTATTGTATGTATGAACCACTAAAAATATTCATGCGTTGAATAAATTCTTTAAACGATGAAAATATCATTTTTATTGTATGTAGGAACCAATAAAAAATTTCATGTGTTGAAAAAAATTCTTTGAACGATAAAAATATCATTTTTATTGTATGTATGAATGACTAAAAATATTCATTTATTGAATAAATTTTTTAAACGATAAAAATGTCCTTTTTATTGCATGTATGAACAACTAAAAATATTAATGTGTTGAATAAATTCTTTAAACAATAAAAATATCATTTTTTTATATTATGTATGAACCACTAAAAATATTCATATGTTGAATAAATTCTTTGAACGATAAAAATATCATTTTTATTTTATGTTTGAACCACTAAAAAAATTCATGTGTTGAATAAATTCTTTGAACGATAAAGATATCATTTTTTTGTATGTGAACCACTAAAAATATTCATGTGTTGAATAAATTCTTTAAACAATAAAAATATCATTTTTATTGTATGTATGAACCACTACAAATATTCATGTGCTGAATAAATTCTTTGAACAACAAAAATATCATTTTTATTGTATGTATGAACTATTTAAAATAACCATATGTTGAAATATATTTTTGTTCGCCAAAAATATTATTTTTAACATGTATATGAACTATATAAATTAACCATATGTTGAATTATTTTTTTTTCACCAAAAATATTATTTTTAACATATATATGAACTATATAAATTAACCATATACTGAAATATATTTTTCTTCGCCAAAAATATTATTTTTAACATGTATATGAAATATATAAAATAACTATGTGCTGAAATAATTTTTTTTCTATAAATATTATTTTTAATATGTATATGGACAATATAAAAATAGTCATGTGTGGAAATATATTTTTGTTTGCCGAAAAATATATTATTTTTAACATGTATGTGAAGTAATAAAAATAGTCATGTGTGGTAATATATTTTTGTTCACCAAAAAAATATTATTTTTAACATGCATGTGAAGTAATAAAAATAGTCATGTGTGGAAATATATTTTTGTTCGTCAAAAAAATTATTTTTAACATGTACATGAAGTGTTAAAAATAACCATGTGTTGAAATAAGTGTTTGTTCATTAGATTTATTATTTTTAACACGTATATGAAGAGTTAAAAATAACCAACAAGTATTTATCCATCAAAATTTTTATTTTTGACATGTATATGAAGTGAATAAAATAGTCATGTGTTAAAATAAATATTTGTTCGCTAATAATATTATTTTTAGCTTAGGTATGCATATTTATACACTTGCTAAACAGGTAAATGGATTCGTTGTTGAGTAAATAATTTATTTGTGTGCCCGACAAATAGGTACACCTTAATGAGTTGGATGCGCAATTTTATCATTGTATGAACTCCTTCGAATGAAATTGGATGCAATGTGATGGTTGTTCTATGTGAGATTATGAACAATGCCATAGGATAGCAACAAACAAATTATGAACTACATCACATGGCATACTACATGAAGGCATCATATCCTATCATATTGCATATAAGCATTTGGAGCTTATATGACAAGGTTGGAATTACTATACAAGCGAGGGGCTTATATGGCGATGACTGCAATTCAGGTTAAACCGAAGACGGATCGTTGATATCATAGCATATCATATTCCATATAAGCAATAGGTGCTTATATGATGAGGTTGAGATTACTATACAAGAGAGACGCTTGTATGGCGATGATTGAATTACAGGTTGAACTGAGGACTGATATGGACTAAATAAAATATAATGGTAAATTGTATGAATTAATAAAAACCCCACATGAGTCTGGTGGTGCAATAATTCACGTCTCTCTTGATTTTAGATATGATACATGGATTATTTATTTTCCAACACTGGACAAGGTGACGAGATATAATCTTTAGAGATATGACCTTTACACTCTCCCTTGAGCATAGATAGGTCACTAAAAAAATTGTATATGCATTTTCTGGATTTATTGGGTGCCTAATATGGTCCAATAAATTTCCAAAACGCTCTTCGAACAAAGGAGGTTATGGCAAAATTTTCCAAAATTCAAAGGCGTTAGCCAATTATTTGAAGAGTTAAATAGTTTGGAAATCGTCGAATAGGTTATATATTTATATATAATATAAGTTAAAATTAAACGAATTGCGCGTTGTAGTTCTCATTTCGGAATCATAATTTTAAACGATATACTGAGAGATCCAACCGTTGGATTTTCCCGAAACTGGAACCACTGGGTTCACTTTGGAAAGGTCTTTCCAACGATATTAAATTTGTTAAGATCCAACGGTTAGATTTTGAGAAATGTGTAATTCAAATTTGAATAAAAACAGCGCCTCGGCCGCAAAATGACTTGAAGCGTCGTTCGAAGTAAATGGGCTGTTTTTATATAAATAAAAATAGCGATAAATCGTTATAAAATATTATAAGCAAAATGGAATGGAAATAAACCAATTTCACTTGGTTTATAAAGAAATATTGACGGTTAGATTAATTTGACATTAATATATAGAATTGAATTGAATTTAACCAAAGAAAGAAATGATTTGAATTATATATATTTGAAATTTATTTGAAAAGGCCGAGTCAAATCTCATTTCAAATAATTGAACCACGATTAAAAGTCGAAGGAAATGAAGATGGTGTAGGATCGATAATCTTCACATCGAATAGATTACTATTGATTTCCCGGATTGATTAGCTCCCAGGAAGGGGTTATAGTGGCAGCGGTCCGGACGTATTTGTTGATTTTTCGGATGTGCGAGGGCCTCTCTTCCGTATTGGATATATGGAACGAGGAACAAGGTGCCTTCGGTTTCGTTCAGACCTAGAACAAACTTGTAAATAGATGTGTGTCTAACATTGGATTTCGTTCTGTGTTGATTGATTTCTTTTAAATATATATATATATATATGTTTGGTGGTGGAAAATTTATTCTCTTGCTTAACACCCATCCCTGAGACGTACGAGCTTAGAGGTTACATATCGATAGATATCAGTCGCATCGCGTGATTGTCAGTGTAGCACGCTAAGATGCAAATGAACAAGGCTTTTGTTGAAAAGCAGAGTCTTGTGGTTGATGATCAAAGCACAGCTTTAATTAGCATAGCTTTGTGTATAGCGTTAATTCGGGAGCCTCACATCCGGTATAAGTCAGAAATGGGATAAGAGAACGCAGGGAGTGCATGACGTTTCTTTCTTGTTAGAAGTGGTGTCATGGTATGGAGCCCATACATTTTTACTTATGTGGTTGATGGATTGCGAGGCGCCTCGATATATTGGTCCCTAGTGGCCAAGTGATGGGTCTGATAGGACAGGGAAACGTGTGTTCAGGAATAACTAATCCTCAAAAGTAAGAGAGGACCGACCTTGCAGGATCCAAGGGCTCGCCTGCGTCGGAGCCCTTAGGCATTTGCTAGAGTATCTCGAAGCCGACAAGGAGTACATCCCTAGCCTCAACTCATGTTGGAATCCAATTTCCAATACGTAACTTTTCAGTTTTAATTGTAAACCTATATGATGACATAGTAGGATGGGCTACTATGTCGTCTATGATTGATACATTATGATTGAAATTGTGTTTGAAACATATATGCACTAGTAATAATATCAAATGATTTTGTTTTATACGTATCAATCATATTTTAGCCAATATAAGGTAAAACTCTATCCTCTGGCTTGCGTTGCATTGAGTGATGGTACCTGAGTCTTATAATGGGGTCATTTTTCTGAAAACCATTGCATTGTTTAAAAGATCTGCTTTATTTATGCACTGGTAAACCAATGAAGCAAACCCTTTCCGTGTTAGCAGCGTGGTCTTGTGATTATCCTTATTATTAAATAAGTTAAGTAAGATTTCTCATACTAGTCCCATGACTGACTCGTAGTTTGTTTTCACTTGCAAACTCGGGTGCCCTTATTTTTATATGATCAGCCAAGTAGTCAGGTAGCTGGATTTATTTTGGACATGCACCATAGCATGCGGTGCTCTTTTGGCTGAAGACGAAGACTATCTTTTATCACTTATTTTGGATATTTAGACATCACCTTAAGAATGTTGTATCTGATGATGTTGTAGACTTATTATCTACCTGTTGGGAACCTTTTGTGTACTAAATAGTATCCTATATCTGTGTAACTCTGATGATAATGACATTTATGATTCCGCTGTTATTATGATGATGTATATTATTCTATGATTTCATGTATTATGCTATTATCTGTAATATGCTAACGTGATAAATGTGTTATATTCCAATGATAATCCTTGCCACCGTGGTACGGTGGTTTGGGTTGTCACACGCTTAAAACAAATCATTTTGATATTACTATAAGTGCATAGTGTCAAAATCCATTTCAAATATAAATGTATCAATCATAGACGACATGAGTGTCCCATGCCACTATGCCGCCATATAGGTTTACAACTTAAACCAAAAAGTTATGTATTGGAAATTGGATTCCATCTATGAGTCGAGGTAAGGGATCGTCCTTACCGATTCGAGACACTCTAGCCAATGCCTCAGGATTCAGCCGCAACTTCACCTGGATCTTCAGGGCCGATCCACACTTACTTTAGTGGATTAGCAATTCTTGAACAATACGTTTCATTGCCTTATAAGAAATAAAATCTTGTAAGTTCGTTGACCATATCAAGAGCCACTAGAGACTCAAATCCGAGGCGCCTCGCAATCCATCATCCACATAAGTAAAAATGTTTAGGCTCCATACCATGACACCACACCTAGCTAGAAAGAAGCACATGCTCTCCCTGCAGTCACTATCCCGTTTTTGACTCATACCCGGTGTGAGGCTCGCGAGTTAACGATATACACGAAGCTATGCTATTTAAAGCTGTGCTTTGATCATCAACCACAAGACTCTGTTTTTGAACAAGAAGCCTTAATCATTTGCATCTCAGCATGCCACACTGACAATCCACGCCATACAGCTGATGTCCATCAATATATAACCTCTAAGCTCGTACGTCTCAGAGAAGGGTGTTATGCAAGAGAATAAATTCTCCGCCATTAAACATATATATATTTAATAGAAATCAATCAACATAGAATGAAATCCAATGTCAGTCTCACATCCATTTACACGTCCGTTCTGGGTCTGAACGAAGACGGAGCACCTTATTCCTCATCCCATATGTCCAATACTGGAAGTCCTCGCATATCTGGTCGATCTCCCAGTACGTCTGGATGATCACCACTTATTACCTTGTCTTGGATGTACAACCCAACCAAGACATCAGTGATCATCCAAACGATGTGAAGATCTCCGGTCTTAACCACCGTCTTTATCGTCGACTTTTAGTCGTCGTATTAGTTATTCAGAATGGGATAAACCTGGTCTTTCCAAATGACTCACGTATTTTATAATCAATAGTCAATTGCTATAAAAACACATCGTACGCCCCATTCCAATTCAGAATATTCTTTTATTCAAATATTCACTTCTTTAGGGAAAGGTTCCCATTAAATTTACTAAAGATAAATTATTTTAAATTTATTATTTAATCTTCCTTTGGATATCATTTTTTCAAAAGACTTTATCAAGTAGTCGGGATTATCGAGCCTTACCGAAGTAACCATTTATTTTATTTTCAAATCCCAACCTATTCATCCCATGGAGAAAAACTGGTAGTACTCCATATCTAACACCCACTGTATTATCGGTAAAATTAATTACCATTTCACGTTCAAATCTAATTAAAGATTTAATTATCACCTAGAGTAAAACTGGTGGTATTCCATTCTCGATCATTTCATGAATTCGATAAATTCAATTATCCTATTCTCATTCCAGTCTAGTTAAAGATTAATTAAAACTCTAGTTTAGTTTTAATCTCAAAAATCATTACTTTATGACTATTCAACTTTAAGAAATTAATCTTGTTGTTAATTGGGTTAAAGAACCAATGTCATTTAAAACACAGTTCACGATAAACCCCCACAATCCTCTTCCATAAAAATGGAATCTCCATGGAAATCATAACAGTATATAATCAATATAAATTTCTGTATCGCACTAATACTATAAACGAAAAAACGGCAAGGCCTTTCTAATTCCATAAATAGTATTGGTCTTCCTTCACAGAATCTCATTTAGATTATTACCAAATTGAATTCCATTCAATTCCAATTTAATATATTAAATTGGAAAATCTAATATTTGGAAAATTTCCATTAAACCTTAATAATTTTTTTTATAAATTCCAGATCATATCTTTGCAGCTAGTTGGGCTAAAGAACAAATATCATTTAAAACATCGTTTACAACGAACCCCAAAATCAACTTTCATTTCGATCCTAATTAATAAATATAATTGGAAAACATCATTAATCTTAATTAAAAGATTTATTTCTTTCCAACTGGGTTTAAGAACAGTGTTATTTAAGACACCATTCACGACAAACCCAAAATCCAATTTGACATAAAATACAAGGCTCTAAATAGAAATTATATTGGCTTATGTTCAAAATAAAATTCTGAAACCAACAGACATCGTATTGGGAATAATGATATCTATATCTTCGAAATTCTTGAACAATATCCGTACATTCACGGAATCCAATATCGAAATATTCCAAAGATTATTTCCGTTCAAATCCATTACCAATTCATTCGTTGGAAAAATGCTGGTTATTTCAAAAACCATTTACTAATCCAATTTATTTATTTAAAAAAACATTGCATTATTTTTTTGGCAAGGCCGAAGGGGTTGAGTGGACCCCTACCACTTTTGTTATTACACTGGAGAAAGAAATGAAAATACAACACACACAAGAGGACATAGAAACACGGTACAGTAAACACTAGAAAATAAGACAAAACACATAATTACAAGATTAAGAAGAGAGCATCGGAAATATGTCAGGATCAAATGTGAAATTCAAGTGCTTCAAGCCATTCCCGGTTTCCATTCGTACACTCTTCCTAAACTGTTGAGCAAACCTCAGATGCATCGGAGTGAAAACTCTGGCATTTTTTTCTCTCCACGTGGAGTAGATGAATTTTTTAAGTAAAAAACATAGCAATCTTCCTTTATTCCTCTTCCTACTTGTTTGAGCGTTTATCTTTCTCATTCTTCACTGCTGTTTTGAACTGCGTCATGCCTTCCAATATCACACATTATCTCGTTCCATACCTGGTAGGTGTAGCTGCAGTCGAAGTATAAGTGTTCGATTGTTTCATTTTGGGAATTGCACATGACAAATTATGGTTGCATGTTCATGCCTCTCATGTTCAACAATTCTTTCGTGTATATTGCTTTGTTTATGAGTTTCCACAACATCATATTCTCTCTAGCACTATTATCACACTGCCAGACCTTCTGGTACCAACTCTCAGTTCACATAGTGTCAAAGTTAGCAAGCAAGTGGTAGACCTCTTTAATATTAAAATGCTTTTTCCCCGAACCCCAAGCAGTAGCAGAAACTTCACTAGGTATAGTTTTAACACAGCTCGCATTTCTCTAGAAACGATTAATGGAAGGCACATAACATTCGAGAATACGTATGACATTATTAGTGACATAGTCGATCACTTTAGCCTTTCTGTTTATACCAGACACTTCAATTTCTAAGTCAGAGAGAGTGTTTCTAAGAATTAGTCTGTTACTCAACCACAGGTCATTCCAGAGGTTTATTTTGGAGAAGGGTTTGATTTTGTACCTGAAAATAGGGAGAAAAATCGGTCTTAGTTTGAAGAAACATCTCCATGTCCAACTAATGTTCTGCGGCTATTGCATGCTCCAAAAATCGTTGTCTTTAACTACGTGTCTTTCCGACCATTCAACCCATTTATTGTCCGCACCATTAAGGAAATTAGCAACATGTTTGAGAAAAGCTGCTTTGTTCTATGTGGTCATGTTGATGACAACAAGCCCTCCTTTACTCACAGACTTTTCGACTTTCTTAAATGCATTAGGCGCAAGATATCTCCCATCACACTTACCTTCCAAAGAAATCTCATAAAGGCCATACGTATTATTCTTATGAGCTTTGGGAAAGAATGAAGGCTCAGGACTAGTAGACTTGCATAGAAAAGACCATAGATTTAATTAAATCAATATACCTGCTTGGCTTAAAAGCCTACTAGTCCAATAGTGCAGCCGCGCAATAATTCTATTGAAAAGAGGCATACATTGGCTACTGGTTATGCGGGCAGTAGTTAGAGGAAGGCCTAGGTAGATTATTGTATCGCAGTTGTTATCAAGGCTAATAATCTGCTGAATTTCATTAATCTGGTTATTTGGAATGCCGACAGTCTTCATGTTCGATTTTCCTATATTAATTTTCAGACCTGTCATCTTATGAAATCTTTCAAGAGTTCAAAAGATTGAGGTTATAGTGCTAATGTCAGGTCTACAGAATATTACTGGATTGTCAGCGAACATCAGGGAGGAGATTCTAGTTCGTGACACTTCGGCTGTAGTTGAAATCGGCCATTGTCAATATCTTCATTTAAGAGTTGAGTTAACATCTCCATAACTAGAATAAAAATGTAAGCAGAGAGTGGATCACCATGTCTGGTTCCTTGTTTGCTGCCAAAATAACCAATAGGAGACCCATGTAAGACTATAGAGAATTTTGTAGTAGATATGCAAGATAGAGTCCACGCTATAAACTAATAAGGAAAATTCATGTAACCCATGATTTTGACAATTGATCCCATTGAATCATATCAAAAGCTTTCATAATGTCCAGCGTAATCATCACTCTAAGACAGACTCCACTGCAAGTATACCCGTTAAGCAATTCATGAGATAAGAGGACGTTATCAAGAATGCTTCTACCCGACAAGAACGTAGCTTGGTTTGGGGATATGATCGAAGGGAGAACCGACTTAAGACGAGTAACTAGTATCTTTGAAATACATTTGTAGATTGTGTTACAGCAAGATATTGGTCTGAAGTCTGTAACCCTTGTAGCATTTTTCTTCTTTGGGATTAAAGCAATGTTGGTATTGTTGAAAGAAGAGTTCATTCTAGCATTCTTGAAAAAATGTCTGACAGCCTTGCAAACATCCAGATTAATGATGGACCAGTATGTATAGTAGAAGAATGCATTGAAACCGTTGGGGCTGCTTGAAGAGTTTCTATTCAATGAGAACATTGCATTTTTAACTTCAATTTTGGTGACCTTAATGCATAGGGATTGGAAATCATTAGTTGAAAGCTTAGGCAAAGTATAGGGACTGATCAAGTCAATTTCAGGCTTAAAGTTCACATAATTTCCAAAGAGATTAGTGAAGTGAGACAAGAAAGCATTTTCTACTTCAGTTTGAGTATTGACTATATTACCGTTCGAGACTTCGATGATATTAAGGTTTTCCCTACATTGCTTGTCTTTGAGTGACGCATGGAAAAATGCGGTATTATCGTTGCCTTCAAGCTTCCACTTTAGTCTCTTTTTGTTTGATAATGACCTCTTCAACGGTGAGAGATTCTTGATACTATTTATTTATGTAGATTTCAGTTGAAGAGTGTACCGCATTTGATGGATCCTGCATCATTGTGGCTTGTATATCTTGTAGCTTGCTTCTCCAGTAGAAGGTCTGTTTACTACCGTTTCCAAACTTTTCCTTTGCCCATACTCTCAGTTTAGATTTAGTATCTTTGTGTTTTGCCTGCAATATGTAAAGAAGGTTACTATAATAGGATCTCACCCAAACCTCTTTGACAAGGTCCAAGAAGTCCGGTTCATTGACCCATTTATTAAAAAATTTAAAAGTAGAGGCTCCTCTCATATCCAAACTGCTATGTTAGAGGATTATTGGTGAATGGTTGGATAGAAGGTGAGGAGGAAGGTTACAAGATAAAGTAGGCTAGGTAGCGAAGGAAAAGGCATTATAGAAGGCATGGTCGATTGGTGAAAAGGTGTGTGGACCATCTCTTTTGCTATTGTTCCATGAGAATGGCATATCAGAAGTTCTAATGCTAATAAAATCAGAATCTTCAATGGCATTCTTGAGCGGTTGAATCTCGAAAAGAGATAAGGGGTTCCCACCTTATCTTTGGATAGATTCAAAGCAGTAGTTGAAATCATCCAAGATAAACTAAGGATGAGATGATTATCTGAGAGAAGGCATAGTTTGAATCATGGTTTTCCTAGTGGAGGCAGAGTTTGCTGCGTAGACAAAAGTTATATAATATGAGGTTTGGTCGAATAAGTCCAAAGCATGGCAGTGAATTTGCTGGGAGGTTATATGATATGGCTTAACTCAGATAGAAATAAGGGTTATATATGATCATAATCCTGCCATATGGATATTCAGGAAGGTTATCGAGTAGTTGCCAAGAAGGATCGATGAGTTTAGAAGCTCTAAGGGTAAGCCCAAGATTTAGTTTGGTTTCAAGAATAACAAGGATACTCAATTTATTTTCTGCTATGAGTAGTTTACATTGGTTTAGCTTGGTGTCACAGTGACCACCACATATGTTCCATACACCAATTGTTTTCCTCAACATCAGACAGATGGAGGAAAATGAATTGCAACTTGCGTACTCCTTAGAACATAAATGTGCAGAACAGAGGCAAGAGTGATGTTTTTGTTATGTCTTTTGTTTGACTTAGCGGCAGGAGAAAAAGAGTCTTCAGATGGGCGTTTGATATGCAGTAGGAGGTTGGATTTGAGAGTAAGGATTATTGCATGAGGCTTGAGTTACAATGACTTTCAGTGTAGAAGAATTTGAAGCTATGTTCAAGTCCAACTAAAATGAATTATACGTGGGATTATGCACGGGTGTTTGCTTTTATGGTTCAATAGTTGACTCAACAAAAGCATGTGATGCTTTTAGAGTTGGTAATGTTAGAGTATCCATTGCTTCAATTATTTCACTATTCATTTCTTTCACAAGTTCTTTCTATTTGCCAGCCTCTAGTTCATAATTATTGCATGCAGCTGTATCGTACACTTCCTTGCCTTCATTTACAATTTCTTGCTTTTCCTCACTCTCTTTGTTACTTTCTTGCATTACAGTTTGCTTTATCACTTGACTTATTTTCTCAATTTCATTTGTTTCATCGTATTCTTGTTCATTCCCTCTGTTTTCCTCACTTTCTCCTGCATTTGTTTCATCATATACTTCTACATACTCATTGTTTACTTCAGACATCACCCCCGCCGCTCCAAAATTCACACTCTCTTCTGTTTTAGCAAATAATCAAGAGAAGGCATCATAAAATATTTAATTCCATCAAGGTCACCATCGCCGGACTCTTCCGTCAAGTCTACTTCATCTGTATTAACATCATTTTCCTGATCAGTTTCCCCTTCTTCTAGCAAAAGAAGTTGGTCCCTTTCATCAAATTTTGTTCCTGCGTTATGTTATTCATCCTTGCACTTCCAATAGTATTGGAAACATGTACTTTACTTATTGTCGTGACTTCTTCTTTATTGTTCCTATTTTTTACTACCTGCCATCTCTGATTGTTTCTTCAGACTTCTTTATAAGACTAATACTTGACTTGTTCTCTAATAGCTTGTCCTCTGTTAACTTGATTTTGTGGCATTACCTCCTTACTTTCATTTTCTTTCAGTACACCAGAGTCACAGTGTTCTTCCACATGCCCAAAAGAATTACATTTAAATGTCTGATTTCCAGAGATATTCAACGTAAATTCTTTGAAACTCTCCTTTGATCGTTTTAACTAGAAAGTCGTTGACAAGTTCCTTATCTGGCTTCACCTTAATTAAAAACTTTGCATGTTGCAGTTTCTCCCTACTTTCAGTCATTTCGTCCATACATAGGAGTTGTCCCAGCATACAACTAATCCAGTTAATACCGTAATTCGACCACGAAAAAGAGGTAAATTATATAGTCTCACCCATATTGGAACTGAATGCACATTACCGCATACATTACTTATTGACGGATCATAAGGTTTGATGATGACCAACATCTTATTCATTACAATTGGGTCTGACTACATGATTCCTAGTTTTGTCTTCCAAGAAAGAGAAAACAAAAAGAAAGAGGACACTATCAGATTTCACCTTAAAAGATCCCTTTAAGGTCCATAAAGATTTCAGATTGTTTATCACTAATGTGTACGGCATCGGCTTATCCAAGAAGAATCCGACAAGATACTCGTTCCATACTTTATATCTAGCTTCGGGAACACCGTCAGCTATTGCGAGAGCTCCATCAATTATGACAATTTTGATTTCAACAGGCTTGTACTTCCTAGCGTTTAATGGCTTACGCTTGAACATAAAAGTCCAAGGTTGTCGATTCAAAGAGTTGCTAATTGGAAAAGATACGGAGGGGTTATCCGCTGGAGGAGGTTGACTTGGCTGCGGTGGGTAAGGGGGGAGGGGAGGCGGGTCAGCAGCTGGTGGGACAATTGGGAGACGGCTGGATGTGGTGGGAGATTGACAGGGTACGGTGATGGGATTGGGTGGGAAAGGGATGGGGATGGGGTCTGCGGAAGAGGACATAAAAGGACTTTTTGTATTTTTGAAAAAACATTGGAATATTATTCTAGTTAGTAACTAGTTCATTTCGATAAAAATATCATTTACCTTTACAAATACGGAACATTTCATCCAAATTCTTTCCAAATCATTTATTATGATTTTGCACAATTTTTCCATATTTTTAATAATTTTAATAAAGCTCTTACAATCGGTTTTCAATAACGGCCACTAAACTGCATTCATAGCAACCTTTTTTGAAATTGATTTGGACATAATTCGAAATCCAACCACTCAAAATTAAATCCCTTTTATACATTGGAAAGATCTTTTCGATACGAACCAAATTGTTCTGGTTTTAGGAGAATCTGACAGTTGGATCTCCCGTTACATCAATTTGAAGTTAATGGTCGAAATTCGTGAACGGTCGTTGAGCGGCGCGTTCTAAGCCATTTAATATATATAATATATATTATATATATTTTGTTGATTTCCGTATAAAACGTATTTTATAAATTCGTTTATAAATTCATTTCAAAATGATTTCAACTTCATTTTCAATTTTTTATCAAAATATCAATATTCCATATCATTATAATGTTAAAATGATAATATTTTCAAAATATCAGATTTTGAAATCAATTCTTTTCAATATTCATTATAAAATGAATAAAATCGATCGATAAACCCGTTCGGGTTAAAATAGCGAATATCTACTTGGCTCCATATATTCCAATATTTTCGTGTCCATCCAAAATCGGACATCAAAATCATATTTTGATTATTCACTGAATATTATTTTAAAATATTCATTATTTTAAAATATTCGTTATTTCTGAATCGGAATGCGACTCAATCAATTAGCACATAATTTCATTTATAAGGATTTCATACATCACATGTATTCAACAATAATGATAAATAATCATTTAACAATCAAACATCATCCAAAGTGCATTTTACAATTGTATAAGCATTAAAATAAATAAATAATGCTCATCACAGTCTGTCCATCATCGATCGACATATAACTAAATACCAGGATTAGTATATGTCAAATATCATCCCAATACCCGTGTGGGGTTTTCAAACAACATCAGTCTATTTAAAGAAATCATTGGTTAATAAGTTTAACCAATTCTAGTTTGGTTTGAATTATTTTTCTAATTAATCAATTTTCATTGTTTAAATTATAAATAGATACTTGTAATTTTAATTTCAACTACCACTTTAATGTTAACATTATTTTTAATATGTTAAACATTACAATCATAACAAAAATCACCACATCATCCATATAAATAAATACACAAATACCCAATGCCATTTACAGTGCCATAAGTGCCGATTCGTGGAGTATGAAATCCGAGTGTGGTAATATCCATACATCGCTTCAAATTTGTGTGATTTGTGCGAATTCGTGTGTTGAACTCCATGTAACAGATAAAAATCAATATTTGCAATTTATATACATTTACGGTTATAAAATAAATTAAATAACTATATAAAATTTTAATGAGAGAGTTCTCACATTCGTTTCCACTCCGTCATTCTTTATTTCTGAATTTCTGTTTGAATTTAAATTCGCCTCTAATTCTGATTTGCTCCAAATTTATTCCAATCAGTTCCATTGCGTAGTGTTTGCTATCATGATTCCAATGCGACTGGTTTCGTCAATTTTGATTTCATTTGACAAAGATACGAGCGTTTAAAGGTTAATTACAATAAATAAATTTAACGATATAATTAAATTCTTAATTATTCCCTAATTACATTTGCTTAAGGAATATGGTCGCTTCTTTCTTTATCTTCTTCCTGGAACCAACGCTGAACCATAATCCAACATCAATGTCTAGGGCTCATAACCGCTGCTCCCCCGTTGCGCCAAAAGGTGATCGGACCCTCACCTGTTGACCGCCGTAGCAACGCCTCCCCACGCCCTCGACTTAGCCAAACTCGTTGATCTCCAGCACTAAGGAAACGCGACCAATCATAGTGCTTTTGTGCACTGATTTCGAGTGCTATACCCCACAAAAACTTATCAAACCTGTATGATTTTAAAGCCTGAAGAAAACTTTATAGTTTTTACTTTGGAATTATGATTTAATTTGAAGTGGATTAGGAAAAATTTGCAATTGAATTTCGGATTTCCTTTGCCATTGAAACAAATATAACAGCAGCTCAGAACCAAATGGATTAAGGTTCTGAAATTCCATTTTATATAATTCCATTAATTACTTTGTTATAAAATTTCACGTTTGTGCTCCAAATTATACGCAACGAATGTCACCCCTAGCCAAATACCCCCATTCCGGACACACAATGGAATATGTTTCGTAAGCCAATTTGATTGTTATAAACAGCTTTATCAAAATTAAAATATAATCTAATATAACAGTCGTATTAAATTTAATCGTACATTTTAATTTACCGGGACCACATACTGACTCCAAAAATTACAGAGGCTATTTTTTGATGATACGGTCCTAACAAAATTAATTGCATTGAATTTGGAGAATGTTTGGAAAATGGACTTTAAGTTGGTCAATTAAATTCAAACTGAAATTTCAAGCACGTTTAAATTCACTGCGCTCACAGATTAATTCCAAAAATTATGAATTTTTAAACATAACAATATATTGATATTATTGATCCAAAAAAGTGATTTTGCCAAAAACGGAGGTCGTTTGCAAAATTCCATATTAAAATTATATATAAAATCCATATCGACAATTCTAAATTTTAAAATGGCCATAACTTTCAATTTAAATTATGAAATCTGAATTTTTTACATTCGCTAGAAAGATATTACTAAACAGATTAAAATATTTCTGGTTTTATTGAAATTCGATTTATTTTGAATTCTGTACATTTAATTGAAACTAAAAATCGAATTTTCAAACTACCGCGCCATTTCAAACTCCTTTTATAATTAAATTAAATTTATACGATCTAACTTCGATTTAAATAAATTTTTAGTTGTTATTATAAAATAAATCATTTTAGATATTCAAAATCCATTAAAATAGCTAAAATAAATTTTTTAAATTGATTCAAAAATTCCGGGTTGTTACACTTTCCCATATAAATCACAACTTCTTATTCCATTTCCTTGGTTCTGAAATAATTCGAGGCCACCAATTCTTTTCTTCTTTTCTCAGAAATGTGAATTTTAACAATTCGAATAAAAATAAACGCCGATCCTCCCTTATTTCAATTGCAAACAAATCGAGTGATTCAAAATAGAAAAATGGATGAAAAAGTAATCGCCATTCTCACTCGCGATGTTGCCTGGAGCACGGGTGGCAAGGAAGTCGAATGCTGTTGTGTGATTTAGAGGGAAGCTCGTGCACGTTTAAAAGGGGATCTCGAGGCAACTGAAGGTGATTTAGAGTTTGGAGGTGAACGTAGAATAGCGATTCATATTTTGCGTTGGAGTTCGAAAGGTTTAGAAGCGAAATTTGGTGCGCGATTTAGGGCAACATTGAGTTCTGGGACAGCAATGGGATTATCAGAAGTAGGCCGAGTTCGTGTAAACGATACGAGAGGTAGAGATGGGTCGGGGATATTCGTGAAGGAAGGAGAGCGATGATGGTTTTGTATGGGATTTGTTGTTGTGCAAATCAGGGTTCTAAGGGGCGATGTATTGATGAACATGCTAGGTTGAAGCTAAGGAGTTCGACAGTTGAATATTGGAGAAAAGTCGGATTTATGCTATTGATTTAGGGATGTGAAACTCGGTTGTGGCAGGAATGGTTGTCACTTGAAGAAATTGGTTTACATTGTTAGGAGCTTATCAGTTTTGAGGTATGCCAATGACAGTTAAGACAATGAGGTATTGTTGCAGTATTTATCTTGTTGCAGAATATTAATATGATGAAGATGCTGGTTAGAAGGAGAAGACATGTTATAAAGAAGAAGAAAAAAGTGATTAAAGTATGGTAACTAACCATAATAATAAATTAGTTTAGATTTATTTAACTTTAAAAATCGTGAAGTAAATTGTATAGAGTTAGTCGGTAAAGAAATAAAATTTATAGACTAATCGTATGAGTATGAAATTAAGGTTTAATTGGGAATTGCTTTACACGTAGGTAATTAATTACATTAAATTCGTATAATTCGATAACTACAATTTTATTAATTACTATTTTACATTGGAAAATAGACGTATAGAGGGATCATTGTGAAATCAATATAATATGCTTCATCGGGTATTCGGCGCAAATAAAAATCAAGGTGAGTAAACTCACTCTCTGGATTCGTTTATAAATTATTATAAATGAATATTTATTTAATATAATGTTATATTTTGTTTGTTGGTTGTTTGGATGCATTGAAATATTACTGTGGCTATTATATATATATAAGTTATATAGGCTTGGTGGTTGTGGTTATTATATATATATATATATATATATATATATATATATATATATATATATATATATATATATTGGATAGTTCCCGCAGTACCATTAGCGAATGATTTCCCCTATGCACCCTACAAAATATATAGTGGATGACCTTCTATATCGCGGTATTCTGCTTCAAATATCCCGCCTTAAAGCAGGGTAAGTATTACTTATGTTAGCAAACGTATATGGATGCAGGAAAACAGGTTGGAGGGATCCAACTGGATTAGTCAAAATTTATTATTATTTGTTTTCATATATATTATCATATATGATGTGTTAGAAAACCTGTGATTGATAATGGGGTGTTTTGGATGTTTGAATATCACTGGCCCTTAATATGGATATATAAAAATATCGTGAAAAGGAAATTTTGAGATTTAAAAGTGAAAATATTATTTTCTAAAATAGAATTTGAATTTCGAATGGGCTAGTGAATATTATTTTGCTTTTAATAATAACAACAAGTAGTTTATTTATAAACAATGTCTGTAAATGAAGTGATATAAATTACCATTGGAATATTTGAGGAAATGTAAATTCAAATATGAATTTAAAAAGGGGAATTGAAAATTGTTTCAAAAAGAAATGATGAAATCTATTCCGATGTTTGAAATGTAAATTGACCTAAAAGAAATTCATATAGATTTATGGTCGGAATTCGACTATATCGGATTCATAAAAATAAGTTATTACTAGAGAATAATATTGGAATTGTATTAAATAGAAACTAAAATATCGAAATTGTATTAAATAGAAACTAAAATATAATATTAAATATGTAAATAGATTTTATGTATATATTTGTTATAATAATAAAATTTTCCAAGTAGGAATAGAATTTCAAATGGATTTTGAAACGAGAACTTGTTTTAGTATATATACATATATATATATATATATATATATATAAACAAAAAAGAAAATTTATAGACGACATTTATAAATAAAGTGAGATAATTATCATTAGATAAATTTGGAGTTTTAAATTCAAGTATGACTTTAAAGAGGGATTGGAAAACATTTGGAAAAGAGAACGATAGATTTTATTTGGGAATTTGGAATAAAAACTGAATTGAGATAATCTAGAATTTTTTTATTCAAATTCGATTATATCGAATTTTGTAAATAATTTATTTCAAAATAAATTAGAATTCAGTATAGAATATTGAATTAAATAAATTTATAACCGAATTATGAAATAGTCGACAATTAGGAATTATCAGAAATATGAAGTTAGATTTGGAAACCTAGTTAATTTATATTAAAAATTATGGAAGAAGGGAATGGAGATTTATCAATTAACGAAATTTAAACGTTTATATTTAATTTAATTAAAACGAACTCACCGCAACACGGTAGTTCATAATTTGATATTCCGAACTTCAATTGAGTATATATGACTCAATTTAAGTCGGAATTCCTTAAAATAAGAATCGTCAGGACCGATTGAATAACAGTTTTCTAATGGAAGAGAAAAATATGTATTTCGTATTATAAATTTTGAGTTATTAAACCGTAACGATTTATTTAAATTAATAAAATGATTTTAAGTAAATAAAAATTTGAATTT
Organism: Allium sativum; assembly: GCA_030737875.1. Classification (NCBI taxonomy): domain Eukaryota; kingdom Viridiplantae; phylum Streptophyta; class Magnoliopsida; order Asparagales; family Amaryllidaceae; genus Allium; species Allium sativum. Next base: position 55,608,794 of record CM060918.1, read on the forward strand.
CCATTAGAAAAATCCAGATTTGAGTTATAAAATAAATATGAACTCAAGTGGAATATACGAAGTGATTTTTTGAACAAAAATCAGATTTTTAATTGAATAAAATTAACAAATTAGAAGAGTAATTAGTTAATGGACTTGTGGATTGAATTTGACGTTGGATAAGTGATGGGGTTTGTGAATTCATATTCGAAATTGAATATGAAACTCGAGCAGAAAATGGAATTTGTTTGGTTTTTAAGTAAATTAAAAATATATACGAACGTGACATGTTCAAATAAAAGTGAAATATGCAAATGAATTAGCAAATTAATTTAAAACATTTGGGTTGAGTTGAGGTAAATTGGGAATGGTTAGATATATGTTAACAAGTTTGGAATGAAGGGAATGAAGATTTAATTTTGAGTGCCCGACAAAAAGTTACATGTTTAAATCTCATACGAGATTTTTTGAGCCTACTGGGCAAGCCGCTTGGCTTTTTGACTTTATTTTTGAATGGAAAGGGCCTAGAGAGGCGAGTTGTAGTTGTACAGATTCAGCCGTACAAAGGAGACGCTGGCGAAATTTTCCGAATATTTAAGAAGTTAGAAGTTTTTAAGAAATTTTGATAATTAAAAATCAATATATCAACATATATAGAATTCGTTAAGGAAACAAACTTATAATAGAATATCATAAACAAAAGGAAAACCTATAAATTTAAATCTGGTAAGAATAGAAAGAGAAATGTACACATGTTTAAAAAAAATGGATAATTGGTTATATATGTTGTTGATTATTCGAAATAAGTGGTCCTGTCTGTTTTGAAGTTAAATATGTTATTCAATCAAGGTCTGAGAGGGAATTATACCCCATTGTGATTGATTTCATTATTAATTGATAAATAGGAAGATTCAGTCTCGAAGATCAATGTTTAACGAGATTTAGTTGAATGCAATATTTTGGTTTGTTGTAACGATATTTTACATGACAGTCATTTTAACCTAAGTAAGTGAAATTTTGGAAATATAATAATAAATATTTCCTAAGTATAGAAATGAATGGTCGTGAAAGGGAGAAGTAATTGGAAATGAATTCCAATCATAAATAGAAAATATTTTCTAAGTATAGAAAATAAAAGATGGTGATATACGAAAATATTTTCCAAATAGCGTAAGAGGATAAGAGGATTGTTGAAAATATTGGGTAAACAGATATCGATATGGAAATGGAGAAGTGATTTAATTAATCAAATATTAATCAAGGGGCTCAGTGATTGTTTGATGCTTTGGATGAAAGTTTGTTTTTCTTCGATATTTAAGTAACATCTATCGAAGCATTGATCAATATCGTTGTCAATGTGGAGAGACCGATTGGATTAGTATCCAAAAACCACTCCGTATTGGCAGTAGCGTTGCAAATCAGATTATGAAGACAATTGAAGTCTGAGTAAAGCGTTAGGGCTTTTTCTGTTAATTTTAGGTAGAAATTGCCTAAGATGGATTAAGGGAAATTGTGCCTTCGGTTTCGTTCAGCCCCAGAACGAACTTGTATGGATGAATGTCTAACAGAATATTTCAAAAAAAATGCATAGCTTGGTATGTACAAAAATACATATGGTGGAGGGAAATTTATTCTCTTAGCATAATATCCATATTATATTTGTGTAAATCAATTAGTGATTAACGGAATGGATCTGACTATGTGGCACTCAAAGTGATTGTGCTATCAATGAAAGGTAAGTAATCTTAGCCCCAGGCCTCAACAACCGGGAAATAACAAAAATCGGGCAGGTAAAGTGGGTAGCTCCCAATTAGGGTGTATCATCACCTATCTAGAGAAAATTCATTTCCTTCTTTAATCTTTCGATGTTGTCACTTTCATAAAAACGGTTGCTGATCCCAACCGTTGGTGATATACATTCGAAACACTTAAGCGAAATGAGTGGTTGGTCATGTGTGGCCAGGTTACAAGATGTTCTTGTTGAACCAAGTGTATTCCCCTTTAGAGATACACTATCGGAAGGTGGTTCCATATCTTGTCATAGTTGGAAATCCATTACCCAATAAGCGCCCGTGGTTTTGATCGTATATTATATATGTAGAGCGTGAGATGTAAGCATTCCACTAGATTGTTAATTTTTTGATTTAGACACTATTATAATATCAGAATAGTATACAGTTTAAAGAAATGTTTTAGGTTATCATAAGGTAAGAACCATCCGTGTTTATGTGTGCATCGGTCTTGCGATTATCTTTTCTTTTACAAGTATTTTTAAAAGTTAAACCTTGTGGTTTGAGTTTGCTTGCACCAGTCTCATGACTGACCCGGAGTTTATTTTGTTTTGTTTTAACCTAAAGTCTTGGGTGTCCGAATTTGTGCGGACAGTCACGTAGTTCAGGTGTGTACAGATATACTTAGAGGAGCTTGCAGCAGGAGGCTTCAGTGTTTGTTATCTAGTGTTATTTTCCATTGTGTTGCATATGTAATATACTCTGATATTGGTATCTATATACAGATAAAATTATGTATTCCAAAAGTTGTATATATATTATATTTTATTCCAATGTGCTATGAGATTTTGTGTTGTTGTTTATGTTCTTCTTCTATGTTTTTCTTCTTTATTTCATAATGATTCATATTTCTATGCAATTTGGGTTGGACGTGTGGTGTATTTAATTAACTCAAATGGTATGGAAATTTGGGCCATTACAGTTTTTCTTTTTTATTAAACCGCAATGTTAAAGATTGTCCTATAAAATGACATGTACCACTAGTGCTTTTACGATCTATTTTGCATCCACCAAAATCAGCATTGTTATATGATACTAATTCGAAAGATAAGCATCTAGGATAAAACAAACAATAGTCTCTTATATTAGATAAATACCGTAGAATTCTTTTAATAGCACTTTGATGAGATTTCTTTGGTTTTGCTTGAAATCTAGCATATAAACATACACACATCATAATATCAGGTCTACTAGCCCTTAAGTATAATAAAGAACCTATCATACTTCGATGTAATTTTTCATCAAAATATTTTTCGTTTTCATCTTTTTCGAGATGAACACTAGTACTTATTGTGTTGGTTTACTTGTCATTTTTTTCAATACCAAAGCGTTGTAATAAATTGTTATAACATTTCTCTTGATGAATAAAAATTACATTTTCAGGTTGTTATATTTGTAAACCTAAGAAAAAATTTAATTTACTCATATGTGACATTTCAAATTCGTCTTTCATACCAAGCTCGAGGAATGAAATGAGAAACTATAAAGTGGAAGTAGGCTTGTTAACGCCGAACCACTATAAATCTCATGTCTCTGCTTGATTTTCTATGTTTTCAGATCATTATTCTCCAAAAATCTTAGACCATTGGATGTTAGCGCCATTTTTTGGTCTAACATTTTGGTGCTTTCACTGAGAACTGAAGATTCTCAACTTTTTGGATTATTTATCTATTGTCCGTATCACCAAGTCGTAAGAGATAATCCATACTTTCATCGCCTTGGAAGCTTTCAACGATGTCAACAAGCTTGTGTTATAGTTCCAAGAAAAGTTAGGAACCAATGAGTTTCTTGATAACATGAAGACAACTAGAGATGTCTTTTTATTAAGGTTTAGATGTCTCTAGAACAAAGCAATGATTTCAGAACAACGTAGACAATGATGCAGATGACTTGGAGCCTTCGAGTGCACTTTAGATCAGAGTGAGAAGGTATGAATGATCTGATCTAATATCAGCTGCAATTGAATTCGAAGCCCAGCAACGCTACTGTTCGGCAGCCCCAGTTCAATGACCTGTGAATCGAACAAGTGCGGGTTGAACAAGAACCTCCAATTCGAACTAGAAGGGGAGTTCCAAACTGAACGCCAGCTAATGACAAGGGCTCAACCCCGATCCGAACCGAAGGGGAAGATCCGAACTGGCTCTTTCATATATACCGAACCGACTAGCTGGTGATGTCCTGATCTGGCTCGGAGAAACTAGTCCGATCCGACCCAATGTGAAGACATCTCTGAACCGCAACATGAAGGCATGATCTGACCCAACCCGAAACAGCTATTTTTATGAAAAAATGCACTTTACCGATCATTTCAGAAAAGGCTCCATCTTCCAAGGTTGATCGCCGCCAAGATTGTGGGGCCCTGGACCCCCCACCGGTGCTGCGCCCGGACCCGTTGATGGCTCGCCTTCGACTCGGAGCACGGCTCGCCTTCGGCTCGGCATATATTTTGGCTAACAACGGTCATCAAAGCTTGTCAATAAATATTAGATGGATAGTCTGAGAATATCACAACAAGATAGCAATGACTAGGATTCTTCCCAGAGCCATGTCACGTACTTACATTAGTAAGCTAATATGAGGAGCTTTCAATCAGATTCAGCTTGCTATCAACGACAATATACGAGACAATGATTGTCTTATAATAGCTTCCTCTTCCATAACTCCAATGGTGTATAGATTTCACCGATGCAACTAATGTTGTCCCTAACAAGTAGTGACCACCTTATTTATGTGACTTAAACCTGTCCAATCGGCGGAGCATCAAATGATGGTTATATGGAATAGTCCGAGCAATACTTCGAAGATGATTCATACGATCTTAGTGACCATGATTGTCAATAATGGGATACCAGAAAGCAGTTAAGGACCGTAACATCCCAAAGATACACTTCAATTTTATGATGTGATGAATGAAATATGTCCTGCAGTTCACCTCCCGAAGAACTTGGCTAACCTTTGCAATGGTTTTTTACTGTCAACCGCATCAAGATGACTGATTTCCATCAAACAAGGGCTAGGTCAACATATTTTGATGCCCAGAGTTAGGTACTAGTTGAACCACCACATGCCATGATTGTACCTAGGGATCCTTTCCCCAATTATAGCAACTTGACTGCTCAACAGCCACCATACGATCTTGGTCAAGTGATGAGAGCTCGAGATTAAAGAATTAACCGTTAGCTCTCTACTTCTTATTTCCATTGTGACATAACACATTAATATTACTTGAAGTCTCGCAAGCTATGCGGTCGTATTCAAGCTTAACTGATCAAGGTCTAGACTGAGCAGCCCCAGAAGAATTCAAAGCTTACATTGCACACAAGTGTCTACTGTTCAGTCTTGACCAAAGCTGGAGCGGGAATGGTTCGTGATGACCAAGTCACTGGAAGAGCCTGGTATTTGGCTGGATGGAATATGCTACGCAACAGAGATGGCGTGGAACCCAAAAACGCTTCCGCACCCAAGGAGATGTAGTGTGAAGGATGCATAGGCTTAGCAAGCAAGAGAGGCATCACAGAAAGAGTTGCTTGATGATCTGCCTGAAGACATAGATCCCAGAGAGGATGAAGATTTAGGATGCAGGTGGGTAACATCTAACGAAGTAACTGCCAAAAATTGAAAAGCTCATTTACAACTTGTTGATTGCTTCGAGAAAACTCCTTCACTATTTTCAAGTTTATCTGATTGTGATACGCACCGATTAGCCACTACAATAGGTCCTGTAGTGACCTGCGTCGTTCGAACGATTGCTTGAATGGAACATCGGGCTGAACCAGTTTGATCTCAATTCCTGAAGAAATTCATTGGGGGAAAGCGTTAGCTGACCTCATCGCTGAGTTTACTATTCTCGAAGAGGAGTGTTAAACGAAGAAGTTGTCCCCTCAAAATGAAAGATGAAAACTGTAACACCCCATATTTTCTATGAATATTAAAATAACGAATTAAAGAATACTTAATTTTAAAAGTGGGTATTAAGTAAAATGGGTAGCTCCATTGCGTTCGTCTTGGAATTCTGGTTGGAACAGAGTCTGAGTTTGCGTAAATCGAACTCCGTATGAGGAAGTTATGAAGCTTAGAAGATTTCAGTTCAAAGCAGAATTAAATTAAATAATAATTAAAAATCAGAAAACAAATTCAAATTTCGAAAACCAGCCAACAAAAGATGAGCGGGAAAAATTCCGCCCGAGGGTGTCGACCCCCTACAGGGGTGTTGACCCCTATCTTCCCAGATCTAGGTGACGAATTCTGAAGGGTTCGGGCTTATGTGTCGTGCTGTGGTTGTTGGGTGACGTGTCTCTTTGGTTTGGATGGCACTGATGACTCCTATGCTAATCTAAAGGCCATAGTTTGTCTAACACATCTATAAATACATATCTAAACTTAACCCTAACCTCATAGCCCTATTCTATGATGCCTCCATGTTGTCCATCTCTAAACCAGCCTAGCCTCCTTCTTCTCCAAACTAGAAATCAAATTAGAGAGCTTCAAATTGAAGAAAAGGTTTTCTTCTTGAATCAACAAAGAAAGATTAGAATTGCTATAACGTCAGCTAACTCTCTTTTTCTAATCATATCACTATAAGTTCAGTTATTATTCATATTTGAACACATAATAGAAATCATGACTGTAATGAATCGAATCTAGAACTATGCCTAATTGTAAGATAATTAATTCTGATTCATGCTTATTCTTTTGTCAAATATGAAATTACCTATGCCTATGAGACTGTTATGATTGAACCTATCATGTTGTACATCAAATTAGTAATTTCTTTATGTTCAATCCTATCAAATATGTATACCTATGATGTAATTTCCTTAGTTTTCTCATATGCATTGTTAATGTACAACATGCCTATTGGAACCATGATTCTCGTGTTTAGTACACCTTTACATGCCTATTTTCCCTTATGTCAATTCTTGTGTTTCTTCTCTATCCCCGTTTCATTTTATTTTATGAGTACTTGGAATTTGGAAACCTTGTTGAATCTTGTTGTACGTGCGATTATAACGCGGGGAATTGGGTATAACTTATTGGAGTAATCTGGGACATAAAAAGTATATTGGTCATAACTTGAATTGGCTACAATTGTGGATAATTAGCATACAAAAATCTAGACTTGCACATGAATGGTAAATATTTAAATTGGATAAAAGATGAACATGCCTAACCCGAGGTTAGATTGAGTTGCGGTGTAAGACTTCCCGGAACCACCCGGCACATCCAGCAACCGCAACAACAGGTCTAATGTGAGAGGTTAGCGCATCAAGCCCAAAACCCGAGGTTAGAATGAGCTTGCAGTAGAAGTCCAGCAACCGCAAATAATAGTTCTAATGGGAGAGGTTGGTGCATTAATAAATTAATTAATGCCAATGAACAGACATGCTAAGAATGGTAAGGTTAAGTAACATATGAATAGGCGACACTTAACCAATGTAACATGTTAATTAAACAAATTTGTAGGGTTAGGTTAATTTGAAAGCACTTAACCGTTATGACATGTTGATTAGAAAACCCTAGCAACGGGGACCCATTTCAGTAGTAACCCACATAGACGTATCACGGTACCCTGAACTAGGCAAGGTGGGGCACGATTACTACGCTGATTATAAGCAGTCAAAATAGCGGCAGCTGGTGCGTCGGTGTAGGTTCCGACGGAGTACGGGCGTGCACGTACTCCGGAGTGGAAAAATCAGGCATTGGGCATCAGTAATTATACACTGTGCATCTTGAATTGTGTCAGGTTGCCATCATAGGGATTGATACACCCCATGGTGGGACCAGCACAGGTATCTACAAACAAGCGGGGCTGAATGACACAAGTAATAAATACATGCGAGTAGAAGTTGATCGATAAAGGGATCATTTTATTATGAACACATGAGGCTAGTTGAAACAATTGTTAGTAGGTGTAGAGAAATAGAAATGGGTGCGATAGCATATTCAGTTTATCTTGTCTTATGTTATCTTGTTGCTATGGTATTGTCTTATATTCGGTTTATTAATGTCATGATCCTTTTTCTTCTTTATATACTGAAAATCACTGGGCTTACCTGTGAAAACCCGTAACTTCCCCGGTGAGGAAAGCGCGGATAGTTCGAGAACAAGCCACAACAGAACACATACAGAAGAACATTTCATTGTATATTACAACAATGCACCAGAATACAAGAATATACAGAGTATAAATGAATATTACACAGAAATATCAGAGATTTAAATTACATTTAAATACATCGCAGCGGAAAATAATACAATACACAACTAGAAGAGATATACGGATACAAAGCTTTCCGGATATCATTCCAGCTGTAAACCAGGATCCTGTGAATATAAATCTGCAAAACCAAAACTACTAGCTGCCCGTGTCGAAAATAGGGGCACCCAGAGTTTAGGTTAAAACAATAAACTCCAGGTCAGTCATGTGACTGGTGTGAGAACTAAAAACAGTTATAAATCTTTATTTTTAAAGTTAGGTAAATCAAGGGACCACGCCGTATAACACGGAACGGGTTTCCTCCCAAGAATACCAGTGCATATAAGTAAACAACGCAATGCTTTTCTAAAAATGAAGATATTATATGACCCAGGTCCCATCACATAATGCAACGCAGCCGGAGGATAGGGTTTTCCCTTGTAATAGCCAAACATGCTTGGTACGTTTTAAAAATCAAATCATTTGATACTATAATAAGTGTATAGTGTCAAAACAATTTCAATCATAAATATCAATCATAGACGGCATGGGTACCATATATCATGTCGCCATACTAGTTCTACAATTAAAACCGCAATACACATAGTGGAAATTGGATTTCCATCATGGTGGCTCCTGATTCGAAAGATCGATCGCGTAATGCAATTCACCACGGCTTACGTCCCAACAAGAGAAAACACCGTCTGCACATCCACACATTTGGGACCAGAGTATCACTGCGGCTTACGTCCCAGCGAGAGAAAACACCGCTTACTCTATATATCCCTGAGCACTAAGCTCATCTCGGTCGACCGAATCCACGACACCACTAAGGTGCCCATCCTCTAAAAAGCATACTGATCAAACCACCAGTTTACCACCATACCGGGGTGTGAGGCTCGCGAATCAACGCTATACACAAAGTCATGCTATATTAAAGCTGCGCTTGATCATCATCCACCAAACTTTGCTTTTCAACAAAAGTCTGGATCACTACATCTCAGCATGCCACACTATCAATCCATATCGTACCACTGATTTCTGCCAATATATAACCTCTGAGCTCGTATGTCTCAGAGAAGGGCGTTAAGCAAGAGAATAAATTCTCCGCCGCCAAACAGATATATATTTAGCAGAGATCAACGAATACAATATAAAGGAATACGATGTCAGACACACCATCCATTTACAAGTCCGTTCTAGGTCTGAACGAAACCGGAGGCACTTTCCTCGCATATCCATCCATCTCCAAGTACGTCTGGACGACCACCAACTATTTCCATCCTCTTGGGTGTACAGCCCAATCAGGATCGTCAGTAATTATCCAAACGATGTGAAGACTTCCGGTCTTCAACCACCGTCTTCATCTTCGACTTATCGTCGAATCGGTTATTCAGAATGGGTATAAACCCGGCCTTTCCGAACAACCCGCATATATTAAAACAAATTTTACACAAACAAAACATACGCCTCATTCCAATTCATTAGTCACTAACCGTAAATCAGCAAGAGAACAATTTCCCAAACATTAACCCCGAAGGCCGAAACCAACATCAGATCAATACCTAGGAAACCATTCTTCTTAGCTAACCTACAGCTAGTTTCTAAATTTCAATTCTTAGGGAAAGGTTCCCATTAATTTTATCAAAGATAAATGCTTTAAAATTTATCCTTTAGTCTTCCTTTGGATGTCATTTCAAACCAAATTATGGTTTTCCAAACTAGTCGAGATTAGCGAACCATACCGAAGTAATTATTTAATTTGTTTCCCAATCCCAACCTATTCATCCCCTGAAGCAAAACTGGTAATACTCCATATCTAATACCATGGTGTTATCGGTAAAATTAATTACCATTTCACGTTCAAATCTAATTAAAGATTTAACTATCGCTTTGGAGCAAAACTGGTGATACTCCATTCTCGCTCATTTTCTAAAGTTGATAATTTAAATTATCAATCCACATTTCAATTTAATTGAAGATTCATTAAAACTCTTTTTACTGGGTTAAAGAACTAGTGTCATTTAAAACACAGTTCACGATAAACCCAAATCACATTCTATTTATCATTGGGTTAAAGAACTAGTGTTATTTAAAAGACAGTTCACGATAAACCCATGAATCAATTCTATTTAAACCCATTTCAAATCCAATTTATTTATTTAAAAATAAATGGGTTTTAATTTCAGTTCAAAACTAGTTCATTTCGATAAAAATCTATTTTTATCTTTTCAAATATGGAGTTTTTCATCCCAATTTTTCCCAAATCATTTCTTATGATTTCACACTAATTATTGATATTTTTAATAATTTTATCAAGTCCTGTACATTCGATTTCCATCAACGGCCGTCGAACTGCACTTACAGCGACCTTATCCAAATTTGATTTGGACATATCTCCAAATACAACCGTTAGATTTCAAATTTCTAATATTCGTTAGAAAGCTCTTTTCGATTCGAGCCCAACGGTTCTGGTTTCAGGAGAATCCGACGGTCGGATCTCCCGTAATGTCCGTTTGAAATAAATGGTCGAAATTCACGAACTGCCGCGGCGCGGCGCGTTCTATTCAGGCCATTATATTATATATATATATAATATATATTTCGTCGATTTCTATTTATAACGAATTTTATAAATAGTTTTGAATTCGTTTCAATCAAATCAAAATCGGATTTTTTTTCTTATAAATTCGTTTTAAAATTCATTGCTATTCAATTCAAATTTCAATTCATTTTGAATTCATTTCAATTCGTTTTCAATTCAATTCGAATTCGTTTTCAATTCAATTCGAATTCATTTTATATTCAATTCATTTTCGTTTTCTATTCGATTCAATTCAAATTGGTTTTCTATTCGATTCAATTCAATTTCGTTTTCTATTAAATTCAAATTCGTTTGAATTTCAATTCTTTTCAAAATATCAGATTTTGAAATCACTTTCGATATTCATTATAAAATGAATAAAATCGATATTCATTATAAAATCGATATAAATATCGTTCACGTCAAAATGGCGTCAATCTAATCAACACGGCTTCATATATTTCTATTTTCAAATATTCTATTCAACAAATGAATATTTATTTTTGTCAACACACGACTAATCTCAATGAATGAGTATTGTCCACGTGTGACTATTTTTGTTAAAATATTTCGTCCAACACATGACTAATCTCAACGGATGAGTACTGTCAACACATGAACCTTTATTTTATATTGATAAAGATGTAAATTTTATTATTAAAATATTTCGTTCAACACATGACTAATCTCAACGGATGAGTACTGTCAACACATGAACCTTTATTTTATATTGATAAAGATGTAAATTTTATTATTAAAATATTTCGTTCAACACATGACTAATCTCAATGGATGAGTACTATCAACACATGAACCTTTATTTTATATTATTCTTTATTTTCTAAATTGGAAGGAGGCCCAATCAATCACCATATAATGTTAATTATATGGATTTTCATACATCACACGTATATAATAGCATTGAAAAATAATCAACCATCAACCAAAGTGCACTACACTATATAAGCATCAAATATAGATATCTAACGCTTATAACAGCCTTTCAATCAATCGATCGACATATTTAATCAATCAGGATGAGTGAACTTCAAATTTCATCCCAACACCCGTGTGGGATTTCAAACAATCAAACACAGATTTTAGTTGTGCAGTTGGGCGATGTTTAAAATTTATCGACCCAATCAATATCAGTCAAATCAGTGTATATAAACAAATCGGCCGATTTGTTTATAAATATTTATTTATTCACTTTTACGTTAAAAATTATATTTTTAACGATAAAACATTTTATTCAACCTATGAAAATATTCTATTCAGTTCATTTATTAAATAAAATGATTTCTTTATTTTTCTAACTTATTTTAGAAAATTTCGGCGGCATAACGGCATGATACTAGAAACGGGACGAGGCCTAGCCTTATCCCCGGTCTAGTGACGGCCCACGCCATTCACACGTCAATTAAATCCATTCCTTTAACCAAACAGTTCAGTTCAAACCAAATAATCTAACTAATTTTTGCAATCAAACAAACAAGTCCATGGTCTGTGGACGATTGTGTCGGGTGCTACTAAACAACGTCTGCATCCTAGTATATATATAACTAGAAAACGAAATTGAAAGGTGAGAGATTCTCACCAATAGCTATCATAACTCCACGACACTTCCTATGTAGAACATCTCCATTGTGCTCGCCTTTCTTCACTTTCGTTGCCCGTAGCCACTACATATATAAGAATCAAATTTTTACTTTGCTATTCAATATATAAAAATCGAATTTTTACTATGCTATTCAATATATAAAAATAGAATTTTTACTATGCTATTCAATATATAAAAATCGAATTTTTACTATGCTATTCAATATATAAAAATCGAATTTTTACTATGCAATTCAATATAGATAAAAATCCTATTTTTACATTGATATTCATAGAATAAAGATTATATTTTTATCACGCCACTCTCTATAAAAAGATTTCGCCTTTTCATTCATCACTAAAAAAATCATCACTATTTCATATTTTTGAAAATCATATTTATAAAAATCTGATTTTTATTTCTAAACCCATATGCTAATTTCATTTTAAAAGTAATTCTAATTTATTATAAAAACATCGCTATTTTTTTTCTAAAAATCAAAGCTATTTTTATTCTTCAAACATAAGGTTCTTTCCATATTTTCAAATCGAAAATAAATACATAAAACAATGCTAATTTTATAAAAACTGATTTTAAATAATGTTCATTTAAATTAAATTAGTTAAACTAAAATAAACCATAAATAAATAAATAAAAAGAAGTACCAGCTCACTGTTCAAACTCTGGAACCCCTCTGAAAACCGTTGTTCAACATGTCGAACTGGATTTGTCACCGCCATCCGTGACTGGAGGCGCCGGAAGTCCATCGGCATGCACCACGTCGTAGCCCCCTCCAAGCCGCACCCACGCCACTCCACCCCCTCGAGCTCTCTCCTGTCACGCACCACCCCCAGATGAACAGAGATCGATCGAAGCACACCCCTCGACGCGGATGAACATCGCCGGTGTCCCCCTCCCCAAACGCTCGCCACTCGGTGGCCTCGTCTTCCACTAAAACTGCTGGATAGTCACCACCTTCAAGCCCCGATTTCAAGCAAGATACGAAGTGAAGATTAATCCCGTGTGTATCAATTTGAAGAAGATAAAGAGGGCTTCAGTTTTGCTTTGATTTTGTATTGTAATTCGATCTAAATTGAGGAGGATTGAGGGATTTGTTTCTGAGAAAATCGGTCGTGGATTTTGTACAAGGGCGGCTCGTTCTGATAAGTGAATTAGGGTTTCTGAAGTTTTGGCCCCTTTTTTTATATTTTTATATTATTATTATTTTATTCCAATAATACTTGTTTATCTATCCATACTCCAAATCAAACCCAACGAGGGTCACCCTTAGCTAAATACCCCCATTACGAACACAATGGGATATGTTTCATAAGCCAATTCGACTGTTTCAGTCAGTGTTTCTTCAAATTAACATATAAAACATTCAATATTTGATTTTAACGTACATTTCAATTTGCTGGGGCCACATACTAATTCTAAAAATTCCCGAAAAATAAATCGAGCTATGATTTGATGATACGGTCCCAATAAAACTAGTTTCGTCGAATTCTGAGACCGTTTGAAAAATGACCATTTTCCAGTCCATTAAAATCAACTGAAACTGGTCAAACGCTTTTTCTTTTGCCACGCTCACATATTGAATCGAAAAATTATGAAATTTGAAACCTAGCAATAATTTGACATCACGGACCCAACAAAAGTGGTTTCGTCGAAATCCGAGGTCGTTTGCAAAATTCCCATTTTTAAGGACCTGAATTCCATAGCGACTGTTCAGAATTTTCAACTGGACATATCTTTTGATTCCCGCTATGAAATCTCGATTTTTCGGATTCGTTAGAAAGATATTATCAATTAGATCCTATTATTTTTGGTTTCGCTAAAATTCGGTTTATTTTGCACCCTGTACATTCAATTGAAGTTTGAAATCGAATTATCGAACTACCGCGCCATTTTCAATTCCTTTTATAATTATATATAATTATTTATATTCTAACGACGATTCGAATAAATATATACGTTCGAATTCTATTTAAAATAAATTTCTCATCTATACTATTTAAAATAATTCATTTTAAATATTCAAAATTCGCTAAAATTGCCAAAATAAAATTTTTAAACTGGCCCAGATTTTCGGGTTGTTACACCAGGCTTTATGTCTGACCCGTTTTGTTAAGTCTTCTTTTCTTCCGTTCCCCTACCGTCTCCCCCTCCCCCCCAGGTTCACAGGGAGGGAATACTTTAGCTTAGTTCAAACCTTTTCCAGCTTGAAGAGAGTAGATGTATTGCTTGGATTCTCTTTTCTTGGGCTATGGCTGTGGTCATATTTTTATTGGGGATTTATCCTGCTTTACTACTATTTTGTGCTTCTTTATGTATTTGGAGTTTTGAATCAAGACAGAGGTTTTTTTGTAATGATTTGGAAGTTGGGTTTTTAGACAGTGGTTGTAATGTTTTGACTGAACCACGCTGCTTATGAAATGATTTCAGTTTTTCCGCTGTTTGTATGTCTATCTTGTAAATTATCTGTATCTTTTACCTATAATGTTTCACCAAAGTTAATGCATTCCCTTTGTGAGTGACCTTAACGGAGGTGGGGTGTTTCACTTGGTATCAGAGCTGATGGTTACCAGATCAGAAAAAAGTTTTTGAAAACTATTTTTCAAAAAGAAGTTTTAACGAAGCATTTTAAAGAAAAGCGTTGTTTTATTTTGAAGGCATATTCCCCAAAGCCATATGCACTATCTTTCTATCCTTTGTTTTGAATCTTTTTCTTTTCGTTTCAGCATGTTTGGGGATCTTAATCTTCTAGAAGGAGTGCAAGTACCTGCCTGGTTCCATCGGTATTTAGAGGCTACAGCCCCCGCCGAAGGACAAGCGGACGCTCCTCATCCCCCAGACGTAGATGTTGATCCTCCTCCCCTAGCTACGGACGCCATTCCTCCTCCTCCTCCTCCTCTCCACATCCAAATTCTTTCTCAAAGATATGTAGGGACTTTCGAGCTATGGGCGGAAAGAACTTTAATAGGACTGAATCATTTGTGGAAGCAACAAACTGGCTCAAGGAAACAAAAGATATGTTTGTTATCTTTGAAGTGGATGATAGGTGGAAGACACAGCTGGCTGTATGGTTACTTAAGGACGAAGCCTCTTTCTAGTGGGAAGTTACTAATGCTGAGAGACCGATTGAGACTTAGGAGGACTTCAGAATGAGGTTTGGGATGAGGTTCCTCTCGCAAGCTGAACAAAGCCTACAGATGGAGAAATTCTTAGCACTCAAACAGGGAAGCCTATCGGTTAAGGAATACGTCAACAAGTTCAACCAGTTAGCCAGATTCGGACTAGAGTTGCTAAACACTCCACATAAAAAGGCTCTCCATTTCGCTAAACGGTTAAATGAGCTACTACATGGCCTAGCTATGTCCCATATACCTATGGGTGCGGCTTATGAGAGACTGGTGGACATGGCAGTGTTGCATGAGGGAAGAAAGGGCGAGAAGAAAGAGGTGAGGATGGAAGAACCTCTAAATAAGAAAGTGGAGGAATCACAGAATAAGAAGACGGATTATAAGAAGGGTGGAAAGAATAACAAACCCCATGACAAGAGGAAGTGTAATTTTTGTGGCATATCTGGACATCTGATTAAGGACTGCAGAAAGAAGATGAGGAAGATGGGTGGTTGCTTTCAGTGTGGCGAGGCAGGACATATGGCCAAGGATTGCCCAAGAAGGAAAGGCAAGGCTAGGGCAGATGACAGGATCTACTTCTAGAGGGAAGATTCACGCTCTCACAGCACCTACGCAAGCAAGAGGTAGACATATTTATGTTGAGAGTTTAGTATATCTTTCTGATCATCCTATTCGTACTCTTTATTATTCTTGTGCATCGCACTCTTTTATATCTACTGCTTTAGTTGAATCTCTACACCTAGACACCAGTATAGTAGAGGATCCCATATTTGTTTCAAATCCAATTGGGGTTCGACTTATTTATCAATGATTTGTTTGGATTTGGAAATTTCTATACTAAGCATTGGGTTTAGATGCAATGCTTATGTTTTGGGTTTCACGGGCTATGGGTTGATTCTAGGCATGGATTGGTTGTCTAGTAATGGTGCCATCCTCGATTGTGAAAAGATAGTGGTTAGACTTTTGACTCGCCTCTGTAATACTCGCGAAATCTCTTGTAATACTATGAATTCTGCTATGCTTAGCTACCTAGAATCTCTAGTTGCGTCTGTTGAAAATTTGCAATATGTTAGAGTAGCCAGTGAGTACTCGGGTGTCTTTGAAGAAGTGAAGGGTTTTGCCTCCAAAGAGAGAGATATATTTTCGCATATACCTAGTTGATAATGCAAAACCAATTGCTTTACCCGTTAGACACATGGCTCCAAAGGAAAGGAAGAATCTCAGCAAGCAAGTTAAAGAGTTGTTCGAAAAGGGATTCATAAGGCGGAGTATTTCTGAATGGGGTGCTTTAGTAGTGTTCGCCACCAAAGCGGATGGTTCACTTCGCCTATGCGTGGATTATAGGGAGCTAAACAAGATGACCAAGAAGAATAGGCACCCACTTCCAAGAATAGACGACTTGTTCGACCAGCTCGCAGGTGCATCGGTTTTCTCCCAAATAGATCTGGCTACCGGATTTCATCAGCTAAGAGTGGCTGAAGACAACATAGATAAGACTGCGTTCAGGGCTCCGGATGGTTTCTTCGAATGGCTTGTCATGCCTTTCAGTTTGACAAAAGCACCTGCCTATCTCGTAGATTTGATGAGTAGGGTGTTTAGGGAGTTTCTTAATAAACTTGTAGTAGTCTTCGTGGACGACATTTTGATTTTCTCAAAAAGTGAGGAAGAACATGCTTTGCATTTAAGGGAAGTTATGGATACTCTTCAAGCACATCAGCTTAAAGAAAAATTCTCCAAATGCCATTTTTGGAGAGAAGAAGTAAGATTTCTTGGACATGTGATGTTTAAAGAAGGGATAGTTGTGGATCCGGCAAAAGTAGTGACGGTGCAAGATTGGAAGATTCCAATGAACGCAACCGAAGTACGAAGTTTTCTCGAACTAGTGGGCAATTACAGAAAGTTCATCAAAGAATTTGCGAAGATCTCAGCCCCACTTACTAGATTGACACAGAAGAACCTAACTTTTGCTTGGGATTTGGACCGTGACGTTGCTTTCCAACGATTAAAGAGGGCTCTAACAACAGCTCCAGTTCTGACATTGCCTGATGGAAATAAGATGTTTACAATATACACAGACACATGCGGCACGGGGTTAGGCACTATCTTTGATGCAAGAAGGTAAGGTAGTTTGTTATGGAGGAAGGCAATTCATGATTTGGAACTAGCTGCCATTGTTTTCGCTCTTAAGTCATGGCGTCATTACCTACTAGGAGAAAGGTTTGAATTGTTTACTGACCATAAATTATTAAAATAGCTTTTCTCTCAAAAAGATCTTAGCTTAAGACAGCAAGGTGGATGGAATTTCTTGCCTCATACGATTTTGAGATTGCTTATACCCCTGGCAAGGGTAATGTGGTAGCAGACGCCTTAAATAAAAAAGGCTGACCTTAAGTCCTCTCTTTGTAGAAAGGCAAAACTTGGAGTACATTGCAACCTTTGACTTTAGACTCTCCTTTGAGTTTGTACCTGGTTTGTTAACATTGCTAGAGGTGCGGCCTACGCTTTTGGATTCAATAGGAGCCGTGCAACGTGAAGACCCTCAGATAGTTGATGTAATGGATAAGTTAATTAGAGGTGAGACTTCTAGTCATCTCAATAGATACTCCATAGATGACAAGGATTGGTTGAGACGGGATAGAAGACTATGTGTCCCACAAGAAAGGGATTTGGTGAAGACAGTTCTTGAAAAAGCACACCATTCTAAGTTGACCATACATCTAGGTGGAGATAAGATGTATAAAGACATAAAAAGAGATTTCTTTTGAAATGGCATGAAGAAGGAAGTAGCTGTATTCGTCTCTAAGTGCTTAATATGCCAGCAAGTCAAGGCAGAGTAGAAGAAGCCTGGTGGTCTGCTTCATCCTCTAAAGGTCCCATAGTGGAAATGAGATAGCATTTCGATGGACATTATAGATGGGTTGCCTAGGTCAAGAAAAGGCAATACCAATATTTGGGTAATAGTTGATAGGCTCACTAAAAGCGCTCACTTTATACCTGTTAAGAATAGGAGGACTGCCTCATCATTAGCATCCATTTATCTTAAAGAAGTAGTTAGATTGCATGGGATACCCTCTAGCATAGTAAGTGATAGAGAACCTATATTTACAAGTGAGTTTTGGAAGAGTTTGCAAGAGGCTGTAGGCACATAGCTATGCTTAAGCACTACCTATCACCCTCAAATAGATGGTCAGACTGAAAGGGTGAATAGAGTATTAGAAGTTCTTTTGAGATTGTGCATTCTTGATTTTGGAGGAACGTGGGAAGATCATCTTCCTTTGGTGGAGTTCGCCTACAACAATAGCTACCAAGCCACCATAGGCATGGCACCCTTTGAGGCTTTATATGGACGACCATGCCGATCACCAACTAGTTGGTGGGTATCTATGGACAAGCTCGTACTTGGGCCCGACATGATCAGAGAGACTTCGGAGAAGGTGGACTTAATACGAAGACGAATGAAGACCGCACAAGATAGAAAGAAGTCCTGCGTGGATAAAAGAAGGACCGACCTTGAGTTTGAGGTTGGAGACAGGGTTTTCCTTAGAGTATCTACTTTGAAGAATGTCGTTCGCTTTGGATTCGTAGGAAAATTGGCACCTGGATTTGTAGGGTCATTTCCTATCATTGAGAGGACTGGAACGATGGCTTATAGAGTAGAGTTGGCCGAAAGATTGGCTGGAGCTCATAACGTTTTCCATGTTTCTCATCTACGAAAGTACTTACATGAGTCTGTGGAAGTAGCGGAGCCGAGCATGCTAAAAGAAGTAGAAGTGGAATGAGAAGCGACGGTGAGAGGAGTTCCAACTCGTATCTTGGGAACAGAAGTTAATGAGCTACGCAATCGTGAGGTCAAGCTAGTTAAAGTACAATGGAGTGACATTGAAGAAGATGCGACTTGGGAGACTGAAGACAAGATACACACATCCTACCCTTTTCTTTTTGAGGGTACATCCTTGATCTCTTTTTCATAAGTTTATGCATGCTTGTATCTATCTTTTAAGTATATCTCCTCGGTCCTATTCTTGATCCTTAAGTAGAAACCAATGAATGTAAACATGTATTTGAAACATGTTATGATTGATGGTTGCAAGTGGTTGTTAGTGGTTGCTCGTGGATGCATATACACACACATTAGGAACTAGATCAGCTCAGTCACTTTCATATTGCATATGCATATATGTATTTGTATATGGATTGAAACTTGATGTTTTATCATATGGACGTTGCATTTGTATGAATGATTGTGCACTCATGTAGAAGTTATAAGGTACGATTGGGAATAATTGCATACAAGATGAACTCATGGCTCAGACATAATTCGCATTAAGGAGGTCAACTGAATCAGTAGACCGCCTAATTTTGCATTAGATAAGGACATATACACACACTATGCATATGATCATGAAAGCATTAGAAATCTTTTTTTAGGACTATGGATGGCTGTGATTGATGGTTGAGTATATGGATGTTGGATGTTAGGATACATTCTTCTTAACTTAGAGATTTCGGGGACGAAATCCTTTAAGGAGGGGTGAACGTAACACCCCGTATTTTCTATGAATATTAAAATAACGAATTAAATAATACTTAATTTTAAATTTTGGAATTAAGTAAAATGGGTAGCGCCATTGCGTTCGTCTTGGAATTCTGGTTGAGATAGAGTCCGAGTTTGCGTAAATCGACTCTGTATGAGGAAGTTGTGAAGCTTAGAAGATTTCAATTCAAAGCAGAATTAAATTAAATAATAATTAAAAAACTGGAAGACACATTCAAACTTCGAAAATCATCCAATAAAAGATGAGCGGGAAAAATCCCACCCGAGGGTGTCGACTCCCCTAGGGGGTGTCGACATAGGTGTCGACCCACCTATAAGGGTGTCAACAGGGGTGTCGACCCACCTATAGGGGTGTCGACCCCTATCTTCCCAGATCTGGGTGATGAACTCTGAAGGATAAGGGCTTATTTGTCGCGCAGTGGTTAGCTGGGTGACGTGTCTCTTTGGTTTGGATGGCTCTGATGACTCCTATGCTAATCTAAAGGCCATAGTTTGTCTAACGCATCTATAAATACATATCTAAACTTAACCCTAACCTTATAACCCTATTCTATGGTGCCTCCATACTGTCCATCTCTAAACTAGCCTAGCCTTCTTCTTCTCCAAACTAGAAATCAAATAAAAGAGCTTCAAATTGAAGAAAATGTTTTTCTCTTTAATCAACAAAGAAAGATTAGAATCGCTACAATGTCAAGTAATTCTCTTTGTCTAATCCTATCGCTGTAAGTTCAGTTATTATTCAGATTTGAACACATAATAGAAATCATGACTATAATGAATCGAATCTAGAACTATGCCTAATTGTAAGATAATCAATTCCGATTCATGCTTATTCTTTTGTCAAATCTGAAATTACCTATGCCTATAAGACTATTGTGATTGAACCTATCATGTTATACATCAAATTAGTAATTTCTTTATGTTCAATCCTATCAAATCTGTATACCTATGATGTATTTTCCTTAGTTTGCTCATATTCGTTGTTAATGTACAACATGCCTATTGGAACCATGATTCTCGTGTTTGGTACACCTTTACATGCCTATTTTCCCTTATGTCAATTCTTGTTTTTCTTCTTTATCCCCGTTTCGTTTTATTTTATGAGCACTTGGAATTTGGAACCTTGTTGAATCTTAATGTACGTGCGATTGTAATGCGGAGAATTGGGTATAACTTATTGGAGTAATCTTTGACATAACAAGTATATTGTTCATAACTTGAATTGGCTACAATTGTGGTAAATTGGCATACAAAAATCTTGACTTGGACATGAATGGTAAATATGTAAATTGGATAAAAGATGAACATGCCTAACTCGAGGTTAGATTGAGTTGCGGTGCAAGACAACCCGGAACCACCCGGCACATCCAGCAACCGCAACAACAGGTCTAATGTGAGAGATTAATGCATCAAGCCCAAAACCCGAGTTTAGAATGAGTTCGCGGTATAAGTCTGCCTGGAACCGCCCAGCACATCCAGCAACCGCAAACAACAGTTATAATGTGAGAGGTTGGTGCATTAATAAATTAATTAATGCCAATGAACAGACATGCTAAGAAGGGTAAGGTTAAGTAACATATGAATAGGCGACACTTAACCAATGCAACATGTTAATTGAACAAATGGGTGGGGTTAGGTTAAATCAAGAACACTTAACATTATAATACATTGATTAGAAAACCCTAGCAACGAGGACCCATTTCAGTGGTAACCCACATAGATGTATCACGGTACCCTGAACTAGGTAGGGCGGGGCACAATTACTGGGCTAATTATAAGCGGTCAAAATAGCGGCAGGTGGTGCGTCAATGTAGGTTCCGATGGAGTACGGGCGTGCACGTACTACGGATTGGAAAAATCAGGTACTGGGCATCATTAGTTATACACTGTGCATCTTGAATTGTGTTGGGATTCCATCATATGGATTGATACACCCCATGGTGGGAACAGCACAGGTATGTACAAACAAGCGGGGCTGAATAACACAAGTAACAAATACATGCGAGTAGAAGCCGATCGATAAAGGGATCATTTTATTGTGAACACATGAGGCTAGTTGAAACAATTGTTAGTAGGTGCAGAGAAATAGAAATGGGTGCAATAGCATATTCAGTTTATCTT
The DNA here is from genome assembly GCA_030737875.1 of Allium sativum. Lineage (NCBI taxonomy): Eukaryota > Viridiplantae > Streptophyta > Magnoliopsida > Asparagales > Amaryllidaceae > Allium > Allium sativum. The sequence continues at coordinate 55,630,765 of CM060918.1, forward strand.
GCCTTATCTTGTCTTATGTTATCTTGTCACTATGTTATTGTCTTATATTCGGTTTATTCATGTCATGATCATTTTTCTTGTTTATATGCTAAAAATCACTGGCTTACCAGGCTTTATGTTTGACCCGTTTTCTTTCATCTTCTTTTCTTTCGTCCCCCCCCCCCAGGTTCACAAGGAGGGAATACTTCAGCTTAGTTCAAACCTTTTCCAGGTTGAAGAGAGTAGATGTATTGCTTGGATTCTCTTTTATTGGACTATGGTTGTGGTCACTTTTTATTTGGGATTTGTGCTGCTTTAATACTGTTTTATGCTTCTTTATGTATTTGGAGTTTTTAATCAAGATAGAGGTTTTCTTGTAATGATTTGGAAGTTGGGTTTTGAGATAATGGTTGTAATGTTTTAACTGAACCACGCTGCTTATGAAATGATTTCAGTTTTTCCGCTGTTTGTATCTCAGTCTTGTAAATTATTTGTATCTTTTACCTATAATTCTTCACCAAAGTTAATGCATTCCCTTTGTAAGCGACCTTAACGGAGGTGGGGTGTTTCAAAAACCAAGCACCCTTAAGTTGTATATAGATGGTGCAAAGAATAATCGATGGTCCGGCGTTGGAGTTGTATTGATTCAAAGGAAATTCCAGATGAAGGGACAATGACTCACAACTTACCTAGTACAGGTAGTAGAGCTGTTGGATGGATGGGAACATTACAACATATCTTATATTCCGCATATAGAAAATCAGAAAGCGGATAATCTGGCCAACCTAGCAAGTTCTGATAATCCAGAAGAGATGGAGATGATCCCAATCGAGACACTCGTAATTTGATCCAATATTGTAGATCGAATTCAGAAGAGAGTCATGGACAACTCCCTTAAGAAACTTCCTGCAGCACGAAGTGTTTCCAACAAGGGGAAGTGAAGGACGTACCGTCGTTCGTTATGCCTCGAGATATGGCATGCAAGAAAACATTGCTTATTTCCTTTGAAAGGTTATCCCGAGATAGATATCAACGAGTCTTCATTGCTCAATTCACAACCCGTAATGATTCGACAAAATCACTAATCAGCCTCCTGCTAGAAGGGAGACGAACGTGAATGAAACTTCTGACGAACGACGTTTTTAGTTAGAAAGTGAATATTCACATTTTCACTCCCTTCATCGATTATTAATAAAGTAACTCATGCCCCAGACACTGGCAGTAACTAGACATTCGACCGTCGATTGCTCGTGATTACATCATCTAATTCAAAGCTGATACATCATAGGTTTGAATGATCGATGGCCTTAGCCTTGCCCGAAAATTGGCGATTTAAAGTTTAGAGCACTTAGGCCTGGATGCTGATTCATTGTCTATGCATTAGATCTTATTCCTGATGTGGGATTGAAGGCATATTTGCAGATGGATGAGATATGACTATCTGCCTAGAAGCCATATCTTATTTCCTAGCATCAAAAGCGCAAAAGTTTCTATAAGCATGGATCCATTATTCTCCTACCAATTACTGTCCTAGCACCAATGTGACGATATGTTGCTATTAGCCATACATACATGACTTCCTGACACTCAATCCTTGCCTTTAGCATGGGGACAATAAGGCGATTCAAAGGAGATGCGACCTCGTCATTCGCTTATAGTATTTACGTAATTGCCTTTGTCACTCCAAGACCCCAATCAAGGTCTGTTCATTCTTGGGACCGCCATCCCACGATGGGTTGAAAAGATGATCATCACCAGCTAGAGATTTTGGCAGCCATCCCCGACAAAGATTGGGCAAGGAAAAATGGACCAACAAAGAGCATACAATACCATTTTCGCACAGAATAATATTAATTCCTTTAACATGATTACTCTTTAAACCATGACTCTTATATTTCCATGCTTTACTTATTGATGTAATTAACTCAGGTCAATTAATATGTGGATGATGTAGGTATCTAGGATTTGCTATCGATCAGACTTGTAACATCCACATATAGAGTTATGAACAAAACCATAATGAGCTCGACTGAATTGCTCATCTACAAAGCCATGCCCCCCGTCTAAAGAAAGTTTTATGTTTCAAGGTGGATCCGAGATACTATCCACTCCTTGGCTCACACGTGGCGACCACAAGATAATTATGCATTAATCTTTTGCATTCCAAAGTCGGAATCTGATTCTAGATGGACGTAGTTCGACTGTCTACGTGGCTCGATCCTATGCTTGATAGCACTAGAATAAAGGAGGCCGCATTGCCCCTTGACATGCTTAATTTTCAATCATACAAGTTACTTTTACATGATTCCTGAGTTATTGACATGACTAACTCATGCGATATAAATGATCCAGGTACCCAAAGTTCGGTGCCAATCACTCCTCCCACAGATGGATCAAAGGAACACAAAGCCTTAGAAAACGTGATTCAATTGTTTGCCTGATTAACTCTAGTCCTTAGAGCTTAGATAGAAGTATGAATATAGGATGAGTGTGATGGGAACGCCAAGATTAAAGATCACTCGGTCCATGACTCTAACTTTCATGATTCGAGAGAGAGAGAGAGAGTACAAAGGACGGGAAGATGACGTCCACCACTCTAACTCTCCTGATTTGAGAGAGAGTATAAAGGACAAGAAGACGATGTCCACCACTATAACTCTCATGATTCGAGAAAGAGTATAAAGGATGGGAAGACGAAGTCCACCACTCTAACTCTCATGATCCAAAAGAGAGTATAAAGGACGGGAAAATGACATCCACAGGGCGTGATGGTGCACCACGATTAAAGACCGCCTTGGCTACACTTTAACTTGGGCATACGACAGGGAAGTATAAAGGCACTGAGACTAAGTGCCAAAGGAAATGGTTTCCTACCCACTGAAGGATTGGGGGCATGAATGAAATCTGAGCCCACACTCCCCATAGATGGATTGGGGGCAATGTAATGTCGATCCTAATCAATCCCGAACAAGCCCTGTCCAGGCACATTATTCAAGATTCATTGGGGGCATACACAAACACATCAGACATCCCTATTGTTTACTACTTAGTTTAGTAATAATTCTTTATTATAGAAATTATTGTTTGCAGGGATACTGGATTGAAACCCTTGTTTGATTTGTGATGTGATTTATTGTTTATTGCTTAGATTACTAATATGTTGACTACAAGTATATTTGATTTAAATATATGACAAACTTACAAACGTATGACATTGCAAGAATACTACTTCATTAACAAAATGCAGGTGTGTGCAAGATAACAAGACAAAGACGCGAGAGCTGCACTCACAACACCAACAAAAAGCCACGTTCGAAGGTTGACATCGTTGCCTGAAGCTAAATTTTCCGTGAGACTTAAGGCGACGACTAAAAGGAGGCCTTGGGGGGTGATATCTCAAGTGCAACGACGAATGCCACCTTGCAAGCACACTGAATGGAAAATCCAATGACCCGAGCACTTGGATAACTCAATCACTTAAGCTTTGAAAGTAATGTCTCTTTTCCATGCATCCATGTCTAAATTTGAAAGGCCGCTTGAGAACCACAAAGCGGTTGCAGAGTGAACGTCCTTTTGCTAAATCGCGACTGATTTCTCGATTTAAAGGCTTTGGACAAGGGAGGCATGCCATTGCTTCGACTTCTACCTTGCAAGAAAACAAATTGCTTGGTACTACAACTCAAGGTTTAAGAAGTAAGATAGAACCTTCTCCCATGCTGGGAATGTTGGCGTAGGAGGTGCTACGAATGAAGGAAGTTAGAAAACTTCCTCTCACGGTGATCCCTCAGCATATCAGACTGATGCCATTACTGAGTTGAGAACCCAGATGGTTCGGCAAAATGAACTTTTTCGGAAGCGACAAAAAATGATGGATAACTTATTTACTCGGATAGATGGATGGCCGAGCAGCTACAATTTACTCCCTGGACCGAGCACTATGGGAATTCCATAAACAACAAACTTGACTCAATCACTCCTTGTTCTGCTATTCAGATCACATGAGACCCTAGGATGAGCTGGCGACGTCGTCTTGGATAAAACAAGATGCAATCAACTTCCTTCCAGACATGTGCAACATGAAACTTCTGGTCGTAACATTTTCGATGGAAACGAAGAAAATGCAAGAGAAAATGAAAACCTAAATGGAGTCCGATCAACCCCTACTCAAATTCATGTGAATGCTTCAAGTCCAACTCAAATTCAATGCGAGGTTCCCCATTCTTAATGTAGTGGGAAAGTGGAAGCATTCGAAGTGACTATAATCTGACCTTATCGCCACACGAATCGGATCCTCGGAGCTTGGATGGGAGACCAAAGACTAACATGAGTTTGACAAGAGAAAATTATTTTGTATCAAATCCTAACTCATGACTTGATGTGCATGTATGAATTCATAGAAGAAGTGGATTTAATGTTCACCGCGTAGCCAAACCCAGTTAGATAGGGGCATGGGATACAAGTTTCGTGTGACGTAATTCGACTATCCGTGACTTTATGCGCATTTACTATCATTGGAGTTCTAGAAAATCCCAAGCTGTAAATAAAAGAATGACTTCTCAAGACTAACCCGCATACATCCGAGCAGCGGATCACCATCCAAAAATTAAAGGACAAAAGCCAGATTGACGGCTATTATGTATGCGGAATCAAGAAGCAAGAGACTGGCTTCCACCCACTTTAATAATTCATGCTGGAGACGCCTACCCTAAATTGGACAATTGGCGACAACTTATCAAAGACAGAGGCCAGAGTTCTGACGTTAATCGATGCTTCGCCAGAGGTGGCACATCTTAAAGACGGTGTGAGCAATGTCTGTTGCAACTCTTTCACACGAAACATTAGGAACTTCAGCAATCTGTTGCACTTTAAGCCACCATTTTTGACACTTGACTTACATTGTTGCTAAACAATTTTGGTGGCATGCATCTGAATCGATAAACCGCTAGAACGCTTTGGTCACCAACTTCATTGAGTAGTTAAAGGTCTACATCTGTCGACCCAAGAATGACATGTTATTCATTTCTGTTAAACAGAGACCTTGCATTCATTCTGGAAAGATTAGACGCCATAGTGGCATCAAAAGAACGACCTAAACCATCTATGATGTTGATGACAACAATATCTGGTATTCTGGATAATTCTGACTTCAAAGTCTCTTTGTATCGAGACCCACCAGGAGGCCCTGGTGAATTCACCTCTGAAACAGATAGATCCCTATAACTAGTGGTACTAACGTTGAGATGGATGATCTCAATGTTATCATTACAAAGGATAGAGGACCATTCAACCCTTGAAATGATGATAAAAGAAGAAAAGCCTCGGAAAAGACTAACAAGAATGTGTAATTTTGAAAAGGGCCAATTTCATTGATTGAGCCCGCGATCTTGATTGTCAAGCTTAATGGAACCGAGCATGAGAGATAGACTCAACAAGACCGTGATGACCATTTTGGATTATGCTGAAGCATGAACAGAGGGGCTTGACTAACTCCATAATGACATTCATCTACTTACATTAGACGAGTTTTCTCAACCCCGCGACTGATTCGATGAGAGTAACTAAGTTCGCTAAAGACCAGCGAGGCAATCCTCGCTCTCTGGCTAAAGAGATGGGAGGACATCAATGCGAATGTGACTGGAAGATTTGAGTATACAACTCCAACCCTTGATGACTTGCGAAAGAGCACAAAACGACACGGGTTGGCTAAGATTACTGAACCCACAACTCTAACCTGATATGAAGAAAGAATATTTAAAGGCTAGATGACTGGATGACTGATTGGCCTGGTCCAACCCCCAACGACGTTGGGGGAATAAGCACTAACTTCGCTCGTCCTCCGCTGGTGCTAGGAGCATGAGTACAATTGACAGACTAACTTTGAACATGATCCTAACTCGACGCTTGTTTTAGAACATGTGACTTTTATCTTCGGAATATGGTATGATTCGTCTTAGCTATTCAAGAAAGCCCACTAATGGATCAAACATGACTACAAAGACTTGATCCACAACTACATCGAATAGAGTGCGGAGAACAATCCAACTACCTTATGTTTGTGATGATCTTAAAAGAACTGGTTTATACGATTTCAATGATGTTGCTTGCTGATTTGTATATGATCACAAGACTATAAACAAACCAGAGTGATCATGGCTTTCGTATGCCTTAGTGTTATGATTCGATGCAATCATGGAGCCCTAGATTTATATCCTGATAGTCTAAATCCAAGCACAAATGACAGATTCATATGTCGTTTCTTATGCGCTCTATCCCAATGGTCCAAATGCTAGCTCAAAGCACGAAAATTCTGACACCACCCTATGACTTGGATGACTATTTCAAACATTGATTTATACATAAAAGAAAGCCTAACTTAGTAATAGTTTGCTCCAAATTTGGGATCAAACACCAAAGATGTAAAAGTTACACTTCACCAATTCGGTAAGAATATGGAACCGCGTAATCGCAAAATAAACGAATGAAAACAAGTAAGAACACAAAAGAGTTTTTATAGTGGTTCGATTCAACATGAATCTATGTCCAGTTTTAACCAATTCTCATTATGATACTCAAACTTATAACATATGATATTCCCCTAATTACAATCATTTCTCTCTTTTAACTCTCTTTATGATTTAACTTCACTAGAATTTGATGAAGAAAAGTGGAGAGGCCTTTAGCTTTGTGATGAATATTCGATCAGTTAGGTGCTTTCATCCTTCTCCATGATCTTCATAGTGAATTCGCATTTAATTTCAACTTTGGGATCGATTAGAGAAGATTGGAGATCCTTTGAATGGTGCTTGAGAGATTTTCTATGTAGCTTGAATTAGATTGAAGATCCATAGATTCAATCGGAGAGAATTCTAATGATACTTCACTTGAATTTGATCTTCATGAAGTTAGAAATGAGTTGTTGAATCCATAGAAGCCATTAGAGAAGTTATAGATGAGCTTTGAATTTGACGGAGTCTCCTTGTAGGAATGAATTTTCGGTCCCCCTCACAAATGAATTGTGAGGGGTATTTATAGGTGATACTAAAGTGGAGTGGCACTTTGGTAAATATGTGTGTATAGATGGCACCAACGACACATATGCACTGTCCAGCTGTTATGCGACATGGAGCCCGCGTAATGAAGCTTGCGGTATGAATTGGGGGTTGGCGACATGAACATTCGCGGCTTGAATTTGATTTAACTTTCCGCGACATGGAATGGAGGCTTCACTTCTTTTTGTTAGCACGTATCCTCTTATTACTTGAGCTATGGACCCCATAACACGTGAGCCCCCTTTCTGTCAATACACCTGTCGTCTGTATAACATTTTCACGGTTTGGCAATGTACTACATGCGACATGGATGATGGGATAGGATGTGGCATGACAATTAGCTTGTATTAACTCATGGTTTACATGTCAGTGCCACGTGTTGCCATTGTTTGAACAATCTGCGAGTCGCCATGCTTTTACCATGTCGTTAAAGGGGAGAAGCATATGACCTGGTTCCATACATGTGAACTGCGGCATGACCCGTTGTTGCGCTCAAGACCTGGTTATACAAGAGTATCTGGCGCCATGGCTCGATTCCTCCCATTCTAGCGACATAATTCTTGCGGGATGGATATCATACGGCATGAATGATGAGTTACTGAACCAATGCATGTTTTTCACGTGGTATAAACTAATGACTTGCTGGCATTAACTAATGCCCGTTTAAGTCTATGTAACTTTGGACTACTCTACTTCCTTTGAATACATTCAAGGGACTGAATATTCTCACATAGCGATCCTAAGGCCACTGACTTGTTTTTCACATGGTATTTAATTCAATACCTCCAGTTTTGGATAGGAATACTAACGAGCCACGTCAGCCTTATTCATGAAAACACCTCTTTAAGAACGGCATGAGGAAGTCTTTTACATTGTGCGGCATGAAAAGACTTAAGCTTGCATTTACGACTTGATGAGGTATGACATAATGGTGTAATCCTGAGGTGTCTTCCTTTGCGACATGATCTGATTTTGTGTCGTCTTGGATGATACAGCATAGTTTTTTGGCAACATAATGCTGGACGCCTTGACTCCTGTGATATGACTTAAGAGTGACTTGGCATGATTCCTTCCTTATGACATGTGCATTATGTCGCTGAACGATGTGGATAGGAGCATCTCATCATCATGTTGCTGACCGACATGACTCAACCTTGTTCTACGCCATTATATTAGTACAGAATGATTGCTAAGTCGTTTATCTTGAATATAATGCCATGGGAAGACGCGACATAACTCCTGGATGGCTTGACCTGTCTAGAACGGCTTGGTGAGTACGCCATGAGGCTAAATTCCTTAATGATTATGACATGGCTTTGGATTGGTTTTCACATGATGAACCCCACGACTTGCCAAAGAACGGCATGACTCAGTATGATATGGCTCCAAGTCATGGAGAATGGCATATCATCATGTCGGGCTGAACAACATGAGTGTTGAACATGGGTTGTGAAAGTTACATGAGCTACGACTCAGTTCCATACCGTGTCAACAGATTGAACAGTCTTGAAGCATTAGTTTCTGAATTGCGTTTATAACGGGGTTAACATTTGCCCCTCGAAGCTTGTATTTCTTGCTTGCGAGAAATGCGGGTTTCGAAATAAACACAATTTGCATTGAGATTCAGTCGTAGCTTTTTTTTGCTATGGTAAATCATGCTTTGACACTTTGATTTGTTGAACCCCAGTGATCCAAGCATGGAACTTGTTAATTGGATATGATCCATGCCACCTGCTCTGTAATGAAAACAAGCACGTACATGATTTTGGACTTATACTTCACCATCGACTGTCCACAACGATAATGGGTTAATTTAATCATTAAAGAATGAATTATATGAGCTTTTATTTTTGAATTGAATAAAGTGTTTGCATAGAATTGTTTTACTTAATGGCTTATAACTCGTCAAGTGTTATCTGCGCAAATACGATATTCTAATTCAAATTCGCGATAACGCTTAAAATCAATTAATCAACTAAAGCCAACTGTGGATTTCAAACATCATTGTTTCAGCAACTTATATAATGGTATACAATATTGAAAAACATGTATCTGTGATTTCTTTTTTGCTTTTTCTTGGAGAAGCTCCAGATACTCGTGCCCCTTGCTCAAGAAGTCATTATTAGTCTTCTCCATGGGAAGAATTTCTATCGCTGAATGTTTGTCTGCTTTGTTAGTCAGTTCTGACATTGGAGGCTTTGGTGGATGCCCCCGATGATCACATAAACCTGACTATCTAGAAGCCTGCTAACACGGTCTGACAATTTCTAAATTTGTCTGCTCGAATTATTACAATCGCTCGTGCTTGAGTTCGTCATTCAGTCATGCTTGGCCAACACGTTATTTTAAGCATGCTCGACCCGTATTGGTTTTAAATATGTTTGAACATATATTGATTTGAGCATGCACATTTTTTGAAGGTTTCCTATGTTAGAGCCTTCTTTCATCGTCGAATTTTCTGTATCGCTAAACTTTGTTTGATTCGATCCCATGAACTTTTCTTTGGGCTCGTTATGCCGGAAAGTATTAACTTGCAATAATAGGGCAAAGTTTGATTTTCCGTAGTTTGAACATTGCGTAATAGTTCAAAACTTGGTCTGAACGAATTTATAACAAGTTTCTGAATTCGGGTTGTACAGTAGCTTTATGTATAATTTATTCACTTTTGATGTAACTGAGCACCTGTAATCTATATTTAAAAGCTGCAAGCTTACAATTTGAAGTAGTTGAGTCTTTTGGTAACTTGTAGGAGTCAAATCAGTTTGTTGAACAATATGTGCTTCGGAATCTGCAATGTTCTTTGATATTGAGTTGCTTTAAATCTGGCAAACGTACATTTGTTATGTTGAGATTCAGTCATAGCTTTTATATGCTTTGAACTCCTTCATGTTGACACACTGCCCGAGCTCTAGCTTAGTAGACACTTCGAGGTTTTGGGTTGGTGAAAGCACCGAAATTCCAGGTTGCTCAAGAGATTCGAATTGTCAACTCTGAGCCATCCTAGCTCTTGACTTAACAGTGAGCTTATTTGCTTTGTGCCACCAGGCAAAAGACTAGTTGTCATTTTGGAAGATAGATAACTTTTGCTTAGACTGAGTCTTTTATCTGAGTTTCCGAGGTTAGAACCGTTACAGTTTCTGGATTACGAGCGAATAAAACTTTTGTTATCCCTTATCTTCTTGACAATTCGTCAGAGAGATGCCATTTGGTTATTCACCCTTTGACTTTGTCACAGTAGCTTGATTAGACTCAGAAATTCCAGTTTGAACTTGCACATAACTCATGAGCTGTTCATTGATATACACTGGCTTCATTTGTGTCTTTTGCCTTATTTCGATGAATAGTGGTGCAACACTAGCTTAGTTTATCAGAGGATTTTCCTTAGCATAGGTACCCTTTTTAGAGAATCTGTAATAAAGAGTTTTTGCGTGCACTTGGCGGAAAATTCGTTATCGATTGCTCAAGATGACAACAGGTAAATCCAGTAAAGGGAGATAAATCATGAGGAACACTCATAGATTTGAATGTGTTATCAATGTGAAGCTGCTTTTTATTTAGGAGTTTATGACTCAGTAGGCATAATTCACACTGATAATATACTTAATTCATTTATTGACAATACTCGAAATTCGTCAGTCTTGATTTTGGACTGTGAATTCTAGGTGTCGTCCTTCAAATTATCATTGTATTAGATTCAGTAATTGTGAATTGGGTGAAGATGACGATTTGTCTGATGGAATTTCAAATCTGACTTGCCTTATTCAATTACTAGTGATGCCCCAGTCTGCTTGACTTGTGTTCTTAGCCAATCTTCCTTGGTGGTTATGACCGTAGGATTTTTGGTAAATCGAGTAGCTTGTGTGCATCACTTAATAAGTTGTGCCAGGCCAGCATTTTATACAATGCTACTGCGGTATCCATCCTGAGGACCTTGAGCCTTAGGTTTTTTGGAATTTGTTTATTAATGAATCACTTCTCGCATTATTCCCGCATTTGTTCATGTTGGCATTTCTTGTATTTCGGGACGCTTTGTTGTACACTGCAGCCTTGCGATATCATTTTCTCTTCCAACCATGTTTGATATTATAGATCATCCTGGGCTAGACAAAACTTTGAATCTTCACTTCACAACTGTTTGCCCCAGCGCATGATTATCGCTTAACCTTTTTTATAACTTATGTTGATATTGTTGATGACTACTAGCTTCAATTTCCACGGAAATGATATTGCTCTATGGGACTATGCCATATCAGCGTAATTGCCTTTTAAGAATTATTTATTTTCGGATATGAAGCAGAGTATCATCAAGTTCTTTGAGTTACATACGACTGGAGGTTCGTAGACGAGGAAGCTTTTGTGTTGAAAGGCTCTTAATTCGTTTATGGCAAAGAAATTCTTTTTCATAAGAGATTCTTGTGATCTATCTTGACTAGATATTTAAACATTCTCTTTTTAATAAGGCTTGCAACTGGTCGTTGTTACCTGGCCGAATTTCCAAAGTTGAGTTTTTCCGGCACAATGGATTTTGTCAGCATATCGAGACATATCGATTTTGTCAGATTTTCCTTAATTCATATTGTTACACTAAATTCTTCTAGTTTGTTAGCAAAATCTTTTTTGCTTTATCGGCTTATTAAGAGCTTCTAAGCATGCCAATATATTTAGGAACCTGGCTTTAATAGCTGGTTATATACTTAAATTTTTTGAGGAAAAAATAGGTCCAGGATACTTCTTATCACAGAAAGATTCCTTTCTGAATTTGGGCTACTTGTGTGCACTCAACCTTTTCCTTCTAGAGGAATTCCTTTTGTGTCCCGCTTGATGCTTAAGTCGTTAGATTCCTCGGTCTCTGACGGGGAATTTGTACTGGAAAATTCCACCGGGAAGTTCTTGTTTGAGAAAATGTTCGGATCCTTCTATGTTATTAGCTGTGATTTTCCTTTTGTAAGTGGAAGAAGTTATGTTAAGGACGCGAGTCAACCAACCGCTGCTCCCCTAGTCAATCTTGAAAACTTTTGACAGTTCTATTAGTTCTTCAGATGCAGGAAGAGGAGATGAAGCTTTACCGATTGCTCTTTTATGCCTCATGTAGCTTTTTGCTTATGATTTCTTTTGATCGAATATTGTACGATTATCAACCTTCGCTTCTAGATTGTATACACAACTCATTCGATGATATAGAAATGCTTCTGTTTTGCTGCAATTTAGCTTGTGCATTTCCATATGTTCAATTCTTTGTTGAGTATACGTCTTTTGGTTTCTTCAGTATCGTGACGAGCTTGTGGTATGTTTTACAAGCATTGATTTTTTCTCAATGTGATGGTGTTGCCCCCGTGCCAAAGCTCATCACAAGCTTAAAGGTTAGGCATGTCCGACTATAATTGGAATTTCTTGGTCATGTGCTTTTGCCGTCATATTTGGGACTTCCTGGCTTGCTCATGATCCAAGGACTCCAGGTTTAGTCAATCTAACTCATGCCTTTCAATAGAGAATAATTTTCGTTTTTTTATATATTTAATTATGTTTCTCGCTAATCTGGCAGTCCAAACACTTCAGAGACTAAATTTGAATATGTGCCCCCGGGAGGTCTCGGTTTTCGCGCCTTCGAAGAGGTCTTTGTAAATCCGTTATTCGTTGTGACTGAATAATTCAGTCACTTGCAGAATTTGTCGGACGCATTTGAGAAGGTATTTGGGTCCATCGCTATCCGAATTTGGAGGACCCGGTTTATGATCGGACACCCCCGAAGAGGTTTATGAATCCGCCACTAACTGGATTTAGAAGACCTAGCATATGGTCAGACGCCGTATCACTCCACGGGGCAGACGTTGACTCTTTTTACTGGACGCTTGGTTTAACAAGTGGTCTCAGTTATAGAATCAGGGCCTTGAACCTTCTCGTTCAGGAGGTGCCCCTTCGGTGGAATGTACATGCTTTAATCTGTTGTTCGGTGAGTCTGAATAATTCAGACGCTTGTCGAACTTGTCGGATGCCTCCGAAGAGGTCTTTGATCCGTTGTTCGTTGGGTCTGAATAATTCAGACGCTTGTCAAACTTGTTGGATGCCTCTGAAGAGGTCTTTGATCCGTTGTTCGTTGGGTTTGAATAATTCAGACGCTTGTCGAACTTGTCGGACGCCTCCGAAGAGGTCTTTGATCCGTTGTTCGTTGGTCTGAATAATTCAGACGCTTGTTGAACTTGTCGGACGCCTCCGAAGAGGTCTTTGATCCGTTGTTCGTTGGGTCTGAATAATTCAGACGTTTGTCGGACTTGTCGGATGCCTCCGAAGAGTCTTTGATCCGTTGTTCGTTGGGTCTGAATAATTCAGACGCTTGTCGAACTTGTCGGACGCCTCCGAAGGGGTCTTTGAAAACCTTGTGTTTATATCGCTATTCGGCCATGTATTAATGGCGTTGATGATCAACCGGGTGCCCCTCGGGGAGGTCTTTAGTTTGAAGAGTTGCGTTGTTTCACGGGGCGAATGCTAGTCCATTTATCGGACTTTTCATCGCGATTTGTTAGACCTAGGGCCCTGAACCTTGCAATTAAGAAGGTGCCCCTACGGTGAAACTTACCATTTTGTTTGTAGTCGGAGTGTCACATCATTTGATTTCTCAATTCCTGGTGCCCCTTGTCTGCGGCTTTGTACTTCACACCTTCATATTTACTATGGACGATGTTCAAGTATTAGGCAACGAATGCTTGAGCTATCCTTGTCACGATGTGCTGTAGCGGTCACCAGGTTTTATTTGGCTATGTATGTGCTTCCGCTCTTTTAGAAGATGGTTGCTTCATCTGGTTCCTCCTTCCTTTCTTCTTAAGTTATAAGGATGAGGTAGTACGAGCCTATAGAACAGGTCCATTTCATGAAATCGACTGAAGCCGACCCATTTATAGGTCGTCGAGGATAGTAAGTAATGTCATATTGGCTAAGCTCAATATTCTACTTTAATAATCTTCCCAAAGCATATGGCTGGAAGAGAACTTGCTTTAGCGGCTGATCGGTAGGAACTTCGGTAAAGTGGGCTTGGAAGTATGGCCTTAGTTTCCCTGAGCCGATGAGCGGACAATATGCTAACTTTTCCTTCTTAGGATAGTTTAGCTTTGCCTTGGTAAGCTTTTTGCTAATGTAATATGCTAGCTATAGAACTGTTTTTCGTAGAGATGCCCTTTCAGTGACACTTACGACCATCTGGTTTGATTACCGTGACACGTTTTTATTGTTTGACCCTTTGTGACCCCTTCCTTTCCTTTTTCAAGGCAGTGTTTCTTATTTTTATATTTGAGTATATTCCGCATTTGGATCAGCGTTGTTGGGGGTCACGAAGTATCGTCGACTTTCGATGGAACAAGCGCTCGTTAGTCGTCATTTGTCACAATCGAGCTGAGTAAACCTGGCTTTGGCAATCTAGTTTAGTACACTGCTTCACTTCCCTTTTCGATCTTCCAGATGGTGCATTACATTATCACTTTTCATGCAGAATGATGCTCATTGCACCCGACGCTTGGAATGTCATTGTCGAGGCGTGTTATAAATATCACTCAGACTTGTGGAATTACAAGGAAGTAAACATTCCTTGAACCACATGATACTTAACTCGGCAAGTGACTTGCAGTTGGAGATTTGATGTTTCCAACTTCCTACTTTAAGTAGTACCCCTTTCATGAAATATGTGGCTTTATGACATAGTGCCCATTTGCTATACTTTTCATCGTTTAATTCTGGATAAATATTCCATTTGATTTGTAAAGTGGCACTTCACATCATCGGGTTTACTTCATATGATGCTCTTGGTACCCAACATTTGGACTGTCCAAATTGGGTATGTTAACAGGGGTCACCAGAATTTATCAGACCGCAAGCCAGTAAGCATCCTGCAGTATTAAATCGATTTTAGTGACTTTCGATATAATGGAATAATCGAAGTAAAGCAGATGCAAACTTCTCATTATATGAAAATCGACATAGTAATTGCTCAATTACAATTCCCCCTTTTATCATAGGAGGTTAATATTTGTAAAGGAAAGCATAATAATTTTTCATAAGAACTAAGCAGTGTTTTTATGTAGAATGTTGACATAAGCGGTCGTTATACCGGATTCCCAGTATTGAAACTTCATCAAAGGTCGAAAGTTTGTTGATGCCATTTAGATGCTTTTGGCTGATAACATATCTTTGCCGATTAGACTCAAATATTTCAACACCGTCTTTTACTGAGCTTCGGTATGGAAGTGTTAGGCTATCATTGTATGAACAGGAGCTTGTAATTCCATCAGGATTATTGCTTCTGTCGGGATACACTCTTGAGAACTTCCATAACTTAGCATCTTCCCCCAACTTTTATTGTTTAAACGAGAACTATTTGTCATAGTATCAAATACTGGCTTTGCACGGTTTCTTGTTGGAGCCTTCCCACCTGGGCTTGATCGTTTGAAGAATATGCTTTGCTTTTGAGGAGTTGAAAGAGGATTTGTCTTATGCGATTTCCTGACATATTTTTGCATCTTGCTCTTCCTAATACACATCTCAATTAAGCTTTTTAGATGTCTGCAGTCATTAGTATCATGACCAGGCTGGTTGTGATAATGGCAGAAACTTCCAGATGTCGCTGCTTTGTTTGAGATTTTTAATATTGGTGGTGGCCCTGAAAAGAACCCTGCGCCTTTAGTGGCAAAGAAGATGTTCTCCAAGGTATAATTTAGTGGAGTTAAATCTTTAGACTTGAAGAAGTGAAATCTCTTATTCGCTTTTACCTCTTTGTCTCCATATGTTCTTTTCCGCCTTCCGACATCCTTCTTGTGGCTTACTCGATAGGTAGGGGAGAAAGGTCACCTGGACTCATTTCCCTTACCATCATGATGACTACTGTTCTCTATCTGAAAATCTAAAACACTAAGGTACATGCTCCTTTCCACACCAAGTTGTTCTACATGGTCTGCGAGGCTGGCTTAAGTAGCTTCAAGAGCCCGTATTTGATTCAGCAACATCTCATTTGAAGCATCTATTTTCTGGTGCAAATTGGTCACAGAGGCAACGAGACACCCTAGGAGCATGCATGAACTGACTGACCACCCCAACTGCATAAGCGAGGTCTGGCCGGGTGATTGTCAAATAAATGAGATGGCCCACTAGACGCTGATAGCTGCTGGGATCAGAGAAAAGTCATCAACGGAAAGGGCTCCAAGAGGTGTATCGCTGGGTCTAGTACCAAGCATCCCAGTGTAACGAAGGATATCAAATTCTTTTGGAGTTACATAATCCCTTGGAATTTCATCTACGGTTAGGTTGTCGGCTTGAGAAGCGACGGAAGTGTCCATAACAACATTGTTAAAGGTTCCTATAAGCTTAATGTTGTTTCCTGAGATAGGCCCCTTGTTTTCATGTTGTCCCATGAGGCTGACATCGAGCCTTTTCTTTGACATTTGTTTGGGCGGGCAATGACAACTAGCAAGATGAGGGTCTGTACTTCCGGTCTGAAGAAATACCCCTTCATTAGGATTTGCAACCTTCTGGGAAATGTACTTGCTTTCGTATATTTTCCTTGACGGGACTTGTTTGAACACTTCGAGATCTGTTTTGAAATCTTCAATGACGATTTCATCTCCAATGTTCGATTGAACATTAACTTCCTTTATATCATGATCGTGGTCATGGTCTGACACCAATGAGGGTTCATTTCCATTTAGGTCGATTTAAATTTTACGAGGTACCGGATTGGCTTGAGCAACAAGGAGAGTTTCCACCTTACCCATCAATGTTTCATTTTTCTTATCGGAATCGGTGTTAACAACTTTAAACCTGCCATGAGTTATTCTAGCTTCCACAGTTTTAGCGATAGTCGGATCATTGGTTTGTGGAATAGCGGAGACATTTTTTATGGATTTGTCACATCTTTGCCAGTCAACTTTTACAGATATGGGATCTGTTTGAGTGGCCAGAAACATATCAAGCTTATCCCTTAAAAGCTTTGCTTGAAATCGCCATTTGTTGATAAGTCGCCCACAACTGTATCTAGTTGATCTTGAGTTATGCCAACTCCACTTCCCCAAGATTGATTCATATTCGGAAGATTAGCTCGTGGGATGGTGATAATTTTGTGAGCGACACTTCCGGAACTTGTAGCGGACTTATTGTCGTACTTTGTCGGTAGTGGTATAACTTCATGCAACTCTTCTAATTTTGGTAGAAACCTTTTGAATTTGAAAGAGAATTGGTCGATTAGTCCAGATCAAGGATTTATGGAATTTATGGTAGAAGTAGGCTTAGAACTTCAATGGTAGGCTCTTAAGATTGAGAGAAGTGCGAATGCGGCCCCACGGTGGGCGCCAAATGTTTGCTCCAAATTTGGGATCAAACACCAAAGATGTAAAAGTTACACTTCACCTATTCGGTAAGAATATGGAACCACGTAATCGCAAAAAAAACGAACGAAAACAAGTAAGAACACAAAAGAGTTTTTATAGTGGTTCGATTCAATATGAATCTACGTCCACTTTTAACCAATTCTCATTATGATACTCAAACTTATAACATATGATATTCCCCTCATTACAATCATTTCTCGCTTTTAACTCTCTTTATGATTTAACTTCACTAGAATTTGATGAAGAAAAGTGGAGAGGCCTTTAGCTTTGTGATGAATATTCGATCACTTAGGTGCTTTCATCCTTCTCCATGATCTTCATTGTGAATTCGCATTCAATTTCAACTTTGGGATGGATTAGAGAAGATTGGAGATCCTTTGAATGGTGCTTGAGAGATTTTCTATGCAGCTTGAATTAGATTGAAGATCCATAGATTCAACTGGAGAGAATTCTAATGATCCTTCACTTGAATTTGATCTTCATGAAGTTAGAAATGAGTTGTTGAATCCATAGAAGACATTAGAGAAGTTGTAGATGAACTTTGAATTTGACGGAGTCTCCTTGTAGGAATGAATTTTCGGTCCCCCTCCCAAATGAATGGTGAGGGGTATTTATAGGTGATACTAGAGTAGAGTGGCATTTTGGTAAATATGTGTGTACAGATGGCGCCAACCACACATATGCACTCTCCAGCTGTTATGCGACATGGAGCCTGCATAATGAAGCTTGCGGTATGAATTGGGGGTTGGCAACATGAACAATCGCGGCTTGAATTTGATTTAACTTTCCGCGACTTGGAATTGCGGCTTCACTTCTTTTTGTTAGAACATATCCTCTTATTACTTGAGCTAGGGACCCCATAACACGTGAGCCCCCTTTCTGTCTAAACACCTGTCCTCTGTATAACATTTTCACGGTCTGGCAATGTACTACATGCAACATGGATGATGGGATAGGATGTGGCATGATAGTTAGCTTGTATTAACTCATGGTTTACATGTCAGTGCCACATGTTGCCATTGTTTGAACAATCTGCGAGTCGCCATGCTTTTAGCATGTCGTTAAAGGGGAGAAGCATACGACCTGGTTCCATACATGTGAACTGCGGCATGACCCATTGTTGCATTCACGACCTGGTTGTACAAGAGTATCTGGCGCCATGGCTCGATTCCTCCCATTCCAGCGACATAATTCTTGCGGGATGGATAGCATACGACATGAATGATGAGTTACTGAACCAATGCCTGTTTGTCATGTCGAATAAGCTAACAACTTGCGGCATAAGTTAATGCCCGTTTAAGTCTATGTAACTTTGGACTACTCTACTTCCTTTGAATACATTCAAGGGCCTGAATATTCTCACATAGCGATCCTAAGGCCACTGACTTATTTTTCACATGGTATTTACTTCAATACCCCTAGTTTTGGATAGGAATACTAATGAGCCACGTCATCCTTATTCATGAAAACACCTCATTAAGAACGACATGAGGAAGTCTTTTACACTGTGCGACATGAAATGACTTGAGCTTGCATTTACGACTTGATGAGGTATGACACAATGGTGTAATCCTGAGGTGCCTTCCTTTGCGACATGATCTGACTTTGTGTCGTCTTGGATGATACAACACAGTTTTTGGCAACATAATGCTGGACGCCTTGACTCATGTGATATGACTTAAGAGCGACTTGGCATGTTTCCTTCCTTGCAACATGTGCATTATGTCGCTGAACGATGTGGATAGGAGCAGCTCATCATCATGTTGCTGACCGACATGACTCAACCTTGTTCTGCGCCATTATATTAGTACGGAATGATTACTAAGTCGTTTATCTTCAATATAATGCCACGGGAAGACGCGACATAACTCCTGGATGACTTGACCTGTCTAGAACAGCTTGTGAGTACGCCATGAGGCTAAACGCCTTAATGCTTACAACATGGCTTTGGATTGGTTTTCACACAATGAACCCCACGACTTGCCAAAGAACAACATGACTCAGCATGATATGGCTCCAAGTCGTGGAGAATGGCATATCATCATGTCGGGCTGAACGGCATGGGTGTTGAACATGGGTTGTGAAAGTTACATGAGCTACGACTCAGTTCCATACCGTGTCAACGGCTCGAACAATCTCAAAGCATTATTTTCTGAATCGCGTTTATAACGAGGTTAACAGTAGTACACTTGACTTGCATAGGAAGACGACGTCGTTTGGCATTAACATGTGCATGTACGATTTCACACGGGAGCCAACAATACTGCATGACTTATGATGAAGGAATTCAACCTCTTGATTCGACGAGGTCTAAATGATTACTTGATCATCTTGACCACTCTAGCCATGGAATTTGGCTCGATAAGCATCAACAGAAGCCGTGCGATATATGACAATCCATTTATACAAGAAAAAATTCATATGACGGAGCTACTCAATAGGGCACAACAATCTGATAAAGCCTCCTCAAGGGTGGATGACGTTCCAAAAATATTCAGCTAACTTATTCAAAATACATCTCATTTGCAATAAGATGTACTTTAGGGGGCAAAATGATTAGCCTGCTTTGTGACCAGACTACCCAACGCCCAAGTACTCTATCAGGAAGGCACTGATGGCTTGAATATGAACTGGCTGAGATCGGCATTTTCTTGGACGAAGTAAAATAAGATGGGAAAACTTGGATTTCTACGCACATAAGCTTTGGGTCGGATTCAATCATTTCAGATCAAGCTAAGGCAAATATGCCTCACTGACCAAACCGGATCGGGTAATCCGAATCGGGTCATCCAGAGCGGGTTAGCTGGATTGGGTCATCCGGATTGGGCCAACCGGATTGGTTCAGAGTGGGGGGGGGGGATCCGACCCGCCTGAGATGATGAATTTTGGATAATTAAAGACCGTTATCCCATGTTCTCCACTACTTCCGAAATCCTCTCTGATGCTGCCACGTAGCATAACCAACCTAGCACTTGCCCGCAGTTATAAATACAGTAGAATGCAACAAATTAACGGATTATTTGGCACTTCATTTATTCATGGAGCCATGGCTGAATTTCTCCAGAGAGAATCACCTTCTTCTCCAATGAAAATCAATGAATTCGAAGAGAATTATTCATTGTGTTTCAGTGTCAATATTCATTGTAATTCCGGAATGAAATGAGAAACTATAAAGTGGATGTAGGCTTGTAACGCCGAACCACTATAAATCTCGCGTCTTTGCTTGATTTTCTATGTTTTTAGATCATTATTCTCCACAAATATTAGACAATTGGGTGTTAGTACCAATTTTTGGTCTAACATTTAATCGTTTTGAGCATTTTCTAATTCTTCTTCTAAAATGACATTTTCATCTTTTAATAATCCTATCTTAATTTCCAATCTGTTTTTTTATCGATATGATCCTTGTTTTTTTATTGCCCTTTATACTTATCGTCTAATTCCATATTAATTTCTGGAATTTCACTATAAGTAACTTTGCGACATACCTCATTTGTATCCACCATAAAGCATACGTTTGCTTGTTCCATATCACTATCGCTCTCACTTTATAATGAGGAAGAATCAGAATCATTCCAAGTGACTTGAAAAGCTCTTCTTTTCTTTTTGAATTTTTCATTTTTATTTTTGTTATTTTCGTTGAGAATCTTTGGAAAATCTTTCTGCATATGCCCAAATTCATCATATTCCAAGCATTTGATAGATGTCAGATTTGTTGAACTTGATTTTCCATCCTTTTGAAACTTTGTCATTTTCCTGAACTTGTTATAGTTTTTGGCTATGAAGACAATTTCATCTTCGTCTAAGTCGGAATATTCTTTGTTGGCTTGAAATGTTATATTTTTCTTTTTAGTATTTTGTTCCTCTCTAGCCTGCAGGTTAGCTTCATAGGATAACAAGTTTCCAGTTAATTCTTCAACTCTGAGTTAAGAAAAGTCATTTGCCTTTTCTATGGAAAATACTTTCCTTTCCCAACCAGTAGTAAAAGAATTAAAATTTGTGTAACTAAATCAAAACCTATGAGCTTGACCTTGAGTGCCATAAGATTATTTTGTATAATTTCGAATCTAGTATACATATCATTAATGGACTCACTTGCTTTCATTTGAAAGGATAAAAATTGATTTTGCAAAATTGAGATTTTAGCTTGTTTAACTTTTATGGTACCTTCATGAGTATTTGTAAGGTAATCCATATATCAAAAGCAGTAATGCACATCATGACACGTGAAAATTCATTTTAATCTAATGCAAAAAAATAAAACATTAACTGATTTTGAATTGTTAGAAGTTGCAGTTTTTTGAGCATCAGTCCATGCACTCAATTCAGCAGTTGTGGCTTCATATTTATTTTCAGTGGCGGACCAAAATTTCAAACTGTTTGCTTCCATTAAATTCCTCATACGAGTAGACCAATATGCATAATTTGACCCATTGAAAAGTGGAGGACGTTGTGTGGAATGACCTTCTTGAAATATACTTATACATTCCATACAAGTGATGCAAATGCAAGTTCCTATAATTTGATCAAATCTTGCTCCGACACCAACTGAAAGTCTACATGAGTGGATCATGTGTAGGCAAGTATGAATGTGTATGCTAGAATAACATAAATGCTAGTAAGAAAAATGCACACTAAATTTTTTATACTGGTTCAGACCTCCCGTCCTACATCCAGACCCCAAGCTCACCTTCGGTATTTTACTATCACAAATCCTTGCTTCGCGTAGAGGAACAACTTAATTACAACAGAGCATCTTGTCCAATATGTATTCTAGTTAACACAAATATTGACTAATCAATACACAATCTTCCAAAATATTCTTGAGTAATAATTGCTTTGAAGTGCAGATATGTATGGAAGAGCAGTAGATGATTGTGAGTGATTTCAAATTGCTTGAGCATTGATAGAGTATATAAGTAATAGAGTGTGAAAATATGATCTTATCCTTGAGTGTTGAGGCCTTAAATGGTGTTGAGGAGTGGTAGTTAAGAAGTAGTATCCATTAGTCTTCATCCAAGAGTTGCATTGATTGGTATTGAACAATTGTGATGAAGAGGAGTGAAAGTGGCTATTCAAAATGTGACATTTGCCTATTACTTTTATTGGCCAAAATCCAGGTCAGTCATTTGGTTTTTATTACAGACGACTAAATGCATTTTTAGATATATATTTTTTAGCCCGAAAGAAAATCCAGACATTTGGCTAAAAATATCAGACGTTTGATCTTCAAATAGATAGTTTTCTGATCCTAAAATCAGACGTCTAGATATATTACCAGACATCTGACACTGTCAGCTATGCATGTTTTGTCTCCTTTTCTCCTTTCTTTGTGCGTACTCTTTCTTTCTTCTTGAATTTTTTTAATCAAAATAAGCATATATATAACAAAAGAGAAAATCTAGCCATTCTTTAATGGCTCACTAAAGCAGATTTGTAGAAATGGCTATAGAATCTGTGCACACAAACTAGCAATATAAAACAAACAATAATAACATAAATACGACCACAAACCATTCACGCCAAGAGCAATAGCCAATCAAATGGACTCTTACAAGTTGCTCACCAATCATAAAGACAACTCTATAGTCTCCACTACTCCTCAGAACGGCTGCGGAGAACCTATAAAAGAGCGAGCCAAGCCCAAAAGCCAACATACGAGAACAATCAACTCTCTCTAAGCCCCATCTCTGAAACATCACTTCTAGCAACAATAGACCTAGGGAGGCTCGATCCAATAAGTACATGTAATTCAGGACCTGCAGTACTAGTAAACAACATTAGATTAAAAAGGGGAAGGGAGTGGGGAGGAGAACAAGCTAGCGGGAAATAGTCTGCACATAACTAACAAAAGGGATCAACCAATCCCGGGCCTGGAGGTAGGCGGTACTGAGGTAACACCAAAGGTACTTGCCAGCCTCCTCAAGCGGCAGCCAATTGTTCCCTTAAACAGCCTACCACGAAACACAAGGAAAACATCATTCCTTACCCTCCAGATGATGCTAGGAGGGTCCATAAGCAATACCTCCATAATTGCCTTATTCTACGAGCACCGGATATGCCAGTATATAGCACAAGGAATCAGATGGAAGAGGATCAAAGACGTCATCCCACTAGTATCTCAGTAGATCAACATGAGAAGTGGCATTACCTTGGAGACCAACCAAATTCTCGAAGTAATTCCAAACAGCTCTGGCAGAATAGACATGGAAAAACAAATGAGCTATGGATTCCAACTTACCGGCTCTATAGCATCTGCAATGGGACACGATTAAGATGCCAATCCTTTAGAGGTTCTCGTCTATTGGTAATCCATCGTGCATGGTTCTCCACATAAACAGAGAAACCTTCAGAGGTAGTCGGATATCCCAGATGAAAGAAAAAGATGGAGACATGGATTAGGGGTCCTCACTGAGTCTCACGCCACTCTGATGGAGAAAGGACTGCCATGTCATATGGACTCACCACTACGTGAATCCAAAAAGCACTTCACGGATTGCCTCCGTTTCCACGTCTCACTAGCACAAGATGGGATACCGGTGTATTTCGCGCCAATAAGACTATGGTACTTAGAGTGGAGGAATGTCGCCCATAGGAACCGTTCGCTCCAAACCATTCCCAAAACTTGCAAGCAAAGTAAGTATAGATGTCCTTTGGATTTCGGAGGCCTAAGCCCCCTCACTTTTGTGACGACAAATGATGTCCAAAGAAATTTAATGGTGGCGATAAGCATTGTCCTTTTTACCCCAGAAAAAGGATGATGACAACGATCGACAAGAGTGGTAGATAGAAGAAGTAGGAGTCATAGCAGTAAAGACATGTGATCCAATAGAGTCCAGAACATTTTATGAGAACCAATCTGCATGCCTGAGAAAAAAGAGATGCATTCCAACGAATGATCTTTCCCCTGGCTTTGTCAGTCAGGGGATCAAAAATGGCGTTGAACTTTCTACCTCTTTGTATGACAATACCGAGGTAAGGAAAGAGAAGGGAGGCTGCATTGAAAGTGTGAAGGTTTCGGTCCAAGAAGATCTAACTAGAGACAAGTCTTTTGCAGGGACGAAGCAACTTTTAGCAAAATTAAAGAGTCAGCCCAAATACCTCTCGTACTGCTGAATGAGGCTAATAAGGAGACGAACTGAGCGATAACCATAGTGAAAAGGATAATGTCGTCTGCAAAAGTTTGAGAAGAAATCAGAGGACAACCCGAAGCTATGCAAAGCCTCTAAATATGCATTTCTACCATTGGTCGGTGCAACCCACACATGAAAGCCTCGGTAGCAATGACGAACAGAGAAGGGGAAAGTGGGTCTCCCTGACGAAGTCCCGTTCTCGCCTTGAAATACCCATTGGCCTACCCGTTAATTAGAATGGAGAACTAATAGTTAGAAATGAGCCACAAGAAAATATCGATAAGGGGTTCCAAAAACCCGAAAGCCCTTAGAACTTTAATAACGAAAAACCAAGACAAGCAATCGTAAGCCTTATCCATGTCCAACTTAACGACCACATAAGAACCTGTGACCTTTCGATCGATTTTAGAAATCGGTTCCTAGGATAAAAGGACGTTATCCGTGATTAAGCGTCCTTTAACAAACCTCGCCTAAGAAGAGGAAATAAGACGTTTTAGAAACAAAGTTAGACGAGATGCTAGAACCTTAGCCGTAACTTTGTTAGAGAAATTACACAAGATGATCGGGAGAAAATTCGCGCACGAACAAGAATTTTCACATTTGGGGATAAGTACCAAATTGTTGGACATCCATCCCAGAGGGCGAGCTCCACCTGAGAAGAAATACCAAATAACAAGGCAAAAATTTGCATGGATAATCAGCTAAACACTCCGAAAAAAGACTCCGTTGAAGCCGTCAGGCCCACTCGCACAATCATTACTAAGAGCAAAGACACCAGCACATATTTCTTTTGAGGAAGGAGGTACGACATGATCAACACTCTTTGAAGGAAGAACCAACCTGGAAATGAAAACTAGTAGGGCCGGATCGGAGAAAACCACTGAGGGAGAATCGAGAAAGGATTGGAAATGAGATAGAATAAGTTCTTTGAATTGCTCTGGCGTGGAAGCCACAGGGAGATCAGGGTGTAGAATCTGATGGATCGTAAGAGTATTTTTCTTCTTACAAATAAAAGAATGGAAGAACTTATAGTTCGTATCACCTTCGACTACCCGCTTAATCCTTACCTTATGGCGAAGATAATCATTTTCAATATGAAGTTCCAATGAGAAGGCCAGCTAGGCAATTACCCTTGCCTCCTCGTTACCAGAAGAAGGATCCTTATCAAAAGATGATTCTGCTAAAATAAGAGTCTCTTCGACCATCCACACACGGTCGAAGATATTCTTGGAGACGTCCACGTTCCAAGCCTTGAGGCAAGCATTAAGACGCTTCAACTTAAGAGAAAAAAAACAAAAGGGTTTCCAAGAGTGGTAGAGTTCCACGAATCT
Source organism: Allium sativum (assembly GCA_030737875.1). Classification (NCBI taxonomy): domain Eukaryota; kingdom Viridiplantae; phylum Streptophyta; class Magnoliopsida; order Asparagales; family Amaryllidaceae; genus Allium; species Allium sativum. Next base: position 55,656,621 of record CM060918.1, read on the forward strand.
TCCACCATTCGATGGAATGTGCAGTAGGATCTCCACATACTCTGGAACCTAAACGAGGAAGGACTAGAGAGAAAATAAGGCGAGCAATGAAGAATCGTAGAAGCATCATTCAAAAGGGTACGATGCATATGCGAAACGGAGAAAGAGAATGGAAGGTTAAACCAACCTTTCGATCTGAATACTATATCAAGTCTAGAACGAATCTGTTTATGCCCCTCCTAGTTATTACACCAAGTAAAGGCCAAGCAGACAAAAAAAACATCGATAAGACCTGAGATAACGATGAAGGCATTAAAATCCGCCACCGGTGCTTGGTTAATAGAGGTGCCTCCCCGCTTCTCGGCTTGGCAGGCAACGATGTTGAAGTCACCACCTAAGACCGAGATAGCAAAACCCAAATCAAAATGCAAGAGGATGTCAGACCAAAGGGCCAATCTCTCGATTCAGTCACACTTAGCGTAAACCGCTAAAAAAAGAAAGGAGGCAGAAAACGGAGGAACCGAATAAGCGACAAAGAGAAGCTAAACCAAGTCAAAACAGGACGGATCACTACGTCTTTTAACCAAAGGATCCAAATCTTCGCAAAGATGTTGGCTAAGGCACCCCCAAAGCTAAGGGAGAGAACCGACTTCGTGACTTCCGCAGGACCCAAAAAAGGTTGCAGAAGTGCTATCAATCAGACAGAGTGCTTCTTAATGATGTGTCTTAGCCTAGTCAAAGACGCATCGTTACCAATCCCAAGAGCGTTCCAGAACAAGAAATTTTCCGTCCAGAGGAAAGTACCCAATGATCAGAAGCAATAGAAAGCAGAAACTCTCCAATAGGGATGGAACACGACACCACCACTCAGATCAATAGAGCGTATGTCGAGTAAATCTCACGATCTGCTCGGATGCCACTATAGAGCGTGTGCGATCTTTCTTTCTTCTTGTATCTTTTCCTTGTTGTCAAACTTTGTTTTATGCTTTATGTTGAATTGATCTTTTTGGCATTTTCCTGAATAGACTAATGATATATATAATTCTTTCCATTATGTAGTTGTCGTCATCAAAATCAAAGAATGATTTTATGAATAAATTTTAGCTTTCTGCCTCACATTCTTAAACTTAGTAATGTTATGATCCTTTCAATTATTATAAGAAACACCTACTTTCTCATAAAGGGAAGAATCAATTAGATTTTCATCGATTTCATCAAGAAAGTCCTTGTATTCTTCTTTTATCAACTTCAGAATATCACTATCCTTCAAACCATTACAATTCTTGATTTTCAGTATTTCTTGTAGATCTTTAGATATTGTTGAAAAATATAAAATTTTCACCGTTGAAATTTGACACAAACATCGTATCCATCGTCAGACTAATACAATCTATATACCCCTCTTTAGAGTGTCATGAATTAACATATCCAAAAGGAATATTCTTCTCTGCAATATTTTGTCCTTAAAATTAAATAAGATAGGGTTATGATCACTACTAGAATTAGCAAGACCAAATGCATTTAACTCGGGAAATTTGTCGAAGAAAAAATGATTACAAAACGGTTTATTAATTTTTGTTGCAATTATTTATTTCCTCCAAGTATATTCAAAATTAGCAATCAGAATATTCATCAGCCCAGAGCTAGCAACACAATCAGTTAAACCAGACAAATGTTTAAAAGGAACCATAGACTCCCATTTTTTGTCATTTAAAGAATTTATATTATTTAAGCTCCCACGAACTAACCAAAGAATACTCACCTCATACGACTCCGTAGAAATTTCAGTCTAAAGCTTATCTCTATCTAGAAGAAAATTACTAGTATAAATAAACATAATTCTATATGTCTTACCCCCAAGTTTTTAGCAAGAAAGGAAATAAGCTGATAGGATTTAAATTCAATGTTGATAGACCAACTATTTTAGACCTACTAAATGGGAATCCTACCTTTACTTTCACCATCATTATTGTCAATAGTAACCTAATAATTTTGCCTCTTATTTTCTAGATTCACAATCATATTATCATTCAACTTATTTTTCAACAGGCCCACCGAAGATGGCATAAATTTGCTAAGGAATTTGACTACTTTAAACTGTTTGTTTGGAGCATTCAATCCCCTATCATTCTAAACAATAATATTTGTTTAGTTTTACTTCACCTTGTTGTCAACACTTTAGAAGGAGCGTATGAAACTGTTTTTGAGGTCCCTTTCCTCTTATTTTCCATATTATTAGCATCAATTTCATGAACATATTATTTCTCTTTACATGTTCTAAACATCATATCCCTTTGCAGGTTTAGCTGGTTACATATCCAAAATGGAAATAAGATCAATGATATTTTCTTTCTTTCTCAACATATTTGGGATCGCCCTACATTCCACTGGAAAAAGCAGCAGATATGGTGGTCACTTTCTTAAAAGATTTGGAATAACTATACTTTCCATCTAAAGAATCTAGTTCATCTGATATGGTATTGCTTTGATTACAACTGAGTTAGTCATTGCAATTATTATCAACCTCTAGATTATGTGAATCCAATACTGCAAATTGATTTTATGTAAGTAGGTTCTCAGAATCCTTACTTTCTAATTGTAATAATTCATTTTGTACATTTTTATAATGTTGTTACCCCTCATTGATTCATATCGTTATTAGTATCTACAGTATTGTCTTGAGCACATTGATTTACCATATCAGTAACCCATGTTGTAAGGTCAACAATACACGCACCATAGTTGATTGGAGTTATTGCATTAATAATGTTTGTTAAATCGTCAGTTACACTATTCCACTCACCAATATGTTGTATTGTTCCTTCGAGGTTAAATCTCTTAGACCCGAATTTTCATAGTCCTGTGGACCAAATAAATCTAAGCCCTTGATTTAGATGGGACCCACCTGAAATTAGGGGATCGGGTTGCTTTGGTCCACGGGACCACGAAAATCCAGGTCCTGGTGATCTCGTCCCTGCTCCTTCCTTACTAACATGATTATTCGAATCATAGATCGCGTTATGATTCTCAATAGTTTCACTATTTGTGCTAACGGTAGTTTGAACATTTTATTCAATACTTCAACATCACTATATATATAAAATTAGCCTTAACATGCCATGCCCTTCATTATCATTTTGAACTTCCTGCTCCATAGATTTTGAATTCACTTTTGGGACCCAAACCTCTTCCTTTTTCTCTCTACGTTGTGATAGTGAGTGACCAAACACTTTACACAATTTGAAAATTGTTGTTTGCAGCAATACTGTTTGGTAACAGTCAGCTCATCACCTATGTGTATGACCACATCCATTACATTGAGGAATTCTGACCCCACATCCATTTCAACTAAAAGCTTAATCTACTCTAGACTCATCTGCAATAATTATGTTTATATTAATTGGTTGATCCAAAACAATTGCAATAGCGCTCAGTGCCTCTTTATCTTATAATTTCCAATATAAGATTTAGAAATTTAACTTATATACGCACTGTACATAACAAATATTTTTTAAATCTCATTTTCATATTCCATTTTTTTAAAATAATAATTTTATTATGAAACAAAAGTGTTTCACCCTTCAAATTCTCTCACAATCTAAACTGTTTTCAAATCAAATAATGAAAAGTATGCTATCCATTTAAAGCAGTTGAAATTTTACGAATGGTTTCCATGTACGTTCAGCATAACTCTTTAGAAGTAAATGATAGGGCCTAGATCCATAGATATATAAAAGAGGCCGGCTATTTGAACACAAAATTAGACACAAATTGAGTGATATAAAATCTAGACCGTTGGATTTTGTGTCCTTATATGGAGAGGTGCAATTCAGGGGATCATCCAACGATTGAGATCCATTGTGTCACCAATTGTGTTTAAATGTTGCGTCTGAACAGACTCCCGCTATAAAAAAAGGATTGATATCTTCCACTTGTCTATAGATATAATAGCAACCGCATTTGAAACACACATTTTCTTCATTTTATTCACCACAATTGGTTATATATATATATACACACACATACATACAAACAAATATATATATATTTAAAATCCACAAAATCATGTCACCTCTTCCCTTTGCCACACAAAGCCTCCTAAATTGACAACCTCAATCTCTCAGTCGTCGCCCCCGTCATGGATCATCTTTCAGTTTCAGTCATAAAACGAATTAGTGTTACTTGCTTCCTGTTAGACCAATTAATCAACAAAACTGGTTCGAGCATTCGCTTTGCCCAAGCCCTAAGATCTAGGGCGACACACCACATAAGCATATTTCATTCAACGTTATTCACGCCATCGCTCCCTTGGCCAACAATCCCAAGTTGATCAACATATCTAGAAACCATAGTCGCATGTCTAGTAATCGACAAATTTACACAATCGAGCCTTCGAGATGATTCATTAAGACCAGCGTCAACTCTCACCGCCTCATTCCCCGGCCTCCAATCTAGAGGACGACCTTCATCATTTCAACCCTATAGTATTCAACACATCAGAAAGGAGCTTTGAGGATGCCATTAAAATCGCATCAGAATGTTTTTCTATTTTTTGACCTCATTTTGAAACTTTATTATGCAAATAGTTGGTTTTGAAAATAATTATGTTTATATCTCGGTTTTAGGCAATTCAACGCTGAACTGGCCAATATACACTGACACAATTTGAAATTGCATCAATGGAAAAAAATGCATTGACTCCACGCCAATGCAAATATTAATTTTTTTTCCCTGATGCCAATGTAAAATAAAAAATTACTACAACTCAATGCCATGTTGGCCAAACTAAACTACAAACATAATTATTTTGGAAACCGAACTATTTACGTAATAAAATTTCAAAATGATGCCAAATGGAAGAAAAATCTTATTAAATATGCACTGACACTAGTACTGTTCCTTGCATTGAAATTTTATTATAGCTTTTGAATTGTTACAAAGAGCTTTACTAGGATAACCAGCGTAGAGCAAGTATTATTATACTCACGCATGTGATTGGCTTAAGCAAACATTTTTTGCCATAGTAAATGATGTGTGGGTCCCACTACGATAGGTTTCAGCCATGTCAACCAATGGGATAGCAAGTATCAACATAGTCGATGTGTTTTGCATCTCCCTTGTTATAAATAAATTTATGGCATGGGCACCTATCAATATGCAAACATTTCCGGACACCTATTTAATTTCATGAAGGACATGAAATCTATTAAATAAACACTCTTATCCAATTTTGATACTTGAATTGCACATTAACTATTTTGTTTAATATCCAGTAGACTTCAATCCGTTGGAGTGAGGATTTATTCCAGTTGTTTATATTGCTGTTGAATCATTGATTATTGGAGATGCTACCATAACTGCGTAATTAAGTAGGGGGTTTGTTATTGACACTTAAGTATTGTTAAGCGGGGGTCAATTTAAAAAGAAAAAAAATTTTGTTAAAGGAAGTTTCAATGGAGAGAGCACCCCTTAACAAATAAAGTTTATTTTACCAAATTAGCCTTCTTTACAATAATCCATTTTTTAGTTGTTAATTAAAAAAATCATACGGTATATTTGTCAAACTGTATCGGATTTTTATACCAAATTATCAATAATCTCATTTGTTGATACGCTTCAGATCAAATGAAAATATATCATTCACAAGAAATCGATATGAATATATTGAACAAATATTTTTTATATGGTATCCCACCGCCGAATTTGTCGACACCCCATTTCGCCCACTTCGGCAACCCGACAATAAATGCAAATATCAAAAATGATAAATAATGTCGAACAAAAATATATAATCTAGCAGACCTATGTCATTCATGTCGTTATGTAGTAATTCACTTATTTCTAGACGATGATAAATAGAAAAAAAAATTACCATCATTCACTGAACAGAAACCCTAACCTTCATCGTTTCCATGGCATTATACACTCGATTTCACATACCTTGTCAATGGATTCTCCACAATCTTAGGATCTTCGGATGAGCATTTCACGTTTTTTGTTTACACCATTATTTCTCCCCAAAACGATCGCCATTTTTTTGTTTGCAAATAATCTAGGGATTTGGTTTTTTGCATTTGAAATTGATTGGGATTTGGGATAATAACCAACTTTATTATCAGGGTAAACAAGGAATGTAAAAAATTAAGCACGTGACACTCTTAACAATCTTTTTATGATTGGAGTGTTTTGAAAATTTCACCCCCCTCCCCCCAACAATATTTGGAGTGTCAATAACAATACCCATAAATTGTACAATGTAACGTGGACGTCATGCAATACAAACAACTGATAATCAATAATAAGCTAAATCGATGTAACTTAAAAAAAAAACTTGGCACTTATATACAAACTTTGATAGTATGAACCATAGTATTATGGCACGAGGGTCCGACAGAGTCGAACCCATGACCTCTAACATCCGGCTCATGTGCTCTAACCAGCTGAGACACGGATAAATCTGATGGTAGTAGTGAATTTATCAGCCATTCAAAATTTTCACTTTTTAGTTGGTTTCAATCACCATTTTTTGGATATTTTATGAGATTTATGAAGGCATTTATAGTATTATTTATAAGGGGTGTTACGGTTATGGTAATTGTCATTATTATCACCAACCATAACCTTCACCATTGTTGATGGTTGTAAATTTCAGTAACTGTCACCGTAACCATCTATAATGGCTAACCGTCTATTTCAAATTTTAAAGAATTTTGTACATATATTTCTAATTATATGTATGATCATTTATGGTAAATTCATATAGCTATAACTATTTTTTATAAATGTATTTACTTATATATAATGACAATGCATGCGTATATTTTTAGTTCATGAAGGGACATATTATTAATATACAAGCTATTCCTTTGACTTAAGTTATCAATTTTATATCTGAATGTTAAATATTGTATGAAACAATCACCTGTGGTTGGTATGGTTAACCGTGATAATCTAATTTTTTTTAACTGTTACCATAACCATTACAATTCTAGATGATAACCGCGCAAATGGTTGGTGCGGTTGAGCATTTGATGGTTCAACCGTAACAACCCTATTATTTATGATGATATTTTATTTTGGTTTTATTAACTTCAAAGTTTGATATTAACAAAATTATTATTTCACATTATAAAAAACTTTAAATGAATCAAGATTTTTTTTGGTAAGACCAACCAGATTTTAAAGTGATTTGTAATACTTTTCTCATTACAACAAATAGTGAGTAGAAAATAATACAGGAGATTGATGGGTTGCTGATCTGCTACATATGTTGCCTAAATCTAGAACATAATACACCACGAAGGGTGAACTCACTCAAGCACAATTACGTACACAATATCACTTATACTAAAGCAGTCGGCAGTCCTAATTTCAAATCCAATTGCAAGTTATCAACCAACACAACTTTCATACAACAAAAGAACCAAAAAGCAGCTCTATCACCATATTACACGAATCAAAGGAACATTGTGACACCAATTAGGGAAAACTGAAACACAACAGCTCCAGAATATCACGACATTCAGAATACTGAACCTTTATGAATCAAAATTATGTTCACAGTTATATCGAACGTAACATGCTTATCATAAACTTCATGCTTGAAAAATGAAGTATCAGTACACAATTTATTATTTTTCCCCCCAGTAAGAAGCCAGGCATTTTTACTCTAAGCTTGTTCAGTCATCTATAAAATCAACCTATTCAATTCAACTCATTTATAAAGCATTTGTTTCATTTCTATAATATTTTCTTCATGATTGTGGTTTCATTTTCATTGTGATTGTATTATTCTTTGTAAAATATTCTTTAACATATAGGATATTGACAAATATGAGTTCAAGTAGCGAATCAAGTGATGTCGAACAAGAAGCTATTGAGTTGATAACTACCCATATTGGAAATAAACATTATTCAAGTTGGATTCCAAGACAACTATACAGAAATGATGCGTTGAGCGGAAGAGAATATGTTTTTAATGTGCTTAATGGTTATCGCTAGATGCTTGGACATGTTCCGTTTTCATGCAAATGTTTTACTAGATGCATGTGAGGCTCTAAAGACTGATGAGTTGTTGCGCGATACACAACATGTCAAAGTGGAAGAACAAATGTGTAAACACAGTTGGTCATAATGATAGTACCAGAGTTGTAACATATATGCTAATGATAGTAATAGAGTTGTAACATATACTTTTAAAAATCTGCATTTTCTTACATTTTATTTCAATATTCTAGTGCAATAGTCAATTACTTATTGTGAAAATTCATTTTTATCCATATTATCTTTTCATATTTTGGACTTATAAGTCGATACTATGCCAAATGAACGTTTTGACTTTTTAGAAGTAAAAGCATTTATCATATAAGCATAAGAACTTCTGCTTTGAGTTCCCAAATGGGCACTAAGAGTTTTGTGTCGTTCCCAAGAAAAATACAACTCGGTATCAAGGTGTGGCTTGACACTCTATACCCATCTGACCCCAGTCTGACTCAAGTCATGTTTTCTTACTTTTCCATTTCTCGACCCAAGTCCTTCATTTTTCCTAGGTTCATATTAGGTGCAATTATGGTCCGAGTTAAAAAACTCATGTAAACTTTTTCGCTTGTTATTTGATATTCCCTTTATCTTGCCTTGTTATGTTATTTCCAAAGTACTTGGGTCATTCTTTTGTGATTTGTTTGTCCAATTCGCTCCATAAATTTGTATAAACTCATGAAAAATTTGGTTATAGCAGTTTTGATTTGATTTTAGTTAATAAAATATAAAATTTATTATTGTTTTTGTTGTCCTATGCTAATTTAAATTATTTCTTAAATCAATTAGCTAATTAAATCGTCGGTTGTGATATCAATATTAAGGGTGCGTTTTTGATGAACGGTAACAGGGTATTTGAGCATGACATGTTTGTAAATGGAGAATGTTTTTTTTGCTATGAACAATGGTATTTGAATGGGTATTTCAGATGTGTTGTTTTGTATTATGCTTTTACTTTTTTGGCAATGCAATATGCATTTAATTTTAACATTGTAAAAAAAATACTATTTTGAAATATCAGTAGAAATACATATATAATTTCAAAATAACAATAGGAAATACAAATATAGAAATATAAATTTAAAATACAGGTACAAATATAGTTATAGTTATAGATACATATACAAATACAGATACAGATACAATAGTACGTTTCAGCGTAGGCTTGCAGTAACCAACAGATCTCTAATGGTATATTGAAATGTTGACATTTCTTGGTATCCATTTTGTTGTATCTGTTTAGTGCCTCTGCTCGTCACATTTCTCAGAGCATAATATTTCTCTAAGGATTCATCAGGAATAAGTTCGGGATCATCATTAAAAGCCATAAAATCTAGATCACCACTATTATATTTGCGTACGTAGTTATGTAAGGCCATTGTAGCTACGACAACTTTGACTTGAATTTCAAATGAATATGTTGGCATACTCTTCAAAATGGCAAGCTTTTTTTCCAAATGCTAAAAGTTCTTTCAACGACCATCCATAAACTCGAATGGTAGATATTAAACAATTCATTGGTAGATTTTGGTTGATTCACGGTCTCACGAAAACGTGGAATATGATACTTCATATTTCAATAAGGTGGTAAATATTCAGTATGAAGTGGATATTCTGAATCAACCAAATAATACTTTCCAACTAGAGGTTTCAGAAAGTTGGAGTTTCTATCATTTATAACCAAATTAAAATTCTACTATCATGTGTAGTCCCTTACCAACCAGCCATAACATAAGTAAACTGCAAATTGTGTTACCTGCTCTTTGAAATCGTTCGCTATGTTATGTATTTGGGAGCCCAGTAACTATTGTACAAACGAAAATATCAACCATTTCGCTAGTACAAATTTATGCCGTTGAAGAGAGACCATGATGTTGTAGTTTGTAACATAACAAATAGAAATAAAGTCTTTTCATATGAAAATAATTATGGCAACATTGTTGATGCCCGTTCAAAATGTTGTTGATCCAAACTAAACCGGTATATTCTGAAGTATTAATCCATGTGATATAATTCCTTCGTGCATTTTGGCATACTGTTATCCCGTATAAATCAAGAAAATTATCTAAATCGAAGGATGAATTGGAGATAGACAATTTTAATCAAAATTACATAATTCACAGTGGTAAATTTTTATCAAAAATTATATAATTCACCGCTTAACACTGAAACTAGATATCTGGAATAAAACTACATCTTAAAAGTGTTTATGGGATTGATTTCCAGACCTAAAGTGTTTTACAATAACCACAATATATCTTCAAACACAATTGTAGACAATAATTTAATCAATCAAGTTAGTCTACAATTTATAATATCATTCCAACCACAATTTATAATTTCAGGTTCTGACAACATTCATAAACAGATCTGAGCTGTATCAAGGAACGGGAAAAAAAGGAAACTTCGGTAATGGCGACCACTACTTCAAAAACTCCAAAATCTCTCTCAGAATTCGTATATAATTCAGATTCAGATCATCGCCATGCTTTTCCTCCAGATCTAAGTCTTTCTCTTCAACATGCAAACCGTGGAAATTCTCCAATTACAGGTAAACCTAAATTTCCAGATTTTAAATCAACGAAGGATTTCCCAGATCTAGTAGAGAAAGGTCATAACTTGATTAATCCGAGTAGCTTTAAGCAATCGAAGACTTGGTTGGAAATAATTACTGAGAATAATTATCATAAAAATTCTTTCCAACTTAGATTTTTGAACCGGAAATTAAGGGAGATACCAAACTAGCGGTAATCAATGAAGAATTAACTAATAAGGCTAGAGAAAGGTGGTTTAACTCTATTGTTTTCTATATCTTCGGTAACAGACCCTATTATAATTTTATCAAAAGCTATATTGACCGTAATTGGGGTTTCAAGGGAAGTTATCAGTTGTATTCGAGAGAAAATGGGTTTTATATATTGAAATGTGGTAATGAAGAAGACTGTGATCGTATTTTAGCAGCTGGACCATATTACTATAATAAAAGACTTATCTGTATGAAAAAATGGCAGCTTGGAGTTAAATTTTCTAGGGAGTTCTTGAATTCAATCCATATTTGGATATATTTACCTAATCTTGACCTGGATTTCTGGACTATAGAATCAATAAGTAAAATAGCATCAGTTTTGGGTAATCCTATGAAATTAGACACTGTTACAAATTTTTTTGCTAGATTTTCATACGCCAGAGTTTATGTGGAAATCAATGTGGATTTTAAGTTTCCTGATATGGTGCATATTCAATGTTTTAATGGAGAAATAATTTGGAAAAGGGTAGAATATGAATGGGTTCCTTCGTTATGTTCTAGCTGTAAAATATTTGGTCATTCGAATGTCAATTGTAAATCAGTTAAAATTTAGTCTCCTAAAGATAAAGTTACTTTAGAAAATGAAATGGAGATAGAAGATAGAGTTCCAGACCATATGAATATGGATAGCGGTAATGACTTTGTTAAAGGCTGTAACGTTAAAGTAACCTTATCTGATTCAAAGAAAAGTAAAGTTCAGTCCAGTAATATAGAAATTGACAATCCATTTAATGTATTAGAGACATATAATGAGAATATGCAGGATAAAGATGAGGAAATTGAAGAGGTTGCCGCTTATAGTAACGGTAAAAAGGAAAAGTCAAATGGAAATATTAGAGAAGTTGGAAAATCAAGTGGGTATAATGAAGCTGATAATATGCAAATGAATGAGGAGATCAGCGAGAAACATATGAATGATGTTATGGAGGAAGTATGTGAAGCTGCTAATGAATTGCATAAGTCTGATAAGGTTTATGGTAATTTCAGTGAGGAAAACAAAACAGTAGAGAAAGGGGTCTTAGAAGGGATGGATATTAGAAATGCAGACGTATATTAAGATGCTCTAATGAATGACTCCGACAGTTCCTATACTTCTTTTAGTTCTGCAAGTAGCTTTAAAAAGAGGAGAACTAATTTTAAACCCAGCAAATACAAAGAGGTGAATAAGCTTGTATACGATGAACCATTGGTAGAAGAAAACCCGGAGTGGAGTAAACTTGTACAACAATTCCAACTTCGATCCAAATCAAGAAAAGCAAAAGGAGGGTGAAAAAATATAGCTGGAGTTACCAATGGAGGTTTAACTAAGAAAAGTTAGAATTTGATTTATGCCTTCTATGAGGTGTTGCTGGTTTTTTCTGTTTAGTGTATGTAGACTTGTGTGGAGCTGCTGTGTTGATGTGCTCGGGAGTTTGCAGTTGTTTTTGACTACTTTGTTTAGCTGGAGTTTGATTACTGTTGTGATGCGTCTATAGGAGTCTTCAGTGGTTTTTGTAGTAGTGCTTTTGATGGGTTTTCCCTTTTTTTGTTTGGTAGTTTGCTGTGTCTTTTAGATTGAGCTAGATTTTATTTTGGTTATGTACAGTATTCGTTTTGGTGTGCGTTGTATTTTGTGTCCAGCTCGATCTTTTATTTGTAACTTGGTTTATGTAATATAAGTACCCTTTTATTTTTTTAAAAACATTCATAAACAAATCTGATAGGTGCCATTTTAGATCTATGTAACAACCCGGAAAATCTGAACCAGTTTGAAAATTTTAATTTGGTTATTTTAGTGGATTTTAAATATTTTAAATAATAACGACGAAAAGTGAGTTTGAATCGATGTTTGAAAATTAATATAATTAATTTTAATTATAAACAAGGCCTAAAATGGCGCGGTAGTTTCAAAATTTGAATTCAAACTTTGACAGACTGTGCCGGGTGCAAAATAAAACGGATTCTAGTGAAACCAAAAATATTTAAATCTGTTAGTGAATATCTTTCTAAAGAATCTGAAAAATCGAAGTTTCATAGCGGGAAGAAAAAGTTATGGCTAAATGAATTTTCAGAAAGGTCGCTATAGAGTTTATATAGCCCGTGAAAATGGCCATTTTGCAAACGACCTCAGAATTCGACGAAACGACTTTTGTTGGATCCGGGATGTTAAATTATTGCTAGGTTTCAAATTTCATAATTTTTGAAGCTAGTATGTGAGTGTGGCAAAGGAAAATGTGTTTGACTGATTTCTATTAAATTAGATCGACCAGAAAAAGGCCATTTTTCAAATAGTCTCAGAATTCGACGAAACTAGTTTTGTTGGGACCGTATCGTCAAAACATAGCTAGATTTATTTTTGGGAATTTTTAGAATCAATATGTGGCCCCGGCAAATTGAAATTTATAAATAGTTGGGTTTGGATTGGTGTTCCTATGAGATAAGGGGTATTTTTGGATTTTTAAAATTTATAAATATAAAAAAATCCTATTGGTCGATCACTTCTTTCTCCCCGTCTTCTTCTCCGAAACCCCCCAAACCGACGATGGAAGTTCTTCAAAACTTCTCCCTTCGTTTTCTCCTCCCACACTCAACGAAACCCACCCCCTCCTTTGGAGTTTTTTGTAGAGCGTCAAGAGGGCTTTAAATCAAGACAAGAATCAGATTTTTTTCGTCGAGGATACCGGGAGAATCGATGCCAGGAAGTCTCGGACTTCAAGCCGTCGCCCAGCCTCACCGCCGCCGTTGAGCTGGTCCTCTCTGGTGGCGCCGGCAAGCACTTCCAAGCCCTTAGACGTTGCGTAGTCCGATCGTCACCCCGTTGCGCGGATTACGAGAAAAATATAAACCTAGTTTAGAACATCAAAACGAGGTAACGACTGATTTTAAAATAAACTATATTATAGCACTTTAAAGCACTACGGTTTTTGATTTCACTGTAAAAATCATATCTTTTTCGTTTTTTGACGAAATTCAGTGAAACAAGAGACAGTGGACTCATGTGGACGTCTTCTACATTCTAGAAGAGACCAGATATTTTTCTGAGCCTTATGCTATTTTTAGTGGAGTGGAACCTAAGGTGAGATTTTTGAATTATAAACGATATGGAAAACGACGATGTATAAATTATATAGTCGATGTATGAGTTATATAAGCGTTGTACACCTCATGTATAAGCGTTGTATAAGTTGTACGTTCGATGTATAAGTTATATATGCATTGTAAAAATTATATATGTGTTGAAATAGAAGTGAAATGCTTTTATATATATATATATACAAATATACGCCCCTCACCACAAACCATGGACGATATTTATTGGTTGTAATTGTCGTGAAAATTGGTTGATAGCGAATGGTTGATTGGAATTGTTTGTGGTTGAAATTGATTGATTGTGGTTGAAAAATACCCGTTTGTGGTTGAGAATTATTTGGTTGAAACCACATAGGATTAGTTTGTGGAAATGAAAAAAATATACATGCCGCCTACGTGCGAAATAGATGCATGAAATCCCCATTGTCACAAGCTACGAGGCTTTAAGGTAGAGCGAGGAGCCGTACTAAGGACGGCCCCGGTTTTAACTACCCTGCCGTTATGCTGCCGAAATTTTCTGAAATATTCATGTGTTAGAATTATTTTCATTTGTTAAAATTATTTTCATATGTTGAAACTGCATTCATGTGTTGAATAGAAATTCATTCGTTGAATAGAAATTCATGTGTTGAATGGTATTCACGTTTTAAATAAATTGCTTTAACAATAAAAATCACATTTTTATCATATATACGAATTATAGAAAACATTCATGTGTTGAATAGAAATTCATTGGTTGAATAGAAATTCATGTGTTGAATGGTATTCGTGTTTTAAATAAATTGCTTTAACAATAAAAATCACATTTTTAGTATATATAGGAACTATAGAAAACATTCATGTGTTGAATAGAAATTCATTCGTTGAATAGAAATTCATGTGTTGAATGGTATTCGTGTTTTAAATAAATTGCTTTAACAATAAAAATCACATTTTTATTATATATACGAACTATAGAAAACATTCATGTGTTGAATAGAAATTCATTCGTTGAATAGAAATTCATGTGTTGAATGGTATTCGTGTTTTAAATAAACTGTTTTAACAATAAAAATCACATTTTTATTATATATACGAACTATAGAAAACATTCATGTGTTGAACAGAAATTCATTCGTTGAATAGAAATTCATGTGTTGAATGGTAGTCATGTTTTGAAAGAAATTGTTTTATAATAAAAATCTTATTTTTATCATCTATATGAACTATATAAAATAGCTGTGTTTTGAAAGAAATTGTTTTATAATAAGAATCTTATTTTTATCATCTATATGAACTATATAAAATAGTCGTGTTTTGAAATAAATCGTTTTACAATAAAAATCACTTTTTTATTATATACATGAATTATTAAAAATAGTGAAGTGTCGAAATAAATGTCTGTTGGATAAAAATATCATTTTTATCAAATGTATGAAAAGAATATGGTTTTGAAATCGAAGAATCGATTATATATATATATAATTAAAATATATCGAATAACGAAGCTACAGTTCGTGTTTTGAAATCGTGATTTCAAACGATTAGTGCGGGAGATCTGACTATCGGATTTTCCCGAAACCGTTGGGTTCGCCTTGGAAATATCTTTCTAACGACACCCACTTTGTGAAGATCCAACGGTTGGATTGTCTAGAATGTTTAATTCAAATCTGAAGAAAAACAGCTCCAGAATCGATTATATTTATATATATATATATAAATATAATTAAATTAAATCGAATAACGATGCTGCAGTTCGTATTTTGAAATCGAAACTTCAAACGAGTGTACCAGGAGATCCGACCGTCGGATTTTCCCAAAACAGGAACCGTTGGATTCGTTTTGAAAAGATCTTTCTAATGATATAAAATTAGTGAAGATCCAACGGTTAGATTTTAAGATATGTGTAAATCAAATCTAAAGAAAAACATCGCCACGGTCGCGTTATGGCCTGAAGCGTCGTTTGAATAAATTGGCTATTTTTAAATAAATAAAAATATGGATAAATCATTATAAAATATTATAAACGATATACAATGTGAAATTTAGAAACTAACTGAAGGTTATCTAAGTCGAGTGGTTTCCTGGGTTTTGATCTGATGTTGGTTTTGGCCTTCGGGGTTAATATTCGGGAAATCATTCTCTTACTGATTTACGGTTAGTGACTAATGAATTGGAATAAGGCGTATTTTGTGTTTATGTAGCACTTGTTTATTATATATGCGAGTTGCTCAGAAAGACCGGGTTTATCCCATTCTGAATAACTGAATCGACGATAAGAAGTCGAAGATGAAGATGGAGGTTGAAGACCGGAGATCTTCACCTCGGTTGGATGATAACTGATGTCCTGATTAGGAGGCATCCGGAAATATGGATAATGAGTGGTGATCTTCCAGACGTACGTGGGGATCGATGGGTATGCGAGGTATATAGTGCCTCCGGTTTCGTTCAGACCCAGAACGGACTTGTAAATGGACTGTGTGTCTGACATTGGAATTCATTCCGTGTGTTTGTTAACCATCAGTTGCATGGTGTGAATTTCCTGTGTGGCATGCTAAGATGCAGTGATCAAGGCTTCTGTTGAAAAGCAAAGTCATGTGGTTGACGATCAAAGCACGGCCTATGTGGCATAGCTTTGTGTATAACGTGAATTCGCGAGCCTCACATCCCGGTATGAACCAGAAACAAGAGAGGACATCAGGGAAAGCATGTGTTTCATTCTACCTAGAGGTGGTGTAAGTGCTTAAACTGACTGACATATATATTATTTTCACTTGTGTGGTTGTTGCTGTTGCAAGGCGCCTCAGATATATCAGTCGATCCGGGATTGATGGAATCATTCGTTGGCTCATTTACGCCCCAAAGGGCGGGGAAACGTAGTGTTCAGGCATAATAATCCACATCGACGGACCGGCCCTGACGATCCAAAGGGTTGATGCGTTCTGATCCTGAGACATGGGCTAGATTGTCTCGAATTCGGTAAGGACTATCTTTTGCCTTGGTTCATGATGGAAATCCATTTTCCAAATACGACACCGTGCGGTTTTGATTGTATACCTATATATGGCGACATGATATATGGTATCCATGCCGTCTATGGTTGATATTTATGATTTATTTATAAAATTAGAAACTAACTGGAAACGAGCTAAGATGGATGGTTTCCTGGGTATTGGTCTGATGTTGGTTTCGGCCTTTAGGGCTTATACTTAGGGAATCGTTCTATTACTAAATTACAGTTGGAGTCTAATTAAGAATTAAATGACACAACTTACATTTTAAGTGTTTTATTCGTATCAAGCATATTTTGGCCATTATAAGGTAAAACTCTATCCTCCTGTTTGCGTTGCATTATGTGATGGGAACTGAGTCTTATAATGTAACACCCCGCGAATTCTATAACGTTAAGCTTCACAAATTAAAGTATAACTAATTCCAAATGAAAGAATTAAGGGAAATGGGTTACGCCGTTGCGTTCATCTCGGAACTCTGCTTGAGATAGAGTCCGAGTTTACGCAAATCGGACTCCATATGAAGGAGTTATGGCCTTCGGAAGTTTCAAAATAGAATTTAAATTCAAACAGCTCAGTTTAAATTTCAAAATTTGAATTTCAGGTTCAAACTGGGCTGGGCGGGAAAATTCCCTCGCAGAGACCAGGTCGACCATAGTGTCGACTTGGTCCCCCCAGGTCGACCATAGTGTCGACCTGGGTGTCAACCTGCCTGGTCGACCTGGCTGGCTAGGTCTGGCTCTGGCTCGGATTTCTGTGGCCCTATGTGTCACTAGGGCTGACGTGTCACCTCTTGATTGGCTCTTTGAACTTTGAATGGCCTAGATTCCTCCTATCTTCATCTGACGGCTCAAAACAACTTAAAAATCTATAAATACGCCCTAAGTCTCAACTGAAAATTCGCACAAAAAAATAAGAAAGGAGTCGTCATGCTGCTAGGGAGGAATTGAACATAGCCATCAAGAGAGAAATGCCTAAGAGACAAATCAAATTCAGAAGAAGAACAAAGTTTAATCAAATTAATCAACGCAACGTTAGTCTACCTGTAACAACCCGAAATTTTGGGGCCAATTTAAAATTTTTATTTCAGAAAATTTTATTAGAAAATACGTCAGAAAAAGAGAAAGAAGAAAATTTGTATTTAATAATAATAATAATATAAAGTTTTTAAATAAGATTTAGACGTTGTTAATGAGATTTATAAATATATGTTGATAAGTTGATTTATTAGTAATATGTTAATTATGCATTCATTTCATTCCTTTATATATATATATATATATATATATATATATATATGTGTGTGTGTGTGTGTGTGTGTTTATTTCACTCACATTTTAAACCTTGTGCATGCAACCTACAAGGATCATATTTATTTTTTTGCATTGAATTCTAACGTTTCACTATAGTTTATATTGCATTCATTCGTTTCAACTTAATTTTCGTTATTTTTCTATACATGCATGCAAGTCTCTTACCTCGTTTTCAATGCATGCATTCATTTATGTCCATGTTAATGGATTAAATTATATCTTAAAGGTTTATTTAATTTTATACTCAACTAATAAAATGTTAGATTGTTTGTCCATGTTTTATCTTTCATAACTAAGTAAAACATTTATCTACAAATAGTGTAAACAAATAAGAAAAAAAGAAATTAGATATATTTATTTACAATTAATGTAAATAAATATAGAAAAGTAGAAGTAAACATTTATTTACATTTAGGTAAATAAATAAGATAAAAGAATAGTAAAAACATTTATTTACAAATGGTGTAAATAAATAAGAAAAAGCAATTGAAAACATTTATTTACATTTAGGTAAATAAATAAGGAAAAGAGAAATACTTATTTACACTTAGGAAAATAAATAAGGAAAAGAATAGAAAACGATTATTTACAATTAGGTAAATAAATAGTGAAAAGAATACAATTTATTTACACTTAGTGTAAATAAAATAAAAGGATATATAAAGTATAATTTATTTACAGTTAGTGTAAATAAAACAAAAAGGGTAGTAAATAAAACAAGTGATATTTTATCGTCATTTTAGATGCGATAAAAAGAATAGACTTTTATAATTGAAATAGTAAAACGATTTATACTTATATATATATATATATATATAAAAATTAAAACGAAACACGCGCGGTAGTTCGCGTATCGACAATCGTAACTTTAAACGGTTATACCGAAAGATCCGACCATCGGATTTTCCCAAAACTCGAATCGTTAGGACCGCATTGGGAAGATCTTTCCAACGATATAGACTTCGTCAAAATCCAACGGTTAGATCTCAAGATATGTGTTAATCAAATTTGGTTGAAAACAGCGCCAGGGTCGCCCATTGACCCGAAGCGTCGTTATATTAATTTAAGTTATTTTTATTTAAATAAAAATAGAAATAGGTCGTTATTAAATACCAATAACGATATGAAATGATTTCAAGTTATATATATATATGCGAGAATCATTTGAAAAGTCCGAGTTCAATCTCATTTCAAATGAGTATACGACGTTCTAAGTCGAAGATTTAAAGACGGTGATTGAAGACCGGCGATCTTCACATCGAATGGATGTGTTGCTACTAAGACCCATGAGAGGAGTAGCTACCTTGAAAGGGTTTCAGTGGTGGCCGTTCAGACGTAGTGTTGATTTGTACGGATTTGACTTTCGCTCAGACCCAGAGCATAAGTTTATAAATGGAATGTATGTCTGACGTTGTAGTCCTTTATACTACATTCGTTGATCTCTATTAATAAATATCTGTTTGGTGATTAACACCCTTCTCTGAGACATATGAGCTTAGAGGTTATATATTGGCAGAAATCAATGGTATAGTATGGACTGACAATGTGGCATGCTAAGATGCATTGATCAAGGCTTTTGTTGAAAAGCAGGCCTTGTGGTTGATGATCAAAGCACGGCCTGTTTAGGCGTAGCTTTGTGTATAGCGTGACTTCGCGAGCCTCACACCCCGGTATGAGTCAAAAACGGGATATGGACCGTAGGGAGTGCACACGTTTCTTTCTAGCTAGAGTGGTGTCAGCGACCTGCCAGCCCTGACATTTTACTTATGTGGATGATGGATTTTGAGGCGCCTCGTTAATTTTATAGGCCGTTGGTGGTCATACTATAGGTCCAAAGGGACCGGGAAACGTGTGTTCAGGCATAACTAATCCACTGCCCATAGGCGGGGACCGGCCCTACCGCTTCCAAGGGTTCACTGCGGGGAATCCTGAGGCATTTGCTAGAGTGTCTCGAATCGGAGAGGATCTTGCCCCTAGCCTCGACTCATGATGGAATCCAAATTTCCAATACGCCCTTGCGGTTTTGATTGTATAACTAGTATTGGCGACATGCTATATGGTAACCATGCCGTCTAGGATTGATACTTATGATTCAAATCTTTTTATTAAAACATATATACACTAATAATAATATCAAATCCGTTTTATACGTATCAAGCATCTTTTGACCATTATAAGGTAAAACCCTATCCTCTGGTGTGCGTTGCATTGTGTGATGGGACTTGGGTCTTATAATGGTTTCATTTTTCCAAAAAGACATTGCGTTATTTCTCGATTTACTTTGGTTTATGCACTGGCAATCCATAGGAATAAACCCGTTCCGCGAAAGTGGCGTGGTCCTTGGATTTGTCTTATTAGATATGTTAGTTTAGAATTCTCACACCAGTCCCATGACTGACTCGTAGTTTGTTTCACTTTGCAAACTCGGGTGCCCTCTTTTCCACACGGGCAGTCGAGTAGCTTTTTGCAGATATCTCTCTCTTTAGCAGGATCCTGGATCGAAGCCTAAAGCAGTGTCCAGAGCTTAGAAGTCTTCCGCTGTTTAATGTATTAAATCTGTTGTAATTTATCTTCCGCTGTAGTTTACTTTATTTGTACTCTGATATTCTGTACTCTGATGTTATATTATTGTAATGTAATACAAGTCTGCTGTTATTGTTCTGATGTATTGTATTCCCAAAGTTAACGTATGCGAGTTTTGAACGGTCTTGGTCGATTTTGCGATCGATTAAGGTCGGGCAAAATCCGTGTCGTTACAGGTGGTATCAGAGCTCTGGTTAGCTCAAATCTTTGGGATACAACTCATTAGAACTAAACAAAAGACTCATCAGAGATTGGATTAGTAATATCCAATAAGAATACTCATTAGAGATAGGACCAGCGGTGTCCTAGAATGAGAAAACTCATTAGAGATGGGGTTAGTAATGCCCTAGGATGAGTTCAGAGTGATAAGCTTATAATTAACGTATTTTGATTATATATAATCTATTTTTGAAAATATGATTTTAAATATATAAAAGTATATATATATTTGATAAGTTAGTCAACAAATAAAATTAATAAAATAAAATTAAAATTTGGTTAGATAATTAAACAACATTTAGCTACATTCCTTTTCGAGGACGAAAAGATTTTAAGTGGGGAAGACTGTAACAACCCGAAATTTTGGGGCCAATTTAAAATTTTTATTTCAGAAAATTTTATTAGAAAATACGTCAGAAAAAGAGAAAGAAGAAAATTTGTATTTAATAATAATAATAATATAAAGTTTTTAAATAAGATTTAGACGTTGTTAATGAGATTTATAAATATATGTTGATAAGTTGATTTATTAGTAATATGTTAATTATGCATTCATTTCATTCCTTTATATATATATATATATATATATATATATATATGTGTGTGTGTGTGTGTGTGTTTATTTCACTCACATTTTAAACCTTGTGCATGCAACCTACAAGGATCATATTTATTTTTTTGCATTGAATTCTAACGTTTCACTATAGTTTATATTGCATTCATTCGTTTCAACTTAATTTTCGTTATTTTTCTATACATGCATGCAAGTCTCTTACCTTGTTTTCAATGCATGCATTCATTTATGTCCATGTTAATGGATTAAATTATATCTTAAAGGTTTATTTAATTTTATACTCAACTAATAAAATGTTAGATTGTTTGTCCATGTTTTATCTTTCATAACTAAGTAAAACATTTATCTACAAATAGTGTAAACAAATAAGAAAAAAAGAAATTAGATATATTTATTTACAATTAATGTAAATAAATATAGAAAAGTAGAAGTAAACATTTATTTACATTTAGGTAAATAAATAAGATAAAAGAATAGTAAAAACATTTATTTACAAATGGTGTAAATAAATAAGAAAAAGCAATTGAAAACATTTATTTACATTTAGGTAAATAAATAAGGAAAAGAGAAATACTTATTTACACTTAGGAAAATAAATAAGGAAAAGAATAGAAAACGATTATTTACAATTAGGTAAATAAATAGTGAAAAGAATACAATTTATTTACACTTAGTGTAAATAAAATAAAAGGATATATAAAGTATAATTTATTTACAGTTAGTGTAAATAAAACAAAAAGGGTAGTAAATAAAACAAGTGATATTTTATCGTCATTTTAGATGCGATAAAAAGAATAGACTTTTATAATTGAAATAGTAAAACGATTTATACTTATATATATATATATATATATAAATTAAAACGAAACACGCGCGGTAGTTCGCGTATCGACAATCGTAACTTTAAACGGTTATACCGAAAGATCCGACCATCGGATTTTCCCAAAACTCGAATCGTTAGGACCGCATTGGGAAGATCTTTCCAACGATATAGACTTCGTCAAAATCCAACGGTTAGATCTCAAGATATGTGTTAATCAAATTTGGTTGAAAACAGCGCCAGGGTCGCCCATTGACCCGAAGCGTCGTTATATTAATTTAAGTTATTTTTATTTAAATAAAAATAGAAATAGGTCGTTATTAAATACCAATAACGATATGAAATGATTTCAAGTTATATATATATGCGAGAATCATTTGAAAAGTCCGAGTTCAATCTCATTTCAAATGAGTATACGACGTTCTAAGTCGAAGATTTAAAGACGGTGATTGAAGACCGGCGATCTTCACATCGAATGGATGTGTTGCTACTAAGACCCATGAGAGGAGTAGCTACCTTGAAAGGGTTTCAGTGGTGGCCGTTCAGACGTAGTGTTGATTTGTACGGATTTGACTTTCGCTCAGACCCAGAGCATAAGTTTATAAATGGAATGTATGTCTGACGTTGTAGTCCTTTATACTACATTCGTTGATCTCTATTAATAAATATCTGTTTGGTGATTAACACCCTTCTCTGAGACATATGAGCTTAGAGGTTATATATTGGCAGAAATCAATGGTATAGTATGGACTGACAATGTGGCATGCTAAGATGCATTGATCAAGGCTTTTGTTGAAAAGCAGGCCTTGTGGTTGATGATCAAAGCACGGCCTGTTTAGGCGTAGCTTTGTGTATAGCGTGACTTCGCGAGCCTCACACCCCGGTATGAGTCAAAAACGGGATATGGACCGTAGGGAGTGCACACGTTTCTTTCTAGCTAGAGTGGTGTCAGCGACCTGCCAGCCCTGACATTTTACTTATGTGGATGATGGATTTTGAGGCGCCTCGTTATTTTTATAGGCCGTTGGTGGTCATACTATAGGTCCAAAGGGACCGGGAAACGTGTGTTCAGGCATAACTAATCCACTGCCCATAGGCGGGGACCGGCCCTACCGCTTCCAAGGGTTCACTGCGGGGAATCCTGAGGCATTTGCTAGAGTGTCTCGAATCAGAGAGGATCTTGCCCCTAGCCTCGACTCATGATGGAATCCAAATTTCCAATACGCCCTTGCGGTTTTGATTGTATAACTAGTATTGGCGACATGCTATATGGTAACCATGCCGTCTAGGATTGATACTTATGATTCAAATCTTTTTATTAAAACATATATACACTAATAATAATATCAAATCCGTTTTATACGTATCAAGCATCTTTTGACCATTATAAGGTAAAACCCTATCCTCTGGTGTGCGTTGCATTGTGTGATGGGACTTGGGTCTTATAATGGTTTCATTTTTCCAAAAAGACATTGCGTTATTTCTCGATTTACTTTGGTTTATGCACTGGCAATCCATAGGAATAAACCCGTTCCGCGAAAGTGGCGTGGTCCTTGGATTTGTCTTATTAGATATGTTAGTTTAGAATTCTCACACCAGTCCCATGACTGACTCGTAGTTTGTTTCACTTTGCAAACTCGGGTGCCCTCTTTTCCACACGGGCAGTCGAGCAGCTTTTTGCAGATATCTCTCTCTTTAGCAGGATCCTGGATCGAAGCCTAAAGCAGTGTCCAGAGCTTAGAAGTCTTCCGCTGTTTAATGTATTAAATCTGTTGTAATTTATCTTCCGCTGTAGTTTACTTTATTTGTACTCTGATATTCTGTACTCTGATGTTATATTATTGTAATGTAATACAAGTCTGCTGTTATTGTTCTGATGTATTGTATTCCCAAAGTTAACGTATGCGAGTTTTGAACGGTCTTGGTCGATTTTGCGATCGATTAAGGTCGGGCAAAATCCGTGTCGTTACACTACCCAAAGGAGCGCATCTCAATTTCAGAATTCAGAATTCAAGATTCTGCATTCGATGTAAGTATAGCGACCTTTCAGAATATGAATAAAAATTATGATGTGATTCGATGTGAATGAAAATAGAATTGTGTTATTGTATTGTGTAAAATTCTATGTATTGTGATGGTTCTATCATGACTTGTGTATAGACGTTTGTGACATAAATTGATTGATGCAAGCCTATTGAACAATTGTATATGAAAACAATGGCACTTGCAAGTTTGTGGCAAAAATTAGAAATTGATCCCTTTATGTATATGTCGAAGGCATGGACTATGTATATTCCCTTAGTCTAAATTATAATTTATGTAAACATGTTTTAGACTTGAAAACTTTTATGCCTACATGACCCAAAACCTATGATATCATTTTCATGTCTATTTGCAAGTATAATTGGATCTATGTTAAGCATCGTTTGGGTTTCATAAATTATGCAAGTTCATGTTTATTTGCAAGTATAATTGGATCTATGTTAAGCATCGTTTGGGTTTCATATATTATGCAAGTTCATGTTTATTTGCAAGTATAATTGGATCTATGTTAAGTAACGTTTGGGTTTCATAAACTATGCAAGTTCATGTTGAAATAGGCTATGTGATTAGATGCTATAATTGGACATTCCAGTGAATATACAACATGCTAGTTTTATGTTTGACATTATGCCAAGTTAAACATGTTTAAACACAAGTTTGTATTAGCCTAAACTATGCCATTTCATATGTCACCTACTTAGCTATACTTTGATTTGAATGCAAGTTCACATGACCCATCATTTATGTTAGTATCGCTAAATTGCAAGTTCATGCGCCACACACCCTTATATGTTGTAAAATATTACATGTTCTTGATTTCCCCTTTTCTTACGCTTATAAAGTTGGGCTGAATTGTGTCGAGCCCAATATCTGTTATAACGTTGCAAACATATAAACGGGGGTAATAACGTGGGTGTAAAACATGAAAATATATGTTGGAATGCTTGGCACATGCCAATGACAATGACATTTAAGCAGTATGAATTGATATACCCAAGCATAAAAGATATGACATTTACATATATAACTGAGAAGTAATAAAATATGTAAATTTAGAAAACACGATATGCTTAACCCGAGGTTGGATTGAGTTGTGATGTAAACCTGCCCGGAACCGCCCGACTGTCCAGTAGTCACAACAATACCTATCCAATGTGGGTGGTTAAGCATTGAGCCAAATAATGACCCGAGGTTAGACTGAGCTACGGTGTAAACCTACACGGAACCGACTGGCATATCCAGTAACCGTAGCAATACCTGTCTAATGTGAGTGGTCAGGTGCTCCTAAGAGGCTAAGGACAGATGGTAGGGTTAAGTCAACTATCACACTTAACCAAATTCAACATGTTAACAAGAATTGATGGGTGGGGTTAGGTAAATACAGACACTTAACCACTTAACATGTTTGACTAGAAAATCCTGGTAACGAGGGACCCATTTCAGCAGTAACCCAAGTTAGGTATCAACGGTACCCTGAAACTAGGCAGGGTGGGGCACGATTACTGGGCTGATTGTAAGCGGTCAAACGACGACGGTGGGTGCATAGTGCATGTCTAACGAGGTGCGGGCGTGCACACACTCCGGAGCAGACAACCAGGGCACTCGGGACACCAGTAGTATAACCTATGCCTTCTAGAATTTGTGTCGGGGCCGCCACCATGGGTCTTGATACACCCCATGGCGGGACCAACATAGGTATCTACAATTCTTGGGGGTCGTATGACACATGTTAACGCGAGTAGGAGACGATCTTTTAATAAGAATGGGGATCACTTCACCCTCAACATGGGGTGCTAGTTATAATAAACTCTAGTAGATGTAGAGATATAGTGTGGGTGCGATAGTACATTCGATTCTAAACGCCACCTCCTTAGCTTGTGGCAATTTCCTATTTTCGGTATATATCTATCATGCCCTTTTCTTATTCACATACTGAAGAGTTACTAGATTTACTCAGGCTTTATGTCTAACCCTGTTTCCTTTTCGTTTTCTTTTCTTTCGTTTCCCCCCTGGGTCCACAGGGAGGAAAAAGCTCAGCTCAGTCAAGCTCTTTACAAGCTCCAAGAACGTAGATGTATGATTTGGATCTCTTTCGCTCGGATTATGGCTTTGGATATCACTTTGGGGATTTTTGTCACTTTATTTATGTTTTATGCTTCTTTAATAATCAAGACAGTTATGAGGTTGTAATGATGGAAGTATTTTGAGACAATTATGGAATGTTTTGTTTTAAACATGTATGGATGAAATAAAAGTCTTTTTGGTTTCCGCTGTTTAAAATATGTGTATTTATATCTGTCTTGAGTCTATCTGTAGCTTTTTACTTATAAACCTCCACCAAAGTTAAGGCATTCCCTTTATGAGTGACCTTTATGGAGGTGTGGTGTTTCACTTGGTATCAAAGCATAGGTTCACCAGATAAGATAAAAGTTTTTGAAATTGTTTTCAAAAAGAAAGTTTAAAGAAGCATTTTCAAGAAAAAAAACTGTTATGTTTATAAAAAGACAAAATCCCCCAAAGCTATGTGCCCTATCTATCTCTTTCTCTCCTTCGTTTTGAATCTTTCCTTTCTGTTTTAGCATGTCTGGAGACCTTAACCTCCCAGAAGGAGTGCCGATTCCCGGCTGGTTTAGGAGGTACTTAAAAGCAAGGGCCAATGGCGCGGGCCCAGTAGACATCCCTCCTCCAGTGGTTGCAGTTCCTCCTCCTCCACCTCCTCGTGAAAATGCCTTCGCAAAAACATGTAGAGACTTTAAAGCTATGGTTGGAAAATACTTTAATGGAACAGAATCCTTTGTAGGGGCAAGAAACTGGCTAAAGGAGACTGAGGATCTGTTTGTCATCTTTGGGGTTGATGACAGGCAAAAGATACAACTAGCGGTATGGTTGCTTAAGGATGAAGCTTCCTATTGGTGGGAAGTTACCAATGCTCAACGGGCGGTGGAAACATGGGAGGATTTCAGGACAAGGATTGAGATGAAATTTCTCTCCCAAGCAGAAAGAAGCCTGCAAATGGAGAAGTTCCTAACTCTGAAACAGGGGAGCATGACAATCAGGGAATATGTTAATCAGTTTAATCAGCTGGCCAGATTTGGGTTAGACGTAGTAAACACCCAACACAAGAAGGCACTTCGCTTCGTCAAGTGTTTGAATGAGCCTCTATACAGCCTTGCCATGACCCATGTATCCACGGGGGCGACTTATGAAAGCTTGGTGGACATGGCGTTGCTACACGAGGAAGACCACGGTAAGAAGGAAACTAAGGGGGAAGAGAAGAAAGAAGGTCTACAAGCAAAGAAAACAGATTTCAAGAAAGGAGAGAAGAACAATAAGCCCCGTGAGAAGAGAAGGTGCAATTTCTGTGGCATTGTGGGCCATATATCGAAAGACTGCCGGAAAAGAAAGGCGAAGATGGGTGGTTGATTTCATTGTGGAGAGACTGGGCACCAAGTTAAGGACTGCCCAAAGAAGAAAGGGAAGGGACAGAAAGTTGGATCAACTTCAGGGGGTCAGGTTCATGCGCTAGTGGCACCTCAGCAGGAACGATGTAGTAATATTTCTGAAGAAAGTGTAGTCTATCTTTACGATCATCCAGTTCGTACACTTTTTGACTCTTGCGCATCACACTCTTTTATTTCATCTGCCTTAGTAGAATCTCTGCATCTAGACACTAGTATGGTAGAAGATCCCTTAGTAGTTTCAAATCCAATTGGGGGCTCCGCTTACTTGTCAATGGTTTGTTTGGTTTTGAAAATCTCTATTCTCAGCGTTGAGTTTAGTTGTAATGCCTTTGTCTTAGGCTTCTCGGGATATGGTTTGATCTTAGGCATGGACTGGTTATCCAGTAATAGTGCCATTCTTGATTGTGAGAAAAGAGTAGTTAGACTCTTAACTCGGCTTGGTAACACTCTAGAAATTTCTTGTAATCCCTTGAATGCTGTTATGCTTAGTTATCTAGAGTCGCTTGATGCTTCCGATGAGAATTTGCAATCAGTAAGAGTAGGTCGGGAATATCAGGATGTCTTTGAGGAGGTGGAAGGCTTACCTCCGAGGCGGGAAATAGACTTCCGCATATATCTTGTGGATAATGCAAAGCCTGCAGCTTTACCTGTCAGACACATGGCTCCAACGGAGAGAAAGGAGCTCAGTAAGCAGGTTAAAGAACTTCTCGAAAAAGGGTTCATTAGACGGAGCATTTCGGAATGGGGTGCTCCAGTGGTGTTCGCAACTAAAGCGGACGGTTCGCTTCGCCTTTGCGTCGACTATAGGGAGTTAAACAAATTGACCAAGAAAAATAGGCACCCTCTTCCCTGAATCGACTATTTGTTTGATCAGCTTGTAAGTGCGACGGTCTTCTCCCAGCTTGATCTGGCAACTGGGTTCCATCAGCTAAGAGTAGCTGAAGATAGTATTGATAAGATAGCGTTCAGAACCCCAAACGGTTTTTTCGAGTGGCTTTTCATGCCTTTCGGCTTGACAAACGCACCCGTTTATTTCGTAGACCTAATGAGCAGGGTGTTCAAAGAATTCCTTAACAAATTTGTGGTTGTCTTCGTAGATGATATCTTAATCTTCTCAAAGAATGAGGAAGAGCATGCTCAGCATCTGAAAGAAATCATGGAAACTCTTCGAGCTCATCAACTAAAAGCCAAATTCTCCAAGTGTCACTTCTAGAGAAAAGAAGTAAGATTTCTGGGGCATATATTGTCCAAAGAGGGGTTGGCTGTGGACCCCGTGAAAGTGGTGGCAGTGCAAGATTGGAAGACACCAAGAAATGCAATCGAAGTTCGAAGCTTTCTTGGGCTAGCCGGTTTTTACCGAAAATTTATTAGGGATTTCGCGAAAATATCAGCCCCACTCACAAGGCTAACAAAGAAGAATCTGGCGTTCATTTGGGATTTGGACTGCGAGTTTGCTTTCTACCAATTAAAAAGGGCTTTCACAACAGCCCCAGTTCTGACCTTGCCAGATGGAAGCAAAATGTTCACAGTATACACGGATGTATGTGGAATGGGACTGGGCGCTGTTCTAATGCAAGAAGGAAGGGTAGTAGCTTATGGCGGAAGACAATTGAAAGTTCATGAAAAGAACTACCCAACCCACGATCTTGAGTTAGCCGTCATCGTCTTTGCGCTTAAGTCTTGGCACCATTATCTCCTAGGTGAGAAGTTCGAATTATACACTGACTTTGCGCTTAAGTCTTAGCACCATTATCTCCTAGGTGAGAAGTTCGAATTATACACTGACTATAAATCGTCGAAATATATCTTCTCGCGGAAGGATCTTAACTTGAGGCATTAAAGATGGATGTAGTTTCTTGCCTCGTATGACTTTGAAATTTCCTATACTCCCGGCAAAGGCAACATAGTAGTAGACGCGTTGAGCCGAAAGAAACTGGCCTTAAGCCCACTCTTCGTAGAGAGGCAAAGCTTGGAGTATATAGCCAGTTTTAACTTTAGGCCCTCCTTAGATTTTGTACCGGGTTTGTTGGCATTTCTCGAAGTACGCCCTACTCTCTTAGACTCGATAGGGGCTACACAACGTGAAGACCCTCAGCTTATTGATGTGATTGATAGACTTATTAGGGGTGAGACTTCTAGTCACCTCAGTAGATATGCCGTCGATGATAAGGGTTGGCTAAGGCGAGATGGAAGATTATGCGTCCCACAAGCAAGGGAGTTGACAAAGAAGGTTCTCGAGGAAGCGCATCATTCCAAGATGACTACACCCTGGCGGTGAAAAGATGTACAAGGATATAAAAAGGACTTTCTTTTTGAGCGGCATGAAGCAAGACGTGGCAGATTTCATTTCTAAGTGCATGACCTGCCAACAGGTCAAGGCGGAACAAAAGAAACCTGGAGGACTACTTCATCCTTTAGAGGTCCCACAGTGGAAGTGGGATAGCATTTCAATGGATTTCATTGATGGACTACCTAGGTCGAGAAGAGGTAACACTAGCATTTGGGTAATAGTGGATAGGCTTACTAAAAGCGCCCACTTTATACCTATCAAGAGTAGAAGGACTGCCGCATATGTAGCATCTCTTTATCTCAAGGAAATAGTTCGACTCCATGGGATACCCTCCAGCATTGTTAGTGACCGAGACCCTATCTTCACAAGCGAGTTTTGGCGGAGTCTGCAAGAAGCTGTAGGCACACATTTATGTTTGAGCACGGCCTATCAACCCCAAACCGATGGCCAGACGGAAAGGATGAATAGAGTTTTAGAGGATCTTTTGAGACTTTGCGTTCTTGACTTTGGAGGGACATGGGAGGATCACCTTCCTTTAGTGGAATTTGCCTACAACAACAGCTACCAAGCTACCATCGGTATGGCACCCTTCGAAGCCTTGTATGGAAGACCGTGCAAATCACCAACTTGTTGGTGGGAGTCTAATGATAAGCTTATACTTGGGCTAGATATGATTCAAGAGACTTTGGAGAAAGTGGACTTGATACGTAGGAGAATGAAGACTGCCCAAGACAGACAGAAGTCCTACGCCAACAAAAGAAGGACCAACCTTGAGTTTGAGGTTGGGGACAGGTTTTTCCTTAAGGTATCTCCTTTAAGGAACGTCGTTCGCTTTGGATCCGCAGGAAAGCTAGCACCAAGATTTGTAGGACCGTTTCCTATCATCGAGAAGGTTGGGAAGATGGCCTATAGAGTAGAGCTACGCGAGAGACTGGCCGGAGTTCACAACGTCTTTCATGTTTCTCACCTTCGGAAGTGTTTGCATGAGTCTGCGGAAGTGGTGGAACCAAGCATTCTAGAAGAAGCCGAAGTGGAACGTGAAGCAACTGTGAGGAGAGTTACAACCCGCATCTTAGGAACCGAAGTGAAAAAGCTACGCAACCGCGAAGTCAAACTCGTTAAAGTCCAGTGGAGCGACGCCGAGGAAGACGCGACTTGGGAAACTGAGGACAGAATACGCGCTTCCTACCCTCTCCATTTTTAGGGTACATCTTTGATCTCTCTTTTTCCTTAAGTTATGCTTTATCTATCTTTTTAGGTATATCTCCTCGTTCCTTTTCCTAACACCCTAGGTAGAAAACAAATGGATGCAAACATGTATTTGAAAACATGTTATGGATGATGGCTGCAAATGGTTGCTAGTGGTTGCTCGTGGATGCATATACACACACACCCTAGGTTATAGATCGGCTCAGTCACTTCATATTGCATATGCATATATGTATTCTCATTTGTATATGGTTGAAACTTGATATGCTGTCATATGGTTGTCGCATTTGTATGAACAGTTGTGCACTCATGTAGAATTATGAGTAGGAAAATTTGCATACATAATGGATTCATGACACTTACATGATTCACATTAAGGAGGTCAACTGAATCAGTAAACCACCTGATTTCTGCATTTGATAAGGACATGTACACACACTATGCATATGATCATGAAGATTAGAAGTCTTTTAAGGACAATGGACGCCTGTGTTTGTTGGTTGAGTAGATGGACTGTTGGATGGTAGGATATACATTCTTCCTAACTTGAAGATTTGGGGGACGGAATCCTTTTAAGGGGGGAGAATGTTACACCCCGTTAATTGTATAACGTTAAGATTCAAAAATTAAAGTATAACTAATTCCAATTGAAAGAATTAAGGGAAACGGGTTAGGCCGTTGCGTTCGTCTCGTAATTCTTCTTGAGATGGAGTCCGAGTTTGCGCGAATCAGACTCCGTATGAAGGAGTTATGGACTTCGGAAGTTTCGGAATAGAATTTAAATTCAAACAGCTCAGTTTAAATTTCAAAATTCG
This sequence comes from Allium sativum, assembly GCA_030737875.1. Taxonomy (NCBI): domain Eukaryota; kingdom Viridiplantae; phylum Streptophyta; class Magnoliopsida; order Asparagales; family Amaryllidaceae; genus Allium; species Allium sativum. The sequence continues at coordinate 55,688,829 of CM060918.1, forward strand.
AATTTCGGGTTCAAACTGGACTGGGCGGGAAATTTCCCGCCCAGAGACCAGGTCGACCATAGGGTCGACCATAGTGTCGACCTGGTCACCCCAGGTCGACCATAATGTCGACCTGGTCCCCCCAGGTCGACCATAGTGTCGACCTTGGTGTCAACCTGCCTGGTCGACCTGGCTGGCTAGGTCTGGCTCTGGCTCGAATTTCTGTGGCCCTGTGCGTCACTAGGGCTGACGTGTCACCTCCTGGTTGGTTCTTTGAACTTTGAATGGCCTAGATTCCTCCTGTCTTCATCTGACGGCTCAAAACAACTTAAAAATCTATAAATACGCCCTAAGTCTCAACTGAAAATTCACACAAAAAAATAAGCAAGGAGCCGTCATGCTGCTAGGGAGGAATTGAACATAGCCGTCAAGAGAGAAATGCCTAAGAGACAAATCAAATTAAGAAGAAGAACAAAGTTTAATCAAATTAATCAACGCAACGTTAGTCTACCCAAAGGAGCGCATCTCAATTTCAGAATTCAGAATCCAGAATTCAAGATTCTGCATTCGTTGTAAGTATAGTGCCCTTTCAGAATATGAATAAAAATTATGATGTGATTCGATGTGAAGGAAAATAGAATTGTGTTATTGTATTGTGTAAAATTCTATGTATTGTGATGGTTCTATCATGACTTGTGTATAGACGTTTGTGGCATAAATTGATTGATGCAAGCCTATCGAACAATTGTATATGAAAACATTGGCACTTGCAAGTTTGTGGCAAAAATTAGAAATTGATCCCTTTATGTATATGTCGAAGGCATGGACTATGTATATTCCCTTAGTCTAAATTAGAATTTATGTAAACATGTTTTAGACTTGAAACCTTTTATGCCTACATGCCCCAAAACCTATGATATCATTTCATGTCTATTTGCAAGTATAATTGTATCTATGTTAAGCATCGTTTAGGTTTCATAAATTATGCAAGTTCATGTTTATTTGCAAGTATAATTGGATCTATGTTGTGCATCGTTTGGGTTTCATAAATTATGCAAGTTCATGTTTATTTGCAAGTATAATTGGATCTTTGTTAAGTATCGTTTGGATTTCATAAACTATGCAAGTTCATGTTGAAATAGGCTATGTGATTAGATGCTATAATTGGACATTTCGGTGAATATACAACATGCTAGTTTTGTGTTTGACATTATGCCAAGTTAAACATGTTTAAACACAAGTTTGTATTAGCCTAAACTATGCCATTTCATATGTCACCTACTTAGCAATACTTTGTTTTGAATGCAAGTTCACATGACCCATCATTTATGTTAGTATCGCTAAATTGCAAGTTCATGCACCACACACCCTTATATGTTGTAAAATATTACATGTTCTTGATTTCCCCTTTTCTTACGCTTATAAAGTTGGGCTGAATTGTGTCGAGCCCAATATTTGTTATAACGTTGCAAACATATAAACGGGGGTAATAACGTGGGTGTAAAACATGAAAATATATGTTGGAATGCTTGGCACATGCCAATGACAATGACATTTAAGCGGTATGAATTGATATACCCAAGCATAAAAGATATGACATTTACATATATAATTGAGAAGTAATAAAATATGTAAATTTAGAAAACACGATATGCTTAACCCGAGGTTGGATTGAGTTGTGATTTAAACCTGCCCGTAACCGCCCGGCTGTCCAGTAGTCACAACAATACCTATCCAATGTGGGTGGTTAAGCATTGAGCCCAATAATGACCCGAGGTTAGACTGAGCTACGGTGTAAATCTGCCCAGAACCAACCGGCATATCCTGTAACCGTAGCAATACCTGTCTAATGCGAGTGGTCAGGTGCTCCTAAGAGGCTAAGGACAGATGGTAGGGTTAAGTAAACTATCACACTTAACCAAATTCAATATGTTAACAAGAATTGATGGGTGGGGTTAGGTAAATACAGACAATTAATCACTTAACATGTTTGACTAGAAAATCCTGGTAATGAGGGACCCGTTTCAGCAGTAACCCAAGTTAGGTATCAACGGTACTCTGAAACTACGCAGGGTGGGGCACGATTACTGGGCTGATTGTGAGCGGTCAAACGACGACGGTGGGTGCACAGTGCAGGTCTAATGGGGTGCGGGCGTGCACACACTCCGGAGTAGACAACCAGGGCACTGGGGATAGCAGTAGTATAACCTATGCCTTCTAGAATTTGTGTCGGGGCCGCCACCATGGGTCTTGATACACCCCATGGTGGAACCAGCATAGGTATCTACAATTCTTGGGGGGCGTATGTCACATGTTAACGCGAGTAGGAGCCGATCTTTTAATAAGAATGGGGATCACTTCACCCTCAACATGGGGTGCTAGTTATAATAAACTATAGTAGATGTAGAGATATAGTGTGGGTGCGATAGTACATTCGATTCTAAACGCCACCTCCTTAGCTTGTGACACTTTCCTATTTTCAGTATATATCTATCATGCCCTTTTCTTATTCACATACTGAAGAGTAACTAGATTTACTCAGGCTTTATGTCTGACCCTATTTCCTTTTCGTCTTCTTTTCTTTCGTTCCCCCTAGGTCCACAGGGAGGAAACAGCTCAGCTCAGTCAGGCTCTTTACAAGCTCCAAGAACGTAGATGTATGCTTTGGATCTCTTTTGCTCGGATTATGGCTTTGGATATCACTTTGGGAATTTTTGTCACTTTATTTATGTTTTATGCTTCTTTAATAATCAAGACAGTTATGAGGTTGTAATGATAGAAGTATTTTGAGACAATTATGGAATGTTTTGTTTTGAACACGTATGGATGAAATAAAAGTCTGTTTGGTTTCCGCTGTTTAAAATATGTGTATTTATATCTGTCTTGAGTTTATCTATGTCCTTTTACTTATAGACCTCCACCAAAGTTAAGGCATTCTCTTTGTGAGTGACCTTAATGGAGGTGGGGTGTTTCATATAATGGCTTCATTTTTATAAAAAGCATTACGATGTTTAAAAGATTTACTTGTTTTAAAGCACTGGCAATCCAATGGAGAAAACCCGTTCCGCGAAAGTGGCGTGGTCCTGTGATTTGCCATATTATAAAATGTGTTATCTAGATTTCTCATACCATTCCCATGACTGACTCGTAGTTTGTTTCACTTGCAAACTCGGGTGCCCCTTTTTCGACACGGGCATCCTTGTATTCAGGTTTTTAGCAGGTTCTTTCTGGATAGCTGGAGCTGAAGTTTGATTCTATCATTTATCGCTTTTTATGCTGTTCAACTCCTATTGTACATATTATGTTTGTTTTCCGCTGTAGACATTTATGTATAGCTGAACTGTATTTGTACTAAGTATGATCCTGTATACTGTGTAACTCTGATGATTACGTTTATCCAGTGTATTATGGTGTATTTATTTATTTCTGTTCTGCTATTATCTGTTTATGTGTTATATTCCAAAGATTACCCTTGCCACCGTCAGTACGGGGGTTTGGGGTCGTCACAACGTGGTATTAGAGCTTTGGTTAAGCTTACTGCTGGAATATAACATGTTTATGAACTCGCCAAAAGTAGAACCAGTAGAGTTCTAAGGCGAATAACTCATTTCAGATAGGATTAGCAATATCCTTGAATGAGTAAAGCAGAATGAAATACATTCCAGTAGACACATTTACATTCAAGTATTTGTCTCTATGTTTTGAAATATCTTTTCTGTTGACCAAACACTTTGTCTGCTAATTGTAGACGCACTAGAAAATGAGTGATAGAAATAGAAGAAATAATCGTATGACTCGACAAGCTAATGAGCCAGTTTTGCTCCCGCAGCCAGAATCAGATATAGAAGTTATATTCAAGAGATTTCGAAATCTGGGAGGATCACCATTCTTAGGCAAAGAATCCATTATGAAAACACAAGCTTGGATTCGTTCTACAGAGAAAATCTTTGAAGGTTTAAAGCTGAGAGATGATCAGAAAAGATTACTGACATCTTGGGCACTCAAAGAAGAAGCTTTGTTTTAGTGGGATTCGATTATTAAAGATAATCCAGAAGGTGCTATCACCTGGGATAGATTTAAAGTGATTTTCCTAGAAAGATTTACTCCTCCTGAAGCAACTGAGCGGTTATGTGATGAATTCTCTTAACTGATACAAGGATATATGACCATTCTAGAATATCATAAGAGATTCAATGAACTTTCTCATTTTGTCCCGCATCTAATTCAAGATCCAAAGAGTAAGAATCTGAAGTTTATTCATGGCCTGCAAATAAAATACCAAAATAGTGTAATGAGGAATGTGAAGCTTCCTTTTTCTGAAATGATATACATGGCTTACCAGTATGAGGATCTCGACAAGAACGGTATGTTGCTTTACGAAGAGGAAGTCAGTTCTGGTAATAAAGGTGAGTCTGAAACCGATAGTTCTGAGGCCAGTACGATGTCTGAGGTGAGTAAGAAGCCCAAAGTCAATCGAAAAAGGGCCAGATCTAAGAAAGGACCAGTAACGACTGCTATATGCAATAACTGCCATAAGCAAGGGCATTTGCAAGGGAATTGCAAATCCTCGAAGAAACGAATAAAGAGTGGATCTAAATCCAAGAAGAATTTTCAAGAGAATAGAGATTGTAGTAAATGCCATCGGGCTGGTCATCTTGCAAAGGATTGCTGGCTCTTAAAGAAGCCTGGAATGATACAAGTGAATGAAGTGGCAGAAACTTATGAGCCCTCAGTTAGTCAGGGAAGGCCTGATGTTTTAGAAGGCACGCTTAATGTCAAAAACATTCCAGTTAAAGTACTATTTGAAACAGGCGCGTCATGAAGCTTTATTGCAAAAAATGCAGTTAAGAAGTTGGGTTTGAAATTGAGAAAGCTCAAGGAACCCATCACTGTCCATAATCCGGCCAGGGGTTCTCTCGATCTTTGCTGGATTTGTGCGGTGCCTGACTCTTTTTCTTGGTATAAGTTCCCTACCATCTCTATCATCATGAATTTTACTGAATTTGATCTTATTTTGGGATTGGATTGGTTAACCAAATATGAAGTAGAGGTTAGATGCGCCGACAGAGGTGTTAGGGCAAAGATTAAATCAGGGAATTATATAACCATACCCTGCGAAGGCCCAAATTCAAATAGAAAAGACTTTTGGTCAGCTCCAGATGTTTCTCCTGCTCAAATAGAAAATATCACAGTAGTCACAGAGAATGTTCCAGACCTCATAAAAGATATTCTTGTCGTCAAGAATTATGCAGATGTGTTCGAAGAAGTTGTTAGCTTACCTCCGCAGAGAGAAATCGATTTTAAGATCGCTTTAATTCCGAATGCAAGGCCAGTAGTGCACGCTATTCGGAGAATGACTCTAAAGGAGAAAGAAGAACTAGACAATCAAACTCGACAGCTTGTAGGGAAGGGTCAGATCAGGCCTAGTTTCTCTGACTGGGGAGCAGCAGTGGTGTTTGTCCCAAAGTCTGACGGTACTCTGCGACTATTTGTGGATTATCGTGACTTGAATAAGCAGACAATAAAGAATAAATATCCATTGCCGCGAATCGATGATTTATTGGATCGTCTGAATAGAGCACAAGTATTTTCAAGGATGGACTTAGCTACAGGCTTCCATCAGCTTTGTATTGACGAAGAGTGTGTTCCTATGACAGCATTCAGAGGTCCAGACTTATTCTATGAGTGGTTAGTAATGTCGTTCGGCTTATGTAATGCTCCAGCATACTTCGTCGATTTGATGAATCGTGTGTTCAGAGGAGTCTTGAATAAGGTTGTTCTGGTCTTTATTGATGATATTCTAATCTTCTCTAAGTCAAAGGCCGAACATGAAAAACATTTGGAGAAAGTTCTAGAAATTCTGAGAAGGAATGTATTGAAAGCTAAACTTTCCAAATGTATATTCTGTCAAGATGAAGTAAAGTTTCTTGGCCATGTCATATCAAAAGAGGGAATTACTGTGGATCCAAGTAAAATCACTGCTATTCAAAATTGGAAACAGCCTAGGGCTCCCACAGAAGTCCAAAGTTTTCTTGGATTGGCTAGTTATTACCGGAAGTTCGTTAAAGATTTCTTGAAGATATCTAGTCACTTAACAAAGCTTACAAAGAAGCACTCAAAATTCAAGTGGACTCCAGAATGTGAGGAGGCTTTTGAGAAGCTAAAGTTAAGATTAACAATGGCTCCAGTGTTAACGATTATCGATGGCAATCAAGACTTGAAAGTCTGGACAGATGCCTCAAGAGAAGGCGTTGGTGCAGTATTAATGCAAAGAGGTCAAGTGGTTGCTTATGCTAGCCGTCAGCTAAAGCCGTATGAGAAAAACTACGTTACTCATGATCTAGAGTTGTTGGCTATCGTATTTGCTTTGAAAATCTGGAGACACTATCTTCTGGGTGAGAAATTCGAACTGTTTACAGATCACCAGTCGCTAAAGTATGTGTTCACCTAGAAAGACTTGAATCTGAGGCAGCAACACTGGCTAGAGTTCCTTGCAGCATACGTTTTGAGATTCTGTGCACTCTAGGGAAAGCCAATGTCGTGGCCGATGCGCTAAGTCGAAAGAATGTAATGATTGCCAGTTTTATTATTACGACATCATTGATTGATAAAATATCTGCTATTCATAAGGATGATCACTTCAGTCAGAGGATCAGAGAAAGAATACAGAAAGGCAAACACTTGAGTTTCCAGATCGATGACCAAGGGATTCTAAGGCTAAAACGTCGAATCTGTGTTCCTAGCATTTCTGAGCTCCGAAAGGAAGTACTAGATGAATGCCACAAGTCAAAACTTAGTATCCATCCAAGAGTAAGCAAAATGCATAATGACATCAAACGTACTTTCTGGTGGAGGTCGATGAAGAGAGACATTTCTTTATATGTTAGCCGATGCCATACTTGCCAACTAGTCAAAAGCGACCAACAGAAACTTGCTGGATTGTTGCAACCGCTGGACGTTCCAGGTTGGAAGTGGGAACATATTTCCATGGACTTCATAGATGGTTTGCCCAGAACCAGACAAGGAAATGACAGTATTTGGGTGATCGCTTCACGAAGACCGCACATTTCATACTTGTCAGATCGAATAGAACTGCTCAGAGTCTGACACAGATATATTTCAAGGAAATTGTTAGGCTACATGGAGTGCCGCTCAGTATAGTTAGTGATAGAGATCCAATATTTACTAGCAAATTCTGGGAGGCATTTCAAGTAGAACTGGGAACGAAGCTGAACTTGAGCATCACTTATCATCCTCGGACAGATGGTCAAACTGAGAGGGTGAATCGTATACTAGAAGATTTATTGCGGGCTTGTGTTCTTGATTTTGGTGGTTCATGGGAAGACCATTTACATTTGGCTGAGTTCTCATACAACAACAACTACCAAGAAAGCCTGACAATGTCACCATTCGAAGCATTGTATGGTAGACCGTGCCGATCTCCTGCTTGTTGGATCGAACCTGGCAATAGGCTTGTATTGGGACCTGATATGATCCGTGAAGCTGCAGAAAAAGTCGATTTCATTAAGAAACGTGTAACACCCCACCTCCGCTAGGGTCACTCACAAAGGGAATGCACTAGGTTTGGTGAAGCATTATCGAGGTAAACATGCACAGAAGTATTACAAGACAGAACATATATAAAACAGCGGAAGTAAAACAAATTTCATTACCTTATAAAATAAGGTCTAAAGCCTTTTACATCAGAATACATCAAAACCTGTCTTGCAATAGTAAAGAAGCATAAAACCATTTCATAAATTATTCCCCTAATAAAACGGTAAGGTAGCCATAGCCAAGAAAAGTCCAAGCCATGCATGATGACCTTCAAGCAGAGGAAGTCCGAACTAATTAACAGTGTTTCCTCCTTGAAAACCGGGGGAGGGGGGGGGGAACGGAAGACAAAGAGGCGAAAGAAAACGGGGTCAGTCATAAAGACTGGTAAGTCCTATCTACTTCCAGCATAAAACAGGTAAAGGTAACATGACATGCATAAACTGAAAGTAAACATAAGGATGACAACAAGATAGATAAGCTAAACCAAGATAACTGGATGAACTACTATAGCAAGGTAAACTAAGGTATCATGATAAACTACGGTGTCAAAATAAATCAAGGTATCACATCGTCAGGTTTCTATCAAGTATACTATCACAAGGTATCTATCATGTATAACATCCCACGGTATCTATCATGTATATTTGCTCTGCACCTCTCGTACTAGTATCCCAACCCGCGTCATGTGTTAACTATGAATGCCCCTTGCCCAATGTCATGTAATGGTCCATGTTAACCTAATATATAGCATATGTAGGTTTTCCCAACTCGTATGTTTCTTTCCATGTATAAGTTCAGTCCTTTGCCGTAGGCCGTACGGGCTTTCCCATGTAAATCTATACCACCTCAACGTAGTACCATTTTATCCTTGAATTTGTTTTGGACTGCTACCCTTGATCTGGTTATGTTTTCATACCATGAACTATCGCGTGTTCACTTAGGATTTATGCCACCTAGGACCACTAGGGATTATGCTACCTAATGAACGTTTCCGTGTCTCAGTTTGAGTTCAAGCCACCTAGGGCCACTAGGGATTATGCCACCCGTCAACCACGCCCTTTATCCCACGTGTGTATCGTGAATCGTTTTCCATGTCTAGCCGCACATGTATCTCAATGTGCCATCCGAGTTCCGTGCCAGGTCAAATCAAGAAATACGAAACTCGGTCGGGAGCTTTAAGTCATCTGCCGATGCAGATATCAAGGTCTGTTTTTGTATCCGTGGCTATGGTCCCACGTGACCCCTCCCTCAACTACTGAAAGGTAATCCAAGAAAAATCATGTACGAGAACTACATCCCGGCCCCACTATAGCCCCACTTTCCTATGGGCCAACCTCACCCATGACTCGATAGCAAGAACATGGTCTGTTGGGAGTTCTCTACCTTTCCGTTCGTACACGATTGACTAAAGATGGTAGGTAGTCGGCGATGTGCTATCCAGGGCAAAAACAATTATCGTCGACTCCACGCTAATCCATCCCAGTCTTTAGGTCGCTCGCATAGCAACCAAGGCATACTCTTGGCTCTTCTACCGCAGACCTTAACCTCTGTGAGGCCAGGTTTCATGGACCATCTTCCACCTTACGGAGGGATACCAAGAGTACCCTCACTTCCCCCGAAGCTACCGCTTCGTCACCCAGCTCGCTGGAGCTTTTTATCCAAGTCAGATAAGTTGCTCCTCCTCGTATACTAAGCGATGACCTACCGTATCAGGTTACTCATCTATTTATGAACTAGTCCCCTGTCCTTGGCTAAGAATTATTACTTAGTTATCCTTAACTAAGGTTTACCACTTAGCTTCTTTTCCCGTTATCCTTGTTAATCCCGGCTTTCCACCTAGTCCCCTGAACTAGGGTTTTGTCTAATGGGTTAACTATTGTCGTTCAAGTTCATGACTTAACCTGCTTACGAATCATGTCAAGATTTGGCTAAGTATACAAGTCCAAGACCTAGCCCTACAAGTCGGTTAAGTATACCAAGAAGCTTATGACTTAACCCTATTCAATCATCAAGTCAAATTGGTTAAGTTCTTGTTTATCTTAACCCTATCAGATTATCGTGTTAGATTGATTAAGCATAGATTATCTTAATCCCATCATATTATCGAGTCGGATTGGTTAAGTATGGGTTAGTTTAACCCCATCCACTAATCGTATTACAATGGTTAAGTTTATTTAAAAGGTCTTGTGACTTAACCCTATCAGGTCCGCATATTAGATTGGTTAAGTATAGGTTACTTAACCTCATCAAATCATCATGTATAATTGGTTAAGTATAAGTTACTTAACCCCATTAAATTATCATGTTAAGTTGGTTAAGTATTGGTCACTTAACCTCATTGAATTACCAAGTTTAGATTGGTTAAGTGTTTAACTTAACCCCATCGAATTACCGTGTTTAGATTAGTTAAGTGTAGGTTACTTAACCCCATCTAATTACCGTGTTTAGATTAGTTAAGTGTAGGTTACTTAACCCCATCGAATTACCGTGTTTAGATTAGTTAAGTCTAAGTTACTTAACCCCATCTAATTACCGTGCTTAGATTAGTTAAGTCTATGTTACTTAACCCCATCTAATTACCAAGTCGGATTAGTTAAGTGTAAATTACTTAACCCCTTCCCCTAATTGTCTTATATGGTTAAGTGTCATTAAGAAATCAAGTCCGGTTTAACTTAACCTACCCATTCGTGTCATATCGGTCAAGTGTCATTAGTCAAAATTACTCAACCTTTTCATGTGGCATTAATTAGATTAATGCACCCCAACCTCTCACATTAGACTTTGTTGTGGTTACTAGTTAAGCCGGGCGGGTTCGGGTAGATTTACACCAAAACCTAGTCTAACCTCGGGTTTTAAGTGCTATATGACCAACTACCCACATTGGGTCCTATTGTTTGTAGCCACTAGTTAAGCCGGGCGGGTCCGGGTAGATTTATGCTACAAACTCAACCCAACCTCGAGTTGGCCACTTTCGTGTTTGCTCTAGTGTCATGTTACACTTACAACCCATACGTGTCTAGTTTCAAGTCTCATGTTTACCCCACATGTCATGCCCACGTTTAGGTGTATCATGAGTGTCATATTTTCATGAAATGCCATGTCAAATTATCATGTCGTAATCACGCTCGTCTAACCTACCCCAAATCGTGTTTCCAACCCAAGTAAAAACGAGTCAACATAGTAAGGATACTATGCTACATATTGGTCTCAAAACATGCACGATATCAAAAAGGGATTGGCTACAAACATGCATGGTATCATAAGGGGTTTGGCCTCAAAATATGCATAGCATCATAAGGGGTTTTTGGCCTCAAACATGCATAATATCACAACGGGATTAGCCACAAACATGCATAGTATCATAAGGGAATTTGGCCACAAACATGCATAGTACTATAAGGGAACTTGGCCACAAACATGCATGATAACATAAGAGGTTTGGGTTCATTTACATGCATAAGCCCCAAAGCCAAGTCTTTGCCAATGTTTCACAAGTCAAATGGTGCCCAAAGGTTCATGCTAACATCCCATAGATAAAGATTCAAACTTGCAAAATAAACTAGGTGAAACATAACATGAGTGACATGATTAAGTCGCTAAAACTTAGCCCAAGGTCATAGATCATAGAAAATGGGCAAAATTAGGTTCACATAGGCTAGCATACTTATGTTTCATCGCATTTTATTTATTGTCACATTAGAACCACCGTTAGAATCTACAAGTAGCTAGAACTTACATAGCGAGGCTTAGGGAAGGATCATGCATCGTCTTGACGAAGAAAGGTGGCTCCTTTGTTGAAGAATCGCCATGAAATTGGCCTGACGACGTTGATCCACTCCCTTGATTTGATGTAGCAAGCTAGCACCTTTGATTCGGATCTTGTTTTGAGTGCATAGTCTCTTGGAGTTGGAGATGGAGGCCATGATCAATGGAGATTTTGGCAGCACTTAGTTGCTAGAATGATTTTTAGGGATCTAGGTTAGGTCCTAGGGTGTTTTTATAGAGATTAGGAGTAGTTTAGGCCCTTGGATTAACCCTAGGATAGATATGAACCCTCAAAACCCGTCACAAGCCAATAGACCAGACCCAAGAGCATGTCTTGAGGAACAAGTCAGGCACACCCAGGCAACCTGGCCGACCACCCAAGTCGATAGGGGTGTCGACTGGGCAGTCGACACCACCTGGGGTGTGTCGACTCCCCAGTCGACTTGCGGATGGCGGGAATTTTCCCGCTTGTCCTGCTTGGCTGAATTTGAATTCTGAATTCAAATTTGAACTGTTTTTAAACTTGAAATTTTCTGAAAAATTTGACGGGCCATAATTTGGTCATACGGACTCCGATTTTCGAAAACTCGGACTCTATTTCGCGTATTTTTCCGAGACGAATGCAGTGGGATAGCCCATTTCTCCTGATTCAGATTTTATCATTAAATTATGCCTTGATTCTTGTCCTAGCACGTTGTAAAATTCCGGGTTGTTACAAAACGATTACTCGCCGCTCAAAGCCGACAGAAGAGCTATGCTGATTCGAAAGGAAGAGATTTTGCTTTCTCTGCTGGTGATTATGTATATTTAAGGGTTTCTCCAATGAGAGGTGTGATTCGATTTGGCAAAACTGGGAAGTTGGCGCCCAGATTTATTGGTCCATTCCCTATTCTTGAAAGGATTGGAACCCTCGCTTATAGAATTCAATTACCTGATTGGTTGCCTGGAGTGCATGATGTATTTCACGTTTCTCAACTTCGAAAGCACGTTCATGATCCAGACTTGATCGTGGAAGAAGCGGCGCAACAGGATATTGAAATTACTCCAGAATTGGCTGTGAGAAGAGAGCCGCTAAAGATAATTGGCAGAGAAAGAAAAGAACTGAGGAACAAGAAGGTTCACTTAGTCAAAGTGCAATGGAGTGGAGATCCGCGAAATTGTACTTGGGAAACAGAGGAAAGCATTAAGAAAGCCTATCCTAAGTGCATGGTGGATATCTCTGATTGACTCTGGTGCAAGGTACATTTACCATACTTTGTATTACCATTTTGTTCTCTACCATATTGTTATTTTCTTTTCATGGATGTGAACTTTTAAATTCTATAGTCTGATTAATTTAAAAAGATTACATGAATCGATTAGTATGTTTTTGAAACTTTAAAAACAAATTGCTTGTTATTTGTGTTGTGTGATAGTGGGTATGGTTACTTAAATTATTAAGAAAGATAGTTAATATAATCAATAAGAGAATGAATGGTAGAATTTATTCGATTAAATCACACATTGAACTAAGTTAAAAATAGATAGAAATATATACATGTGCATTATATATGTTTCAACAAGTAAATGGATTAGCTTTTGAGTAAAGAATTTATTTGCGTGCCCGACAAATAGGTAAACCTTAATTAGTTGGATGCGCAATTTTATTATTATATCAACTCCTGTGAATGCCATTGGATGCAGAGTGCTAGTTGTTATGTGTGTAATAATAAACGTCGCCATAGGCTAGTAACAATTAATTTTGAACTACATTACATGGCATTCTTCGTGAAGATAGACATACTTCATCATATACTACATAAGCATTTGGAGCTTGTGTGAGGAGGTTGAAGATTTACCATACAAGCGAGAGGCTTGTATGGCGATGACTATATATTACAGGTTGAACTGATGATTGATATAGACCATATAAAATGTAACGGTAAATTGCCAGATTAATAAAAACCCCACACGGGTCTGGAGATGACAATAAACACGTCTCTCTGGTCATTAAGGCACAAAAACCATTTATAGGGTGACGAGAATTTATTCTCTGGAGTTATGATCTATACACACTCCCCTGTGGACACCAGAATATATCAGTTTAAATATGTGCATGCTTATTAGGATTTATTGGGTACCTAATACGGCCCAATAAATTTCCAAACCCCTCCCCGTACAAAGGAGGTTATGGCGAAATTTTTCGAAAATTTAGGGTGTTAGCCAAATTTTTGAAGAATTAGAAAATTCTCAGAAACTAAAAAGTTGGAGAATGGAAGCCAGATTGAAAGTAGAGTTGATTAATCAAACCACTTTCAACTTTGTTCCTTTTCGAGGACGAAAAGTTTTAAGTAGGGGAGATTGTAACAACGCGGAAAATCTGAACCAGTTTGAAATTTTTAATTTGGCTATTTTAGTGGATTTTAAATATTTAAAATAAATATTTTAAATAATAACGACGAAAAGTGAGTTTGAATCGATGTTTGAAAATGAATATAATTAATTTTAATTATAAACAAGGTGTAAAATTGCGCGGTAGTTTCAAAATTTGAATTCAAACTTTGACTGACTGTACCGGGTGCAAAATAAAACGGATTCTAGTGAAACCAAAAATATTTAAATCTGTTAGTGAATATCTTTCTAACGAATCTGAAAAATCGAAGTTTCATAGCGGGAAGCAAAAGGTATGGCTAAATGAATTTCAGAAAAGTCGCTATAGAGTTTATATAGCCCGTGAAAATGGCCATTTTGCAAACGACCTGAGAATTCGACGAAACCACTTTTGTTGGATCCGGGATGTTAAATTATTGCTAGATTTCAAATTTCATAATTTTTGAAGCTAGTATGTGAGCGTGGCGAAGGAAATTGTGTTTGACCATTTCTATTAAATTGGATCGACCAGAAAAATGCCATTTTTCAAACGGTCTCAGAATTCGACGAATCTAGTTTTGTTGGGACCGTATCGTTAAAAAATAGCTAGATTTATTTTTCGGGAATTTTTAGAATCAATATGTGGCCCCGACAAATTGAAATGTACGTTCAAATCAAATATTGAATGTTTTATATTTTAATTTGAAGGAAAACTGACTGAAACAGTCAAATGGGCATACGAAACATATCCCATTGTGTTCGAAATGGGGGTATTTAGATAAGGACGACAGTCGTTGGGTTTGGATTGGTGTTCATATGAGATAAGGGGTATTTTTGGATTTTTAAAATTTATAAATATAAAAAAATCCTATTGGTCGATCACTTCTCTCTCCCAGTCTTCTTCTCCGAAACCCCCCAAACCGACGACGGAAGTTCTTCAAAACTTCTCCCTTCGTTTTCTCTTTCCACACTCAATGAAACCCACCCCTCCTTTGGAGTTTTTGTAGAGCGTCAAGAGGGCTTTAAATCAAGACAAGAATAGGATATTTTTTTCATCGAGGATACAGGGAGAATTGACGCCAGGAAATCTCCGACTTCAAGCCGCCGCCCAGCCTCACCGCCGCCGTCGAGCTGGTCCTCTCTGGCGGTGTCGGCAAGCCACTTCCAAGCCCTTCGACGCTGCGTAGTTCGATCGTCACCCCGTTGCGTGGATTACGAGAAAAATCTAAACCTAGTTTAGAACATCAAAACGAGGTAACGGCTGATTTTAAAATAAACTATATTATAGCACTTTAAAGCGCTACGGTTTTTTATTTCACTGTAAAAATCATATCTTTTTTGTTTGTTGACGAAATTCAGTGAAACAAGAGATAGTGGACTCGTGTGGACGTCTTCTACATTCTAAAAGAGACTGGATATTTTTCTGAGCCTTCTGCTATTTTTGGTGGAGTGGAACCCAAGGTGAGATTTCTGAATTATAAACGATATGGAAAACGACGATGTATAAATTATATATTCGATGTATGAGTTATATAAGCGTTTTACACCTCATGTATAAGCGTTGTATAAGTTGTACGTTCGATTTATAAGTTATATATGCGTTGTAAAAATTATATATGTGTTGAAATAGAAGTGAAATGCTTATATAAATATATATATATATATATATATATATATATATATATATATACACGCCCCTCATCCACAAACCATGGACGATATTTATTGGTTGTAATTGTCGTGAAAATTGGTTGATAGCGATTGGTTGATTGGAATTGTTTGTGGTTGAAATTGATTGATTGTGGTTGAAAAATACCCGTTTGTGGTTGAGAATTATTTGGTTGAAACCACATAGGATTAGTTTGTGGAAATGAAAAAAATATACATGCCGCCTGCGTGCAAACTAGATGCATGAAATCTCCATTGTCAAAAGCTGCGAGGCTTTAAGGTAGAGCGAGGAGCCGTACTAGGGACGGCCCCGGTTTTAACTACCCTGTCGTTATGCTGCCCAAATTTTCTAAAATATTCATGTGTTAGAATTATTTTCATTTTTTGAAATTATTTTCATATGTTGAAACCGCATTCATGTGTTGAATAGAAATTCATTCGTTGAATAGAAATTCATGTGTTGAATGGTATTCGCGTTTTAAATAAATTGCTTTAACAATAAAAATCACATTTCTATTATATATACGAACTATAGAAAACATTCATGTGTTGAATAGAAATTCATTCGTTGAATAGAAATTCATGTGTTGAATGGTATTCGTGTTTTAAATAAATTGCTTTAACAATAAAAATCACATTTTTAGTATATATACGAACTATAGAAAACATTCATGTGTTGAATAGAAATTCATTCGTTGAATAGAAATTCATGTGTTCAATGGTATTCGTGTTTTAAATAAATTGCTTTAACAATAAAAATCACATTTTTATTATATATACGAACTATAGAAAATCTTCATGTGTTGAATAGAAATTCATGTGTTGAATGGTATTCGTATTTTAAATAAATTATTTTAACAATAAAAATCACATTTTTATTATATATACGAACTATAGAAAACATTTATGTGTTGAATGGAAATTCATTCGTTGAATGTAAATTCATGTGTTGAATGGTAGTCGTGTTTTGAAAGAAATTGTTTTATAATAAAAATCTTATTTTTATCATCTATATGAACTATATAAAATAGCCGTGTTTTGAAAGAAATTGTTTTATAATAAAAATCTTATTTTTATCATCTATGAACTATATAAAATAGTCATGTTTTGAAATAAATCGTTTTACAATAAAAATCACATTTTTATTATATAAATGAATTGTTAAAAATAGTGAAGTGTCGAAATAAATGTCTGTTGGATAACAATATCATTTTTATCAAATGTATGAAAAGAATATGGTTTTGAAATCGAAGAATCGATTATATTTATTTATATATATATAGATAAATATAATTAAAATATATCAAATAACGAAGTCGCAGTTCGTGTTTTGAAACCATGATTTCAAACGATTAGTGCGGGAGATCCGACCATCAGATTTTCCCGAAACCGAAACTGTTGGGTTCACCTTGGAAATATCTTTCCAACGACACCCACTTTGTGAAGATCCAACGGTTGGATTGTCTAGAATGTTTAATTCAAATATGAAAAAAAACAGCGCTAGAATCGATTATATTTATATATATAAAAAAATTAAATTAAATCGAATAACGACGCTGCAGTTCGTATTTGAAATCGAAACTTCAAACGAGTGTACCTGGACATCCGACCGTCGGATTTTCCCAAAATTGGAACCGTTGGATTCGTTTTGAAAAGATCTTTCTAATGATATAAAATTAGTGAAGATCCAACAGATAGATTTTCAGATATGTGTAAATCAAATCTGAAGAAAAACAGCGCCACGGTCGCGTTATGGCCTGAAGCGTCATTTGAATAAATTGGCTATTTCTAAATAAATAAAAATAGCGATAAATCGTTATAAAATATTATAAACGATATGGAATGTGAAATTTAGAAACTAACTGAAGGTTAGCTAAGTCGAGTGGTTTCCTGGGTTTTGATCTGATGTTGGTTTCGGCCTTCGGGGTTAATATTCGGGAAATCATTCTCTTACTGATTTACGGTTAATGACTAATGAATTGGAATAATGTGTATGTTGTGTTTGTGTAGCACTTGTTTGTTATATACGTGAGTTGCTCAGAAAGACCGGGTTTATCCCATTCTGAATAACCGAATCAACGATAAGAAGTCGAAGACGGAGGTTGAAGACTGGAGATCTTCACCTCGGTTGGATGATAACTGATGTCCTGATTGGGAGGCATCCCGAAATATGGATAATGAGTGGTGATCGTCCAGACGTACATGGGGATCGATGGGTATGCGAGGTATATAGTGCCTCCGGTTTCGTTCAGACCCAGAACGGACTTGTAAATGGACTGTGTGTCTGACATTGGAATTCATTCCGCGTGATTGATAGCTATCAGTTGCATGGTGTGAATTGCCTATGTGGCATGCTAAGGTGCAGTGATCAAGGCTTCTGTTGAAAAGCAAAGTCTTGTGGTTGATGATCAAAGCACGGTCTGTGTGGCATAGCTTTGTGTATAACGTGAATTCACGAGCCTCACACCCCGTATGAACCAGAAACAGGAGAGGACATCAGAGAGAGCATGCGTTTCCTTCTAGCTAGAGGTGGTGTCAGTGCTTAAACTGGCTGACATATATATTATTTTCACTTGTGTGGTTGTTTCTGTTGCGAGGCGCCTCGGATATATCGGTCGATCCGCGACCGATGGAGTCATTCGTTGGCTCATTTACGCCCCAAAGGGCGGGGAAACGTAGTGTTCAGGCATAATAATCCACATCGGTGGACCGGCCCTGACGATCCAAAGGGTTGATGCGTTCTGATCCTGAGACATAGGCTAGATTGTCTTGAATTCGGTAAGGACTATCTTTTTCCTTGGTTCATGATGGAAATCTAATTTCCAAATACGACACCGTGCGGTTTTGATTGTATACCTATATATGGCGACATGATATATGGTACCCATGTCGTCTATGATTGATATTTATGATTGTTTTATAAAATTAGAAACTAACTGGAAACGAGCTAAGACGGATGGTTTCCTGGGTATTGGTCTGATGTTGGTTTCAGCCTTTGGGGATAATACTTAGGGAATCGTTCTCTTACTAATTTACAGTTGGAGTCTAATTAAGAATTAAATGATACAACTTACATTCTAAGTGTTTTATTCGTATCAAGCATATTTTGGCCATTATAAGGTAAAACTCTATCCTCCGGTTTGC
Organism: Allium sativum; assembly: GCA_030737875.1. Taxonomy (NCBI): domain Eukaryota; kingdom Viridiplantae; phylum Streptophyta; class Magnoliopsida; order Asparagales; family Amaryllidaceae; genus Allium; species Allium sativum. Next base: position 55,707,291 of record CM060918.1, read on the forward strand.
GTTGCATTGTGTGATGGGAACTGAGTCTTATAATGGCTTCAATTTTATAAAAAGCATTGCGATGTTTAAAAGATTTACTTGTTTTAAAGTACTGGCAATCCAATGGAGAAAACCCGTTCCGCGAAAGTGGCGTGGTCCTGTGATTTGCCATATTATAAAATGTGTTAAGTAGATTTCTCATACCAGTCCCATGACTGACTCGTAGTTTGTTTCACTTGCAAACTCGGGTGCTCCTTTTTCTACACGGGCAGCCTTGTATTCAGGTTATTAGCAGGCTCTTTCTGGATAGCTGGTGCAGAAGTTGGATTCTATCATTTATCGCTTTTTATGTTGTTCAGCTCCAATTGTACATATTATGTTTGTTTTCTGCTGTAGACATTTATGTATAGCTGAACTGTATTTGTACTAAGTATGATTCTGTATACTATTTAACTCTGATGATTACGTTTATCTAGTGTATTATTTGTACATTATCTGGTGTATTTATTTATTTCTGTTCTGCTATTATCTGTTTATGTGTTATATTCCAAAGATTACCCTTGCCACCGTTAGTACGGGGGTTTGGTGTAAAGACCCGGAAATTCCCGCTCTTTGAATCAACCATAAACCACACAGGTCTGACCCAAAGGTTGGAAATCTTCGAATACTTTAACTTTGGGAATACAATACATCAGAACAATAACAGCAGACTTTTATTACATTATAATAATGTTACATCAGAGTACAGAATATATCAGAGTACATTGAAATAAAATTACAGCGGAAGATGAAATTACAATACTTTTAATACATTAAACAGCGGAAGACTTCTAAGCTCTGGACACAGCTTTAGGCTTCGATCCAGGATCCTGCTAAAGAGAAAGATATCTGCAAAAAGCTACTCGACTGCCCGTGTGGAAAAGAGGGCACCCGAGTTTGCCAGTGAACAAACTACAGGTCAGTCATGGGACTGGTGTGAGAATTCTAAACTAATATAACTAATAAGACAAATCCAAGGACCACGCCACTTTCGCGGAACGGGTTTACTCCTATGGATTGTCAGTGCATAAACCAAAGTAAATCGAGAAATAACGCAATGTCTTTTTGGAAAAATGAAACCATTATAAGACCCAGGTCCCATCACACAATGCAACGCACACCAGAGGATAGGGTTTTACCTTATAATGGTCAAAAGATGCTTGATACGTATAAAACGGATCTGATATTATTATTAGTGTATATATGTTTTAATAAAAAGATTTGAATCATAAGTATCAATCCTAGACGGCATGGTTACCATATAGCATGTCGCCAATACTAGTTCTACAATCAAAACCGCAAGGGCGTATTGGAAATTTGGATTCCATCATGAGTCGAGGCTAGGAGCAAGATCCTCTCCGATTCGAGACACTCTAGAAAATGCCTCAGGATTCCCCGCAGTGAACCCTTGGAAGCGGTAGGGCCGGTCCCCGCCAATGGGCAGTGGATTAGTTATGCCTGAACACACGTTCCCCGGTCCCTTTGGACCTATAGTATGACCACCAACGGCCTATAAAAATAACGAGGCGCCTCAAAATCCATCATCCACATAAGTAAAATGTCAGGGCTGGTAGGTCGCTGACACCACTCTAGCTAGAAAGAAACGTGTGCACTCCCTACGGTCTGTATCCCGTTTTTGACTCATACCGGGGTGTGAGGCTCGCGAAGTCACGATATACACAAAGCTATGCCGTAATAGGCTATGCTTTGATCATCAACCACAAGGCCCTGCTTTTCAACAAAAGCCTTGATCAATGCATCTTAGTATGCCACATTGTCAGTCCATACTATACCATTGATTTCTGCCAATATATAACCTCTAAGCTCGTATGTCTCAGAGAAGGGTGTTAATCACCAAGCAGATATATATTAACAGAGATCAACGAATGTAGTATAAGGGGCTACAACGTCAGACATACATTCCATTTATAAACTTATGCCCTGGGTCTGGACGAAAGTCAAATCCATACAAATCAACACTACGTCCGGATAACTACCATCTTAGCCCCATCTTGGGAGCAAATCAATCAAGGACCTCAACACTAGTTACCCATTCGATGTGAAGATCGTCGGTCTTCAATCGCCGTCTTCAACTCTTAGATTTAAAACGTCGTATAATCCTTTGAAATGAGATTGAACTCGGTCTTCTCAAATGATTCTCGCATATATATATAATAATTTGAAAACATTTCCTATCGTTATTAATATTTGATAACGACCTATCGCTATTTTTATTTATATAAAAATTAGCTCGAATAAATTTAACGATGCTTCGGGTCAATGGGCGACCCTGGCGCTGTTTTCAACCAAATTTGACTTATGCATATCTAACCGTTGAATTTTGATGAAATTTATATCATTGAAAAGATTTTCCCAAAGCGGTCCTAACGGTTCCTGTTTTGGGAAAATCCGACGGTCGGATCTTTCGGTATAACCGTTTAAAGTTACGATTGTCGATACGCGAACTACCGCGCGTGTTTCGTTTAAATTTAATATATATATATATATATATATATATACATATAAATCGTTTTACTATTTCAATTATAAAAGTATATTCTTTTTATCGCATCTAAAATGACGATAAAATATTTCTTGTTTTATTTTACTACCTTTCTTATTTATTCTAATTGTAAATAAATTATGCTTTATATATCCTTTTAATTTATTTTCTATTTATTTACCTAAATGTAAATAAATGTTTTTCTATTCTTTTGCTTATTTATTTACCTAAATGTAAATAAATGTTTTACTTATACTTTTGTTATATTTATTTACATTAATTGTAAATAAATGTATCTGATTTCTTATTCATATTTATTTACACAATTTGTAAATAAATGGTTTCAATTTCCTTTGCAAATCCTATTTACATAGCAAATGTAAATAATTGTATTTCTTTAATTCTTTTCTGATATTCCCTTTTAACATAAAAAGAATATCTTATGTTAGTTCTTTTCTAACCTTTCTTATTTAACCAAATGTATATTTTATCTTTTATCTTAACAAAATATATTTTATCTTTACTACTTTTTCTTTTAAATAAAATATCTATTTTGCTTTCATTCTTTATATTAAACAAAATGTAAATTTTGTTTAACACGGCCTAATTGACAATTATGTTAATTTTATTCATTAATCAAGTTTACCACAAAATGTTATTCTTATCGTATTTAACATTTCTAAACAAGATGTCCTTTTTAATCATATTAACATTAAATAGACAAAATGTCCTTTTTATTCATACTAACATTTTATTTTCTTTTACATAAGAAAATTGGTTTCTTTTACTTTTACATAAAAAGTGTTTTCTTTTCTTTTACATAAGAAAATTGTTTTCTTTTACTTTTACATAAAATGTAATGTTCATTTTTCTTATTTCCTTCACATTAGAAAATAATGTTCATTTTCTTATTTTCTTTACATTAGAAAATGATGTTCATTTTTTTCTTATTTCATTTTTCCTTTCTTTTTAACTTTTATTTCCTTTTACAAAGAAAATGTACTTTTTATCCCTTTATTTTCTTTTATAAAGAAAATAAATTTTCCTTTAAATTGGAAATATGTTTTCTTTTTCTTTAACATAGAAAAATGTTTGCTTTTTCTTTAACATAGAAAATGTTTTTCTTTTCTTTAACATAGAAAATGTTAGTGTTTTCTTTTATTTTCTTTTGCATTGAAAATGTACATATTATTTTTCATTTACATTTACCTTTAAACAAAAATGTAACTTTTCTTACTTCAACTACATTCAACAAAAATGTGACTTTTCTTACTTTAATTACATTTAGCAAAAATGTGACTTTTTCTCTTTTAGACTTACATTAAACCAAAATGTAAATTTGGTTCTTTTCTTCTCTTTGAAACAAAAATATGAATTTTCTTTTCTTTTGTTTTGACATCTAAAATACTTTACTTTATATGCAAAAAGGTATGACCTTATCTATGCATTTCATATCATATGCCATATATGACAACAACAGATAAATGAATTTTATTTCATATGCAGCATATGACCTAGACAAATAAATGAATATATGTTTCATATGCAATAACTGGCATTAACAAATGAATACACTTTCATATGCAATGTATGATACTAACAAGTGTATATTTTCATATGCAATATAATGACATAAACAAGTGAATATATCTTCATATGCAATACAATGACATAAACAAGTGAATATATCTTCATATGCAATATAATGACATAAACAAGTGAATATAATTTCATTTACATTTGACAAAATGAATATCTTGTCACTCTTTTATTTTGTCGACTTGAATCTTTCTTTTATACAAAAATAGTCCCTCTTTTCTTAATGACATATAAAAGGTGAGTTTATATGTTAACAATTTATTTCAATTTTCATGACATATAAAATATGTATTTTAATACATTAACAGAAATGTGAGTTTTATCTTTATAATTTCATTAACAGAATGTGAGTTTTGTTGAACATAAAATCTAATTAACACAAGATGTTAATTCTTTACTTTATAATCAAATTAACAAAAGTAAATTTGTCGTTCTTTTAACATTAAACAAAAGAGTATTTTGTCGCTCTTTTAACATTAAACAAACGAGTATTTTGACCTCATTTACATTTTTAATGTAAATTTCCTTTTTCATTGCCTATTTACCCCAAAAGGTAAGTTTTCCTTTTTCATTGTTTATTTACATAAAGATGTAAATCCTTCTTTTACATTATTACATGGAGAATGTAATTTTCACTTAACTAATGAAATCAATGTTATTTTCAAATTTAACATATAACAGTGCAATAATTCCATGTTTTCTATATATTCAAATATCAAATAAAAGAACATTTTATTTGTTAACACTTTCCTATGGTTTCTAATATTATACAAAAGCATATTCTCCTATTTAACAAAATAAGTACTTTGCTTTACATATTTTGTTTTAACATAAAAGAGTACTTTTAAATTACATCAATTCTAACACACAACATGCATAAGGTGACACATAATACATAAGGTGATTTTTTTTCTTTTTCCATCAGTTCTAACATAACAAAGTACATGAGGTGATATTTTTATTTTTATCATCAATTCTAACATAACAAAGGATCACAATCAATACAAACAACAAACAACAAACACAATTTCTAACCCAATCATCATGGCACAACATCAAACTAAATAACATACAAACAGTTATTCAACAGCGAGGAAATAATTAATTTAATTAATTAATTAATTAAATAGAAATTCTCACTATAATAACATGACGGTGTAATTTATGTCACTACAACTAAAATTAGCACAACGATGTTTTTGTGTCATTACAACTAAAAATTTAACACGACAATGTTCATTTTTGATTCACTAATCATGCTCGACAAAAATGTGATTTTCCTTTGTAACACATGAAAAATGTAATCTTCTCAATGTTACACAAAATGTAATCATTTTATATTGTATAGAAATCTTCTTTGAAAATTCACTTATATTAAATGCGAATTTAAATGTAAAACATCTTCATACAACCTATTTCATCAAATTGGCATCTATTTTTTTTTATTCATATGCATCTATTTCAACAAAATGAATTATCTTGTAATTGTCAGTATTACTACATAAAATAACATCTCGGGTTTTGCCAATTCCAATACCATAAAAATGGCATTTTTATTTTCTAATATACATGATATAAAAAATGACATCTAATTTTCCAATTCTAATGAAAATAAATAATGACATCATTAAATTCCCAATATTAATGATATTTTGTTTTAACAATTTTGTTTCACAAAATCATCAACAATTAGATAGATCTACATAACAGCATAAATTCCAGACCAAATCACGTCCGCATCCAACAGAATCTAACAACATATTAGTGACAACGCAAACACTATTAATTAATTGAATTTAATTATATAAAACAAAAGGTAGAATTTCTCACCGATCAATTCAGTTCTGAATTTTTCCTCAAAAATCAACTTGTTCAGAATAACATCTAGTCAGTATCATCGCGAAGTATTTTTCGACACGAGTCCAACGCACCTGAATTTGTTGGATTTCGATGCTGTATGGAGAAGTTATGGTCTTATGAAGGTTGTAAACAAATTTAAATAAAACGAATTATCTAATTGGTAAAAAAAAAAAAAAAAAAGTACTTCCCAGTATCGGCTACAGACCTCGACGTCGGCCTAGGGCTTAACACCATCGTCGCCAGGGGGGGTCGGCCCATGATCGGAGTGCGCCGTTCGAAGCGCCGGAAGGAGCTCCACCCACGCCAGGAGTCCAGGCGAACTCGGTGGGCCCACGGCGTGGCAATTCGTGCCCGATCCGGGGAACTTTGGGGCCTGAAATCCTTCGATCTACTCCACTTTAGATGATCACGACCGTTGAGATTGTAGTGCTCGCGGAGTACTTTGATTTTGTCATAGTAACCATTGTTGATAAAAGTGTGGATTGGGAGATAAATTGAGGAGAAGATCGGAGCGTTCTGGCCATAGGTTGAAGGGGTTGGCGGCTGGAAGAATAGTTAGGGTTAGGGTTTAATTTCTATGCATTTTTATAATATTTAAATGTTGTTTTTACAATTAAATCTAAAACTCTTTAAACTAATCATATTTCAGTCCAACAAAAAGTGTCCCTAGGTAAATACCCACGTTCCGGACCCAATGGAACAGGTCTCGAGGCCCAATTCCAAAGTCTGCTACCTGTTTTATTTAATTTTATATTTAAATCATTTATTTATTAAATTTAACTGTACATTTTAATTTACCGGGGCCACATACGGACTCAGAAAATTACAGAAAAATTATTTTTGGTTATGTTTTGACGATACGGTTCTAACGAGACTAATTTGGTCGAATTCTGAGACTGTTTGAAAAATGGCTATTTTGAAGTCGATTAAATTGACCGAAACTGACAAAACACAGTTTCTTTTGCCACGCTCACATATGAATTCGGAAAATTCTAAAAATTGAAATCTAGCAATAAGATGACATTCCGGTTCCAACAAAAGTGGTTTCGTCGAAAACAGAGGTCGTTTGAAAATTGACTATTTTCAGTGGCTTTAATATTATTTAAAATTGAAAATTTTAAATTCTGGCACATTTTCCAACAAAATTCTTTAAATTAAAAATCTTAAATTGGCCCTGATTTTCCGGGTTGTTACAGTCTCCCCCACTTAAAATCTTTTCGTCCTCGAAAAGGAACTAAGGTAAAAGTTGTTTAATTAACTACTAAATTTTAATTTCTTTTATTAATTTCATTTGTTGACTAACTTATCAAATATACATACTCTTTTATATATTTAAAAATCATATTTTCAAAAATAGGATTATATATATAATCGAAATACTTTAATTATAAGCTTATCACTCTGAACTCATTCTAGGGCATTACTAACCCTATCTCTAATGAGTTTTCTCATTCTAGGATACTGCTGACTGCTGATCCTATCTCTAATGAGTATTCTTATTGGATATTACTAATCCAATCTCTGATGAGTCTTTGTTCAGTTCTAACGAGTTGTACCCCAAAGATTTGAGCTAACCAGAGCTCTGATACCAACTGTAAAGACCCGGAAATTCCCGCTCTTTGAATCAACCATAAACCACACAGGTCTGACCCAAAGGTTGGAAATCTTCGAATACTTTAACTTTGGGAATACAATACATCAGAACAATAACAGCAGACTTTTATTACATTATAATAATGTTACATCAGAGTACAGAATATATCAGAGTACATTGAAATAAAATTACAGCGGAAGATGAAATTACAATACTTTTAATACATTAAACAGCGGAAGACTTCTAAGCTCTGGACACAGCTTTAGGCTTCGATCCAGGATCCTGCTAAAGAGAAAGATATCTGCAAAAAGCTACTCGACTGCCCGTGTGGAAAAGAGGGCACCCGAGTTTGCCAGTGAACAAACTACCGGTCAGTCATGGGACTGGTGTGAGAATTCTAAACTAATATAACTAATAAGACAAATCCAAGGACCACGCCACTTTCGCGGAACGGGTTTACTCCTATGGATTGTCAGTGCATAAACCAAAGTAAATCGAGAAATAACGCAATGTCTTTTTGGAAAAATGAAACCATTATAAGACCCAGGTCCCATCACATAATGCAACGCACACCAGAGGATAGGGTTTTACCTTATAATGGTCAAAAGATGCTTGATACGTATAAAACGGATTTGATATTATTATTAGTGTATATATGTTTTAATAAAAAGATTTGAATCATAAGTATCAATCCTAGACGGCATGGTTACCATATAGCATGTCGCCAATACTAGTTCTACAATCAAAACCGCAAGGGCGTATTGGAAATTTGGATTCCATCATGAGTCGAGGTTAGGGGCAAGATCCTCTCCGATTCGAGACACTCTAGAAAATGCCTCAGGATTCCCCGCAGTGAACCCTTGGAAGCGGTAGGGCCGGTCCCCGCCAATGGGCAGTGGATTAGTTATGCCTGAACACACGTTCCCCGATCCCTTTGGACCTATAGTATGACCACCAACGGCCTATAAAAATAACGAGGCGCCTCAAAATCCATCATCCACATAAGTAAAATGTCAGGGCTGGCAGGTCGCTGACACCACTCTAGCTAGAAAGAAACGTGTGCACTCCCTACGGTCCGTATCCCGTTTTTGACTCATACCGGGGTGTGAGGCTCGCGAAGTCACGATATACACAAAGCTATGCCGTAATAGGCTATGCTTTGATCATCAACCACAAGGCCCTGCTTTTCAACAAAAGCCTTGATCAATGCATCTTAGTATGCCACATTGTCAGTCCATACTATACCATTGATTTCTGCCAATATATAACCTCTAAGCTCGTATGTCTCAGAGAAGGGTGTTAATCACCAAGCAGATATATATTAACAGAGATCAACGAATGTAGTATAAGGGGCTACAACGTCAGACATACATTCCATTTATAAACTTATGCCCTGGGTCTGGACGAAAGTCAAATCCATACAAATCAACACTACGTCCGGATAACTACCATCTTAGCCCCATCTTGGGAGCAAATCAATCAAGGACCTCAACACTAGTTACCCATTCGATGTGAAGATCGTCGGTCTTCAATCGCCGTCTTCAACTCTTAGATTTAAAACGTCGCATAATCCTTTGAAATGAGATTGAACTCGGTCTTCTCAAATGATTCTCGCATATATATATAATAATTTGAAAACATTTCCTATCGTTATTAATATTTGATAACGACCTATCGCTATTTTTATTTATATAAAAATTAGCTCGAATAAATTTAACGATGCTTCGGGTCAATGGGCGACCCTGGCGCTGTTTTCAACCAAATTTGACTTATGCATATCTAACCGTTGAATTTTGATGAAATTTATATCATTGAAAAGATTTTCCCAAAGCGGTCCTAACGGTTCCTGTTTTGGGAAAATCCGACGGTCGGATCTTTCGGTATAACCGTTTAAAGTTACGATTGTCGATACGCGAACTACCGCGCGTGTTTCGTTTAAATTTAATATATATATATATATATATATATACATATAAATCGTTTTACTATTTCAATTATAAAAGTATATTCTTTTTATCGCATCTAAAATGACGATAAAATATTTCTTGTTTTATTTTACTACCTTTCTTATTTATTCTAATTGTAAATAAATTATGCTTTATATATCCTTTTAATTTATTTTCTATTTATTTACCTAAATGTAAATAAATGTTTTTCTATTCTTTTGCTTATTTATTTACCTAAATGTAAATAAATGTTTTACTTATACTTTTGTTATATTTATTTACATTAATTGTAAATAAATGTATCTAATTTCTTATTCATATTTATTTACACAATTTGTAAATAAATGGTTTCAATTTCCTTTGCAAATCCTATTTACATAGCAAATGTAAATAATTGTATTTCTTTAATTCTTTTCTGATATTCCCTTTTAACATAAAAAGAATATCTTATGTTAGTTCTTTTCTAACCTTTCTTATTTAACCAAATGTATATTTTATCTTTTATCTTAACAAAATATATTTTATCTTTACTACTTTTTCTTTTAAATAAAATATCTATTTTGCTTTCATTCTTTATATTAAACAAAATGTAAATTTTGTTTAACACGGCCTAATTGACAATTATGTTAATTTTATTCATTAATCAAGTTTACCACAAAATGTTATTCTTATCGTATTTAACATTTCTAAACAAGATGTCCTTTTTAATCATATTAACATTAAATAGACAAAATGTCCTTTTTATTCATACTAACATTTTATTTTCTTTTACATAAGAAAATTGGTTTCTTTTACTTTTACATAAAAAGTGTTTTCTTTTCTTTTACATAAGAAAATTGTTTTCTTTTACTTTTACATAAAATGTAATGTTCATTTTTCTTATTTCCTTCACATTAGAAAATAATGTTCATTTTCTTATTTTCTTTACATTAGAAAATGATGTTCATTTTTTTCTTATTTCATTTTTCCTTTCTTTTTAACTTTTATTTCCTTTTACAAAGAAAATGTACTTTTTATCCCTTTATTTTCTTTTATAAAGAAAATAAATTTTCCTTTAAATTGGAAATATGTTTTCTTTTTCTTTAACATAGAAAAATGTTTGCTTTTTCTTTAACATAGAAAATGTTTTTCTTTTCTTTAACATAGAAAATGTTAGTGTTTTCTTTTATTTTCTTTTGCATTGAAAATGTACATATTATTTTTCATTTACATTTACCTTTAAACAAAAATGTAACTTTTCTTACTTCAACTACATTCAACAAAAATGTGACTTTTCTTACTTTAATTACATTTAGCAAAAATGTGACTTTTTCTCTTTTAGACTTACATTAAACCAAAATGTAAATTTGGTTCTTTTCTTCTCTTTGAAACAAAAATATGAATTTTCTTTTCTTTTGTTTTGACATCTAAAATACTTTACTTTATATGCAAAAAGGTATGACCTTATCTGTGCATTTCATATCATATGCCATATATGACAACAACAGATAAATGAATTTTATTTCATATGCAGCATATGACCTAGACAAATAAATGAATATATGTTTCATATGCAATAACTGGCATTAACAAATGAATACACTTTCATATGCAATGTATGATACTAACAAGTGTATATTTTCATATGCAATATAATGACATAAACAAGTGAATATATCTTCATATGCAATACAATGACATAAACAAGTGAATATATCTTCATATGCAATATAATGACATAAACAAGTGAATATAATTTCATTTACATTTGACAAAATGAATATCTTGTCACTCTTTTATTTTGTCGACTTGAATCTTTCTTTTATACAAAAATAGTCCCTCTTTTCTTAATGACATATAAAAGGTGAGTTTATATGTTAACAATTTATTTCAATTTTCATGACATATAAAATATGTATTTTAATACATTAACAGAAATGTGAGTTTTATCTTTATAATTTCATTAACAGAATGTGAGTTTTGTTGAACATAAAATCTAATTAACACAAGATGTTAATTCTTTACTTTATAATCAAATTAACAAAAGTAAATTTGTCGTTCTTTTAACATTAAACAAAAGAGTATTTTGTCGCTCTTTTAACATTAAACAAACGAGTATTTTGACCTCATTTACATTTTTAATGTAAATTTCCTTTTTCATTGCCTATTTACCCCAAAAGGTAAGTTTTCCTTTTTCATTGTTTATTTACATAAAGATGTAAATCCTTCTTTTACATTATTACATGGAGAATGTAATTTTCACTTAACTAATGAAATCAATGTTATTTTCAAATTTAACATATAACAGTGCAATAATTCCATGTTTTCTATATATTCAAATATCAAATAAAAGAACATTTTATTTGTTAACACTTTCCTATGGTTTCTAATATTATACAAAAGCATATTCTCCTATTTAACAAAATAAGTACTTTGCTTTACATATTTTGTTTTAACATAAAAGAGTACTTTTAAATTACATCAATTCTAACACACAACATGCATAAGGTGACACATAATACATAAGGTGATTTTTTTTCTTTTTCCATCAGTTCTAACATAACAAAGTACATGAGGTGATATTTTTATTTTTATCATCAATTCTAACATAACAAAGGATCACAATCAATACAAACAACAAACAACAAACACAATTTCTAACCCAATCATCATGGCACAACATCAAACTAAATAACATACAAACAGTTATTCAACAGCGAGGAAATAATTAATTTAATTAATTAATTAATTAAATAGAAATTCTCACTATAATAACATGACGGTGTAATTTATGTCACTACAACTAAAATTAGCACAACGATGTTTTTGTGTCATTACAACTAAAAATTTAACACGACAATGTTCATTTTTGATTCACTAATCATGCTCGACAAAAATGTGATTTTCCTTTGTAACACATGAAAAATGTAATCTTCTCAATGTTACACAAAATGTAATCATTTTATATTGTATAGAAATCTTCTTTGAAAATTCACTTATATTAAATGCGAATTTAAATGTAAAACATCTTCATACAACCTATTTCATCAAATTGGCATCTATTTTTTTTTTATTCATATGCATCTATTTCAACAAAATGAATTATCTTGTAATTGTCAGTATTACTACATAAAATAACATCTCGGGTTTTGCCAATTCCAATACCATAAAAATGGCATTTTTATTTTCTAATATACATGATATAAAAAATGACATCTAATTTTCCAATTCTAATGAAAATAAATAATGACATCATTAAATTCCCAATATTAATGATATTTTGTTTTAACAATTTTGTTTCACAAAATCATCAACAATTAGATAGATCTACATAACAGCATAAATTCCAGACCAAATCACGTCCGCATCCAACAGAATCTAACAACATATTAGTGACAACGCAAACACTATTAATTAATTGAATTTAATTATATAAAACAAAAGGTAGAATTTCTCACCGATCAATTCAGTTCTGAATTTTTCCTCAAAAATCAACTTGTTCAGAATAACATCTAGTCAGTATCATCGCGAAGTATTTTTCGACACGAGTCCAACGCACCTGAATTTGTTGGATTTCGATGCTGTATGGAGAAGTTATGGTCTTATGAAGGTTGTAAACAAATTTAAATAAAACGAATTATCTAATTGGTAAAAAAAAAAAAAAAAGTACTTCTTCTTCCCAGTATCGGCTACAGACCTCGACGTCGGCCTAGGGCTTAACACCATCGTCGCCGGGGGGGTCGGCCCATGATCGGAGTGCGCCGTTCGAAGCGCCGGAAGGAGCTCCACCCACGCCAGGAGTCCAGGCGAACTCGGTGGGCCCACGGCGTGGCAATTCGTGCCCGATCCGGGGAACTTTGGGGCCTGAAATCCTTCGATCTACTCCACTTTAGATGATCACGACCGTTGAGATTGTAGTGCTCGCGGAGTACTTTGATTTTGTCATAGTAACCATTGTTGATAAAAGTGTGGATTGGGAGATAAATTGAGGAGAAGATCGGAGCGTTCTGGCCATAGGTTGAAGGGGTTGGCGGCTGGAAGAATAGTTAGGGTTAGGGTTTAATTTCTATGCATTTTTATAATATTTAAATGTTGTTTTTACAATTAAATCTAAAACTCTTTAAACTAATCATATTTCAGTCCAACAAAAAGTGTCCCTAGGTAAATACCCACGTTCCGGACCCAATGGAACAAGTCTCGAGGCCCAATTCCAAAGTCTGCTACCTGTTTTATTTAATTTTATATTTAAATCATTTATTTATTAAATTTAACTGTACATTTTAATTTACCGGGGCCACATACGGACTCAGAAAATTACAGAAAAATTATTTTTGGTTATGTTTTGACGATACGGTTCTAACGAGACTAATTTGGTCGAATTCTGAGACTGTTTGAAAAATGGGTATTTTGAAGTCGATTAAATTGACCGAAACTGACAAAACACAGTTTCTTTTGCCACGCTCACATATGAATTCGGAAAATTCTAAAAATTGAAATCTAGCAATAAGATGACATTCCGGTTCCAACAAAAGTGGTTTCGTCGAAAACAGAGGTCGTTTGAAAATTGACTATTTTCAGTGGCTTTAATATTATTTAAAATTTTAAATTTTAAATTCTGGCACATTTTCCAACAAAATTCTTTAAATTAAAAATCTTAAATTGGCCCTGATTTTCCGGGTTGTTACATTTGGGGTCGTCACAATCTAACAATATATGAACATATATGATAAATGTTAGGCATAGATTTAAGATCTAATACAGACGAGATAATTAGTTATTGTAATTTTGTATATAAATTTCTCACTCACCTGAAAGCACCTAAATCTGAATAATCTTTTAGGCCAACAATTCCATAATTCTTATATTCTGAAAAGGGGATACTTTCAAATCTGTAGATTTGCAAGAAAATAGGAAAAAAGGGGAGAATCTGATGAAGAATAGATTAGCCATCAATTCACACCCTTTTCCAGTTGAATATGATAATCCCTTTCAAATCTATGTGATTTTTGTTTGATTGATTGTATATAAATATATTTTGGATTAAGAAACAGATTTGAATATGAAGGAAAATGACATATCTTCACTGCTGCCTATAGATTTGTGTGGAAAAGAATAAGGTCTTACCTCTTTATTTATTAGAGCAGAATTGGCCATGAACCATTATATTTGATCAAATAAACATCCGTCCGTTTATATATTTTTTATATGGCCAAGACTCTAGCCGTCGCTGCCTGGCTCGACCGAGCAGTCGCAGCCAACGGTCGACCGCCTCGGTCGACCGCTCGGTCGAACTGGTAGTGAGGTGGCTAGGGGATTATTAATTACCATATGTACAATAATCCATTTTATTTATTTCCGTTCGTTTTTCATATTTCGTCCATAACTTTTTTCATATGGACTCCGTTCGCAAAAGTATAAACATGAAAGTTGACCAAAATTCCGAGACGAATGCAATGGTTAAAGTTTCATTGTCAAATTCCATTATTTGCAATAATTCCTATTTTTGAAATCTAATTAACTAACTAACCTATTGTCGAAATTCCGGATTGATACACGTGAATTCCAGACAAACAAAATTGAATTTCAGCAAACTGAAAAATGTTGGATGCTCAGAATTCAGATAAATTCTTAAAAAAAAAAAAAAAAAAAATCTAATTTTGAATAAATTCAAAGTTGACTAAATTTGAAATGCAACTGACTGGTTCGGAAAATTTTATATTTCAATAGATTTGGTATGTCAAAATATTTATTAATTCAATTTCATTATTTAAATATAAGCTTGTATTAATTTAGCTAAGTTTAAATAACACAAGTTGAGTCAATTTAACAATTACATTCAAACTGACAGTTGTTTGATTTCATGTTCAAACGGTACTAATTACTATTCATTTACAAAATCAAAATATTTATTTCATTTAGGTTAGAATAAATGAAGTTTTAAATGTTAAAATTTTAAATTCCATCAAAATCATTACTTTAAAGTCAAATAAACATTCATGTTGTTATAGTATTACAATATAATACCTCATTTGGAGATTAATTATTGTCACTTTTCCAAGAATTTTGATGTTCCTTCAGGAAATATAGTGTTTTTCAAGTAATTTAAAAAAATAAAATATCAAAATATCTCTTCTAGCATGTGGGAATTTGCAATATAATAAATATAAATAGATACGAGTAGAAATTTCCCTTGATAATGATATCGAAACTTTCCTATATCAGTTAATAATACTGGTGATTACTTGTAGAACATTAGGTTCTTAGTTTTCTTTAAAATGAAGTCCTTGTTTAGTATTATATCAAAATTGTTTAATAAATTGAAATAACTAGTATCTTCCTTAGTCCAAAGCCTGATTATACATATACGACAAAATTATAGTAGTTTAGTTTATGAAGGATAAACTCGTTATGAAGAGTAATTGCGTGGACTGAAAAGGAACTTCCATCAACAAATTTAAATCTCAAAACATCAACCTAAGGGCAGCAGGAAATAATGGCCGAAACAATAATTAGAGACAACGTGCAGTTCAGATTCAAAAGGCAATTTGGGCAGGAAAAAGGTCATCATTCTACACGCCAAAGGTTAGAATGTTAACATAAACTCCCAAATATCAACTTCAGAGGTCTCGGAGTGTTGATGTGGTGAAAATTTGCATTAACATTTTTGACGCTAGAGGGAGAGCCTTAAACCTATTCATTTTTCCTCTCTTGAAAGCATTCAATAACACTATCTCACCAACCATGATTAACCCCAAAGAGTTCACCTCTGAAGTGCCTTTTTACCTCTGTCTTCCTCTTATAAAAGAAGGTAAGTCAAGCGGGTTGCTGACCACATCTCGAGATGGAATAAGAATACGAACCAGTTAAGGAAATACATGATCTTAAGGTCCAATGGCATTCACAATACCTTCAAGAGTCTCCAAGTGTCCATTCAACTTTGCGAAATGATTAAAATTATAGCAATTAAGGTCAAGGATCTAAGTACTAAAATGATGACAAGTAAAGATCCATCTCGCTCCGCTAAGAGGGTTCTTCCACTCACCCTCAGCTTTCTATCTCATAGAAAGACAGAAGGAGACCAAGTCCTCATCCGCTTAACTAAAGGTTGTCTTATATCTTCTTGGAAACCCATAGGATACTTCACTATATAAATTATCCTTCCCACACTAAGGATAATATGCAGGGAGAAAATTATTATATCTATCATCAAATGAAGGGCAAGGAATGGATAAGCATCGAAAACTCTCCTTGGTTGTTGAATGCTTTAATTATGCTAAAAGGGAATTTAACCGAATTCATTAAGTATTAGTTTGAATGTGTCTTTCTAAAATATTTTACTTTTTTTGATTTTTATGATCATAGGATAATTTTGTGCATCTCCTAACAAATGACTGCAATATGCACTTTTATACTAAAATATATTGCATTTGTGAAGCTTTAACTCAGTAGGAATCTTCTTCTCAGTTTTCAACATGGCATCTTCGAAGTTAATAATATTGTAGAGATTCCCAAGTAAAGAATTTGGACCTCGACATTTGAAGGAATTGCCTATTTTGAGAATAGTTTTCCTAGGTAACTATAATCTTGTCATCTTAGCATGTTTCCCTTTAGCTATAAACTATCGAATCTGCATTCCAAGTCCTAAGATTGAGACTTAACCATTGATCTGAGAAGGTTAACAAAAAAATTCATTT
Source organism: Allium sativum (assembly GCA_030737875.1). Classification (NCBI taxonomy): domain Eukaryota; kingdom Viridiplantae; phylum Streptophyta; class Magnoliopsida; order Asparagales; family Amaryllidaceae; genus Allium; species Allium sativum. Next base: position 55,724,484 of record CM060918.1, read on the forward strand.
AAAAAATATGCTAATCCATTTCATAAACCTGTTTCTCAAGATCAAACTAGCTCTACTAAAAAATGCATGCTAGAATCGTGATAACTTGTGCATAAATCATGATATGATATTAAATATATAAATAATAAAGCATAAAGCAAAAGTAAAGAGATAAGAGCGATCACTTAAAAGTCTTTGCATTGGAGTCGGAGTCATCGAAGACGTCACAAAACAAAGCAAATTATATCAAAAATAAACATAAGAAAAGGTTATTGCAAACCCATAATTCAAGCATTAGGAATGGGAAATTTATGAGACTCAAAGTTATATTTTACCTTCGTCCGATGACTGCCTCACAATTTTTCATTACCTCTTCTTGTTGAAGCTGGAACTACGTTTTTCGCTGAAGCCTTGGCCTATCTACATTTAGGAAAAGTTCTCCTCAATCCAATTACCATTCGAATTTAAACCTATGGAAAGGAGGATAACTTTATCCAGTTATGCTCATAAGCCTTGTAAAGAACCTTGAAGGACTCAGCATCAGCCGAATTTCTAGCTTATCCCTTTGAAATCGAATCATAATTCCCCTTCTTTACCTTTCCAAGCTGACTCTCAACCTCCCTGTTCTTGTCTTTCACATCCTAAGGTCCCTCTCCAACTTGTCTCCTTATCCTTGGAAGCCTTCAAATCTCAGAGACCCTTCTAAATTTCATTTTAAACTTCCTTCCTGACCTCCTCCATTTCCTTGTTAATCCTCTCAACTACCTTCTTTACCTTTTCGAATCCTTGATGCAAAACTAAAAAATCTACCAAGACCTTAAAAGGAATACGAAGGTAGAGTTATAATTATATAAAAAGAAGGGTTGAGAAGGGAGGAGAAACTATACTCTAAGGCTGCATTTGTTTTTTTGTCTGAACGCTGAACGTTGAATGCTAACTGTTGAATGCTTATTGCTTATTGCTGAATGTTGAACGCTGAATATTGAAATGTTGTTTGTTTTAGTTTTTATCTGAATTTAATTTTTGTAATAAGACCTATTTTTTGTTTTTCACCGGCGAAGACTTGATGGAAAAGGGTGTTCTTTTTTTATTTACTACTAACTCCACAGCAATTGATTGTGATAATCCAATTGTCGTTGTGCTGTTGCAAATTGATACTCATTGTTACAACTTACAAGGGATATTAATTAGGTTACAAAGCTGGTGAAAGTAAGTCATGAGTTCCATAAATCCGTCAGAAATTTGCCTTGGGATGTATCAGTGATGACTATGATATGAACTAATACACGTCTAGACTTACACTGGAGCTAGCATATAAAAATGAGGCTCAACACAAAGCACATGCAGATGCATGCTGCATGATATTATATTAAAAAGAATAGCATGTACGGATAGTTCAGCTACCTTGAATCATGAAACAAAAACATGTCTAGATATTACAACATTACAGTGCGCATAAACGGCACAGGTGGACACTTGAACGAAGTTTACATAATATTTATACTATAATATCTCAGTACAAATATCTGAAAGCTACCTGTATTATCAAGTCAGGTAGGTAAAAGAAAATTTATGTGACATATTATCATATAGTACGAGTAGCAGAAAACTATTTGTATTTTTGCTAAAAAAGTATACATATTCAGCTAAGCGAAAATACAAATAGCATAGATACCTTGAAGCAGTTCGCACTATCCAGAAACTTTTAGCTGCGTGTAGAGAAGATGGATAAATATATAGCTTTCTGATATTCCTTACATAGAGAGTTTTCTCGGTATTGAAGAGCTATTCACAGGCTACGTGTTGGAGCTATTCAGAAGGGAGGAATCAGCGATATTTTTTCGCTGAATAAATAAGTGCTGAATTGATCGGTTTTGCTGAACGAGTCTACCATCCCAAACAGCTTCAAAAGTTCTTAACGCTGATTTTTCATGAATTCAGAACTATAAGAATAAAAACAAACACAACCTAAGAGCATCTCCAACAAAGGGAGAATTTCTTGCCTGAATCTTGAATTGGGCCAAAAATGGTACCCAACGGATGTTACGTTGTGTAACATTCAGGCAAATGTTACAAGTTCAATTAAGTTTTTGAACTGAGCTCGCGCGCCGACTTTATCAGCTCGTGAAGTCGCGAGCCGATTTTTTCAGCGTGCGTTGGAAAAATCGGCTCTCGACTTCACGAGCCGATAAAGTCGACGCGTGACAAGTGTAGATTTTTTTTTTCTTCCCTATCCTACCTTATATTCTAATATGATAAAATAAAATCGTTATTATTTTCGTAGAATAAACTAATTTGGAACATAATAATAGTTGATTAATAACTCTTACGAATACAATAGAATGCGATGGTACAATAGAAAAGAACAGCATCATTACTGCATACATGATCGACAAGAATAAAATAAAACATGAGTTTGGATTAAGGTGCTTCATAACTGGTATCGCCACAGTGGTTTCATAAATGATTCATAAGATCCTTCTACAGCCGGTTATGAAGTTCTGCATCTCTAAATATAACCTGACGAGTCAAATGAATGTTGAAGTCCTCCTCTGTTAGTGTTCGGTTTTGTCGGAATACTTAGGGTGGTTGCGAAGCACCCTCGTATTCGTAGTGGCGTTGTTCTTCATCCATATCTCTTTCATCTTCTATAATCATGTTGTGAAGAACGATGCAAGCAACATGATTGTAGACATATTTTTCCTAGACCACAACTAACATGGATTACTTATCATTGCAAATCTAGATTGTAAAACACTGAAAGCATGTTCTACATCTTTCCTTTGTGCCTCTTGCATCCCCGCAAATTTGACTTGTTTAGGAGTCAATGGATTTGGACATGTTTTAACAATGGTACCCCATTTCGGGTAAATGCTGTCACATAGGTAATAGTCATGCTCGTAAGTATTTTAGCCTAGGGTAAATGTTAAAGGAAGTACCTGTCCTTGAGCAAGATCATTAAATAGATGGGATCTTTCTACAACATTTAATTTGTTATTCGAACCAGGGATTCCGAAGAAAACGTGCCATATGCACAGATCGTACGATGCCACAGCTTCCAAAATGATGGTTGGTCATCTTTCCTTGCCGTTGTACGCACCTTGTAATCCCTTAGGACAGTTCTTCCATTCCCAATGCATACAGTTCAAACTTCCTAACATTCCCAACAAACCCCTGCTTTCGTGCATCTCTCTGATTCACACTACATCTTCTTCGTTCGGAGACCGTAATTATTCTTCTCCATAGACGTCCAACACTGCTTGACTGAATTTTTCAAGTGCTTCAAGTGCTGTGCTCTCTGCTATGCGGTATGCATCGTCCAAAGCATCGACTGGAATGGCATAAACCAACATTCTCATAGCGGTTGTCATTTTTTGTTCACCAGAGAACCCCTATGTCTTCGATGCATTTTGTTTGTACTTAAAGTAAGCATTGTTACCTTGAATAGCAGCTAATATCTGAAGAAATAGATTTCTATGCATCCTGTATCTTCTATGAAACATATCAGGCTCGTAAATGCAATCGTCATCGAAGTAATCTTGCATCAAAGACTTATGGTATCTAGCATGATTTCAATGTATAAACCTCCTTCCAACAACCGATCCCCCTCTAGTTGTGGATGATGAACCATACACTTCATGGTAAAGGTCCCGTATTTCTTGTATTCCTTCTTCTTGCTCTTGAAGGATTTCATCTTCTTCCGAATCACTATCAAAAGCCAGCACACATTTCATAAAACTGGAATCAATTTATGTTTGTGAATAAGTTTTGATATGAGATATGAATTGCAATGTTGCTGTTATCTATAAGGTATGAGGTCTTGGTAAGTGGGTAGCTTTATTGGGTGGAGTGTGCTCCTTTATTGGACAAAGTGCTCCTTTGTTGGACAGAGTGCTCCTTTATTGGCTAGAGTGCTCCTTTATTGGACAAAGTGCTCCTTTATTGGATAGAGTGTTCCTTTATTGGCCAGAGTGCTCCTTTATTGGACAGAGCCACTTTTATCGACATGGTGCTCCTTTATTGGTAAGAGTGCTCCTTTATTGGACAAAGTGTTCCTTTATTGGACAAAGTGCTCCTTTATTGGACAGAGTGTTCCTTTATTTGACAAAGTGCTCCTTTGTTTGACAGAGTGTTCCTTTATTGGACAGAACGCACCTTTATTGGACAGAGCGCTCCTTTATTGGTACGAATGCTCTTTGATCGGATAGTGAATAGTGCGTAGTGTAGATTCTCTGTCATGGCTCCAGCGAATTGTGACTAGTGCATAGTGGAGGTTCTCCATCACAGACGTTTAGAGCGTTGAATTTGCATTACATAAATATTTTGCATTACATAACTTAGAAGCTTGCAACAATGACAATCACAACATGAATAAATGCCAAAGTACAATCGAAGGAACTACAATAACTAAACACATAAACATCAAATTTAAAGTACAATTATAAACAATAAGATAGTTTCCACCCACACCTACCACGGACGTGGGAAAAGTCCAGCTCTAGCTGCCTCGGCAACATTCTTGTTTAAACATCGTATTTCGGCTTGCGCTTCCAATGCATATTGAACTCCACGTTCGCACATCGGAGGGTCAATCCACTGCTTAAAGTAACAACAATCAAATTTGTTACACTATCTTTTGGCAAAGATCATCTCAACACAAATTTCTATCATATAGAACAACTCAGGACTTGAGTGTAGACTGGAAATCACTTGGATGAAGTGGCGGAGCGTAGCTAGCTTGTAGTTTGTATCATTTCTCACCCTTCTAGACCAGATCGCCCCTAGGAGTCACACTCCTAGGTCACGATCCGATCCTAGGGGTCACACTCCTAGGTTACGATCTAATCTTAGGGGTCGCACCCCTAGGTCACGACCCGATCCTTGGGGTCGCACTCCTAGGTCACGATCTGTTCCTAGGGGTCGCACTCCTAGGTCGCGACACGATCCTAGGGGTCGCACTCCTAGGTCACGATCCGTTCCTAGGGGTGGTACTCCTAGGTCACGATCTATTCTTAGGGGTCGCACTCCTAGATCACGATCCGATCGTGGAGCGCATGGGGACCGCGAACCGCCTGCAGTTCTGCACTGTTTTGACCTATTCTGATGGCTATTTTTACTCCAGCTTGCATGGTTCTGATTACACATGTCACATGACGATTTGGAGATGATTTCTGGACGTTTTCCACCTCTTTTCGAGATTTTTGGGATGCATGCCACGTGTCCCGCGATCCGCCTGCTATAAACGGCTATAAATACACCATTCAGAGGATTTTTCAAGGACTTTTGGTTCTAACTCTTCATAGCTTCCACCATTGCTGAAATGCAAGGACTTTGCACCTTCATACACTCAAATTCTTCTCTTTTCAATACAATTAACACACTGATTGTGTGCTTGCATGTAACTGATTCTTGTAATCTGTCAGTATAACAATAAGATTATAAAGTGGACGTAGGCTACATCTACAGCCGAACCACTATAAAAACTTTGTGTGTCTCCTCTTTATTTATTGTTTTCTGCATTCTTTGATCTGTGATCTGCATTTGGGTGTTAGTGCCAATTTTTGGTCTAACATTTTGGCGTGTCAGGAAGGTGGGCACACAAAAACTTCAACTTCTAGCTTGAAAGGAGACTCAATGGCAATCAAAAGGAAGAAGACTGGAACTTCCACTCATGCTGATGATGCTGATGCTGAAGGCACAAGGAACGAAGCAAGCCAAGAAGCTTCCTTCTGCATACTTGACCAGAGACGAGATGGATGGAGTTCTCGCTGAATTGAGAGATCAAATGGCACGGCAAGACGATCTCCTCCAGAAACAACAGGAAATGATCAACCAATTCTTCGCTCGGATGGATGGAAGGCCGAGCAATGCTCAAGCCATTGGAGATGGAGCCACTTAAGCAGCTCGCACATGCCACCACGATCAGATCGAGTCGGACCCAGCGACCCGCGACCCGCCAGCACCAGTGCTCGGGGGCAACCCACTCCTTATTGCAAATGCACAGCAGCCTACTTCAGCTCAGGTTTATATAGACACCGAATTGCGAGCTCCTTCTCCTTAACAGCATAAAACGGTTCGTGATCTACCTCCAGGACGCAGTCGGATCGCCCCCTGCTTCACGATCCGGCCTCACGAGCTGGACTTCACGAACCTACCTCAAAAACCGTCCCCCTCGAACCGGGTCGGGTCGCCCCCCTCGATCCACGATCCGCGAGCCGCGATCCCCAGGCGACAGCTCACCAACTTCCATCTTCTCCTGCACTTAATGCTGGGGGCACCGGCTCTGATCTTGGCAACTTGCAACAACTTTTTGAGGGCGATCGGCTCGCCAATCTCATTCAACGCCTATCGAGATGCCACACTTACCAGAACGACGTGGATGACGTCAATCACAACCCGTTCACTTAGGAAATCAGGAATTCCCGCAATCCCCCGGATTTCAAACTTCCACAATTGAAGCCTTACATTGGCAGGACAGATCCTACCGTGCATCTCATGCATTACAAAATGCATATGGAAGTTCAAATGGCATCGGAAAACGTCATGGCTAAATGTTTTCCCCTCTTTCTGACTGATAAAGCAGCCATGTGGATTCGACAACTAGAAACGGAATCGATCAATAGTTGGAACATGTTGGTCGTACGCTTCCTTGAACAGTTTCGGGTCCACATCGCTCGACCTAAGAACGTCATGTCACTCACTACAATCAAGCAGAGGCCCAGAGAAACTCTGCGTTCATTCCTGGAAAGATTCAACGTTGCATCAGCATCAGTGGATCGCCCTGAACAATCTATGGTACTGATTGCAACAGTATCCGGCGTTCTAGATAATACGGAATTCAAAAAGTCTTTGTATAGATATCCACCGCGAAATCTCAGCGAATTCTACCTTGAAGCAGATAGATTCCTGTGGGAAGAAGATGCAACTTCTGAGAAACGCACTCTCGACGTCAACATGCTCGGAGATGGAGAACCGCCCAATCCTGGAAAAGGCAAAGGAACAGCCAATGCAAAGAGTGATTGTAATGCTCCACCCCGGAGAGGGTCCAGATACGACAAATACACTGAACTGAATGACACCTTGAGCAATATCTACGTAGATACAGGGGGTGCCGCCTCCTATCCAAGGCCTCCCAAGAGGGAGCCAACAGTAGCACAACGCAACTATGGAAGGCACTGCATATTTCATGACATGGACGGTCACAACACTGATGACTGCAAACATTTGCGTGACCTTATTGAGGACCACGTTAGGCGAGGAGAACTACCCGAGTACGTCATTCAACCAACAGCGCCCATACATGCACTACCACCACCAACTCCCCGAAGAGGGAACGATCCCGGATCAAGCAATCGCGGGCTTATCATTAGCTAATCCCACTCAGCGGATCTCTTCAGTTTCCTGGACTCCGGTCCATAGTTCATGTTTTTAGCTTTTTAGGCGACTTCTCACCCTCTTTTGTTTTCCCTGCATGTAATAAGAGCAGTCACATCAGCCCACACGCACGAAACCGGCTTGTGGTCTCCAGTTGTGTCCAGCAAACAACTGCTGGATTTTCATGAATTAGCAATAAGCATTGAGCTCCGGCTCCTAACTGGATCCGTCCAGCATAAACATTGAGCTCCAGCTTCTAACTGGATCCGTTTGGTACAAACATGAGCTTCAGCTCCCAACTGGATCCGTCCAGTATAAACAAATTCTCATGTGCTTTTCCTTGGTCGTCTTACTCCGGTAAGGCCGTCTTGGAACTTCATGTGCTTTCCCTTGGTTGTCTTACTCCGGTAAGGCCGTCCTGGAACCCCTAAATCATCTCCTCGGATGGTTTACTCCGGTAAGGCCATCTAGGAAATATTCTTGCATTGTTTGTTTTATCTTCTTGCAGGTACAAACTCCTGGTCTTCTTGGATTTCTCTGGCCTTAATACGATCCCGTGTGATCGTCGGTTTTCTGGCCTTAATACGATCCGGCGTGATTGTCGCATTCTGGACTTGGATTTCTCAGATTATCCAGAACACATCTTCCTTCAACCAGCAAGATATGTTCTTGGGGGCAACTTGTTACACTATATTTTGGCAAAGATCATCTCAACACAAATTTTTATCATATGGTACAACTCAGGACTTGAGTGTAGACTGGAAATCACTTGGATGAAGTGGCGGAGCGCAGCTAGCTTGTAGTTTGTATCATTTCTCACCCTTCTAGACCATATCGCCCCTAGGAGTCACACTCCTAGGTCATGATCTGATCCTAGGGATCACACTCCTAGGTCACGATCTAATCCTAGGGGTCGCACCCCTAGGTCACGACCCGATCCTAGGGGTCGCACTCCTAGGTCACGATCCGTTCCTAGGGGTCGCACTCCTAGGTCGCGACACGATCCTAGAGGTCGCACTCCTAGGTCACGACCCGTTCCTATGGGTGGGTGGTACTCCTAGGTCACGATCTGTTCCTAGGGGTCTCACTCCTAGGTCACGATCCGATCGTGGAGCGCATGGGGACCGCGAACCGCCTACAGTTCTGCACTGTTTTGACCTATTCTAATGGCTAGTTTTACTCCAACTTGCATGGATCTGATTACACATGTCACATGACGATTTGGAGATGATTTCTGGACGTTTTCCACCTCTTTTCGAGATTTTTGGGATGCGTGCCACGTGTCCCGCGATCTGCCTGCTATAAACGGCTATAAATACACCATTCAGAGGATTTTTCAAGGATTTTTGGTTCTTACTCTTCATAGCTTCCACCATTGCTGAAGTGCAAGGTCTTTGCACCTTCATACACTCAAATTCTTCTCTTTTCAATACAATTAACACACTGATTATGTGCTTGCATGTAACTGATTCTTGTAATCTGTCAGTATAACAATAAGATTATAAAGTGGACGTAGGCTACATCTACAGCCGAACCACTATAAAAACTTTATGTGTCTACTCTTTATTTATTGTTTTCTGCATTTTGTGATCTGTGATCTGCATTTGGGTGTTAGTGCCAATTTTTGGTCTAACAAAATTCATCAGGAAAAATGTTGTGATCTAGATAGGCCCCGCAACCAAAAAATCAGCAACCAGCATTTTTTTCGGTCTTCGAAACAACGACGACCGATTCTTCTCCATAACAGCACACACAGTTGGATCCACATAGAAGTTGTGGCTTGAGAACACACCCTTTAAAAACCATTTTTTTTCCAGGTCTTTGATTTGCTGCCCCCTCATTGTCATTTTCCCATTTGTCCATGTTGGAGGATACACTTTCTTTTCCCTGTTCCGACATACTCCAAAAAGGCAACTATGCCATTTTCTTATCAAGTAGTAGGCTGAAATGGGGAAAGAGGAAGGAGGTGGCGGCTGGAAGAAAATAAATTGCGATTAAGGGTTTCAAAGAAAACGCTATATATAGGGAAAACTAGAGTGTGGGTCCGGGGTCGTCCACTTACCCATATAATTTAAACATTTCAGTACACAGAGTAAAAAAGGAGGGTCGTCCCCATTATATTTTATAAAAATCCTTTATTTTAAATATGTAAACTATATATTTTATAAACCAATTCCACGACGACTATTTGAAATTTTGATTTGGACGTAAAACAAAGTCAACAACATGAAAACCCTTTTTTCTCTTCCACTAGAAAAATATTGTCAATTAGATGCGAACGTGTCTTGTTGTGAGGAAATCCGACTTAAATTGGATCTCGTACAACCAATTGAAGTTCAGAACGTTATATTACGAGCTGCAACACCGCTGTAGTTCGTTTTATAATTAAATTATAAACCCTGCTTGTTTCTAAGATCATTTTATTATTAAATATTTCAAACATCGTTTAAACAGAGTTAAAAAAACTAGGGTCGCCCACTTACCCGTATGGATAAGTATATTTCAGTACACGAAGGAGTTAAAAAGGAGGGTCGTCCCAATTATATTTTATAAAAATCCTTTATTTTAAATATATAAACAATATATTTTATAAACCAATTCCACGACAACTATTTGAAAATTTGATTTGGACGTAAAACAAAATCTATAATATGAAAACCCATTTTTTCTCTTTTACTAGAAAAATATTGTCAATTAGATGTGAACATGTCTTGTTGTGGGGAAATCCGGCTTAAATTGGATCTTGTACAAACAATTGAAGTTCAGAACGTTATATTGCAAACTGCAGCGCTGTTGAAGTTCATTTCATAATTAAATTCTAAACCCTGCTTGTTTCTAACATCGTTTTTTATTAAATATTTCAAACATCGTTTAAACAGAGTTAAAAAAACTAGGGTCGTCCACTTACTCGTATGGATGAGTACATTTCAGTACACGAAGGAGTTAAAAAGGAGGGTCGTCTCCATTACATTTTTATAAAAATCCTTTATTTTAAATATGTAAACAATATATTTTATAAACCAGTTCCAAGGAGACTATTTCAAATTTTGAGTTGGACGTAAAACAAAATCTACAACATAAAAACCCATTTTTTTCTCCTCCACTAGAAAAATATTGTCAATTAGATGCGAACGTGTCTTGTTGTGAGGAAATCCGACTTAAATTGGATCTCGTACAACCAATTGAAGTTCAGAATGTTTTATTACAAACTAGAGCGCCGCTGCAGTTCGTTTTATAATTAAATTATAAACCTTGCTTGTTTCTAACATCGTTTTATTATTAAATATTTCAAACATCATTTAAATAGAGTTACAAAAAATACATTGAGCCATACATATGGAACGAGCAAACATTACACAGAACATGTGAAAAAATAACATTACATAGAATATATGAAACGAGCAAACATTACACTGAACATATGAAACGTGCAAACATTACACAGAATGCATGAAAATATAACATAAAGTCCAAAACATCGAGACATACGCATATATACATCGAGCTATACATATATATACATCGCGACATACACATATATACATCATGATAAATCTGCAGCATCATCATCAGCACCATCCAAATCCATGTCATCCCTGTTATCAGTAGGGTCATAATACAGAATATCGTCCTCATCACTACCACCTCCCGAACCGCCATCACCACCTAATCCTCCACCCCCACCTAATCCCGTAACCCTACCTTCCGAACCGCCATCACCACCTAATCCGTTACCCCCCCTAGTCCACCATCACCACCTAATCCGCCTCTTGAACCTCCACCAGTACGTGACCCTACAGCGGTACCTGATGCTCCTATATCACCACCCCCTGCTGCCGCTAATCTGTCCTGTAAGTCAACGATCTACTCCTGCAAACCCTGAACTATCGCCTGGTGATCCTGATACAACGACTGAGAATGTAGCAGGGCCATCTCCTTAATAGCCGCAATATGTATCCTATGTTGGTCTAACCGGGGTGCATACTGCAAATATAGAACATATAAAATTAGTTTCTACAGCTTATAACATACAACGTAAATTCATAAGTACAAATTTTACCTCATGTGGCGGATATAATCTAGTAGCAGGGACACTGCGTACCATGTGAGCAGGTGGGTAAATAATAGGCAGGAAAATCTGTGTACCGTTAAGATCAAAATGTACCGGCCAGAACGAAATTTGTCGGCGGGTCGGAGATCTGTGAAGGGGTCAGGTCAAAAGTAAACGGTGGAGGATGAACTCTACCACTAACCAATCGGGGACCAATGTGATCAGAGTTCACATCCCGCATATAATCTGGCAGCAAGTACCATCTAGGAGCTATCTGAACCCAATAAGGACCAAACTCTGCATTGGGTAAGTAAAAATCAGTCGTATCAACCCGTCTTGCCTGTCACAGACCATGCACGTACTGTCTCCCTATAGAATACTGGCCCGAACCTATCAAGTGGTAGAGGTGGATCTCTAGGTACGCGCAACTGACTGGGACCCTGGTAATAACATTGATCCCCCAAGTACCAAATAGGAAGGTAGGCCAGTGGGAACAAGAGGACACGTCGAAGAGATAAGTGACATGCAATAGCTAATGGATAGGCATCAGGTAGGGGGCCATCCACTGAAAGTAACATCCAATAGGAAGTCCAAGGTGCTCGTAATATGTTTCTTCTCTCCCTTATATCTAACTGAGTACGAGCCTTCATCAAGTCATGTCTCCCACACGCAGGAGCACGCCGAACCTCGTGAGTACTCTCCCATCTATGCATGCATGGAAAAAAGGTCTCGGAAGCATGACTGGCGATGGGTTGTTTTCGTGGATGCATGTTGGCCGTGTACTCGTAGTACCAGCACAGCAACATGTACCAAAAACCAAACATCTGGCGAACCTCTCCAAAAGCATAGGAGTCAAGAGCGGCGTATAGGTAATCTAATATGGCAGAATCCCAATCAATCATATGCAGCTGCTCTAACTCGACTAGTGCTGCTAGGTAGCCCAGTCTAATCGTACTCCGTTGGTTCAAAAAGAATGTCAAACCAAGGAGGTATAAAATGGTAGCCCTGTATATTATGCCATGGAAATCTACCACATCGAGATGCGCTGTAATATACTCTAGTAAATATGTGACGGAAACGACATCATTAGCTATATAAGTCACTGACAAATCTGGCAAATATTATAGGTAGGAATCGAGTGACTCAAAAGAGGAATCAAATGGATAAGTGACTCTATCTGGAGGGCCAATCTCAATCCCCGTAAGCTTGTAAAAATCGGCTAGGGTGATACCTAGCTCAAAATCCGGAAAGTGAAAAGTATGTGTCCTAGGCCACCATCTCTCTAATAAGGCCTCTACCAATGGTCGATCGAAGGGACTGGGGATGTATAATACGTAAAAAGAGTCCGAATGGACTAGCTAGTATCCCCTCTCGAATATGTAATGGTAATATGTCAAGGGCATGTGAAATAAACCTTTCCTAACTCCCGTGAAGGTAGACGTACTCAGTATATTAAAATTATAACAGTTAAACGACTATAAAACAACTATTAAAACGTATAACGTACATGCACTAAACTATAACGTAAAACCAACAGGGCATACTATTTAATAGTTCAATAACTATAAATATTAAAAAAATTAAAATTAATACCAGAACGGTGGTCAGCACAGTAAAAGATCGATGAGTGAATCCCTGTAGCAGCTCGTGGAGGATTCGTAAGTCCTCAATCGCCGTCCCTGCTGCTGGAGGAAGGTGAGCTGGACCAGATGCGTCGTTTGGCATACGTGGAACTGTCCGTCTCCCCATCTTCGTTACACGTGGAGGCATCCCGGCGTTGTAACTAGTAAAAAAAATTAAAAAAAGAGGAAATTGGAAGGGGATGGGGAGTTTGCCTCCCGTGCCATTCCTTTATGGGCGCGGGAGGTCGCGAGCTGATAAAATCGGCTCGCCGCTGCCGGGGAATATCAAAGATATTCCCCTGAATGTTACGGATCGTAATGTTACGATCCGTAAGGTTGCTGGAGATGCTCTAAGTTTATATTCATTTCCCAAGCTTACCATCCTTTCATAACTATCATGATCATTGGTCACTTCCACCCTCGAGGTCCCTACAACTTTATATTCCCTTCAACTTTAGATAGATGGGTATCATTAGCAAAGTGGATCATTTTGATTACTTATTTGACTTCATCTTGTATAGAGGAAGGTAAGGCAATAAAGCCCAAGAATAAGGAATTTCAATGACATAAATTTTGTGTTTCATTAATGGTAGACCCTTCCATAATGGTTTCAATGTGGGGGTATTGAGAATAAGAAGTTGCAAACAGAAGCAAGTCCTTTATCTCAAATATATTATTAGAAACCACTATGACATGAAAAGAGAGAGATATGTCAATTGAACAAGCCAACAATTTATAAAAATTTCATTATGTAATAAATGATGTTAATATTGAAGATGAAGGTCTACTCTTCATAAAAGTCTTTGATCCATTGCGCTTGGTAACTTTTATGCTAGAATTAATGGATTGTTAAGAATTTTCAACTCAAAAATATAGGTTTGGTTGAAGGAGGATTATAATCAACATAGTTAGTAGAAGGAGGCAACGACCTACAAGCCTTAGGATTGATAAACAACAAGCCTAAGCCTCTCTATCTCTAGTATTTTAATAACTACTTTATACTCAGAATTGGAAAAGTCATTCAGGCATGGAACCTTATCCCGCACAATCCTAGCCGAATAAATAAAGAAAGGGAATGGAATATTAAGAAACTTAATAACCAAGACTCATAAATAACCAATGAAGCCTTAAAAACTCACAAGCCTCATGAAAAGTAGTAATGAGTCGAGGGTCATTGGCTTTCACAAAAATCAGCTAGCAGTCATTACCTTAGTTTGATTAAGGCAATTTTATTCCAAAACCAAAGAAAATACAAAGGAACATCTATAATAAAAGATTCCATTTGCAAGTTACACAAATAGTGAATTTTAGGAATAGTCAAAGACACTCTCTCTTTCGATATAAAAGAGAATAAAGTAGAATGGTACTATATGAAACTACCTCGAGCTGTTACGGATTTAGTCCACAAAATTCCAAAATATAATAAACAAAACTAGCACTGGAAAGAAATATCTATTGAGCTAAATTCTCTAAGATCTAGTAAAGAACCCCTTAGAAAGCTTACTCCGATCATCCACCACTAGTACAAAACGGAGTATTTGCATCTACTCAATTGCTTCTGTTGTATAAATATCATATGCAAATAGTATAATTTGCATCTAGTTCTAACCAAAAGCAGACACAAATAAGGGAAAATAAATATTACCCCAAATCTTTGCATCAGTTGTTGTCTACGAACCGTCGTGGTAGGGTGGGAATGAAATTTGTAGTATAACCGTTTGCATCAGTTTATGGTATAATCGGATGCAAATAGGCAAGAGAGCAAATTACTTGCATCTGCCTTGTTAAAAAAAGACGCAAACTATGCTCTTTAAGAAAACAAAAATAAGAAATCCACTAAAGCAAGAGCATTGGAGGGAAAAGGAAAACGCTCGCGCACTTTTCTAAATCAATAGGGGAAAAGTTTAAACCCTAAATTCAATTGCTTCTTCGTTCCCACTTATGCAAAACTGCTCAACCACCTAAAATCAATAACCTACCGTCGATTCTAATAACATCTTCCTGTTCATGTCCACCAGTACAGCCGTTGGTGCGAAAACTACCGTCAGCTGCTATGATGTTGTCTCCACCGTGAACTTGGATTTCCATGCCTTACTACGAACCTAGTAATTCCTATCTTCCTCTATATGAATTTTCATTCTGCTTCTGCTCCTGGATCTATGCATTGAACTCCATCGATAATTTATGTAATTCGGATTATGCATATTTTCTATCCGGTTTGTTAACAAGTTGAGATTATTTCCATCTTTCCTTGAACTTATTATTTCTGACAAATTTTCGGTTCGTCATCCAATTGACAGGCTGGTAGTAAGTTTTTCCCCGTCTTAGTTATATTTTGTGTCTGTTGTACAAAGTATTACCATATTGGAATGCTAACGCAGTGAACTTTACCTATACATAATTTAGTTTTGCTTATGGTTGTAAGTACGGTAAACTTACCAACCTAATTCGAAAGTATGCTAATTTCAGAATGCTGTTCAATATCAAATCTATATCAAATTAGTGTTCGCTTACCTTACTGCTTCATTGTAACAGCTTTGTCTATATCTGACTTTAGAATAGGGGTTTTCCTAACTGTAAAGCAGCATTCAGCCACTATGATGTTAAATTTTTTTACGGTTGCACGATTGATTTTAACCGTTAAACTTTGAAGACCTTGCTACAACTGTGAAACCTATGTTTAATTTTTCCTGATATAAGCCAAAAAATAATGCTACGAATTCTTTTATATTTTGTTTTTGTTTTTTCACATATTATATTCTTGACATATTTTTTAAATCATATTATTCTTATATATTAACACGTCTTGTACGTGTACATTTTAATTTAAATTGTTGTAGCAACAGTCAACTAAAATTTTAAATTTAATTACTACACAATTTATTTCATGCTTTTATTATGTAATATTATTTCCAGGGCATGTTTAGATGAATGAATATGATTGTGTTGTTAAGGAGAAGTTTAAGAATTTGTTACCAATAGGTATATTGCATATAATATTTTTTATTTTAAAAGCATATAATTTTCCAGTTTTCCATGCCAGCGTGCACCATATGTGTATATAGACTGTGTTTATATTATACAGGTCTGTCTGTATGTATGCATGCTTCTATGGGGGAAACACTATTTACTATTTAGAGTAGCTGGTCGCTTAAATTGTGACATTTATATCTTTCTCTCTAATTCCTGACAAATAGGTGGCTGCTTTACAGTTCACATGTGCTAGCTGCATGTCTAAACCTAGCTGCATACTTAATAAACAAACATTAACATCATGCCATTTTTTCGGTTAAACCACATATCACTATTATATATCCAGAGACAATTTTGCGCACTAAACTGGAATGAGCAAACAAATGGTTAGTACTTAATAAACTAACTAACCAATGTATCAACAAGTATTTTTCAGATATTGATCTTCAACGAATCATAAATTATTTTTTCTAGATATATTACTTAGACCTTAAAGCAGTAAGTATCAACTAATATCATGTAGGAGTGAGGATTTCATATTCCAAAATGCTACTCCTTCCTGAGTTGATTTTTTTATTCCTTAATTAATGTCCTCAAATTGTGTCTCCTCCCAAATCGCATGCCTCCTTTTCCCCAACATTGCCAAGCTTTTTCCCACTCTATGCGTAAATTGTTCTTCCCTTGATCTATGCTTCTTATTTTCATCCGCTACCCATCTTGCTCACTTTATCGTTTCTTACCTAGATAATCACTAGCATCTATTGATTAAAGAAAACTTATTTTCACCACTTCAGCTTACCTCTATCTATGCTTTAGCCTCCTGTAATTAGTGGGATGTTCCAATGAAATCTATTGACTGTTGCAGGTTGAGGCAATCTGATTTTTGACGATCGCCAGTCCTTTATGGCGTTACTTCTTCCTACTCCGTTAATTCGGAAATATGCATATCCTATATTTCTGCACTTCACATCTTTGATTGTATGTTCTTCTGGGTACATACTGATAATTACTTTTAGGCTTACAGTATGTTCAAATTTGTTGTTATCTTTATTCAAAAAAATTAGTATATTTCTATTGCAATGAATTTGACTGAAACGGATAGTTTAGTCTATATATGTTGTTGCCATACTAAATTTGTTTGTGCTGCAATGTTGCTATCTACAACCTGTATGTTTACTCATTGTTAATCTACAACTAACAATTAATCTTTCTATATGACTGCTTCTTCATTTATACGCAATTATAACAGATCGGTTAACCCACAAAAATAGAGTTTAAATAATGGGTCAGTACAAGGCAAACGGGCCGGTTCATTTACATTCAAGCGGGTCGGTCAATTAAAATAACCATGGGTCGACCTAGTCTTAAAACGCCGGATCGGCCTAGTCATAAAGGAACGGGTCGAGTTGGTGTATTTGTCAACAATTGGATCGCATAATGGAAAGTAACGGGTCGGTCTACTTTGCTCTATTTGGATCGGACCAGTAGTTTATACAATGAACTATGTAATAACCCGGAAAATCCGAACCAATTTAAAAATTTTATTTTGGCAATTTTGATGAATTTTATTATTTAAAATGAATTATTTTAAATAACAACAAAGAGAATTTTATTTTGAATAGAATTTGAACGTATATATTTATCTGAATCGTCGTTGAATATAAATATTTAATTTTAATTATGAAAGGAATTGAAAATGGCGCGATAGTTCGAAAATTCGATTTCAAATTTCAAATGAGTGTATAGGATTCAAAATAAACCGGATTTTAGCGAAACCAAAAATATTAGAACCTATTTGAGAATATCTTTCCAATGAATCCGAAAAATCAAAATTTCTTGGCAGGAATAAAAAGTTATTCTCAGTTGAAAATTCAGAATAGTCGCTATGGAATTCTGGCCCTTAAAAATGGAAATTTTACAAACGACCTCTGTTTTCGACGAAACCACTTTTGTTGGATCCGGTATGTCAAGTTATTGCTACATTCCAAAATTCGTAATTTTATGAATCAATATGTGAACGTGGCATAGGAAAACGTGTTTTGATAGTTTCAGTCAATTTGGATCGACCAAAAAATGGCCATTTTTCAATTGGTCTTAGAATTTGTCGAAATAATTTTTGTTAGAACCATATCGTCAATACGAAGCTAGACAATATTTTTTGGGAATTTTTGGGGTCCGTATGTGGCCCCGGTAAATTGAAATGTGTGTTCAAATTCAATATATAGAGTTATATTTTGATTTTGACGAAAACTGATCGTAACGGCCAAATTGGCTTACGAGACATATCCCATTGCGTTCAGAATGAGGGTAATTAGCTAGGGACGACAGTCGGTTGGTTAGTTTCGGGATTTGTACGGAGAAGTTACTTTTTAGAATTAAAAATAAAAATAAAATAAAATAATATAATTATATATAATAACACACACCCCCTCCCTCATATCCTTTCCTCTCCCCGGTGGATCAAAATCAAATTTCAAAAAGAAAAAAACCCTGAAACCTCCCATCGCACCCCCTCCCTCGCCAGCGCCGCCCTACCTGACACCGCCTCCGGCCTCGCACGAACCCCCTCCACCTCCTCCGCCCCGATTCTTCTTCCCCGAGCCCTAAGCCCTTGAACCAACCCAGAAAGGCGCGCCCTAGCCCCATGAAACCCCACATCGCGAGATCGCCGCCTCCGCTTGATCCCTGCGCCACCGCGGCAAGCAACACCCCTTCTCTGAGCATCCCTCTTCGCAGCAATGTGAGTTTCTTTGTTTTTATTTATTTTATTTTCTTTATGAGATCTAACATAGTTTAAATTCGGATTTTAGTGTGTATTATCTAAACTTTAGATTTTCAAGCGAAATGATGTAAGAATAAAAATACAATTTTTATTATATGAAAGGCATAATCAAAATATGATTTTTATATTATTGGAATAATAAAAATATGATTTTTATATTATAGGAATAATAAAAATATGATTTTTATATTATATAGATAATAAAAATTGGATTTCTATATATGTAGCAATAGGATAAATATACGATTTTTATATATGAAGTGAGGATATAAAAATGTGATTTTTATATATGGATAGTAACGATAAAAAATTAATTTTTACATGTATGGTTAAAGTATAAAGATTCGACTTTTAATTGTAGAAAAAGTAGATTTTCACTTTGAAGTAGTGAAAATAAAAATTCGATCTTTATATAAGAAGCAAAAAATATAATTTTTATATAGAAAGAAGCGTTGTAAATATATGAAGTAGAAACAAAAATATGATTTTTATTTATTGGAATGAAGAGATTAAAATATGATTTTTATATATGAACAGTGTGGAAAAGACTGCGTTGAATTTCGGGCAAATCCAAGCCATTCAGAAATTCAGAAATCAAATGGCGGAGTGGATCCCAAAGGTGAGAACTCCACACTTTAATTTTCTTTATACAGTTATTTATTATGTAACTGCATATATGAAATGTTCCCCGTCGTCCACAGACCATGGACGACTTGTTTGGTTGTTTGTGTTGATTGATGTGTTTGGTTGAATATTGGTTGGTGGCGTGAATATGAAATTGATTAGAATTTGGTTTGTGTATGACGTGCGCCATTATGAGGTAAGTGATAAGGCTAGACCTTATCCCAGTTTTGGTATCGTGCCGTTATACAGTCGAAATTTTCTAAAATATATTAGAAAAATTAAAATATTATTATGTAAATGAACCGAATAAATATTTTATCGTCAAAAATATAAATTTTAACGTGTATGCGAATAAAATAAATATTCATTTACAAATCAGACGATTTGTTTATGTACACTGATTTGACTGATATTGATTGGGACGATAAATTTTACACATCGCCCAACTGCACAAATAATATTCAGTGTTTGTTGATTGAAACCCCACACGGGTGTTGGGATGATATTTGACGTACACTAATCCCAATTGTTTAGTTGTATGTCGATCGATTGATTGACAGACTGTTATAAGCGTTAAATATGTATGCTTGTGCAATGTAGAATTCACTTTGGATGATGGTTGAAAGTGTTTGATTGTAGTTGTGTACATATGTGTATGAAATCCATATAATCACATTAGGGAAAGTCTAAAGAGAAACAAAATTTTGACACAAATGGTGACACAATTAATTTGGACCATTGGATCACCTCATGAATTACACCTCTCCATTTGAAGACAAAAAGATCCAACGGCTGAGGTTCTGTGTCTCTCTCTTTGTGTCTAATTTTGTGTTCAAATAGCCGGCCCCATCACATTATATGGTAATTGACTGCGTCTGATTCCAGTTCAGAAAGAATGAATATTTTAAAATAACGATTATTTTAAAATAATGATTATTTTAAAATAACGAATATTTTCAAATAGTATTCAGAAAAGAATCAAAATTTGATTTTGATGTCCGATTTGGGATGAACACGAATAAATTTAAATATATGTAGCCGTGTTGATTAGATTAACGCCATTTTTATGAGAAACATATTTATATTGATTTCATTCATTTTTATAATGAACATCGAAAAGGAATTGATTTCAAAATCTAATGTTTTGAAGATTATCATTTATATATCGATGATATGGAACATTCAATCTGGATTTGAAATTGAATATGAAGTTGAAATCGTTTTGAAAACGAATTTAAAACGATATATAAAATACGTTTTAAAGGAAAATCGGCGATATATATATATAATATATAATATAATGGCCTGAATAGAACGCGCCACGTTGCGGCAGTTATCTAATTTTGAATATTGACTTCGAACAGACGTTATGGAAGATCTGACAGTCGGATTCTCCTAAAACCAGAACCATTGGGTTCGTATCGAAAAGATCTTTCTAACGAATACAAGAAATTAGAAATCTAACAGTTTGATTTGGAATTATGTCCAAATCAAATTTGGAAAAGGTCGTTGTAAGTGCAGTTAAATAGCCATTTATGGAAATCGACTGTACGGGCCTTGATAAAATTATTAAAAATATCAATAATTTGTGTAAAATCATAAGAAATGATTTGGAAAGAATTGGGATGAAAAATTCCATATTTGAAAAGATAAAAATATATTTTTATTGAAATGAACTAGTTTTGAACTAGAATTATAATCCATTTATTTTTAAAATAAATAAATTGGATTTGAAATGGTTTCAAAAATAACCAGAATTTCCATAATATAAATTGGAAGTTGATTTGAGTCGAAATTGTCTTTGGAATATTTTGATGTTGGATTTCGTGATTATACAGATATTGTAATGGAAATTGAAAGATATATTTATATCGTTATTTCCGATACGACATTTGTTGGTCGTAGAATTTGATACTAAATATAAGTCGATATATTTTCTATTCAGAGCCTTGTTTTCAATATCAAATGGGATTTGGGTTTGTCGTGAATGGTGTCTTCATTAACACTATTCTTAAAACCCCAGTTGAGAAAAAGATTAAATCTTTTTATTTAGATTTAATGAAGTATACTAATTAAATGATATTTAATTGGAATTGATTTTTGGGTTTATCATGAATGGTGTTTTAAATAACACTTGTTCTTTCACCCGACCGTTAATGGAATGTGAATTGGGCTTATCGTGAGCTGTGTTTTAGCAACATTCGTTCTTTAACCCGATTTACAGTGAAATAGGATTTGGAATTTATAAATCTTTTGTTAAGATTTAAAGAAAATTTTCCAAAGAAAAGTTTTCCAATTAAATAAC
Organism: Allium sativum; assembly: GCA_030737875.1. NCBI lineage: Eukaryota > Viridiplantae > Streptophyta > Magnoliopsida > Asparagales > Amaryllidaceae > Allium > Allium sativum. The sequence continues at coordinate 55,746,194 of CM060918.1, forward strand.
ATAAATTGGAATGGAATGGAATTCGATTTGGTAATAATCAAAGTGAATTATTGTGGATGAGGACTGCTAATATATATGGAATTTAAAAGGCATTGTCGTTATTCCATTTATATTATTAGTCGGATATGGAAGTTTATATTGACTATATATATCGATTTGTTTTCCATGAAGTTTCCATCGTTAATGGAATGTGATTTTGGGTAGTCGTGAATGGTATCTTTAATAATACTGTTCTTGGACCCAACGGAGTTAATAAAATCAGAAACTAACTTGGGATTAGTTAAGTTGAATGGTTTCCTGGGTATTGATCTGATGTTGGTTTCGGCTTCCGGGTTATTACCTAGGGAATTTTTCACTAGGTAATTTATGGTTAAAGGCTGACGGAATAAAATGTGATTTTGGGTTTATCGCGAACCGTGTTTTAAATGACACTGGTTCTTTAACCCAGTTAAAGAAATGATATGATTTCCCAAGTTAAACAATAATTAATATTGATTTTTGGGAAGATTAAAACCAAGTGGAGTTTTAATGAATTTTCAATAGATTGAAAGGTGAATTTGATAACTAAAATTATCAAATTCAAGAAATGATCAAGAATGGAGTATCGCCAGTTTTGCTCCAAGCGATAGTTAAATCTTTAATTAGATTTGAACGTGAAATGGTAATTGAATTACCGATAACACCGCGGTGTTAGATATGAAGTATTACCAGTTTTACTTCATGGGATGAATAGGTTGGGGTTGGGAAATTTAACAAACGGTTACTTCGGTAAGGTTCGCTAATCCCGAATAGTTTGGATAAATCATAATTTGGTTTGAATGGATATTCAAAAGAAGATTAAAGAATAAATTTAAAGAATTTTTCTTTGATAAAATTAATGGGAACCTCTACCAAAGTATAAGAATATTTGAATAAAGAAATGTTCTGGATTGGAGTAAGGCGTATGTTGTGTTTTTATAGCACTTGTTTATTATATATGCGAGTTATTCGGAAAGACCGGGTTTATCCCATTCTGGATAATTGATTCGACGATATGTCAAGGATGAAGACGGTGGTTGAAGACCGGAGGTCTTCACATCGTTTGGATAATTACTGATGATCTTGATTGGGCTGTACACCCAAGAGGAGGGAATCAGTTGGTGATCGTCCAGACGTACTTGGAGATCGATGGATATGCGAGGAATAAGGTTTCTCCGGTTTCGTTCACACCCAGAACAAACTGTTAAATGGATGTGTGTCTGACATCGGATTTCATTCTGTATGATTGGTATCGGTTGCATAGCGTGAATTGCCTGTGTGGCATATTGAGATGCAAATGATCAAGGCTTCTGTTGAAAAGCAGAGTCTTGTGGTTGATGATCAAAGCACGTCCTTTATGGCGTAGCTTTGTGTAGCGTTAATTCGCGAGCCTCACACCCCGGTGTGAACCAGAAACGGGAGAGGACCTTAGGGAGGGCATGCGTTTCCTTCTTGTTAGGAGTGGTGTCAGCGTTTTGCACGTCCTGGAATTTTACTTATGTGGATGATGGATAGCGAGGCGCCTCGGTTATATCGATCGATCCAGGACCGATTGAGTCATTTGGCTCATTTACGCCCCATAGGGCAGGGAAACGCGGTGTTCAGGCATTTTAATCCACATCGAGTGGACCGGCCTTGATGATCCAAGGGCTTGACTGAGTACTTGCCCTGAGACTCGGAATAGACAGTCTCGAAGTGGTAAGGACGATCCCTTGCCTTGGTTCACAGATGGAAATTCAACTTTCAATACGTGACATTTGTGGTTTTGATTGTAGAGCATAGTATTGGCGACATGATATATGGTACCCATGCCGTCTAGGATTGATACATTTATATTTGAAGCTGTTTTATACACTATGCACTTATAATAGTATCAAATGATTTGTTTTAACGTACCAAGCATGTTTGGCTATTATAAGGGAAAACCCTATCCTCTGGCTTGCGTTGCATTGTGTGATGGGACCTGGGTCTTATAATAGCTTCATTTTTCCAAAAAGCATTGCGATGTTTTGTTATATGCACTGGTATTCTTGGGAAGAAACCCGTTGCGTGTCATACGGCGTGGTCCCTTGATATATCTGATTTTGAAGTAAAGTTTTAAATAACTGTTTTAGTTCTCACACCAGTCACATGACTGACCTGGAGTTTATTGTTTTAATCTAAACTCCGGGTGCCCCTATTTTTCGCAAGGGCAGCTAGTAGTTTTTGTTTTGCAGATTTATATTCATAGGATCCTGGTTTACAGCTGGAATGATATTCGGAAAGCTCTGTATCCGTATATTCTTTTCAGTTGTGTTTTTTATTAATTTTCCGCTGTGATGTATTTAAATGTAATTTAAATCTCTGATATTTTTCTGATGTATAATATTCATTCGTACTCTGTATATTCTGATGGAATTGTTGTAATAAGCAATGAAATGTTCTTTTGTTGTGTTCTGATTTGTCTTGTCCTCAAAGTAATCCGGGCTTTCCTTCACGGGGAAGTTTGGGTCGTTATAAACTAGGACGGTCTGTCAAACCAAAAGTGGATGGGACCATTGGGGCGGATTGGGACGGTCAGTTCAACTTGTAGTGGATCGGAGTATTCGTCAACAAGTTGGTTAGTCTAGTATGGATTATACCGGTATGCTTCTAGATCGAATCGAGACAAGTTGGATCGGTCTAACGCACGAAAGTTGGCAATTAACCAGCAAACAACTGGCAGTGGCATTTTCGTAAATACTAGGTAGACCGACCCAAAACCTAAAGAGCTATATTTTACTCATTCCTCACTCCTATAAATAGGGGTTCAACTTCACTTCAAGGGGGAGGATTTTTTGACGACCACGAAGGGCTGCCGAATCCAATTCTCGACCTTTTCTAAGGAATTTGTTCATCTCCAACCACTCCTAATTGAGGACCAAACTCCAAATCAATCAAGAAGCCATGAAAGTTCATCAAAATTCATGAGATAGACTAGATTCGTTCAATCACCTATCACATTTGAGGAATTTCGTTGAGTTTCTCCCTAACCATTTCTAATAGATCTAAAGAGAGAAGTAGTGAGGCTAATGATGAATGTAATGAGAGGATATGCTTGTTTTGTAACTTTTGATGTGATAATGGAATCATTCTTTAAAGTGAACGTAGATCACGCTTGATCGAACTACTATAAAACATTGTGTCCTCTACTTGCACTTCTACTACTTTGAGGCTCCAATCATCTATTTTCTACATTTTTTTGAAGTGTTTTCTATACTTTTGGTGTTGATTCTAATTTCGGGATTAACATTTGGCACCCACCATGGGGCCTTCTTTCGGTCTTTCGTTCTCTCATACTCTCTCTCACAAGGTTCAAGGCCTTGTATTGAGAATCTAAGCCAATCTCGCTACGATCTGATCCAAACTCTTGCCTGAAATCATGGGTAAACCAGGTAGACCATCAAAAAGTGTCACTAGTCAAAATGTCGATAATACCGACAATGCCACCAACAACAGAATGCCCCTCTTACTACTCAAATTTGAAGTAGGCGAAGGTTCTAAGGCCGCAGCCGCCGTAACAAGGCGAGAATTGGATGAAGTTGCCACAACTTTATCTAGCCAAATGGAAATTGCGAACAAAGCCATGATGAAAAAAACTAGAATCCATGTTCGCTATGCAAGCCGCTATGTCGAAAGTTACTATGAATGTCGCTCGTGCCAAATCCGTTCAAACTAATCGTACGGAGAACGAGGGGTCCTCTTCTTCAAGTCCAAACCGAGAGGATTCTATTTAAGAGATTACAAGTTCAAAAAATCCTTGACATAAGGAAGCCAAGTCACCCGCAAGCAAACATACTGACAAAGCGACCTCTCGACAAGTGCTTGGAACCACCAAAGCGGCACCTCCTCAAGTGGAAGGCCCAGGGCCCCACCATCCGAACCGCGACCATTTGTTTGGGAAAATATCCGGTAAAGGTGATGGCATCCACCCCATGGTCCAGCTCAACGAAGAAGAACGCATAACGAAAATGGTGCACATAATTATGGAAAAGAGCTTGAGGAAGCCGGATGATGAGAAGGACTGGGGATTTGCTCCCACCAAAACCCCACTTACAGAAAGGATGAAAATGGCACCATACCTAAGCAAATTTAAACCGCTAATAATCCAGGCTTACAATGGAACAAGTGATCCCAACATATTTCTATTCAAATACGATCAACATATGGACGGGGAACGGGCCACTGACGAGCTAAAGTGCTTATACTTTCCGACTTATCTCGAGGGGATGGCGTCACTTTGGTTCACAAACCTACCACCCAGATCTGTGGATTACTTTGCTACCTTGGCCAAATTATTCCAAGAACAAAATTTAGGCTCCAAGCGATGAGAGTACGGAATGTCATGGAACTGAATGAACTTGAACAAAGGCCAGGGGAATTCGTAAGGGTTTTTATCACCCGTTTCAACACCGCCGCGGCTGAGGTTGGAAACTATGAGCCACATTTGGTTCTAATGGCTTTGAAGGGAGCTACAAGCAAGAAAACCAAGCTCGGTCGATGGATAAAAAAGAAGAAACCAAGTACTCTAGGGGAACTGTTTGACAAAGCTGAGGAATACATAGGTGTGGATGAGGATCCGACCTATACTATAGATGTTCTCGAAAGAAGCACACAGCTTGAAAAGAAGAGTGGTGACGCCGAAGGTGGTCAGAAGAATCCTGGTAATCAGAAAAGAGGGAATGATGAAAGAGACAACCGACTAAGCAAAAAGATTCATTTCTTTAAGAATTTGGAATTGACTCCTCTGAACGATACTATGGAGAACATCTTCATGGCAACCAAAGACACTGAAGATTACCCAATACCGAAACAAGTGAAAGTCAGTGATGCGGCGATTAAGTCAGCAAGATTCTGCCGGTTTCATAACCAGCCAGGTCATAATACAAACGAGACAGACACCTAAAGAGCTTAATTGGAGAACTGATAAGGAAAAACAGACTTCAGCAGTATATAAAGAACCCACAGAATACCCAGAATGATCAAGTCCAAGGAACCTCTATGGGACAACCTTAGCAAAATGAAAATGTTTCGGTCGCTGCTGTTCCAAGGATGATCATTAATACTATTTCAAGTGGGTCGCATCCAGCCAGAAGAAGCTGGGGGGACATTGTGAAATACTCCGAGGAAACAAAGAATTTTCCGAAAGAAGAAGAGCTCATGACCATGAACGCAGCCTTGTCATCAAAGATGCCAAGAATTCCATGGGATGACATCGTATTCAAAGATGAGTATTCAGATGGACTCATAGCTCCAACGGTGGATCCCATGGTAATAACCATTGGCCTGGGTCCAGCCATTGTCAAAAGAGTCTTAGTTGATAGTAGGGCATCAGTCAATGTCCTCTTCATCAGTGCATTTGATAGGATGAAACTCTCAATGAATGACGTGAAAGCTTACCAGAATAAAATTAATGGATTTACGGGGCAAGCCGTTCAACCAATTGGCATCATCAATCTACTTGTCAAGCTTGGTGAAGGAGAGTGTAAGGCGACACTAAAACAAGATTTTGTCATAATAGATGAGTTCTATTCTTATAACGCCTTCCTTGAAGGCCAACCCTCACAGCATTTAGAATAACGATGGCCTCGTGTGTCTCACGATGAAGTTCCCTACCGAAAACGGAATTGGCACAGTCAAGGGCGATTAACAGATATCAAGGGAGTGCTATTTGATTGAGCTTGCCGAGGCGAGAAAGAAAGAAGTGAAGAGAGATGTGGAGCCTCTGTTCCGCACTCGTGATCCCCCTTATATAAATTAGGGATGGGCCCTCATACTGGTGAGCAAAGCGGAGCCCAAAATGAAATTGACCGAACAAATGCTAGTATGGGGGAAAATAGAGCGGCATCGGCTAAAGGCACCATCTCTGTTCCAGTACACGATAAAGATCTTGACCGAGTCTTAAAGATAGGCTCTCAGCTGGGCCTAAAGTTGCAGAGGGATTTGATATTGTTTTTGAAAGCAAACTTGGATGTTTTCGCATGGATGCACTCTGACATGTGCGGAATATCACCAGATGTAATTTTCTATAAGTTGAATATTAATCCAAGTTTGACTCCTATAAAACAAAAAAAGATAGATGCAAGGACCTGAAAGATCTGTGGCATTAAAAGAAGAAGTAGATAGATTGTTCAAAAATAATCTTATAACAGAATCTACGTATCCCGCTTGGGTTTCCAATCCGGTCCTTGTAAAAAATCAAATGGCAAATGGAGAGTGTGCATAGACTTCTCGGACCTTAACAAAGCATGTCCCATAGACAGCTTTCTATTACCGAGAATTGATCAACTTGTAAACGCAACTGCTGGACATGAATTGTTATCCTTCATGGACGCATACTCTGGGTATAATCAAATCATGATGCATAAGCCGGATGAAGAAAACACGAGTTTCATAACTGATAGAGGCTTGTATTGCCATAAAGTTATGCCATTTGGGCTAAAGAATGCGGGAGCAACCTACCAATGCCTTGTGAATTCCATGTTCAAATCTCAAATCGTGAACACTATGGAGGTCTACGTAAATGATATGCTAGTAAAATCCAAAAAGGAAGAAAATCATCTTGAGAATCTAGCCGAAATGTTTCATATCCTCAAAAAGTACGATATGAAGTTAAATCCTTTAAAATGCTCATTCGGAGTTTCATCAGGAAAATTTCTTGGATTTATAGTCAACGCTAAGGGCATTGAGGTGAATCCTTCCCACGTCACAGTATTACGGGAAATGCGAGCTCCAAGGACAAAGAAAGAGCTTCAAAGCTTGAATGGGAAAGCTGCTGCCCTTAACCGTTTCATCTCAAAAGCAACTGATCGGTGCATCCCACTTTTCGATGCTTTGAAAAAGGGAAAGAAAGATTTCCAATGGACTCCAAAATGTCAAACGGCCTTCGAAGAATTGATCAAGTACATGGAGTCACCACCGCTGCTTAGCTTTTCCGATATCTAGCTGTCTCATCACATACCTTAAGCGCCGCACTTGTTCGAGAGGGTGCTAAAGTCCAATGGTCGGTTTATTACATTAGTAAGCCGCTCGCGGGAGAAGAATTAAACTACCTAAAGTTGGAGAAACTTTCATACTGTCTCCTTGTTGCGTCAAAGAAGTTGAGACAGTATTTTGAATCCCATCCTGTAAAAGTTCTCACCGATCAACTGTTAAGACAAGTTCTATTTCGTCCAGAAACTTCGAGAAGGCTATTGAAGTGGAACATTGTGCTTAGTTAATATGACATCACTTATCACCCTCAAAGAGCTATTAATAGGCAAGCCTCAGCGGATTTCATCACTGAGTTCACGGATAGGGGAGAAGAAATTGAGGAACCGACAGAGACGGTGGCTAGTTGGAAGCTATACTTTGATGGATCCCGAAATGATTATTGTTCGGGGGCTGGGATTGTCTTAGAAACTACGGTGGTCATTCTATGTGCTATGCCTTGAGATTGGAATTCCCATCGACAAAAATGAGGCCGAATACGAAGCGTTAATAACAGGGCTGAGGTTAGCAAAGGAGTTGAATCTGAAAGCCTTACAAATCTTTAGTGATTCTCAACTGGTAGTCTGTCAAGTTGTTGGAGAATTCCAGATTAAAGTTGGAAACCTCCCTTCTTATTTTATTAAATCCATCGAATTTCTCAACGACCTCGACTACTACACTATATCCCACATTATGAGGGAAGAAAATTCAAAGGCGGATTCACTCGCTAAATTTGCCAGTTCTTCGGATGCACAGTTGTTGGGCCTTATTCCTGTTGAAGTCCTTTCAACTCCAGCCATTGAGGAAGCGGATGTTGACTGGATCATGGAGACAGTCGAAGAGCCCATGTCATGGATGACTCTGATCAAGGAATATATCCTCAACAGGACACTCCCCGAAGTGCCAAAAAAGCGAAGGAAGATATTATGCAAAGCTCCCCTATACCTTATTTAGGATGGAAAGCTATATATATGAGGATTCTCAATGCCATTGCTCCAATGTGTAACAAGGGAGGAATCAAAAACAGTCTTAGTAGAATTACATGAGGGGGATTGCGGTGGTCACAGATGAGTTCAAACATTGGCCAAGAAAGCGCTGCGATATGGCTACTTTTGCCCCGATGTGAACCTAGATACGATGATTTATGTTAAAAAGTGTGATAGATACCCAAGATTTGTAAAAATTCCAAGAGCACCTCCCACTGAATTGACCCAAATGGTCAGCCCGTGGCCATTTGCTATCTGGGGTATAGAATTGATTGAAGCATTACCCACAACCAAATCAAGCATGAAGTACGCAATAGTAGCGATTAACTATTTCACTAAATGGGCTGATGCTGAACCGCTAGCTACTATTACTTCAAAAACGGTGATCAATTTTGTCTTGAAGAACATCATTTGTAGGTTTGGTATACCGCAGAAAATAATCACCGACAATGGAACTCAATTTGAGAGCACTGAATTTCTAAATTTCTGTGCCAAGTACAAAATCAAGAAGAGTTTTGCAGCCGAGGCTCATCCGCAGGCCAACGGCAAGTCAAAGCAATCAACAAAATCTTGAAGTCAACCATCAAGAAGCAACTTGAAAAAGCTAAGGGCGCTTGGGTAGACGAGCTTCCACTTGCACTATGGGCGTACCATACCACTCATAATACTGCGACAGGGCATACTCCATTCTCGCTTGCATTTGGGTCCGAGGATATGATTCCAGTAGAGCTGGAGGTTCAACTCACAGGAGAAATCGCTTCATCCAAGAAGACGATGAGAAACTATAGCTCGAGGCACTCAATTTTCTTAAAGAAAGAAGAAGGGAAGCAGAACTCAAAGTAATGGCGCATCAGAGAAGAATAGCTCATCATTTCAATGTTTGAGTGAAGCATAGAACCTTCCGAGTTATGGACCTTGGTCCGAAAAGAATCATGACAGGAACTGGAGTACTCGAACCCAACTGGGAGGGGCCATACATGATTAGACAAAAATTCTCGGATGGTACATTTGAACTGAAAACAGCAGATGGAATCCAACTTCCAAGAGCATGGAATGCAATACATCTCCATAATTACTTCTCTTAATGTTTCTTTCATAAGATCTAAAAAAGTTGTAAATATCATGCAATGTTATTACCAGCTTTGTACATATTAATGAAAGGAACTGCTTTGCTTGCCTAAATCATACGATTCGCAAATTATTTGCTAAAAATTCAATTTTAATTGTAGGCCCCCTCTTAAAAGGACGCTGATGTGTTTATGACCCAATGTAACCTGGTGACAATTATAGCACATCTCGATGGGGAAAGATCAAATGCATGTTCCTTAACGCTTAAGACACCATTCACAACAAAATACGAAAGGTGTGAAACATAGCATCACAAGGAAGGGACACCAGGAACCAGGCAGCCAAATGAAACAGTGCTCGAACTACAAACAAAGCTGCGAGTTTCACAGAAGTGGAACCTTCTTAATTGCAGCGCTAGTCCTAACTAATCGCAGTAAACCCCGATAAATGAACTAGCGTCTGCCCCGTGAAACAACACAATTTTAAACCAAAGACCTCCCCGAGGGGCACCCATTCGATTGCCAACGCCATTGATACGTGGCTGGATTGCAATAAACACTGGGCTATGAAACCAAAGACCCCCTCGAAGGGCACCCAGTTGATCGTCGATGCCATTATTACATGGTTGGATAGCGGTGTAAACACTGGGCAATAAAATCAAAGACCACCCTAAGGGGCACTCGGTTAATCGCCAATGCCATTAATGCATGGCTAGACAATGATACAAACACCGGGTTCTGAAAGACACCTTCGGGGGCATCTAGTCAGATGCCGGGTCTTCCAAATCTAGCTATTGATTCTGGGCCTTTCAAATCCAATTACTGATGGACCCAAAGCCCTTTTCGAAGGCGCCCTACAAATTCTATAAGTGGCCGAGTCATTAAATCAAAATGAATAATGGGTCTACAGACAAACCTCCTCAGAGGAAGAAGATATAGGACCCCTCGGGAACATATGTTCAAATCTAATCTCCGAAGGGCCCGGATATTTTGGCTAATGAGGAGTACGACTAAATGAGCCCTCTCAAGAAAGGGAACGAAAACAGGATTTCATCACTGTAAAAAGGTGTAAATAAGACCAACTTAATTGGAAACCTTCGATCGGATTCATGCCAAAAGTCTAACAATGGCAAGAACACATGGTCTAAAGATTCCAAACCAAGTTGGTCGCATAATGCGACACCTAATTTATAAAGTCTGTAATGAATTTCATTATGGGGGCACCACCACTGCATTAAAGAGATTTAATGATGTTCATTTCTTAAGACATACCACAAACTCATCACAACTTTAAAATTCAGGGTTAAAGTATTTACAGGAACTAATTTCGCCAATAAAAAGGAACTTTGAAATGACAGAGGCAAAATCAGTGACCCTGCTATTATTACAAGTATAAAGGCGGTTGCTCATATAAATCTTAAAATTGCCATAGTCAAAATCAATGAAATCCGGTAAAATTGGTCAAGTTAGGTCCAACTAATAATGATTCGTGGCTATAACTGAAAATTTAATTTTTTTTCAAAAGTACCATGAAATTGTTTCAATACAAACTATTGTGATAACAAATGATTTGCAGAGTAAAGATTTTTTAAAGAAAACAAGCATGGAGTGCAAACCAAAAAGTCGGTCAGATTAGGTCTAACATATAGCGGTTCGTGGCTATAATTGAAAAATAAACTTTTCAAAAGCACCATGAAATCATTTCAACACAAAGTATTGCAAGAACAAACGACTTGTGATAAAAAGATTCTATGATGCAAGCATATAAAGAAAGAAGATATGGAAGGTAAAGGCTTAATGTACAGCAAGCATAATGTTACCATCATAACAACACAGAGTCAAAGTCACAAACCTAGTGCAAAAGTATTAGACATAGAGGAACATAGGCGGGGACCAGCACCCGCATATACAACCGGTCTAATGCATGAGTACATAAAAGAAAATAACAAAAGTCAGACAAAAGGATTTCATCATTAGATCATTTCCTAGCACGAGCAGAAGGAGAAGTATCAGTTGGGCCAGATTTGTTCCCAGAACTTGATAATTAAGCAATGATCTCATCTTAGGACTTGAGAGCCTGGATAAGCGCTGCTTTGTCCTTCTCCAAAGTAATGATGCGCTCGATATTCTCCCTATTTATTCTTTGGAGGTCACAAGCAAAGGTATTCCAGGCACCTAATTTCGTGCATGATACTGTCCAATTTCTTCCAAGTGCTTCTCCATCCAAGTCTTGGTTGTTTCGAGTTGCATCACAAAATGATTCTTTAGAACGTCTAGATCCTCGGGAACTGATCATTTGTCAAACGAATATATGTCCAAGTCAAATTGATCAAAATTCAACCCTTGAAGGCACCAGCCCTCAAATCGATCAGCCAATTCAGACGTATGTAGTGTAGGAGTATAGCGAAGTCTGTCAATGATGGCTTGAAGTTCGGTTAGAGTTGGGGCAGCAGAGGAAGTCTGAATATCAGGCGTAGGAAGCTTACCCGACCGATGGCGCTTTGAGAGCTATCTTGGTCCAAGGTCCCCTTCATTCTCATGAGACCAGTAGACATCATACAAAAGCAAGGAATTTCAATATACATCATGGAAGTTACGTAAAAAACATGGAGTATGTTCACCAAAACTTCAGGAATGAGGAGCCAGTTTAGGACCAGAGGAGATTGGTCATAACTGACCCAAAATGGGTCGGCTATGACCGATCCAAAAATGGGTCGGTCATGACCGATCCAGATCTAGTTCGGTCATGACTAACCCAAAACTGGGTCGGCCATGACCGATCCAGAACTCAAAACTGGGTCGGCCATAGCCGACCCAGAATTGGGATGGCCATGACCTATTTAGAACTGGGTCAGCTTTGTCCACCCAGAGCGGATCAGTTAAGATCGATCACAACTGATTCATTAGCGGCTAGAACTTCAAAATTTGAAAAGTAAGCGCGAACATTGCAACAAGTAAAAATGTGAACAAACTACAAGATTGGTCACGACAGCAAAAATGAGTACAAAACTATGAGTAGTCCACGTAATTCTAGCGCCACAGGCATTGCTACAAACATGTGTTGGGCATTAAACCAAAACCAAGCTCAAAAGAAACTTATGCATTTCGAACTCGTCATATACACACAAGTCCTTCACAAATGATTCCAAGACCATTCTATAACACACCAGCATCAAGAATTCGCGGATTTAAAACCCTAATCCGCTTTTCAATCCCAAATCGCACCAATTCAAAACCCCAACACGTAAATTTCCAAATATTGTGCAAATTTCAAAGGTATAATACTTGCTGTTAGCTGAATTAAAGTGGCGAAGAAACGATTTGGGCCTAGAAAGTTGAATGAGTGTGGACTTGAACGGTTAGAATCGTCGACTCGAGATTAATCCAAGGTGAGACACAGCGCTATTGAGAGTATGAATTGAGTGGAAGAAACAAGTTGGATGTGGAATGAAAATCGTGAACTTTTTAAATCCCAAAATCACGAACTTCAAGGGGAAAATGTTAACCCACAAAAATGAGAATTTAAATAATGGGTCGGTATAAGGCAAACGGGTCGGTTCATCTACATTTAAGTAGGTCGGTCAATTAAAATAACTATGGGTCGGCCTAGTCTTAAAACGCCGGATCGGCCTAGTCACAAAGGATCGGGTCAGTGAATTTGTCAAAAATCAGATCAGCATAATGGAAAGCAGCAGGTCAGTCTACCTTGCTCTATTTGAATCGGATTAGTAGTTTACACAATGAACTAGGACGGTCTGTCAAACCAAAAGTGGACCAGACCATTTGGGTAGATCGGGTCAGTCAGTTCAGCATATAGCGGATCGAAGTATCCGTCAACAAGTTGGTTAGTCTAGTATGGATCAGATCAGTATGCTTCTGGATCAGGTCGGGACAAGTTGGATTGGTCTAACATATGAAAGTTGGCAATTAATTGGCAACAGCTGGCGGAAACTGGTAGTGGCATTTTCGTAAATACTGAATAGCCCAACCCAAAACTTTAAGAGCTATATTTCACTCATTCCTCACTCCTACAAATAGGGGTTCAACTTCATTTCAAGGGGGAGGATATTTTAACGACCCCGAAGGGCTCCCGAATCCAATTCTCAACCTTTTCTAAGGAATTTGTTCATCTCCAACCACTCCTAATTGAAGACCAAACTCCAAATCAATCAAGAAGCCATGGAAGTTCATCGAAATTCATGAGATGGACTATATTCCTTCAATCACCTACCACATTTGAGGAATTTCATCGAATTTCTCCCTAACTGTCTCTAATAGATCTAAAGAGAGAAGTAGTGAGGCTAATGATGAATGTAATGAGTGGATATGCTTGTTTTGTAACTCTTGATGTGATAATGGAATCATTCTTTAAAGTGGACGTTGTTCATGCTTGATCGAACCACTATAAAACATTGTGTCCTCTACTTGCACTTCTACTACTTTGTGGCTCCATTTCTCCTATTTTCTAAAATTTTTGAAGTTTTTTCTATACTTTTCGTGTTGATTCTAATTTCGGGATTAACAAGATCCAAATATCTGTTGTCAATTCCCGGAATGTTCTATTTTGATTCCAACAAGTTGTTCGATATTAGTTTAAATAATTAGTTGCTTGGTCTTTCAGGAAAATTTTCCTCTCTCTTCAAACATATAATTTCCATTCAATGCCAAGAACATTTAAATATTTTTAAATTGTTACATGACTTTTACAAATAGGAAACTTAGTTTTTAAAAACAAACCTGTGTCGTTTTTTCAACATCAGCATAGCTTTTTTCTATGATTTTTTTGAAGGCGTTTGCAGTTTTGTTAATGGTGAGCTACTGTTTCGATATTTCTTCAAATATGGTATGTGGTATTATTACTGATTTGACATATTATTTGTCAACTTTTCTAAGGAAGGTAATTTATAGCTTTTCGGTTTGTAAAATATGAGTGTGTGAGTTAGTATATATGTGTCGGTATCTGTTTGTATTAGCTTTTCGGTTCAAAAGGTAATATGCTTCAACCAATATAATTATATGTGTTGCTAATTTTGGTGACCATGTTCTAGTGGGTTGGGTTTATTAAGCAAAGTATAAAGAAATACAATTACAAACAAAACAGATTCGAGTTCCTTTATTATAAAAGGGTAAAGGAAATGAATGTAACACATCTAAATTTTTCCTCAGCGCTTTCTTCATATTCATTTCCATATACATTTTATCCATTTGTTTTTTTGACCATAGCCATTCAAAAATAGTAATTTGTTCTCTGTTTTTCCTGTTTTCTTCTAACTCTAATTTTATGAATATAAATTTAGCGTTGTGCTAAGTCTCATGGTTTTTCTTCTTTCTACTATGAATTACTCCTAGCTTTTATCGCACTGTGATTTTCCTTTTCATGTCGTCATATGACTATTGACAGAGATAACAGATTACTGATTATTGTTTTTCTTTCTACTTTTCCTTGATCGATTTTTTACAGCTAGCTAGCGGAATATTTGGAAGATGTATTTATGAATTCCATTCTCCTTAAGCAGCTGCTCTGATTTTTGGCTTTCGGCAATGAATATTCACTGCCAATGGAGACATATGCTCTTTCGTGTAGGTATGTTCTTCATTTTTTTTTCTGTATAGCAGTTTTTGCGCTTCCTGTTTATTTAGCTATTTTGTATCCTACCACTGTATGGGTTGGGTTTATGGTCTAGTTACTTGCTGTCTAAGGCTATGGGTTCCTGTTTTTGTTCTGATGCGTGTATTGGCTTAAGGCGATCATGTGTGTATGTAGTCCTTGTTGCTAGTTTGGGCAGGTTATGCATGCTGTCTTGACCTTTTGTTATTGGGTGGGTTTTTGTTTTGGTGGTTCACTTTGGCTGTTCCAGTTTTTGCATCAACTGACCTAAGCATATTCACATATAAAATTTATATACTTAGAAATGTTTATATATAAATGTGCATATACTTGTCTCGCTAACCGAGGGATATGCATAAAACATCATGTTTTCAATATTTAGGGAATTTGTTCATACTAAAACATCATGTTTTCAATATTTAGGGAATTTGTTCATACTCCTATCTCACAGACCTAGGAATATTCATAAAATGTTGTGATATTGGTACCTGAAAATATATAGCCATATATTTATCTCATTAGTATAAATATATTTGAAAATCAATTTGGAAATTTTTCTTACTTCTGAAATATATCGAATGGGTTAAGTTTATTAATATTCAGAATGTGGTTTGGTAAACACTTGTACTTATCAACTGTATACATTAGAATTTTGTTTGTACTTGGAATTTGCCGTTTTTGCTGCCTTTTAGCAGAATATGACTATGATATGTAATTTGTCAAACGCTAAAGAAGTAATTTGCCATTTTTATAAAACTATGAATCTAAGACAATGAAAACTAAATTACTGAGAATTGACATGCAATACAAGTAGGGAACAAAGATAAATAAAGGTAAAAAAATGGAGATGGAATAATCCAACAAGGAGATTATCAATATCCATTCTTACATGTTTATGACCTACACATTAGAAATTCAAATATAACTAAATATAGCAAAATAGTCATCGTAATAAAGTAATGCATAGATAATATATTCTGGAAACTTGTCATCCTCACAAAGCAAGACGTCATCGAAAAAGCTGCTATCTACGGGTTCCTTGGAAGCGACCGACTGTTTGACCATCCTTCGATCATCGATTGGCTCATCAAATGTTTCTTGATTTATGGGGAATGTGTCCATATTTAACTGATTTGAGGAGCAGTCACTCATAATGTACTTTATATTTACCACAAAACATCCATTATACATAAATTTATATCTACATGCAGAAGATACATGTGACTGATTTCTGCATTAAAATGGAACATGATGGTTTTCAACGAGGAGGTTTATATTGGATTCCAACGGGTATATATATTAACCTACCTTGAATTTAAAATGAAAATTTCATACCAAGCACAATAGCTGGTGTCATCATATGCTGTTTCATTTCAGCAGCAACGATGGCCAAAAGATTGGGACATCAACTGTCTGATTATGAGCACAATCCCGCACCATGGTCCAATCTTCATTTTTTGACCTCTTCTCATCGCTGAAACACGCCTAATAGCAGTTCTTTCATTCTTAGTACTGTTGAAAATTTGCCTAGCTCCGATACCAATTTGTTAACTATATGAACTACTGGACAGTCTCTGAGAATTATAACAAACATTTAAGGAGAAAACAAACACTGCAGGAAAATAAAAACTCTATTTTTTTTATTACTTTCTTTTTTGTTCACATTTTGCTTGATACAAATGAGGAGAGAGCTCTTCTATTTATAACATACAATGGACCATTCTAGATTGCAATATTTAGTAATATATCTAAATATATGTGGAAAAATATCTTTTCCTAAATAAAAGCAACTTTAAAAGATATCTCAATAAAAATAGGTATATATTCTTCTTCATAATATAGGAGCATATATCTCACTTTCTCCGCTTCTGAAATCCTTGGTCAAATACGTTGAGATTAGTCCACCACAAATCCCTCCCTTAAGCTCAAGCATTTACCATCCTTTATTTCAATCATTTTCTTGCAATTTTCAAACAATAGCTTCGGCAATGGCTTAGTGAAGATATCAGCTGCTGATCATGACTCGTAACATGATTCAGCTGTACATCGTTTTCCTTGACATGCTCCCAGATGAAATGAAAACGAACATCTATGTGCTTGCTCCTTTCGTGGTGAACTGGATTCTTTGCTATTTCGATTGCAGACTTGTTATCGAGCCGTATCTTAGTGGGCTTGCGTTGTGGGAGCTTTAACTCAGACAACAATTTCCTTACCCATATTGCATGGCACACACATAAAGAAGCCGCAATGTAATCTGCCTAGCATGTTGAGAATACCACTATCAATTGCTTCTTTGAGAGCCATGTGAAAGCTGTTTTATCCATGTAAAACACATATCCAGATGTGTTTTTTGATCGTCAACATCTCCACACCAATCACTATCTGAATAACCAACTAGTTTATGCTCATCAATTTTTGTGTAGAATAATCCGAGTGACTTTGTTCCTTGAATGTACCGAAGAATCCTCTTAATAGCTTTCCAATACGAGTAACACAGATCTTCTATAAATCGACTTACAATGCCAACACTATATGCTATGTCTGGTCTTGTACATACGAGATATCGCAGACTTTTGATTCCTTTATATCTCACATGTTTTGGTAGAAGTATAGTAATTGTCCAAACTTTCTTTCTCATTGGCTCCTCTTCTTCTCTAACTTTATTATCTTCGGTTTGTTCTACCACCACGGCTTCTGTAGTTTTCATTAGTGAAGAAACATTTGTAGCATCTACTAATATAGTTCTGATCACTTTCAATGAATCGATAATACCTGCCTTTACCATATCAACATATTCACCTTTAGCAACGTCAGCTTGATCCTGCTCCAAAAGCTTTCCAACAACAACTGCACCTTCTACTTCAGCATTCGCAGTAATAATATATGATGACATCTTCAAAGCATTTTCAATGATTTGAACACCAATTTTCTGGTCAAAATTAGCCGTCTGCAATTTCGCTAGTTCTTTGAATGCATACGACAAGGCAACACCACCTCCAGGCACAATTATCTCTTCTACAGCTGCTTTAGTTGCATTCAAGGCATCGGTAACTCTATCCTTCTTTGCACTAACTTCAGCTTCGCTCGCTGCTCTAATTTTTAGAATTGCAACGCCACCAAATAACTTTGCCAACCGCTCTTGCAGCTTCTTTTTGTCATAGTTCGATGAATTCAAATCAATAGCAGACCATAGCTGGTCACATCTTTCTTCAACTTTAGCTGTATTTTCTATTCCTACTTCATTTGATTCAACCGCCCATAAATATTCGTGGCATTATATGCATCAATCCCAACTTCAGTATCCTTCAAATCTACTTCTTTCTCAATAGCATCATCATTAGCATTACTTCTATCCTTGCCTTCTACATCAACAGCCTGAATCTCTTCTACATCATCAGGTTCATCCTTATCAAAATTGCTACAAAATACGTTATATTCTTCGATGTTCACTACTAGTACCTCCTCAGCTTGGTCTGTATCTCTTTCTGTTGCATCTGAGGCAACCCTCTGAACCGCGGCTCTTTCTGCACGCAATTGTAGCGACCCGGAAAAAGGCGATCTTGGTTATCCGATATATAACACATATTGAACATCCAAGGATCGAAAATAACCGGAAAGTTAATGAAAGAAATTAGAGGGTGAGGATAGATAAGATAGAAACTTAGAATAGAAGAAGAAGAAGAACACAACATCAGAGTAACACGAATCTCACAGCGGAACAAATAACATATAATATATATCATATCTTTGAAATATAAATCTGTACTTGAATATACAAATCATTATCAAGTACAACACTTACAACACAGCGGAAATAAACAATAGCTATATGATTCTGAAGCCTCCTGCTCTTCAAGTATCTGTGAATCCCGACTACTTGACTGCCCGTACAAAATAGGGCACCCAAGAGTTTAGGGAAAACAAAACAAAACAAACTCCGGGTCAGTCATGGGACTGGTATGAGTAAAACAGTTTAAAATAGCTTGAGCCATTTAACGATATCTCATAAGACCACGCCGTATAACGGAACGGGTTTTTCCCTTATGAGAATCCAAAATATCTTTATATCAAAAACCTTTTGATATTATAATAATGTCTATCAACCACAATATAATAATCATTTAGCAGAAACGCTTTCATCTCACGTTCTACATATATAGTATACAATCAAAACCGCAAGCACGTATTGGGTAATGGATTTCCAACCATGACAAGGTATGGAACCACCTTTCGCTAGTGTACCTCTAGAGAGGAATACACTGGGTTCAACAAGAACATCTTGCAACCCGGCCACACATGACCGGCCACTCATTTCGCTTGAGTGTATTGAATGTATATTACCAACGGTTGGGATCAGCAACCGTTTCCCGAATGGGACATCATCAACAATAGATTTTTAGAAGTAAATGAAACTCTAGATCAGGTAATTATACACCCTAATAGGTGCGACCTACATAGCCATGCAGCCTGGCCAATTTTTGTCATTTCCCGGTTGTGAGGCTAGAGGCCACACTTATCTCTGACAGATCACACGTTTATTCGCTTTGAATGTCACATCGTCATACCCGCCAAATCACAAATTGATTTCCTCAAAAAATACAATGGGTATACAGCTAAGAGAAACGAATTCCTCCGCCACCAAACGTATATACATTTGAAGAGATCAACTTACGCGATCTATTACATATACTCTGTCAGACATTCTTCCATACAGGTCGTCCTGGGACTGGACAAACCGAAGGCACTATTCAGTCCAACCATCTTAGGCAATCTTTACCTAAGATTTATACAACAGCCCTTGCACTTTACTCCGTCTTCAATTATCTTTGGCATATATGATTCGCAACGCTTATGTCAATATGGAGTGGTTCTTTGGATAATAATCCAACCGGTCTCTCCATATTAACAACGTTAAAATGGTCAAAACTTTGATAGTCGGTGATTTAACTATCAAAGAAAACATGTGTGCAAACAACGATATTATTTCCAGATGGAAATTCTATCAATCAAATCATCAACCATATATATATATATACACACTCATTTTCTATGTTTAGAAAATATATGTTATTAACACTGGAAAACATTTCCATGGCTTAATTTCGTATCACTATTCTTCCACATCTATCAGACCCTAACTATAAACTAACAAGAGAACAACTTCCTAAGTATAAACCCGAAGGCCGAAACCAACATCAGATCGATACTCAGGAAACCATTCAACTTATTAATCTCTAGTCAGTTTCTAATTTTTTTTTTTGTTTAACTCCATTTTGATTAACTATGTTCGATTAGCTCCTTTCGATTAACCTGACTAGACTAACCATATTCGATTAAATCGACTCGACTCGATTCGATTAACTAACTTGACTTAACTTGATTCGATTAACTAACTTTCGAATAACTAATTGTATTAACCAACATTCGACTAACTCTAATTTGATTAACTCAAATTCGATTTGCTAATTTGATTAACCCTTATTATATCTCAACAATTTCCTTTTTATACTTCTATTTATTTTCTAAATAAATATTCCTTTATTAATTCTATTTATTTCTAAAATAAATATTCCTTTATTAATTCTATTTATTTCCTAAATAAATATTCCCTTTTCAACTTTATTTATTTTCTAATTAAATAAATTCCTTTTCAATTCTATTTGTATAACAAATAAATATCTCCCTTTTTATTCTATTTATTTCTCAAATAAATAGTCCATTTATAATTCAATTCATTTTCTAAATAAATATCCCTTTTATTTATTTATCAAATGATAAATATTCCTTTTATAAAATCCTTTGATTTTATAGTTATTTCTTCCTTTTATAAAATCCTTTGATTTTATAAATAAATTTCTTTTCAAATATATACTTTGAAATTTTCCTTTTTACATCCTAGTATTTCTTACGGAATACCAAATCACAATGATCGATATCATTTAAATGCACAAAATCATCAACATATTATACATCACATCATATATCATAATATATGAAAAAGAACGGTATTAAAATATTAAGGAACCCAATTGGGTACCTCCAACCTATTTCCCTGCATCACAGATGTTAATCAACATAATAACATCGATTTCATTTCGATATGAAATATTCTGATAAACAGAATCAATATTTAATTAACGGTTTATATAAATATCGTTATCTATAATTTCAACCAATACACAAGCAATTCAACCAAACAGTTACACACAGCAATCAACAGATGATCAACAGTTCTAAAAATATGTCATAAAAATATAACTGTTCAGGGTTGGTGAGTTTTACTCACATTGGACGATCATCGTTAGTAACGATAACCATCTTTGATTCAGACGGACAATTTATTTCGTAATAAATTATAGCGAGCTCGGATTCACTCCCCGTCAGTCCCATGGTGTAGCCACCGTCCATACGATCATGTCGAATCTTGTTTTGCCCAATTCTGATAACGTATGAGGAAGTTATCGCATTTACAATTTTATACTTTGAATAATTTAAACTATTCTTGAATTAAAATTATTTAAACCCTATTGTGCCTCACCCCTTCCCTTCCCCGGCCAATCCCCCTTCAAACCCGAACCCGCCATACTCTTCTTCCTCAAAAACGAAACACGCTCCAGGAAATCAATTCGATAACTATAGCCGCAACTTCCCCTGCTTCCATCTCCTTCTCCTCTTCCTTTAAATTCACAGAAAAATTACCAAAAATCCACTCGTTCAACACTCTTCAGCACCATTCCACTTTAAAACAGTTCGATCTCATCATGTTGTTTGCGGTTTCTGTTCTTCAATGAACATCGCGACATCACAGGGACCATGGCGTCACTTACAATGATCGAATACCCCAGAAATCAGCACACAGACGCTATTTCACTCCGCCAATCCAAAGCAAACCACCAAACAACTCAGATCTCATCCATTCTCGAGATTTCAGGAACCCCAGCTCACTCGACACTTTCTGTCTTGAAGAACAACGAACGCGAATTGATCGAAACCACCCAAAATTATACTAATGTGAAGAGAATTTGATGCGGGTTACACACACACACATATATATATATATATAATTTTTAGGATTTTATTTTGGGATGTTTTGATTTTTTCTTTGATTTATGAAATGGGAATTTTCACATTCTAGAGGAAGAACGGAGGCGACTACTTCTTTGACCACCGAAATGGATTTTTAGGTTTAGGAGGAGTTGAGCCCTATTTATAGTAGATTTAGATATTTTAATATCCAATTATTATATTCATTTTAACTGCAACGCTTGTTTGTAATCATCTTTAAAAATTTGTACGACCATATATAATGCCCAAAAATCATGAAAATTGACATGCACCTTCAGTTCGACATTACGGTCCCAACGAAAATGGTTTCGTCGAATTCCGACTCCGTTTGCTCATGCAGTGTATTTTTAACTATCAAAATACTGACTGTTTTTCACTCTAAAAATCCGTACGGTCACACAGTGGCTCTAAAAATCACAGAACTTGGAATCTAGCAATTTTTAAACCCCTATATAATCCATTTAAATATATAAATATATTTAAAAACAATTAAATTAAATATTTATAAATAAATATTATTGTATATATTCACAGTGGAATATCATATAGCTCCAACATATTTCTATCTGAATTTACAACTCGATAATTCAAAATTCCCTGTTGAATCAATATTCAAATCTTTGTTGAAATTCCTTATATATATCGTTATGAATTATAAAGGAATTCCATAACGACTTTTCTAAAATTTGATTTGGACGTAAATCAAAATCTACACGATGAAATCCCGATTTTTCTCTTCCATTAGAAAATTATACTTCACTAGCTCCTAACGTTTCTTGTTTCACAGAAATCCGATATAAAACGGACTCTATACATTCAATTGAAGTTCGAATCGCCAAATAGCGAACTGCAATGCCATTTTAAGCTCGAATTATAATTATACGTTCAACTGTTGTTCAAATAATATATTTCTTATTCTAATTAAATTCTAAACTGAATTAAATATAATCGATGATTCAATTCACACCATTTTGTGAATTCTACTATTTCTGACTATTTAAGAAATTAAATATATTATTATATTATTTATTTTAATTAAATATTCAATATTATTTAATTCATGTTATCAATATCGCCACTCGATATTTAATAATTAAATTAATTAATTATTCGACAGCTAAAAAATGCGGGTCATTACAGCAATAGTGCTTCAGCATTTGCTTTGTCAACATCTGCCCGCTTGTTTTGCAATTGCTTCAATGACTGCTCTTTGTCTTGCCTCTTCTACGTTCACTATATCATCAATTTTTGTATCATCGTCATTAGCAATCTCATCATTATCCATTTTCCCTAAGACTTCCTCAGCAAATTCTTGATCAAATTCTTGATTGTCAACTGCTTCCTCCTACTCGACTCTTTTCATAGCCATACAATCAGCCTTGTCTTCTTTATTTTCCATTAGGATCTACTTGTTTGCGTACACCTCTTTCAGTAATTTCCACGAATCTCTTGCAGATTTTTCTTCAACAATATGGTTGAAAGCTTCTTCATCAACGTTCTAACACATAGCAACACGGGCTTGATGTTCTTTCCATCTCGACCTTGTAAATGCCTCACTCTCTTTCTCCGTCATATTTTTAACATCTTTTGGCCACTCATAGCCACACTCAACAATCTCTCATAATCCTTTGTAGATCAGTTCTTCTTTCTTTATGTTACTCCACTTTTCGAAGTTTTCTTTTGTGAGGAGAAATGACGAAAGAAATAAAACTGCCACAGTTTAAACCTGGCGCTCTGATACTAATTTGTTGAAAATTTATCTAGCTCCAATACCAATTTGTTAACTATATGAACTACTGGATAGTCTCTGAGAATTATAGCAAACACAGAAGGAGAAAACAAACACTGCAGAAAAATAAAAACTCTATTTTTTTATTACATCCTTTTTTTCTTCACATTTTGCTTGATACAAATGGGGAGAGAGCTCTTCTATTTTTGGCATATAATGGACTATTTTAGATTGCAATATTCTAGGAATATATCTAAATATATGTGGGAAAATATCTTTTCCTAAATAATAGCAACTTGAATAGCTCTCTCAATAAAAATAGGTACATATTCTTCTTCATAATATAGGAGCATATATCTCACTTTCCCCGCTTCTGAAAAACTTGGTCAAATACGTTGAGATTAATCCGCCACAAGTATTGTGTCAGGTATTGAGTACGCTGATATTTGATTAATGTAGTTGTGTCCCTGTAGTTATCAGCAAAAAATTAATAAAATAGATATATGCATGAAACTTATCATGGGAGGAAGATTAGAAGCTCGGGTTGAATAGCAATAAAAAGGATTTGTTCGTCTTGTTCATCCAAGTTTTTGAATAAATAGTAGAACTATGTGAAAATTTCATTATTTGTATGGCCTCAAAGCCAAAGATTATAGCTGATAAGTAAATAGGAAAAATGGGTAATTATCCATATTCCAAATTTAACTGTGTTTATATTACTTGTTAAGACTGTTGTGATACTTAAATGTTACCTTGAATTGTACCAAGCTGAAAGTGAATTTATTGACCATTCAATTAAATTATAATATTTTATAGAAGCATGAAATTCATTTTTCTTCCATAGTGTATCAAATTTGAACATTTAATGCCCTGTACATTAATATCTTCTTGACCTTTTGTCTGTGACTTTGCTATCTTGCTTTTTATCTTGATCATCTATCAATACGGTCCCATATTATTTTACTTACATGTTCCAATTTCTAGAATAAATTTGAGTTAATTTAGAGAGGTAGTAAACAAGCAATGAAAATAATATGCTATTAAACTATTGAAAATATACAACATACTACATCTAACTTAAAAGAGTCAATTCGATACCGGCCTTCATAGTGATCAGTCATGCTTTGTAACAAGAAAATGAAGAAAGAAAATGTTAAGATACTAATATATCACAAACAATAATGCAGACACTTGGATTGTCACATACACTTACTTCTCTTGTGTGGCTTTGCGGTTCCATCTGTAACGTCCCATATTTATACGGTGTAATAAATAATTTATTTAATTATTTAAAAAGTGATTTAGAGATTTAGATGGTTATTTAATTAAATAATATTTAATATTTAATTAATATAAATAATAGAATAATATATTTAATTTCCTGAATAGTCGAAAATAGTAGAATTCACAATATTGTGTGAATTGGATTATTTATAAGACTTAATTCAGTTTAGAATTGAAATATAATAACGAATATATTATTAAAACGATAGTTGAAAGTATTAATTGTAATATAATTTAAATCGTCTCGATATGGCATGGTAGTTCGTAATTTGGCGATTCGAACTTTAAATGAATATACAAAATCCATTTTAAACCAGATTTCTGTGAAACAAGAAACGTTCGAAGCTGGTGAATTATATTTTTCAAATGGAAGAGAAAAATCGAGATTTCATTGTGTAGATTGTGAGTTGTGTCCAAATCAAATTTTCGAAAAGTCGCTATGGAATTCATTTAAGATTTATAATGATTTATTTATATTATAAATTGATTTTCAATATAAATTGAATATTGATTTAATCTGGATTTGAAATGTCGAGTTATAAATTCGGATAGGAATATTTTGGAGCTGTATAATATTGTATATGTGTATATATACGATAATATTAATTTAATAATATTAAATTTCACTATTTTTAAATATATTAATCTTTAAATGGATTTATTTAGAGCTTCAAAAATAGTCATTTTTGCAAATGACCTCCGTATTCAATGAAACTAATTTTGTTGGATCCGGAATATTAAATTATTGTTAGATTTCAATTTCCGTGATTTTTTGAGTGAGTTTGTGGCCGTGCCAAATTTTAATGTGAAAAATAGTCGATAGTTTGACTTTAAAAATACGCTGTGTGAGCAAGCGGATTCGTACTTTGATGAAACAAGTTTCGTTGGGTCCCTAATGTCAAACTCTAGTTATATGTCAGTTTTCATGATTTTTGGATATCGTATGTGATCATACGAGATTTTAGAAGACAAATATAAGCAGTGGTGACCATATAAATTAATATAAAAGTATGTGAAGCTTCTTAAGCAAGCCACATATCCTATATAATCCTAACATCCTAACCCTAAATCGGATTTCTTCACCGTGGTCAAAACATAAGCCACCACATTTTTTTCCCTTTCAGAAAACAATTCATCCTGGAAAATCAATAAATAATCATTCAAAAATCCATAAATCAAAATACATTTGTTTTTGAGCTTCTGCGATGATGTTCTTTAGTTTCATATGGCTTTTTCAATGATCGAACTTATTTCAGTTCGCAAGAATTTCAGACAACATGGGTTCGTATAGGTTAGGGTTCAGGTTTTTGTGATTTTGGGTTTGAAATTCATGAATTAAAAATTAGTTTTGGGTTCACGATAGAAAATGGCAACTTGCGTGTGTTTTTGGTGGATTCTGGTGTATTTTGATGTCGATGCCTACTGCCATGTTTTGCGTGAAACTGTTAAACATGATGCCATGTAATGACCTGGAATTTATAGCCGTTGAATTTTGAATATTTAAATTTGTTTTAAATATTTTATTTGAAGTATATATAGGAATTTATAAGAAATTATTTAATAAAACGACAACATAATTTAAAACAAGCTTGAAATAGTTGCGGTAGTTCGTAATTTACGATTTAAACTTCAACTGAATATACCAGATCCAAAATAAGTCCGATTTCTGTGAAACAAGAAACTTGTGAATCTATTAAACTGTATCTTTCTAATAGAAGACAAAATTCGAGTTTTCATGTTGTAGATTTTGTTTTATGTCCAAATCAAATATAGAAATAGTCGCTATGAATTCGTGTATACGCCATAACGATTTATTTAATATATTTAAATATCAGTCTTGAATTTGGGCAAGCCCTATGAGACATAGTTATAATTTAATTTTTAGAATTTTATTGTAATTTTTAATTAATTAAATACATAACTTTTTATTTGGAGTATTTTGCACCCTATATCAATATTTTGGGGTTTCATAATATAAGTTAAACCACCGATGTTATTATATTTTTGGGATCGTGGTACCTCGCTGGACACGACCTACTCTTATTTTTGTTCGTAGCAGTTCGAACATGAACGAAAACCTTATGTACCCAACATAACAATAACCTTACCCAATAACATTACTTAGAACTGTGGTTAACACCCAAACCGTGTAGACGTATTTGGGTGGATGTATATGTATCAACAAATACTGGTAATATCGTTTATTGTGGATTAGTAAAGTAAGAAATGGCTCATCAAAATCCACAACATTTGTCGAACCTTTTAAAAGGACAATATTTTGTCTCTTTCTTCTGAGCATCAGAGTCTAAGTAACTAGTGTGGTTAAACACAATTTAGGGAACTAAACAAACACATATAGACCAATACAAAAAAAATAAGAAGGACAGATTTAATATTTCCAGCGTGATTTCCACGGTCTCAAAACCATGAGTGGCAATTAAAACCGTGCTGTTGAAGCTATTCAATCCCATGCCCTGGAAGTCAAGTTAAACATCTGTGAGTGCCAAGACATCGATACCATGCTACTCAAGCTATCTTCCCTTTAAATAATGATCTCACTCTTCTTTTCTCTCTGGACATAGAAATATAAGTAACAAACAAGAAAAAAAATAAAAACAAAAGTATAAATGCAGCAGCTCCTTCGTGTTCTATGAAAATCGAAGACCTAATCGTTTTTTCAATAAATCGAATCGAGATAACCATGGGGAATCACGCAACATGGCCAACAAAAAAATCGAAGATGGGTGTGAGATCGAGAAACTGGTGCTGATGGCTTCCTTTGCGATGGCCAGAGGAGGAAGTACGGTCGGGGGAGGAGAGGATGAGGCAAGCGTACTCGGAGATGGGAGGCGCAAGGTGCCAGGGTTTGGTAGATTCCGTTCGAAGTTTGTATCACAGTTTTTCCTTTGTGTGATGATTACCGTAACCTATGGAAGAAGGACGAGGACGCGATTCAGGAGTGATGGTCGGTGGGAGGAGTGCGTGACGGAAGTGGACGCTGTTACAAGGAGTAGCATTAACAACTTGGACTGTGTTGGGAGAAACTAAAGGAGGATAAGGACTATGGTGAGTGAACATGGACGGGTTTGTCACTGTGAGGGTGAGATGGACGTGATGAGGAGGAGGACCCATGAGTGCTTGAAGCAAACACGGTGAAGAGGGAAGGTGAAGTTTCAGGGCAGTGTATAGAGCTTTCGTTTGAACTGAAACTGGGGAAAAGAGCTGATCAAGAGCTTGGTTAAAACTGTAGAAATTGGTTAAAACATATAAGTAAGATTTAGTAGTATTGGAGATGGTAATCTGAGTAGGTGAATATTGAGGGATTGTTTTGGGATTTGGAATATGGACTGTTGTGCAAAAAAAATTCGTGGGATATGGGAGCGGACATGTTTCGGTCATTTGGATGAGAAGTGAGATGACATCATTACAGTTGGAGTAGTTTGGATTCCAAAAGGATGTAGGGTATCAACAGCAAACCGTGATTAATAGATTTAAATGGTAGATGGTCTTCTTTTTTCCTCTTTATTTTATGGAGTCCTCTTTATTTTTCTAGAATTGGGACGTGAGCTTTAAAGCTCAAACTATCTAAAGGTCAAATGGTCGGGAATGGGTATATAATGTTTTAAATGAGGAAGAGGCTTGGTTGTTGTAGTTGTAGGAAGGTGGACTTGGGTGTTATGTTGAATTCGATATATATGTATATGTCGCGTTATGTACGGTGTTGGGTGAGGTTGCGATCATCAGCAAATGGTGCAAGTTCGATATTTTCATGTTAAATTAGAACTTAATGTATGAAGCAAGGTAACAGGGTGTTGGGAGGGAGCAACGTATTTGAGAAGGCGAAGGTTTGTGTGGCATACATGTTTTACTTGTAGTAGGATGTTTTGAACAAAAATGGAAGATACTTATTGGTTTCGAAAATGAAGAGGAGCTTATACGGATGAAACACAATTCTGGAGGAAGAAGAGTTCAACCCCGAAATTAAGAAATGATTTGGAATTGAACACCATCAGCTGTATGAGACTCGTGTGGACGAAGCCTAAGTATACGAGCTGAAATGGAACAAAACAAGGCTAATGGAATTTCATAATGAAATCAAACACTCATTTGATTTTAAATGAAACAAAAAGCAGAACCGTCAACTGAAAACAATGTGAGTAAACTCACTCATTCTAACTCCTTTATATTTTTATATAATCGAGTTTTAAATCTATTTATAGTAATTTTATACTGTGTGATGGTTGTTTGGTTGCATGGTTGATAAAATTGGTTGAAATGGTTGCTATAATAAATCGTTAATCGATTTTTAATTCTATTTACCAGATATTTCATATTGATGTGAAAATAATATAATTGATGTTGATTAACAATTGTGGATGCAGGGAAACAGGTTGGAGGGATCCAACTGGATCCCTCAATATTTATATTACTGTTTTGATTTGATTGTGCTATATGATGTGTTATATAATACATGATTTTATATGTTGTGTTTGAATTACCCTGACCCTAGAATATGTGGTATATTAAATACTGTAAAATGTTTCTGAACGGGAAAAAGAAAGTTGTAATTTATAATGGAATAAATTTTCAAAATAGAAATAAAATTTAAATAGAGTTGAAAATAGAAACCTATTCAAATGGATAAATCAAGAAGTTGTTTTTAAATGAAAGTAAAAAGTGGATTATTTATCATTGGATAAATTGAAATATAAATTCAAATTTTGAATTATAGGGAAAAGTGGAAATTAGTTTTGAAAAAAAAAAATTGAAATGAGATTTGAACAAAGAAAATCATAAAGGAAATTGTATACAAGATTTTAAATAAGTTAAAATAAAAGGATGAGATTTGTAATAACCCGGAAAATCTGAACTAGTTCAAAAATTTTAAATCGGCTATTTTATTGAATTTTAAATATTTAAAATAAAATATTTTAAATAATAACGAAGAAAAGTATGTTTGAATCGAAGTTTGAAAATAAATATAATTATTTTAAATTATAAACAAGGCCTGAAATGGCGCGGTAGTTTCAAAATTTCGATTCAAATTTGACTGACTGTACCGGGTGCAAAATAAAATGGATTTTAGTGAAACTAAAAATATTTAAATTCATTAGTGAATATCTTTCTAACGAATCTGAAAAATCAAAGTTTCGTAGAGGAGTCAAAAGTTATAGCCAAATGAATTTTCAGAAAGGTAGCTATAGAATTTATATAGCCCGTGAAAATAGATATTTTGCAAACGACCTCGAAATTCAACGAAACCACTTTTGTTGGATTCGGGATGTCAAATTATTGCTAGATTACAAATTTCATAATTTTTGAGGCTAATATGTGAGCGTGGCGAAGAAAAATGTGTTTTGTTCAATTACAATCAAATTGGATCGACCAGATGATGGCCATTTTTCAAACGGTCTTAGAATTCGATGAAACTAGTTTTGCTGGGACCGTATCGTCAAAAAATAGCTAGATTTATTTTTCTGGAATTTTTGGGATCAGTATGTGGCCCCGGCAAATTTTAATGTACGTTCAAATCAAATATTGAATGTTTTATATTTTAATTTGAAGAAAAACTGACTAAAACAATTGAATAGGCCTACAAAACATATCCCATTGTGTTCGGAATGGGGGTATTTAGCTAGGGACGATAGTCGTTGGGTTTGGATTGGAGTTTGTATGTGACAAGGGACGATAGTCGTAGGCTCGAGGCCTTCTCTCTTCAAATTCTACCAATCCACTTCACGAAATCCATTACCGCAGTTATGGATTTTGTAGCACTCTTCGAGATCTACACATCCATATAGAATTTGTGATCTATCGTCTCGTATTTTGTGAGAATCGCGCCTTCAAAGTCCCGTAGTTCATCTCGCCGCCGCCGTTGATAGGGACCGCCGATTCGAACAAGAGCACCTGCGCCGGAAAGCTACTTCGAAGCTCTACGACGCAGTAAAGCCCGATCGGCCTAAAGTGCTTTGGATTTAGCGCTAAACCAAGACCTAGTTTTGAACATATTTTGAAGGTATATGGCCTTTATTTTTATTTTATAGTTAATAGCACTTTAAAGCACTACAGTTTATGATTTCACTGTAAAAATCATATCTTTTTGCTATGTTGTCGAAATCCAGTGAAACAAGAGGTAGTGGACTCGTGTGGACGTCTTCTACATCTTAGAAGAGACCACATATTTTTCTGAGCCTTCTGCTATTTTTGGTGGAGTGGAACCCATGGTGATATTTCTAATATTATAAACGATATGGAAAACAACGATGTACAAATTATATAGTCGATGTATGAATTATATAAACGTTGTACAGCTCATGTATAAGCGTTGTATAAGTTGTATGTTCGATGTATAAGTTATATATGCATTGTAACAGTGATATATGCGTTGAAATAAATCGAAATGTTATTGAAGTGAAATCGAAATATATTTATATACGAATATATATATATACACACACACACACTCCCCTCGTCCACAGACCATAGACGGTATATATTGGTTGTGATATTGTTTGGATTGGTTGATGTGAAATTTGGTGAATACCATGAATGGTTGATTGGAAATGATTGATTGTGATTGAAATCCCAATAGGATTAGTATATGGGAAAATTCGCCTGCGTGCGAACTAGATATTGAAAATCCCCATTGTCAAAAACTACGAGGTTTTAAGGTAGAGCGAGGAGTCGTACTAGGGACGGTGCCGGTTTTAACTACCTTGCCATTATGTTGCCGAAATTTTCAATAATATTCACGTGTTAGAATTATTTTCATGTGTTGAAACTATATCCTTGTGTTGAATAGAAATTCAAGTGTTGAATGAAGTTCATGTGGCAAATAAATTATTTAAAAAATAAAAATCACATTTTTATTAGATATAGCGCCTATATAAAATATTAGTATTTTAAATAAATTGTTTTAACACCAAAAATAACATTTTTAACTTATGTATAGACTATATAAAATAATCGTGTTTTGAAATAAATTGTTTACAATAAAAATCCCATTTTTATTATATATATCAACTATATGAAATATTCATGTGTTGAATGAAGGACTAGAACGATAAAAATCATATTTTATCGAATGTGTGAAGTCGAAAACGTTCATGTGTTGAATATATAGATTGAAAAATAAAATCTACATTTTTATTGTGAATATGAAGTGTTAAAAATGGTGATGTGTGAAATAAATATTTTTGATGATAAAAATATCATTTTTATCAAATATATAAAGTGTATATCGTTTTGAAATCGAAGAAAGAATTATATTTATATATATTTATATAAATATTATTAAAATATAGTGAACACCAAAGCTGCAGTTCATGTTTTGAAACCGTGATTTCAAATGATTTGTGCGGGAGATCCGATCATCGGATTTTCCTGAAACCGAAACCGTTGGGTTCGCCTTGGAAATATCTTCCCAACGGCACCAACTTTGTAAAGATCCAACGGTTGGATTGTCTGGAATGTTTAATTCAAATCTGAAGAAAAACAACGCCAGAATCGATTATATATATATAATTAAATTAAATCGAATAACGACGCTGTAGTTCGTATTTTGAAATCATAACTTCAAAGGATTAGTGCGGGAGATCCGACCGTCGGATTTTCCCGAAACTGAAACCGTTGGATTCATTTTGAAAAGATATTTCTAATGATATAAAATTTGTGAAGATCCAACGGTTAAATTTTCAGATATGCGTAAATCAAATCTGAAGAAAAATAGCGCCACGGCCGCGTTATGGCCTGAAGAGTCGTTTGAATGAATTGGCTATTTTTAAATAAATAAAAGTAGCGATAAATCGTGATAAAATATTATAAAACGATATGGAATGGGAATAAACTGAATTTGCTCAGTTTATGTGATATTTGATGGTTGAATTTGTTTGGCGTGAAAATTTCATTAAAGAACAGAATTAGTGATATAGAATAATTTGACCATTGAAATGAATTGATTTGAAATTCTAAATATACGTGAATTATTTGAAAAGGCCAAGTAAATTCTCATTTCAAATAATTGATCGACGAGTGAAAGTTGAAGATATGAAGGCGGTGCAAGACCGATGATCTTCACTCGAATGGAGGGGTGCTACTGAAGCTCATGATGGGAGTAGCTACCTTGAAGGGGCTGAAGTAGTAGCCGTCCGGACGTACTTGTGGATTGTACGGATGTGTGAGGTATTGACTGCCTCCGGTTTCGTTCAGACCCAGAACGAACTTGTAAATGGACTGTGTGTCTGACATTGGATTTTGTTCTGTGCTGATTTATCTCTATTAAATATATATCTGTTTGGCGGTGGAGAATTTATCCTCTTGCTTAACGCCCTTCTCTGAGACGTACAAGCTCAGAGGTTATATATCGATAGAAATCAGTCACATGGAGTGAACTGCCTGTGTGGCATACCTAAGTGGCAGATGATCAAGGCTTCTGTTGAAAAGCAAAGTCTTGTGGTTGATGATCAAAGCACAACCTGTGTGGCATAGCTTTGTGTATAACGTGAATTCGCGAGCCTCACACCCCGGTATGGACCAGAAACGAGAGAAGGATCCAGGGAGGACATGCGTTTCTTTCTAGCTAGGGTGGTGTAAGTGACCTACAAGCCCTGACATTTATATTTATTTCACCTGTGTGGTTGTTGCTGTTGCGAGGCGCCTCGGATATATCAGTCGATCCGGGACCGATGGAGTCATTGGGCTCATTTACGCCCCAAAGGGCGGGGAAACGCAGTGTTCAGGCATTTTATTCCATATCGGTGGACTAGCCCTATGGCTCCTAAGGCTTGATTGAGTACTTTCCTGAGACATGGTAGGCTAGATTGTCTCGAATTCGGTAAGGACTATCTTTTGCCTTGGTTCATGATGGAAATCCAATTTCCAAATACGACACCTGGCGGTTTTGATTGTATATATATACGGTGACATGATATATGGTACCCATGCCGTCTATGATTGATAGTTGTGATTGAAATTTGTTTTTGAAACATATATACACCAGCAATAATATCAAATGATTTGTTTTGCTCGTATCAAGCATATTTTGGCCATTATAATGTAAAACTCTACCCTCCGGTTTGTGTTGCATTGTGTGATGGGAACTGAGTCTTATAATGGCTTCATTTTTATAAAAAGCATTGCGATGTTTAAAAGATTTATTTGTTTTAAAGCACTGGCAATCCAATGGAGTAAACCCGTTCCGCGAAAGTGGCGTGGTCCTGTGATTAGCCATATTTAAAAATGTGTTAAGTAGATTTCTCATACCAGTCCCATGATTGACTCATAGTTTGTTTCACTTGCAAACTCGAGTGCCCCTTTTTCTACACGGGCAGCCTTGTGTTCAGGTTTTAGCAGACTCTTTTTGGATAGCTAGAGCTGAAGATGGATTCTATCATTTATCTCTTTTTATGCTGTTCAGCTCCTGTTGTGCATATTATGTTTTCATTTCCGCTGTAGACATTTTATGTATAGCTGAACTGTATTTTGTACTACGTATGATCCTGTATACATTGTAACTCTGATGATTATGTCTATCCAGTGTATTCTATTGTACATTATCTGGTGTATTTAATTATTTCTGTTATGTTGTTATCTGTTTATGTGTTATATTCCAAAGATTACCCTTGCACCATCTCATCAGGGGTTGGGGTCGTTACAAACGTAGTATCAGAGCTTTGGTTAAGCTTAGTTCTGGAATATAACATATTAACGAACTCGTCAGAAATAGGACCAGTAGTGTTCTAGGGCGAGTAACTCATTGCAGATAGGTTCAGTAATATCCTAGTATGAGTATATTAAAATGAATACACCTCGATAGACACATGTACACTCAAGTATATGTTCCTATGCTATATAATTTCTTTTCTGTGAACTGGCACTTAGTCTGTTATTTGCAGAAGTACTAGAAAATGAGTGCCAGAAACAGGAGGAATGCAGAACTAGATCTAGAGGATTTATTTAAGAGATATCGAAATCTGGGTGGGGCACAATTCTCGGGCAATGAATCGATCATTCAAACTCAAGCTTGGATTAGTTCGTCTGAAAGAATTTTTGAGCGTTTCCAACTGAGAGATGATCAGAAAAGATTAGTGGCATCTTGGGCGCTCAAAGAAGAAGTGTTAATTTGGTAGGAAATAATTATAAAAGATAATCCAGAAGGTGATATCACCTGAGATAGATTCAAAGAGATTTTCATATAAAGATTTACTCCTCCAGAAGCAACTGAGTGGTTATGTGATGAATTCTACTATCTGATACAAGGTGATATGAATATCCCAGAATACCATAAGAGATTCAATGAACTTTCTCATTTTTCTCCTCATCTAATTCAAGATCAAAGAGGAAGAATCTGAGGTTTATTAATGGTCTTCAAAGAAGATACCAGAATAGTGTAATGGGGCATCTGAAGCTTCCCTTTTCTGAAATGATATACATGGCTTATCAGTATGAAGATCTAGATAGGCGAGGCCTTTTTGTCGATGAAGAGGAAGTCAGTTTTAGCAACAAAAGGAAATTCGAAACTGATAGCCCAGAGACAAGTACACAGCCAGAGGCTAGTATGCAGCCTAAGGTAAGTAGAAAGTCTAAAGGTAACAAGAGGCCAAGGTCCAGTCAGAAAAAGCTAAAGCAGTCGTATGTTTAAAGTGTAATCAGTAAGGGCATTCAATGAAGAACTGTGAATCTTCGAACAAAAGAATAAAGGGTGGGTCTAAACTCAATGAGAAGCAAGAGAAGTCTCATGGTTCAAGGGTATGTCATAAGTGTCACTAGACATGCCATCTTGCTAGAAATTGCCTGCTATCCGGTAAATCTGAAGTAGTTCAGGTAAATGAAGTAGCAGAAACTTCTGAACCCTCAACTATCTAGGAAAGGCCGGATGTTTTAGAAGGCACGCTTACTGTCAAAAATATCCTAGTTAAAGTACTATTTGACACAGGCATGTCGAGAAGCTTTATTGCAAAGAATGCGGTTAAGAAATTGGATTTGAAATTGAAAAAGCTCTAAGAACCCATCACTGTCCATAATCCGGTTGGGGGTTCCCTTGATCTTAGTTGGGTTTGTGGTGTACCTGTTTCCTTTTCTCATTATCGGTTTCCTTGTATCTCGATCGTCATGAATTTTACCGAATTCGATCTTATTTTAGGATTGGATTGGTTAACCAAATACGAAGATGAGGTTAAACGTGCAGAAAGGGTTGTCAAGGTTAAAACGAAGCTTGCCAATATTGTAATTCCCTGTAGAGGCCCGAATTCTGATAGAAAAGACTTCTGGGCAGCTTTAGATGTTCCTCTTGCTCAGATAGAACCTATTCCTGTCGTTACAGAGAATATTCAGGTCGACATTACAGATATCCCTGTTGTTAAGAACTATGCGGATGTGTTCGAAGAAGCTGTTAGCTTACCTCCGCAAAGAGAAATTGATTTTAAAATCTCTTTAGTTCCAAATGCAAGGCCAGTAGTTCACGCTATTCGAAGAATGACCTTGAAAGAGAAAGAAGAGTTAGATAATCAGACTCGACAACTTGTATGGAAATGTCTAATCAGGCTTAGTTTCTCTGATTGGGGAACAACTGTGGTATTTGTCCCGAAGTCAGACGGTACTCTCAAACTATGTATAGATTATCGTGACTTGAATAAGCAGATGCTGAAGAACAAATATCCATTGCCGCGGATTGATGATTTGTTGGACCGATTGAACGGAGCACAAGTGTTTTCACGAATGGACCTAGCTACAGGTTTCCATCAGCTTCGTATTGCCGAGGAGTGTGTTCCTTTGACAGCATTCAGAGGTCCAGACTTATTTTACGAGTGGTTAGTAATGTCGTTCGGCTTATGTAACGCTCCAGCTTATTTTATCGATCTAATGAACCGGGTATTCTGTAACACCCCGTGTATTCTATAACTGTGGAATTAACAAATTAAAGTATAATTAATTTGAAATCAAAGAACTAAGGGAAACGGGATACGCCATTGCGTTCGTCTCGGAAAAATACGCGAAATAGAGTCCGAGTTTTCGAAAAACGGAGTCCGTATGAAGAAGATATGGCCTTTGGAAGTTTCTGAATTAAGTTTAAAATTCGAACAGAATTAAAACCGGGCCCAATTGGCCAAGGCGGGAAAACTCCCGCCTAAGACACCCAGGTCGACTGGGCTGTCGACCTGGTCTAACCAGGTCGACAGGGCTGTCGACAGGGCTGTCGACAGGGCTGTCGACCTGGTCCAGACCCAGGTCGAACCCAGTCCACCCTGGCTGGCCTATTCTATGTTGGTCGATTTTCTGTGGTCTGCTTTGTCATTAGGGCTAGGTGGCAGGCTCTAATTGGTCCCTCTTGCGAATGAATGGCTACGATCAATCCAAGCAACATCGATGGTCCTAATCAGTTCATAAACTCTATAAAAATGACCCTAGACTCTACCTAGGTTTCCTACACAATTCTCTAGCCTCCACTGCTCTCTTCTTCTAATAAAAAAATAAAAATGGCGTCGCTGCTCTGCTGGAATTGAAACTAGAAGATAATCAACATCAGCCTAAGCAACTCAATTCAAACTAGAGATTAAAGTTTCTGCAAAGATTCTACAGCGAGTTAAAGTTCTTTCTTTAATCTAATCAAGGCAAGTACAGTTATTTTCCGCTATAAACGTTAATAATAATTTTGATATGTTTTTGATTCTGAATCTGAGATTGTATATATATTTTCTTCTGTCAGATCTGTTTTTCTGTATCCCTTTTCTTCTTTTCTGTTTTTATAGCCAGGCTACCACGAGCCTGTGCCTAATCTCATAAGAGATGAACGTATGAACGCAAATTTTGGGATGAATGATGCGAAATTTGACAAGACTAAATTGAATGTATGACTTTAGGTCTGAGGCATAAAATATATTGGACATATGCATAAATTTGACTATGAACATATAATTTATGCATGTTGTATGCATAGCTATGTTGTAATTTAGAACTGTAATTAATGAGCATATGTTGTAAACATAGATTTGGATCTATGCATATTCTATGATA
Source organism: Allium sativum (assembly GCA_030737875.1). NCBI lineage: Eukaryota > Viridiplantae > Streptophyta > Magnoliopsida > Asparagales > Amaryllidaceae > Allium > Allium sativum. The sequence continues at coordinate 55,783,949 of CM060918.1, forward strand.
GAAGAAAAGAGGAACCATTGTAAGATTACATATGATTTGAGACTTTGGACAAAATGCATATAAAAGTCAAGATCTGATTTTTAGAAGATATGATTTAAAGATTTATATTGTTGGGTATAGTTTGCATAATGATTCATGACATGAAAAGAAGAAGGATATGGAAAGTTAGGTGTAAAGATTTACATTAATTAGGATATCTATTATTTAGATTACACCTAAATAGGGATTTTTGGGATTTATGGCATGCATTGGAATTAATGGTTATATTTGGTATAATTTATATGTGAATCTGCTGTAAAATGCTAGTTTAACAAAAATTGGAACATATGTTATAGGGTAAATTATGTCCATATTCTGCGCTATGTAAATGTATGCAAACATGGAAGTATATGATCATATTGTGAATCATGACATTATTTAGGCATATGAACTTAGGCCTAATTTATGTTTAGGCAAGGCATGTAAATAGAACCTTTAGAAATATTAAATTTGCTAAATCTGCTAATTTGCCAAGTTGCCTAAACTGCTAGTTTTGTTATATTGCCTAGACTGCTAATTAGATTGAAATGCCTAATCTGTTAAATTTGTCGGTTGAAATGTCTAACCTGTTATATGCCAAAATCTGCTAAGTTGCTAAATCTGTTAAATCCGTTAAGTCATATAAAATCTGTTATCTGCTATGTTGGTATAATCATCCTGTTATTGATATAATCTGAATTGGCATATATATTGGGCGTGCGCATAAACGGTAAATTATTAATTAATTGGCCGCAAAGATAAACATGGCTAACTCGAGGTTAGAATGAGTTTGCAGCGTAAATCTGCCCGGAACCGCCCGGCACATCCAGTGGCCGCAAACAATAGGTTCTAATGTGAGAAGTTAGTCATAACATGCGAAAGACACGAGGTTAGGTCTGGCTTGTGGCAGAAGTCTGCCCGGAACCGCCCGGCATATCCAGCGGCCACAAGCTACCGACCTAATGTGAGAGGTCTGTGCATTAATAATTAATTGATGCAAAATCTAAGATAAGAATGACGTCTAAAACGTATTGGGGAAAATAGGGTTAAACCAAAGGGATTAATAGATGTAGTAAAACCCGTCCATGAATCTGTAGGCCCAATACAAAGTTAGACAAATCTGAAAAATCTGTACATCTGACCTGTTAGTCTGAAAACTTGTTAACTTAATTTGTGAATTAGTAAACCTGAATTCTGTATGTCTGAACTTGTAAACAAGATAATCTGAAATCTGTTAGTCTGGGGACACAAGGTTAGGAGGGGAATTACTTGTGTCATCTGTTGTTTGGGACCCATATTAGTCAGTAACCCTTTCTGGTATCAAACTTTGACCCAACAGTAGGTAGGGTCCGGGAACGCTTACTGAACTAATTATAAGTGGTTCATTCTGATAATGGCGAGGGGTGTTGATGGTGCGTTCCAACCGGGTCATGTGCGTGCATGGATCCCGGTCTGCCTCTGAGGATGTAAGGCGCCGTGACATCTGTAAATAGGTCTGTGCCAATTGGTTGTCACTTTAGGGAGTGATACACCCTACTGTGGGGCCGACACAGGATATTTATGTATTAGGGAGCCGATCGCTTGGGGTAGGGTTTTAGGGTACGCTTAGTTCTGTCTGTTTCTGTTGGTACCGTCTGTTTCTATTGGGTGGTAACACCTGTCTGTTTCTGTGTGGTACCGTCTGTTCGGGTGGTAAAGGCCCATTACTAGTGTACACCTAATTCCACATTTTGTTTCCATAGGGATAAATCTGTTTCTTCTTCTGTCTGTTTCTGATCGGATAGTAAAGGCCCATTATTAGCATTCTGTTTCTGTTAAAGTATTCTGTACCCGTTCCTGCTTCAATTTAGACATTAGGGTGACACCTAATTCTGCTATACTAGTATTAGTGCAGAGAAGTGTAAAACAATAGTTTATATCATTCTGTTTTTCTGTTATTTCTGCTACACCTGTTATAGTTATCTCACATCCAGTTTTATGTTCATATCATATTATTATTATCTGTTCATATGCTGAAAGTCACTGGACTTACCAGACTTTTTGTCTAACCCTTGTTGTTTTCGCCTCCTTTCTTCCGTTTCCCCCCCCCCAGGTTATCCAAGGAGGGAAATACTTTAGCTTGATTCAGATTTCTCTTTCCTTGAAGTGCTTAAAGTATGGCTTGGCTCTGTATAGCTTCCGTTCCATGGGGATTATGATTTTAAACTATGCATTTTGAAGGCTTTTGTACAAGACTGATATATTGTACTTGAATTCTGAAATTGAAAGGATGTAACCATATAAATTTCTGTTTCCGTTGTAATAAAGTTAAAAATTTTCAAGTACTGTTTTATCTGTCTTGTAAGTTTCTGTTCTGTTTACTAAAATGCTCCACCAAAGTTAAGGCATTCCCTTTGTGAGTGACCTTAACGGAGGTGGGGTGTTACACTTGGTATCAGAGCTGAAGGTTACCAGATTGGGTAAAGTTTTTGAAAACTATTTTCAAAAAGGTTTTAAAATGAAGTATTTTAAAAATTAAAGCTTATTTTGAAAAACATGATCCCCAAGAGCCATATATCTTTCTTTCAGTCCTTTTTATATTGAACCTTTCCTTTTTCGTTTTAGCATGTCTGAAGCATCTGAGATACCAGAGGGTGTCCATGTACCCGGTTGGTTTCGTCAATATCTTGAGGCTAGGACCGCCGCTGCAGGTCCAGCAAATGATCCCCCTCCTCCACCCCCTCCTCGTGCAATTGCTTTCTCAAAGATCTATAGAGATTTTAGGGCCATGGGTGGGAAGGATTTCAAAGGAACTGAATCATTCGTAGAAGCAAGGAATTGGCTCAAAGAAACTGAGGATCTATTCGTTATCTTCGAGGTGGACGATAGGCAGAAGGTACAGTTGGCAGTATGGCTGCTCAAAGACGAAGCTTCCTACTGGTGGGAAGTCACTAACGCCGAGAGGCCGGTTGAGACATGGATGGATTTCAGAACAAGGTTTGAGACAAAATTCCTCTCGCAAGCTGAACGAAGTTTACAATTGGAAAAGTTCTTGTCTCTTAAGCAAGGAAGTATGACGGTCAAGGAATACGTCAACCAGTTCAACCAACTAGCAAGATTCGGATTGGATTTAGTCAACACTCAGCATAAAAAAGCTCTCCGCTTTGTTAAAGGATTGAATGAGCCACTGCACAGCTTAGCCATGACCCATGTACCCATGGGAGCAACTTACGAGAAATTGGTGGATATGGCACTACTGCACGAGGAAGACAAGGGCCCGAAAGAGACAAAGAAGGAAGAACCACAGAATAAGAAAGCGGGGCCCAAAAAGTAAACACAAAAGAAGGATGAGAAGTCTGGAGATAAGAAGGGGAAAAGGTGCTTTACTTGTGGGAGCTCAACTCATCTAAACAAGGATTGCAGAAAAAGGAAGGGCGCTTGCTTCAACTGTGGGGAGATGGGACACTTCACTAGGGACTGCCCGAAGAGACGAGGACAAGGAGGGAAGGCGAACACTCTTGAGGCTAGTGGCTAGGATAGAAATAGGAAAATTTCTATAGTAGGTTTAATTTCTTTATCTGATTGTGGAGTTAAGACTTTTTCTGATTCTGGTATTTTGATTTTGTAATCGATACTCTGCACTTTAATACTAGTATTATTTCTGAATTCCGCTATAGACTCAGACCCATAAGGGTTATGGATCATCTGTTTGAGATTGGGGTTTGAGGGATAACTGTGTTAGGCGTCAAGTATGACGCATACATTCTGAGTTTTCGTGGGGTATGATTTTATCATGCTTAGCTTCCTAAGAATCATTAGGGAACCTGATCTGTACCAGTAGTCTGTAAATATCTAAATACTTTTTATAGGATTTCCAGTTTTGACATTGTCTAAAGAAGGTACTCCTCTGGGTGTCAATTTGATATTGGTTTCGGTCTTTGGGGCCGATACTTAGGACCCATGTCTAATGGGAACCAAATTTTTGTTCTATCTGTACTCGCTTCCATCATTCGACTGTATCCTATCGATCGAATATTTGAACCTTAGGCAGAAACTAATGGGTGTAAACATGTGTTTGAGACATGTTATGTTTGATGGTTGCAAGTGGATGCAAGTGGTTGCTAGTGGTTGCCCGTGGATGCATATACACACACTAGGCACTAGATCGGCTCGAAAACACTCTCATACTGCAAATGGATGGGTGAGCATTTTTCAATTCTTGTGGATGCAAAATGGTTAATTCAGCACATGGATGTTGCATTTGAGTGAATGGTTGTGCACTCATATAGAAATAATATATATATCATCAGAATTCTATTGCATACATGTTGGACTCATGGCACTGACATAATTCGCATTAAGGAGGTCAACTGAATCAGTAGACCGCCTGATTTTGCATTAGATAAGGAACATATACACACACTTTTGCATATGTACATACAACATTAGAAGTTTTCTAAGGACAATGGATGCTTGTGGATGATGGTTGAGTAGATGGGTGATTGGATGGTAGGACGCATTCTTCTTAACTTGAAGATTTCGGGGACGAAATCTTTTTAAGTGGGGGAGAATGTAACACCCCGTGTATTCTATAACTGTGGAATTAACAAATTAAAGTATAATTAATTTGAAATCAAAGAACTAAGGGAAACGAGATACGCCATTGCGTTCGTCTTGGAAAAATACGCGAAATAGAGTCCGAGTTTTCGAAAAACGGAGTCCGTATGAAGAAGATATGGCCTTTGGAAGTTTCTGAATTAAGTTTAAAATTCGAACAGAATTAAAACCGGGCCCAATTGGCCAAGGCGGGAAAACTCCCGCCTAAGACACCCAGGTCGACTGGGCTGTCGACCTGGTCCAGACCCAGGTCGAACCCAGTCCACCCTGGCTGGCCTATTCTATGTTGGTCGATTTTCTGTGGTCTGCTTTGTCATTAGGGCTAGGTGGCAGGCTCTAATTGGTCCCTCTTGCGAATGAATGGCTACGATCAATCCAAGCAACATCGATGGTGCTAATCAGTTCATAAACTCTATAAAAATGACCCTAGACTCTACCTAGGTTTCCTACACAATTCTCTAGCATCCATTGCTCTCTTCTTCTAATAAAAAAATAAAAATGGCGTCGCTGCTCTGCTGGAATTGAAACTAGAAGATAATCAACATCAGCCTAAGCAACTCAATTCAAACTAGAGATTAAAGTTTCTGCAAAGATTCTATAGCGAGTTAAAGTTCTTTCTTTAATCTAATCAAGGCAAGTACAGTTATTTTCCGTATAAACGTTAATAATAATTTTGATATGTTTTTGATTCTGAATCTGAGATTGTATATATATTTTCTTCTGTCAGATCTGTTTTTCTGTATCCCTTTTCTTCTTTTCTGTTTTTATAGCCAGGCTACCACGAGCCTGTGCCTAATCTCATAAGAGATGAACGTATGAACGCAAATTTTGGGATGAATGATGCGAAATTTGACAAGACTAAATTGAATGTATGACTTTAGGTCTGAGGCATAAAATATATTGGACATATGCATAAATTTGACTATGAACATATAATTTATGCATGTTGTATGCATAGCTATGTTGTAATTTAGAACTGTAATTAATGAGCATATGTTGTAAACATAGATTTGGATCTATGCATATTCTATGATAGAAGAAAAGAGGAACCATTGTAAGATTACATATGATTTGAGACTTTGGACAAAATGCATATAAAAGTCAAGATCTGATTTTTAGAAGATATGATTTAAAGATTTATATTGTTGGGTATAGTATGCATAATGATTCATGACATGAAAAGAAGAAGGATATGGAAAGTTAGGTGTAAAGATTTACATTAATTAGGATATCTATTATTTAGATTACACCTAAATAGGGATTTTTGGGATTTATGGCATGCATTGGAATTAATGGTTATATTTGGTATAATTTATATGTGAATCTGCTGTTAAATTCTAGTTTAACAAAAATTGGAACATATGTTATAGGGTAAATTATGTCCATATTCTGCGCTATGTAAATGTATGCAAACATGGAAGTATATGATCATATTGTGAATCATGACATTATTTAGGCATATGAACTTAGGCCTAATTTATGTTTAGGCAAGGCATGTAAATAGAACCTTTAGAAATATTAAATTTGCTAAATCTGCTAATTTGCCAAGTTGCCTAAACTGCTAGTTTTGTTATATTGCCTAGACTGCTAATTAGATTGAAATGCCTAATCTGTTAAATTTGTCGGTTGAAATGCCTAACCTGTTATATGCCAAAATCTGCTAAGTTGCTAAATCTGTTAAATCCGTTAAGTCATATAAAATCTGTTATCTGCTATGTTGGTATAATCATCCTGTTATTGATATAATCTGAATTGGCATATATATTGGGCGTGCGCATAAACGGTAAATTATTAATTAATTGGCCGCAAAGATAAACATGGCTAACTCGAGGTTAGAATGAGTTTGCGGCGTAAATCTGCCTGGAACCGCCCGGCACATCCAGTGGACGCAAACAATAGGTTCTAATGTGAGAAGTTAGTCATAACATGCGTAAGACACGAGGTTAGGTCTGGCTTGTGGCAGAAGTCTGCCCGGAACCGCCCGGCATATCCAGTGGCCACAAGCTACCGACCTAATGTGAGAGGTCTGTGCATTAATAATTAATTGATGCAAAATCTAAGATAAGAATGACGTCTAAAACGTATTGGGGAAAATAGGGTTAAACCAAAGGGATTAATAGATGTAGTAAAACCCGTCCATGAATCTGTAGGCCCAATACAAAGTTAGACAAATCTGAAAAATCTGTACATCTGACCTGTTAGTCTGAAAACTTGTTAACTTAATTTGTGAATTAGTAAACCTGAATTCTGTATGTCTGAACTTGTAAACAAGATAATCTGAAATCTGTTAGTCTGGGGACACAAGGTTAGGAGGGGAATTACTTGTGTCATCTGTTGTTTGGGACCCATATTAGTCAGTAACCCTTTCTGGTATCAAACTTTGACCCAACAGTAGGTAGGGTCCGGGCACGCTTACTGAACTAATTATAAGTGGTTCATTCTGATAATGGCGAGGGGTGTTGATGGTGCATTCCAACCGGGTCATGTGCGTGCATGGATCCCGGTCTGCCTCTGAGGATGTAAGGCGCCGTGACATCTGTAAATAGGTCTGTGCCAATTGGTTGTCACTTTAGGGAGTGATACACCCTACTGTGGGGCCGACACAGGATATTTATGTATTAGGGAGCCGATCGCTTGGGGTAGGGTTTTAGGGTACGCTTAGTTCTGTCTGTTTCTGTTGGTACCGTCTGTTTCTGTTGGGTGGTAGCACCTGTCTGTTTCTGTGTGGTACCGTCTGTTCGGGTGGTAAAGGCCCATTACTAGTGTACACCTAATTCCACATTCTGTTTCCATAGGGATAAATCTGTTTCTTCTTCTGTCTGTTTCTGATCGGATAGTAAAGCCCATTATTAGCATTCTGTTTCTGTTAAAGTATTCTGTACCCGTTCCTGCTTCAATTTAGACATTAGGGTGACACCTAATTCTGCTATACTAGTATTAGTGCAGAGAAGTGTAAAACAATAGTTTATATCATTCTGTTTTTCTGTTATTTCTGCTACACCTGTTATAGTTATCTCACATCCAGTTTTATGTTCATATCATATTATTATTATCTGTTCATATGCTGAAAGTCACTGGACTTGCCAGACTTTTTGTCTAACCCTTGTTGTTTTCGCCTCCTTTCTTCCATTCCCCCCCCCCCCCAGGTTATCCAAGGAGGGAAATACTTTAGCTTGATCCGGATTTCTCTTTCCTTGAAGTGCTTAAAGTATGGCTTGGCTCTGTATAGCTTCCGTTCCATGGGGATTATGATTTTAAACTATGCATTTTGAAGGCTTTTGTACAAGACTGATATATTGTACTTGAATTCTGAAATTGAAAGGATGTAACCATATAAATTTCTGTTTCCGCTGTAATAAAGTTAAAATTTTTCAAGTACTATTTTATCTGTCTTGTAAGTTTCTGTTCTGTTTACTAAAATGCTCCACCAAAGTTAAGGCATTCCCTTTGTGAGTGACCTTAACGGAGGTGGCGTGTTACATATTCAGAGGAGTATTGAATAAATTTGTTCTAGTTTTCATTGATGATATACTGATCTTCTCTAAATCAGAAAGCGAGCATGAAAAAAATTTGGAACAAGTGTTAAAAATTCTGAGAAAGAATGTTTTGAAAGCAAAGTTTTCAAAATGTATATTCTGGTAAGAAGAAGTCAAATTTCTTGGCCACGTCGTGTCAAAGCAAGGAATTTTAGTGGATCCCAGTAAAATCACTGCTATTCAAAATTAGAAACAACCTCATACACCCACAGAAGTCATAAGTTTTCTTGGGTTAGCCAGTTATTATCGTAAATTCATTAAGGATTTCGCGAAGACACCTAGTTCCTTAACGAAACCGACTAAGAAACATTCGAGATTCAATTGGACTTCAGAATGTGAGGAAGCTTTCCAGAAGCTGAAATTAAAACTAACGACTGCACCAGTGTTAACAATAATAGATGGCAATGAGGACTTGAAAGTCTGGACTGACGCTTTGAGAGAAGGCCCTGGTGCAGCAGTGTTAATGCAAAGAGGGCAAGTGATTGCTTATGCTAGCCGTCAGCTTAAACCGCATGAGAAAAATTACGTTACTCATGATCTTGAGTTGTTAGCCATTGTATTTGCTTTGAAAATCTGGAGGCACTATCTTTTGGGTGATAAATTCGAACTGTATACAGACCATCAGTCATTGAAGTATTTGTTTACCCAGAAAGACTTGAATCTGAGGCAGCAGAGTTGGCTAGAATTTCTTGCAGCGTACGATTATGAGATTTTGTACAATCCAGGGAAGGCCAATGTTGTGGCTGATGCGCTGAGTAGAAAGAATGTAATAATCGCTAGTTTTGTTATTACGACTTCATTAATCGATAGAATATCTGACCTTCAGAAGGATGATCGCTTCATTTAAAGAATCAAAGAAAGAATTCAGAAAGGCGAGCCCTTAAGTTTTCAAATCGATAACGATGGGATTCTGAGGTCAAAAGGTCGGATTTGTGTGCCAAATATTGCGGAACTTCGAAGAGAAGTATTGGATGAATGTCACAAAGCCAAGCTTAGTATCAATCCCGGAGTGAGCAAGATGTATAACGATATCAAATGCACTATCTGGTGGAGATCAATGAAACGAGACATGTCCTTATGTGTTAGTCGGTGTACACTTGTCAACAAGTCAAAAGCGATCAGCAGTAGCTCGCTGGATTGTTGCAACCTTTGTAAATTCTAGGTGGGAAGTAGGAACAGATTTCTGTGGATTTCATAGATGGTTTGCCCCGAACCAAGAAAGGAAATGATAGTATTTGGGTGAGATCGTTTCACGAAGACCGCCCATTTCATACCTGTCAGGTCGAACAGAACTGCTCAGAGTCTAGCGCAGGTATATTTCAAGGAAATTGTTAGACTGCACGGAGTTCCAATGAGCATCGTTAGCGTTCGTGATCTGATTTTTGCTAGTAAATTCTGGGAAGCATTCCAAGCAGAATTGGGAATGAAACTGAACTTGAGCACCGCATATCATCCTCAAACAGATGTACAAACTGAGAGGGTGAATCGTATTCTTGAAGATCTATTGCGGGCTTGTATAATTGATTTTGGCGGATCATGGGAAGAACATTTGCATCTGGCTGAATTCTAATATAATAACAGCTACCAGGCGAGCTTGAAAATGTCTCCATTCAAAGTATTGTATGGTAGACCGTGCCGATCCCCTGCTTGTTGGGTTGAACCTGGTAATAGATTTGTATTGGGGCCTGATATGATTCGCGATGCTGCGGACAAAGTCGATTTCGTTAAGAAACGATTACTCGCCGCTCCAAGCCGACAGAAGAGCTATGCAGATAAGAGAAGAAGAGATATATCATTTGCTGCTGGCGACTATGTATATTTGAAGGTATCTCCGATGAGAGGAGTTATCTGGTTCGGTAAAACAGGGAAATTGGCGCCCAAATTTATTGGTCCGTTTCCTATTCTTGAACGGATTGGTTTTCTCGCATATAGAGTTCAATTGCCTGATTGGTTGCCTGGAGTGCATGATGTATTTCACGTATCTCAATTGCGAAAGCAGGTGCATGATCCAGATCTCGTTGTAGAAGAAGCTGCACAGCAGGATTTGGAAATCACTCCAGCATTGGCATTTAGAAGAGAGCCACTAAAGATAACTGGCAAAGAAACCAAAGAGCTGAGGAACAAGAAGGTTCACTTAGTCAAAGTGAAATGGAGTGGAGATTCGCGAGATTATACTTGGGAAACTGAGGAGAGCATTAAGAAAGCCTATCCTAAGTTCAGGGTGGATGTCTCTGATTGACTCTGGTGCAAGGTACATCTACCATATTCTGCATTTCCATTCTGTTCTTTACTTTGCTGTTGTTTTCTTTTCATGGATGTGAACTTTTTAATTATATATTCTGAATGATTTTAAAAGAGTATATGAATTAATTAGTATATTTTTGAAAGTTAAAAACAAATTGATTTTTGTTTGTGTTGTGTGATTGTGAATTTGATTAATTGAATTATTATAATGGTAGTTAATTGAATCAACGAAGGAATGATAAATTTATACAACTAAATCACACATTGAACTGATTTGAAATAGATAGGAATATATACATGTGCATTATATATGTTTGAACAAGTAAATGGATTTGCTGTTGAGTAAAGAATTTATTTGTGTGCCCGACAAATAGGAAAACCTTAATGAGTTGGATGAGCAATTTTATTTATTATATCAACTCCTGTGAATGCCATTGGATGCGGAGTGCTGGTTGTTCTGTGTGTAATAATAAATGTCGCCATAGGATAGTAACAATTAATTTTGAACTACACTACATGGCATACTTCTTGAGGTTAGGCATACTTCATCATATACCACATAAGCATTTGGAGCTTGTGTGACGAGGTTGAAGATTTACCATACGAGTGAGAGGCTTGTATGGCGATGACTATATTTTACAGGTTGAACTGATGACTGATATGGACCATATAAAATGTAACGGTAAATTGACATATTAATAAAAACCCTACACGGGTCTGGAGATGACAATAAACACGTCTCTCTGGTCATTAAGGCACAAAAACCATTTATAGGGTGACGAGAATTTATTCTCTGGAGTTATGATCTATACACACTCCCCTGTGGACACTGGAATATATCACTGTAAATATGTGCATGCTTATTAGGATTTATTGGGAACCTAATACGGCCCAATAAATTTCCAAATCCCTCCCCGTACAAAGGAGGTTATGGCGAAATTTTTCGAAAATTTAGGGTGTTAGCCAAATTTTTGAAGAATTTGAAAATTCTTAGAAACTGAAAAGTTGAAGAATGGAAGCCAGATTGAAAGTAGAGTTGATTAATCAAACCACTTTCGACTTTGTTCCTTTTCGGGGACGAAAAGTTTTAAGTGGGGGAGATTGTAACAACCGGGAAAATCTGAACCAGTTTAAAAATTTTAAATTGGCTGTTTTAGTGAATTTTAAATATTTAGAATAAAATATTTTAAATAATAACGAAGAAAAGTATGTTTTAATCGAAGTTTGAAAATAAATATAATTATTTTAAATTATAAACAAGGCCTGAAATAGCGCGGTAGTTTCAAAATTTCAATTCAAACTTTGACTGACTGTACCAGGTGAAAAATAAAACGGATTTTAGTGGAACCAAATTTTTTTAAATCTATTAGTGAATATCTTTCTAACGAATCTGAAAAATCAAAGTTTCGTAACGGGAGTCAAAAGTTTTGGCCAAATGAATTTTCAGAAAGGTCGCTATAGAATTTATATAGCCCGTGAAAATAGACATTTTGCAAACGACCTCGGAATTCGACAAAACGACTTTTTTTGGATCCAGGATGTCAAATTATTGCTAGGTTTCAAATTTCATAATTTTTGAAGCTAATATGTGAGCGTGGCAAAGAAAAATGTGTTTTGGTCAATTACAGTTAAATTGGATCGACCAGAAAATGACTATTTTTCAAACGGTCTCAGAATTCGACGAAATTAGTTTTGTTGGGACCGTATCGTCAAAACATAGCTAGATTTACTTTTCTGGAATTTTTGGGATCAGTATGTGGCCCCGGCAAATTTAAATGTACGTTCAAATCAAATATTGAATGTTTTATATTTTAGTTTGAAGAAAAACTGACTGAAACAGTCGAATGGGCCTACGAAACATATTCCATTGTATTCGGAATGAGGGTATTTAGCTAGGGACGACAGCCGTTGGGTTTGGATTGGAGTTTGTATGTGACAAGGGGTATTTTTGAAATTTAAAAATATATAAATAAACAAATCCCATTGGCCACCTCACTCCGTCTCTCCCCGACATTCTCTCTCCCCCATCAGCTACGCACGAGGGAAAAGGCTCGAGGCCTTCTCCCTTCAAATTCTCCTAATCCACTTCACGAAATCCACTACCGCAGTTATGGATTTTGTAGTACTCTTCGAGATCTACACATCCATATAGAATTTGTGATTTATCGTCTCGTATTTTGTGAGAATCGCGCCTCCAAAGTCCCGGAGTTCATCTCGTCGCCGCCGTTGATAGGGACCATTGATCTGAACAAGACCACCAGCGTCGGGAAGCTACTTCGAAGCTCTACGACGTTGTAAAGCCCGATCGGCCTGAAGTGCTTTGGATTAAGCGCAAAACCAAGACCTAGTTTTGAACAGATTTTGAAAGTATACGACCTTTATTTTTATTTTATAGTTAATAGCACTTTAAAGCACTACGGTTTATGATTTCACTGTAAAAATCATATCTTTTTGCTATGTTGACGAAATCCTGTAAAACAAGAGACAGTGGACTCGTGTGGACGTCTTCTACATTTTAAAAGAGACCGCATATTTTTCGGAGCCTTCTGCCATTTTTGGTGGAGTGGAACCCAAGGTGAGATTTATAATATTATAAACGATATGAAAAACAATGATGTATAAATTATATAGTCGATGTATGAGCTATATAAGCGTTGTATAAGTTGTATGTTCGATGTATAAGTTATATATGCGTTGTAAAAGTGGTTTATGCGTTGAAATAAATTGAAATGTTATTGAAGTGAAATCGAAATATATTTATATACGAATATATATATACACACACACACACTCCCCTCATCCACAGACCATGGACGATATATATTGGTTGTGATATTGTTTGGATTGGTTGATGTGAAATTTGGTGAATACCATGAATGATTGATTGGAAATGATTGGTTGTAATTGAAATCCCAATAGGATTAGTATATGGGAAAATTCGCCTGCGTGCGAACTAAATATTGAAAATCCCCATTGTCAAAAACCACGAGGTTTTAAGGTAGAGCGAGGAGCCGTACTAGGGACGGTGCCGGTTTTAACTACCCTGCCGTTGTGCTGCCGAAATTTTCAATAATATTCATGTGTTAGAATTATTTTCATGTGTTGAAACTATATTCATGTGTTGAATAGAAATTCATGTGTTGAATGAAGTTCAAGTGTTGAATAAATTATTTAAAAAATAAAAATCACATTTTTATTAGATATATAGCCTATATAAAATATTAGTATTTTAAATAAATTGTTTAACACCAAAAATAACATTTTTACCTTATGTATAGACTATATAAAATAATCATGTTTTGAAATAAATTGTTTTACAATAAAAATCACATTTTTATTATATATATCAACTATATGAAATATTCATGTGTTGAATAAAGGACTAGAATATTTTATCGTATGTGTGAAGTCGAAAACGTTCATGTGTTGAATATATAGATTGAACAATAAAATCTACATTTTTATTGTGAATATGAAGTGTTAAAAATGGTGATGTGTGAAATAAATATTTTTGATGATAAAAATATCATTTTTATCAAATATATAAAGTGGATATGGTTTTGAAATCGAAGAAAGAATTATATTTATATATATGTATATAAATATTACTAAAATATAGTGAACACCGAAGCTGCAGTTCATGTTTTGAAACTGTGATTTCAAATGATTAATGCGGGAATCAGATTTTCCCAAAACCGAAACCGTTGGGTTCGCCTTGGAAATATCTTTCCAACAGCACCAATTTATTAAAGATCCAATGGTTGGATTGTCTGGAATGTTTAATTCAAATTTAAAGAAAAACAGCGCTAGAATTGATTATATATATAAATATAATTAAATTAAATCGAATAACGACGCTGCAGTTCATATTTTGAAATTGTAACTTCAAACGATTAGTGCGGGAGATCCGACCGTCGGATTTTCCCAAAACTGAAACCATTGGATTCGTTTTGAAAAGATCTTTCTAATGATATAAAATTTGTGAATATCCAACGGTTAGATTTTCAGATATGTGTAAATCAAATACGAAGAAAAAACAGTGCCACGACCGCGTTATGGCCTGAAGCGTCGTTTGAATGAATTGGCTATTTTTAAATAAATAAAAATAGCGATAAATCATGATAAAATATTATAAACGATATGGAATGGAAATAAACTGAATTTGCTCGGTTTATGTGATATTTGATGGTTGAATGTGTTTGGCATGAAAATTTCAATAAAGAACAGAATTGGTGATATCGAATAATTTAACCATTGAAATGAATTGATTTGAAATTCTAAATATACGTGAATTATTAGAAAAGGCCGAGTTAATTCTCATTTCAAATAATTGATCGACGAGTGAAAGTCGAAGATATGAAGGCGGTGCAAGACCGATGATCTTCACGTCGAATGGAGGGGTGCTACTGATGATCATGATAGGAGTAGCTACCTTGAATGGGCTGAAGTAGTAGCCGTCCGGACGTACTTGTGGATTGTACGGATGTGCGAGGTATTGAGTGCCTCCGGTTTCGTTCAGACCCAGAACGAACTTGTAAATGGACTGTGTGTCTGACATTGGATTTTGTTCTGTGCCGATTGATCTCTATTAAATATATATCTATTTGGCGGTGGAGAATTTATTCTCTTGCTTAACGGCCTTCTCTGAGACGTATGAGCTAAGTGGTTATATATGTCAATAGAAATCAGTCACATGGAGTGAATTGCCTGTGTGACATGCCTAAGTGGCAGATGATCAAGGCTTCTGTTGAAAAGCAAAGTCTTGTGGTTGATGATCAAAGCACGGCCTGTGTGGCATAGCTTTGTGTATAACGTGAATTCGCGAGCCTTACACCCTGGTATGGACCAGAAACGGGAGAAGGATCCAGGGAGGACATGCGTTTCTTTCTAGCTAGGTTGGTGTCAGTGACCTACCAGCCCTGACATTTATATTATTTTCACCTATGTGGTTGTTGCTGTTGCGAGGCGCCTCGGATATATCGGTCGATCTAGGACCGATGGAGTCATTGGCTCATTTACGCCCCAAAGGGCGGGGGAACGCAGTGTTCAGGCATTTTAATCCACATCGGTGGACTAGCCCTGTGGCTCCTAATGTTTGACTGAGTACTTGCCTGAGACATGGTAGGCTAGATTGTCTCGAATTCGGTAAGGACTATCTTTTGCCTTGGTTCATGATGGAAATCCAATTTCCAAATATGACACCGTGCGGTTTTGATTGTATATATATATATATATATATATATGGAGACATGATATATGGTACCCATGCCGTCTATGATTGATAGTTATGATTGAAATTTGTTTTTGAAACATATATACACTAGCAATAATACCAAATGATTTGTTTTGCTCGTATCAAGCATATTTTGGCCATTATAAGGTAAAACTCTACCCTCCGGTTTGTGTTGCATTGTGTGATGGGAACTGAGTCTTATAATGGCTTCATTTTTATAAAAAGCATTGCGATGTTTAAAAGATTTATTTGTTTTAAAGCACTGGCAATCCAATGGAGTAAACCCGTTCCGCGAAAGTGGCGTGGTCCTGTGATTAGCCATATTTGAAAATGTTTAAGTAGATTTCTCATACCAGTCCCATGACTGACTTGTAGTTTGTTTCACTTGCAAACTCGGGTGCCCCTTTTTCTACACGGGCAGCCTTGTGTTCAGGTTTAGCAAACTCTTTCTGGATAGCTGGAGCTGAAGATGGATTCTATCATTTATCTCTTTTTATGTTGTTCAGCTCCTATTGTACATATTATGTTTTCATATCCGCTGCAAACATTTTATGTATAGCCGAACTGTATTTTGTACTAAGTATGATCCTGTATACTGTGTGACTCTAATAATTATGTTTATCCAGTGTATTCTATTGTACATTATCTGGTGTATTTTTCTGTTATGTTGTTATCTGTTTATGTGTTATATTCCAAAGATTACCCTTGCACCGTCTCATCGGGGTTTGGGGTTGTCACAAGATTTGTATGGAAAATGCTGAGTTGAAGTTATAAATAGAATTTATGTTTAAAATATTAATTAATGTACAAAATCAAACTGATTTGATTATATATAAAGAAATATATATTCACAACTGAAGTGAATAATGGTTTAAAGGAAAATTTTTGCAAATGAAATATCTCTAAAAGAAAATTAGATTTGAAATATGAATCAAGATTTGAAATTGAATTAAAGGAAATGGGTGATCGTTTTAAAAGAAAACGTTGAGTTATAGTTCAAAATTCAAAACAAAATAAAGTGTGATAATGTTTCGTCGACTAGAATGGTTATAAAGAAATTTGGTAGTGATTTGGAAAGAATGAATTCAGAAGTGAACTTGGAATTTGAATTAACATGAAATGGTAGAATAAATTCCGAAATTGGAATATAAATCGAATATAGATTATTCGAAAGGAAGTTATTTATTGGAAATTAGATTATATCGAATTTAGGGAAGTAGTTATTTTTACTTTTCTTTTGTATCAAAATCAATTATCTAATTATTTATTAATTTACTTATTAATTGAATTAATAAGAAAAAGTTATATTTTTATAAACCAAATATTTAGAAATAGCGATTATAACGCTGTTGTTATAGTAATTGTTTTGTAAATTAAACAGTGATTATAACACTATTGTTATAGTAAATGTTTTGTAAATCTAAACAGCGATTATAACTATGTTGTTATAGTAAATGTTTTGTAAATCTAAATAGCGATTATATCGTTGTTATAATTAATGTTTGGAACAGCAATTATAACGCTACCGTTATAATAAATATTTTACCGCAAAAGAAGTGGATTCTTAGATTGAATCGGAGAGTCGCGTAAACGATGTTTTGTTGAAGTTGTGAGCTTTGACTATTTCAAAATTTAGAATGTCGTTCAATTAAGGTCTGAGTGGTAATTATACCCCAACTTGATTGACTTCATGATTGATGGAGGAATGGTTAAGGTTCGCTAGTGAAGATTGGTCAGCAATATGGTTAGTTGATAAATGATTTATAGCTTGAGTTATAATAACGATGTTTTTTAACATCGCGTTAATTTAAAGGATTTTGAAATGTTTTTCCCCAAATAAAATGAGAGATATTTTCTACGCATAATGGATTGGTCAACGAGGAATTAAGGAATGGAATGTGGGAATATTTTCCGATATTAATAAGGTATATTTTCTGAATATAGAAAATAAGGATTTCATCAATATATATAGAAATGTCTTCTTACTGAAATAAGGGATATTTTCTCGAATAGAGAAATTATAAAATTGGAAACGTTTTTCAAAGAATCGAGAGGGGAAATCGAACTTCAAAAGGGTACGAAAGATGGAAAATGGGAATTGTAAATGATAATATAATAAAGAATTGATTTAAAGGGGCCCAGTGTTGTTTGATGGTTGATCGGTAGAGTTTCCATTTGGAAATAGGACCATTGATTGTATGGATATTTCTTTGATAGTTAAATCACCGACTATCAAAGTTTTGATTTATTTTATACCTCCGTTATCAATATGTAGAGATCGGGATCAGATTTAATATCTGAAAACCACTCCGTATTGGTATAAGCGTTATGAATCAAATTATGTTGAAGACAATTGAAGACAGAGTAAAATGCAAGGGCTATTCTGTTAACCCTAGGTAGAAATTGCCCCAGGATGGATTAATAGAACGATGCCTTCGGTTTGTCCAGACCCAGGACAACTTGTATGGACAAGTGTCTGACAGAGTATTTCCAAAGGGATTACGTACGTTGACTCCTTCAAATGTACGAAGTTGGTGGCAAAGAAGGGAAAATTCTTTAGCCTAACAATCTGAGTATTATTGTGGGAATCAATTAGTGATTTCCGATGGATCTGACTATGTGGCATTCAAAGTGAATGTTGGCCAGATGTTCTGGAAGATAATTCAAACCTCAAGCCTCACCACCGGGGATTGACAAAAATTGGGCAGGCAACATGGTTATGTGGGTCACTCCCATTAGGATGTATAATCACCTATCTAGAGAAATTCCATTTTCTTCTTTAATCTATCGATGTTGTCCCTTTCGGGAAACGGTTGATGATCCCAATCGTTGGTGATATACATTCGATACACTCAAGCGAAATGAGTGGTCGGTCATGTGTTGGCCGGGTTGCAAGACGTTCTTGTTGAACCCCAGTGTATCCTCTCTAGAGTACACTGATCGGAAGGTGGTTCCATACCTTGTCATGTTGGACATCCAATATCCAATAAGCGCCTTGTGGTTTTTGATTTAATATTATATATGGAGCGTGAGATGCAAGCGTTCCGCTAGATTTCTATATATTTGATTTAGACACTATTGTAATATCATTGGATTTGATATCAAAAATATTTTTGGTCATCGTAAGGTAAAAACCATCCGTGTTTATGTGAGGATCGGTCTTACGATTATCTTTTCTTTCGAAAGGATTTTTAAAAGTTAAACCAATGGTTGGAGTTTACTCATACCAGTTTCATGAGTGACCCAGAGTTTAATTTTTTTGTTTTCCCTAAACTCTTGGGTGCTCAAATTTGTACGGGCAGTCAAGAAGTCGAGATTTACAGATTCACCTGGAGGAGCTTGAAGTAGGAGACTTCACTAGTTAGCTATAGACTATCATATTTTCCGCTGTGTACTATGTTTTATCTGGAAACAGGTGTTTATGATTGTTCCAGGAATAACTGTTGTGCTCTGATAATGGTATGTATATACAGTTACAGATTGTTATTTCAAAAGTTATGTTAAATAATATATTTTATTCGTTCCGCTGTGAGTTTATGATCTTCATTTTTCTTCTATTCTAATATTTCTTTCTTTCTATTTCTCATCCTCTAACTTTTTTCTAATAATGATTTGTATTTTTGTGCAATTTGGGTTGGACATCTGGTGTAATTAGTCAACTCAAAGTGTATGGAAATTCGAGCAATTACATTTGGTATCAGAGCTAAAGGTTGAGTAGTAACCTTGGCTCTGTGGCATGAATCAGTAGAGAAGGGGGTTAGAAATACCCTAGGTTGAGTTTGAGTGTATATATATGAACGCGTATTTGTAGATTTGATATAATATTGTTTTATATTGTATTGGCTGGTTTGTTGAGCGGTTTATGAATTCTGCTCGATACAGGATGTACAACTGTATCGATAGATGTTTTTAAACTCTCAAACAAAACAATTTGATACAGTATTGTTTTAAAATGGGCAAATGATATAATTTTGCCAAAAAATTATTTTGATATAAAAGGAATCATTTCTAAATTATTATATATGAATGTGTTGATTGTTATTACAATCAAATGGAATTATGAAATATTGAAATGGTTATATATAACCAAATATAACTTGCATATGGATGATATATACCAATTAGATGAACTGCATTGAATTCAAACCGAAATTTGAGAATCTAAATCCTGGATGTTTAGAAATATTTTCTGATGTATTTTTAAAAAGTAATACAATATTATTGTAAAGGATTTTTGAATAAGAATGATTTTAAATGAACCTTGAAAGTGATTAAGCACTTAAATCACTTCAGGGGCAAGAAAATAATTCTGATAATGGATCGCGACATTATTGGTATCATTTTCAAGTTTCTGAGTGACGGATTGCTACCATAATAGTTCGTTAATGGAAAATTTGTTCGAAAGGATAAGTTATTTTAAAAATTCAAAGGTTTGGTTTTGCAAATGGTTATGGATACATGTATATATATTATTTCAAGGGAGTTTGAAATAAAAGCTGGGAATTTGAATTCTGAATTTTTAATTAACCATTATAAGTTAAATAAATTGAAATGTTATAAGTAAATCGAATATAATAAAAATTTAACTTAAGTTAAAAAGGGTTGAAATTGTAAAAGTGAATAAAATAGATTGGAATTTAACTTGGATCTAGTTAAATAAAATTGAATTAAATGAACATAATCTCGAATGATACTAAATATGGTAATAAGAGAAATATTAAAGATTTGAGCTATTAAAATATATTCGACTTATACTAAATAAGTTAAATACATATATATTGTATGTCGTTAGTTGGAGTTAAGTTATTTTTGAGCCCAAGCAGAATAAGTGGATTGACTTTGGAAATAGGAATACAGTGTGAATTATAAAATGGAAGGGAACTAATCAGAAAGTTGATTGGTGAATTGGTAAACCAAGAGTTTATTTGTTTGGAAATCAATTGGAATGGTTATATTGAGCAGGCATCAAATGGAAGCTAATGCAAGAGATAGAATTATGCCAGCAAAAAGGTACATATTTAAAATACTACTTGGGTTTGATGGTTTTATGAGCCTATGGGGCAAGCCGCTTGGCTTTTTGATCTTCTTTTGGATTGGAGAAGGCCTAGAAAGGCGAGTAATAGTTGTACCGATTGAGCCGTGCAGAGGATATGCTGGCCAAATTTTCGAAAATTTAAAGAGTTAGAAAATTTTCAAGAAATTTTTGATAATTTAAAATCAAGTTGTTAATTGTAATTGAAATTAGAAAACCAGATTTGGTTAATAAAAAATTTCAATTAGAATAATGAAATTAGTAAATGGTTTTAAAATCAATTGGAATGGGTGTGGATATGCAGAAGAGCATATAGATTAAAGACAAGAAAGATACGATGGATTGTCCAAAAATGGTGGACATATCATTTGGAAAGAATTATGAATGGTCGAGTGTTGATACAAAAATTTGAAGGTTGGGTAAGAACTGGGTTATGAAGATATGGAATATAAGATTTCAACTATGTAGGTTATGAGGAGTTAGAGTTATAGCATTTTTACTACTTAGCAATTTCGAGGACGAAATTATTTTAAGGGGGAAGGAATGTAACGACCCAGAATTTATAGCCGTTGAATTTTGAATATTTAAATTTGTTTTAAATATTTTATTTGAAGTATATATAGGAATTTATAGGAAATTATTTAATAAAACGATATTTAAACAATACAATTTAAAACGAGCTTGAAATAGTCGCGGTAGTTCGTAATTTACGATTTAAACTTCAACTGAATATACAAGATCCAAAATAAGTCGGATTTCTGTGAAACAAGAAACGTGTGAATTTATTAAACCGTATCTTTCTAATAGAAGATAAAATTCGAGTTTTCATATTGTAGATTTAGTTTTATGTCCATATAAAATTTAGAAATAGGTGCTACGAAGTCGTGTATATGCCATAACGGTTTATTTAATATATTTAAATATCGGTCTTGAATTTGGACAAGCCCTTTGAGATGTAATTATAATTTAATTTTTAGAATTTTACTGTAATTTTTAATTAATTAAATACACAATTTTTTATTCGGAGTATTTTGCACCCTATAACAATATTTTGGGGTTCCATAATATAAGTTAAACCACCGATACTATTATATTTTTGGGATTATGGTACCACACTGGACACGACCGTACTCTTATTTCTATCCGTAGCAGTTCGAATATGAATGAAAACCTTATGTACCTAACATAACAATAACCTTACCCAATAACATTACTTAGAATTGTGGTTAACACCCAAAATGTGTAGACGTATTTGGGTGGATGTGTATGTATCAACAAATACTGGTAATGCTGTTTATGGTGGATTAGTAAAGTAAGAAATGGCTCATGAAAATCCACAACATTTTTCGAACCTTTTAAAAGGTCAATATTTTGTTTCTTTCTTCCAAGCATCAGGGTCTAAGTAACTGGTATGGTTAAACACGATTTAGGGAACTAAACAAATGCATATAGACCAATACAAAAAAATAAATAAGAAGGACAGAGTTTATCTTTCCAGCGTGAATTCCACGGTTTCAAAACCATGAGTGGCAAGTAAATTAAAACCGTGCTGTTGAAGCTATTCAATCCCATGCCCTACAAGTCAAGTTAAACATACGTGAGTGCCAAGACATCGATACCGTGCTACTCAAGCTATCTTCCCTTTAAATATTGATCTCACTCTTCTTTTCTCTCTGGACACAGAAATATAAGTAACAAACAAGAAAAAAATAAAAACAAAAGTATAAACGCAGCAGCTCCTTCATGTTCTCTGAAAACCGAAGATCCAATCGTTTTTTCAATAAATCGAATCGACATAACCAGGGGAAATCACGCGACATGGCCAACACGAAAATCAAAGATGGGTGTGAGATCGAGAAACTGGTGCTGATGGCTTCCTTTGCGATGGCCAGAGGAGGAAGTACGGTCGGGGGAGGAGAGGATGAGGCGAGCGTACTCGGAGATGGGAGGCGCAAGGTGCCAGGGTTTGGTAGATTCCGTTCAAAGTTTGTATCATAGTTTTTCCTTTGCGTGATGGTTACCGTAACCTATGGACAGAGGACGAGGACACGATTTAGGAGTGATGGTCGGTGGGAGGAGTGCGTAATGGAAGTGGACGCTGCTACAAGGAGCATCATTTACAACTTGGACTGTGTTGGGAGAAAATAAAGGCGGATAAGGACTATGGTGAGTGAACATGGACGGATTTGTCATTGTGAGGTTGAGCTGGACTTGATGAGGAGGAGGACCCACGAGTGCTTGAAGCAAACACGGTGAAGAGGGAAGGTGAAGTTTCAGGGCAGTTTATGGAGCTTTTGTTTGAACTGAAACTGGGGAAATGAGCTGATCAAGAGCTTGGTTAAAATTGTAGAAATTGGTTAAATCATATAAGTAAGGTTTAGTAATATTGGAGATGAGAATCTGAGTAGGTGAAGTTTGAGTAATTGTTTTGGGATTTGGAATATGGACTGTTGTGTGAATTTTTTTTGTGGGATATGGGAGCGGACGTGTTTTGGTCATTTGGAGGGGAAGTGAGACGACGTCCTTACATTTGGAGTAGTTTGGATTTTGAAAGGAAGTAGGGTATCAACAGTAAACCATGATTAACAAATTTAAATGGTAAATGGCCTGCTTTTGTCCTCTTTATTTCCTGGAGTCCTCTTTATTTTTCTGGAATTGGGACGTGAGCTTTAAAGCTCAAACTAGCTAAAGGTCAAAAGGTCGGGAATGGGTATATAGAGTTTTGAATGAGGAAGAGGCTTGGATGTTGTAGCTGTAGGAATGTGGACTTGGGTGTTATGTTGAATTCCATATATACGTATATGTCGTTCTATGTACGGTGTTGGGTGAGGTTGTGATCATCAACAAATGGTGCGAGTTCGATATTTTCATGTTAAATTGGAAGCTAATGTATGAAGCAAGGTAACAGGGAGTTGGGAGGTAGCAACATATGTGAGAAGGCGAAGGTTTGGGTGGCATACATGTTTTACTCATAGTAGGATGTTTTGAACGAAAAAGGAAGATACTTATTGGTTTGGAAAAAGAAGAGGAGCTTATACAGATGAAACACAATTCTGGAGGAAGAAGAGTTCAACCCCGAAATTAAGAAACGATTTGGAATTGAACACCATCAGCTGTATGAGACTCGTGTGGACGAAGCCTAAGCGTACGAGCTGAAATGGAACAAAACAAGGCTAATGGAATTTCGTAATGAAATCAAACACTCGTTTGATTTTAAATGAAACCAAAAGCAGAACCGTCGACTGAAAACAATATGAGTAAACTCACTCATTCTAACTCCTTTATATTTTTATATAATCGAGTTTTAAATCTATTTATAGTAATTTTATACTGTTTGATGGTTGTTTGGTTGCATGGTTGATAAAACTGGTTGAAATGGTTGCTATAATAAATCGTTAATCGATTTTTAATTCTGTTTACCATGATATTTCATACTGATGTAAAATTAATATAATTGATGTTGATTAACATCTGTGGATGCTGGGAAACAGGTTGGAGGGATCCAACTAGATCCCTCAATATTTATATTACTGTTTTGATTTGATTGTGCTATATGATGTGTTATATAATACATGATTTGATATGTTGTGTTTGAATTACCCTGGCCCTAGAAAATGTGGTATGTTAGATACTGTATAATATTTCAGAACGGGAAAAAGGAAGTTGAAATTTATAATGGAATAAATTTTCAAAATAGAAATAAAGTTTCAAATAGAGTTGAAAATAGAAACCTGTTCAAATGAACAAATCAAGAATTTGTTTTTAAATGAAAGTATAAAGTGGATTATTTATCATTGGATAAATTGAAATATAAATTCAAATTTTGAATTTTAGGGAAAAGTGGAAATTAGTTTTGTAAAAAATATATATTTGAAATGAGATTTAAACAAAGAAAATCAAAAAGGAAATTGTACACAAGATTATAAATAAGTTAAAAATAAAAGGATGAGATTTGTATGAAAATTCTGAGTAGAAGTTATAAATAGAATTTATATTTAAAATATTAACTAATATACAAAATCAAACTGATTTGATTATATATAAAGAAATATATATTCACAATTAAAGTGAATAATGGTTTAAAGGAAATATTTTGCAAATGAAATATCTCTAAAAGAAATTTAGATTTGAAATATGAATCAAGATTGGAAATTGAGTTAAAGGAAATGGGTGATCGTTTTAAAAGAAAATGATGAGTTATAGTTCAAAATTCGAAATAAAATAAAGTATGATAATGTTCTGTAGACTAGAATGGTTATAAAGGAATTTGGTAATGATTTGGAAGGAATGAATTCAGAAGTGAATTTGGAATTTGAATTAACCTTAAATGGTAGAATAAATTCCAAAATTCGGAATATAAATCGAATATAGATTATTCGAAAGGAAGTTATTTATTGGAAATTCGATTATATCGAATTTAGGGAAGTAGTTATTTTTACTTTCCGTTTGTATCAAAATTAATTATTTAATTATTTACTTATTAATTGAATTAATAAGTACAAGTTATATTTTTATAAACCAAATATTTGGAAACAACGATTATAACGCTATTGTTATAGTAAATGCTTTGTTAATCTAAACAGCGATTATAACACTGTTGTTATAGTAAATGTTTTGTAAATCTAAACAACGATTATAACGTTGTTGTTATAATTAATGTTTGGAACAACAATTATAGCTCTATCATTATAATAAATATTTTTCCGTAAAAGAAGTGGATTCTTAGATTGAATCGGAGAGTCACGTAAGCGATGTTTTGTTGAAGTTGTGAGCTTTGACTATTTCAAAATTTAGAATGTCGTTCAATTAAGGTCTGAGAGTTAATTATACCCCAACTTGATTGACTTCATGAATGATGGAGGAATGGTTAAGGTTCGATAGTGAAGATTGGTCAGCAATATGGTTAGTTGATGAATGATTTATACTTCGAGTTATAATAACGATGTTTTATAACATCGCGTTAATTTAAAGGATTTTGAAATGTTTTTCCCAAAATAAAATGAGAGATATTTTCTACGCATAATGGATTGGTCAACGAGGAATTAAGGAATGGAATGTGGAAATATTTTCCGATATTAATAAGGTATATTTTCTGAATATAGAAAATAATGATTTCATCAATATATATAGAAATGTCTTCTTATTGGAATAAGGGATGTTTACTCGAATAGAGAAATTATAAAATTGGAAACGTTTTTCAAAGAATCGAGAGGGAAAATCGAACTTCAAAAGGGTATGAAAGATGGAAAATGGGAATTGTAAATGATAATATAATAAATAATTGTTTTAGAGGGCCCCAGTGTTGTTAGATGGTTGATCGATAGAATTTCCATTTGGAAATAGGACAATTGATTGTATGGATGTTTCTTTGATAGTTATATCACCGACTATCAAAGTTTTGATTTATTTTATACCTCTGTTGTCAATATGGAGAGACCGGGATCAGATTTTATACCTGAAAACCACTCCTTACTGGTATAAGCGTTATAAATCAACTTATGCTGAAGATAATTGAGGACGGAGTAATATGCAAGGGCTGTTCTGTTAACCCTAGATAGAAATTGCCCCAGGATGGATTAATAGAACGGTGCCTTCGATTTGTCCAGACCTAGGACAACTTGGATGGACGAGTGTCTGACAGAGTAAGGAATACGTACGTTGATTCCTTCAAATGTACGAAGTTGGTGGCAAAGAAGGGAAACTTCTTTAGCTTAACAATCTAAGTATTTTTGTGGGAATCAATTAGTGATTTCCGATGGATCTGACGATGTGGCATTCAAAGTGAATGGTGGCCAGATGTTCTGGAAGATAATTCAAACCTCAAGCCTCACCACTGGGGATTGACAAAAATTGGGCAAGCAGCATGGCTAAGGGGGTCGCTCCCATTAGGTTGTATAATCACCTATCTAGAGAAATTCCATTTGCTTCTTTAATCCATCGATGCGTCCCTTTCGGGAAACGGTTGCTGATCCCAACCGTTGGTGATATACATTCGATACACTCAAGCGAAATGAGTGGTCGGTCATGTGCGGGCCGGGTAGCAAGACGTTCATGTTGAACCCAGTGTATCCTCTCTAGAGTACACTGATTGGAAGGTGGTTCCATACCTTGTCATGTTGGACATCCAATCTCCAATAAGCACAGTTTTTGATTTAATATTATATATGGAGTGTGAGATGCAAGCGTTCCGCTAGATTTCTATGTATTTGATTTACACTATTGTAATATCATTGGATTTGATATCAAAAATATTTTTGGCCATCGTAAGGTTAAAACCATCCTCGTTTATGTGTGGATCAGTCTTACGATTAACTTTTCTTTCAAAAGGATTTTTAAAAGTTAAACCAATGGTTGGAGTTTACTCATACCAGTCCCATGACTGACCCAGAGTTTATTTTGTTTTGTTTCCCTAAACTCTTGGGTGCTCAAATTTGTACGGGCAGTCAAGAAGTCAGGGTATTATAGATTCACTTGGAGGAGCTTGAAGAAGGAGACTTCACTAGTTAGTTATAGACTATCATATTTTAAACTGTGTACTATGTTGTATCTGGAAACAGGTGTTTATGACTGTTCCAGGAATAACTGTTGTGCTCTGATAATGGTATGTATATACAGTTACTGATTGGTATTTCAAAAGTTATGTTAAATAATACATTTTATTCGTTCCGATGTGAGTTTGTGATCTTCGTTTTTCTTCTATTCTAATATTTCTTTCTTTCTATTTCTCGTCCTCTATTTTTTTTAATAATGATTCGTATTTCTATGCAATTTGGATTGGACGTGTCGTGTAATTAGTCAACTCAAAGTGTATGGAAATTCGGGCCATTACATTTGGTACCAGAGCTGAAGGTTGAGTAGTAACCTTGGCTCTGTGGCGTGACTCAATAGAGAAGGGGGTTAGAAATACCCTAGGTTGAGTTTCAGTGTATATATATGAATGCGTACTTGTACATTTGATATAATATTGTTTTATATTGTATTGGCTGTTTTGTTGAGCGGTTTATGAATTCTGCTCAATAGTGGATGTACAACTGTATCGATAGGTGTTTTTAAACTCTCAAACAAAACAATTTGATACAGTATTGTTTTAAAATGGGTAAATGAAATAATTTTGCCCCAAAATTATTTTGATATAAAAGGAATCATTTCTAAATTATTATATATGAATGTGTTGATTGTTATTACAATCAAATGGAATAATGAAATATTGAAATGGTTATATATAACCAAATATAACATGCATATGGATGATATATACCAATTAGATGAACTGGCATTGAATTCAAACCGAAATTTGAGAATCTGAATCCTGGATGTTTAGAAATATTTTCTGAAGTATTTTTAAAAAGTAATACAATATTATTGTAAAGGATTTTTGAATAAGAATGATTTTAAATGAACTTTAAAAGTGATTAAGCACCGAAATCACTTCAGGGGTGAGAAATTAATTCTGGTAATGGGTCGCGGCATTATTGGTATTCATTTTCAAGTTTATGAGTGATAGATTGCTACCATAACAGTTCGTTAATGGAAAATTTGTTCGAAAGGATAAGTTATTTTAAAAATTCAAAGGTTTGGTTTTGCAAGTGGTTATGGATACATGTATATATATTATTTCAAGGGAGTTTGAAATAAAAGCCAAGAAATTGAATTATGAATTTTTAATTAACCATTATAAGTTAAATAAATTGAAATGGTATAAGTAAATCGAATATAATAAAAATTTAACTTAAGTTAAAAAGGGTTGAAACTATAAAAGTGAATCAAATAGATTGGAATTTAACTTGGATCCAGTTAATTAAAATTTGATTAGATGAAGATGATCTCGAATGATACTAAATATGGTAATAAGAGAAATATTAAAGATTTGAGCTATTAAAATATATTCGACTTATACTAAACAAGTTAAATGCATATATATATTGTATGTCGTTAGTTGGAGTTAAGTTATTTTTGAGCCCTAGCAGAATAAGTGGATTGACTTTGGAAATAGGAATAAAGTTTGAATTATAAAATGGAAGGGAACTAATCAGAAAGTTGATTAGTGAATTGGGAAACCAAGATTTTATTTGTTTGGAAATTAATTGGAATGGATATGTTGAGCAAGCATCAAATGGAAGCTAATGCAAGAGATAGAATTATGCCGGCAAAAAGGTACATATTTAAAATATTACATGGGTTTGATGGTTTTATGAGCCTTTGTGGCAAGCCGCTTGGCTTTTTGATCTTCTTCTGGATTGGAGAAGGCCTAGAAAGGCGAGTCGTAGTTGCACTGATTGAGCTGTGCAGAGGAGATGCTGGCGAAATTTTCGAAAATTTAAAGAGTTAGAAAAATTTCAAGAAATTTTTGATAATTTAAAATCAAGTTGTTAATTGTAATTGAAATTAGAAAACCAGATTTGGTTAATAAAAAATTTCAATTGGAATAATGAAATTAATAAATGGTTTTAAAATCAATTGGAATGGGTGTGGATATGCAGAAGAGCATATGGATTGAATACAAGAAAGTTATGATGGATTGTCCAAAAATGGTGGACATATCAATTGGAAAGAATTATGATGGTCGAGTGTTGGTATGAAAATTCGAAGGTTGGGTAAGAACTGGGTTATGAAGATATGGAATATAAGATTTCAACTATGTAGGTTACGAGGAGTTAGAGTTTTAGCATTTTCACTTTCGAGGACGAAATTATTTTATGGTGGAAGGAATATAACGACCCGGAATTTATAGCCGTTGAATTTTGAATATTTAAATTTGTTTTAAATATTTTATTTGAAGTATGTATAGGAATTTATAAGAAATTATTTAATAAAATGATATTTAAACAATATAATTTAAAACGAGCTTGAAATAGTCGTGGTAGTTCGTAATTTACGATTTAAACTTCAACTGAATATATAAGATCGAAAATAAGTTGGATTTCTATGACACAAGAAACGTGTGAATCTATTAAACTGTATGTTTCTAATAGAAGAGAAAATTCGAGTTTTCATATTGTAGATTTTGTTTTATGTCCAAATCAAATTTAGAAATAGTCGCTATGAAGTCGTGCATACGCCATAACGGTTTATTTAATATATTTAAATATCGGTCTTGAATTTGATTTTTAGAATTTACTGTAATTTTTAATTAAATAAATACACAACTTTTTATTCGGAGTATTTTGCACCTTATGTCAATATTTTGGGGTTTCATAATATAGGTTAAACCACCGATATTATTATATTTTTGGGATCGTGGTACCTCGTTGGACACGACCGTACTCTTATTTCTGTCCGTAGCAGTTCGAACATGAACAAAAACCTTATGTACCCAACATAACAATAACCTTACCCAATAACATTACTTAGAATTGTGGTTAACACCCAAACCGGGTAGACGTATTTGGGTGGATGGATTTGTATCAACAAATACTGGTAATACCGTTTATTGTGGATTAGTAAAGTTAGAAATGGCTCATGAAAATCCACAACATTTGTCGTACCTTTTAAAAGGTCAATGTTTAGTTTCTTTCTTCCGAGCATCCGAGTCTAAGTAATTGGTGTGGTTAAACACAATTTAGGGAACTAAACAAACGCATATAGAGCAATACAAAAAAAAAAAAGAAGGACAAATTTTATCTTTCCAGCATTATTTCCACGGTTTCAAAACCATGAGTGGCGAGTAAATTAAAACCGTGTTTTAGAAGCTATTCAATCCGGTGCCCTACAAGTCAAGTTAAACATCTGTGAGTCCCAAGACTTCGATACCGTGCTACTCAAGCTATCTTCCCTTTAAATACTGATATCACTCTTCTTTTCTCTTTGGACACAGAAATATAAGTAACAAACATGAAAAAAACAAAAACAAAAGTATAAACACAGCAACTCCTTCGTGTTCTTTGAAAACCGAAGACCCAATCATTTTTTCAATAAATCGAATCGAGATAACCAGGGGGAATCACGCGACATGGCCAACACGAAAATCAAGGATGGGTGTGAGATCAAGAAAATGGTGCTGATAGCTTCCTTTGCGATGGCCAGAGGAGGAAGTACGGTCGGGGGAGGAGAGGATGAGGCGAGCGTACTCGGAGATGGGAGGCGCAAGGTGCCAGGGTTTGGTAGATTCCGTTCAAAGTTTGCATCACATTTTTTCCTTTGCGTGATGGTTACCGTAACCTATGGACGGAGGACGAGGACGCAATTCAGGAGTGATGTTCGGTGGGAGGAGTGCGTGGCGGAAGTGGACGCTGCTACAAGGAGTGATGAGGAGGACACACGAGTGCTTGAAGGAAACACGGTGAAGAGGGAAGGTGAAGTTTCAGGGCAGTGTATGGAGCTTTCGTTTGAACTGAAACTGGGGAAATGAGCTGATCAAGAGCTTGGTTAAAATTGTAGAAATTGGTTAAAACATATAAGTAAGGTTTAGTACTATTGGAGATGAGAATCTGAGTAGGTGAAGATTGAGTAATTGTTTTAGGATTTGGAATATGGACTGTTGTAACACCCCATGTCCATTAATGTCACTCAGAAAGGGAATGCATTAACTTCCATGGAGGTTATAAGTGAATATAGAACAGAAAAATTACAACAAGACAGATAATAAGTAGTATTTGAAAATTAAAGCTTCATTTTATTGCAGCGGAAACATGTTTATTACATCACAAAACCATTAATCAGAGTCAAGTACATTATCCATCTTCATAAAAACAAAATACATAATCCCATTACACAAATAGCCACTGAAGAAGATAATAAGCTGGACTTTACTTCAACGGTCCAAGCTTTCCAAAGAGAGATGAGCAATCCAATCAAACTCCACTAGAACTGGGCCCAACCTGAGGACCTGGAGGGGGAAAAAGGATAGAAATGGAGGGGGTCAGACATAAAGTCTGGCGAGTATGATAATTCTAACAATACTATTATCAAGTTAACTAGACTGAGGCATAAGCTGGAAGACAAGTAAATGTCTATGAACTATTAGGTATTGAATGAACAGATAAGAATAATGTTTAAGATAACGTTAAAGATAACGGTAAAGGCATACCTAATTACTAACGAATAATTACTATACTGCACCACACATTACTACACTGCACCGCACATTACTACACTGCACCGCACATTACTACACTGCACCGCACCAGTCACCCTAAAGGTTGATCCCACTTGCTTCACACAGAAACAATATAAATAGCCTTAGTACCCCTAGCTGACTACATAGGTGCCGTCTGCCCCTATCTCCACTAGGTGTACCCCACTACCCTCTTAGAAATTTTATAAGTAACTTCGTGTACTCCTTGCTGACTACATAGGCGCCGTCTGCCCCTATCTCCACTAGGTGTACCCCACTACCCACTTTCGATCGGCTCCCTACTCGTAGATACCCATGTTGGCGCCACGGTGGGGTGTATCACTCCCCTAAAGTGGCAACCCGATACAACTGAGAATGCACGGCTTATACCTACACGATGCAACAACGTCTTACCTACCAGCCCGGGTCCACACACGCATATGAAACCCGTTGGACTTGCGTTGCCACCGCTCCCCGTTTTGGCCTCTTATAGTCAAGCCCAGTATGTGTGTCCCGTCCTCGACTTGGGTCTAGCCCACAAAGATACGTTTGGGATATTGGTTGAAACGGGCCCCCACAAGCAACCCACCTAAGCTTGTCATTAATATATCCCACTTAACCCTCTTAGTCATGTTCATTTACATGTTTGTTTGGTTAAGTCTTACTAATCGTATTTCACATGCCACTAAGGGCACCCACTAGATTCCTCATGCCACCCAAGGCACCTACTTAACCCCCATGTCCCATTTTACATGTTTATCTGGTTAAGTATTTCTTAATTCATTCAGGCCATAACCTTATAAAGACCTCTCACATTAGACTGGCATTTATGGCAGCTGGATTTGCCGGGTGGGTCCGGGCAGTCTTACACCATAAAAGAGTCTAACCTCGTGTCTTTACAACTGTTATGCTTTAGTTTAGGCCTAGGACTTCTCACATTGGGCTGACATTTGTGACTACTGGATTTGCCGGGCGGTTCCGGGCAGGTTTACCTCACAAACGAGTCCAACCTCGTGTCCTAAGCATTGATTGACAACTTTCAATCTTTTACCCCAGTTTTAATAATTCCCTATCCAAATTATTAATTAAGTCCACTTTTATTGATGCCCATAATTGACTCAATTATGGTCATCCACTTATGGTATGCAAAATCATATCAATTGCACCCCAACATCTTATTAAATCCTTAATATTACCCCTACCCCACGTTTATACGTTCGCTTATTCAACGCATAATATAGGCTAGACTTGAATAGTCTAACGCATAGCACAAGGACAAATTACCACAACATATAGACAATAAAAATAAATCTAATCATAATAGGGGGAAACTTGCATAAACTACGCATGTTAAGGATCAAAAGGTGTCAACTTGTTAAATGTCACAATTCACATGATATGATCATAGCCCAAATCTATACATAAACTTGCATATGGGGTTTTTAGGCAACATAATGATGGTGTGAACTAGCATAGGATATCACATATGTCATAGCATAATTCTAGATGTCATAAGAGATGTCATGGCATATGTCATGTAACTTGTCATATAGATCAACATAGCCCAAACATGATGATTTAATTAACTTGAACTAACTAGCAAAGATGGCTTTCTAACATGTATGATTCATCACAACTTAGCATATAAACTTTCAACATACATAGCATGAATTACAACATATAGTATATCATCACCACATAGCATAGGATTAATAACATACATGATAGCATATGACAATTCACATCATCTACTCACAATCCATTCATGACTTAACCTAATTAAAATGATAATAATCTTGTTAAGACTATCATACTCACAATTATAGAAGAAAGAGAGTCGAATTAGCGCTCTTTTGATGAAGAATCGCTGTTAGGGTTGGGTAGTTCTGATTTGGTTGCTGTTCTTTATCTTTAATTTGATGGCGGCTGCTCTAGGTCTCAAAATATCAGCATGACGGCCATGGTCTTTGTTTATTTTCTGATTTAGGGTTTGTGTATAGGGGTCTTTTTATAGAGTTATAAATTAATTTAAGCCATCGGATGTTCTTAGGGTTAATCAAAACCATTTAATTATGATAGGGTGATGAGTCAGCCCTAATGACTTAGCAAGGATTCAGAATGGACTCAACAGCACGGGTCAGCCTGAACCAGAAAGCTGTGCAGGCTCCAGCCTCGGCCTTGGCGCACTTGGCAGGTGCGCTAGTGTAAATATGTACTGGCGCACTTCCCAAGTGCGCCAGTGCATTTTTTTTCTTTCTTTGCCACCAACCTTCGTTCGTCCATAACTCTTTCATCCGGTACTCGTTTCCCGCAAACTCGGACTCTATCTCCACTAGAATTCCGAGACGAACACAATGGCGCAACCCATTTCCCACAATTCTGACGTCTGAGATTAGTTATTCTTTAATTTGTAAATATTAATATTAACAGAATTACGGAGTGTTACATTCTCCCCTCCTTAAAGGATTTTGTCCCCGAAATCTTCAAATTAAGAAGAATGTATATCCTAACATCCAAACAACCATCTACTCAACCATCAAACACAAGCATCCATTGTCCTTATAGACTTCTAATTCTTTCATGTTTTAATGCACAGTGTGTGTATATGTCCCTATCTAATGCAAAATCAGGCGGTTCACTGATTCAGTTGACGTCTTTTAATGCAAACCATGATAGTGCCATGCGTCCATTATGTATGCAAAAGTTCCCTAATGCTACATACTATTTCTACATGCGTGCACAACCATTCACCAAAATGCGGTATCCATATGATAGCACAACCATTATACATCCATTTTACTAAATATAACCATTTATATGCAATATGCAATATGAAGTGACTGAGCAGATCTAGTGCCTAATACTGTGTGTATATGTGTCCACGAGCAACCACTAGCAAACACTTGCATCCACTTTGCATCCATCATACATAACATGTCTCAAACACATGTTTCAACCATAGGATTATCCTAACTAAAGGTCAAAGATACTAGCCAGTGGATATACTATAGATAAGATAAGTACAAGCTAAGCGATAAAGGAGAAATAAAAGGACATACCCTCAAAAAGAAAAGCGTATCGTGAACGCATCTTCTCTTCCGTCTCCCAAGTAGCGTTGCTCTCATCATCTCCCCATTGCACTTCGACTAGTCTGACCTCTCGATTCCTCAACCTCTTGATCTCCGACCCAAGAATGCGCGTAGGAGCTTGTCGAATTGTCGCATCACGCTCTATCTCCACCTCTCTAAGCAAGCTCGGCTCTATTACTTCCGCGGTCTCGTGCAAGCACTTCCTCAAATGTGACACATGGAATACGTCGTGTACACCACTAAGTCTCTCGGGCAACTCCACTCTATACGCCATTTGCCCAATCTTCTCCTTAATAGGAAACGGTCCTATGAACCTTGGTGCTAACTTCCCAACGGACCCAAAGCGAACAACGTTTCGTAATGGAGACACTTTGAAAAAGACCATGTCCCCAACCTCAAATTCAAGATCTGTCCTTCTCTTATCCGCATATGATTTCTGCCTATTTTGCGCTGCTTTCATCCTCTTTCGAATCAAGTCGATCTTCTCCGAAGTCTCTCTAATCATATCGGGCCCAAGTAAGATCTTATCGGTAGATTCGCACCAACATGTAGGTGAACGACAAGGTCGTACATATAGAGCTTCGAATGGTGGCATACCAATGCTGGACTGAAAGCTATTATTATATGCGAACTCAACCAATGGAAGATGCTCTTCCCATATACCCCCAAAGTCTAGGATACATAGCCTCAACAGATCCTCTAGAATGCGATTCACCCTCTCAGTCTGGTCGTCCGTCTGAGGATGATATGCGGTGCTCAAACATAACTGAGTCCCTACCACCTCTTGTAAGCTTCTCCGAAATTCGCTAGTCAAAATAGGATCACGGTCACTCACTATGCTAGAAGGAACACCGTGCAAACGAACTATTTCTCGGACATATACAGAAGCTAACCATGGAGCAGTCCTCTTACTCTTCACGGGAATGAAATGGGCACTCTTAGTAAGTCTTTCTACTATAACCCAAATCCCCGTATTACCCCTCCTCGATCGCGGTAATCCATCCACAAAATCCATCGAGACACTCTCCCACTTCCATAGTGGAACCTCCAATGGGTGAAGCAACCCACCGGGTTTCTTTTGCTCCGCTTTTACTTGTTGGCATACCAAGCATCTAGCGACATACTCGGCCACATCTTTCTTCATGCCGGCCCAAAAGTAAACTCTCTTCATGTCTTTGTACATCTTGTCCCCGCCGGGATGAATGGTCATCTTCGAACGACGTGCTTCGTCAAGAATAGTCTTCCTTAGGTCATCGTCTTTTGGTACACAAAGTCTACCGTCCCTACGTAAACAACCCTTATCATCTAGGATATACCTACGGAGATGGCTTGATGACTCCCCTCTTTTGAGCTTTTCTACTAACTCAACTAACCGTGGGTCGTCTCGCTGTGCCTCGACAATCCGTCCCAAAAGTGTAGGTCTGACCTCCAAGGATGCTAGCAAACCGGGTACGAAGTCAACGGAAGGTCTAAAGTCAAACATCGAAATGAATTCTAAACTTCGCCGCTTAACAAACAAAGGACTTAAGGATAATCTTTTTCTACTTAAGGCGTCTGCCACTACGTTGCCCTTGCCAGGGGTATAGGCTATTTCGAAGTCGTAGGACGCTAAGAATTCCATCCACCTTAACATATCTCCCTTCCCTAGAGACCACATGCCCTAAATTCCTCACTTCCTTCCTCCAAAAATGGTATCTTGGAGAACTTAGCTTTAAGCTAGTGCACTTGTAGGGTCCCTAAGCTTTCCCTAAGACATAGGGCATGCTCTTCTCTGCTTCTAGAGAAAACCAGGATATTATCCCATGTAAAATCGTCACAACTATCCATCTCTCACGCAGACCATCCTAGTCGAATTCGACATCCCCCAAGTGCAAGCCGCAAAGGCCTAAACCAATATCAGACAAACACCCAAGGGATACCTCCTTCGAATTCAGACGACCTACGTGAGATGATACTAGTAAGACGGTCAATCAATTGAGCACTTGACCGACTCTGGCCGTCCTTGCCAGTCTTGCTCCAAAACTACCGCTGATTACATAACGGGCTTTGCTTAATCTATTAAGCACATACGAAAACTTATTCCGCGCCTATGGGTAAACCCCGTGCTTTATCAACAACGTCTCCATACTCACGGACCACACAAACCGGTTCCTAATCATCGTTAGATGCATCAGAAGATTCTAGGCAGCTAAGCATCACTGAACCCTTAGGGTCACAAGAAATATGAGGGTTTTTCTACAA
This sequence comes from Allium sativum, assembly GCA_030737875.1. Classification (NCBI taxonomy): domain Eukaryota; kingdom Viridiplantae; phylum Streptophyta; class Magnoliopsida; order Asparagales; family Amaryllidaceae; genus Allium; species Allium sativum. Next base: position 55,820,991 of record CM060918.1, read on the forward strand.
CGAATCAATAGTCTAATTACCCTCCTTTCACAGTCTAGGATGGCACCTCGCTTGGCTAGCCAATCCACCCCTAGAATCAAACTAAAGCCCGTGAAACCAAGGACAAAGGCGTTGCATTCAAACTCAACGCCCAAGATAAACACTCTCAAATCCCGACAAATCATAGAAAGATGAGCCGAACCACCAATAGGATTTGAGACTACTAAGGGATCTGTAACAATACTAGTATCTAGGTGCAGTGTTTCAACTAATGATGTAGAGATAAACGAATGCGATGCGTCCGAATCGAATAAGGTACGGACATGATGATCAAATAGAAAAACTAAGCTTTCAACAGAAATGGATCTACCTCGTTCTTGCAGCGGTGGGACCGCGAGAGCCTGAACTTGTCCCCTTGCCTGCCCTGGTGCCAGAAGAGCCTGCACCTGTCCTCCCGAGGTAGTCCCTGTCCTCTGCCCCTTCTTTGGGCAGTCCTTCACTAGATGTCCTGCTTCACCGCAGTGAAAACAGTCAGTCTTCTTTTTCTTTCGGCAATCCTTGCTGAGATGGCCTGGTGTCCCATAGTTAAAGCATTTCTTCTTCCCCTTAGCATTGTTGCCTTTGCCACCCTTATTTTGATCCCCTTTCTTCTCGGGTGCCTTATCAACTTTAGTGCCTTTCTCCTCGTGCATGAGTGCCATGTCTACTAGCTTCTCAAAGGTGGCCCCCATAGGGATGTGGGTCATAGCCAACCCTTGCAACGGTTCATTCAATCCATTAACGAACCTTAGAGCCTTCTTCTCCGGCGTGTTTACTAAGTCCAAACCAAACCTTGCCAGATGATTAAATTTGTTGACATATTCCTTCACTGATGAGCTTCCTTGCATTAATGTCAAGAACCTTTCCATATATAGATTTTATTCCGCCCTCGAGAGAAACTTCGCCTCGAACCTACGTTTAAAATCCGCCCAAGAGTCAACAGGACGCTCCCCATTGGTGACCTCCCACCAAAACGAGGCCTCTCCCTTCATCAACCAAGCTGCTAAACGAACTCTCCTCCCTTCTTCTACTTCAAAGATTTCTAGCAATTCTTCCACCTCCTTAAGCCAATCTCTAGCTTCCACAAACGTTTCTGACCTTTGAAATGGTTTTCCACCCATAGCCTTGAATTCCTTGCACGTCTTTGCAAAAGTATCTACGCGAGGAGGAGGTGGAGGAACGGATGCAACTGGTGGTAGAGGAACATTGGCTGGACCTGCAGCGGCCCTAGCCTCTAACAACCTCCTATACCATCCTAGTATCGTTACACCGTCGGGTAGATTAAGATCTTCAGCCATGCTGAAACGAAAAAGGAAAGATTCAAAATGGAGAATTCGAAAGATAAAGATATGTGGCTATTGGGGATTATGTTTTTTTTCTTAAAATCTTTTCTCTTTAAATTTCTCATTAAAACATGTTTTTGAAAACACTTCTTCCAAAAATAGCTATTTTTCTAAAGTATTTTTATCTGTTCTGGTAACCTTAAGCTCTGATACCACGTGTAATACCCCACGTCCATTAATGTCACTCACAAAGGGAATGCATTAACTTCCATGGAGGTTATAAGTGAATATAGAACAGAAAAATTACAACAAGACAGATAATAAGTAGTACTTGAAAATTAAAGCTTCATTTTATTGCAGCGGAAACATGTTTATTACATCACAAAACCATTAATCAGAGTCAAGTACATTATCCATCTTCATAAAAACAAAATACATAATCCCATTACACAAATAGCCATTAAAGAAGATAACAAGCTGGACTTTACTTCAACGGTCCAAGCTTTCCAAAGAGAGACGAGCAATCCAATCAAACTCCACTAGAACTGGGCCCAACCTGAGGACCTGGAGGGGGAAAAAGGATAGAAATGGAGGGGGTCAGACATAAAGTCTAGCGAGTATGATAATTCTAACAGTACTATTATCAAGTTAACTAGACTGAGGCATAAGCTGGAAGACAAGTAAATGTCTATGAACTATTAGGTATGGAATGAACAGATAAGAATAACGTTTAAGATAACGTTAAAGATAACGGTAAAGGCATACCTTATTACTAACGAATAATTACTATACTGTACCGCACATTACTACACTGCACTGCACATTACTACACTGCACCGCACATTACTACACTGCACTGCACCAGTCACCCTAAAGGTTGATCCCACTTGCTTCACACAGAAACAATATAAATAGCCTTACGTACCCCTAGCTGACTACATAGGTGTCGTCTGCCCCTATCTCCACTAGGTGTACCCCACTACCTTCTTAGAAATTTTATAAGTAACTTCGTGTACTCCTAGTCGACTACATAGGTGTCGTCTGCCCCTATCTCCACTAGGTGTACCCCACTACCCACTTTCGATCGGCTCCCTACTCGTAGATACTCGTGCTGGGCCCACAGTGGGGTGTATCACTCCCCTAAAGTGGCAACACGATATAACTGAGAATGCACGGCTTATACCTGCACGATGCAACAACGTCTTACCTACCAGCCCAGGTCCACACACGCATATGAAACCCGTTGGACTTGCGTTGCCACTGCTCCCCGTTTTGGCCTCTTATAGTCAAGCCCAGTATGCGTGTCCCGTCCTCGACTTGGGTCGAGCCCATAAAGATACGTTTGGGATACTGGTTGAAACGGGCCCCCACAAGCTACCCACCCAAGCTTGTCATTAATATATCCCACTTAACCCTCTTAGTCATGTTCATTTACATGTGTGTTTGGTTAAGTCTTACTAATCGTATTTCACATGCCTTTAAGGGCACCCACTAGATTCCTCATGCCACCCAAGGCATCTACTTAACCCCCATGTCCCACTTTACATTTTATCTGGTTAAGTATTTCTTAATTCATTCAGGCCATAACCTTATAAAGACCTCTCATATTAGACTGGCATTTATGGCAGCTGGATTTGCCGGGCGGGTCCGGGTAGTCTTACACCATAAAAGAGTCTAACCTCATGTCTTTACAACTGTTATGCTTTAGTTTAGGCCTAGGACCTCTCACGTTGGGCTGACATTTGTGACTACTGGTTTTGCCGGGCGGTTCTGGGCAGGTTTACGTCACAAACGAGTCCAACCTCGTGTCCTAAGCATTGATTAACAACTTTCAATCTTTTACCCCAGTTTTAATAATTCCCTATCCAAATTATTAATTAAGTCCACTTTTATTGATGCCCATAATTGACTCAATTATGGTCATCCACTTATGGTATGCAAAATCGTATCAATTGCACCCCAACATCTTATTAAATCCTTAATATTACCCCTACCCCACGTTTATACGTTTTCTTATTCAACGCATAATATAGGCTAGACTTGAATAGTCTAATGCATAGCACAATGACAAATTACCACAACATATAGACAATAAAAATAAATCTAATCATAATAGGGGGAAACTTGCATAAACTACGCATGTTAAGGATCAAAAGGTGTCAACTTGTTAAATGTCACAATTCACATGATATGATCAAGGTCAAATCTATACATAAACTTGCATATGGGGTTTTTAGGCAACATAATGATGGTGTGAACTAGCATAGGATATCACATATGTCATATCATAATTCTAGATGTCATAATAGATGTCATGGCATATGTTCATAACTTTTCTAATCAATTTAACTTGCATATGTAACTTGTCATATAGATCAACATAGCCCAAACATGATGATTTAATTAATATGAACTAACTAGCATAGATGGCTTTCTAACATGTATGATTCATCACAACTTAGCATAGAAACTTTCAACATACATAGCATGATTTACAACATATAGTATACCAACACCACATAGCATAGGATTAATAACATACATGATAGCATATGACAATTCACATCATCTACTCACAATCCATTCATGACTTAACCTAATTAAAATGATAATAATCTTGTTATGACTATCATACTCACAATTATAGAAGAAAGAGAGTCGAATTAGCGCTCTTTTGATGAAGAATCGCTGTTAGGGCTGGGTAGTTCTGATTTGGTTGTTGTTATTTATCTTTAATTTGATGGCGGCTGCTCTAGGTCTCAAAATATCAGCATGACGGCCATGGTCTTTGTTTATTTTCTGATTTAGGGTTTGTGTATAGGGGTCTTTTTATAGAGTTATAAATTAATTTAAGCCGTCGGATGTTCTTAGGGTTAATCAAAACCATTTAATTATGATAGGGTGATGAGTCAGCCCTAATGACTTAGCAAGGAGTCAGAATGGACTCAACAACACGGGTCAACCTGAACCAGAAAGCTGTGCAGGCTCCAGCCTCAGCCTGGGCGCACTTGGCAGGTGCGCCAGTGTAAATATGTACTGGCGCACTTCCCAAGTGCGCCAGTGCATTTTTTTTCTTTCTTTGCCACCAACCTTCGTTCGTCCATAACTCTTTCATCCGGTACTCGTTTCCCGCAAACTCGGACTCTATCTCCACTAGAATTCCGAGACGAACACAATGGCGCAACCCGTTTCCCAAAATTCTCACGTCTGAGATTAGTTATTCTTTAATTTCTAAATATTAATATTAACAGAATTACGGGGTGTTACAACTGTTATGTGAATTTTTTGTGTGGGATATGGGAGCGGACGTGTTTTGGTCATTTGGAGGGGAAGTGAGACGACATCCTTACATTTGGAGTAGTTCGGATTTTGAAAGGAAGTAGGGTATCAACAGTAAACCGTGATTAACAGATTTAAATGGTAAATGGCCTGCTTTTGTCCTCTTTATTTTCTGGAGTCCTCTTTATTTTTCTGGAACTGGGACGTGAGCTTTAAACCTCAAACTAGCTAAAGGTCAAATGGTCCGGAATAGGTATATAGAGTTTTGAATGAGGAAGAGGCTTCGATGTTGTGGCTGTAGGAATGTGGACTTGGGTGTTATGTTGAATTCCATATATATGTATATGTCGCGCTATGTAAGGTGTTGGGTGAGGTTGCGATCATCAACAAATGGTGCGAGTTCGATATTTTCATGTTAAATTGGAAGCTAATGTATGAAGCAAGGTAACAGGGAGTTGGGAGGTAGCAACATATGTGAGAATGCGAAGGTTTGGGTGGCATACATGTTTTACTCGTAGTAGGATGTTTTTAATGAAAAAGGAAGATACTTATTGGTTTGGAAAAAGTAGAGGAGCTTATACGGATGAAACACAATTATGGAGGAAGAAGAGTTCAACCCCGAAATTAAGAAATGATTTGGAATTGAACACCATCAGCTGTATGAGACTCGTGTGGACGAAGCCTAAGCGTACGAGCTGAAATGGAACAAAACAAGGCAAATGGAATTTCGTAATGAAATCAAACACTCGCTTGATTTTAAATGAAACCAAAAGCAGAACTGTCAACTGAAAACAATGTGAGTAAACTCATTCAATCTAACTCCTTTATATTTTTATAGTTTGCTCTCGTTTTTGTTGTTTTTTACGTTGAAACAGTCTTTCTTTATCCACGGGTGAGGAGTTTTGATGTATTGGGTGTATTCGTATTTATAGAAGCTTTCATTTTTGTGCTTATCCCAATTGTTGGTTTAGTTTATGCATGGCGAAAAGGAGCGTTAGAATGGTCTTAACTGAAAATCGAGTTTTAAATCTATTTATAATAATTTTATACTGTGTGATGGTTGTTTGGTTGCATGGTTGATAAAATTGGTTGAAATGGTTGCTATAATAAATCGTTAATCGATTTTTAATTCTGTTTACCACGATATTTCATATTGGTGTGAAATTAATATAATTGATATTGATTAACATCTGTGGATGCAGGGAAACAGGTTGGAGGGATCCAACTGGATCCCTCAATATTTATATTACTGTTTTGATTTGATTGTGCTATATAATGTGTTATATATAACACATGATTTGATATGTTATGTTTGAATTACCCTGGCCCTAGAAAATGTGGTATGTTAGGTACTGTAAAATATTTCTGAATGGGAAAAAGGAAGTTGAAATTTATAATGAAATAAATTTTCAAAATAGAAATAAAATTTCAAATAGAGTTTAAAATAGAAACCTGTTCAGATGGATAAATCAAGAAGTTGTTTTTAAATGAAAGTATAAAGTGGATTATTTATCATTAGATAAATTGAAATATAAATTCAAATTTTGAATTTTAGGAAAAAGTGGAAATTAGTTTTGAAAAAATATATATTTGAAATGAGATTTGAACAATAAAAATCATAAAGGAAATTGTACACAAGATTTTAAATAAGTTAAAATAAAAGGATGAGATTTGTATGGAAAATTCTGAGTAGATGCCATAAATAGAATTTATGTTTAAAATATTAACTAATATACAAAATCAATGTGATAGCCCGTAACTTCCCCGGTAAGGAAAGCCCGGATTACCTTGAGAACAAGACAAAATAGAACGCAAACAGAAGAACATTTCATTGTCTATTACAACAATTCCATCAGAATACAAGAATATGTAGAGTATGAATGAATACTATACAACAGAAAAATATCAGAGGTTACAATAAATTACATAGCAGCGGAAAAATAATACAACGCACAACTGAAGGCGATACACGGATACAGAGCTTTCCGAGCATCGTTACAGCTGTAAATCAGGATCCTGTGAATATAAATCTGCAAAACCAAAACTAGTAGCTGCCCGTGTCGAAAATAGGGGCACCCCTGAGTTTAGGTTAAAACAATAAACTCCAAGTCAGTCATGTGACTGGTGTGAGAACAAAACAGTCATTAAAACTTTACTTTAAAAAATATTAATTCTAGGGACCACGCCGTATAACACGGAACAGGTTTCCTCCCAAAATACCAGTGCATAGAATAAACAACGCAATGCTTTTTCGAAAAATGAAGCTATTATAAGACCCAGGTCCCATCACACAATGCAACGCAAGCCGGAGGATAGGGTTTTCCCTTATAATAGCCAAACATGCTTGGTACGTTTAAAACAAATCATTTGATACTATTATAAGTGTATAGTGTCAAAACAATTTCAATCATAAGTGTCAATCATAGACGGCATGGATACCATATATCATGTCGCCATACTAGGCTCTACAAATAAAACCGAAATATCACGTAATGGAAATTGGATTTCCGTCATGAGCCGAGGCAAGGGGCAAGATCCTCTCCGCTTCGAGACACTCTAGCAAATGCCTCGGGACTACACACTCTGGGTAACCCCTGGATCTTCAGGGCCGGTCCACACTTACGTTAGTGGATTAGTATTCCTGAACACACGTTTCCCGGTCCTAACAGACCTAAAATCGAGGTGCCTCATTCCAACAACCACATAGGTAAAAATATATATAAATTTCAGCCAGTTTAAGCATTGACACCACCCATAGCTAGAAAGAAACGTCGTGCTCTCCCTGCAGTCACTATCCCGTTTTTGACTCATATCGAAGTGTGAGGCTCGCTAATCCATGCCATACACAAAGCTTTGCCACACAGGCCGTGCTTTGATCATCAACCACAAGACTTTGCTTTTCAACAGAAGCCTTGATCATTTGCCACTTAGGCGTGCCACACAGGCAATTCATGTCATGCGACTGATGTCCATCGATATACAACCTCTGAGCTCGTACGTCTCAGAGAAGGGCGTTAAGCAAGAGAATAAATTCTCTGTCGCCAAATAGATGTATATTTAATAGAGATCAATCAGCACAGAATAAAATCCAATGTCAGACACACAGTCCATTTACAAGTTTGTTCCGGGTCTAAACGAAACCGGAGGCACTTTCCTCGCATATCCAACGATCTCCAAGTATGTCTGGACGATCACCAACTGATTCCCTCCTCTTGGGTGTACAGCCCAATCAAGATCATCAGTAATCACCCAAACGATGTGAAGACTTCCGGTTTTCAACCACCGTCTTCATCTTCGACATATCGTCGAATCGGTTATTCAAAATAGGTATAAACCCGGCCTTTCTGAATAACCCGCGTATATAGTAAACAAATGTTACACAAACACAACATACGCCTCATTCCAATTCATCAGTCACTAACCATAAATTAGCAAGAGAACAATTCCCCAAATATTAACCCCGAAGGCCGAAACCAACATCAGATCAATACCCAGGAAACCATCCTTCTTAGCTAACCTACCGTTAGTTTCTATATTTCACATTCTTAGGGAAAGGTTCCCATTAATTTTATCAAACATAAATTCTTTAAAATTTATTCTTTAATCTCCCTTTGGATATCATTTCAAACCCTATTAAGGTTTTCCAAACTAGTCGGGATTAGCGAACTACACCGAAGTAATTACTTATTTTATTTCCCAATCCGAACCTATTTATCCCATGGAGCAAAACTGGTAATACTCTATATCTAACACCACGGTGTTATCGGCAAAATTAATTACCATTTCACGTTCAAATCTAATTAAAGATTTAACTATCGCTTTGGAGCAAAACTGGTGATACTCCATTCTCGCTCACTTTCCAAATTTGATAATTTAAATTATCAATTCACATTTCAATCTAATTACAGATTCATTAAAACTCCTTTTAATGGGTTAAAGAACTAATGTCATTTAAAACACAGCTCACGATAAACCCAAATCACATTCTATTTATTATCGGGTTAAAGAACAAGTGTTATTTAAAACACCATTCATGATAAACCCACAAATCAATTCTAATTCAATTCCGATTAAATATATTAGAAATTCTGGTTATTTAAAACCCATTTCAAATCCAATTTATTTATTTAAAAATAATTGGGTTTTAATTTTAGTACAAAACTAGTTCATTTCGATAAAAATCTATTTTTATCTTTTCAAATATGGGATTATTCATCCCCATTTTTTTCAAATCATTTATTATGATTTTACACAAATTATTGATATTTTTAATAATTTTATCGAGGCCCGTAGAGTCGATTTCCAATAACGGCCATCGAGCTGCACTTACAGCGACCTTTTCTGAAATTGATTTGGACGTATCTCCAAATCCAACCGTCAGATTTCAAATCTCTTATATTCGTTAGAAAGCTCTTTTCGATACGAACCCAACGGTTCAGGTTTTAGGAGAATCCGACTGTCGGATCTCCCGCAATATATATTCGAAGTCAATGGTCGAAATTCACGAACTGCCGCGGCGCGGCGCATTCTATTCAGGCCATTATATATATGATATATATATATATATTATATTTCATCGATTTCGATTCAAAACGTATTTTATAAATCGTTTTAAATTTGTTTTCGAAACGATTTCAACTTCATATTCAATTTCGAATCGAAATTGAATATTCCACATCATCGATATACAAATGATAATATTTTCAAAACAATATATTTTGAAATCACTTCCTTTTCTATAATTATTATAAAAACAAATATAATCGATATAAATATCGTTCGCGTCAAAATAGCACATCTCTAATCAACACGACTTTATATTTTTCAGTAAAATTTTGTTATTCTATTCAACACATGAATCTATATCTCTTTCAACACGTGACTAATCTCAACAAATGAGTATTGTCAACGCGTGACTATTTTCGTTATTTAATATATTTTATAAAATTATGATTTCAATCGTTAAATTTTTAATCAAACTCCACCCGTAAATTAGTAAGAGAGCAATTCTCTGAATATTAACCCCCGAAGGCCGAAACCAACATCATGTCAATATCCAGGAGACCACTCACCTTATCTATTTTCCAGTTAGTTTCAAATTTTATATATGATAAAGATGTAAATTTTATTGTTAAAATATTTCGTTCAACAAATGACTAATCTCAACGAATGAGTACTGTCAACCTTTATTTTTTAATATTCTTTATTTTCCCAATTGGAATGAGGCCCAATCAATTACCATATAATGTTAATTATATGGATTCTATACAACACATGTATATAATAGCAACGATAAATAATCAACCATCATCCAAAGTGCACCACACAACTGCATAAGCATCAAATATAAATAATTAACGATTACACAGTCTGTCGACCAATCGATCGACATACAACTAAATAATTAGGATTAGTGTACGCCAAATATCATCCCAACACCCGTGTGGGGTTTCAATCCACAAACACTGAATATTATTTGTGCAGTTGGGCGATGTGTAAAATTTATCGTCCTAATCAATGTCCTTCAAATAGGTGTACATAAACAAACCGTCCGATTTGTAAATGAATATTTATTTATTCATATTCACGTCAAAATTTTATTTTTAACGACCAAAATATTCTATTTGACCTATGAATATTCTATTCAGTTCATTTATTCAATAAAATGATTTTTTTTATTTTTCTAACTCATTTTAGAAAAATTCGGCGGCATAACGACACGATACAAAAAATAGGACAAGGCCTAGCCTTATCCCCTGTCTAATAATGGCCCACTCCATATACATACCAATCTAATCAATCTCATTTCACCAAACAACCAAATTCAAACCAATCATCCAATCAACTACACAACCAAACAAACAAGTCGTACATGGTCTGTGGACGACGGGTGTCAGGTGCTACTAAGCACCGTCTTCATCCTAGTATATATTTTAACTAGAAAAGAAAATTCAAAGTGAGAAGTTCTCACCGACTAGCTAAACCAGCGCCATGACTCTCCATTTGCAGAAATATTCGTCGCGCTCGCCTTTTGTCAATTTCATTGTCCGTAGCCACTACATGGATAAAAATCACATTTTTATATTCCCTATTATATAAAAATCATATTTTTAATCTTCTCAACATACAAAAATTATATTTTTAATCTTCTTCTTGTATAAAAATTATATTTTTATATAATTAAAAATACTTCCTTGATTATATAAAAATCACATCTTGCTTTGTTATAAAAATCTAACTTTTCTTTGTATAAAAATATAACCTTTTTCTATATAAAAATATCGCCTTTCCCTATATAAAAATATAGTCTTTCCTTATATAAAAATATCGTCTTTCCTTATATAAAAATATCGTCTTTCCTTCCTTTCACAAATCATGGCTTTTTAATATCAAAAATCTAAACTTTTTATTTTGAAAATCTCCCTTTTCACGACTAAAAATGTAATATTTTCTATTGTAAAATTCAAACTTTTCTAATGCTATTACATAAATAAAAATCACAACTTTTTGGTATGAAAAATCTCAACTTTTGTTTATTAAAAATCCAATCTTTTGTTAATTAAAAATCCAATCTTTTCATTTTTAAAATTCAATCTTTTCATAAATGCTAATATATAAATAAATAAAAAGATTTTAGAGATGTGCTTTTAACATAAAAGAAAACTCAGATTTTAAAATTAAAATAAAAAAGGCTTACATCGAAATGGGGAGGGAGGCATTCACCATCGGAGTTGGGGCTGCGGAGGAGTACTGGAGGCGGAGGGGTTCTTCCAGATGGTGGAGTTTTGCGCGGTTGTGGGTGGCGCCCTATGGGGGAAGGTCTCGCGGTGCTGACGCAAAGAAGGGGGCGGTTTCCAATCAGGGGAGGAGAAAGGGGATGGAGGAGACGCGAGAGGGGGGTGCGGCGCTGCCTCGCCGGAGGCGGCGATCGCCTGGCGGAGGGCGTCGATCGAGGGGCGCTAGGTTTTTTTTATTATCTGTATCGATTCGAACGTGAGAAGGTGTAGGAGGAAGAGAGAGAAAGGTGAGGGGGGAAGAGGTTTATATTTATTTTAATTTTATTTTATATTTAATTCCGAAAAGTTGACTTATCGTTCGAATCCCAAATCGAGCCCAAAGACTGTTACCCCTAACTAATTACCCCCATTTCGAACACAATAGGATATGTTTAATAAGCCAATTTTATCGTTTCGATCAGTTTCCATTGAATTTAAAATATAAATCTTTATATATTCAATTTAAACACACATTTCAATTTACCGGGGCCACATACTATCTCGAAAAATTCCTGAAAAATATTTTCTAGCATTGTATTGGCGATACGGTCCTAACAAAATTAATTTCGTCAAATTCTGAGACCGTTTGAAAAATGGCCAATTTCCAGTTGATTAAAATCAACTAAAACTGGCCAAACGCGTTTTCCTTTGCCACGCTCACATACTAATTCGAAAATTTATGAAATTTGGAATCTAGAATTAACTTGACATCCCGGATCCAACAAAAGTGGTTTCATCGAAAACCGAGGTCGTTTGCAAAATGGCTATTTTTAAGGGCCTGAATTTCATAGCGACTATTCAGAATTTTCAACTGGACATATCTTTTGATTCCAGCTATGAAATTTCAATTTCTCGGATTCGTTGGAAAGATATTCGCAAATAGATTCTAATATTTTTGGTTTCGCTAAAATCCGGTTTATTTTGCACCCGGTACATTCAATTGAAGTTTGAAATCGAATTATCGAACTACCTCGCCATTTTCAATTCCTTTTATAATTGAAATAAAATATTTATATTCTAGTGACGATCTATATAAATATATACGTTCGAATTCTATTCAAAATAAATTTATTGTCGATATTATTTAAAATAAATCATTTTAAATATTCAAAATTCATAAAATTGCCAAAATAAAAAATTAAAATGGCTCAGATTTTCCGGGTTATTACAATCAAACTGATTTGATTATATATAAAAAAATATATATTCACAATTAAAGTGAATAATTGTTTAAAGGAAATATTTTGCAAATGAAATATCTCTAAAAGAAAATTAGATTTGAAATATGAACCAAGATTTGAAATTGATTTAAAGGAAATGGGTGATAGTTTTAAAAGAAAACGATGAGTTATAGTTCAAAATTCGAAATAAAATAAAGTGTGATAATGTTTCGTAGACTAGAATGGTTATAAAGGAATTTTGTAATGATTTGGAAAGAATGAATTCGGAAGTGAATTCGAAATTTGAATTAACCTGAAATGGTAGAATAAATTCCGAAATTCAGAATATAAATCGAATACAGATTATTCGAAAGGAAGTTATTTATTGGAAATTCGACTATATCGAATTTTGGGAAGTAGTTATTTTTACTTTCCGTTTGTATCAAAATTAATTAATTAATTAATTAATTACTTATTAATTGAATTAATAAGTACAAGTTATATTTTTATAAACCAAATATTTGGAAACAGCGATTATAACGCTGTTGTTATAGTAAATGTTTTGTAAATCTAAACAGCGATTATAACACTGTTGTTATAGTAAATGTTTTGTAAATCGAAACAGCGATTATAACGCTGTTGTTATAGTAAATGTTTTGTAAATCTAAACAGCGATTATAACGATGTTGTTATAATTAATGTTTGGAACAGTAATTATAACACTACCGTTTTAATAAATATTTTTCCGTAAATGAAGTGGATTCTTAGATTGAATCAGAGAGTCGCGTAATCGATGTTTTGTTGAAGTTGTGAGCTTTGACTATTTCAAAATTTAGAATGTCATTCAATTAAGGTCTGAGAGGTAATTATACCCCAACTAGACTGACATCATGATTGATGGAGGAATGGTTAAGGTTGATAGTGAAGATTGGTCAGCAATATGGTTAGTTGATAAATGATTTATAGTTTGAGTTATAATAGCGATGTTTTATAACATCGCGTTATTTTAAAGGATTTTGAAATGTTATTCCCCAAATAAAATGAGAGATATTTTCTACGCGTAATGGATTAGTCAACGAGGAATTAAGGAATGGAATGTGGAAATATTTTCCAATATTAATAAGGTATATTTTCTGAATATAGAAAATAAGGATTTCATCAATATATATAGAAATGTCTTCTTACTGGAATAAGGGATATTTTCTCGAATAGAGAAATTATAAAATTGGAAACGTTTTTCAAAGAATCGAGAGGGGAAATCGAACTTCAAAAGGGTACGAAAGATGGAAAATGGGAATTGTAAATGGTAATATAATAAAGAATTGATTTAAAGGGGCCCAGCCTTGTTTGATGGTTGATCAGTAGAATTCCATTTGGAAATAGGACCACTGATTGTATGGATGTTTCTTTGATAGTTAAATCGCCGACTATCAAAGTTTTGATTTATTTTATACCTCCGTTGTCAATATGGAGAACCGGGATCAGATTTAATATTTGAAAAGCACTCTGTATTGGTATAAGCGTTATGAATCAACTTATGCTGAAGATAATTGAAGACAGAGTAAAATGCAAGGGTTGTTCTGTTAACCCTAGGTAGAAATTGCCCCAGGATGGATTAATAGAATTATGTCTTCGGTTTGTCTAGACCAAGGACAACTTGTATGGATGAGTGTCTGGCAGAGTAAGGATTACGTACATTGATTCCTTCAAATGTATGAAATTGGTGGCAAAGAAGGGAAACTTCTTTAGCCTAACAATCTGAGTATTTTTGTGGGAATCAATTAGTAATTTCCGATGGATCTGACGATGTTGCATTCAAAATGAATGGTGGCCAGATACTGCAAGCTAATTCAAACCTCAAGCCTCACCACCAGGGATTGACAAAAATCGGGCAGGCAGCATGGCTATTTGGGTCGCTCCCATTAGGATGTATAATCAGATATCTAGAGAAATTCCATTTGCTTCTTTAATCTATCGATGCTGTCCCTTTCGGGAAACGGTTGCTGATCCCAACCGTTGGTGATATACATTCGATACATTTAAGCGAAATGAGTGGTCGGTCATGTGTGGACCGGGTTGCAAGACGTTCTTGTTGAACCCCAGTATATCCTCTCTAGAGTACACTGATCAGAAGGTGGTTCCATACCTTGTTATGTTGGACATCCAATCTCCAATAAGCGCCCAGCGGTTTTTGATATAATATTATATATGGAGTGTGAGATGCAAGCATTCCACTAGATTTCTAAGTATTTGATTTAGACACTATTGTAATATCATTGGATTTGATATCAAAAATATTTTTGGTCATCATAAGGTAAAAACTATCCGTGTTTATGTGTGGATCGGTCTTACGATTATCATTTCTTTCGAAAGGATTTTTAGAAGTTAAACCAATGGTTGGAGTTTACTCACACCAATCCTATGACTGACCCCGAGTTTATTTTGTTTTGTTTTCCCTAAACTCTTGGGTGCTCAAATTTGTATGGACAGTCAAGAAGTCGGTATTTTACAGATTCAATTGGAGGAGCTTGATGCAAGAGACTTCACTAGTTAGCTATAGACTATCATATTTTCCGCTGTGTACTATGTTGTGTTTGGAAACAGGTGTTTATGACTGTTCCAGGAATAACTGTTGTGCTTTGATAATGGTATGTATATACAGTTACTGATTGGTATTTCAAAAGCTATGTTAAATAATATATTTCATTCGTTCCGCTGTGGGTTTGTGATCTTCGGTTTTCTTCTATTCTAATATTTCTTTCTTTTTATTTCTCGTCCTCTAACTTTTTTCTAATAATAATTCGTATTTCTGTGCAATTTGGGTTGGACGTGTGGTGTAATTAGTCAACTCAAAGTGTATGGAAATTCAGGCCATTACATGCCAGTATCGACGTCGAGCGAAGTGGAATGGGGTCAACATAAACGAGATTGTGAAGAGGAACGTAACGATGTCGTTTGGTTGAGTTTTTTCGGGAGAATGGAAGAGCAGGGCAGGCCCGAAATATCGACGGTGGAGGAAGAATATAGCAGCGGGATAAATTGAGAAGATGAACTGTGTTGATGCGAGTTTGCAACAGTGATGTTGAGGAAGATGAGATTTGAATGAGGTGTATATTTGTTTTGGTTTGGAGTGGAATGGTGGAGAAATGGGTTGAATGGAGATCGGAAATGACCATAGGGTGTTCAGACCTGTAATTGGAGAAGAAGAAGGATTAAGTGGTTGATCATCGAGATTATAGGTAAAAAGGAAATTACTGTAAATAAATTCTTATAATTATAAATGACAATAATTATATTTATATATATACAACTTGCAAATGTATAACTTCATCATACATTATCAGAATCTGACAAAACAAGATCCGTTGGGACTGTATGGACGGTGGCTACACAATGGAACTGACTAGGAGTGAATTGGAGCTCGTTACAATTTATAAAGAAATAAATTGTCTGTCTGAATCAACCGTCAGTTATCGTTATTTAAGGATAACCGTCCAATCTGAGTAAATCTCACTAACTCTGTATAGTTTATATTTTTAGAAATATAATCTTGAATTGATAAATGATGATTGATTGTTGTGTGTTGACTGTTTGGTTGAATTGCTGATTTATTGGTTGAAATTATAGATAACGATATATATATAAAGCGTTAATCAAATATTGATCCTGTTTATCATTCATATTGAAACGAAATTGATGTTATCTATATTGTTTAACATCTGTGGATGCAGGGAAACAGGTTGGAGGGAACCAACTAGATTCCTCAATATTTATAATGTTGTTTGTTTTCATATATTGTGATATATGATGTGATATAAAACCTGTGATTGATTATGATGACACTCGTCTGTTTAATTAGTATTTTAAATAAAATAATAAATACTGGAATGTTAAAAGGGAATTTTCAAAGTGTATTTTGAAAATGAAATATTAATAGGCAATAAATAAGATATTATACAAGGAATATTTATTTGAAAAATAAATATAATTATAAAAGGAATATTTATTTGGAAAATAAATATAACTATAAAAGGAATAAATATTTGGAAAGTAAATAGAACTATAAAAGGAAATATTTGGATAGTGAATAGAATTTTATAAAAAGAGAATTTTACATTAGTAAGGTTTAGACCCGTGCTTTGCACAGAGGTGTAACATGATATTGGTTTAAGATAAATATTTAATAGAATTATGTTTTAACAGATAAACTGAGGAGAATAATTTATAAATGATGTTTATAAATTAAGGAAATATTTATCGTTTGATAAATTGAATATATAAATTTGAATTTATATAGAGAAGTAAAATCAGTTTTAACACCGATAATTGAAATGGAATTTGAACGTAATGTATACAAAGGAAATTTGCAATGAGATTATAAGTGTTGGAAATGAAACAAGATTTATATGGATAATTCTGCAAATAAAAAAAAAAAAAATTGGGTTTGAAATATTGTTTTAAATACGAAATCAAACTGTTTTGATTATATAAAGAAATATTATTCACATTCAATGTGAAAAATTAGATTAAAGAAAATATTTTGCAAATAAAATATTATAAAGGAATTTGGGGTTTGAATTAGGAATTTAAAAGGAATTACTTAAAATAGAAACTGACTGAAAATTAGTTGAGTTGAATGGATTTCTGGGTATCGATCTGACGTTGGTTTCGGCCTTCGGGGTTTATACTTAGGAAGTTGTTCTCTTACTAGTTTACAGTTAGAGACTGATAGAGGTGGGAAGATATTGGTGCGTGAATCAGAAATGGAAACATTTTCCAAAGTTAATAACGTATATTTTCTAATTTTAGAAAATAAGGAATTTATGAATATATGGAAACGATAAATGGGAAATTAGGAAATGAAATGATGATTGATCGGTAAGATTTCCTTTTGGGAATACGACCATTGTTTGTACACTTTTTTCCTTTGATAGTTAAATCACTGACTACCAAAGATTTTGACCATTTCTGTTGTTGTCAATACAAAGAGATCGGGATCAGATATATTATCTGAAAATCACTCCGTATGGCATTAGCGTTGTGAATCAAATATGATGAAGATAATTAAAGATGGAGTTATGCAAGGGATGTTTAGTAAATCCTAGGTAGAAATTGCCTAAGACGGATTTACAACATAGTACCTTTGGTTTGTCCAGTCCCAGGACGACTTGAATGGATTAATGTCTGATAGAGTATATCTGGTAGATCACGTAAGTTGATTGTTTCAAACGTATTTACGTTGGTGGCAGAGGAATTCGTTTCACTTAGCTTATACCCGTGGTATTTTTGGGGAAATCAATTTGTGATTTGATGTGTATGATGATGTGATATTCAAAGTAAATGAAATATGATCTGTTAAAGATACGTTATGACCTCAAGCCTCATCAACCGGGGAATGAAAAAAATTGGGCAGGCTGCACGACTAAGTGAGTCGCACCCAATTAGGGTATATTGTCACCATCTAGAGAATATTCATATTTGTTACTTCTTTCAATATTTTATCTCCCGGGAACGGTTATGTTAGTGTATCGACCGTAAGGTGACAATATATTTGAAACATTCAAGCGAAATGAATGGCCTGTTATGTGTGGCTGAGTTACAAGATGTTCTTGTTGAACTCCAGTGTATCGCTTCTAGAGTACACTGATTGGAAGATGGTTCCATACTTTGTCATAGTTGGAATCCATTACCCAATAAAAGCCCACAGTTTTTGATTGTACATTATATATCTAGAGCGTGAGATAAAAGCATTCTGCTAGATTGCTATCTACTTGATATAGACATTATTATAATATCAGAAAATATTGATCTTAGGAAATATTTTGGTTTATCGTAAGGTAAAAACCATTTGTATTTATGTGTGGATCTGTCTTATGATTATCATTGCTTTTGAAAAGGATTTGGAAAAGTTAAACCAAGTGTTTGGAGTTTACTCACACCAGTCACATGATTAACCCAGAGTTTATTTTGCTTTGTTTTCCCTAAACTCTTGTGTGCCCAGTTTTGTGCGGGAAGTTCAGTAGTTGGGATATTACAAATACTAGGAGAGCTGGAGCAGGAGGCTTCAGGATTATATAACTATTGTTATTTTCACTGTGTTGTACTCTAATAATAGTATTGTATACCGATACTATTTTATTCCAAAGTTATATTATATAATATATTTGTTCCGCTATGAGATTCTTGTTACTCTGATGTTGTTGTAGTTATGTTCTTCTTTTATTCTAATTTTCTATCTTATCAATTCACACCCTCTAACTTCTTTCTATTGACGTTCAGGTATTTTCGATTCTTGGATAGTCGACATTGAGTTTATGTCAATTACCAAGGTCGCAAATCTCCCAGGTCGTTAGAGTGGTATCATAGCTGAAGGTTAAATAATTACCTTGGCTCTGTGGCGTAACTCAATAAAGATGGGGCTAGTAATACCCTAGATTGACTTGAGTGTATATTTACAAGAAAACGCATTTGTAAATTTTATAAAAAAAGTGTTTTATATTGTGGTGATCTATTGGTTGAGTTATTTTTGAGTTCTGGTCGATTAGTTTGATCCACTGTATCGGTAGGAGTTTCTAAACACTCGAATACGATGAACCGACATGGTATGTTTTGAAAAGAGGGTGAACGAAATAATTTTGCCCAAATTATATTTTTGATATAAAGGTGTTATATTGGAATTATTCCAATGTATTGGATATAGGTTGTTATTATAATTAATATTATAAATTAAATGGTTATACATATATAACCAAATAAGATCGTATAAGTGTTATAGAATGAATTAAATCTGAATTTAAAATCAGAATTGGAATACTAAAAGTTGGAGAAGTGTTTGTAATTGACTTGGATTAAAGATATGAGAATTTTAAAATCCTGGGAGATTTTAAATTGTTTTACAAGAATTGTGAAAGATATTTTGAAATAATTTCAAAATGGAAATGATTAAGAAATGGTTTTGTATTGAACTCACTTAAGTAACTGGGAAATAACCCTGATGATGCTGGCCACATCATCAGTGTTCATTTTCGAGTTATAAGTGATGAATTACTACCAAAGATATTCATTTTGATTTGTTGTGAGAAAAACAAGTTGTTTGGAATCCTGAAAAGGAAAGTTTGGGTTTTGAAAAGCAAAGCTGTTTAAAATTCCCAGAAGAGACTATTTGGATTAAAAACAAACTAAATTAGGATTTGTAAAAGAAAGTAAAAATTAAAATTGAAATAAAACCCGTTAAGTGGGAATTGAATTGAAATAGAAAATATCTAGAAAAATCGGATGGGTGAGTTAAGAGTTGGAACCAAGAATGGAATTTGAATTTGAAATGGAATTTGCCATGTATAAGCAAAGTATTTGGTTTTAAGGAGAAACTAATCGGAGTTTGATTGGGATAACATTGGTATATGCTGAGTTAATAGCATATGGAAGTGATAGAGTTAATAAGCCCGATAAAAAGGTACACATTTATTTTTATATGGGTTTGGTGACTTATGAGCCTATTTGTCAAGCCGCTTGGCTATTTGATTTTCTTTTGGATTGGAGAAGGCCCAGAAAGGCGAGTTGTAGTTGTACCGATTGAGCCGTACAAAGGAGGTGCTGGCAAAAAAATTCAGAAATTTAGGGTGTTAGAAAATTTTCAGGATTTTTTAAAATTTTCATTAGTAAGAATAAATTAATAATTAATTAGAATTAATTGGTTCAGTGAAACTGGAGTCAAGAAGTAAACAAATAATTTTTAACCCAGTTAATACGGCTTGTTTTCTACCTTAGCAACTTCGAGGACAAAATTATTTTAAGGGGGGAAGAATGTAATGTCCCGTATTTTTACAGTATAATAATTTATTTATTTAATTATTTAAAAAGTGATTCAGAGATTTAAATGGTTATTTAATTAAATAATATTGAATATTTAATTAATATAAATAACAAAATAATATATTTAATTTCCGGAATAGTCGAAAATAGTAGAATTCACAATATTGTGTGAATTGGATTATTTATAAGATTTAATTTAGTTTAGAATTGAAATATAATAACGAATATATTATTTAAACGACAGTTGAACGTATTAATTATAATATAATTTAAATCGAGCTCGAAATGGCGCGGCAGTTCGTATTTGGCAATTCGAACTTTAAATGAATATACAAAATCCGTTTTAAACTAGATTTCTGTGAAACAAGAAACGTTCGGAGCTGGTGAATTATATTTTCCAAAAGGAAGAGAAAAATTGAGATTTTGTCATGTAGATTGTGAGTTGTGTCCAATTCAAATTTTCGAAAAGTCGCTATGGAATTCCTTTATAATTTGTAATGATTTTTTTATATTATAAGTGGATTTTCAATATAAATTGAATACTGATTTAATCTGTATTTGAAATGTCAAGTTATAAATTCAGATAGGAATATTTTGGAGCTGTATGATATTATATGTGTGTATATATACGATAATATTAATTTATTAATATTAAATTTAATTATTTTTAAATGGATTTATTTAGAGCTTTAAAAATAGTCACTTTTGCAAACGACCTCCGTTTTCAATGAAACTAATTTTGTTCGATCCAGATATTAAATTATTGTTAGATTTCAATTTTCGTGATTTTTGGAGTCAGTATGTGGTTGTGCGGGATTTTAATGTGAAAAACAGTCGAAAATTTGACTTTAAAAATACGCTAAGTGAGCAAACGGATTAGGAATTCGACGAAACAAGTTTCGTTGGGTCCGTAATGTCAAACTCTAGTTGTATGTCAATTTTAATGATTTTTGGATATTGTATGTGATCATACGAATTTTTAGAAGACAAATATAAGCAGCGATGACCATACAAATTAATATAAAAACAGATGAAGCTTCTTAAGCAGGCCACCATATCATTGATAATCCTCTCAGAAAACAATTATCTTGGGTGACCATAAAAACAGATTTTTTCACCATGGTCAAAACATAAGCCGCCACATTTTTTCCCCTCTCAGAAAACAATTATCTTGGAAAATCAATAGAAAATCATACAAAAATCCATAAATCAAAATACATTTTTTTTTGAGCTTCTGCGATGATGTTCTTCAGTTTCATATGGGTTTTTCAGTGATCAAACTTATTTCAGTTTGCAAGAATTTCAGACAGCATGCGTTCGTACAGGTTAGGGTTCAGGTTTTTATTATTTTGGGGTTGAAATTCACGAATTGAAAATTAGTTTTGCGTTCATGATGGAAAATGGCAACTTGCGTGTGTTTTTGGTGGATTCCGGTGCATTTTGATGTCGATGCCTGCTACCATGTTTTGCGTGAAACTGTCGACCTTGATGCCAGTATCGACGTCGAGTAAAGTGGAATGGGGTCAGCATGAACGAGATTGTGAAGAGGAACGTAATGATGTCATTTGGTCGAGTAAAGTTGAAAGGGGTCAGCATGAATGGAAGAGCAGGGGAGGAGGAAGAATATAGTAGCGGGATAATTTGAGAAGACGAAGTGTGTTGATGCGAGTTTGCAACAGTGATGTTGAGGAAGATGAGATTTGAATGAGGTGTATATTGTTTTTAGTTTGGAGTGGAATGGTGGAGAAACAGGTTGAATGGAGATCGGAAATGGTCATAGGGTGTTCGGACCTATATTTGGAGAACAAGAAGGATTAAGCGGCTGATGATCGAGATTAAGCGTAAAAAGGAAATTAATGTTAATAAATTCTTATAATTATAAATGACATTGTAATTATATATATATAACTTGTTAAATGTATAACTTCATCATACATTATCCGAATCTGATGAAACAAGATCTGTTGGGACCGAATGGACGGTGGCTACACAATGGAACTGACGGGGAGTGAATTGAATCTCGTTTCAATTTATAGTGAATTAAATTGTCTGTCTGAATCAATTGACCGTTATCGTTATTTATCGATAACCGTCCAATGTGAGCATATCTCACTAACTCTATACAATTTGTGATAACCCGGAAATCCGAGCCAATTTAAAATTTTTATTTTGGCAATTTTAGCGAATTTTGATTATTTAAAATGAATTATTTTAAATAATAACGACGAGAAATTTATTTTGAATAGAATTCGAACGTATATATTTATATAGATCGTCGTTAGAATATATATTTATTTATAATTATAAAAGGAATTGAAAATGGAGCGGTAGTTCGATAATTCGATTTCAAAATTCAAATGAATGTACTGGGTGCAAAATAAACCGGATTTTAGTGAAACCAAAAATATTTGAATCTAATTGAGAATATCTTTCCAACGAATCCGAAAAATCAAATTTTCATAGTGTGAATCAAAAGATACGTCCAGTTGAAATTTCAGAATAGCCGCTATGGAATTTCGGCCCTTAAAAATGGAAATTTTGCAAACAACCTCAGTTTTCGACAAAACCACTTTTGTTGGATCCGTGATGTCAAGTAATTTCTAGATTCCAATTTTCATAATTTTTCGAATCAATATGTGAGTGTGGCAAAGGGAAACGCGTTTGACCAGTTTCAGTTGATTTTAATCGACTGGAAAATGACCATTTTTCAAACGGTCTCAGAATTTGACGAAACTAGTTTTGTTAGGACCGTATCGTCAATTCGAAGCCATAAAATATTTTTTGGGAACTTTTAGAGTTATTGAGTGGCCCCGGTAATTTGAAATGTACGTTCAAATTGAATATATAATGATTTATATTTTAAATTGAATGAAAACCTATCGAAACGGTCGAATTGGCTTACCAGACATATCCATTGTGTTCGGAATGTGGGTAATACGCTAGAGACGACAGTTGTTGGGTCTCGTTTCGAGTTCGAATTGAAAAGTCAACTTTAGGGAAAATTAAATAATAATTAAATAAAACTTTATAACCCTAAAGCTCTCTCTCTCATCTCACAACTCAGAAAACTGAAAGAAAAAAATATATCATAAGACAGTGCGCCCCCTTCCAGATCCACCATCGACCCCGTCACCCATCGCGCCTCCGACCATCAAACGCCGCTCCCCTTTCTTCCTCCGCCTCCTTCCTCTCCTCTTCTAATCGACGACTTCCCGAATCCCAGGCGCCATCGAAGGACCTGCCAATGACGCAGACCCGAAGCTGGACCTCGCCACCGCCTTCAGGTGCAGCGCCGCCCTCCCCAATCGTCTTCGCCTTCCTCAAGCCGATGCCGGCAAATTGCAACGCCCCACCTCCTGTAAGCTTATTTTATTTTTATTTCTTTATTTTATTTATATAATATGATTAGTTTTATAGAAAAAAGACAAAAAAAAAATCCGATTTTTATATATTGAATAGCGAAGGAAAAATTCAATTTTTATATATTGAATAGCGAAGTAAAAATTCGATTTTTATATATAGAATAGCGAGATAAAAATTCGATTTTTATATGTGTAGTGAATACGGACGACGAAAGTGACAGAAGCCAAGAATGACGAAGATTTCTACATAAGGAGAGTCGAGACGTTTGGATTAGCTAGTCGGTGAGAACTTTTAATTTAATTTTCTAGTTAAAAT
The DNA here is from genome assembly GCA_030737875.1 of Allium sativum. Classification (NCBI taxonomy): domain Eukaryota; kingdom Viridiplantae; phylum Streptophyta; class Magnoliopsida; order Asparagales; family Amaryllidaceae; genus Allium; species Allium sativum. Next base: position 55,844,997 of record CM060918.1, read on the forward strand.
ATATATACTAGGATGCAGACGGTGTTTAGTAGCACCCGACACCCGTCGTCCACAGACCATGGACGGCTTGCATGCTTATTTGTTTGATTTTGATGTGTAGTTGATTGTGTGATGTGATGTGTAATGAAATAAAATATTTATATAGTTGAAATAAAATATTTTATAGTGGAAAATATTTTATAGTTAAAAATAGAATTTTTAACGTGTATATGAAATGAAATAAAAATAAACAAAACGGACGATTTGTTTATATACACACATTTGACTGATATTGATTGGGACGATAAATTTTACACACCGCCCAACTGCAAAAAAAAATCTGTGTTTGATTGTTTGAAACCGCACATGGGTATTGGGGTGATATATGACGTACACTAATCCCAATAATTAGTTGTGTGTCGATCGGTTGATTGACAGACCATTATAAGCGTTGAATATTTATATTTGATGCTTATACAGTGTAGAATGCATGCGTGGTACACACATTTATATTTATAGTTGATTATTTTTCATTGTTGGTATATACATGCGTGGTATGGAAGTCCATAGAAATAAAATCTATGGTAATTGATTGGGTCTCATTCCAGTTTTGAAATAGAATATTTGAAGAGGACTATTTGAAGAAAATATTCGAATAGAAATATTTGAAAACGAAATATTTGAAATAGAATATTTGAAAATAGAAATATATGAAGCTGTGTTGATTAGATTGACGCCATTTTGACGTGAACGATATTTATATCGATTTTATTCAATTTAGAATGAATATCAAAAGTGATTTCAAAATCTGATATTTTGAAAAGAATTGAAATTCGAATGGAACTGAATAGAAATGAATTCGAATGAAATTGAATAGAAATGAATTCGAACTGAAATTGAATAGAATTGAATTCGAATTGAAATTGAATAGAAATGAATTCGAATTGAAATTGAATTAATTTGAAATTCAAATTGTATTGAAAACGAGTTGAAATTGAATTAAAAATCAATTTGAATTGAAATCAATTTGAAATGAATTTAAAACGAATTTGTAAGGAAAATTCAATCTTGATTTGAATATGAAAATGAAGTAGAAATCGTTTCGAAAACGAATTTAAAACGATTTATAAAATACGTTTTAAAAGGAAACCGATGAAGTATATATTATATATATTATATATATAATATAATGGCCCGAATAGAACGCGCCGCGTTGCGATAGTTCGTGATTTTCGACCATTGATTTCGAATGGATAATTCGAGAGATCCGACCGTCGGATTCTCCTAAAACCAGAACCGTTGGGTTCGTATCGAAAAGAGCTTTCTAACGAATATTAGAAATTAGAAATCTAACGGTTGGATTTGAAATTATGTCCAAATCAATTTTGGAAATGGTCGGTGTAAGTGTAGTTCGATGGCCGTTGATGGAAATCGACTGTACGGGCCTTGATAAAATTATTAAAAATAGTAATAATTTGTGTAAAATCATAAGAAATGATTTGGGAAGAATTGGGGTGAAAAACTCCATATTTGAAAAGATAAAAATAGATTTATATCGAAATGAACTAGTTTTGAACTAGAATTATAATTCTATTTATTTTTAAATAAACAAATTGGATTTGAAAAGGGTTTTTAAAGTAACCAGAATTTCCAATAATTGAATTGGAGTGGATTTTAATCGAAATTGTCTTCGGAATATTTCGATGTTGGGTTTCGTGATTATACAGTTATTGTTATGGAAATTTGAAAGACATATTTATATCGTTATTTCTAATACGATATTTGTTGGTCGTAGAATTTGATATTGAATATAAGCCGATATATTTTCTATTCAGAGCCTTGTATTTAATATCAAATGTGATTTGGGTTTGTCGTGAATGGTGTCTTCATTAACACTGTTCTTAAACCCGGTTGAGAAAAGGTTAAATCTTTTTATTTGGATTTAATGAAGTATACCAATTAAATAATATTTAATTGGAATTGAATTGGTATTGATTTTTGGGTTTATCGTGAACAGTGTTTAATATAACACTTGTTCTTTAACCCGATAATTAATGAAATGGGATTTTGGAATGTCATGAATGGTATCTTCAATAATACTGTTCTTAGACCCAAAGGAGTTAAGAAAATAAGAAACTAACTGGAGATTAGTTAAGTTGAATGGCTTCTGGGGTATTGATATGATGTTGGTTCCGGCCTTCGGGGTTAATACTTAGGGAATGGCTCACTTGCTAATTTACGGTTAGGGACCGATTGAAATGTGATGTGATTTTGGGTTTATTGTGAACCGTATTTTAAATGACACTGATTCTTTAACCCAGTTAAAGATTAAAACTAAGTGGAGTTTTAATGAATCTTTAATTAGATTGAAAAGATCGAGTATGGAGTATCACCAGTTTTACTCCAGGCGATAGTTAAATCTTTAATTAGATTTGAACATGAAATGGTAATTGAATTTACTGATAACACCGTGGTTTTAGATATGAAGTATTACCAGTTTTACTTCATGGGATGAATAGGTTGGGGTAGGGAAATTTAACAATTGATTACTTCGGTAAGGTTCGTTAATCCCGACTAGTTTGGATAAACCAAAATTTGGTTTTCATTGATTTTCAAAGGATGATTAAAGAATAAATTTAAAGGAATTTATCTTTGATAAAATTAATGGGAATCTTTCCCTAAGAATGTGAAATTTAGAAACTAACCGTAGGTTAGCTAAGCAGAACGGTTCCCTGGGTATTTATCTGATGTTGGTTTCGGCCTTCGGGGTTAATATTTGGGGAATTATTCTCTTGTTAATTTACGGTTAGTGACTGATGAATTGGAGTGAGGCATATGTTGTGTTTTTGTAACACTTATTTATAATATATGCGAGTTATTCGGAAAGACCGGGTTTATCCCATTCTGAATAACTAATACGACGATAAGTCGAAGATGAAAACGGTGGTTGAAGACCGGAAGTCTTCACATCGTTTGGGTGATTACTGATGATCTTGATTGGGTTGTACACCCAAGAAGAGGAAACAGTTGGTGATCGTCCAGACGTACTTGGAGATCGATGGATATGCGGGGTACTAGGTGCCTCCGGTTTCGTTCAGACCCAGAACGAACTTGTAAATAGACTGTGTGTCTGACATTAGATTTTAGTCTGTGTGATTGATTTCTATTAAATATATATCTATTTAGCGGCGGAGAATTTATTCTCTTGCTTAATGCCCTTCTCTGAGACGTACGAGCTCAGGGGTTATATATTGATGGATAGCAAACGCATGGAGTGAATTGCCTGTGTGGCATGCCTAAGTGGCAATTGATCAAGGATTCTATTGAAAAGCAAAGTCTTGTGGTGGATGATCAAAGCACGACCTTTGTGGCGTAGCTTTGTGTAGCGTGAATTCGCGAGCCTCACACCCCAGTTGTGAACCAAAAACGGGAGAAGGACCTCAAGGAGGAAATGCGTTTCTTTCTAGCTAGAAGTGGCATCAGTGGTTTTACATGCCTTGATGAGTTTGACTTATGTGGTTGTTGCTGTTGCGAGGCGCCTCAGATATATCGGTGACTATGTGAAGCCGATGGAGTCATTCGTTGGCTCATTTGCGCCCCATAGGGCGGGGAGACGTAGTGTTCAGGATTTCGTCTAATCCACATCGGTGGACCGACCCTGTCGCTCCAAGGGTCGATGCGTTCTGATCCTGAGACATGGTAGGCTAGATTGTATCGAATCGGTAGAGGACTATCTTTTGCCTCAGTTCATAGACAGAAATCCAATTTCCAAATACGTGACATTTGCGGTTTTGATTGTAGAGCCTAGTATGGCGACATGATATATGGTGCCCATGCCATCTATGATTGATACTTATGACTTGAAGTTGTTTTATACACTATGCACTTATAATAGTATCACATGATTTGTTTTAAACGTACTAAGCATGTTTGGCTATTATAAGGGAAATCCCTATCCCCCGGCTTGCGTTGCATTGTGTGATAGGACCTGGGTCTTATAATAGCTTCATTTTTTCAGAAAACATTGCGCTATTTTGTTATATGCACTGGTATTCCTTGGAGGAAACCCGTTTCGTGTTATACGGCGTGGTCCCTTGATATATCTGATTTAAAGTATAGTTTTAAATAACTGTTTTAGTTCTCACACCAGTCACATGAATGACCTGGAGTTTATTGTCTTAACCTAAACACTGGGTGCCCTTATTTTGACACGGTAGCTAGTAGTTTTGGTTTTGCAGATTTATATTCACAGAATCCTGGTTTACAACTGGAACGATACTCGGAAAGTTTTGTATCTGTGTATTACTTCTAGTTGTGTAATATATTATTTTCCGCTGCTATGTAATGTATTGTAATCTCTGATATTTTCTGTGTAATATTTATTTATTTATACTCTGTATATTCTTGTATTATGATGGAATTGTTGTAATATACAATGAAATGTTCTTCCGTCTGCGTTCTATTTTGTCGTGTTCTCAAAACAATCAGGCGTTTCGAACGGTCTAGATCGGTTTAGCGACTGATTCGGATCGAGCGAAATTCCTTATTGTCACATTTGGTATCAAAGCTTTGGTTTACAAAGCTCAGAGAACAAGACACACTAGAACCATACGAAAGAATTCATCAGATATTGGATTAGTAATATCCAATGGGAATGACTCGTTAGAGATAGGATCAGTAGTATCCCAGAACGAGTGTGAAGAGTATATTTTTAAAATGAAAACAAGAATTGTTTTGAAATTTTAATCAATTATTCATATTTGATTATTTATTTTATATTGAATTTGGACAATCCAATATATAAAGATTTTGCATATATGTCTTGCAAACGTGTATTCGAAGTTTTAATGTACTGGATAGTTATAGAATCATACTCTAGTGCCCGGGGATAATTCTGGTAACGGGGCACCATCGCCAGTATTTATTTTCGAGTTTTGAAAGTGAGATTTCTATATATTTCCAATTGACTGGTGTGAGAACCGAAACTAGATAAGGCTTATTATTGTGATTTGGCATCAAAATTCTGAGTTTTTGACTATGTATCAAAGCTATGAATTTGAAAAGCTAATCAACTAATTGATTGCTGATTGTGTTGTTTGATTATTGGTTGATTAATTAAAATTTGAACCATTTGACCAAATTTTAACAAATAGTGAATTGTATTGAAAATTTGTCGCATTTGCATGCATATACATGTACTTACATTGAACAGGTCATGGCAAGGAGGATAGAGCAGCAGAATAAAATTGTTTGCCCGACAAATAGGTTCATGTTTACCATAATTTACTGTTTTGTTTGGGTGATGATGATTTTATGAGCCGATCTCATTTTCTTTTTCTTTTGGAGATCAGAGGGCCTGTATGGCAATTTCGGGATTTTCCCGGTGCTCCCGGTGCAGGGGAGGTTATGGCGAAATTTTTCGAAAATTTAGGGTGTTAGCCAAATTTTTGAAAATTTTGAAAAGTTCTTAGAAACTGAGAAGTTGAAGAACTTAAGCCGTAAAGAAAAAAATGAAAATTGAGTCGATTTGTTAAACAACTTTCGGCTTCGTTCCTTTTCGGGGACGAAAAGTTTTAAGTGGGGGAGATTGTAATAACTCGGAAATCCGAGCTAATTTAAAATTTATATTTTGGCAATTTTAACGAATTTTGATTATTTAAAATGAATTATTTTAAATAATAATGACGGGAAATTTATTTTCAATAGAATTCGAACGTATATATTTATATAGATCGTCGTTAGAATATAAATATTTATTTGTAATTATAAAAGGAATTGAAAATGGCGCAGTAGTTCGATAATTCGATTTCAAAATTCAAATGAATGTACCGGGTGAAAAATAAACCGGATTTTCGTGAAACCAAAAATATTTGAATCTAATTGAGAATATCTTTCCAACGAATCCGAAAAATCAAAATTTCATAGCGTGAATCAAAAGATACGTCCAGTTGAAAATTCAGAATAGTCGCTATGGAATTTTGGCCCTTAAAAATGGAAATTTTGCAAATGACCTCGGTTTTCGACGAAACCACTTTTGTTGGATCCGTGATGTCAAGTAATTGCTGGATTCCAATTTTCATAATTTTTCGAATCAATATGTGAGTATGGCAAAGGGAAACGCGTTTGAGCAGTTTAGTTGATTTTAATCGACTGGAAAATGGCCATTTTTCAAACGGTCTCATAATTTGATGAAACTAGTTTTGTTAGGACCGTATCGTCAATGCGAAGCCAGAAAATATTTTTCGGGAATTTTTAGAGTTATTGTGTAGCCACGGTAATTTGAAATGTACGTTCAAATTGAATATATAATGATTTATATTTTAAATTGAATGAAAACCGATCGAAACGGTCAAATTGGCTTACCAGAAATATCCCATTGTGTTCGGAATGTGGGTAATACGCTAGAGACGATAGTCGTTGGGTCTCGTTTTGAGTTCGAATTGAAAAGTCAACTTTAGGGAAAAATAAATAATAATTAAATAAAACTTTATAACCCTAAAGCTCTCTCTCTCTCATCTCTCAACTCCGAAAACTGAAAGAAAAACAAAAATATCACGAGACAACGCACCCCCTTCTAGATCCACCGTCGACCCCGTCACCCATCACGCCTCCGACCATCAAACGCCGCTCCCCTTTCTTCCTCCGCCTCCTTCCTCTCCTCTTCTAATCGACGACTTCCCGAATCCCAGGCGCCATCGAAGGACCTTCCAACGCCGTAGACCCGAAGCTGGACCTCGCCACCGCCTTCAGGTGCAGCGCCGCCCTCCCCAATCATCTCCGCCCTCCTCAAGCCGACGCCGACAAATTGCAACGCCCCACCTCCTGTAAGCTTATATTATTTTATTTTTATTTCTTTATTTTATTTATATAATGTGATTAGTTTTATAGAAAAAAACAAAAAAATTCGATTTTTATATATTGAATAGCGAAGGAAAAATTCAATTTTTATATATTGAATAGCGAAGTAAAAATTCGATTTTTATATATAGAATAGCGAGATAAAAGTTCGATTTTTATATATGTAGTGAATACGGACAACGAAAGTGACAGAAGCCCAGAATGACGAAGATTTCTGCATAAGGAGAGTCGAGGCGTTTGGATTAGCTAGTTGGTGAGAACTTCTCACTTTTAATTTAATTTTCTAGTTAAAATATATATACTAGGATGCAGACGGTGTTTAGTAGCACCCGACACCCGTCGTCCATAGGCCGTGGACGGCTTGTATGCTTGTTTGTTTGATTTTGATGTGTAGTTGATTGTGTGATGTGATGTGTAATGAAATAAAATATTTATACAGTTGAAATAAAATATTTTATAGTGGAAAATATTTTATAGTTAAAAATAGATTTTTTAACGTGTATATGAAATGAAATAAAAATAAACAAATCGGACGATTTGTTTATATACACAAATTTGACTGATATTGATTAGGACGGTAAATTTTACACATCGCCCAACTGCAAAAATAAAATCTGTGTTTGATTGTTTGAAACCCCACACGGGTATTGGGGTGATATATGACGTACACTAATCCCAATAATTAGTTGTATGTCGATCGATTGATTGACAGACTGTTATAAGCGTTGAATATTTATATTTGATGCTTATGTAGCGTAGAATGCACTTTGGATGATGGTTGATTATTTTTCGTTGTTGGTATATACATGCGTGGTATGGAAGTCCGTAGAAATAAAATCTGTGGTAATTGATTGGGCCCATTCCAGTTTTGAAATAGAATATTTGAAGAGGACTATTTGAATAAAATATTTGAATAGAAAATTTGAAAAAGAAATATTTGAAATAGAATATTTGAAAATAGAAATATGAAGCCGTGTTGATTAGATTGACGCCATTTTGACGTGAACGATATTTATATCGATTTTATTCATTTTATAATGAATATCGAAAGTGATTTCAAAATCTGATATTTTGAAAAGAATTGAAATTCGAACGAAAATGAATTGAAATGAATTCGAATGAAATTGAATAGAAATGAATTCGAACTGAAATTGAATGGAAATGAATTTGAATTGAATAGAAATGAATTCGAATTGAAATTGAATTAATTTGAAATTCAAATTGAATTGAAAACGAATTGAAATTGAATTAAAAATCGATTTGAATTGAAATCAATTTGAAATGAATTTAAAACGAATTTGTAAGGGAACATTCAATCTTGATTTGAATTTGAAAATGAAGTTGAAATCGTTTCGAAAATGAATTTAAAACGATTTATTAAATACGTTTTAAAAGGAAATCACGAAGTATATATTATATATATAATATAATGGCCTGAATAGAATGCGCCGCGCTGCGGTAGTTCGTGAATTTCGACCATTGACTTCGAATGGATATTGTGGGAGATCCGACCATCGGATTCTCCTAAAACCGGAACCGTTGGGTTCGTATCGAAAAGAGCTTTCTAACGAATATTAGAAATTAGAAATCTAACGGTTGGATTTGGAATTATGTCCAAATCAAATTTGGAAAAGGTCGCTGTAAGTGCAGTTCGATGGCCGTTGATGGAAATCGACTGTACGGGCCTTGATAAAATTATTAAAAATAGTAATAATTCGTGTAAAATCATAAGAAATGATTTGGGAAGAATTGGGGTTGGGAAATTTAAAAATTGATTACTCGGTAAGGTTCGTTAATCCCGACTAGTTTGGATAAACCAAAATTTGGTTTGAATTGATTTTCAAAGGATGATTAAAGAATAAATTTAAAGGAATTTTTCTTTGATAAAATTAATGGGAATCTTTCCCTAAAAATGTGAAATTTAGAAACCAACTGTAGGTTAGCTAAGCAGAACGGTTCCCTGGGTATTGATCTGATGTTGGTTTCGGCCTTCGGGGTTAATATTTGGGGAATTATTCTTTTGTTAATTTACGGTTAGTGACTGATGAATTGGAATGAGGCGTATGTTGTGTTTGTGTAACACTTGGTTATAATATACGCGAGTTATTCGAAAATATCGGGTTTATCCCATTCTGAATAACTGATACGACGATAAGTCGAAGATGAAGACAGTGGTTGAAGACAGGAAGTCTTCACATCGTTTAGGTGATTACTGATGATCTTGATTGGGCTGTACACCCAAGAAGATGGAAACAGTTGGTGATCGTCCATATGTAATTGGAGATCGATGGATATGCGGGGTACTAGGTGCCTCCGGTTTCGTTCAGACCCAGAACGAACTTGTAAATAGACTGTGTGTCTGACATTGGATTTTAGTCTGTGTGATTGATTTCTATTAAAACGCCCTTCTCTGAGACGTACGAGCTCAGGGGTTATATATTGATTGATATCAAACGCATAGAGTGAATTGCCTGTATGGCATGCCTAAGTGGCAATTGATCAAGGCTTCTATTGAAAAGCAAAATCTTGTGGTGGATGATCAAAGCACGGCCTTTGTGGCGTAGCTTTGTGTAGCATGAATTCGCGAGCCTCACACCCCGGTTGTGAACCAAAAACGGGAGAACGACCTCAGGGAGGACATGCGTTTCTTTCTAGCTAGAAGTGGCATCAGTGGTTTTACATGCCTTGATGAGTTTGACTTATGTGGTTGTTGCTGTTGCGAGGCGCCTCGGATATATCGGTGACTATGTGAAGCGGATGGAGTCATTCGTTGGCTCGTTTGCGCCCCATAGGGCGGGGAGACGTAGTGTTCAGGATTTCATCTAATCCACATCGGTGGACCGGCCCTGTCGCTCCAAGGGTCGATGCGTTCTGATCTTGAGACATGGTAGGCTAGATTGTCTCGAATCAGTAGAGGACTATCTTTTGCCTTGGTTCACAGACGGAAATCCAATTTCCAAATACGTGACATTTGCGGTTTTGATTGTAGAGCATAGTATGGCAACATGATATATGGTACCCATGCCGTCTATGATTGATACTTATGATTTGAAGTTGTTTTATACACTATGCACTTATAATAGTAACACATGATTTGTTTTAAACGTACTAAGCATGTTTGGCTATTATAAGGGAAAACCCTATTCCCCGGCTTGCGTTGCATTGTGTGATAGGACCTGGGTCTTGTAATAGCTTCATTTTTCCAAAAAGCATTGCGCTGTTTTGTTATATGCACTGGTATTCTTGGGAGGAAACCCGTTACGTGTTATATGGCGTGGTCCCTTGATATATCTGATTTAAAGTATAGTTTTAAATAACTATTTTAATTCTCACACCAGTCACATGACTGACTTGGAGTTTATTGTTTTAACCTAAACTCTGGGTGCCCTTATTTTGACACGGGCAACTAGTAGTTTTGGTTTTGTAGATTTATATTCACAGCATCCTGGTTTACATCTGGAACGATACTCGGAAAGCTTTATATCCGTGTATTACTTCTAGTTGTGCATTGTATTATTTTCCGCTGCTATGTAATGTATTGTAATCTCTAATATTTTCTATGTAATATTTATTTATTTATACTCTGTATATTCTTGTATTCTGATGGAATTGTTGTACCGTCTGCGTTCTATTTTGTCGTGTTCTCAAAACAATCAGGCGTTTCGAACGGTCTAGTTCAGTTTAGCGACTGATTCGGATCGAGCGAAATTCCTTGTTGTCACACAATTTATATTTTTATAAGTATAATCATGTATTGATAAATGATGATTGATTGCTGTGTGTTGACTGTTTGGTTGAATTGTTGATTTATTGGTTGAAATTATAGATAACGATATATATATAAATCGTTAATCAAATATTGATTCTGTTTATCAAAACATTTCATATTGAAATGAAATCGATGTTATTCATATTGTTTAACATCTGTGGATGTAGGGAAACAGGTTGGAGGGATCCAACTGGATTCCTCAATATTTACGATACTGTTTGTTTTCATATATTGTGATATATGATGTGATATAAAACCTGTGATTGATTATGATGACACTGATCTGTTTAATTGGTATTTTAAATGCCATAAGTAATATTGAAATGTAAAAAGGGAATATTCAAAGTGTATTTTGAAAATGAAATATTTATAGGAAATAAATAGGATATTATACAAGGAATATTTATTTGGAAAATGAATATAATTATAAAAGGAATATTTATTTGGAAAATAAATATAATTATAAAAGGAATAAATATTTGGAAAGTAAATAGAATTATAAAAGGAAATATTTGGAAAATGAATAGAATCTTACGTTAGGAAGGTTTAGACCCGTGCTTTGCACACGGGTGTAACATGATATTGATTTAAAGTTTAATAGAAATATGTTTTAACAGATAAATTAAGGAGAATAATTTATAAACAATGTTTATAAATTAAGGAAATATCTATCATTTGATAAATTGAATATATAAATTTGAATTTATATAGAGAAGTAAAATCGGTTTTAACACCTATAATAGAAATGCAATGTGAACGTAGTGGTTATAAAGAAATTTGCAATGAAATTATAAATGTTGGAAATGAAATAAGATTTGTATAAATAATTCTGCAAATAAAAATAAAAATAGAATTTAGGTTTGAGATATTGTTTTTACATAGGAAATCAAATTGTTTTGATTATATATAGAAATATTATTCACATTCTATGTGAAAAATTAGATTAAAGTAAATATTCTGCAAATAAAATATTATAAAGGAATTTAGGGTTTGAATTAGGAATTTAAATGGAATTACTAAAATTAGAAACTGACTGAAAATTAGTCGAGTTGAATGGCTTTCTAGGTATCGATCTGATGTTGGTTTCGGCCTTCGAGGTTTATACTTAGGAAGTTGTTCTCTTACTAGTATACATTCAAAAACTGATAGAGGTGGGAAGATATTGGTGCATGAATCAAAAATGGAAACGTTTTCCAAAGTTAATAACGTTCAAATTTCAGAAAATAAGTAATATATGAATATATGGAAATGATAAATGGGAAATTGGGAAATGAAATGATGATTGATCGGTAAGATTTCTATTTGGGAACACGACCGTTGTTTGTACACATGTTTTCCTTTGATAGTTAAATCACCGACTATTAAAAGATTTTGACCATTCCGTTGTCAATATGGAGAGACCGGGATCAAATATATTATCTGAAAACCACTCCATATGGCATTAGTGTTGCGAATCAAATATGATGAAGATAATTGAAGACGAAGTTACGAAAGGGCTATTCAGTAAATCCTAGGTAGAAATTGCCTAAGATGGATTTACAGAATAGTGCCTTCGGGTTGTCCAGTCCCAAGACGAATTGAATGGACGAATGTCTGACAGAGTATATCTGGTAGATTGCGTAAGTTGATTGTTTCAAACGTATTTATGTTGGGGGCAGAGGAATTCGTTTCTATTAGCTTATACCTGTGGTATTTTTGTGGAAATCAATTTGTGATTTGACGGGTATGACGATGTGACATTCAAAGTAAATGAAATATGATCTGTTAAAGATACGTTATGACCTCAAGCCTCGTCAATCAGGAAATGACAAAAATCGGAAAGGCAACATGGCTAAGTGGGTCGCACCCAATTAGGGTATATTGTTACCATCTAGAGAATATTCATATTTGTTACTTCTTTCAATTCTGTATCACCCGGGAGTGGTTATGTTGGTATACCAACCGTAAGGTGACAATATATTCGGAGCATTCAAGCGAAATGAATGGCTGGTTATGTATGGTTGGGTTACAAGATGTTCTTGTTGAACTCCAATGTATCGCTTCTAGAGTACACTGATCGGAAGGTGGTTCCATACCTTGTCATAGTTGGAATTCATTATCCAATAAGAACCTACGATTTTTGATTATATATTATGTATGTAGAGCGTGAGATGAAAGTGTTCTACTAGATTGATATCTACTTGATATAGACATTATTATAATATTAAAAAATATTGATCTTAATTATCGTAAGGTAAAAACCATCTGTATTTATGTGTGGATCGGTCTTACGATTATCATTGCTTTTGAAAAGGATTTAGAAAAGTTAAACCAAGTGTTTGGAGTTTACTCACACCAGTCGCATGACTGACCCAGAGTTTATTTTGTTTTGTTTTCCCTAAATTCTTGGTTGCCCAATTTTGTACGGGCAGTCCAGTAGTCGGGATTTTACAGATACTTGGAGAGCTGGAGCAGGAGGCGTCAGGATTACATAGCTTTTTTATCTCAGTTGTGCTGTAAGTGTTGTACTCTGATAATAGTACTGTATACCAATACTATTTTATTCCAAAGTTATGTTATATAACATATTTTATTCGTTCCGCTGTGAGATTCATGTTACTCTGATGTTGTTGTAGTTGTGTTCTTCTTCTTCTGTTCTAATTTTCCATCTAATCTATTCTCACCCTCTAACTTATTTCTATTGACATTCCAGTATTTTCGAATCTTGGATAGTCGACATTGATTTAATGTCAATTACCAAGGTCGCAAATCTCCTGGGTCGTTACACCATCGCAGGATTTGTGGTAAATATTCGACTCCAACCTATGGTATTAAATCATTACCATAGTAAAAATTTATTTGCTATGTTCGCCACATTGACAGGTTCAACCATCCTTGATCGTATTGCCGTCTAAGATTTTGTAAACCCAGTACATGTTTGCATTTGTTAGGTTTGTTATTTCTTTTTTCCAATCCATGTATCATGATTTGAAATTCCGGTTATACGTCAAATTTAAAATAAGAACTTTTATTAAACTCTCTTTTAAGTTACAAATAAAAAACCATCTATCCTTAAAAAACAAAAACATGTCTTAAAAAATAACTCTTTTCATAGTTTTAGACAGAATGCAAATACAATAGAGAATACATAGTGACATACATCCTATTAAGCTCAAATTTAACTTTCCTAAAAAAAATGTTGAATATAAATTTGGGGGGTGCTATTTCAAACATGTTTTTGAGGTGGTTTTCTTTCGAATATCAAACCTGGAAATAAGTGGTGGATCCAAATTTTCGCTTTTGAAATTGTGGTTCTAAGTTTTGTACATTTTGTTCTTGTTCTGTTTATTGAATTTTGTTTTTGTAATTACAATAAAAAATTAATGCCATGTTGTATATAAGATGGAGGAGGAGGAGGAGGAGAGTTGTTTATTTTGAGGAATGTTTTTTTTAGATTTTTCATGTGTTTCTTAAGTATTGTTAGAGACATGTTTTTGTGAGATACACTGAAGTAACCTAGTTTGTGGTACTTTTATTTCTCTTTCTTGATTTTGGTTCTCTATGGATCTCCCTTCTTTATTCGCATTGCAAAGTGAATTTAACAATTTGATATGACTGTTTGAGCAAGTATTTTCAAATAAAGTCTATACTGAGTTGATTGAATTGGAGAAGGATTTCATTTTGCATTTAATTTCCGAATATAAATGATAATATATTCAATTATTGTGTAAAATTCAAAAACATTTTGCATTTGCTGATTTTTCTTTAATAAAGATGCAAAAAAATTTTGATCGGTGTCATGGTATTGTCCTCGTCCCCTCCAAAATTAGGATGCAATCGCTGGTTCCAGTGTTTTGGACGATTTTTTGAGAAATGATTGAAATAGCATATAACAAGTCTTAATTCTATCACGGATCAAGTTGCTTGAAACATATTCAGTGATAAAATAGTCGTATGAGGTTGCACAGCCTGTTACTACTTTGATAGTAGATATTCATTATACGTTACAAAATAGAGTTTAGAGTTAAAAACAAATCTGAGAAGTCATCAGATGTGGATGGATAGTGTACCCTAGGTTATACCCTGAATTACAAAATATAAAATTTAGTACAAAACTTTGTATTTTTGAATTTCAAGCGGAAAATATCGATAGTTAGTCCATGTCGTCTAGGTGGCTTTGATTACTGGATCAACACTTACAGATCATGGTTGATCCCATATACTTTGGTCTATATTTTGTCACAAACTTTAATTACATTGGTAAAAGCCTAACAATCAAGCTCTGATTGTTTTCATACTGCCACCCAGTTTATTTATCTGATAATAGTGGTTTTCCTTATGGGAAAATTTGCGATCATCTAATGAAGTAGAACACTCAGTATATAGAGTTTTTAAAACCTATTTTCAATTAATTTAGTTTTAAAACAAAATAGTTTGTGTACACTCAGATACGTGTAACACCTATACATAATACCAAGAAAATGTCTATATTTTACTACTTGTACTATTATTTAGTTAACAATTGTCATAACTACATGTTTTAGCAAACAAAGGAACTGCCAAATGCAATTTGTGGCTTTGTACGTGTTAACAGTTTCAAAATCATTTTGGAGTTGGGAAGAATGTCACTAGAGAAGCACTCAGATAGGGGATGTTTCTTTCTAACTACAGAAATTGTAACACTTAGATCAGACTCGCTAGTCTTTGACTTTTAGCTATTGTGACACCCCACGTCCTTTAATGTCACTCACAAAGGGAATGCATTAAGTTTCTGAAGCATTAAAGATAAACAAACACATAATTTTACAAGACAGACTTAAATAAGATAGCAACGAAATTTAAATTTTTATTTCAAACATAATTCATACAACGTGGTCCAAAATGCCATAAGTCTCAAAAACCATTACAACAACATAACTTCTGTCTTTTAACATCATAGTACATAAATGCTTAAAAGAAAACATAACTCCCCAAATAAAACAACAAAGACATAGTAGAGATAAAAACTTGAGCCATACTTCGAAAGTAGCTCTAGCAAGATGATATCTGAGTCCTGACTAAGCCTGAGTGTTTCCTCCCTGAGAACCTGGAAGGACCGAAGAAAGAAGAGGAAACAAGAGGGTCAGACATAAAGTCTGGCGAGTCTACTGACTTTTAGCAAGTAAATAAATAAAAGTAACATGACAGGCATATAAAGTGGATAAGAGAGATTACTACATATATGGCAGGTGTGACAAGGTGGACAGGATAAGGTGTAAACGCTTCTCTAATGAATACTCTGCATTATTACTAGTACAACCAGAATGAGATGATCACTTTTATTATAAGGCGGTAGACTTAGGGAACACATCCAAACATACCCTAACTACTCCAATCGATCGGCTCCCTACTCCGTAGATACCTTGTGCTGGCCCCACGGTAGGAGGTATCACTTCCTAAAGTGGAAACCCTTGATTTTCAATGATGTGCACAACCATATCTATTGGTGTCACGGTCGTCTTATCCCCCTCTTCCCGGCTCACGAACATACATGGCCGGTTGGTTTGCGCCGCCCACATCGTCCTCCACGTTTGGATCTCTTATAATCAGTTAGTAAGTGTGTCCCCTCTCCGCCTAGTATGGAGTACTTTTATTTGATACCTACTCCGGATTACTGACTAAATAGGTCCCATAACATATGTTACGAGCTCTCCCTTTTGTCTTGTGCCCCCACTAGGTTTCCACTAACTATGTATACCATTAGGTGTCTTTAATTACATAGCCCTAAACCAGTTATGCTTACCCTAAAAGGTGTCTTTAATTACATAACTCTATTATTTCCTTCGGTTATGCATACCACTAGGTGTCTTTAATTACATAACCTTATCGAGTTAAGTTTGTGGGCCTATATGTAAATATTACCCATTTCTCCAGATTTTCTTAACCCATCCATTATCCAATCAATTTATTTAACTCTAACTTTAGTTCATAATCATATAATACCTATGGATTAGATTTGGTTAAGTAGTCCAATTCGTTACCATGTCCATTTATGGTTTATAATGGGCTAGACCTCCCACGTTATGCCAACAAAGTGTGGATGCTAGATATGCCAGTCGGGTCCGGGCAATTGTATTCCACGGTTGGGCCTAACCTCGTGCCTTAGCCCGATTCGTATTTGCGCACATAGACCTCCCACATTAGGTTCAACATTAGTGGCTGCTAGATATGCCGGTCGGGTCCGGGCAGACTTCCACGACTAATGCAACCTAATCTCGTGTCATAAGTGCCATTATAATTTCTAATTGTAATTAATAGGCATTCCATTATTAACTAATTAATGAATTAATTAAACCTTTCCCTTTATAGGTGTTAATGCCCACTCTACCCAATAGTTCGAATTATATGTCCAAAAATGTTCATATTCAAATTATGCCAATATTAACCCTTTTTCCCCCGTTCCCTAACTAGTGCACTCATAAATTGGCGGCATGCCTAGGCTAGACAATAGCCTAGTAATAAACGATATTAGGGGAAATAATGGGAATATAACCAAAGTGATCATTTTAACATAACTTGGCATAAACATAAACTAGCATGGTGATAAGATGGACATATAAGCATAAAACTGATGAACTTGTGGCAATTACTTGTTCTACATAACTATGATGTCATAAAAAGCATAACGAGATCTTAATTGACCATTTAGGTGTCCAATTATTTAGATCCAACATAATTATAATCTGGTCGCAAAAAAGGGATTTAACATAATTAGGATGACATAGTAACATGTTTAAATCTAAATATGGATTCACATGTCCAATTTACAACATATCTAAATTGACCACAATATGATAGGTGAAAGGTGATTTACATAAAGAATTGGATCTAAACAATATTGTAACTGTCCGAATTAACGGATTTACATTAACCACAATACAATTACAATTCAAGATCCACAAAGGCGACATAATAGAATAACCACAATTGCATTGGATCTAGAAAAATAGATCTATCATGACATAGTATAAGATTTAACAATAGCATAGATTCATAGTTTACAACATATCCAAATCACTGTCCTACACAATTTACTTTTAAGTACTCAAATCTAAAAGTAACTAGAAACTCACTGTGTTAGGATTAGAAAAGAGATAGAATGGATCTTGAATCTCTAGATTTGATTTGCAAAACTGATAGTTGTTTGAAGAAAACAGATTCAGTTTCAGTTCGCACACCTGCAGCATTTGGCTCCCATGATTTCCAATGAAGAAAATAGGAGAATTGGATACATATATATAGCTACTAGGCCTCCTGAAACCAAATGCCACATCAGCCCTAGGGGTGTCAACACCCCAATGGGTGGGTCGACACATAGGTCGACACCCCTTAAGAGGGCTCGACCACCTAGAGTAGGAAATTTGCTACCTTGACGAATTTTTGATTTTCGAACTGTTCTGGATAGGGTCTGACTCATATCTGACTCATATGTGACTCATATGTGTATGTATGTTCTTTCTACGCGTATACAAACTTAAAACCCTCATAAGTTCTCCATATGTTGTCCATTTTACGCAAACCAAATGTCTATCTTGACCAAAATTTCGAGATGGACGCAACGGCGTAGTCTGTTTCCCTTAATTCTGAATATTAATTTAATTATTATTTAATTTATCCTCTTTAAGGTTAACAAAATTACGGGGTGTTACAGGTGCTATCTAATCTGATATTTTCTGCTGCTAGTGAGGGAACTATGTAAGTTTATGCTGACTCGGATTTTGCTTTTAATATAAATAGGATACATGTTGAAGTTTGGCTGAAGTTATTTGGCTCTTCTGCACATACTTCACTTCAGTAATGTTGTTGGGGACATTTATGAAATATGGTATGCATAGTAAAACCCATACTTCATTTCTTCTAATTTTGGTGAATTAATTCATCCTTTATAATTTAAAAAACATGTTGACTTTAGTACAAGTAGAATATGGATGACTATACAGAAATTCCCTTGCATTTTATCATACATAGAGACGGTCATGAAGCACAACTTTTATTCTGTAAGTTTTTCTTCGTTTCTCAGCATTTTATTTCCCCTTAGTAATTTGTTTTCTTCTTCTTTTTTACCTAATGCTACTTTATATGTACATTTAGAAGACTAGAACTATTTTATTTTGCTTCATATTTTCATATATAACAATTAACACTACATACTGCCGAATATTTATCAGTACCATCCATTCCTACATTTTTATATTCATCATATCATGACTTCTTAAGATTATGACCGCTTTATTCTTTGTAGCATGCAGAATAAAATATTTTGCTTCATGTCTGTCAAACACTCGTAAATAACTCAAATATGAAAATGTGATAACTTAGGTATGACTTGATTATAGTTCTGTTTTTTGACTTTTGGAACTTAATGCCTTACTTAGGTATGACTTAGGTATAACTTATATTTCAATATATTATTATATCGAAAATGTAACTTTTATTTCATAATCTATTTACATTGGGAAATGTAGATTCCTAATCATTCCTTTATTTCCTTTGATTACATTGAAAAATGTAAATCCTTTTATTTGCATATGAAAAAATAATAATCTCTATTTCATCCTTATTTACATTGAAAAATGTAGGTTTCTATATTACACCAAATACATATAAAAATGTAACTTCCTATTTTCCTTTTATTTACATTAGGAAAAATGTAACTTTTCTAATTCTTATTTACATTAAGCAAAATGTAAAACTTTTATAATCCTTATCTTATTATATTAAAAATGTAACTTTCTTTTATAACAAACTTGGAGGTGAAAATATTCATTTCATTATTAACACATAACGGTGTGAAAATAACGTCAATTTCTAAGTTATCCATTTATATTTTAATGTGGGCCAGACCTCTCACATTAGGCCTACAACTTGTGGATGCTGGATAGACCGGTCGGTTCCGGGCAGACTTCTCCCACAAGTTGGGCTTAACCTCGTGTCTTGGCCCAATTTGTATTTGCGCACTTGGACCTCTCATATTAGGCCTAACATTTGTGGCTGCTGGATATGCCGGTCGGGTCCGGGCAGACTTCCACCACAAATGTGACCTAACCTCGTGTCCAAGTACAATTTTAATTAATTATTATAATTATTCTACTAAAAAATATTATTTTAAACTGTTTCTCATTTCAAAATCTCTTAATTTTGGAATATTCTATATTTCCAAAATAACTTGATTTCCAATAATATAACTTACCCTTTCAAATCTTAATTAAACTTGGGACTTTCTCAATTATTATATTAATAATAATAATAAACCTTTCAAAATGTCTAATTCTGAGTCTAATCTTCTTATCTTAACATATTAACAGTAAAGATAGAATCTTTTTAATTGTGTAATAAAATGAAATTTTCTTTAAATCTTAATTGCACAAAAATGTAAATTTTCTTGTCTTAACTCTTATTACATGAAAATGTAGTTTTCGTTTTTAACTCTTATTACATTCCTTTTTGATGAATACTAATTACATAGAAATGTAATTTTACATAGAAATGTAATTTTACCTGTCAACACATTCTATTCAATGTTTTAAACAAATATACATTCTTTTTAATGAATCCTAATTATCATTAAAAATGAAAATTACATGTTAACAAGTTCTCAAACAAAGATTCATTCTTTTAAAATGACCAAAACTGATAAATTTGCCTAATTCCTTTAGTGTAAACAAAATGACGAATTTGTCTAATTCTTCTGATGTAAACAAAATGTGATGATTTTATCTAAATTTTTTTATAAACAAAATATGTAACAACCCTAATTTTTGGGGCCAATTTAAAATTTTATTTTAAGTAATTTTGATGAGTTTTCGATATTTAAAATAATTTATTTTAAATAAAAATGATTGAAAATTGATTTAAATCGAAGTTAGAATGAATGATTTAATTTTAATTATAAAAAGAGTTAGAAATAGCGTGGTAGTTTGAGAAGTCAAACTTGAACTTTGACTGACCATACAGGATGCAAAATTTAACGGATTTTAGTGAAACCAAAAATATTAGAATCTATTTAAAAATATATTTCTAACGAATCCGAAAAATCGAAATTTCATAGCGGGAATCAAAAGTTATGCCCAAATTAAAATTTAGAAAGGTCATTACGAAATTTATAAAGGCCAAAATGCTACTTTTTGCATATGAAGGAATTTGGACTCAAAACCACTTCCATTGAGTTCAAAATGATGTTTCTGCATTGAGATACAGTAAACACTTATATATTTCGAGTTTCGAAAATTATTTGTTTAAAAATGTATTTTTAATGTTAAATATATACGCCTTGAAAATAGCCATTTTTCAAATAGGCTCAGAATTTAACGAAAATAATTTTGTCGGGTTCGTATCGTCAAAAAAATGCTAAAAATTATTTTTTGGTAATTTTTAGAATTAATATATAATTATAATTGAATTTTCAGTGTAAACCAACAATTTTTTACTTTAAAAATTCTTTAAAAATTCATAATGGCTCAGAACTGAAAGAAATTAATTTTCCTAGGTCCACAGCGTCAAAGCATAGCCAAATATATTTTTTGGAAATTTTCGAAGTTAATTTGTGACCCCGGTGAATTTTCATGTACGGTTAAATAAAAAAATTAAAGGATTTATATTAAAAATAAATAAAAAATGCTGTAAACTTTGAAATTGCACTTTGAAACATGTCCCATCGCGTTCATAAGACGTCAAAACCTTAAGAACGACAGTAAGCATGCCTAATTCTGAGTTCGGGCCAAAACGGGCCTTAATGGGTAATTAGTGAACATTATAATATTATAAATACTAGTTTAATCAAATCCTAAACCCTAATCTCATTTTGAACCAGCCGCCATCTATTGAAATCCATGGCCGAAATACTCCCTCCTTCTTCCAATAACATCTCCTTCTTCTTTCTGAATTAAACTCCAATCTCTACACCATATTGAAGCTCTCTTCCTCCTCTACATTTCTATACGGTTGGATCATCTTCACATGGCTCGAGGACCGAGAAACACGCACCCAAACCCACGGCCAAACAGCCCCACCGCGCCCCCTAGGCCCCACTGCACCCTACCCCATCCTAGGCGCAAGATCCCCTTGTAACACCCCGAATTTCGGTTAATGTTAAAATTCACAAATTAAAGAATAACTAATCCCAGATGTGGGAATTAGGGGAAACGGGCTGCGTCATTGCGTTCGTCTCAGAAAAATACGCGAAATAGAGTCCGAGTTTTCGAAAATCGGAGTCCGTATGAAGGAGATATGGACGAACGAAGTTAGGCAGAAAAACCGGAAACAGGCCAGAAATGCACTGGCGCACCTGTGAAGTGCGCCAGCACAAAAATACACTGGCGCACTTGGGAAGTGCGCCCGTGTCGAGCCAGAAACCTGCACAGCCTTCTGGCTTGACCCTGGCTGGCCTGGTGCACCTGGTTTGGCCCTTGGTCTTGTTTTGGAGGCTTGTGACGATTTTTGAGGGCTGGGATCTATCCTAGGGTTAATCTAATGGCCTAAAACACTACCTAATCCTATAAATAAGACCCTAACCCTACCCTAATTCATTCATAATTAAATCTAGTAACTAAACTATGGCAAAATGAAACTTGGTCATGGCCTCCACAAATCAAATGAAGAGAGTTGCAAGCTAATCAACCCCTAATCACCTTCTTCTTCATATTTGGCAACTAGTTTTACTTCATTGATTTGCTAATCTTGGTTTTGGTGAGTTTTTATGGCTTTAATAATCAATTGTTAAATTGATTATGGTAGGATGTGATAAGACATGGCTATGTTTGTGGATAAATGTATTTATGCAAGTTTGTATGATATGTGATTTGCAAGTTTTATGTTAAATGCAAGTTAAGGCCATGTTTTATGATGCAAAACACCATGTTAAACATTTATGCATATGTGACATGTTATGCAAACTATATGTGAGAATATATGCAAGTTATATGTAACATGATATGCAAGTTATGCATGTAATTTTATGCATGCTAAGTAGTTGGTGTTATGCATGTTAAGTATTTGATGTTATTCATGCTAAAGTATTTGATTTTATGCATAATAAGTATTTGATTTTATGCATAATGAGTATTTGGTTTTATGCATAATAAGTATTTGATTTTATGCATAATAAGTATTTGATTCTATGCATGATAAGTAAGTGGTTTTATGCATGCTAAGTGTTTGGTATTATGCATAAATCATGACATGCAAGTTTACCCTTTTAAATATGGTATATACATATGCAAGATGGCACCCTTATATGCTATGCATGTTTACCCTCCTTTAAGATGCAAGTCATATATGTAAGTTCGACATATTATGCAAGTTATGCTTACATGCAAGCTCAACATGTTATGTAAGTTATGTGCATATGCAAGTTATGTGTATGAGGGTATGCAAGTTGTGTGCATAGTGTTATGCAAGTTAAGTTTATGAGATTATGCAAGTTATGAGCATGATGTTATGCAAGTTATGTATATGTTTAAATGCGAGCTTAATGTGATGTGCAAGTATGTGAATGCTTATGCAAGTATATGAATGCCCATACAAGTATGTGAATGCTTATGCAAGTTATGTGTAGGCTTAAATGCATGTCTAACGTGTTATGCAAGTTATGAGAATGCTTATATGCAAGTTCAACATGTTATGTAAGACATGTGTATGATAATGTGCAAGTTTGGGGTTAAATGTGGTTGGGTTAATATATGCTCATATATGCAAGTTGACATCCTCTTAACCCATGACAAAGTTGTATGCTAAACCCATGATATTTGTGATGATCTTCCCCTTATTTATGTCATGAAATGAGAACGATTTACGTGGGGAACGATGGGGTTGGTAAATAAGTTAATAAGTGAATGATTGGGTATGATTAAGCATACCATAAAAATAAATTACCATAAGTGGGAATTTACCTATTGAGTTAGGTCTACCCATGTTATGGAAAACTTGATATTAATTAGGGATAATTAATATGGGGGTGATTAATTAGGTGTAATTAATCGACTAAGACACGAGGTTGGACTCATTTGTAGTGTAAAACTGCCCGGACCCGACCGGCTTAACCAGTTGCTACAAATGTCAGCCCAATGTGAGAGGTCTTAGCCATAAATTAAATACGTGATTAAGGTAAAGACACGAGGTTAGACTCTGTTATGACGTAAGACTGCCCGGACTCTACCGGCTTAACCAGGCGGTCATAACAGCCAGTCTAATGTGGGAGGTCTTTATGGGAGATCACGGTCTTAATTAATTAAGAAACACTTAACCATATTAGCATGTACTGGGACATGAGGGGTTAAGTGGGTGCCTTGGGTGGCATGTAGTAACTAGTGGGGGTGCCTTGGGTGGCATGAGAAAACTAGTGGGTTGCCTTGGGTGTCAATAGAAAATACGATTAGAATACTTAACCATAGTGGAACATGTAACTAAACATGAATAAAGGGTTAAGTAAGTGCCTTGGGTGGCATGGGGGAATTAAGTAAGTGCCTTGGGTGGCATGGGGGAATCAAGTAAGTGCCTTGGGTGGCATGCGGAAATCTAGTGGGTGCCTTAAGTGGCAATTGTAATATAATTGGATGACTTAACCAAACCTTAACATGTAAGGGGGCATGATTATAAAAAGGGGTTAAGTGGGATGCACTAGATAAAATGACAAGCTTAAGTAGTAGCTTGTGGGGGCCCATTTCAACCAATATCCCAAACGTATCTTTGTGGGCTCGACCCATGTCGAGTGACGGGACACGCATATTGGGCTTGATTATAAGAGGCCAAAACGGGGTAGCGGTGGCAACGCAAGTCCAACGGGTTTCATATGCGTGTGTGGGCCCGGGCTGGTAGATAAGCCGTTGTTGCATCGTGTAGATATAAAGCCGTGCACCGTTGATAGTATTGGGTAGCCACCTTAGGGGAGTGATACACCCCACTGTGGGACCAGCACGGGTATCTACGTTAGGGAGCCGATCGATGGGGAGTAGTGGGTACACCTAGTAAAGATAGGGGCAGACGACACCTATGTAGGAGTACACGAAACTACTGGGTAAGATTACTAGGTACACCTAGTGGATGTAGGGGCAGACGGCACCTACGTGGTCAGTTATACACCTAGTGGAGGTAGGGGCAAACGGCACCTACGTGGTCAGCTAGAAGTACCAGAAACTACTAGTTATATTTTCTAAGTCTTTAAGTGGGATCAACCTTTAAGTAGGAATTACTCTTGGTGGGTAGAACTGGTGTGGTGCAGTGTAGGAATTACCCTTGGGTGGGTAGGTCTGGGGTGGTGTAAGCTAGTAATTATCCTTGGGTGGATAAATACGTCGTTTCGATTATCGTAGTACATCCTGTGTTTTGTGGACTACCTATTGTAGTCATTATCCCCAGAGGTACCGTATCTTGTTTATATCATACCCTAATTACTTTAATGGTTGTATTGTTAGGGTTATAGGACTCACTCAGACTTATGTCTGACCCCGTTGTTGTTTATCTTTTTTCCCCACCCTCAGGTTACCAGAGTGGACTTAGCACTAGTGGGCTTGGACCAGACCGCTATATCTATCTTTTGGGGCTTGGACGATAGAAGTAAAGCTCAGTTTATTTTTTTGGCTATTGTCTATGTAATGGGATTATGTACTTCTATTTTATCAGGATGGATATTATGTACTTGACTCTTGTTATGGTTTTGTGATGTAGCCAAACATGTTTTGTTAATGAAATGATGATTTAAATTTTCAAGTATTACTTATATCTGTCCTGTTGTAATTTTTTCTGTTCTATACTCACTAAAAATACTCCACCAAAACTAAGGCATTCCCTTTGTGAGTGACCTTAGCGGGTGTGGGGTGTTACACGTGGTATCAGAGCTTAAGGTTACCGGAACAGATAAAATTTTTAGAAAAACTATTTTCTAAGAATATTTTTGGAAAGGAGTATTTTCAAAAACATGTCTTTTAAGAGAAAAGTTTTTGAAAGAAAAGCATAATCCCCAATAGCCATATCTATATCTTTCGAATTCTCCATTTTGAATCTCTTCCTTTCTCTCGTTTTGAGTTTCCCCTCCGCGTATAGATGATCTTTCTAAGATAGATAAGGATGGAAAACCACTTCAAGGGACTTAGACATTAGTCGGATTAGAAGTTGGTTTAAGAAGGAGGAGGACTGGTAGGTATCTATTGGATAAACGATGGGAGGAAGGCTCAAATAGTTGTTTGGTTAATGAAAGATGAAACCTCATTGGTGGGAGGTTACGAGTGGAGAATAGGGAAGAAGAAGGCAAGTGGTTATCCTTTTGAGAGGAATAGGACACCTTATTAGGATTGTTCAAAGAAGCAAGGGCAAGGTATGGAATCTTCTGGAGGGTAGTTGTATTCCCTCACGACTAGGGTACCAGAAGGGGATATGACCGTCTAGGTTGGAATTTGGATTTCTTTATCATCCGATTCAAGCTTTATTTGATTCTGATATATCGAGTTCGTTTATCCCACCATTGTTAGTTGAGTCACTGCACTTAGACACCAGTTTGGTAGATGATCCCTTAGTTGTTTCAAACCCAATTGGGCTCCATGATGTGTTTGGGTTTGAAAGTTTCTATACTTAGCGTTGAGTTTAGGTGTGATGCTTGTTGGGCTTCACGGGCTATGGGTTAATTTTGGGCATGGACTGGTTATCCAGTAGGGGTGCCGTTCTTGATTTTGAAGGGAGAGTTGTTAGGCTTATGACCCGCTTGGGTAACACTCTCGAGATCTCTTGCAATCCCATAGAATCTGTTATGCTAAGTTATCTAGAATCGCTTGACACGTCGGTCTAGAGTTTGCGAACTGTTAGAGCGGTCCGGGAATACTCGGATGTGTGTGAGGAGGTGAAGGGTTTACCTCCGGAGCAGGAAATTGACTTCCAAATATATCTGGTAGACAAAGCCAAACCAGTGTTTTGGCCAGTGTGCCACGTGGCTCCTCGTGAGAGGAGGGAACTCCACAAGTAAGTAGGCGATTTGCTTAAGAAGGGGTTCATAAGACGAAGTATATCGGAGTGGGGCACTCCAGTAGTTGTTGCCACGAAGGCGGATGGGTCCCTCAGACTTTGTGTAGGCTAAAGAGAGCTAAATAAACTCACAAAGAAGAATAGACACCCATTGTCGAGGATTGATGATCTCTTTGATCAGTTGGTTGGCGCTTCAGTGTTGTCGTGGTGGATTCAGCCACGGAGTTTCATCAGTTGAGAGTGGCTGAGGATAGTATAGAGAAGACTACCTTCAGGACTCCGGACGGTTTTTATGAGTGGCTGGTGATGCCATTTGGTTTGACGTACGCCCCTGCATATTTTGTTGGTTTGATGAGAAGGGTGTCCAAGGAGTACCTAAATAAGTTGTGATGGTCTTTGTGGATGACATCTTGGTCTTCTCTAGGAGCGAAATAAGTTTTCGTATGTGCTCAATAGGCTGAGCAAAGCCAGTATGGGATAAACGATGGTTTTGGAGCGAGACTGGCGAGGACATCCAGAGCTGGACAAGGGCTTAATTATTTAGCCGTTTTTACTAGTATCATCTCACGTAGGACGTCTAGGTTCGAAGGAGGCATCTCTTGGGTGTTTGTCTGATATTGGTTTAGGCCTTTGGGGCTTGCATTTGGGGGATGTCGAGTTCGACCAGGGTGGTCTGCGTGAGGGATGGATAGTTGTGACGATTTTGCATGGGAGAATATCCTGATTTTCTCTAGGAGTGAAGAAAAAACCTGCCCTATATCTTAGGGAAGTATTGGAGACTCCCCAGGCGCATAGTCTTAAGACAGCAAAAGTGAATAGGATTCTTAGCATCCTATGAGTTTGAGATAGCATACACCCACGGTAAGGGTAGCATGGTAGCAGACGCCTTAAGTAGAAAAAGGTTGTCCTCGAGTTTGTGGTTCGTTGAACGACGGAGCTTAGAGTTTATTTCTATGTTTGACTTTAGGCCTTCCGTTGACTTTGTACCCGGTTTGCTAGCCTCATTGGAGGTTAGGCCTACTCTTTTGGGGCTTTGGAGAAGCACAGAGGGACGACCCACAGTTGGTTGAGTTGGTAGAGAAGCTCATAAGGGGGGAGTCGTCCAGCCATTTGAGTAGGTACACCCTAGATGATAGAGGGTGCTTGCGTAGAGACGGTAGACTTTGTGTACCGCAAGACGAGGGTTTGAGGAAGGCTATTCTTGATGACGCACACCATTCTAGGATGACCATTCATCCCGGTGGGGGTAAGATGTACCAAGACATGAAGAGGGCTTTCTTCTGGGCCGGTATGAAGAAAGATGTGGCCGAGCATGTCGCTCGATGCTTGGTGTGCCAACGAGTGAAGACGGAGCGAAAGAAACCAGGTGGGTTGCTTCACCCATTGGAGGTTCCGCAATGAAAGTAGGACAGCGTCTCGTTGGATTTTATTGACAGGTTACCCAGATCGAGAAAGAGTAATACAGGAATTTGGGTGGTGGTAGACAGACTTACTAAGAACACCCATTTCATACCTGTGAAGAGTAAGTGGACTGCTCCATGGCTAACTTTTGTATATCTTCGAGAGATAGTTCGATTGCATCGGGTACCCTCTAGCATAGTGAGTGATCGAGATCCTATCTTCACTAGAGAGTTTTTGAAGAATTTGCAAGGGGCGGTAGGGACTCAGTTGTGTATGAGTACCGCATATCATCCTCAGACGGACAGCCAGACCGAGAGGGTGAATCATGTTTTAGAAGACCTTTTGAGGCTATGTATCTTGGATTTTGGAGGTACATGGGAGGAGCATCTTCCATTGGTGGAGTTGCCCGACAGACTTAGTAGTGTACATGATGTATCCCATGGGAGGAAGTGCCTACATGAGACCGCAAAAGTGATAGGGCCAAGTTTACTTAGAAAAGTGGAAGCAGAGCGTGATGCGACGATTCGACGAGCTCCTACTTGCATCCTTGGGTCAGAGATTTGGAAGTTGAGAAACAGAGAGGTTCAACTAATCAAAGTACAAAGGGGAGATGAAGAGAGTGACGCTACCTGGGAGACGGGAGCGAAGATGCGTTCGAGGTACCCTTTTCTTTCGGAGGGTATGTCCTTTTGCTTCTCCTTCATCGCATATCTTGTGCTTATCTTATCTTTAGTATGTCCTCTCGCTAGTACCTTTGACCTTTAGATAGGGTAAACCTATGGTTGAAACATGTGTTTGAGACATGTTATGGTTGATGGATGCAAGTGGATGCAAGTGTTTGCTAGTGGTTGCTCGTGGATGCATATACACACACTCTAGGCACTAGATCGGCTCAGTCACTTCATATTGCATATTGCATAAATTTGTGTGTAGGAAAATATATTTATGGATGTATAATGGTTGTGTTATCACATGGATGATGCATTTTGGTGAATGATTGTGCACTCATGTAGATATTGTATGTGTCGATAGGGTTCCCTCGCATACATAATGGATGCATGGCACTATCATGGTTTGCATATGTTCATACATTAGATAGGGAACATATACACACACTTTTTGCATATGCTCATACATCATTAGAAATTGTTTTAAGGACAATGGATGCCCGTGTTTGATGGATTGAGTAGATGGTTGTTTGGATGGTAGGATATGCATTCTCCTTAGCTTAGAGATTTCGGGGACGAAATCCTTTAAGGAGGGGAGAATGTAACACCCCGAATTTCGGTTAATGTTAAAATTCACAAATTAAAGAATAACTAATCCCAGATGTGGGAATTAGGGGAAACGGGCTGCGTCATTGCGTTCGTCTCGGAAAAATACGCGAAATAGAGTCCGAGTTTTCGAAAATCGGAGTCCGTATGAAGGAGATATGGACGAACGAAGTTAGGCAGAAAAACCGGAAACAGGCCAGAAATGCACTGGCGCACCTGTGAAGTGCGCCAGAACAAAAATACACTGGCACACTTGGGAAGTGCGCCCGTGTCGAGCCAGAAACCTGCACAGCCTTCTGGCTTGACCCTGGCTGGCCTGGTGCACCTGGTTTGGCCCTTGGTCTTGTTTTGGAGGCTTGTGACGATTTTTGAGGGCTGGGATCTATCCTAGGGTTAATCTAATGGCCTAAAACACTACCTAATCCTATAAATAAGACCCTAACCCTACCCTAATTCATTCATAATTAAATCTAGTAACTAAACTATGGCAAAATGAAACTTGGTCATGGCCTCCACAAATCAAATGAAGAGAGTTGCAAGCTAATCAACCCCTAATCACCTTCTTCTTCATATTTGGCAACTAGTTTTACTTCATTGATTTGCTAATCTTGGTTTTGGTGAGTTTCTATGGCTTTAATAATCAATTGTTAAATTGATTATGGTAGGACGTGATAAGACATGGCTATGTTTGTGGATAAATGTATTTATGCAAGTTTGTATGATATGTGATTTGCAAGTTTTATGTTAAATGCAAGTTAAGGCCATGTTTTATGATGCAAAACACCATGTTAAACATTTATGCATATGTGACATGTTATGCAAACTATATGTGAGAATATATGCAAGTTATATGTAACATGATATGCAAGTTATGCATGTAATTTTATGCATGTTAAGTAGTTGGTGTTATGCATGTTAAGTATTTGATGTTATTCATGCTAAAGTATTTGATTTTATGCATAATAAGTATTTGATTTTATGCATAATGAGTATTTGGTTTTATGCATAATAAGTATTTGATTTTATGCATAATAAGTATTTGATTCTATGCATGATAAGTAAGTGGTTTTATGCATGCTAAGTGTTTGGTATTATGCATAAATCATGACATGCAAGTTTACCCTTTTAAATATGGTATATACATATGCAAGATGGCACCCTTATATGCTATGCATGTTTACCCTCCTTTAAGATGCAAGTCATATATGTAAGTTCGACATATTATGCAAGTTATGCTTACATGCAAGCTCAACATGTTATGTAAGTTATGTGCATATGCAAGTTATGTGTATGAGGGTATGCAAGTTGTGTGCATAGTGTTATGCAAGTTAAGTTTATGAGATTATGCAAGTTATGAGCATGATGTTATGCAAGTTATGTATATGTTTAAATGCGAGCTTAATGTGATGTGCAAGTATGTGAATGCTTATGCAAGTATATGAATGCCCATACAAGTATGTGAATGCTTATGCAAGTTATGTGTAGGCTTAAATGCATGTCTAACGTGTTATGCAAGTTATGAGAATGCTTATATGCAAGTTCAACATGTTATGTAAGACATGTGTATGATAATGTGCAAGTTTGGGGTTAAATGTGGTTGGGTTAATATATGCTCATATATGCAAGTTGACATCCTCTTAACCCATGACAAAGTTGTATGCTAAACCCATGATATTTGTGATGATCTTCCCCTTATTTATGTCATGAAATGAGAACGATTTACGTGGGGAACGATGGGGTTGGTAAATATGTTAATAAGTGAATGATTGGGTATGATTAAGCATACCATAAAAATAAATTACCATAAGTGGGAATTTACCTATTGAGTTAGGTCTACCCCATGGGAATTTACCTATTGAGTTAGGTCTACCCATGTTATGGAAAACTTGATATTAATTAGGGATAATTAATATGGGGGTGATTAATTAGGTGTAATTAATCGACTAAGACACGAGGTTGGACTCATTTGTAGTGTAAAACTGCCCGGACCCGACCGGCTTAACCAGTTGCTACAAATGTAAGCCCAATGTGAGAGGTCTTAGCCATAAATTAAATACGTGATTAAGGTAAAGACACGAGGTTAGACTCTGTTATGACGTAAGACTGCCCGGACTCTACCGGCTTAACCAGGCGGTCATAACAGCCAGTCTAATGTGGGAGGTCTTTATGGGAGATCACGGTCTTAATTAATTAAGAAACACTTAACCATATTAGCATGTACTGGGACATGAGGGGTTAAGTGGGTGCCTTGGGTGGCATGTAGTAACTAGTGGGGGTGCCTTGGGTGGCATGAGAAAACTAGTGGGTTGCCTTGGGTGTCAATAGAAAATACGATTAGAATACTTAACCAGAGTGGAACATGTAACTAAACATGAATAAAGGGTTAAGTAAGTGCCTTGGGTGGCATGGGGGAATTAAGTAAGTGCCTTGGGTGGCATGGGGGAATCAAGTAAGTGCCTTGGGTGGCATGCGGAAATCTAGTGGGTGCCTTAAGTGGCAATTGTAATATAATTGGATGACTTAACCAAACCTTAACATGTAAGGGGGCATGATTATAAAAAGGGGTTAAGTGGGATGCACTAGATAAAATGACAAGCTTAAGTAGTAGCTTGTGGGGGCCCATTTCAACCAATATCCCAAACGTATCTTTGTGGGCTCGACCCATGTCGAGTGACGGGACACGCATATTGGGCTTGATTATAAGAGGCCAAAACGGGGTAGCGGTGGCAACGCAAGTCCAACGGGTTTCATATGCGTGTGTGGGCCCGGGCTGGTAGATAAGCCGTTGTTGCATCGTGTAGATATAAAGCCGTGCACCGTTGATAGTATTGGGTAGCCACCTTAGGGGAGTGATACACCCCACTGTGGGACCAGCACGGGTATCTACGTTAGGGAGCCGATCGATGGGGAGTAGTGGGTACACCTAGTAAAGATAGGGGCAGACGGCACCTATGTAGGAGTACACGAAACTACTGGGTAAGATTACTAGGTACACCTAGTGGATGTAGGGGCAGACGGCACCTACGTGGTCAGTTATACACCTAGTGGAGGTAGGGGCAAACGGCACCTACGTGGTCAGCTAGAAGTACCAGAAACTACTAGTTATATTTTCTAAGTCTTTAAGTGGGATCAACCTTTAAGTAGGAATTACTCTTGGTGGGTAGAACTGGTGTGGTGCAGTGTAGGAATTACCCTTGGGTGGGTAGGTCTGGGGTGGTGTAAGCTAGTAATTATCCTTGGGTGGATAAATACGTCGTTTCGATTATCGTAGTACATCCTGTGTTTTGTGGACTACCTATTGTAGTCATTATCCCCAGAGGTACCGTATCTTGTTTATATCATACCCTAATTACTTTAATGGTTGTATTGTTAGGGTTATAGGACTCACTCAGACTTATGTCTGACCCCGTTGTTGTTTATCTTTTTTCCCACCCTCAGGTTACCAGAGTGGACTTAGCACTAGTGGGCTTGGACCAGACCGCTATATCTATCTTTTGGGGCTTGGACGATAGAAGTAAAGCTCAGTTTATTTTTTTGGCTATTGTCTATGTAATGGGATTATGTACTTCTATTTTATCAGGATGGATATTATGTACTTGACTCTTGTTATGGTTTTGTGATGTAGCCAAACATGTTTTGTTAATGAAATGATGATTTAAATTTTCAAGTATTACTTATATCTGTCCTGTTGTAATTTTTTCTGTTCTATACTCACTAAAAATACTCCACCAAAACTAAGGCATTCCCTTTGTGAGTGACCTTAGCGGGTGTGGGGTGTTACACCCCTCCCTCCCCTTTCCGATGTGCCACTCTCCGATCGTCAGACCTCTGCACCTTTTGATCGCAAAGAGGAACCCTAAAGTTGAACCTCATCGGGATACTAACGGCTGATACAATTTGGGGAAGAAGAGGGTATATTCTCTTTTTATTTTTTTAATAATTTATTTTAAAAGGTTACTTATACAAATTAAAGCATAACTCATTCACACAGCGACGAAATCGAGCGATTTTCGATGCGTTGGAATCGTATTTCCGCGATCTACGCGATGGAACTGACAGGAACTGATTTAAAGCTCGTCTAAATTTTGGCAAATTGGAGAGCTATGGGTGAGAATTTCTAATTTTATTTAATTTAATTAATTATTTTATTGCTGTTAAATAACTGTTTATATATTATTTAATTAGATTTGCGCTGTGGTGAATTGTGATTGTAGTTGTGATGAATTGGGTTGTATTGTATTAGTTAGATCTGTTATTGTATTATCTAGATCTGATGAATTCAATAAAAATCATCATGGTTTGTAAATTGGATTAAACTAGAATTTTTAATCCAAATATATATATATATATATATATATATATATATATATATATTACCTTGGTTGTGGATTGGATTGGATTAGAATCTTTAATCCAAATAAAATATCATATTTTGTCATGTTTATTTTTTTGACATTAAACTGCTAAAATAATAGTTTATTATGAAATGTTATGTAAGGATTAAAATATCATTTTTATTTTAGAATGAATGTTAGACAAACATAACATGTTTAGTTAAAATATTTTTGTCTAAACAAAAATCAAAATTTCAGTTAGAATATAAAAGCATCATCTTAGTTAGATTATGTTATGTAATATAAAACATCATATTAGTTGGATTCAATTATGTAATATAAAAACTGTCAGTATAGGTAAAAATGTAATGTCAGTTAAATATGCCATGTTAATATAAAATATTCATGTTAGAGGAAATATCTTTTACATATTATAATGTCATGTTAAAGAAATTTGTCATTTATCTATAAATGTCATTTTTGGTTACATTTTGGAATGTCATATTTCACCGTCATTTTAGAAGCATTAAAATGATAGATTTGCTAATTCATATTTTACTGTCGTTTTGGATGCAGTAAAACAAGAAAAAAAGAAAAAAAAAATTATGTTATTTTTTTATTGTCTTTTTAGAGGTAATAAAAAGATAGAATTTTAAGGTTGCATTATGTTTTGTTTATTCAAAACATTACCATTTGTTAGAAAACATGTCATGTAAATTAAATGCCATTTATGTTAGATAACATGAAATGTTAGAACATAAAAATATTCTTTTTATGTTATTAGGAATCGTTAGAATTGCTAGACATTAAAAATATTTCTTTTATTGTTTGCTTGTAATGTTAGCAATATCTATATGTTGAAAATATTATTTTTAACATACTAGAAAAGAGGAAAAGAAAACATATATAAAAGTATGTTAGGACATAAAAAAATATATATTCATTTTGTTAGTAGCGTCATATGAGAATAAAAAAAAAAAAATTCATTTTGTTAGTAACGTCATATGAGAATAAAAATGCACATTTTGTTGGTAGCGTCATATGAGAATATCATTTTTATGTCAATGTGTGAGAATATCATTTTTATGTCAACATGTTAGAATATCATTTTTATGTCGACCTATTAGAATTATCATGTTAATGTTGACA
The DNA here is from genome assembly GCA_030737875.1 of Allium sativum. Lineage (NCBI taxonomy): Eukaryota > Viridiplantae > Streptophyta > Magnoliopsida > Asparagales > Amaryllidaceae > Allium > Allium sativum. The sequence goes on from CM060918.1 coordinate 55,879,727, forward strand.
TAGTAGAATTTGTCATCTTAAGGTTGATTTAATAGAATTATCATTTTATGAAATGCCAACATAAAATATTCATTTTAGGTTATGTTGGAACCGTGAACGTAAAATATTCATTTTATGTTATAATAGAACCGTCAACACAAAAATCACAATTTAGTTAGAATATTTTTGTGTAGAGAAAAAGTACATTTTTAATATAAAATGTTGCATTAGATAATAACGTCATGTTATGTTATTTAGAAATGAATAATTTCACCGTCATGTTATATTATTTAGAAATGAATATTTTTACCGTTATGTTGTGTTAATTAGAGAAACAATATTTTTACCGTCACGTTATGTCAGGTAGAAATGAACATTTTTGCCAATGTAAAGTAGTAGCGACAAAAATCATATTTTTGTCAATGTAAAATGTTAGCAATGAAATTTACATTTTATTATGTAAACGAAAGTATGAACTTGCATTGTAAATAAATTTACATTTTTATATGTAAACAAAGGTAGGCATGTGCATTGGTAATAAAGATCACATTTTTATTATGTAACTTAGAATGAGAACTTGCATTGAAAATAAAATTTTCATTTTTATTTGAACTAAAGATATAATATTTGCTATGCAAATAAAAATTACATTTTTTTTGTAACTATGATATGAAATTTGGCAAGCGAACAAAATTTACATTTCCCAATGTAGCTATGATATGGGATTTTCTATGCGAACAAAATTTACATTTTTATATGTAACTATGAATGAGAATTTTCTATGTAAACAAAATTTACATTTTTATAAGTAACTATAAATGAGAATTTTCATTGTAAATTAGAATTACATTTTTATTATGTAATAAAGTATGATATTGCATTGTAAATTAAAATTACATTTATATGATGTCACCTAAGAATAGAGTTTACATTGCCATTATAAAAAGTCAAGATCATTTTGGTTTTGCATTGAAAGAGATAAAAAAAAAAAGAAAAAAATTATTATTTTTGCTTGGCATTGAAAGAATAACAAAGTTATTATTTTCGTTACATGGAAATTAAACAAATAAAAATATATTCATTTGTATAGAAATGAAGTTGACACCAAAATATATTGCATTTTTGGTTAGGAGTTGAATGACACAGAAATACTCATTTTTGTTAGATTATAAGTGACGTACAAAAATATTCATTTTTGTTGTAATTGGAATTACACACAAAATATACATTTTGTGTATATGATATGTATAAAAAAAGAAAAAAAATCTTTTTGTCAAATGTGAAAGAATGAATAGAAAAAGATTACATTTATATGTAATGAAAGAATGAATAGAGATTTACATTTTTCAATGTAAATAAAGGATGAATAGGAATTTACATTCTATATGTAAATAGAATATGAAATAGACATTTACATTTTCAATGTAAAATAAAAGAATACATTTATTTACATTTATTTTGTAAATAGGATAAAGACAAGAATAATTTATTCACCATTAGTGTCAATAAACATGACATGAAAGAATAGGACATTTTATTTACATTAGTGTAAATAAAACATGATATAAGAAAAGGAAAAATTTTATTTACTATTTAGTGTAAATACAATACAAAACATAGAAAAAGTATTACATATTTTTGTTTGCATTTCTAGATGCAAACAAAATATAGAGAAAGAATTACATATGTTGTTTGCCTTTTTATATGTAAACAAACATAGAAGAAAAGGAATTATATTTCTTATTTGCATTTTTGGATCTTGAGAAATGTGAAATTCAAAATTTCACAAAAGCAGCGCTAAAACCTTATATGACCTAAAACGTCATTTTTATAAAACGAGTTATTTTTATTGAAATAAAACAGGATTAAAATTGTTATAAATTATTAATAACAATATGAAACGGGTTTTCAAAAATATATACGAGAATTATTTGGAAAGTCCGATTCTATCTCATTCCAAATAATTTGAACGACGTTTAAAATTCAAGAGTTGAAGACGACGATTGAAGACCGACGATCTTCATATCGAATGGACGACGACTGTTGATGCCCGTGATTGGAGTAGCTACCTTGAAGGGGCTACAGTGGTTGCTGTCCGGACGTAGTGTTGATTAGTACGGATTTGGCTTTCGCTCAGACCCAGAGCATAAGCTTATAAATGGATTGTGTGTCTGACATCGTACTCCATTAAATATCATGTTATTAATCTTCTATCGAATGTATGGATGTTTGGTGGCGGAGAATTTATTTTCTTGCTTAACACCCGTTCATATATTTCGGCAAAGGATTGGTAGTGTGATATGGAGTGACGATGTGGCATGCTAAGATGCATATGATCAAGGCTTTGTTGAAAAGCAGGCCTTGTGGGACGATCAAAGCATGGCCTGTTTGGACATAGCTTTGTGTACAGCGTGACTTCGCGAGCCTCACACACCGGTGGAGTCTAAAACGGGAGAAGGGAACGCAGGGAAAGCAGCACGTTTCTTTCTAGCTAGAAGTGGTGATTGGGTTTTAACACGGCCCAACATTTTACTTATGTGGATGATGGAATGAGGCGCCTCGGATGATAGGTCCTATAGGACCGGGAAACGTGTGTTCAGGAATAACTAATCCGCAACTCGTATGGTGGACCGGCCCTGCAGCTTTCCAAGGGTTCACTGCGGGGGATCCTGAGACATTAGCTAGAGTGTCTCGAATCGGTAGGAGCTCCTCCCTAGCCTTGACTCATGATGGAAACCAAAATCCAAATACGACCCTACGAATTTGATTGTATTACTAGTATGGAGGCATAGTAGCATGGGATACTATTCTTCCTAGGATTTATACATTTACTTTGAAATGTTTTGATATATACTAATAATAATATTAAACACGTATTTGCCATATTTAGCATGTTTAATCACTATAAGGTAAAACCGTATCCTCTGGTTTGTGTTTCATTGTGTGATAGGACCTGGGTCTTATGGTGATCCCATTTTTCTAAAAAGCATAACGTTGTTGTACGATTTACTTATTAGTTGTTTTTGACACTTTTATGCATGGCAATCCATTAGAGCAAACCTGTTCCGCGTTAGCGGCGTGGTCTTTGGATTTGTCCTATTAATAGTAATTAATTAGTTAAGAATTCTCACACCAGTCCCAAGACTGACCCGTTGTTTGTTTCCACCTTTATGAAAACTCGGGTGCCCTCTTTTCCACACGGGCAGTCGAGTAGTTTGTCTACAGGTTTATCTCTTTAGTAGGATCCTGGATTGAAGCTTAAAGCTGTGTCCAGAACATTGGAACTCTTCCGCTGCCTTAGTTATTTGTTTCCGCTGCAATGTATTATAATATTGTAATTTATCTTCCGCTGTAATTTTATTGAATGTACTCTGATATTCTGTACTCTGATGTAACATTAATTATTGATGTTATAAAAGTCTACTATTGTTGTTCTGATGTGTTGTATTCCCAAAGTTAAAGTAGGCGGGATTTGAACGGTTTTGGTCGACTTTGCAATCGATTAAGGCCGGGCAAAATCCGACTCGTTACAAAATATGATAATTTTGTCAATTCTTTTGATGTAAACAAAATGTAACGATTTTGTAAAAAAAAATTATAAACAAAATGTGATAATTTTGTCAATTCTTTTTAAATAAAAAAATGTGGTAATTTTGTCAATTCTTTCTAAATAACAAAATGTGGTAGTTTTGTCAATTCTTTCTAAATAACAAAATGTGGCATTTTGTCAATTCTTTCTAAATAACAAAATGTGGTAATTTTGTCAATTCTTTCTAAATAAAAAATGTGGTAATTTTGTCAATTCTTTCTAAATAACAAAACGTGGTAATTTTGTCAATTCTTTCTAAATAAAAAAAATGTGGTAATTTTGTCAATTCTTTCTAAATAAAAAAAATGTGGTAATTTTGTCAATTCTTTCTAAATAACAAAATGTGGTAATTTTGTCGCTACTACTATATATTGACAAAAATATGATTTTTGTCACTACTACTTTATATTTTAATTTATCAATTCTAACATAAACAATATTTATATTCTAAGTTAATGACATATAATTCGATCTAATGGCATTTAAAATAAATGACATTAAAATATTCTACCATGAATGACAAATTCGTCTCAACATAAATGACAAATTTCCCTTTAGCATAAATGACGTTTTCATAAATTCTATAATAACAAATGGCATATTTGCTTTCATACAATGTATACTGACTAAAATAACCGTTTTATTTTAACACAACGTATACTGATTAAACTGACAGTTCTAATTTGTCAAGGTGGATTCAACATGAATGGCATGTTTATTTTGGTTAAGTCAGATACGAAAAAAATATCTCACCAAATTAACAGAACAACAAGCAGCAACAACCATTTAAAATCCAATAATGAATATGTATGAATTATTCAACACAATAATAAGTAATTTTTTTTCTTTCAAATCAAAATTTTCATATAAAGGGGATATGTTTATATTTGTCTATTCTAATTCACATACGAGTGATATGTTCATAGGTCAATTCTCATATAGCATACAAGTTATACGTTTACACAACAATTCTAATATAACACAAAAGTAATATGATTCTAAAGCGAGAAATAAATAATTAAAATTTAAATTAATTTTAAATCAGAATTCTCACATCACATACAAACTGAAATTTTTATTTTTATTAATTTCCATTTAAAAAGAAAAGAAATCTCACATTGATGGGTTTTCAGAAGTCGTTCATGTTCATTTCTGGCCGAATTTCCGAAGTACTCCTTTTTAGTTCTAGTCAATTCTGAAATGTAGTATTCGCTGTTGCGAATCCAACGCAATTGAAATCATCGAATTCTGACCTCGTACGACAAAAATATGATGGTTCATACATTGCATTACATATTTAAATTAATTAATTTAATTAAATTCTTTAATTACCCTTACAATAAAAAAAATTGGCTGCACCCTCCTTCTTACGTTGCTTGGAACCCATCACTCCCCTTCAACATGTCGTTGCGCACGCCACACCGATCATCGTTGCTCCGATCAGAAACCACCGAGTCCACCATCCAACCCCGCCACTTTGAAGCCTTACTCTTGATTATTTGTCTTGATTTCATATTTTAATTTGTGGTAGACTAGGAGGAATTAAATCTTTCTTTTTGTGCATTTTTAGCCATTAAAAATGTAAAGGGCGGCGTCTACATATTCTAAAATACGGTTTTGTGTTTTGACCATAAACTTATCCTAGCTAGAATATATATAAATAAAAAAACTTTAAGTTTCTTTCCCTAAAGAAGTAATTAATTGAATACATAAATCACACAAAATGGATAAATAAACCTTTTATATTTCATCTTTAATTTGCATTGATTGATTCATAAATGTTATTAATCAAATTATTCATGGCATAAATTGATACTCTATTAACATGTAGGTAAAAGTAGTAAGAAGACATATCACATAAGTAAGCGAAATAAATAAAGGACAGCATATATATTAATTTAATTGAAAACTTGAATGAAACTTAATTTATGGTATTATAAAGGTGCATCAAATACATCCATTTGTGTGAATATATAAACAGTGCTGAGATATGGAAATTCTCTCTTTTTTTTCTTTCTTGTCATTTGAAAAATATTTCTATTGATGCCGAATTAACATTCAAAAACCGACTATTAAATAACCAAGTCACATGGTTTGAACCATGTTAGGGAGAAACATAAGGTATTTTTCCCAAACACGATAGACATTCAAATTAATTTTATTAATTGCATTAATTATTGTTAAACACATCAATTACGATTCATCATATTTATGTGAGTGTGTGCGGGTGTGTGTATATAATTATGTTTACTACATTAATTATTCCTAAATTGGAATTACAATATTTATTTCCCATTTATCACATTTATTGTAATCTTCTTCAACTTCTAAAATTTATTAACATGTCCATTCCCAACAATGTTGCATGGTTACAATCTTTAATTCATATTTACATTAATTGGAAACTTTTCAAATTCTATAATAAATTCGACATTTGTTGCCCAAAATCCCAAGGTTACAACTATTTATACATATTTTATTATTGAAAATTTACCATACAAATGTCATTAATGGAGAACATTCAAATTCAAACCTATTTTAACGTCTACCTATTAATAATAATAATAACTAACATTAATTACATATGTTTTTGGATGGACATAGTATTAATATATATTTTGTTTGGCGTATATTTTTATTTGCATATTCATTCATTTACAAAATTTCTTAATTCTAAATAATTTACATGCTAGTCCAAACGGGTGACAAGAACAACCTTTCTATATTTCGAGTTGCTATGATTTAAAATCCCAATAGATATATGATATGTATAAAAGGGAATATGTTTACATAATAGAAATTTGTAGATCTAGAAAAGAACTTGAATAGGGAAAGAAATTAAATAATACAAACTAAGAATTTACCTTACATGCAACGCTTAGACTAAATATTGTGAACCACTAATAAATGTCCTTTATATGGTTTCTATTATTGTTCTTAGCGACTTATATTGGAATGTAAATTCCAATATACAATATTAAATTAATTAATGTCAACAATTGTGTTTAGTTTATTCTTGTGAAAATTAAACTTACAAATCACATAAATTTTTAATCGTGATCATTTAAAATAAATTATTTTAAATATCAAAAACTCATTAAAATTACTTAAAATAAATTTAAAAATTTACACCCCAAAATTCAGGGTTGTTACAGTCTCCCCCACTTAAAAACTTTTCGTCCTCGAAAAGGAACGAAGCTAAAAAGTGTTTAATTAACCTACTCAAATTTTTTCATTCTTTATTATTCATTCATTGGTTTAAATATTTTATAGTTGAACTAATAATTACACTACACAATCATCAATCAATTAGTTGATTAGCTTTCTAAATATTTATAACTTTTATATATTCAAAAATCATATTTTCTAAAACAGATTATATTTAATCACAAATACGTTAATTATAAACTGGGCACTCTCAACTCATTCTAGGGCATTACTAACCCCATCTCTAATGAGGTTTTTCATTCTAGGATACTGTTGATCCTATCTCTAATGAGTATTCTTATTGGATATTACTAATCCAATCTTTGATGAGTCTTTTGTTCAGTTCTAACGAGTTGTATCCCAAAGATTTGAGCTAACCAAAGCTCTGATACCAACTGTAACGAGTCGGATTTTGCCCGACCTTACTCGATCGCAAAATCAACCAAGACTGTTCAAATCCAGCCTACGTTAACTTTGGGAATAGAACACATCAGAACAATAACAGCAGACTTTTATAACATCAATAATAAATGTTACATCAGAGTACAGAATATCAGAGTATATTGACTAATAATTACAGCGGAAGATAATTTTACATGATTTTAATACATTGTAGCGGAAACAAAATAACTAAGGCAGCGGAAGACTCCAATGTTCTGGACAAAGCTTTAAGCTTCAATCCAGGATCCTGCTAAAGAGATAAACCTATAGACAACTACTCGATTGCCCGTGTGGAAAGAGGGCACCCGAGTTTGCAAAGTGAAACAAACAACGGGTCAGTCATGGGATTGGTGTGAGAATTCTTAACTAATTAATCACTATTAATAGGACAAATCCAAAGACCACGCCGCTAACGCGGAACGGGTTTGCTCTAATGGATTGCCGTGCATAAGAGTGTCAAAAACAACTAATAAGTAAATCGTACAACAACGTTATGCTTTTTAGAAAAATGGAATCACCATAAGACCCAGGTCCCATCACACAATGCAACACAAACCAGAGGATAGGGTTTTACCTTATAGTGATTTGAGACGACCCGAAATCCCGTTCAGACGGAAACAAGGGTTATCTTTGGAATATAACACAAAACATACAATAGCAGAAAAGAATTAAATAAATACACCAGATAATGAACAATAAAATATACTGGATAAAAGTAATCATCAGAGTTACAAAGTATACAGGATCTTACTTAGTACAAATACAGTTCAGCTATACATAAATGTTTACAGCGGAAAACAAACAAAATATGTACAATAGGAGCTGAACAGCATAAAAAGAAATAAATGATAGAATCCATCTTCAGCTCCAGCTATCCAGAAAGAACCAGCTAAACCTGAATACAAGGCTGCCCGTGGAAAAAGGGGCACCCGAGTTTGAGAGTGAAACAAACTGCGAGTCAGTCATGGGACTGGTATGAGAAATCCACTCAACACATATATATTTGGCTAATCCCAGGACCACGCCACTTTCGTGGAACGGGTTTAATCCATTGGATTGCCAGTGCTTTAAAACAAATCTTTCTTTTAAACATCGCTATGCTTTTTATAAAAATGAAGCCGTTATAAGACTCAGTTCCCATCACACAATGCAACGCAAACCGGAGGATAGATCTTTACCTTATAATGGCCAAAATATGATAGATACGAATAAAACAAAAGCATTTGATATTATGACTAGTTTTTATATGTTTCAAAAACAATTTCAATCATAACTATCAATCATAGACAGCATGGGTACCATATATCATGTCGCCGTATATATATACAATCAAAACCGCACGATGTCGTATTTGGGAATTGGATTTCCGTCGTGAACCAAGGCAAAAGATAGTCCTTACCGAATTCGAGACAATCTAGCCCATGTCTCAGGATCAGAGCTCGAGTGACCCTAGGAGCGACAGAGCCGGTCCACCGATGTGGATTAAAATTCCTGAACAATACGTTTCCCCGCCCTTTGGGGCGTAAACGAGCCAACGAATGACTCCATCGGACCCGGATCGTCCGATCAAACCGAGGCGCCTCGCAACAGCAACAACCACATAGGTGAAAAGTATATAAATGTCAGGGCTGGTAGGTCACTGACACCACCCTAGCTAGAAAGAAACGCATGTCCTCCCTGAGGTCCTTCCTCCCGTTTCTGGTTCATACCGGGGTGTGAGGCTCGCGATTTTACGTTATACACAAAGCTACGCCACACAGGCGGTGCTTTGATTATCACCACAAGACTTTGCTTTTCAACAGAAGCCCTGATCACTGCATCTTAGCATGCCACACAGGCAATTTATGCCATGCGACTGATGTCCATCGATATACAACCTCTGAGCTCGTGCGTCTCAGAGAAGGGCGTTAAGCAAAAGAATAAATTCTCCGCCGCCAAACAGATGTATATTTAACAGAAATCAATCAACACAGAATAAACTCCAATGTCAGACACACAGTCCATTTACAAGTCTGTTCTGGGTCTGAACGAAATCGAAGGCACTAAATACCTCGCAAACCCTTCGATCACCACGTACGTCTGGACGATCACCACTCATTATCCATATTTCGGGATGCCTCCCAATCAGGACCTCGGTTACCATCCAAACGAGGTGAAGATCTCCGGTCTTCGACCACCATCTTCATCTTCGAATTTCAATCGTCGATCAATTATTCGAAATGAGAAATAACTCAGCCTTTTCAAATAATTCTCGTATATTTAGAATTTCAAATCAATTTATTTCAATGGTTAAATTATTCGACAACACCAATATTGTTCTTTAATGTAATTTTCACACATAACACATTCAACCATCAAAAGCCGCATAAATCGAGCAAATTCAGTTTATTTCCATTCCATACCGCTTATGATATTTTATAACTATTTATCGCTATTTTTATTTATTTTAAAATTGCTAATTTATTCAAAACGACGCTTCGGGCCATAAAGCGGCCGTGGCGCTGTTTTTCTTCAGATTTGATTTACACATATCTGAAAATCTAATCGTTGGATCTTCACAAAATTTACATCATTAGAAAGGTCTTTTCAAAACGAATCCAACGGTTTCTAGTTTCGGGAAAATCCGACGGTCGGATCTCCCGGTACAATCGTTTGAATTTTCGATTTCAAAATACGAACTGCAGCGTCATTATTCGATTAAATATATAATTATATTTATATATATATAAATATAATCGCTTCTGGCGCTGTTTTTCATCAGATTTGAATTAAACATTTCAGACAATCCAACCGTTGGATTTTTACAAGGTTGGTGCCGATGGGAAGATATTTCCAAGGCGAACCCGACGGTTGCGGTTTCGGGAAAATCCAATGGTCGGATTTCCCGTACTAGTTGTTTGAAAACATGGTTTCAAAACACGAACTGCATGACTACGTTTCGTTTTAATTTTATTTGTATTTATATATTTATATAAATATAGTTCATTCAATGATTTCAATATCGTTTTCACTTCAAATATTTCACTAACGCCTTAAAATTTTGGAAAATTTCGCCATAACCTCCCCTGCACCGGGAGCATCGGGAAATCGCAAATAGCTTTCCCGGTCCTTCTAATCTCAAAAAGAAAAAGAAAAAGCCAAGCGGCTAGCCAATAGGCTCATAAAATCATCACCCAAACAAAACAGTAAATGTGTACCTATTTGTCGGGCACAAAATTTTATTCCTCTTCTCTAGCCCTTTTGCTATAACCTGTTCAATGAATATGCATGTACATATATATACAGTTCTTATCATTTATCATTTTCTATTCAACTTCATATTTGATTTCTATTTGGTTTAAAAACACCATTCATTCTAAAGTTACATACATAGGTGCAAATCATTTCATTAGCTAATTAATGAATATTTCAACTCATATATGTTTATTTTGAACAAGTGGCTATTTTTAACACTTCACATTTCAACGATTCATGCATACAATAAAAATGTGATTTTTATTGTAAAACAATTCATTTCAAAAAACTATTTTTCTATATAGTTCATATAGGTGATAAAAATAGGATTTTTATCATAAAACAATTTCTTTTAAAACGAGATTATTTTACACAGTTCATATAGTCGATAAAAGGTGATTTTTATTATCAAACAATTTATTTCAAAATATGAATACCATTCAACACATGAATTTCTAATCAACGAATGAATATCGATTCAACACATGAAGGTTTCTATAGTTTCTATATATAGATAAAAATGTGATTTTTATATTTAAAACGCGAATACCATTCAACACATGAATTTTTAATCAATGAATGAATATCAATTCAACACATGAAGGTTTTCTATTCAATGAATAAATATAGTTTAAGCAAATGAAAATAATTCAAACACACGAATTTTATTCAAAATTTCAGCAGCATAACGGCAGGGTAGTTAAAACCGGGACTGTCCCTAGTACGGCTCCTCGCTCTACCTTAAAACCTCGCGGTTTTTGACAATGGGGATCATGCATCTAGTTCGCACGCAGGCGGCATGTATATATTTATTTCATTTCCACAAACTAATCCTATGTGGTTTCAACCAAATATTTTACAACCACAAACGGGTATTTTCCAACCACAATCCATCAATATCAACCACAAACAATCCCAAACAATCATTCGCTATCAATCAATTTTCACAACAATTTCAACCAATAAATATCGTCCATGGTTTGTGGACGAGGGGCGTATATATATATATATACATATATATATATATATATATATATATTTATATTACAATTCACTTTTATTTCAACACATATATAATTTCTACAACGCATATATAACTTATACATCGATCATACAACTTATACAACGCTTATACATGAGGTGTACAACGTTTATATAACTCATACATCGACTATATAATTTATACATCGTCGTTTTCCATATTGTTTATAAATTAGAAATCTCACATTGGGTTCCACACTACCAAAAATAGCAGAAGGCTCAGAAAAATACGCGGTCTCTTCTAAAATGTAGAAGGCGTCCACACGGTCACGATATTTCCTGTTTCATCGAATTTCGTTAACATAGCAAAAAGATATGATTTTTCAAAGTTTGCAACACTTTAAAACTGTCGAAATCAGTTTAAAATTAAAACAACCGATACCTTTCAAAACTGTTTGAAACTAGGTTTTGATTTTTTGATCAATCCGCTGATTGTTGCCTCGATCGGCCAGCGCCACCTTGTCGGGCTAGGAGAGGCGGACGTGCGCCAGGGAGGAGGTCGAGCTCGGTGGTCCCCAGGCGGTGGAATCGGGGTGCGAACGGCGGAACTTCACGAGGGTGGTTCTCCCCCTACAAGCCACGAAAAAATCCAATACTTATATGGATTTGAAGCTCATGAGAAGTACTAAAAAAAACCTTATTTGTGGCATTGGATTTCATTGAGCGGATCAGAAGAAAAAGAGGAGAGAAGGAGGGATCGGGTTTCCGTCGTTCGATTTGGGGGAGAGAGAGAATGTCGAGGAGAGAGAATGGGAATGGGCCAATTAGATTTTTTTTATTTTATTTTATAATTTTTAAATTCTCTAAAATACCCCTTTCCCACACGAACCCCAATCCAAACCCAATGACTGTCGTCCCTAGCGTTTTACCCCCATTCCGATCACAATGGGATATGTTTCGTAGGCCTATTCGACTGTTTCAGTCAGTTTCCGTTCAAATCCAAAATATAAAACATTCAATATTAAATTTGAACGCACATTTCAATTTACCGGGGCAACATACTGACTCTAAAAATTCCAGAAAAATATTTTCTAGCTTCGTATTGACGATACGGTCCTAACAAAACTAGTTTCGTCGAATTCTGAGACCGTTTGCAAAAAGGCCCATTTTTGGTCGATCCAATTTAACTGTAATTGACCAACACACATTTTCTTTTGCCACGCTCACATACTAGCTTCAAAAATTATGAAATTTGAAACCTAGCAATAACTTCTCATCCCGGATCCAACAAAAGTGGTTTCGTCGAATTCCGAGGTCGTATGCAAAATGGCCATTTTCACGGGCTATATAAATTCCATAGCGACCGTCCTGAAAATTCATTCGGCCACAACTTTTGCTTTCCGCTATGAAAATTCGATTTTTCAGTTTCGTTAGAAAGGTATTCACTAACAGATTTAAATATTTTTGGTTTCACTAAAATCCGGATTATTTTGCACCCGGTACATTCAATTGAAGTTTGAAATCGAATTATCGAACTACCGCGCCATTTTCAATTCTATATATAATTATAATTAATTATATTCGTTTTCAATTGTCGATTCAAACTCAGTTTTCATCGCCATTATTTAAAATATTTATTTTAAATATTAAAATCCATTATTTTAGCCAATTTAAAAATTTTAAATTGGTTCAGATTTTCTGGGTCGTTACATGATTAAACATGCTAAATACGGCAAATACGAGTTTAATATTATTATTAGTATATATCAAAACATTTCAAAGTAAATGTATAAATTCTAGGAAGAATAGTATCCCATACTACTATGCCTCCATACTAGTAATACAATCAAATTCGTAGGGTCGTATTTGGATTTTGGTTTCCATCATGAGTCAAGGCTAGGGAGGAGCTCCTACCGATTCGAGACACTCTAGCTAATGTCTCAGGATCCCCCGCAATGAAACCTTGGATAGCTGCAGGGCCGGTCCACCATACGAGTTGCGGATTAGTTATTCCTGAACACACGTTTCCGAGTCCTATAGGACCTATCATCCGAGGCGCCTCATTCCATCATCCACATAAGTAAAATGTCGGGCCGTGTCAAAGCCCAAACACCACTTCTAGTTAGAAAGAAACGTGCTGCTCTCCCTGCGTTCCCTTCTCCCGTTTTAGACTCCGCCGGTGTGTGAGGCTCGCGAAGTCACGCTATACACAAAGCTATGCCTAAACAGGCTATGCTTTGATCATCCAACAAGGCCTGCTTTTCAACAAAGCCTTGATCATATGCATCTTAGCATGCCACATCGTCACTCCATATCACACTACCAATCCTTTGCCGAAATATATGAAAGGGTGTTAAGCAAGAGAATAAATTCTCCGCCACCAAACATTCATACATTCGACAGAAAATCAATAAATACAATATCAAGGAGTACAATGTCAGACACACATTCCATTTATAAGCTTATGATCTGGGTCTGAGCGAAAGCCAAATCCGTACTAATCAACACTACGTCAGGACGGCCACCACTGTAGCCCCTTCAAGGTAGCTACTCCAGTCAAGGGCATCAGCAGTCGTCGTCCATTCGATATGAAGATCGTCGGTCTTCAATCGCCATCTTCAACTCTTGAATTTTTGAACGTCGTTCAAATTATTTGGAATGAGAGTAAACTCGGACTTTCCAAATAACTCTCTCATATATAAATTTGAAAACCATTTCATATCGTAGTTAATAATTTATAACGATCTATCGCTATTTTTACTTTGCATACACATTCTAAACATAACAATGTATATTTTCCTCTTCCATTTTTCAATTTACACCAAATGTATATTTGGTTTCATTATTTTTCTAATGAAAATCTATTCCTTAGAAATGTAAATTTCTAATCTTATTATTTACATTGAAAAATGTAAATTCCTATTCCTATACTATTTACATTGAGAAATGTAAACTTATATTTCAATATATTATTATATCAAAAATGTAACTTTTATTTCATATTCTATTTACATTGGGAAATGTAGATTCCTAATCATTCCTTTATTTCCTTTGATTACATCGAAAAATGTAAATCCTTTTATTTGCATATAAAAATAATAATAATTTCTATTTCATCCTTATTTACATTGAAAAATGTAGGTTTCTATATTACACCAAATACATATAAAAATTTAACTTCCTATTTTCCTTTTATTTACATTAGGAAAAATGTAACTTTTCTAATTCTTATTTACATTAAGAAAAATGTAAAACTTTTATAATCTTTATCTTATTATATTAAAAATGTAACTTTCTTTTATAAAAAAGTTGGAGGTGAAAATATTCATTTCATTATTAACACATGACGGTGTGAAAAGAACGTCAATTTCTAAGTTATCCATTTATATTTTAATATGGGTCAGACCTCTCACATTAGGCCTACAACTTGTGGATGCTGGATAGGCCGGTCGGTTCCGGGCAGACTTCTCCCACAAGTTGGGCTTAACCTCGTGTCTTGGCCCAATTTGTATTTGCGCACTTGGACCTCTCACATTAGGCCTAACATTTGTGGCTGCTGGATATGTCGGTCGGGCCCGGGCAGACTTCTACCACAAATATGACCTAACCTCGTGTCCAAGTACAATTTTAATTAATTATTATAATTGTTCTACTAAAAAATATTATTTTAAACTATTTCTCATTTCAAAATCTCTTAATTTTGGAATATTCTATATTTCCAAAATAACTTGATTTCCAATACTATAACTTACCCTTTCAAATCTTAATTAAAATTGGGACTTTCTCAATTATTATATTAATAATAATAAACCTTTCAAAATGTCTAATTCTGAGTCTAATCTTCTTATCTTAACATATTAACAGTAAAGATAGAATCTTTTTAATTATGTAATAAAATGAAATTTTCTTTAAATCTTAATTGCACAAAAATGTAAATTTTCTTATCCTAACTCTTATTACATGAAAATGTAGTTTTCATTTTTAACTCTTATTACATTCCTTTTTGATGAATACTAATTACATAGAAATGTAATTTTACGTAGAAATGTAATTTTACCTGTTAACACATTCTATTCAAGGTTTTAAACAAATATACATTCTTTTTAATGAATTCTAATTATCATTAAAAATGAAAATAACATGTTAACAGGTTCTCAAACAAAGATTCATTCTTTTAAAATGACCAAAACTGATAAATTTGCCTAATTCCTTTAGTGTAAACAAAATGACGAATTTGTCCAATTCTTCTGATGTAAACAAAATGTGATGATTTTATCTAAATTTTTTTTTATAAACAAAATATGATAATTTTGTCAATTCTTTTGATGTAAACAAAATGTGATGATTTTGTAAAAAAAATTATAAACAAAATGTGATAATTTTGTCAATTCTTTTTAAATAAAAAAATGTGGTAATTTTGTCAATTCTTTATAAATAACAAAATGTGGTAGTTTTGTCAATTCTTTCTAAATAACAAAATATGGTAATTTTGTCAATTCTTTCTAAATAACAAAATGTGGTAAATTTGTCAATTCTTTCTAAATAACAAAATATGGTAATTTTGTCAATTCTTTCTAAATAACAAAATTACATTTTGTCAATTCTTTCTAAATAAAAAAAATGTGGTAATTTTGTCAATTCTTTCTAAATAACAAAATGTGGTAATTTTGTCAATTCTTTCTAAATAACAAAATGTGGTAATTTTGTCAATTCTTTATAAACAAAAAAATGTGGTAATTTTGTCAATTCTTTCTAAATAAAAAAAAATGTGGTAATTTTGTCAATTCTTTCTAAATAACAAAATGTGGTAATTTTGTCGCTACTACTATATATTGACAAAAATATGATTTTTGTCACTACTACTTTATATTTTAATCTATCAATTCTAACATAAACAATATTTATATTCTAAGTTAATGACATATAATTCTATTGACATTCCAATCTAATGGCGTTTAAAATAAATGACATTAAAATATTCTACCATGAATGACAAATTGGTCTCAACATAAATGACAAATTTCCCTTTAGCATAAATGACGTTTTCATAAATTCTATAATAACAAATGGCATATTTGCTTTCATACAATGTATACTGACAAAAATAACCGTTTTATTTTAACACAACGTATACTGATTAAAATGACAGTTCTAATTTGTCAAGGTGGATTCAACATGAATGACATGTTTATTTTGGTCAAGTCAGATACGAAAAAAATATCTCACCAAATTAACAGAACAACAAGCAGCAACAACCATTTAAATCCAATAATGAATATGTATGAATTATTCAACACAATAATAAGTAATTTTTTTCTTTCAAATCAAAAATTTCATATAAAGGGGATATGTTTATATTTGTCTATTCTAATTCACATACGAGTGATATGTTCATAGGTCAATTCTCATATAGCATACAAGTTATATATTTACACAACAATTCTAATATAACACAAAAGTAATATGATTCTAAAGCGAGAAATAAATAATTAAAATTTAATTTAATTTCAAATCAGAATTCTCACATCACATACAAACTGAAATTTTTATTTTTATTAATTTCCATTTAAAAAGAAAAGAAATCTCACATTGACGGGTTCTCAGAAATCGTTCATGTTCATTTCTAGCTGAATTTCCGAAGTGCTCCTTTTTAGTTCTAGTCAGTTCTGAAATGTAGTGTTCGCTGCTGCGAATCCAACGCAATTGAAATCATCGAATTCTGACCTCGTACGACAAAAATATGATGGTTCATACATTGCATTACATATTTAAATTAATTATTTTAATTAAATTCTTTAATTACCCTTACAATAAAAAAAATTGGCCGCACCCTCCTTCTTCTTCTTACGTTGCTTGGAACCAATCACTCCCCTTCAACATCTCCTTGCGCACGCCACACCGATCATCGGTGCTCCGATCAGAAACCACCGAGTCCACCATCCAACCCCGCCACTTTGAAGCCTTACTCTTGATTATTTGTCTTGATTTCATATTTTAATTTGTGGTAGACTAGGAGGAATTAAAATTTTCTTTTTGTGCATTTTCAGCCATTGAAAATGTAAAGGGCGACTGCTACATATTCTAGAATAGGGTTTTGTGTTTTGACCATAAACTTATCCTAACTAGTATATATATAAATAAAAAAAACTTTAAGTTTCTTTCCCTAAAGAAGTAATTAATTGAATACATAAATCACACAAAATGGAGAAAGAAACCTTTTATATTTCATCTTTAATTTGCATTGATTGATTCATAAATGCTATTAATCAAAATTATTCATGGCATAAATTGATACTATATTAACAAGGAGGTAAGTGTAATAAGAAGACATCACATAAGTAAGAGAAATAAATAAAGGACATCATATATATTAATTTAATTGAAAACCTAAATGAAACTTAATTTATGGTATTATAAAGGTGTATCAAATACATCCATTTGTGTGAATATATAAACAGTGCTGAGATATGGAAATTCTCTTTTTTCTTTCTTTCTTGTCATTTGAAAAATATTTCTATTGATGCCAAATTAACATTCAAAAACCTACTATTAAATAACCATGTCACATGGTTTGAACCATGTTAGGGAGAAACATAAGATATTTTTCCCAAACACGATAGACATTCAAATTAATTTTATTAATTGCATTAATTATTGATAAACACATTAATTACGATTCATCATATTTATGTGAGTGTGTGCGTGTGTGTGTATATAATTATGTTTACTACATTAATTACTCCGAAATTGGAATTACAATATTTATTTCCCATTTATCACATTTATTGTAATCTTCTTCAACTTCTAAAATTTATTAACACGTCCATTCCCAACAATGTTGCATGGTTACAATCTTTAATTCATATTTACACAAAATGGAACCTTTTCAAATTCTATAATAAATTCAACATTTGTTGCCCAAAATCCCAAGTTTACAATTATTTATACATATTTTATTATTGAAAATGTTACCATACACATGTCATTAATGGAGAACATTCAAATTCAAACCTATTTTAACGTCTACCTATTAGTAATAATAATAACTAGCATTAATTACGTACGTTTTTGGATGGACATAGTATTAATACGTATTTTGTTTGGCGTATATTTTCATTTTCGTATTCATTCATTTACGAAATTTCTTAATTCTAAATAATTTACATGCTAGTCCAAACGGGTGACAAGAACAACCTTTCTATATTTCGAGTTGCTATGATTTTAAATCCCAATAGATATATGATATGTACAAAAGGGAATATGTTTACATAATAGAAATTTGTAGATCTAGAAAAGAACTTGAATAGGGAAATAAATTAAATAATATAAACTAAGAATTTACCTTACGTGCAACGCTTAGACTAAATATTGTGAACCACTAATAAATGTCCTTTATATGGTTTCTATTATTGTTCTTAGCCACTTATATTGGAATGTAAATTCCAATATACAATATTAAATTAATTAATGTCAACAATTGTGTTTAGTTTATTCTTGTGAAAATTAAACTTACAAATCACATAAATTTTTAATTGTGATCATTTAAAATAAATTATTTTAAATATCAAAAACTCATTAAAATTACTTAAAATAAATTTTAAATTTTACCCCCAAAATTCAGGGTTGTTACAATTATTTTCATATGTTGAAATTATTTTCATGCGTTGAAACTAAAGTCATGTGTTGAAACTATATCCATGTATGGAAATGCTCATGTGTTGAGAAGTGATGTGTGAAAATTAAATTCATGTCTGAATGAATAAGGTGTTTAAACAATAAAAATCACATTTTTATAAAATATATGAAGTATGTAAAATATTCGCCTTATATATAAATAGTTTCAACAATAAAAATTTCATCTTTCTTATATGAACAACCTGTATAAAATATCCATGTGTGGAAATGCTCATGTGTTGAGAAGTGTGTGTGTTGGAAAGGTTCATGTGTTGAATAAAAGATCGAACAATAAATATTACATTTTTATTGAAATTATGATGTGTTAAAAACATTCATGTGTTGAATAAATATTTTTGATCATAAAAATACCATTTTTGTCATATATGTGATTTGCTAAAAATATGCGAGCGTTGAAATAAATATTTGTCAAAGGAATATTATTTTTAACATGCATAGGAACTAAATAAAATAGTCATGTGTTGAAATATATTTTAGTTCGCCAAAATTATCATTTTTGAAATGAAGGTTGAAAATAACCACTTGTTCAAATAAATACGCATGAGTTGAAATATTCATTAATTAGCTAATGATATGATTTTTTCTTGTGTATGCAACATGGGAATGAATGGTGTCTTTAAACCAAATTGAATCAAATATGAAGTTGAATGGAAAATGATAAGTGACAAGAATTGCACATATGTACATGCATATTTATTGAACAGGTTATAGCAAAGAGGCTAGAGAAGAGGATTAATATAGTTTTCCCGACAAATAAGTACATGTTTAATGTTTTGCTTGGGTGATGATTTTATGAGCCTGTTGGCTAGCCGCTTGGCTTTTTCTTTTTCTTTTTGAGATGAGACGCCCATGTGGCTATTTGGGAATTTTCCCAGCCCCTCCCGTACAAAGGAGGTTATGGCGAAATTTTCCAAAATTTAACTGCGTTATTGAAATATTGAAGTGAAAACGATAAAGTAATCTTCTAATGAACTATATTTATATAAATATAAATAAAATTAAAACAAATTGTGGTCGTACAGTTCATGTTTTGAAACCGTGATTTCAAACGATTAGTGCGGGAAATCCGACCATCGGATTTCCAAAACCGCAACTGTTGGGTTCGCCTTGGAAATATCTTTCCAACGGCACCAACTTTGTAAAGATCCGACGGTTGGATTCTCTGGAATTTTTAATTCAAATCTAAAGGAAAACAGCGCCAAAATCGATTATATTTATATATAAATATAAATATAATTAAATTAAATCGAATAACGACGCTACAGTTCGTATTTTGAAATGGAAATTTCAAACGACTAGTGTGGGAAATGCGACTGTCGGATTTTCCCAAAACTGAAACCGTTGGATTCGTTTTGAAAAGATCTTTCTAATGGAATTTTTTTTTGTGAAGATCAAACAGTTAGATTTTCAGATATGTGTAAAACAAATTCAGTGAAAAACAGCACCAGTGCCTCAGCACGACCTGAAACGTCGTTTAATTAAATATGGCCGATTTTAAATAAATAAAAATGGCGATATATCGTTATAAAATATTATAGACGATATAGAGTGGAAATAAACCAATTTTGTTGTGTTTGCTTGATATGTGATGGTTGAATGTATTTAACATGACAATTATACTAAGGAACTGAAATGTGAATGTTGAGTAATTTAACCATATGAATAATTGATTTGAAAATCTAAATATACGTAGATTATTCGAAAAGCTCGAGTTAATTCTCATTTCTAATAATCGATCGACGGTGAGAAGTCGAAGTGATGAAGATGTTCAAGACTGACGATCTTCACATTGGATGGATGGCCGCTACTGATGCTCGTGATTGGAGTAGCTACCTTGAAGGAGCTGAAGTAGTAGCCGTCCGGACGTATTGTTGATTGTGCGGATATGCGAGGAATATGGTGCCTCCGACTTTGTTCAAACCCAGAACGAACTTGTAAATGGACTGTGTGTCTGACATTGGATTTTGTTCTGTACTGATTGATCTCTGTTGAATATATATCTGTTTAGCGGCGGAGAATTTATTCTATTGCTTAACGCCCTTCTCTGAGATGTACGAGCTCAGAGGTTATATATCGATAGAAATTAGTCGCATGGAGTGGATTGCCTGTGTGGCAAGCCTAAGTGGCATATGATCAAGGCTTCTGTTGCAAAGCAAACTCTTGTGGTTGATGATCAAAGCATGGTCTGTGTGACGTAGCTTTGTGTATAACGTGGATTCGAGAGCCTCACACCTCGGTATGAGTCAAAAACGGGATAGTGACTACAGGGAGAACACGACGTTTCTTTCTAGCTATGGTGGTGTTAGTGACCTACCAGCACTTACATTTATATCTACTTTTCACCTGTGTGGTTGTTGGAATGTGAGTCACCTCGATTATAGGTCTGTAAGGACCGGGAAACGTGTGTTCAGGAATAACTAATCCTCAAAAGTAAGAGAGGACCGGCCCTGAAGATCCAGGGATTGCTGTGTGCGGTCCTGGGACATTTGCTAGAGTGTCTCGAACGGAGAGGAGCTTGCCACTTGCCTCGACTCTTGATGGAATCCAATTTCCAATACGAAATTGCGGATGTGATTGTATTACTAGTATGGCGACATGATATATGGTACCCATGCCGTCTAGGATTGATATTTATGATTGAAATCGCTTTTGAATCATATATGCACTAGTAATAATATCAAACATTTTTGTTTTATACGTATGAAGCATTTTTGGCCATTATAAGGTAAAACTCTATCCTCCGGCTTGCGTTGCATTGTGTGATGGGACCCGAGTCTTATAACGGCTTCATTTTTATAAAAAGCATTGCGATGATTTAATCATTTACTTTATTTCATGCACTAGCACTCATTGGAGTAAACTCGTTCCGCGAAAGTGGCGTGGTCCTTTGATTTGCCTTGTTATTGTTGTTTAATAAGTTAAGTAGATTTCTCATACCAGTCCCATGACTGACTCGTAGTTTGTTTCACCTTGCAAACTCGGGTGCCCTTATTTTCACACAGGCAGCGTAGTTACAGGTAGCTGACATATTTTGGCTTGGCATCGCAGTAGAGGTGCACTTTTGGGCATGGCGAGGCTTGACTACATTGTGGTGATTATAACTTTTTTGTCGTTATTGTATATGTATTATGATTCTGCCACTGGCGATGTAGACTGATGTTTAGTTTATGTATTCTCTATGTATGATTCCGCCACAGGCGATGTAGACTGATTATGTACTGTTATGCACTAAGTAGTATCCTGCACTGTGTTCTCTGATGTGGTGATATATATATATATGATTCCGCTGTCATATGTGTGTAAACTATTCTATTTCTTGTTTATGCTATTATCTGTGATCTGCTAATGATGATTAATGTGTTATATTCCAATGATTATCCTTAACAACTTTCACGGGGTTTTGGGATCGTCACAGCTGGTATCGGAGCTTTGGTTAACCTTAGTTCTGGAATTTAACACATTAAACACTTTGTCAGAATAGAATCAGCAGTGTTCTAAGGCATGTGGCTCATTAGAGATTGGACTAGTAATGTCCTAGAATGAGCTAAGCAGAATAGCAAAAACAATTAGATCAGTACATTGTTGTCTTTCCTTAAGTTCTTCTGCTTTACCATACAATAAAATTATCTTTCTGTAGACTGACTCTTTTCTTGCTTATACAGAACTTGAACAATGGCTACCCGAGCAGCCGCTGGTAGAGGAGGCCGAGCTGGCTGTGGCAGAGGACGAGGAGAAGTCCCAGCTGAAGAAGGATCCTTGATACAACCCCCGGCCGCTCAAAAATTCGAGTTGGACCGCGTGGCAAAAAGGTACAAGAACCTAGGAGGCAAAACCTTCTCTGGAACGGGCACAGTAATTGAGGCCCTTGCATGGCTGAAAACATGCGAGAAAATACTAGGAGGCCTAAGGCTGGGTGATCAAGACAAAGCATTCATGGCCGCTTGGCTTCTACAAGAAGAAGCCGAACTATGGTGGGAAGCTCTTACCGCAACAAACAGAAATGCTAGCAGGACATGGGACGAATTCAAAGAGTTATTCAAAGAGAAGTATGTCCCAGAGCAAGCCCTTGAGCGCATGCACGGCGAATTCGCAAACCTCCAGCAGGGTGATCTCTTGGTGCAAGATTATCTGAACAAGTTTACACAATTATCCCGCTATGCTCCAGAGCTCGTCGCTACCGCAAAGTCCAAGAACAAGAGGTTCATTCTCGGGCTGAAGCGACAGTACCAAGATAGGGAAATGGCCCACATCAAGCTGGCATTTAATGAATTAGTGGAGATGGCGTGCAACTATGAGGAACTAGATCAAAGGCACCTGGATCAAGACCATGCTAAGAGTCAGGCCGGGAATAAGCGCAAGCCTGCTACAACCCAGCCAGAATCAAGCAAGATGGCGTCCTCGAATCCACAGACTAGCAGGCCGCCAAAAGGAAGCTGCTATAATTGTCGCAAGGTGGGGCACTACTCAAATGTTTTCACAACCCCAAAATGGCAGAAGACCAATTCTCAAGGTTCAAGCCAAGGCTCTCAGAACCCTCGCTCATGTTTTAACTGCCGCAGGACTGATCATCTTGTCAAAGACTGTCCTTTGCTTAAGAAGGCCACAGTAGCGCACGTGTATGACGGGACGAACCCGCCGACTGCTTCCAATGGAGCAGGTAAACCCGATGTTTTGGGAGGTACCCTTACAATTAAAAATATTCATGTTTCTGTATTGTTTGACACGGGTGCATCACGTAGTTTTATTGCTTGTAACACAGTTCACAAATTAAAGTTAAAACAAAGAAAGCTGAAAGAATCGGTTGAAGTACATAATCTGATAGGTGGATCTCTTATTCTCAGTTCATATTGTAGAGTGCCAGTCTCTTATTCTTCCTAAAAAAATTCTTTTAATTTAATCACCGTGGATTTTCCAGAATTTGATATCATTCTTGTGCTAGATTGGTTAACGAAATACGAAGCTGAAGTAAAGTGTGCAGAAAGGATAGTAAAAATTCGAACGAAGCTTGGATATATTACTGTACCATGTCATGGTTCGAATCCAGATAGAGAGGAATTTTGGTTGGCGTTAGAAGTTATCCCCACTTCCTTAGAAAAGATTCCTGTTGTTAGAAACTATGCAGATGTGTTTGAAGAAGTCGAAAACTTACCTCCGCAAAGAGAAATAGAATTCAGGATTGATCTAATTCCCAATGCCAGACCAGTAGTGCATCCAATTCGCAGAATGACTCCTAAGGAAAAGGAAGAATTAGACGATCAAACTCGTCAACTGCTATGGAAGGGTCTGATCAGACCTAGATTTTATAGTTGGGGTGCAGCTGTAGTGTTTGTCCCAAAGTCAGACGGTACTCTTCGATTGTGTGTTGATTACCGAGACCTCAACAAACAGATGCTCAAGAACAAATACCCATTACCCCGCATCGATGATCTGCTAGACCAATTAAATGGGGCGAGAATATTTTCCCGAATGGACCTAGCTACGGGTTTTCATCAATTGAGAACTGCAGAAGAGTGTGTTCCTTTGACCGCTTTCAGAGGTCCAGACATATTTTATGAAAGGTTAGTAATGCCGTTCGGCCTATGTAATGCTCCAGCTTACTTCGTCGATCTAATGAATAGAGTGTTCAGGGGAGTTCTGAATAAATTTGTCCTCGTATTCATTGATGATATTTTAATCTACTCCAAATCAAAACCTGAGCATGAAAAACACTTAGAACAAGTATTGGAGATTCTAAGAAAGAACATCTTCAAAGCCAAATTCTCAAAATGTGTCTTCTGGCAAGATGAAGTGAAGTTCCTTGGCCATGTCATGTCAAAGGATGGGATTTATGTCGATTCGAGCAAAATAACAGCAATTCAAGACTGGAAACAGCCTATTACACACACAGAGGTCAGAAGTTTTATAGGATTGGCTAGTTATTATCGGAAGTTCGTTAAGTATTTTTCGAAGATATCTGGTCCGTTAACAAAGCACACGAAGAAGCATGAGAAATTTAAGTGGACTTCCGACTGTGAGGAAGCTTTCCAGGAATTGAAATCGAAATTGACAACTGCTCCAGTGTTAGCCATTATCGATGGCAATCAGGATTTGACGGTTTGGACAGATGCTTCTATTAGAGGTCTTGGTGCAGTGTTAATGCAAAGAGGCCAAGTAGTCGCTTATGCAAGCCGCCAACTGAAACCGCATGAGAAGAATTATGTAACTCATGATCTTGAGTTGCTAGCTATCGTTTTGCTCTGAAAATCTAGAGGCATTACTTATTGGATGAGAAATTTGAACTATATACAGATCATCAATCATTGAAGTATTTATACACCCAGAAAGATCTGAATTTGAGACAGCAGCGTTGGCTAGAATTTCTTGCAGTGTATGATCTGGATATCCTGTATACACGGGGGAAGGCTAATGTTGTAGCGGATGCGCTTAATAGAAAAACCGCAATCATTGCCAATCTTATAATTATGCCACGATTGATTGATAAAATATCTGCTCTCCAGAAAAACGATCACTTCATTCAAAGGATCGGAGGGAGTATACAAAAGGGCGAGCCCTCAAGTTTTCAGATAGATAAAGAAGAAGTTATGAGACTAAAAGGGAGAATATGTGTTCCTAACATCCCAGAGCTCAAAAAAGAGGTGCTCGATGAATGCCATAAATCCAAACTTTGCATTCATCCTGGAGTAAGTAAAATGTACAACGATATCAAACGCACTTTTTGGTGGAAGGGGATGAAGAGGGATATTTCTTTATATGTTAGCAGATGCCCTACTTGTCAATTAGTCAAGAGCAACCAACAAAAGCTAGCCAGATTGTTGCAACCGTTGGAAGTCCCAGGTTAGAAATGGGAACATATTTCCATGGATTTTATAGATGGTTTGCCCCGAACCAAGAAAGGTAATGACAGTATTTGAGTAATCGTAGATCGCTTCATGAAGACTGCCCATTTCATACATGTCAGATCCAATAGAACCGCTCAAAGTCTAGCACAGATATATTTTAAAGAAATTGTTAAGCTGCATGGAATTCCCATCAGCATAGTCAGTGATAGGGACCCAATTTTTGCTAGCAAATTCTGGGAGGCATTCTAGACAGAATTGGGAACGAAATTGAATATGAGCACCGCTTATCACCCTCAGACAGATGGCCAAACTAAGCATGTGAATAGAATTCTGGAAGACTTACTGCAGGCATGTATTATTGATTTTGATGGGTCATGGGAAGATCACTTACATTTGGCAGAATTCTCATATAACAATAGCTATCAAGCAAGTTTGGGAATGTCGCCATTCGAAGAATTATATGGCAGACCGTGCAGATCTCCAGCATGTTGGGTAGAACCTGGCAACAGACTTGTGTTAGGACCCGATATGATTAGAGAAGCGTCCGATAAAGTTGACTTCATCAAGAAGTGATTGAAAACCGCACAAAGCCGACAGAAAAGTTATGCTGATTCTAGAAGAAGAGATTTGACATTTGCTGTTGGAGATCATGTTTATTTGAAAGTTTCTCCGATGAGAGGAGTGATCTGATTCGGCAAAACTGGGAAGCTGGCACCAAGATTTATTGGTCCCTTTCCTATACTAGAACGAATTAGAACTCTTGCTTATAGGGTTCAACTACCAGATTGGTTGCCTGGAGTGCATGATGTATTTCACGTATCACAACTTAGAAGACATGTGCATGATCCGGATCTTGTTGTAGAAGAAGCTGCACAACAGGACTTGGAAATTACTCCAGAATTAGCAGTCAGAAGAGAGCCATTAAAGATTGTTGGCAAAGAAACCAGAGAGCTAAGGAGCAAAAAGATTCATTTAGTTAAAGTGTAGTGGAGTAGTGATCCTAGAGACTGTACTTGGGAGACTGAGGAGAGCATTAAGCAAGCTTACCCCAAATGCACAGTGGACATCTCTGACTAACTCCGGTGCAAGGTACCTTTACAATACTTTGCATTTACATTTTGTTTCCTACTTTACTGTTGTTTCCTTTTCGGGGATGAAAAGTTTTAAGTGGGGGAGATTGTAACAACCCGAAAAATACGAGCCAATTTAAAAAATTTAAATTGGTTATTTCAAAGGAATTTGAACAATTGAAATAGAATATTTCAATAAAATAGTGAATTAGAAATAGTGGGGTAGTTTGAAAATTTGAATTCAAACTTTGACCGACTGCATCGGGTGCAAAATATAATGGATTTTGGTAAAACCAAAAGTATTTAAATCTATGAATACCTTTCTAACGAATCTGAAAAATCAAAGTTTCACAGCGGGAATCAAAAGTTATGGCCAAATGAATTTTCAGAAAGGTCGCTATATAAAATATATAGCCATTGAAAATAGATATTTTGCAAACGACCATGGAATTCGACGAAACCACTTTTGTTGGATCCGGGATGTCAAACTATTGCTAGGTTTCAAATTTCATAATTTTTGATGCTAGTATGTGAGGGGGGCAAAAGAAAATGTGTTTGGTCAATTTCTGTTAAATTGGATCGACCAGAAAAGGGCCATTTTTCAAACGGTCTTAGAATTCGACGAAACTAGTTTTGTTGGGACCGTAGCGTCAAAACATAGCTAGATTTATTTTTCTGGAATTTTTCGAATCAGTTTGTGGCCCTGGCAAATTGAAATGTACGTTCAAATTGAATATTAAATGTTTTATACTTTAATTTGAAAAATAACTGACTGTAATAGTCGAATTGGCCAATGAAACATATCCCATTGTATCCGGGATGGGGGTATTTAGCTAGGGGCGACAGTCGTTGGGCTTAAATTGGTGTCCGTATGGAGTAACACTGTTTAATTTTTTTTATAAAGCATCGGCCAATAGGAAATTTCAATTCATAATTTAAAAATAAAAAAAACCTCAGAAACCATCGCCGCCTCTCTCATTCACGGAGGAAACCCGCTCCGATTTTCCCGACCAGATTCCGACCGCCTCAGCCCACGCCAGCCTCCACACCACCTGCAATCGACGGCGCCGCCTCCCCTCTTCAAATCCGACCCCCCCTCGTCTTCTCCCTCCTCCGCATCGTCGAGCATGAGCCCCACAAAGTTCACGACTTCACGCTGCCGCCCCAACTAGATCCGACCACCGAACATCCTCCTCCGACCATCGATAGCAGCGCCTGGTCCCCCTCTGTCACGTCGCAACACCTGATCGAAGCAACGCTTCACCGATTTGCTGCCAAAATCCAAGCCCTAGTTCGAACTGAATTTGAAAGGTATCAGCTTTGTTTTCTTTGAACTGAAAATAGCACTTTTAAGTGTTGCAAACTTTGAAAAATTGTATCTTTATGGTGTGTTGACGAAATTCGATGAAACAGGAAACATTGTGACCGCAAGGAGGCTCTCTACCTCATAGAAGAGACCGCGGATTTTTTCTGATCTACTTACGATTTTTTGCACTTCGAAAACCAATGTGAGATTTCTAATTGAAAATGTGAATGGAAATGTTATGTATAAATTATATAAGCGAAATATAAATTATACACGTGTTGTATACCTCATGTACATGCGTTGTGTAAGCTATATGAGCGAAGTATGAATTATACATGCATTGTATATATAATTTGTGTCGAAATGCAAGTGAAATATAGAAATAATATATATATATATATATATATATATACTCCCCTCGTCCACAAACCATGGACGATATTTATTGTTGTGAATTGGTATGAAAAATTAGGTGAAAAATGCGAATGGTTGAATAATTGTTTCTGGTTGATATTGATTGGTTGTGGCTAAAAAATACCCATTGGTGATTGAAACAAATTGGAAATAATTGTGGAAATGAAAATAAAACATGCCGCCTGCGTGCGAACTAGGTGCATGAAATCCCCATTATCAAAACCCGCAAGGTTTTAAGGTAAAGCGAGGAGCCGTACTCGGGACGGTGCCGGTTTTAACTACCCTGCCGTTATGCTGCCGAAATTTTGAATAATATTCATGTGTTAGAATTATTTTCATATGTTGAAATTATTTTCATGCGTTGAAACTAAAGTCATGTGTTGAAACTATATCCATGTGTGGAAATGCTCATGTGTTGAGAAGTGATGTGTGAAAATTAAATTCATGTGTGAATGAATAAGCTGTTTAAACAATAAAAATCACATTTTTATAAAATATATGAAGTGCGTAAAATATTCGCCTTATATATAAATAGTTTCAACAATAAAAATTTCATCTTTCTTATATGAACAAACTATAAAAAATATCCATGTGTGGAAATGCTCATGTGTTGAGAAGTGTGTGTGTTGGAAAGGTTCATGTGTTGAATAAAAGATCGAACAATAAATATTACATTTTTATTGAAATTATGATGTGTTAAAAACATTCATGTGTTGAATAAATATTTTATATGATAAAAATAACATTTTTATCATATATGTGATTTGCTAAAAATATGCGAGCGTTGAAATAAATATTTGTGAAAGGAATATTATTTTTAACATGCATAGGAACTAAATAAAATAGTCATGTGTTGAAATATATTTTAGTTCGCCAAAATTATCATTTTTGAAATGAAGGTTGAAAATAACCACTTGTTCAAATTAATATGCATGAGTTGAAATATTCATTAATTAGCTAATGATATGATTTTTGCTTGTGTATGCAACATGGGAATGAATGGTGTCTTTAAACCAAATTGAATCAAATATGAAGTTGAATGGAAAATGATAACGGATAAGAATTGCACATATGTACATGCATATTTATTGAACAGGTTATAGCAAAGAGGCTAGAGAAGAGGATTAAAATTGTTTGCCCGACAAATAGG
This sequence comes from Allium sativum, assembly GCA_030737875.1. NCBI lineage: Eukaryota > Viridiplantae > Streptophyta > Magnoliopsida > Asparagales > Amaryllidaceae > Allium > Allium sativum. The sequence continues at coordinate 55,909,632 of CM060918.1, forward strand.
TACATGTTTATTGTTTTGCTTGGGTGATGATTTTATGAGCCTGTTGGCTAGCCTCTTGGCTTTTTCTTTTTCATTTTGAGATGAGACGCCCGTGCGGCTATTTGGGAATTTTCCCAGCCCCTGCCGTACAAAGGAGGTTATGGCGAAATTTTCCAAAATTTAAAGGCGTTAGTGAAATATTTGAAGTGAAAACGATACAGTAATCTTCGAATGAACTATATTTATATAAATATATAAACATAAATAAAATTAAAATGAATCGTGGCCCTGCAGTTCGTGTTTTGAAACCGTGATTTCAAACGATTAGTGCAGGAAATCCGACCATCGGATTTTCCCGAAACCGCAACCGTTGGGTTCGCCTTGGAAATATCTTTCCAACGGCACCAACTTTGTAAAGATCCGACAGTTGGATTCTCTGGAATGTTTAATTCAAATCAGAAGGAAAATAGTGCCAGAATCGATTATATTTATATATAAATATAAATATAATTAAATTAGATCGAATAACGACGCTGCATTTCGTATTTTGAAATCGTAACTTCAAACGACTAGTGTCGGAAATCCGACCGTCGGATTTTCCCAAAACTGAAACCATTGGATTCGTTTTGAAAAGATCATTCTAATGGAATTTTTTTTGTGAAGATCCAACGGTTAGATTTTCAGATATGTGTAAAACAAATTCAGTGAAAAACAGCGCCAGTGCCTCGGCACGACCTGAAACGTCGTTTAATTAAATATGGTCGATTTTAAATAAATAAAATTGGCGATATATCGTTATAAAATATTATAGACGATATAGAGTATAAATAATCCAATTTTGTTGTGTTTGCTTGATATGTGACGGTTGAATGTATTTAACATGAAAATTATACTAAGGAACTGAAATGTGAATGTTGAGTAATTTAACCATGTGAATAATTGATTTGAAAATCTAAATATATGTAGATTATTTGAAAAGGCCGAGTTAATTCTCATTTCAAATAATCGATCGATGGTTAGAAGTTGAAGTGATGAAGATGTTCAAGACCGACGATCTTCACGTTGGATGGATGGGCGCTACTGATGCTCGTGATTGGAGTAGCTACCTTGAAGGAGCTGAAGAAGTAGCCGTCCAACGTATTGTTGATTGTGCGGATATGCGAGGAATATGGTGACTCCGGCTTTGTTCAAACCCAAAACGAACTTGTAAATGGACTGTGTGTCTGACATTGGATTTTTTCTGTGCCGATTGATCTCTGTTGAATATATATATATCTGTTTGGCGGCGGAGAATTTATTCTCTTGCTTAACGCCCTTCTCTGAGACGTACGAGCTCAGAGGTTATATATCGATAGAAATCAGTCGCATGGAGTGGATTGCCTGTGTGGCACGCCTAAGTGGCATATGATCAAGGCTTCTGTTGCAAAGAAAAGTCTTGTGGTTGATGATCAAAGTATGGTCTGTGTGACGTAGCTTTGTGTATAACGTGGATTCGCGAGCCTCACACCTCAGTATGAGTCAAAAACGGGATAGTGACTGCAGGGAGAGCACGACGTTTCTTTCTAGATATGGTGGTGTCAGTGACCTACCAGCCCTGACATTTATATCTACTTTTCATCTGTGTGGTTGTTGGAATGCGAGGCGCCTCGATTATAGGTCTGTAAGGACTGGGAAACGTGTGTTTAGGAATAACTAATCCTTAAAAGTAAGAGAGGACCGACCCTTATGATCCAGGGATTATTGTGTGCCGTCCTGGGACATTTGCTAGAGTGTCCCGAACGGAGAGGAGCTTTCCCCTTGCCTCGACTCATGATGGAATCCAATTTCCAATACGAAATTGCGGATGTGATTGTATTACTAGTATGGCGACATGATATATGGTACTCATGCCCTCTAGGATTGATATTTATAATTGAAATTGCTTTTGAAACATATATGCACTAGTAATAATATCAAACACTTTTTTTTTTATACGTATGAAGCATTTTTGGCCATTATAAGGTAATACTCTATCCTCCGGCTTGCATTGCATTGTGTGATGGGACCTGAGTCTTATAACGGCTACATTTTTATAAAAAGCATTGCGATGATTTAATCATTTACTTTATTTCATGCACTAGCACTCACTGGAGTAAACTCGTTCCGCGAAAGTAGCGTGGTCCTTTGATTTGCCTTGTTATTGTTGTTTAATAAGTTAAGTAGATTTCTCATACCAGTCCCATGACTGACTCGTAGTTTGTTTCACCTTGCAAACTCGGGTGCCCTTATTTTCACACGGGCAGCCTAGTTACAGGTAGCTGACATATTTTGGCTTGGCACCGCAGTAGAGGTGCACTTTTGGGCATGGCGAGGCTTGACTACATTGTGATGATTGTGACTTTTCCGCCATTATTGTATATGTATTATGATTCCGCCACTGGCGATGTAGACTGGTGTTTAGTTTATGTATTCTCTATGTATGATTCCGCCATAGGCGATGTAGACTGATTATGTACTGTTATGCACTAAGTAGTATCCTGCACTGTGTTCTCTGATGTGGTGATATATATATGATTCCGCTGTCATATGTGTGTAAATTATTCTATTTCTTATTTATGCTACTATCTGTGATCTGCTAATGATGATTAATGTGTTATGTTCCAATGATTATCCTTAACATCGTGTCACGGGGTTTTGTGATCGTCCCAATAATCGTGATCTCAAGCCTCATCACCTGCGAAATGACAGAAATCAGGCAGGCAACATAGCTATGTGGGTCATTCCCATTAGGGGTATTATCACCTGATCTAGAGAAAATTCATTTGCTTTTTATTCTATTCGCTGCTGTATGCTTTCGATAACGGTTGCTAATCACAACCATTAGTGATAATATGCTCGATACACTCAAGTTAAATGAGTGGTCAGCCATGTGTGGGCCGGGTTGCAAGACGTTCTTGTTGAACCCTGTGTATTCCCCTCTAGAGATACACTATCGGAAGGTGGTTCCATACCTTGTCATGTTGGAAATCCAATCTCCAATAATCGCCCCGCGGTTTATGATTTAATATTATATATGGAGCATGAGATGCAAGCATTCCGCTAAATTCTATTTATTTGATGTAGACATTATTATGATATCACTAGATTCGATATCAAAAATATTTTGGTTATTGTAAGGTAAAAACCATCCGCGTTTATCTATGGATCGATCTTACGATTATATTTCTTTCAAAAGGATTTTGAAAGTTAAACAAATGGATGGAGTTTACTCACCCAGTCCCGTGATTGACCCAGAGTTTATTTTGTTTGCTTTCCCTAAACTCTTGGGTGCCTAAATTTATACGGGCAGTCAAGTAGTCAGGATTTTACAGATTCACTTGGAGGAGTTCGAAGCAGGAGGCTTCACCAGTTAGCTATAGATTATCATATTTTTCCGTTGTGTATTATGTTGGTATCTGGAAATAGGTGGTTATAACTGTTCCAGAAATAGCTGTTGTGCTCTGATGATGGTATGTATATAAAGTTACTGAATTGTATTTCAAAATTTATGTTATCTAATATATTTTAATCATTCTGTTTTGAGCTTGTGATCTTCACTTTCTTCAATTCTAATATTTCTTCATTTTTATTTCTCATCCTCTAACTTCTTTCTAATAATGATTCGTATTTCTGTGCAATTTGGGTTGGACGTGTGGTGTAATTTGTCAGCTCAAAGGGTACGAAAATTCAGGCTATTACAGTTGGTATCAAAGTTGAAGGTTGAGTAATAACCTTGGCTCTGTGGCTTGATTCAATAGAGATGGGGTTAATAGTACCCTAGATTGAATTTTAGTTTGTGTATATATATATATATAAATATATGAATGCGTATTTGAAGATTTGATACAAAATTGTTTTATATTGTTTTGGCTAGTTTGTTGAGTGGTTTATGAATTCTGGTCGATACAGGACGTACAACAGTATCGATAGGTGTTTCTAAACTCTCGAACAAAGCAATTCGATACAGTATTGTTTTAAATTGGGTAAATGAAATAATTTTGCCCAAAATTTATTTTGATATAAAAGGAATAATTTCTGAATTATTATATATGAATGTGTTGATTGTTATTACAATCAAATGGAATTATGAAATATTGAAATGGTTATATAATTTGTATACAGATAATGTATACAAATGAGATAAACCAAGATTGAGTTCAAACCAGAATTGGAATTTAAATTCCGGGTGTTTAGAAAATATTTTCCGAAATATTATAAAGTAATATAACAATACTATAAAGTATTTTTGAATAAGAATGGATTAAATGGATTTTTAAAGGGATTAAGCACTGAAATCACTTCAGTGTAACACCCCACCTCCACTAGGATCACTCGTTAGAATGTACTAGCTTTGGAGGGGCGTTATTGTGAAGGTAAACATGCACAGAGATATCGCAAGACAGAATATATAAAAATAAATATAAGTAAAGCAGCGGTAGCAGATAAAAACCCATCATCATCATCTCAGAAAAACCAACATAGTCAAGTACATAATATCAAAATGTCATGATCCAAAATACAACATAAGTCTAGATACGTGATAACAAAATACATGGTAAAACATCAGTACTAATCCCCAGAAATAAAAGATAAGCCACAGCTAGCTCAGATCCATACATGAGCTATCCAACAAGCAAGTCAAAGATCCACTAAGCAGATGTAGCCCCTCCCTGAGAACCTGTGGGGGGGGGGGAAACGGAAGAAAAGAAGCGAAAGAAAACAGGTCAGTCAAAAAGACTGGTAAGCCCTACTACGATCAATCTATAAACTAATAAAGTTAACAGTATGATGGAAACTGAGATGAACACACTGGCAATAGATAAAGGTGACATCACATGGACGAGATTTAACTTTGCACCACAGTGTACTAGCAAACCCGCAAAACAGATCTTGATCTCTTAGCCCAAGCTTTAGCCCAATAACATGAAGTGACCTTAATATAAGGTCCAGCCCAACGGTCTAGTCGATCGGCTCCCTATAAACCTAACACGTCAAGTGTTGGTGTCCATACGGCCCCCATGGATGTAGTCATACTGTGCTGGGTCCACCTTCGGGTGTATCAAGCCCTAAGGTGTCAACCCCAGACACCTAAGCAATAATGCACAGTCTAAGCTACTGGTACCCGTGCCTCGAGTTTGTCCAACATCGGACTACGTGCACGTCCGTAGCCCGCCGGACCCGCACCGCTGTACCACTCAGCCGTCGCTTTGGTCGCTTACATCAGTCCAGTAATCGTGCCCCGCCCTAGCCTAGCCTCTAGGGTTGTGAATGATACCAAACTGGGATTACTGCTGGAACAGACCACGTTGCTAGGGTTTCTAAGAGGGTTAAGTGTGGTTTTAACCCCTCACTAATCCTGGATTAAATTAGTTAAGTGTAACCATAACCCCATCTAATCCTCGCATCCCCATTATTGGTTAAGTATTAGTGGGCCATGACTTAACCCTAATCATGAGGCATTAATTACTTAACGCACCCAACCTCTCACATTAGACATCCGTGGTTACCTGGGAAGATTTACACCACGTCTAAGTCTAACCTCGGGTCTTATGGTGCAACATGACCAACTACCCACATTAGACCCCACGTTGTGGTTACCTGGGAAGATTTACACCACAACTAGGTCTAACCTCGAGTTGGCCATATCATGTTATCTAATGTCATGTCCACTTCAAAACATATTTACAAGTTAACATATACTTGGGTAGACCTAACTTAATAGGTAAATTCCCAAGGGGTAGACCTAACTTAATAGGTAAATTCCCAATCTTTTAGTTTCATGTATTTTTAAGTTCACCCAAACCCTCCCAACGTCATTATCTCGCTTACATATTCGTCATAACGCATAAGGGTATAAAAGGTAACTTAGCATAACATACATGATGAACTTCACATATCATAATAAATATGCATACATGTTAAACTTGCAAATCATGTCATAGTAAACTCGCATAAACGTGCATAGCTTATTAAATATGCATAACATGGTAAGGTGAACATGCATAATCCATTTAAACTTGCATAACATGGTAAGATGATCTTGCATAAGCATGCATAATTCATTAAACTTGCATAACATGGTAAGGTGATCTTGCATAAACATGCATAACCCATGAAACTTGCATAACATGGTAAGGTAATCTTGCATAAACATGCATAACCCATGAAACATGTAGAACATGACATAATAAGCTCGCATAAGCATGCATAACTTGTGAAACATGTAAAACATGGCATAGAAATTTCGCATAAGCATGCATAACTTATGAATCATATAAAACATGACATAGTGAGTTCGCATAAGCATGCATAATCAACTAAACTCACATAAAATCTCAACTTTCACCAAACATTAACTTTAGAGTTTGTAAAGTGAAGGTAAGAGGGCTTACAAATATAAACAAGTCACAAATCCACCAAATAAGATGAAGAAGCCCTTTTAAAAACTCAAAGCAAAGCCTCAAATAAGAAAACCCTTTTGCAAAATCCCAAAACACAAACTTTAGCAAATCAAACTTGCTACTTAATGAAGTATGCAAGTTATTAAGCATTCATACAACATAGAAAAGGTTGTATGATCATCATATCTTCATAGGATTTAACTTTGAGGAAGGTGGAGGCTAGGTTTTAGGTGGAGGCCATTTGAGGATTCAATTTGGCATAGTTTAGTTGCTAGATTGATTAATGAGGCTTTAGGGTAGGATTAGGGGTATATTTATAGAAGATTAGAGTGTTTTTAGCCCTAGGATTAACCCTAGGTTAGTTTTTGCCCGTCAAATCTTAGAATTCTCCAGAACCAAGCCACAAGACCCAACCCAAATCAGAAATGGTGCACCAGGCTGAACTGCCTGGGCACCCCCTGTCGACAGGGCTGTCGACTCCCTGGGTGCCCTGTCGACATGCCTGTCGACATGGGTCCCCCTGGCGGGAATTTTCCCGCCTAACCCTGATTAGCCCTAATCCTTGATTTTAATTTGAAATTTAAATCTGTCTTTAGCATAGAAATTTCTGAAAACTTCAATGGGCCTTAACTGGGTCATACGGACTCCGATTTTCGAAAACTCGGACTCTATTTCGCGTATTTTTCCGAGACGAACGCAATGGCATAGCCCGTTTCCCCTGATTCAGATTTTTGAATTAAATTCTGCCTCGATTTATGTTATAACAGTTTATTGAAAATACGGGTTGTTACATTCTCCCCTCCTTAAAGGATTTCGTCCCGAAATCTTCAAGTTAGGAAGAACATATCCTACCATCCAACATCCATCTACTCAAAACATCATCCACGAGCAACCATTGTCCTTAAAGGATTCTAAATGCTGTATGAACATATGCAAAAGTGTGTGTATATGTACCTATCTAATGCAATGATCAATGGAAAATATGTTAGTGAAATGTATCCATATGTATGCAAATCCCTATCATAATGTATAATATCTATATGCGTGCTCAACCATACACCCATATGCAACATCCATGTGATTGCATACAAAGTTCATCCAAGAATAAGCATAAACACTCATGCACATGCAATATGAGGAGTGTGTGAGCCGATCTAGTGCCTAATGTGTATCATGCATCCACGAGTAACCACTTGCAAACACTTGCAACCACTTGCAACCATCAAACATAACATGTCTCAAGCACATGTTTCATCCAAAAGGGTTTCTACCTAAGGTTCTCATGACAAGCTTAGCACGACAACTTAGATAAACATGGATAGCAAAGAGAAAGTTACGCTAAATAAAGGAAAGAGATTGAGAGTGTACCCTCAAAAAGAAATGGATAAAGCCCACGCATCTTCTCTTCGGTTTCCCAAGTTGCGTCTTCTTCGGCTTCACCCCATTGAACTTTCACCAATCTGACCTCACGATTCCTTAGCTTCTTGGTCTCTGTCCCCAAGATACGAATCGGAGCTCTTCTTAAAGTTGCTTCTTTCTCTACTTCCACGTCTTCAAGCATGCTAGGTTCAACCACCTCAGCGGACTCATGCAGGCATTTTCGGAGATGCGAGACATGAAAGACATTATGTACTCCGGACAACTTCTCGGGCAATTGCACTTTATAAGCCATCTTCCCAATTCTCTCAATGATGGGGAAGGGTCCAACAAATCTCGGTGCTAGCTTCCCCACTGCTCCAAATCGGACCACATTCCGCAAAGGAGAAACCTTCACGAAAACCTTGTCCCCAACCTCAAACTCCAATTCGGACCTTCGCCTGTCAGCATAGGATTTCTGCCGGTCTTGGGCCGCTTTCATCCGTCTTCTAATCAACTTAACCTTCTCGGATGTATCCCTAATCATGTCGGGTCCAAGTATAAGCTTATCCGTGGATTCCCACCAACATGTAGGTGACTTGCACGGCCTCCCATATAAAGCCTCAAAGGGTGCCATCCCTATGCTCGCCTGATAACTGTTGTTGTATGCAAACTCGACAAGAGGAAGATGGTCTTCCCATGCACCACCAAAATCCAGAATGCAAAGCCTCAACAAGTCCTCAAGTACCCTATTCACCCTTTCTGTTTGGCCGTCTGTTTGTGGGTGATAGGCTGTACTCAGGTTCAATCTCGTGCCCATAGCTTCCTGTAAACTGTTCCAGAACTGACTAGTAAAGATGGGGTCTCGGTCACTGACTATGCTGGAAGGGACTCCATGTAGCCGCACTATCTCACGAAGATATACTGATGCTAGTCCAGATGCGGTTCTTTTTCTCTTTACTGGGATAAAATGAGCACTCTTCGTGAGCCTATCCACAATGACCCATATGCTCGTGTTCCCCTTCCTGGACCTTGGAAGCCCATCAATAAAGTCCATAGAAATGCTCTCCCACTTCCATAGCGGGACCTCTAGCGGATGTAATAGCCCACCGGGCTTCTTTGACTCAGCTTTTACTCTCTGACAAATAACACATCTCGAGACAAACTCCGCTACATCCTTCTTCATCCCAGGCCAGAAGAAAACGCGCTTCATGTCCTTATACATCTTATCACCACCTGGATGTATGGTCATCTTGGAGCGATGTGCTTCCTCAAGAACTTTCCTTACCAAGTCTTCTACCATCGGAACACAAAGCCTTCCGTCTCTCCTCAGCCAACCCTTATCGTCTATAGAATATCGAGCAAGGTGACTAGATGTCTCCCCTCGAACCAGCTTGTCCATGATCTCAATTATCTGAGGGTCTTCCTTCTGTGAAGCCCCGACTTGATCTAGAAGGGTAGGTCTGAGTTCTTAAGATGCCAAGGAACCGGTCTCCGACTCCATTGCCAAAGAGAAATCAAAGGTTGCCAAGAACTCTAAATTCTTCATCTCAACAAATAGAGGACTTAGTGTCAACCTTTTCCTACTCAACGCATCCGCTACCACATTCCCCTTGCCAGGGGTATAGGATATCTCAAAATCATAGGAAGCCAAAAATTCCATCCATCTCTGCTGTCTTAAGTTTAGATCTTTCTGCGAAAAGAGATACTTCAAAGACTTATGATCAGTATATAGCTCAAATCTCTCTCCCAGAAGATAATGACGCCATGCTTTGAGCGCATATACAATCGCTGCCAGCTCTAGATCATGAGTGGGATAATTCCTCTCATGCACCTTAAGTTGCCTCCCACCAAAACATATAACTCTGCCCTCTTGCATCAGAACGGCACCCAATCCCGTGCCACAAGCATCAGTGTACACGGTAAATATCTTACCACCATCGGGTAAGGCTAGAACTGGTGCGGAGGTAAGGGCTCTCTTGAGCCTCTGAAAAGCAAGCTCACAATCCATATCCCAAGCAAAGACTAAGTTCTTCTTCGTCAACTTAGTAAGAGGAGCAGATATCTTCGCGAAGTCCTTGATGAACTTCCGATAGAAACCCGCAAGACCCAGAAAGCTTCTCACCTCGGTTGCATTCTTTGGAGTCTTCCAATCCTGAACTGCAACCACCTTAGCGGGATCCACTGCCAAGCCTTGCTTGGATACGATATGCCCAAGAAATCTGACTTCCCTTCTCCAAAAGTGGCACTTGGAGAACTTGGCTTTTAACTGGTGTGCTCTGAGTGTGTCCATCACCTCTACTAGGTGCCTCGCATGCTCTTCCTCATCCTTGGAGAATACTAGAATATCATCAACAAAGACCACGACAAACTTATTCAAGAACTCCCGAAACACCCTACTCATCAAATCCACAAAATACGCGGGTGCATTCGTCAAACCGAACGGCATAACAAGCCATTCAAAGAATCCGTCTAGAGTTCTGAATGCAGTTTTGTCTATGCTGTCTTCAGCCACTCTGAGCTGATGAAAACCCGTAGCAAGATCAAGCTGAGAGAAAACAGAAGCACCAACAAGTTGATCAAAGAGATCGTCGATCCTCGGTAACGGGTTTCTGTTCTTCTTAGTCAGCTTATTCAATTCTCTATAATCCACACAGAGTCGAAGAGAGCCATCTGCCTTAGTCGCAAACACCACAGGCGCTCCCCATTCGGATATACTCCTTCTGATGAAGCCCTTCTCAAGCAATTCTTTCACTTGCTTGCTCAGCTCCCGTCTCTCACGCGGAGCCATATGCCGAACGGGCAAAGAAACAGGTTTAGCATTATCTACCAGATAGATGCGAAAGTCAATCTCTCGTTTAGGGGGCAACCCCTTAACTTCTTCAAACACATCTGGATAATCCCGGACCACCCTTACAGACTGAAGGGCCTCCTCTGATGAGTCGAGAGATTCTAGATAACATAACATGACGGGATTCTTCGGATTGCATGAAATCTCTAAGGTGTTGCCCAGGCGAGTCACAAGCCTTACAACCCTATGCTCACAATCCAGAATGGCTCCATATCTAGACAGCCAATCCATGCCCAAGATCAATCCGTATCCCCTGAAACCTAGAACATACGCACTACACAAGAATTCAACGCTGAGTATAGAGATCCTTAGATCCTCACATATCATAGATAGATGAGCAGAACCCCCAATGGGATTCGAAACACAAACGGGATCATCCACTAAGCTAGTACTGAGGTGCAAGCTATCAACAAGATCAGATGAAATAAAGCTATGTGATGCACCGGAATCAAACAAGGTACGTACTGGAAGATCAGAGATATAAACAAGGTTCTCAACAGAAACACTACCTCTCTCGGGAACTGAAGCGGCATTGAGAGCATGAACTTGCCCTCCTGAAGATCCAGCCTGTCCTTTCTTCTTTGGGCATTCTTTGCTGAAGTGCCCAGTCTCTCCACAAGAAAAGCATCCACCACTAAGCTTCCTTTTCTTCTTCCTGCAATCCTTAGCAAAGTGCCCAGCTATGCCATAGTAATTGCACTTCCCCTTGCCTTTGTTGTTGCCCTTCTTGTTCTTATTCTGATTTCCTTGACTGCTTTGACCTTGGTTGCCTTTGCCTTGAGAATCAGCCTTCTTTGCTTGAGTATCGCCCGACTTGACTTCCTTCTTTCCCTCTCCCTGAAGCAGAGCCATATTGACCAAACTCTCGAAAGTGGCTCCATGCGGAATATGTGACATCGCCAAGCCCTGTAGCGGCTCATTCAATCCTCTGGCAAATCGAAGAGCCTTCTTCTCCGGGGTGTTCACTATATCCAAACCAAAGCGGGCCAGCTGATTAAACTTGTTCACATACTCCTTGATCGACATATCACCTTGCTTTAATGAAATGAACTTCTCCATTTGTAAATTCGCCTCGGCTGAAGATAGAAACTTGGTCACAAATCTAGCCCTCAAATCGGCCCAAGTCTCAACGGGCCTCGTCCCATTGGTGACCTCCCACCAATAGGCCGCCTCATCCTTCAAAAGCCATACGGTCAATAAGATTTTCCTCTCGTCATCAATTCCAAAGATAGCAAACAAGTCCTCCGTGTCCTTCAGCCAATTCCTAGCTTCAACGAAAGATTCCGTGCCTAGGAAATTCTTGCCTCCCATTGCCTTGAAGTCTTTACAAACCTTTGTAAACTCAATCTGAGGATGCTGAGGGGGAGGAGGAGGAAGAGGAGCCTCAGCAACGGGAGGGGGAGAAACATTAGCAACGGGAGGGGGAATATTAGCTGCTGGAGGAGGGGGAGCAGGAACCACCGGAGGAGGGATATTAGGGATAGGATTCTCAACTACGGGAGGAGGAGTGGGAGTAGGGTTGGCGGGACCGGCTGCCGCCCTAGCTTCTTGGAGTCTCCTATACCAGAGTGGTACGTTCACTCCATCTGGGATGTCAAGATTCTCAGCCATACTGAAACAAAAGATAAGATAAGATCAGGTCAAGGGAACGAATGATAATGCTGATGGCTTTTGGGGATTAGCCTTAAAATAATCTAGACTTTATTTTGGAAAATACTTAGTAGGTTTTTGAAAATAGTTTTTCAAAAAGGTTTTTTTTTTTTTCAAAAGTTTTGTTCAATCTTGTTAACCTCGTGCTCTGATACCAAATGTAACACCCCACCTCCACTAGGATCACTCGTTAGAATGTACTAGCTTTGGAGGGGCGTTATTGTGAAGGTAAACATGCACAGAGATATCGCAAGACAGAATATATAAAAATAAATATAAGTAAAGCAGCGGTAGCAGATAAAAACCCATCATCATCATCTCAGAAAAACCAACATAGTCAAGTACATAATATCAAAATGTCATGATCCAAAATACAACATAAGTCTAGATACGTGATAACAAAATACATGGTAAAACATCAGTACTAATCCCCAGAAATAAAAGATAAGCCACAGCTAGCTCAGATCCATACATGAGCTATCCAACAAGCAAGTCAAAGATCCACTAAGCAGATGTAGCCCCTCCCTGAGAACCTGTGGGGGGGGGGGAAACGGAAGAAAAGAAGCGAAAGAAAACAGGTCAGTCAAAAAGACTGGTAAGCCCTACTACGATCAATCTATAAACTAATAAAGTTAACAGTATGATGGAAACTGAGATGAACACACTGGCAATAGATAAAGGTGACATCACATGGACGAGATTTAACTTTGCACCACAGTGTACTAGCAAACCCACAAAACAGATCTTGATCTCTTAGCCCAAGCTTTAGCCCAATAACATGAAGTGACCTTAGTATAAGGTCCAGCCCAACGGTCTAGTCGATCGGCTCCCTATAAACCTAACACGTCAAGTGTTGGTGTCCATACGGCCCTCATGGATGTAGTCAGACTGTGCTGGGTCCACCTTCGGGTGTATCAAGCCCTAAGGTGTCAACCCCAGACACCTAAGCAATAATGCACAGTCTAAGCTACTGGTACCCGTGCCTCGAGTTTGTCCAACATCGGACTACGTGCACGTCCGTAGCCCGCCGGACCCGCACCGCTGTACCACTCAGCCGTCGCTTTGGTCGCTTACATCAGTCCAGTAATTGTGCCCCGCCCTAGCCTAGCCTCTAGGGTTGTGAATGATACCAAACTGGGATTACTGCTGGAACAGACCACGTTGCTAGGGTTTCTAAGAGGGTTAAGTGTGGTTTTAACCCCTCACTAATCCTGGATTAAATTAGTTAAGTGTAACCATAACCCCATCTAATCCTCGCATCCCCATTATTGGTTAAGTATTAGTGGGCCATGACTTAACCCTAATCATGAGGCATTAATTACTTAACGCACCCAACCTCTCACATTAGACATCCGTGGTTACCTGGGAAGATTTACACCACGTCTAAGTCTAACCTCGGGTCTTATGGTGCAACATGACCAACTACCCACATTAGACCCCACGTTGTGGTTACCTGGGAAGATTTACACCACAACTAGGTCTAACCTCGAGTTGGCCATATCATGTTATCTAATGTCATGTCCACTTCAAAACATATTTACAAGTTAACATATACTTGGGTAGACCTAACTTAATAGGTAAATTCCCAAGGGGTAGACCTAACTTAATAGGTAAATTCCCAATCTTTTAGTTTCATGTATTTTTAAGTTCACCCAAACCCTCCCAACGTCATTATCTCGCTTACATATTCGTCATAACGCATAAGGGTATAAAAGGTAACTTAGCATAACATACATGATGAACTTCACATATCATAATAAATATGCATACATGTTAAACTTGCAAATCATGTCATAGTAAACTCGCATAAACATGCATAGCTTATTAAATATGCATAACATGGTAAGGTGAACATGCATAATCCATTTAAACTTGCATAACATGGTAAGATGATCTTGCATAAGCATGCATAATTCATTAAACTTGCATAACATGGTAAGGTGATCTTGCATAAACATGCATAACCCATGAAACTTGCATAACATGGTAAGGTAATCTTGCATAAACATGCATAACCCATGAAACATGTAGAACATGACATAATAAGCTCGCATAAGCATGCATAACTTGTGAAACATGTAAAACATGGCATAGAAATTTCGCATAAGCATGCATAACTTATGAATCATATAAAACATGACATAGTGAGTTCGCATAAGCATGCATAATCAACTAAACTCACATAAAATCTCAACTTTCACCAAACATTAACTTTAGAGTTTGTAAAGTGAAGGTAAGAGGGCTTACAAATATAAACAAGTCACAAATCCACCAAATAAGATGAAGAAGCCCTTTTAAAAACTCAAAGCAAAGCCTCAAATAAGAAAACCCTTTTGCAAAATCCCAAAACACAAACTTTAGCAAATCAAACTTGCTACTTAATGAAGTATGCAAGTTATTAAGCATTCATACAACATAGAAAAGGTTGTATGATCATCATATCTTCATAGGATTTAACTTTGAGGAAGGTGGAGGCTAGGTTTTAGGTGGAGGCCATTTGAGGATTCAATTTGGCATAGTTTAGTTGCTAGATTGATTAATGAGGCTTTAGGGTAGGATTAGGGGTATATTTATAGAAGATTAGAGTGTTTTTAGCCCTAGGATTAACCCTAGGTTAGTTTTTGCCCGTCAGATCTTAGAATTCTCCAGAACCAAGCCACAAGACCCAACCCAAATCAGAAATGGTGCACCAGGCTGAACTGCCTGGGCACCCCCTGTCGACAGGGCTGTCGACAGGGCTGTCGACTCCCTGGGTGCCCTGTCGACATGCCTGTCGACATGGGTCCCCCTGGCGGGAATTTTCCCGCCTAACCCTGATTAGCCCTAATCCTTGATTTTAATTTGAAATTTAAATCTGTCTTTAGCATAGAAATTTCTGAAAACTTCAATGGGCCTTAACTGGGTCATACGGACTCCGATTTTCGAAAACTCGGACTCTATTTCGCGTATTTTTCCGAGACGAACGCAATGGCATAGCCCGTTTCCCCTGATTCAGATTTTTGAATTAAATTCTGCCTCGATTTATGTTATAACAGTTTATTGAAAATACGGGTTGTTACATTCAGTGTCAAGAAAATAACTCTCATATGGATCGCGACATTATCGGCGTTCATTTTCAAGTTTCTGAGTGATGGATTACTACCTTTATAATTGTTAATGGAACTCTGTTTGAAAAAGAACAAGTGGTTTTAAGAAAATTCAAATGTTTTGAATTTCCAGATGATTATAAGTTTATGTGTATAATTATATGATTCCAAAATCAATTTGGAAATGAAAGCCGGGTTTTGAATTCTGAAATCAAAATTCAACTTGTAAAGTAAATAGACTGAAATGGTAGAAGTGAATCAAATGAATTAAAATTTAACTTAAGTAAATTGAAATTGGACTGGATTAGAGATAATGCATAATGAAATTAAACAAAGAGAAATGTTTGAGATTAGAATTAATAAAGTGAATCCGACTTATGTATAAAAAAAGTTGAATATATATTGGATAATGTTGTTTGGAATTAAACTGTAATGGAATTGAACTCAAGTAAGATAAGAGGGTTGATTTTTGAAGATAGAACTCAGTTTGGATTCGTGAATAGAAGTGAACTAATGAGAAGTTGATTAGATTGTTAAAAACTGGAAGTAGGATTGATTTGAAACCAAATGGAAATGGATACCGAGCAGATAATAAATGGAAAGGCAAATGCAAGAGATAGAATTATGCCCGGCAAAAAGGTACACGTTTACAATATTGCTTGGGTTTGATGGTTTTATGAGCCTATAGGGCAAGTCGCTTGGCTTTTTGATTTTCTTTTGGACTGGAGAAGGCCCAGAAATGTGAGTTGTGGTTGTACCGATTGAGCCGTGTAGAGGAGATGCTGGCGAAATTTTTCGAAAATTTAAAGAGTTAGAAAATTTTCAAGAATTTTTTTTTGATAATTTAAAATCGGGTTGTTAATTGTAATTGAAATAAGAAAACCAGAATCGGTTAATAAAATTTCATGTCGAATAATGAAATTGAAAATTGGATTTAAAATCAATTGGAATGGGTGTGGATATGCAGAGGAGCATATGGATTGAAGACAAGAAAGTGATGATGGATTGTCCAAAAATGGTGGACGGATCATTTGGAAAGAATTATGAATGGTCGAGTATTGGTATGAGAATTCGAAGGTCGGGTAAGGACTAAGTTATGAAAATGTGGAATATAAGATTTCAACTAATTAAGTGATGAGGAGTTAGAGTTATAACATTTTTACTAGTTAACAATTTCGAGGACGAAATTATTTTAAGGGGGGAAGAATGTAACAACCCAGATTTTTGGACATTAAATTCAGAACATTTATTTTGTATTAAATGTTGAAATGGAGTAATATAATGGATTATAATAACGAATTTAATTATTGAACATTAAATTATAAAACCAACGTCATTCAGCAACATCACTTTGAAATCTTTAAAATTAAAAACAAAATCTTGACATTATTTAGGTAAATCTTGGATCTGAGCACAATAATAATAAAAAAAATCTCCGTATAATCTTTTGAAACTTTTTAATAACTCTGTTGCATGTTCAATAAGTCAAAAATCATGGCTACAGTAGGTAAATAAAAGCGCTGCAATTATGTACATCAGCCATATGGAATCCTTTCAAACCTAAGGAAAAATCTGGACCAATGCCTTTCGTTCTTCCAGTAAAAAAGTTTGGTTATACTTCATTTATATATAATAAAAATATATGTAAAAACCGACCAATTAACTCTTAAGAGTAGCGTATCCACTAACGAAATTATAATGTGTATCATACAAAAATACCATATCAATTGTTTTTGACCATTATAGTTATTTGGTCATATCCATATATGGTTACAGTAATATAATTTGTTACCTGCATATCGTGCTAAAGAATATAATACCCTGTTATTTGGTTATAGCTATACTATTTTATACCAAATTGGTATTAAAACCTTGATAACACGTATATACAAATTGATTGGGTTACTGTAGATAATCAATTGCAAGCGTCAACCATTTTATACCTAATCTCATAACCCTTATTCCTCCATGCAGACCCATAACAACAGTAGATTATAAACGAATAAATTAAATGAAATAAATTTCGTGATTGCCAATTCATTGAAGCCATGACTACCAATCTTCAGAACAGCTTGCCTGCCAATCCATTTCAGCTCTGTGCATACCAAGCCACTTCATTTCCGTGCAAGGCAAGGTACCTTCTCTTTAAATACTGTGTATCATCACTTCGGTTCTCAGAAAAACAAAACCATGAAGAAATGAATCAAAGAGAAAATCAATTAAAGATTCAAACCAAATCTATAAAACCCAAAACAGATTTCGTGAAACTCTCCTTGACAATAGATTCCAGTTCGTATTGTATTATTTGGTGCGGTTCGAGCACCTGGTGATCGGATTTGGGTCCAGTGAGGCATGGGTAACCGGAGTTTAATCCAAGGAGGTGGTTAAGCCTAGGAGGGTAGGGGAGGCCTTCGATGGTCAGGCGGTGCTAAATAGTGTCATGGCGCTGAATTTTTGGAGCTCGATCTGACTTCCGAAGGTGCGTAACGTTGGGTGCAGGGAGGAATTGAAAGGGTCGTTGCAGGGGACGGGCTCGCCGGAGCTCCGGTGAGCGTTGGTGGCAGCGATGGTGAACTGCAGTTATCTTGATTTCCTATAGTTGATGTGGGTGTGTTCTTTGAGGATTGGTAGCCTGTAGGGCGTCGTTGGGGGTGAAGTATATCTGAGGACGATGGCCAGCCGGTGGCGGTGGTTGTGGTTGCTGATTGGTGGGGCCCGGTACCCTGGTTTGTCTACTGTTGGGTGATGAACGGGTCAGTATTTTGTTCGGTACCTGGAACGATGACAAGCGGGCTAAGAAAGATGACTAAGGGATAATTTTGTTGTAAAAGGAAGGGATTAAAGTGGTCAAAGATGGGTCAACATTATCTTCTTTCAAGCAGGTTTCGATTTAGCTAATTGGGAGAAAGGTATAAATCGTAATTAGTGTTATTATTATTAAATATGATAATGGCGAAACTTATTTAAGTTTATGAAGGGATGATTGAGCAAGAATGGATCTGTCTGGAAAAACTGCAAGTAATAGCAGGAGCTTAGTTTTAAAACAAGAAGAAGGAAAGGTTACAAGTCCTAAACATGGGTTATGGGACTTTGTTTAAACAAAGAACGACAGCAAGAAGGCATGATCAAACAAGCAGTAACCGTAGAAGAAGGAACAGAAGTAAGACTTGATCTCTGATTAAACAAAGTAATGAAAGTGATTAAATTTAATAATGATTAATTAAGAAATTATTTAGTTAATTTATTTAACTAAAACCATGATAAGTAAAATGCAGATAACCCTTTTATTGTATAAACATAATTGAACTGAACGAGTCAATTGCGACCGTAACGACGCAATCTACATTATGGCGCAAACGCGGCTGGAAATAGAACTATTGGAGTTTCATTATAAAATCAAATGCCTGTTTGATTTTAAAATGAAGAAAAAGCAGAATCATCAACTGCAAAACAATGTGAGTAATATCACTAAACTCTGACTCATTTATATTTTTATACAAATGAGTTTTAAATTTATTTATAGTAATTCTATATTGTGTGATGGTTGTTTGGTTATATGGTTGATAAATTAGTTGAAATGGTTGATATAGTTATATCATTGATCGATTATTAGTTCCGATACTTCATATTATTGTGAAATATTATTGATGTTGATTAACATCTGTGGATGCAGGGAAATAGGTTAGAGGGATCCAATTGGATTCCTCAACATTTATATTATTGTTTGTTATTTACTGTGATATATCCTGTTATTGACTATGCTGTGTTGAATTACTCTGGCCCTAGGAATTCGTTATTTTAAATACCGTAAAATATTTTCAATTAAATAAAAAAAGGAATTTAAGACTTTGAAAACGAAATTATTTCCAAGGTGGAAATTGAATTTTGAACAGATTTGAGAATAAAAACTTGTTTTAGTGAATAAAACAAGTAATTAAATTTATAAACGGTATTTATGGATTATCGTTGTATAATTAATATTTGGCTTAAAATCGATATTTTATAATTAAATGTAGAATCGTGATAAGGTTTTAAAAGGAGTTTTTATATGGAAATCTATTTTAACAGTTAATTTGAGAAGATTAATTTTTAAACGATGTGTATAAATTCAGTAAAATATTTTGAAATAAATTTAAATATAAATTCAGAATTGAATTTATATCGAAAGTGGAAATTGGTCAACAGTTAACTGATATGTACGGTTGACAAAAACCAACCATTTTAATTGATAATGAAATTAATTTTAATTTAACGAAGGGTGTTAAATATTATTTAATGTTCGATTAACTAAAATTAAAGTAATGATCGAACTGGTTAGTGTTAATAAAATTAATTATTATTTAGTAAGCTTTTAAAAGTAATAATTATGCTATTTTTATTTAATAAACAAAGTTAACTATTTTTAATGTAGTAAATTGTTATTTTAATTAATAATAATTAAAACAATGATTTTAATTGGAGATTCAATTAAGAAATGATTTAGTGGCATTATAGTTTGATCAAGGAGGTGATAAGAGTTTCATAAAGGGATTTGTAATCTAAGTTTTAAACGAGATTTGTAAACGAGATTTGTCGGTAAATGTAGAGATTTAAACAAGTCTTTTTTCTTAATTTTTAAATTAAGTAAAGAAAATTCAATTAAAAGAAACTTTTAAGGAAGATGGTTAACATGTTAATAATAGACTAAAATGTGTTAATTGTTTTAGAATGAAATCTAAGCTAAGTTGTGAAAAGATGGTAAACAGATTAGTATAAGTGATTAATCCAAACAAGGTTTAAATGAGGTTTTTAAAACCAAAGTGATGACTTTAATTGAGTTAAGCAAAGCACTGCAAATTGAAATAAAGATTATAAACACAAAGGAACACAAATAAGATAGTTTGTGTTAAACATCAATAAAATGGATTTTTTGAAATAAAATTCAATTAAAGAGGTCTTGTTGTAAAGAAGGTGGAAAGTGGATTTTTATCCTTATATACCCTTTATCTTATGGGTTTCGACAAGCAGAATGGTATATGTCTGCATTGTGTAAATCCGGACATTCTGACTATCTTTTAAAAAATGAGCAACGCAAGAAGCGTGTGCGTCGCACACGGTACTTTATTCAAAACAACGATTATAACGCTATTGTTATAATAAATATTCTATAAATCTAAATAGCGATTATAATGCTACCATTATAATAAATGTTTATAAATCTAAACAGCAATTTTAGCGTTGTCATTATAATAAATGTTTGTAAATCTAAACAGTGATTTTAAGCTGCCATTATGATAAATGTCTTATAAATCAAATATTTGGAAACAACGATTATAACGCTACTGTTATAATCAGTGTTTTTCCATAAAGGAAGTGGTTTCTTAGATTGAATCTGAGAGCCGCGTAAGCGATGATTTCTTTGAAGTTGTGAGCTTTGACTATTTCAAAGTTGGGAATGTTGTTCAATTAAGGTCTGAGAGGTAATTGTACCCCAACTTGATTGACTTCGTGATTGATAGAGAAATGGTTAAGGTTCGATAGTGATGATTGGTTAGCAATATAGTTAGTTAATAAATAATTAATGGTTTGAGTTAGATAACGATGTTTATTAACATCGCTTTATTTTAAAGGATTTTTGAAATGTTTTCCCCAAATAAAATGAGAGATATTTTCTATGGATAAAAATGAAATGAATTGGTAAACGAGAAATTAAGAAATTCAAGATGGAAATATTTTCCGATATTAATAAGGTATATTTTCTGAATATAGAAAATAAGGATTAATGGATATTTAGAAATGTTCCTAACTAGAAAAAGAGATATTTTCTCAAATAAAGGAATTGGGATATTGGAAATGCTTTTTTCAAGAATCAAGAGAAAAAAATAGAGTTTTGAAAGGATACGAAAGATGGGAAACGAGAATTGGAAATGATAATATTATACGGAATTGATTTAAAAAAGGGCCTAGGGTTGTTTGATGATTGATTGGTAGGATTTCCAAATTGGAAGTAGGACTGTTGATTGTATGGATATTTTTTTGATAGTTAAATCACTGACCATCGAAGTTTTGATTTATTTTATACCTCCGTTGTCAATATGGAGAGACCGGGATCAGATTTAATATTTGGAAATAAATCTGTATTGGCATAAGCATTACAAATCAGCTTATGCTAAAGATGAATACGGAGTAAAATGCAAGGGCTGTTCTGTTAATCCTAGGTAGAAATTGCCCAAGATGGATTGATGGAATAGTGCCTTTGGTTTGTCCAGTCCTAGGACAACGTATATAAACGGATCTGATGATGTGGCCTTCAAAGAAAGTGGTGGCAAGATGTTCTTGAAACATAATCATGACCTCAAGCCTCATCACCCGGGAAATGACAAAAATATGGCAGGCAGCATGGACATGTGGGTCATTCCCATTAGGGTTATTATCACCTGATCTAGAGAAAATTCATTTGCTTCTTATTCTATTCGTTGCTGTATGCTTTCGGTAACGGTTGCTAATCACAACCTTGGTGATAATATGCTCGATACACTCAAGTTAAATGAGTGGTTAGCCATGTATGGGCCGGGTTTCAAGACGTTGTTGTTGAACCCAGTGTATTCCCCTTTAGAGATACACTATCGGAAGGTGGTTCCATACCTTGTCATGTTGGAAATCCAATCTCCAATAAGCGCCTTGCGGTTTATGATTTAATGTTATATATGGAGCGTGAGATGCTGGATTCGATATCAACGTGCTTCTGTGTGGATCGGTCTTACGATTATCATTTCTTTCAAAAGGATTTTGAAAGTTAAACAAATGGTTGGAGTTTACTCACACCAGTCCTATGACTGACCCAGAGTTTATTTTGTTTACTTTCCCTAAACTCTTGGGTGCCCAAATTTATACTGGCAGTCAATTAGTCGGGATTTTACAAATTCACTTGGAGGAGTTCGAAGCAGGAGGCTTCACCAGTTAGCTATAGATTATCATATTTTTCCGCTGTGTATTATGTTGGTATCTGGAAACAGGTGGTTATAACTATTCCAGAAATAGCTGTTGTGCTCTGGTGATGGTATGTATATAAAGTTACTGAATTGTATTTCAAAGTTTATGTTATCTAATATATTTTATTCGTTCCGTTGTGAGTTTGTGATCTTCGCTTTCTTCTATTCTAATATTTCTTCCTTTCTATTTGTCATCCTCTAACTTCTTTCTAATAATGATTCGTATATCTGTGCAATTTGGGTTGGACGTGTGGTGTAATTAGTCAACTCAAAGGTTACGGAAATTCGGGCCAATACAAAATCTATCTTCAGTTATACAATAAATTTTATAACCTTATACCATCGATTCACCTGACGGTAAATCACATTTATAAAACGATTATTTATAGGCCAACTACTTCCAATTACTCAACCAATACTGCACATTGGTTAGAAAAAAACAAACTGTGATGGCCCACAAATCCGTACTATCTGATTTCACTAAAACACCACACGTTCAACTTAAATAACACAGAATTTCGAGTCATTAGGGTTAAAGAAGTACAAATAGATAGATGAACGGAAATAACAACACAACTTCACAGCGGAATGAATAAAATATAATATCATAAATCATAACTTTTAAATACAAATCTATTTTGTATACACATACCATATCTGAGTACAACACAATATTTGATATATTGGAAATAACTCTAAAATAACTAATGGTGAAGCCTTCTGCTACAAACTTCTCTAAGTGTATATGTAAGATCCTGAAACACTTGACTCCCATACAAATTCATACACCCAAGAATTTAGGGAAAAACAGAAAAATAAACTCTGGGTCAGTCATGGGACTGGTGTGAGTAAACTCCAACCATATTGTTTAACTTTGAAAATCCTTTTGAAAGAAAGGGTAATAGTAACACTAGCCCACACATAAACATGGATGGTTTTTACCTTACTATAACCAAAACATTTTTAATACGAAAATCGAGTGATATTATAATAACGTCTTATCAAATAAATAACCAAATAGTAGAACGCTTGCATCTCACGCTCTACATATATAGTATAAAATCAAAAACCATAGGGTGCTTATTAGAGATTAGATTCCAACTATGACAAGGTATGGAACCACCTCTCGATCAGTGTACTCTAGAGGGGATACACTGTGGTTCAGCAAGAACATCTTGTAACCCGGCAATACACGACCGCCCACTCATTTAGCTTGAGTGTAGCGAATATATTGTCACTCATGGTTGTCGGTCATCCAACCGTTATCCGTAAGATACAGAATTAAAATAAGAACAAATAATTGAATTTTATCTAGATCAGTGATAAATATAGCCTGCTTGGATATGGCCCAACTAGCTATTTTGCCTGCCCGATTTTTGTCATTTCCCGGTTGTGAGGCCTGAGGCTACGTATATCTTTTTACAACATCAACCCACCATACATTTTGAATGCCACATCATCAAACCCATCAAATCGTTAGTTGATTTTCTCAAAAATATTATGGGTATAAAAGCTAAGAGAAACGAATTTCTCCACCACCAGACGTAATACCCTGAAAAGATCATCTTATGTGATCTATTAGGAATACTCTGTAAGACATTCATCCATACAAGTTGTCCTAGGTCTGGAAAAACAGATCGGCCCTTGCATTTCACTCCTTCTTCAATTTCTTCAGCATAACCTAACTCGCAATGTCTATGCCTATATTGAGTGGCTTTTGGGTATTAAATCCAACCAGTCTCTTCGTATTGACAACGATGGTCCAAAAATCCTTGATAGCCGATGATTTAACTATAAAAGGGAAAACAAACATCAATCAAACAAATCGCTGGCCCTTTTTGATTAATATTCATTCATTAACCATTTTCCAAATTCCTTATTTAATTCTACATATATTGATATATTGATTTCTAGTTATCAAAATTTCTCAAAAATATTGTAACTCCTTAAATTTTCGGAAAATTTTGCAAGCACCTCCTTTGTACCGATCAATAGTTCAAACCCCAACTCGCCTCTCTAGGCCCTTTCCATTCAAAAAGAAAATCAAAAAGCGATGCGACTTGCCGATGCGGTGCAAAAAACTCATATGGTATTTGTACCTTTTTGTTGGGCATTTTAAAATATTCTTCTTTCACTTCATCCCATACCTGTCTAATATGCATGCACCTGCATTTCATTTTATTCCAACCCCTACAACTATTTTGATTTAACCGCAATCAATTCCACTAATTAATTCTTTAATTTGTTCAATCGCTTAACTCACCTATAGTTTTGAATCAAGAGAGTTCAAACATATTTTAACTCACTTATAAACAATTCGAGTTTCATTAAAACCCAAGTTCCATATTTGATTTCAATTTCTATTTTACAAACCTACATTACTTAACCCGCGTCAAGTTCCATTCAAACACCATTACTAACTTCTTTTATTATTTAATTAATATCATTCTATGATTCAAAATCTGATTTTTATATCAGAAACCACTTCATTCAACTTGCTTGAGTTCAGATTTATTTTATAACTCGAGTTTGGATTTTTCTGATGGAAATTCGGATTTTGTTTACTAAAAATTCTTTTAATTCACTAAATAAACCATTATGGTTTAAAAATAAATATAGCGCTATTTTTCTGAAAAATTGATTTTGGCATAACTTAAAACCTATAACACGAAAGCAAAAAAATTCTCTTCTATTAGAAAACTATCATTCAATAGGTCCGGGCGTTTCTTGTTTCATCGAATTTCGATTTATATTGAGTTCTGTATACTCAATTGAAGTTCGAATCGCCAATTTACGAACTACCACGCTTCGGAGAGTTCATTTTAACTAAATTTAAATATAAACATTTATTAAACTTCACTTAGTAAATAAATTTCAATTCCGCTTTCAATATTTTAAAATAAACCTGTTATCCAAATCTAAACTTAATAATCCTGATTTCCCATACTCATCGATGATTTTATTCCATATTCATACTCAGTTATAAATTAATTCAAACTCCAAATTTCTATATTCAATTCTAATTCATATGAAATTAGACTATTTAAATTCGATATAATTGGATTTTAATTATAAATTCTTTTTATGGGAATCATCGATTAATCCATCATCTTTTACCATTACAAACAAATACCATCCCTTGATAATAATGAAGTCGTTTAAATTAGAGTATTTTATTTACCTCTCAGACCGTTACCGATAATGTTTTTATCTTGAGATAGATAAAAGCTTGTAATATAAACTCAATTTTAAATCTCGCCTTTTATTCCATTTCTATAATAAATTTAACTAATTTTATAAATCTAGCTTTAAAATTTCAGATTATCCAACATCGTCTATTATTTCGCTCAAAATCTATAACTTAGTTATAAACTCACATTCAACTCGATTCTCTATATTAATTTTCAATTTCTTTGGATGTATATTATTTTATAAAATTTGAAAAAATCGAGTTCTACTTTTAATCCCTTGGATTTATACTAATTCAATATATATTCTGGTTTTCAGAATAAAATCTAACGTTGTGTTTTTGAAATGATTTTTAATTCCTCTTTTTAAATTCCCACTTGGATTAAAATTTCAATTATCCCAATAATAGTTATTTTTCTTTATTAATATTATTTAAAATTTCATTTCTTGTTTTAAATACTAAAACAAGTTTTCGATTTCAAATTCCATTTGAATCCAATTCCTATTTCAAAAATTAAATTTTCCATTTTAAATTCAGACTTGAATTTAAAAATTTATAAGATCGAATGATAATTTTCCTTTCGATTTAAAATTATCTTTTATAAATTCAATACTTGTTTTTATTATTAAAACAAGTTAATATTTTTTAGCCTATTCGAAATTCAAATTTTATTTCAAAAACATAAAATTCTCTTTTCTAATCTAAAAAATCCCTTTTTAAGATATTTTTAAATACCAACCTTTAGGGCTAGTGATATTCAAACATTCAAATACACAAACATCAATTCAATTCAACATATCAAGTGTACATAAATATATAAGCAACGATAAATAAATTTTTTGAGGTATCCAGTTGGATCCCTCCAACCTGTTTTCCCTGCATTCATAGATGTTAGACATCATATTAACACCTATTCTGCTTCAAGGCAGGATATTGCGGTATGGAAGGTCATCCACTCATATACCTTGGGGCGATAGGGTCATCCGCTAATGATAATGCGGGAAATATCCCACCAACAATATATATATAAATATATATATATATATATAATAACAACAATCACCAAGCCTAAATAACTAATATATATCATATATAATAACAACAATTGATAAGCAATTTATAAATGCATCCAAGCAGCCAACAATTTATTTTTAATAATAAAATAAATTTCTAAGTGAGATTTACTCATCTTGATTTTTTTTGGTGAAATAGCAATTTTGATTTCGATTTAATTAAACATATGTTTAATTTAACCAAAAATCCTTATTGGCCCCAAACTACTTCAAATCAATCCTAAAGCGATGGTTATGTCCATATGAATCCTATGCTTCTCATTTCATTCGATTTCAACCTAAGATATCACAACTTTAAGCTACAAATTATATTAATATCTACAATTTTAATTATAGAGCTATTTTCCTTAATTACCTTGTATAAATTAATTATATTGCACCATCAGATTTTTGATTATAAATATATCATTTACCCTTAATCTTGGTAAATAAAAATTTAATTAATGATTAATTTACCTTAAACTTTCTTCCAAAATAAAATCCCTGCTTCAACATTTGTTTTCCAATTCAAACAGCACCGCCCCTATATTCCTCACTATATCATCACTCCCCAATGCTTCACCATCATCTAGTATCAATAAAACAAACCCCAGGCACTCCCTTTCAACACAGCATCAACCACCATCTAAAATCTGAAACAACCCCCATCCAATCACCACGACAAAGCTCCAAAACCCATCAGCTTCGTACTTACTGACCACCACTACACTTCCATTGAAATGCCTTAAAACAAGCAACCCAGAAATCAAAGATCAACGCTCCCATTTTCCCAAAACAAAATACATCGAAGACCACAAAATTGAACACCTTCTTCTCTATACAGTAATAAGCCGAACTCCTCCTTCCTAACATTACTGCACCCCCGAAACCGATCGTCACTTCATGATAAAACTCCAGACATTATTGCGCACCCTCCAAGAACATCGCATACTCATGTTAGGGTCAGAATCCCCTCAGGGCAACCCAGAATGAATACCACGTCGAACCCCCATCTCCACAATGTGAGCATCGCTACCTTTGTCTTGAGCTTCCGAAGACGTAGTGATCCTCGATCGGGAATTCAGATCGCAAGTACCATTTTGATTTATATAATATATATATATATATATATAATCGAAGGATTCCTTTCTCGATTTTGATAGGGAAGATAGAACGAAAAGAACACTGAAGGGGAGTTGAATTTAGTTTCGTGAATTGAGAATGGAGGAATAGTTACGATGACCGCCGCTTGATTTATAAAGGCATACAGGAGACAAACGACCACGCCATTAATTGGATGTCTACCAGATATCGAATGGAGGAAGACGGGATTTTGTGCTCGAGAAGGATAAGGTGGCATGATTTTTAGTTTTAGGTTGGCTGTTGATTATCTATTCTTTAATAATAATTTGATTTGATTTTAATTAAAAACAGTAATATCTTGCGGTCCCTTAATTTAAAACCCTGAACCAATATTTCAAAGAAACCACTGACGTTACAAGATTATAATGATATTCTGACTCAATGGAACCAATATTAAAATATAATTCGACTATATAGAAAAGATAACAATTTAAATTATCAATTTAAATTAAATTCGACTAAAATATATAAATCACTTTTACACAATTAAATTCATCAAAAATAATTTATTATTATCGTTCTGATTTAAATAGAATTTATAGTAATTGACTGAATTGTTTCGATTCAGTTTTAACTGCGAATTCAATTATTATCATTTCATATTACGATATGTGATATATACGATATTAATTCGTATACGATTATTAAACCAATAAATTCATTTATATTTCCAACCTAACATTTAAAATAAATTTAAATGTTTAAAATTAGATGGCTAAAATTCTTGGACATTACATTCCTTCCCCCTTAAAAGAATTTCGTTCCCGAAATTACTGGAGTGGAAGAAATGCTACAAACTCGTTGACTTTTCAGAAACCCATTTTGTTATAACTCAACATTATAAGTTCTATAAATCAAGTCTACAATTTACTTTCATGGGAATATTCAATTTTAGTTCATTTAACTAGTTTACATCATTTATTTAACTTGCTTAAGTTAAATTCTAGAATTTAAATTCCTGGGGTTTTTTTGTTCAAATCTTTTAAAAATCATATAAATTTCCATTGAGAATTTTCAAACCAACTTGTCCAGAAATAAATTTCCATTGAGAATTTTTTCTCCAAGGTAGCAATCTGTCACTTAGAAACTCGAAAATGAATAACGACGATGCAGCGATTCATCATCGAAATTATTTTCCAGTAACTAAAGTGAGATCAATGCATCACTTTCAAATTCCATTAAAAATGATTTTTATTCGAAAATCTTTCCATAACAATGCTATATTATTTTAATATACATCAAAAAATATTTTCCAACTATCCGGGATTTAAATTCCAAATTATGGTTTCAATCTAATTCTAATTCATCTCATTTGTATTTACGAATTTTGTTTTGTTACATATAATAATTTCAATTTTTTAGTCTCATTTGATTAAAATAATAGCTATCAAGTCATCCATATATTATAATAATTTCGAAAAATATTCTTTTCATATAAAAATATAGTTTTGGGTAAAATTATTTTATTTACCCAGCTTTTGAAACATACTGTGTCGAATTAACCTGCTCAAGTGTTTAGAAACACCTATCGATACAGTTGTACTTCCTGTATCGACCAATATTCATAAACCACTTCCCAAAACAATCAACACAATATAAGACACTTTTTTATATCAACATACAAATACGCCCTCTCATATAAACACACTCAACTCATTCTAGGGTACTACTGACCCTATCCCTAATGAGTAAACCCCTACCAAAGCCAAGGTGTTCGCTCAACCTAAGCTCTGATACCAAATGTGATGGCCCGAAAATCATTACAATCTGAGTTGACTAAAATAGCACACGTCCAACTCAAATAACACAGAATTATGAGTCATTATGGTTAAAGAACAAGAAATAGATAGAAGAACAGAAATAACAACACAACCTCACGGTGGAACGAATAAAATATAATATCATAAATCATAACTTTTAAATACAAATCGGTTTTGTATACACATACCATACCAGAGCACAACACAATATTTGATACATCGGAAATAACTGTAAAATAACTAATAATGAAGCCTTCTGCTTCAAGCTCCTCTAAGTGTATATGTAATATCCTGAAATACTTGAATGCCCGTACAAATTTGGGTACCCAACAGTTTAGGGAAAAACAAACAAATAAACTCTGGATCAGTCATGGGACTGGTGTGAGTAAACCCTAACCATATTGTTTAACTTTGAAAATCCTTTTGAAAGAAAGGGTAATAGTAAGACCAGCCCACACATAAACATGGATGGTTTTTTACTTTACTATAACCAAAAAAATTTGGTATGAAAATCGAGTGATATTATAACAATGTCTAATCAAATAAATAATCAAATAGTAGAATGCTTGCATCTCACGCTCTACATATATAGTACAAAATCAAAAACCGCAGGGCGCTTATTAGAATTTGGACTCCAACTATGACAAGGTATGAAACCACATCTCGATCTGTGTACTGTAGAGGGGATACACTGGGGTTCAATAAGAACATCTTGCAACCCGGCCACACACGACCGCCCACTCATTTAGCTTGAGTGTAACGAATATATTATCACCCACAGTTATCGGCTGTCTAACTGTCATCTGTAAGATACCGAATCGAAAGAAGAACAAATAATTTAATTTTCTTTACATCGGTGACAAATATACCCTGCTTGGGTATGACCCAACTAGCCATGCTGCCTACCCGATTTTTGTCATTTCCCGTTTGTGAAGCCTGAGGCTACGTATATCTTTTTAGAACATCTAGCCACCATACACTTTGAATGCCACATCATCAAACTCGTCAAGTCACTAGTTGATCTTCTAAAAAATATTACGGGTATAAAAGCTAAAAGAAACGAATTTCTCCGCCACCAGACGTAATACCCTGAAAAGACCGTCTTATGTAATCTGTTAGGAATACTCTGTCAGACATTTGTCCAT
Organism: Allium sativum; assembly: GCA_030737875.1. Taxonomy (NCBI): domain Eukaryota; kingdom Viridiplantae; phylum Streptophyta; class Magnoliopsida; order Asparagales; family Amaryllidaceae; genus Allium; species Allium sativum. Next base: position 55,940,234 of record CM060918.1, read on the forward strand.
ACTAGTTGTCCTAAGTTTGGACAAACAGATCAGCCCTTGCATTTCACTCCGTCTTCATTTTCTCCACCATAATCTAACTTGTAACGTCTATGCCTATATGGAGTGGCGTTCAGGTATTAAATACAACCGTTCTCTCCATATGGACAACGATGGTCAATATATCGTTGATAGCCGGTGATTTAACTATCAAAGGGAAAACAAACATCCATCAAACAGATCACTGGCCCTTTTTGATTAATATTCATTCATTAACTATTTTCCAAATTCCTTATCGAATTCTATATGTATCGATATATTGATTTCTAGTTACCAAAATTTCTCAAAAATATTCTAACTCCTTAAATTTTCAAAAATTTTTGCCAGCACCTCCTTTGTACCGGTCAATAGCTTAAACCCCAACTCGCCTCTCTAGGCCCTTTCCATCTAGAAAGAAAATAAAAAAAGCCAAGCGCCTTGCCAATGGTGCATGTAAAACTCATATAGGATTAAACGTATACCTTTTTGTTGGGCATTTCAAAATATTCTTCTTTAACTTCATCCCTTACTTGTCTAATACGCATACACCTGCATTTCATTTTATTCCAACCCCTACAACTATTTTGATTTAACCACAATCAATTCCACTAATTAATTCTTTAATTTGTTCAATCGCTTCATTCACTTATAATTTTGAATCAAGAGAGTTCAAAAATATTTTAACTCACTTATAAACAATTCGAATTTCATTTAAAACCTAAGTCCCATATTTGATTTCAATTTCTATTTTACAAACCCACATTACTTAACCTACGTCAAGTTCCATTCAAACACCATTAACTAACTTCTTTTATTATTTAATTAATATCATTCTTTGATTCAAAATTTGATTTTTAAATCAAAAATCACTTCATTCAACTTGCTTGAGTTTAGATTTATTTTATAACTCGAGTCTGGATTTTTCTGATGGAAATTCAGATTTTATTTACTCAAAATTCTTTTAATTTACTAAATAAAGCATTACGGTTTAAAAACGAATATAGCGTTGTTTTTCTGAAAATTTGATTTTGGCATAACTCAAAATCTATAATACGAAACCAAATTTTTTCTCTTCCATTAGAAAACTATCATTCAATCGGGTAGGGCGTTTCTTGTTTCATCGAATTTCGACTTATATTGAGTTCTATATACTCAATTGAAGTTCGAATCGCCAATTTACGAACTACTGCGCTTCCGCAAGTTCTTTTAATTAAATTTATGTATAAACATTTAATAAACTTCATTTTGTAAATAAATTTCAATTCCGCTTTCAATATTTTAAAATAAATCTGCTATCTGTAATGAAAAGGAATTTCGCTCGATCCGAATCGATCGCTAAACTGACCATGACCATTCGAAACCCTGATTATTTTAAGAACATGACAAATTGGAACACATACAAAACAACATTTCATTGTATATTACAACAATTCCTTCAGAATACAAGAATATATAGAGTATGAATAAATATTACACAGAAAATATCAGAGATTTAAATTACATTACATAGCAGCGGAAAATAATACAAAACACAACTGAAAGAGATATACGGATACAGAGCTTTCCGAATACTGCTTCAGCTGTGAATCAGGATCCTGTGAATATAAATCTACAAAACCAAAACTACTAGCTGCCCATGTGGAAAATAGGGGCACCCAGAGTTTAGGTTAAAACAATAAACTCCAGGTTAGTCATGTGACTGGTGTGAGAACTAAAACAGTTATTAATCTTTATTTTAAAGTTAGGTAAATCAATGGACTGCGCCGTATAACGCGGAATGGATTTCCTCCTAAGAATACCAATGCATAAAACAACAGCGCAATGCTAAATAAAGAACAATGAAGCTATTTTAAGACCCAGGTCCCATCACACAATGCAACACAAGCCGGAGGATAGGGTTTTCACCTTGTAATAGCCAAGCATGCTTGGTACGTGAAATTTCATGTTTTATTATTACTATAAGTGTATAGTGTCAAAACAATTTCAATCATAAGTATCAATCATAGGCGGCATAAGTGCCCCATACCACTATGTCGCCATACTAGGATCAACAATTAAAACCGCAAAGTCACGTATTGGAAGTTGGATTTCCATCTATAAACCGAGGCAAAAGATAGTCCTCACTGAATTCGAGACAATCTAGCCCATGTCTCAGGAACAGCCGCAACTGCCCCATGGATTGTCAGGGCCAGTCCACCGATGTGGATTATTATGCCTGAACACTGCGTTTCTCCGCCCTTTGGGGCGTAAATGAGCCTAAGGACTCCATCGGCTCTACAAAGTCACTGATATATCCGAGGCGTCTCGCAATAGCAACAACCACACAGGTGAAAATAATATAAATGTCAGGGCTGGTAGGTCACTGGCACCACCCTAGCTAGAAGGAAACGCATGCCCTCCTTGATGTCCTCTCCCGTTTCTGGTTCACAACCGGAGTGTGAGGCTCGCGAATCAACGTTACACAAAGTTATGCCACACAGGCGGTGCTTTGATCATCAACCACAAGACTTTGCTTTTCAACCGAAGCCTTGATCAATTGCCACTTAGGCATGCCACACAGGCAATTGACTCCATGCGATTGATCCACATCAATAGATAACCCCTGAGGTCGTACGACTCAGAGAAGGGCATTAAGCAAGAGAATAAATTCTCCGTCGCCAAACAGATATATATTTAATAGAAATCAATCACACAGAATAAAATCCAATGTCAGACACACAGTCCATTTACAAGTTCGTTCTGGGTTTGAACGAGCCAGAAGCACCTTGTACCTCGCATATCCATCGATCTACAAGTACGTCTGGATAATCACCAACTGATTCCCTCCTCTTGGGTGTACAGCCCTATCAATATCATTAGTAATCACCCAAACGATGTGAAGATCTCCGGTCTTCGACTACCGTCTTCATCCTGGACACCACGTCGTATCAGTTATTCAGAATGGGATAAACCCAGTCTTTCTGAATAACTCGCGTATATAATAAACAAGCGTTACACAAACACAACATACGCCTCATTCCAATTCAGAATATTATATTATTCAAGTATTCTTATACTTTGGGAATGGTTCCCATTAATTTTATCAAAGAAAAATTCTTTAAATTTATTCTTTATTCTTCCTTTTAATATCAATTCAAATTCATCGGGATTAGCGAACCACACCGAAGTAATCATTTATTTCCCAATCCCAACCTATTCATCCCATGAAGTAAAACTGGTCAAACTTCATATCTAATACCACGGTGTTATCGGTAAATTCAATTACTATTTCATGTTCAAATCTAGTTAAAGATTTGACTATCGCCTGGAGAAAAACTGGTGATACTCCATTCCCGATCATTTCAATCTAACTAAAGATTCATTAAAACTCCACTTAGTTTTAGTCTTCCCAAAAATCAGTATTAATTATTATTTAACTTGGGAAATCATATCCTATCTTTAACTGGTTTAAAGAACCAATGTCATTTAAAACACGGTTCACTATAAACCCAAAATCACATTTTATTCCATTCCAATTTATTTTATTAAATTGGAAAACTTTACTTTGGAAAACCTCCTTTAAATCTTAACAAAAGATTTATAAATTCCAAATCACATTTCACTATTAATCGAGTTAAAGAACAAATGTCGTTAAAACACAGTTCATGATAAACCTAATTCCAATTTGATATTAAATATAAGGCTCTGAATAGAAAATATATCGGCTTATATTCAGTATCAAATTCTATGACGAACAAATATCGTATTGGAAATAATGATATAAATATATCTTTCAAATTTCCATAACAATATCTGTATAATCACGAAATTCAACATCGAAATATTCCAAAGACAATTTCGATTCAAATCCATTCCAATACAATTATTGGAAATTCTGGTTACTTTTAAAACCCTTTCAAATCCAATTTATTTATTAAAAATAAATAAATTTTTATTCTAGTTCAAAACTCGTTCATTTCGATAAAAAACTATTTTTATCCTTTCAAATTTGGAATTTTTCATCTCAATTCTTCACAAATCATTTCTAATGATTTTAAAAAAATTATTACTATTTTTAATAATTTTATCAAGGCCCGTACAGTCGATTTCCTTCAACGGTCATCGAACTGCACTTACAGTGACCTTTTCCAAATTTGATTTGGACATAATTCCAAATCCAACCGTTAGATTTCAAATCTCTTATATTCGTTAGAAAGCTCTTTTCGATACGAACCTAACGATTCCAGTTTTAGGAGAATCCGATGGTCGGATCTCCCGTAATATCCGTTCGATGTAAATGGTCGAAATTCGCGAACTACCGCAGTGCGGCGCGTTCTATTCAGGCCATTATATATATAATATATATTATATATATATCGTTGATTTCCTTTCAAAATGTATTTTATAAATCGTTTTAAATTCGTTTTCAAAATGATTTCAACTTGATATTCAATTTCTAATCGAAATTGAATATTCCATATCATTAATCTCTAAATGATAATATTTTCAAAACGTTATATTTTAAAATCACTTCCTTTTCTATATTCATTATAAAAATGAATAAAATCGATATAAATATCAATCACGTCTAAATGGCGCATATCTAATCAACACGGCTTTTATTCAACACATGAATGTTTATTCTATTCAACACATGAATATTTATTTTATTCAACACATGAATATTTATTTCATTCAACACATGAATTTATACTATTCAACACATGAATTTTTATTTCTATTCAACACATGAATTTATACTATTCAACACATGAATTTATTTTCTATTCAATACATGAATTTATTTCAATTCAACACATGAATTTATTTCAGTTCAACACATGGATTTATTTTTTATTCAACACATGAATTTATTTCTATTCAACACATGAATTTATTTTCTTAATATTCTTTATTTTCCAAATTGGAATGAGGCCCAATCAACTACCATATAATGTTAATTATATGGATTTTCTAAAACACATGTATATAATAGCAACAATAAATCATCAACCATCATCCAGAGTGCACCACACAACTGCATAAGCATTAAATATAAATATTAACGCTTACACAGTCTGTCAACCAATCGATTGACATACAACCAAACAATCAGGATTAGTGTATGTCAAATATCATCCCAACACCCGTGTGGGGTTTTAAATAATCAAACGCAGATTTTATTTGTGCAGTTGGGCGATGTATAAAATTTATCATCCCAATCAATAGCAGTCAAATCGGTGTACATAAACAAATTGTCCGATTTGTTTATTACTATTTATTTTATATACACATTAAAAATCATATTTTTAACTATAAAATATTTTCTATTATAAAATATTTTATTTCATTCCGGATCACGCAATCAAATTTCACAACACAACAATCAAACAAACAAGTCATCCATGGTCTGTGGACAACGGGTGTCGGATACTGCTAAGCACCGTCTGCATCCTAGTATATATTTCAACTAGAAAATAAATTAAAAGTGAGGAGTTTTCACCAAGAGCTAAACCAAACGCCACGACTTTTCATATGTAGGAAATCCTCGCCGTGCTTCCAACGAGATCTGTTACATGCGGTTTTACGTTAAAAATCACATTTTTATAATACCACTTCATGTATAAAAATTATTTTTTTATAACGCTACACGTATAGAAAAGATTATATTTTTATATTCTCGATCATATAAAAATTCTATTTTTGATTCACTACTTCATATATATAAAAATCGAATTTTTATCTCAATGACATTTTCAAAACAACGTATATGATTTAAAAATCATATTTTTTTCTTGCCATTCATTTGATAAAATTATTTCTTTACATAAGATAAAAATTACTCCTTTACTATGCTTTTAAAAAAAATTACCTTCAGACGATAAAAAAAATCATGTTTTCTTACAATTAAAAACCTAATCTTTCTCGAATTAAAAATCTAATCTTTCTACTCTGAAAATCAAATCTTTTTAAACCGAAAAATCCTATTTTATAAACTAAAAATCAAAAATCAAAACAGAAATAAAAATAATAAAATATAGAGGAACTCACAGCACAAGAAGAGGGAGAGTGGGGACTGTCAGGTGGCGTCGGGGTCTTCGAGTGAGAAGACGGGTTCCACTTCAGCTGTAGTGGCAGGTCCATGTGGTCTGGGCAGGGGTTTGGGGTTGCTAGGGTTTCGGGGGGTGTCCACATTTTGAAGGGAAGAGGGATCAGAGGAACAGGGGGCGACTGGGGAGGTCCGACGGTGGATTGGTGAACGAGCGGAGGGTTCGGGGGTGCACGACCTTCAAATCGAAGAGGAAGGGAGAGAATGGGAGGGGCAGAGCAAGGAGGAGGGGGGACTGGGGAGGCACGGCAGCGCGGATCCCCTGGGGTGGCGGCGCTGATCACCGGGGGTGGAAGCGACGGCGACAGGGTTCCATTGGGTTTTTTTCTTTGAGCTTTGACTTAGATCTGAGAGAGAGAAAAGGAGCAAGGGCTTTTATATAAAAATATATTTAATTATTTAATTATTCCTAAAGACACTTTTTATTTCGTCCTTCAAACGAGACCCACCGACTATCGTCTATAACTAATTACCCCCATTCCGAACGCAATGGGGTATGTTCCGCAAGCCAATTCGACATTTGCGATCAGTTTCCGTTGAATTTAAAATATAAATCTTTATATATTCAATTTGAAAATATATTTCAAATTATCAGGGCCACAAACGAACTCTAAAAATTCTCGAAAAATTATTTCTAGCTTCGTATTGATGATACGGTCCTGACAAAACTAATTTCGTCAAATTCTGAGACAGTTTGAAAAATGGCCATTTTTTGGTCGACCCAATTCAACTGAAACTGTTGAAACACGTTTAACCTCGCCACGCTCACATATTGATTTAGAAAATTATGAATTTTGTAATCTAGCAATAATTTGACATCCCAGTTCCAACCAAATTGGTTTCGTCGAAAACGAAGGTCGTTTGCAAAATTGCTATTTTTAAGGGCCAAAATTCCATAGCGACTATTCTAAATTTTCAATTGGGCATAACTTTTTATCCCCACTATGAAATTTCAATTTTTTGGATTCGTTGGAAAGATATTTTCAAATAGATTCAAATATTTTTGGTTTCGCTAAAATCCGGTTTATTTTGAATCCTGTACATTCATTTGAACTTTGAAATTGAAATTTCAAACTACTGCACCATTTTCAATTCCTTTTATAAATAAAAATAAATATTTATATTCTAACGTCGATCTATATAAATATATACATTCTAATTCTGTTCAAAATAAATTTCTCATCGTTATTATTTAAAATAATCATTTTAAATATTCAAAATTCATCAAAATTGCCAAAATAAAAATTTTAAAATGGCTCAGATTTCCGGATTATTACAATCTCCCCCACTTAAAACTTTTTGTCCCCGAAAAGGAACGAAGCTGAAAGTTATTTATAAAATCAACTCAACTTCCATTATTTTCATTATAGCTTAAGTTCTTCAACTTTTCAGTTTCTAAGAACTTTTCAAAATTTTCAAAAATTTTGCTAACCCCCTAAATTTTCGAAAAATTTCGCCATAACCTCCCCTGCACCGGGAGCTTCGAGTTATTTCAAATAGCCTCACATTGCCGTCACCAATCCAAAAGAAAAAGAAAAAGCCAAGCAGCTAGCCAAACGTCTCATAAAATCATCCAAACCCAAAAAAAATATAAAAATGTACCTATTTGTCGAGCAAGCAATTTTATTCCTCTTCTCTAGCCTCGTTGCTATGACATGTTTAATGTAAGTACATGTATATGCATGCAAATTCAAACAGTTCTCAATTCAGTCCAACATTTGATATAATTTGGCTAAAGGTTCAACATTTAATTAATTCAAACAATAATCAAACAACACAACCAGCAACAATTAGTTGATTATCTTTTCAATCACATAACTTTGATACATATCTTAAAAATAAGATTTTTGATGCCAAATCCCAACAATAAGCCCTATCTAGTTTTGGTTCTTACACCAGTCTAATGGAAATATATAGAAATCTCACTTTCAAAACTCGAAAATAAATACTGGCGATGGCGCCCCATCTCCAGCATTATCCCCGGGCAACTAGAGTGTGATTCTATAACTATCCAGTACATAAAAACTTCGAAAACACGTTTGCAAGGCGTATGTACAAAATCTTTATATATTGGATTGTCCAAATTAATTTAAAATAAATATTGAAATACGTATACAACGATTTAAATTTCAAAACAAAACTTGTTTTCATTTTAAAAATATACTCTTCACACTCGTTCTAGGATACTACTGATCCCATCTCTAACGAGTCATTCCCATTGGATATTACTAATCCAATTTCGGATGAGTTCTTTCATTTGGTTCTAATGTGTCTTGTTCTCAAGCTCTGTAAACCAAAGTTCTGATACCAAATGTAACGAAAAGGAATTTCGCTCAATCCGAATCCATCACTAAACCAACCAAGACCGTTCGAAACCCCTGATTGTTTTGAGAACACGACAAATTGGAACACATACAGAAGAACATTTCATTGTATATTACAACAATTCCATCAGAATACAAGAATATACAGAGTATGAATAAATATTACACAGAAAATATCAGAGATTTAAATTACATTACATAGCATGGAAAATAATACAAAACACAATTGAAAGAGATATGCGGATACAGAGCTTTCCGAATACCGCTTCAGCTGTAAATCAGGATCCTGTGAATATAAATCTGCAAAACCAAAACTACTAGCTGCCCGTGTGGAAAATAGGGGCACCTAGAGTTTAGGTTAAAATAATAAACTCCAGGTCAGTCATGTGACTAGTGTGTGAACAAAAACAGTTATTAATCTTTATTTTAAAGTTAGGTAAATCAAGGGACCACGCCGTATAATACGGAACGGGGTTTCCTCCCAAGAATACCAGTGCATAAAACAACAGCGCAATGCTAAATAAAGAACAATGAAGCTATTATAAGACCCAGGTCCCATCACACAATGCAACGCAAGCCGGAGGATAGGGTTTTTACCTTATAATATCCATGAATGCTTGGTACATGAAATTTCATGTTTTATTATTACTATAAGTGTATAGTGTCAAAACAATTTCAATCATAAGTGTCAATCATAAACGGCATAAGTGCCCCATACCACTATGTCGCCATACTAGGCTCTACAATCAAAACCGCAAAGTCACGTATTGGAAGCTGGATTTCCATCTATGAACCGAGGCACCAATTCGAGACAATCTAGCCATGTCTCAGGAATATCCGCAACTGCCCCATGGATCGTCAGGGTCGGTCCACTGATGTGGACTATTGTGCCTGAACACTGCGTTTCCTCGCCCTTTGGGTTGTAAATGAGCCAAATGACTCCATCGGCTCCACACAGTCAACGATATATCCGAGGCGCCTCGCAACAGCTACAACCACACAGGTGAAAATAATATAAATGTCAGGGCTGGTAGGTCACGGATACCACCCTAGCTAGAAGGAAACACATGCCCTCCCTGATGTCCTCTCCCGTTTTTGGTTCACAATCGGGGTGTGAGGCTCGCGAATCAACGTTGCACAAAGCTATGCCACACAGGCGGTTCTTTGATCATCAATCACAAGATTTTGCTTTTCAACAGAAGCCATGATCAATTGCCACTTAGGCATGCCACACAGGCAATTCACTCCATGCGATTGATATCCATCAATATATAACCCCTAAGCTCGAACGTCTCAGAGAAGGGCGTTAAGCAAGAGAATAAATTCTCTGTCACCAAACAGATACATATTTAATAGAAATCAATCACACAGATAAAATCCAATGTCAGACACATAGTCCATTTACAAGTTTATTCTGGGTCTGAACGAAACCGGAGGCACCGTGTACCTCGCATATCCATCGATCTCCAAGTACGTCTGGATAATCACCAACTGATTCCCTCCTCTTGGGTGTACAGCCCAATCAAGATCATTAGTAATAACCAAATGATGTGAAGACCTCCGGTCTTCGACCACTGTCTTCATCCTCGACACCACGTCGTACCAGTTATTCAGAATGGGATAAACCCGGTCTTTCTGAATAAATCGCGTATATAATAAACAAGTGTTACACAAACACAACATATGCTTCATTCCAATTCAGAATATTTTTTTATTCATATATTCTTATACTTTTGGGAATGGTTCCCATTAATTTTATCAAAGATAAATTCTTTAAATTTATTCTTTAATCTTCCTTTGAATATCAATTCAAATTAGTCGGGATTAGCGAAGCACACCAAAGTAATCATTTATTTTATTTCCCAATCCCAAGCTATTCATCCCATGAAGTAAAATTGGTCATACTTCATATCTAACACCATGGTGTTATCGGTAAATTCAATTAGCATTTCACGTTCAAATCTAGTAAAAGATTTAACTATCGCCTGGAGAAAAACTGGTGATACTCCATTCCCGATCATTTCAATCTAATTAAAGATTCATTAAAACTCCACTTAGTTTGAATCTTCCCAAAAATCAATATTAATGATTATTTAACTTAGGAAATCATATCCTATCTTTAACTGGGTTAATGAACCAATGTCATTTAAAACACGGTTCACTATAAACCCAAAATCACATTCTATTCCATTCCAATTTATTTTATTAAATTGGAAAACTTTACTTTCGAAAACCTCCTTTAAATTTTAACAAAAGGTTTATAAATTCCAAATCACATTTCACTGTAAATCGGGTTAAAGAACAAATGTCGTTAAAACATAGTTCACGATAAACCCAATTCCCATTTGATATTAAATATAAGGCTCTGAATAGAAAATATATCGGCTTATATTCAATATCAAATTCTACGACCAACAAATATCGTATTGGAAATAACGATATAAATATATCTTTCAAATTTCCATAACAATATCTATATAATCACGAAATCCAACATCGAAATATTCCAAAAACAATTTTGATTCAAATCTGTTCCAATTCAATTATTGGAAATTCTGGTTACTTTTAAAATCCTTTCAAATCTAAATTATTTATTTCAAAATAAATAAATTATTATTCTAGTTCAAAACTTGTTCAATTCGATAAGATCTATTTTTATCCTTTCAAATTTGGAAATTTTCATCTTAATTCTTCACAAATCATTTCTTATGATTTTACACAAATTATTACTATTTTTAATAATTTTATCAAGGCCCGTACAGTCGATTTCCATCAACGGACATCGAACTGCACTTACATCGACCTTTTCCAAAATTGATTTGGACATAATTCCAAATCCAACCATTAGATTTCAAATCTCTAATATTCGTTAGAAAGCCCTTTTTGATACGAACCCAACGGTTCTGGTTTTAGGAGAATCCGATGGTAGGATCTCCCGTAATATCCGTTCGAAGTCAATGGTCGAAATTCACGAACTGCCGCAGCGCGGCGCGTTCTATTCAGGCTACTATATATATAATATATACACTATATATATTTCATCGATTTCCTTTCAAAACGTATTTTATAAATCGTTTTAAAATTAATTTTCAAAATGATTTCAACTTCATATTCAATTTCTAATCGAAATTGTATATTCCATATCATTAATCTCTAAATGATAATATTTTCAAAACGTTATATTTTGAAATCACTTCCTTTTCTATATTCATTATAAAAATGAAAAAAATCGATATAAATATCGTTCACGTCTAAATGGCGCATATTTAATCAATATGGCTTTTATTTAACACATGAATGTTTATTCTATTCAACACATGAATATTTATTTTATTCAACACATGAATATTTATTTCATTCAACACATGAATTTATACTATTCAACACATGAATTTTTATTTCTATTCAACACATGAATTTATACTGTTCAACACATGAATTTATTTTCTATTCAGCACATGAATTTATTTTCTATTCAACACATGAGTTTATTTCTATTCAACACATGAATTTATTTCAATTCAACACATGAATTTATTTTCGATTCAACACATGAATTTATTTCTATTCAACACATGAAATTATTTTCTTAATATTCCTTATTTTCCAAATTGGAATGAGGCCCAATCAACTACCATATAATGTTAATTATATGGATTTTCTACAACACATGTATATAATAGCAACAATATATCATCACCCATCATCCAGAGTGCACCACACAACTGCATAAGCATTAAATATAAATAATTAACGCTTACACAGTCTGTCAACCCATTGATTGACATACAATCAAACAATCGGGATTAGTGTATGTCAAATATCATCTCAACACCCGTGTGAGGTTTCAAACAATCAAACACAGATTTTATTTGCGTAGTTGGGCGATGTGTAAAATTTATCGTCCCAATCTATATCAGTCAAATCGGTGTACATAAACAAATCGTCCGATTTGTTTATTACTATTTATTTTATATACACGTTAAAAATCATATTTTTAGCTATAAAATATTTTCCACTATAAAATATTTTATTTCATTTCACATCACACAATCAAATTTCACAATACAGCAATCAAACAAACAAGTCATCCATGGTCTGTGGACGATGGGTGTCGGATGCTGCTAAGCACTGTCTGCATCCAAGTATATATTTAAACTAGAAAATAAATTAAAAGTGAGGAGTTCTCACCAAGAGCTAAAGCAATTGCCACGACTCTTCATATGTAGGAAATTCTCGCCGTGCTTCCAACGAGATCTGTTGCACACGGTTGTACGTTAAAAAAAACATTTTTATAATACCACTTCATGTATAAAAATTATATTTTTATAACGCTACACGTATAAAAAAGATTATATTTTTATATTCTCGATCACATAAAAATCTTGTTTTTAATTCGCTACTTCATATATATAAAAATCGAATTTTTATCTCTATGACATTTTCAAAACAACGTATATGATTTAAAAATCATATTTTTTTCTTGCCATTCATATGATAAAATTATTTCTTTACATAAGATAAAAATTACTCCTTTACTACGCTTTAAAAAAAATCTTACCTTCATATGATAAAAAAATCATGTTTTCATATGATTAAAAACCTAATCTTTCTCAAATTAAAAATCTAATCTTTCTACTTTGAAAATCAAATCTTTTTAAACCGAAAAATCCTATTTATAAACTAAAAATCAAAAATCAAAAGAGAAATAAAACTAATAAATTAAAGAGGAACTCACAGCACAAGAAGAGGGTGAGATCGGACTGCCAGGTGGCGTTGGGGTCTTCGAGTGAGCAGGCGGGGTCCACTTCAGCTGTAGTGGCGGGTCCAGGTGGTCTGGGCACGGGTTTGAGGTTGCTAGGGTTTCGAGGGGGTCCACATTTCGAAGGGAATGGGATTAGAGGAAGAGGGGGAGACTGGGGAGGTCCGGCGGTGGATTGGTGAATGGGGCGGAGGGTTCGGGGATGCGCGACCTTCAAATCGAAGAGGAAGGGAGAGAACGGGAGGGGCAGAGCAAGGAGGAGGGGGACTAAGGAGGAACGGCGGCGTGGATCCCCTGGGGTGGCGGCGCTAATCACCAGGGGGTGGAAGCGACGGTGACAGGGTTTGATCAGGTTTTTTTAATTTTCTTTGAGCGTTGACTTAGAACTGAGAGAAAGAAAAGGAGCAAAGGCTTTTATATAAAAATATATTTAATTATTTAATTATTCCTAAAGGCACTTTTTATTTTAACCTCCAAACGAGACCCACTGACTGTCGTCTACAACTAATTACCCCCATTCCAAATGCAATGGGATATGTCCCGCAAGCCAATTCGGCCTTTATGATCAGTTTCCGTTGAATTTAAAATATAAATCTTTATATATTCAATGTGAAAGTACATTTTAAACTACCGAGGCCACATACGAACTCTAAAAATTCTCGAAAAATTATTTCTAGCTTCGTATTGACGATACGGTCCTGACGAAACTAATTTCGTCAAATTCTGAGACCGTTTGAAAAATGGCCATTTTCTGGTCGACCCAATTCAACTGAAACTATTAAAACACGTTTAACCTCGCCACGCTCACATATTGATTCAGAAAATTATGAATTTTGGAATCTAGCAATAATTTGAGATCCCGGTCCCAACAAAAGTGGTTTCGTCGAAAACGAAGGTCATTTGCAAAATTGCTATTTTTAAGGGCCAAAATTCCATAGCGACTATTCTGAATTTTCAATTGGGTATAACTTTTTATCCCCGCGATGAGATTTCAATTTTTCGGATTCGTTGGAAAGATATTTTCAAATAGATTCAAATATTTTGGTTTCGCTAAAATCCGGTTTATTTTGAATCCTGTACATTCATTTGAACTTTGAAATCGAAATTTCAAACTACTGCGCCATTTTCAATTCCTTTTATAAATAAATAAATATTTATATTCGAACTTCGATCTATATAAATATATACATTCTAATTCTGTTCAAAATAAATTTCTCGTCCTTATTATTTAAAATAATCATTTTAAATATTCAAAATTCATCAAAATTGCCAAAATAAAAATCTTAAACTGGCTCAGATTTCTGGGTTATTACACTATCTAAATCTAAACTTAGTAATCCCCATTTCCCACTCGTCAATGATTTTATTCCATTATAATAATTTGATTTTATTTTAATTAAAAGCTAAAATATCTTGCGGTCCCTTAATTTAAAATCCTGAACCAATATTTTAACGCAACCGCTGACGTTACAAGATTATAATGATATTCTAACTCAATGGAACCAATACTGAAGTATAATTCGATTGTATAAAAGGGATAACAACTTAAATTATCGATTTAAATTAAATTTGATTTAAATATATAAATCATTTTCGCACAATTAAATTCATTGGAAATAAATTATTATTATAATTCTAATTTAAATAGAATTTATAGTAATCGACTGAATTGTTTTGATTCTGTTTTAACTGCGAATTCAATTATTACCATTTCATATTACAATATATTATATATATGATATTAATTCGTATATCGATTATTAAATTGATAAATTCATTTATATTTAAAACCCAACATTTAAAAAAGAAAAATAAGTGTTTAAAATTAGATGGCCAAAATTCCAGGACGTTACACAAACGTTGAATTTCAAGTCAATGATCAGCAATTAAATCAATTATTCAATCCAAATCATATAATGATAATATGAAAATAAATAATCACTAATATATTTGAGGAATCCAGTTGGATCTCTCCAACCTGTTTTTCCCTGCATCCAAATATGTTATCTCAAATAAAATCATCTATTTCTATAAACATATATAATATTCAATAATAACGGAAATCCAAACGTCCATATTTCTATTCAATATGTTTATATTATTATAAACGTAGCCAATGAGGTAAGTTACCTCATTTGGAAATGATCAGTAAAATAACGATTGGTTTAAATTAAATTAATCAAACGTTTAATCTAATCAGTTCAGTCAACATAAATAAATATATATTCAGCATCCATCACACAATTAACAGTCATAGTACACAAATATTTAAACCTGACTTATTTAAAATATAAGTGGGATAAAACTAAGTGAGTTGAACTCACCTTTTAGTCATCAAAATGGTTTGCTTCGGTTAAATTAAGCCAATGGTTAGTTTAACTGAAAATGCAAGCTACTTTCAATTCCATCCAAACTAGCTTCAAAATGTTATGTCCATCGACATGATTCCAACACCTCTTGTTTCATCCATTCTGTTACTGTATAACACTGTTATAAATTTAATACCTCACTAACCATTTAATTTAATATTATTAAAACTAAATAATAATTTATCTGGATCAGGCACCCTAAAAAAAGGATTTTTTAGATTACGTTATAAATATATCAGGCCATGTCACCTTTTTGAACATGTTCAATTTGCGGTTTGGCACACTATATTATAACCATTTATGGCATATGAAATTAACATTAATTAGAAACAGATAAAATATACAACAGGCATGTTATATATGCTGATCAAGTAATATTATTAAATTCTTAATTAACGTTAAAACTTAGGACTAAACACGTATTAATATCGGTTAAACAAATATTAACACATGATTAGGTGGATGAAATATATATTGTATTATTGTTTACCTTTCTTCCTTACAGTTTCACTCGAAACCGGTCCTCTCATTTTCAAACCATTCGCCACTACCGACAACTATCCTACGTTAAATCCACCAACCAGTATAACTGGGAATCCATTGCCACACCCTCCTTGAACCACCGATGATCCAATGGCTGATCTATTGACACTGCGCTGGCTGATGGCAACCCCACGACCTGCTGCTTAACCTCGAAACCTGCTGCTAATGGATCTCCATGCAAGTTCTCTAGGGTATTTTTAAACTCGCTGTTACATAAATTTTTTTCATCTCCTTACTGTTGTCTTCCTTCCAAAAGCCACTCCACCCTGCTTAGTCCTTCCCCCATGATATCCATGCCTCAACGCAACTCCTGTCACTTGCAATCCGCCAAAACTCCCCCATCTTAGTGGTGCCACCACTACGTCACAAAACAACGCCAATTATCTCCAGACTTCGCTGACAAGTTTGCCTCTTAATTTTTCTTCATCCACTTAATTTCGAAATCCTGCCTCATATGTACTCCTCTACCGTGACCCAAACCACCTTCCCCCTAATCTCCAGTCCGCGTCGCCTCACCCAAACTGTAAAGGCCTGTAAGTACGTACCAATTTGAGCTAACTAATATCCTACACATTCAACTCAAAGTGCACGAAAATACAGATCTTTAATAGAAAGAAATAAGAGGATGAGAAAGAAAGGATAGAAGTAATAGAATATAAGAAGAAGAACAGCAGAATATAAACAGTATCAGAGTAAACATGCATCTCATAGCGGAATGAATAAAATATATTATATAACACTTTGAAATACAAATCTAAATTTGTATATACATACCATATCAGAATATAACTCATATACATCACAGCGGAAATAATCTCTAATAACTAGTGGTGAAGCTTCCTGCTTTGAGCTCCTCCAAGTGAATCTGCAATGCCTGAATACTTGACTGCCCGTACAAATTTGGGCACCCAAGAGTTTAGGAAAACACACAAAACAAACTCTGGGTCAGTCATGGGACTGGTGTGAGTAAACTCTAACCAATTTTTTTAACTTTGAAAAATCCTTTGAAAGAAAAAGAAGTAGTAAGACCAGTCCATACATAAACATGAACGGTTTTTACCTCACTATAACTGTAACGACCCATCTTTTTGCCCGATTTTCACCGGTAATTAAACCGACTTAAACCGTTCACAAAGCTGAATTGTTATGGGTACATACATACATTGAATAAAATAACAGAACCTTCCACTGAATAGTTCAATATTACATTAGAGTTACATGAATATCAGAGTTACAACATAAACGAATACAGCGGAAGAAAGAAAATATACTCTCAGCGGAAGGTCAAAATGATACAGCGGAAGCTCCAATTCTATCGTGGACTCCAACTCTAAAAGCACTTCGAATCCTGCTCCAACGACCTATAACTGCAAGACTAAACACTAGCTGCCCGTATGGAAATTTTTGGGCACCCAGAGTTTAGAAAGGAACAATAAACTCCAGGTCAGTCGTGGGACTAGTATGAGAACATAAAACATTTGCTTAAAGGTTTATTTTAAATTTGGGAAATTCACCGGACCACGCCGCTAACGTGGAACGGGTTAACTCATATGAATTCCTGTGCATAGAAATTCGATATGACTTTTGAAAATGAAGCTATCATAAGCTCGTCCCACATCACACAATGCAAGCGCACACCAGATGAGCGGGTTTTATCTTATGATAACCAAACGTGCTTTCATACGTGAAAATCCTCTTCTAATATTATCATATAGTGTGAAATGCAATTTCGCAAATAAATGTATTAATCCTAGATGACGTAATACCATCAGTATTATCTTGCCATATATATACAAACCAAAACCGTATGGCTCGTATTGGAGATTGGATTTCCAACTTGATGATTGCTGGCATGAAAGATCAATCAGGGATACAAAACGAAGTGCCACAACGGCTTTTTCATCCATCATGCGGACACCGACTACACATCGTCGGTGCAGATCAACGGTTTTCGATCAGACACGACCCCCGAACATACCCAACTTCCCCAGGTTCATAAGTGTTTTCCCACTGCTGCACAGCTTCATCATCAATTCATATATAAGTATAAAACCTAACCGCCAGTTTCTCATCAATCCGGGGTGTGAGGTTTGTCGATGTCACATCATACACAAAGCGATGCTTCAATAAGCCATTCTTTGATCATCATTAGCCCGTTATATAACTCGGGTATGCCACATTGACAATTCATGACATATCACGGATTTAAATCAATGCATACCCTCTAAGTTCATATGACTTAGAGATGAGGATAATATATAGCCACAAATCCGATATGCATTAACGGAAATCAGTGTTATGCGGACAATTTCAATGTTAGACACACCATCCATACAAGTCCGTTATGGGTCTGAACGGAACAACAACCCGAAAATACGTAAATATGTTCAGGTCTCATGCAACTCATACCTCGTATTGGGTGGCCTACCCAACCGAGACATCAATCAACAATCAATCTAAACAATTCAAATATTCTCAGTCTTCATTTGTCGTTTACCAAGTCTTGAACAACTTCATTACGCCGTATTATTACTTGGAATGGTTTTCGAGCATATACTCGATCCCGGTCTTTCCAAGTAATAAGCTCACTTAAAACAGTAGCTATGGTTTACACAAGCTTTTCAATTCAAATGTCCTTCCAAATTCATATATAACTCAACATTTGAATTACATAATTTTCATGCATCTCGTTTATCACCTTAACTCTTCTTTGAAATCAAAGATTATACCTTCGCTTCAATTTCATACTTTTAATTTCCTCGACTCAAAGATTTGATTAAATCCCCAATTACGATATGAATTTCCACCATTCAATTTCATCGGGTTCTAAGAATGATATTATTGAAGATACGATTCACGACAAAACCCAAATCAATCGATATTGAATCATAAATTATACAGAAATTTTATCCACTTATATTCGATATAAATTCTCATAATCAACGAATACCATAAGTGGAATAACGATATAATAATATCTTCCAAATCCCTAGATAGTATTCATTTACACCATGAAATTTTTATACCAAATATCGAAGATTGTTTCTATATAACTTATTTCAATCAGGTGGAAGCCCATCTCTTAATTAAAAGATATTCAATTCTTCGACATTAGATCTGGATAAAAATATCAACTTATCTTCAATATTAATCTCTGTATCCAACTCATATCATAAGCGGAATTACGGTGAATTACCTTTTTAAATTCCCCAGATAATATGAATTTTCATCCACCGAGTTAATATCAAACATCCGAAGATTTATCTCCAACCATATCCAAACTTAAAATTTAAAAACCCATTTCAAACCATATAAATATTCTCGATACTTTAAAAATCTTCGAACTATTTTATAAATTATTCTTATAGTCAAATAATAGTTCCTTCTTAAAATTTTAAAATATAACATTTTGGAAATGTTACCAAAGTACTGCAAATAAAATAGCCTTTTAAATCAAGTATATTTAAAACTACTCGAAATGCAAGTATTACAATTCAAATCAGCTTTTAGGAATTATCATAAATTTCTCCAATTTAATGAACTTGAGTTATGATCGCATAGCGATGAAACGACCCGAACTTCCCCGGTCTCCGAAGAGAAGAGAAAGAACGAATTGTTTTGAGAACACGACAAAATAGAACGTGGAAGGAAGAACATTTCATTGTATATTACAACAATTCATCAGATTACAAGAATATACAGAGTATAAACGAATCAATATTACATAGAAATACCAGAGATTACAATACATTACATAGCAGCGGAAAATAATACAATACACAACTAGAAGAGATATACGGATACAAAGCTTTCCAGATATCATTCCAGCTGTAAACCAGGATCCTGTGAATATAAATCTGCAAAACCAAAACTACTAGCTGCCCGTGTCGAAAATAAGGGCACCCAGAGTTTAGGTTAAAACAATAAACTCCAGGTCAGTCATGGGACTGGTGTGAGAACTAAAACAGTTATTAATCTTTATTTTAAAGTTAGGTAAATCAAGGGACCACGCCGTATAACACGGAACGGGTTTCCTCCCAAGAATACCAGTGCGTAAAACAACATCGCAATGCTAAATAAAGAACAATGAAGCTATTATAAGACCCAGTTCCCATCACACAATGCAACGCAAGCCGGAGGATCGGGTTTTTACCTTATAATAGCCAAAGAATGCTTGATAAGTTTAAAACAGATTATTTGATACTATTATAAGTGCATAGTGTATAAAACAACTTCAAATCATAAGTATCAATCATAGACGGCATAAGCGCCCCATCCCACTATGTCGCCATACTAGGCCCTACAAATAAAACCGCAAATGTCACGTATTCGGAAATTGGATTTCCATCAATGAACCGAGGCAAAAGATAGTCCTCAACCGATTCGAGACGCTCTAGCCCGCCCCTCAGGATCAGAGCTCGAGTGACCCTTGGATCCTCAGGGCCAGTCCACCGATGTGGATTAAACTTAAACCCTGAACATGCGTTTCCCCGCCCTATGGGGCGTAAATGAGCCAACGAATGACTCCATCGGATCCGTATCGTCCGATCAAACCGAGGCGCCTCGCAACAGAAACAACCACATAAGTCAAACTCGTCAGGGCATGTAAAACCACTGACGCCACTTCTAGCTAGAAAGAAACGCATGCCCTCCTGGACGTCCTTCTCCCGTTTTTGGTTCATACCGGGTGTGAAGCTCGCGAATCAACATTACACAAAGCTACGCCACACAGGCCGTGCTTTGATCATCAACCACAAGACTTTGCTTTTCAACAGAAGCCTTGATCATTTGCTACTTAGGCATGCCACTCAGGCAATTCACTCTATGCGTTTGATATCCATCAGTATATAACCCCTGAGCTCGTACGTCTTAGAGAAGGGCGTTAAGAAAGAGAATAAATTCTCCGCCGCCAAACAGATATATATTTAATAGAAATCAATCACACAGACTAAAATCCAATGTCAAACACACAGTCCATTTACAAGTTCGTTCTGGGTTTGAACGAAACCGGAGGCACCTAGTACCCCGCATATCCATCGATCTCCAAGTACGTCTGGATGATCACCAACTGTTTCCATCTTCTTCGGTGTACAGCCCAATCAAGATAATCAGTAATTACCCAAATGACGTGAAGACCTCCGGTCTTCAACCACCGTCTTCATCTTCGACACCACGCCGAATCAGTTATTCAGAATGGGATAAACCCGGTCTTTCTGAACAACTCGCGTATATATATAATAAACACGTGTTACACAAACACAACATACGCCTCATTCTAATTCAGAATATACTTTTATTCAAATATTATTATATTTTGAGAAAGGTTCCCATTAATTTTATCAAAGATAAATTCTTTAGATTTATTCTTTAATCTCCTTTGAATATAAATTCAAACTAGACGGGATTAGCGAACCACACCGAAGTAATCATTTATTTTAATTTCCCAATCCCAACCTATTCATCCCATGAAGTAAAACTGGTCATACTTCATATCTAACACCATGGTGTTATCGGTAAATTCAATTACCATTTCACGTTCAAATCTAATTAAAGATTTAACTATCGCCTGGAGCAAAACTGGTGGTACTCCATTTTCGATCTTTTCAATCTAATTAAAGATTCATTAAAACTCCACTTAGTTTTAATCTTTGACTAGGTTAAAGAATTAGTGTCATTTAAAATACGGTTCACGATAAACCCAAAATCCCATTCCATTAATTATCGGGTTAAAGAACAAGTGTTATTTAAAACACTGTTCACGATAAACCAAAAAATCAATACCAATTCAATTCCAATTAAATATTTTTAAATTGGTATACTTCATTAAATCTAAATAAAAAGATTTAATCTTTTCTCAACTGGGTTCAAGAACAGTGTTAATAAAGACACCATTCACGACAAACCCAAATCACATTTGATATTAAATACAAGGCTCTGAATAGAAAATATATCGGCTTATATTCAATATCAAATTCTACGACCAACAAATCTCGTATTGGAAATAGCTATATATAAATTTCTTTCAAATTTCCATAACAACATCTGTATAATCACGAAATTCAACATCAAAATAATCTAAAGACAATTTCGATTCAAATCCATTCCAATTCAATTATTGGAAATTCTGGTCACTTTTAAAACCCTTTTCAAATTCAATTTATTTACTTTAAAAATAAATAAATTATAATTCTAGTTCAAAACTAGTTCATTTCGATAAAAATATATTTTTATCTTTTCAAATATGGAGTTTTCACCCCAATTCTTCCCAAATCATTTCTATGATTTTACACAAATTATTACTATTTTTAATAATTTTATCAAGGCCCGTACAGTCGATTTCCATCAATGGCCATCAAACTGCACTTACATCGACCTTTCCCAAATTTGATTTGAACATAATTCCAAATCCAACCGTTAGATT
This sequence comes from Allium sativum, assembly GCA_030737875.1. Taxonomy (NCBI): domain Eukaryota; kingdom Viridiplantae; phylum Streptophyta; class Magnoliopsida; order Asparagales; family Amaryllidaceae; genus Allium; species Allium sativum. Next base: position 55,962,756 of record CM060918.1, read on the forward strand.
TCAAATTTCTAATATTTGTTAGAAAGATCTTTTCGATACGAACCCAACGGTTCCGGTTTGAGTAGAATCCGACAGTCGGATCTCCCGTAATGTCCGTTCGAAGTCAATGGTCGAAATTCGCGAACTGCCGCGGCGCGGCGCGTTCTATTCAGGCCATTATATTATATATATAGTATATATAATATATATTTCGTCGATTTCCCTTTTAAAACATATTTTATAAATCGTTTTAAATTCGTTTTCAAAACGATTTCAACTCAAATTGATTTCTAATTCAATTTCAGTTCTAATTCAATTCAATTCAACTTCAATTCGAATTCATTTCTATTCAATTTCAATTTGAATTCATTTCTATTCAATTTCAATTTGAATTCATTTCTATTCAATTTCAATTTGAATTCATTTCTATTCAATTTCAATTTGAATTCATTTCTATTCAATTTAATTCGAATTCATTTCTATTCAATTTAATTCGAATTTCCATTCTTTTCAAAATATCAGATTTTTGAAATCACTTTCGATATTCATTATAAAATGAATGAAATCGATATAAATATCGTTCACGTCAAAATGGCGTCAATCTAATCAACACGGCTTTCAAATATTTCTACTTTCAAATATTACTCTTTCAAATATTCCTTTTCCAAATATTTCTTTGTCAAATATTCTTTTTCAAATATTCTATTTCTAAACTGGAATGAGGCCCAATCAATTACCATATAATGTGAATTATATGGATTTTCTACCACACGTATATAAAAGCAACGATAAATCATCAACCATCATCCAAAGTGCGTTCTACACTGTATAAGCATCAAATATAAATATTTAATGCTTACAACAGTCTGTCAATCAATCGATCGACATATAACTAACTATTGGGATTAGTGTATGTCATATATCACCCCAATACCCGTGTGGGGTTTTCAAACAATCAAACACAGATTTTTATTTATGCAGTTGGGTGATGTGTAAAATTTATCGTCCCAATCAATATCAGTCAAATGTGTGTATATAAACAAATCGTCCGATTTGTTTATTTTTATTTCATTTCATATACACGTTAAAAATTCTATTTTTAACTATAAAATATTTTCCACTATAAAATATTTTATTTCAACTATATAAATGTTTTATTTCATTTCACATCACATCACACAATCAACTACACATCAAAATCAAACAAACAAGCATACAAGTCGTCTATGGTCTGTGGACGACGGGTGTCGGGTGCTACTAAACACCGTCTGCATCCTAGTATATATTTTTAACAAGAAATAAAAAGTTAAAGGTGAGAAGTTCTAACCGACTAGCTAATCCAATACCACGACTCTTCATATGTAGAAATCTTCGATGTTCTCGCCTTTTGTTACTTTCGTTGCCCGTAGCCACTACATATATAAAAATCACATTTTTATTATCACTCTATATGGATAAAAATCCTATTTCAAATATAAAGATTTCTCCTTTTCAAATATAAAGATTTCGCCTTTTCAAATATAAAGATTTCGCCTTTATTCCTTCTATAATATAAAAATCATATTTTTATTCTTTCTATAACATAAAAATCATATTTTTATGCTTATAAAAATCTTGACTTCATGCATACAAAAATCTAAACTCTCATTATTTAATAATCTAATCTTGATCACTTAAAAAAAATCAAATCTTTATTTTATAACCATATCAATAAAAACCATACCTTTTTATTAATAAAAATCTTAACTTTATAAAAGTAAAAATCTAACCTTTATGCCAATGCCATATTTTTTTATAATAAAAACTGATTTTTTTCCCGTGTTCTATAAAAGAACTGATTTTTAAAGATTTTTAAAAATTAAAAACTAATCACAACGAGGAAGAACTCACTGTCGAATGGGGAGAATAGCGCAGGAGATCTGCAGTGCGGCGGGGGTTCTCCTGGCGGTAGGCGCTGGCGGGGCAATGGATGGAGCTGCTGATTTGGGGGCGGTTTGGTAAAGAAAGAGGAAGAGAGGGAGCATGGAGGCCTGAGGAAGGAGGTAGGGGATTGGAGTGGGCGGTTGCTGACTAGGCGAGGTGGGTGGCGGCGCATCAGGCTGGGGCGACGGAGGGTGGTCCGATTCGAGCGTCGTTCAGGGGGAAGGAAAAGGGAAGAGGAGATGAAGAAGGAAGAAGAGAAGCGACGGGGAGTGGGGGGAAGAGCTGCGTCGGTGGCTGCGCCTGCGGCGCGGTGGTGCCATGGTGGCGGCTAGGGCTCCGCCCTTTTCCCCCCTTTTTTAATTTTAAATCGATCTGATGTATGAGGAGAGAGGAGAGAGGAGAGGGAAAGGAAGAGTTATAATATATATATATATATAATTTCAAAAAGGTACTTTTTATTTTGACCTCGAAACGAGACTCATCGCCTGTCATCCATAGCTAATTACCCCCATTCCGAACACAATGGAATATGTATCACAAGCTGATTCGACTGTTTCAATCTGTTTTCGTCAAAATCCAAATATAACTCTATATATTTAATTCGAACGCGCATTTCAATTTACCGGGGCCACATACAGTCTCTAAAAATTCCCAAAAAATATTTTCTAGCTTCGTATTGACGATACGGTCCTAACAAAACCAATTTCGTCGAATTCAGAGACCGTTTGAAAAATGGCCAATTTCCAGTCAATTAAAATCAACTAAAACCGGTCAAACGTGTTTTCCTTTGCCACGCTCACATATTGATTCGAAAAATTATGAAATTTGGAATCTAGCAATTTCCTTACATCCCGGATCTAACAAAAGTGGTTTCGTCGAAATCCGAGGTCATTTGCAAAATTTCCATTTTTAAGGGCCTGGATTCTATAGCGACTATTCAGAATTTTCAACATGACATATCTTTTGATTCCCGCTACGAAATTTCAATTTTTCGGATTCGTTGGAAAGATTTTCACAAGTAGATTCTAATATTTTTGGTTTCACTAAAATCTGGTTTATTTTGCACCCGATACATTCATTTGAATTTTGAAATCGAATTATCGAACTACCGCACCATTTTCAATTCCTTTTATAAATATAAATAAATATTTATATACTATCGTCGATTCAAACGAATATATACGTTCGAATTATATTCAAAATAAATTTCTCGTCGATATTATTTAAAATAATTCATTTTAAATAATCAAAATTCACTAAATTGGCCAAAATAAAAAATTTAAATTAGCTCAGATTTTCGGGTTATTACAATCTCCTCCACTTAAAACTTTTCGTCCCCGAAAAGGAACGAAGCCAAAAGTTGTTTCATTAATCAACTCAACTTTCATTATTTTCAATACGGCTTAAGTTCTTCAACTTTTCAGTTTCTAAGAACTTTTCAAATTTTTCAAAAATTTGGCTAACACCCTAAATTTTCGAAAAATTTCGCCATAACCTCCCCTGCACCGGGAGCACCGGGAAAATCCCGAAATTGCCGTACAAGCCCTCTGATCTCAAAAAGAAAAAGAAAAAGCCAAGCGGCTAGCCAATCGGCTCATAAAATCATCATCACCCAAACAAAACAGTAAATTATGATAAACATGTACCTATTTGTCAGGCAAACAAATTTTATTCTTCTGCTCTAGCCTCTTTGCTATGATCTGTTCAATGTAAGTACATGTAAATGCAAGCAAATGCAATAAATTTTCAATACAATTCACTATTTGGTTCAATTTGGCTAAATGGTTAAAATTTTAATAAATCAACCAATAATCAGCAACACAACCATCAATCAATTAGTTGATTAGCTTTTCAAATTCATAACTTCGATATATAGTCAAAAATCATATTTTTGGTGCCAAATCACAACAATATATTCTAATTATATTTCGGTTCTCACACCAGTCAATTGGAGATATATAGATATCTCACCTTCATCACTCGAATATAAATATTGATGATGCCATGGTCATTATCAACATCATCTCCGGGCGGCTAGAGTGTGATTCTATATCTATCCAGTATATTAAAACTTCAAATACACGTGGATCATACGTATATGCAAAATCTTTATATATTGGACTGTCCAATTCAATATAAATAATCAAATACGAATACTTGATTTAAATTTCAAAACAAAATTTGTTTTCACTTTCAAAAATATACTCTTCACACTCGTTCTAGGATACTACTGATCCCATCTCTAACGAGTTATTCCCATTGGATATTACTAATCCAATATCTGATGAATTCTTTCGTATGGTTCTAACGTGCCTTGTTCTCTGAGCTTTGTAAACCAAAGCTCTGATACCACGATGAAACGACCCGAACTTCCCCGGTCTCCGAAGAGAAGAGAAAGAACGAATTGTTTTGAGAACACGACAAAATAGAACGCGGACGGAAGAACATTTCATTGTATATTACAACAATTCATCAGATTACAAGAATATACAGAGTATAAAAGAATCAATATTACACAGAAATATCAGAGATTACAATACATTACATAGCAGCGGAAAATAATACAATACACAACTAGAAGAGATATACAGATACAAAGCTTTCAGGATATCATTCCAGCTGTAAACCAGGATCCTGTGAATATAAATCTGCAAAACCAAAACTACTAGCTTCCCGTGTCGAAAATAAGGGCACCCAGAGTTTAGGTTAAAACAATAAACTCCAGGTCAGTCATGGGACTGGTGTGAGAACTAAAACAGTTATTAATCTTTATTTTAAAGTTAGGTAAATCTAGGGACCACGCCGTATAAAACGGAAAGGGTTTCCTCCCAAGAATACCAGTGCGTAAAACAACATCGCAATGCTAAATAAAGAACAATAAAGCTATTATAAGACCCAATTCCCATCACACAATGCAACGCAAGCCAGAGGATAGGGTTTTTACCTTATAATAGCCAAAGAATGATTGATACATTTAAAATAGATTATTTGATACTATTATAAGTGCATAGTGTATAAAACAACTTCAAATCATAAGTATCAATCATAGACGGCATAAGCGCCCCATCCCACTATGTCGCCATACTAGGCTCTACAAATAAAACCGCAAATGTCACGTATTTGGAAATTGGATTTCCATCAATGAACCAAGGCAAAAGATAGTCCTCAACCGATTCAAGACTCTCTAGCCCGCCCCTCAGGATCAGAGCTCGAGTGACCCTTGGATCCTCAGGGCCAGTCCACCGATGTAGATTAAACTTAAACCCTGAACATGCGTATCCCCGCCCTATGGGGCGTAAATGAGCCAACGAATGACTCCATCAGACCCGGATCGTCCGATCAAACCGAGGCGCCTCGCAACAGAAACAACCACATAAGTCAAACTCGTCAGGGCGTGTAAAACCACTGACGCCACTTCTAGCTAGAAAGAAATGCATGCCCTCCCTGACGTCCTTCTCCCGTTTTTGGTTCATACCGGGTGTGAAGCTCGCGAATCAACATTACACAAAGCTACGCCACACAGGCCGTGCTTTGATCATCAACCACAAGACTTTGCTTTTCAACAGAAGCCTTGATCATTTGCTACTTAGGCATGCCACACAGGCAATTCACTCTATGCGTTTGATATCCATCAGTATATAACCCCTGAGCTCGTACGTCTTAGAGAAGGGCGTTAAGCAAGAGAATAAATTCTCCGCCGCCAAATAGATATATATTTAATAGAAATCAATCACACAGACTAAAATCCAATGTCAAACACACAGTCCATTTACAAGTTCGTTCTGGGTCTGAACGAAACCGGAGGCACCTAGTACCCCGCATATCCATCGATCTCCAAGTACGTCCGGATGATCACCAACTGTTTCCATCTTCTTTGGTGTACAGCCCAATCAAGATCATCAGTAATTACCCAAATGACGTGAAGACCTCCGGTCTTCAACCACCGTCTTCATCTTCGACACCACGTCGAATCAGTTATTCAGAATGGGATAAACCCGGTCTTTCTGAACAACTCACGTATATATATATATAATAAACACGTGTTACACAAACACAACATACGCCTCATTCAAATTCAGAATATTCTTTTATTCAAATATTCTTATATTTTGAGAAAGGTTCCCATTAATTTTATCAAAGATAAATTCTTTAAATTTATTCTTTAATCCCCTTTGAATATCAATTCAAACTAGTCGGGATTAGCGAACCACACCGAAGTAATCATTTATATAAATTTCCCAATCCCAACCCATTCATCCCATGAAGTAAAACTGGTCATACTTCATATCTAACACCACGGTGTTATCGGTAAATTCAATTACCATTTCACGTTCAAATCTAATTAAAGATTTAACTATCTCCAGGAGCAAAACTGGTGGTACTCCATTTTCGATCTTTTCAATCTAATTAAAGATTCATTAAAACTCCACTTAGTTTTAATCTTTGACTGGGTTGAAGAATTAGTGTCGTTTAAAACACGGTTCACGATAAACCCAAAATCACATTCCATTAATTATCGGGTTAAAGAACAAGTGTTATTTAAAACACTGTTCACGATAAACCCAAAAATCAATACAAATTCAATTCCAATTAAATATTATTTAATTGGTACACTTCATTAAATCTAAATAAAAAGATTTAATCTTTTCTCAACTGGGTTCAAGAACAGTGTTAATAAAGACACCATTCATGACAAACCCAAATCACATTTGATATTAAATACAAGGCTCTGAATAGAAAATATATCGGCTTATATTCAATATCAAATTCTACGACCAACAAATCTCGTAATGGAAATAGCGATATATAAATATCTTTCAAATTTCCATAACAACATCTGTATAATCACGAAATCCAACATCGAAATAATCCAAAGACAATTTCGATTCAAATCCATTCCAATTCAATTATTGGAAATTTTGGTTACTTTTAAAACCCTTTTCAAATTCTATTTATTTACTTTAAAAATAAATAAATTATAATTCTAGTTCAAAACTAGTTCATTTCGATAAAAATCTATTTTTATCTTTCCAAATATGGAGTTTTTCACCCCAATTCTTCCCAAATCATTTCCTATGATTCTACACAAATTATTACTATTTTTAATAATTTTATCAAGGCCTGTGCTGTCGATTTCCATCAATGGCCATTGAACTGCACTTACAGCGACCTTTTCCAAATTTGATTTGGACATAATTCCAAATCCAACCATTAGATTTCAAATTTCTAATATTCGTTAGAAAGCTCTTTTCGATACGAACCCAACGGTTCCGGTTTTAGGAGAATCCGACGGTCGGATCTCCTGCAATGTCCGTTCGAAGTCAATGGTCGAAATTCGCGAACTGCCGCGGCGCGGCGCATTCTATTCAGGCCATTATATTATATATATAATATATACTTCGTCGATTTCCCTTTTAAAACGTATTTTATAAATCTTTTTAAATTCGTTTTCAAAACGGTTTCAATTCAAATTGATTTCTAATTCAATTTCAGTTCTAATTCAATTCAATTCGAATTCATTTCTATTCAATTTCAATTTGAATTCATTTCTATTCAATTTCCATTTGAATTCATTTCTATTCAATTTCAATTTGAATTCATTTCTATTCAATTTCAATTCGAATTCATTTCTATTCAATTTAATTCGAATTTCCATATTTTTTTTAAAATATCGGATTTTTGAAATCACTTTTGATATTCATTATAAAATGAATGAAATCGATATAAATATCGTTCATGTCAAAATGACGTCAATCTAATCAACACGGCTTTCAAATATTTCTACTTTCAAATATTACTCTTTCAAATATTCCTTTTCCAAATATTTCTTTGTCAAATATTCTTTTTCAAATATTCTATTTCTAAACTGGAATGAGGCCCAATCAATTACCATGTAATGTGAATTATATGGATTTTCTACCACACGTATATAACAGCAACGATAAATCATCAACCATCATCCAAAGTGCGTTCTACACTGTATAAGCATCAAATATAAATATTTAACGCTTATAACAGTCTGTCAATCAATCGATCGACATATAACTAACTATTGGGATTAGTGTATGTCATATATCACCCCAATACCCGTGTGGGGTTTTCAAACAATCAAACACTGATTTTTATTTGTGCAGTTGGGCGATGTGTAAAATTTATCGTCCCAAACAATATCAGTCAAATGTGTGTATATAAACAAATCGTCCGATTTGTTTATTTTTATTTCATTTCATATACACGTTAAAAATTCTATTTTTAACTATTAAATATTTTCCACTATAAAATATTTTATTTCAACTATATAAATGTTTTATTTCATTTCACATCACATCACACAATCAACTATACATCAAAATCAAACAAACAAGCATACATGCCGTCCATGGTCTGTGGACGACGGGTGTCGGGTGCTACTAAACACCGTCTGCATCCTAGTATATATTTTTAACTAGAAATAAAAAGTTAAAGGTGATAAGTTCTCACCGACTAGCTAATCCAATACCATGACTCTTCATATGTAGAAATCTTCGCTGTTCTCGCCTTTTGGCACTTTCGTTGCCCGTAGCCACTACATATATAAAAATCACATTTTTATTATCACTCTATATGGATAAAAATCCTATTCCAAATATAAAGATTTCGCCTTTTCAAATATAAAGATTTCGCCTTTTCAAATATAAAGATTTCGTCTTTTCAAATATAAAGATTTCGCCTTTATTCCTTCTATAATATAAAAATCATATTTTTATTCTTTCTATAACATAAAATCATATTTTTATGCTTATAAAGTTCTTGACTTAATGCATACAAAAATCTAAACTCTCATTATTTAATAATCTAATCTTGATCACTTAAAAAAATTAAATCTTTATTTTATAACCATATCAATAAAAACCATACCTTTTTATTAATAAAAATCTTAACTTTATAAAAGTAAAAATCTAACCTTTATGCCAACGCCATATTTTTTTTATAATAAAAACTGATTTTTTCCCGTGTTCTATAAAAGAACTGATTCTTAAACATTTTTAAAAATTAAAAACTAATCACAACGAGGAATAACTCACTGTCGAAGGAGGAGAATAGCGCTGGAGATCTGCAGTGCGGCGGGGGTTCTCCTGGCGGTCGGCGCAGGCGGGGCAATGGATGGAGCTGTTGATTTGGGTGCGGTTTGGTAAAGAAAGAGAAAGAGAGGGAGCACGGAGGAAGGAGGTAGGGATCGGAGGGGGCGGTTGCTGACTAGGCGAGGTGGGTGGCGGCGCATCAGGCTGGGGCGGCGGAGGGTGGTCCGATTCGAGCGTCGTTCAGGGGGAAGGAAAAGGGAAGAGGAGAGGAAGAAGGAAGAAGAGAAGCGACGGGGAGTGGGGGGAAGAGCTGCGGCGGTGGTCGCGCCTGCAGCGCGGTGGTGCCATGGTGGCGGCTAGGGCTCCGCCCTTTTTCCCCTTTTTTTATTTTAAATTGATCTGATATATGAGGAGAGAGGAGAGGGAAAGGAAGAGTTATAATATATATATACATATTTTTAATTTCAAAAAGGTACTTTTTATTTTGACCTCGAAACGAGACTCACCGCCTGTCGTCCATAGCTAATTACCCCCATTCCGAACACAATGGGATATGTATCACAAGTTGATTCGACTGTTTCGATCAGTTTTCGTCAAAATCAAAATATAACTCTATATATTGAATTCGAACGCGCATTTCAATTTACCGGGGCCACATACAGTCTCTAAAAATTCCCGAAAAATATTTTCTAGCTTTGTATTGACGATACAGTCTTAACAAAACTAATTTCATCGAATTCAGAGACCGTTTTAAAAAGTGCCAGTTTCCAGTCGACTAAAATCAACTGAAACTGGTCAAACGCGTTTTCCTTTGCCACGCTCACATATTGATTCGAAAAATTATGAAATTTGGAATCTAGCAATAACCTTACATCCCGGATCTAACAAAAGTGGTTTCGTCGAAATCCGAGGTCGTTTGCAAAATTTCCATTTTTAAGGGCCTGAATTCTATAGCGACTATTCAGAATTTTCAATAGGACATATCTTTTGATTCCCGCTATGAAATTTCAATTTTTTGGATTCGTTGGAAAGATATTCACAAATAGATTCTAATATTTTTGGTTTCACTAAAATCCGGTTTATTTTGCACCGGTACATTCATTTGAATTTTGAAATCGAATTATCGAACTACCGCGCCATTTTCAATTCCTTTTATAAATATAAATAAATATTTATATTCTATCGCCGATTCAAACGAATATATATGTTCGAATTATATTCAAAATAAATTTCTCATCGATATTATTTAAAATAATTCATTTTAAATAATCAAAATTCACTAAATTGGCCAAAATAAAAAATTTAAATTGGCTCAGATTTCCGGGTTATTACAAGCGATCTTCTAAATTTGTTATACCTGAAATCATCCGTTGAAATTTTGAAAATTTCCCTTGTTATTCAAAACTGTTAACATTTGCAATTCAATGCTTCTTATTTCAAGTCAAATTAATTTAAAATAGTCACGTTAATACCATTCAAAAACTTGAAATCGATATTTTCGAATTGTCGCAACATAGTGCGTTCTACTCATATCCTTTTCAAATTTAATTTATATTTCCAAATCATTTGGAACAATTTCAAATTATATCTCAACTAGACTTCGAATTTACCATCCCGTTGTCGGACCAGTTAGGAATAGCCTGGGAGAGCAGGAAACTGAATTTCCAAATCCAAGCCTAGACACCATCCTCTCTGTCATCCTAGAACGTTCTGGTGTATATTATATCATTATTATAATATATAAAAACCATATTCAAATTTCAAAAATCTTATCTTGAATTTAAATTGAAATATTTTTACCAAAACCAAATTTCAAATAGATATAAAAATCCATACATAATCCAAATCATTTTCCAAATCCAAATTCAATATTTAAAAGTTGATATTGAATTTAAAAACCAAAATTTAAATAATATTTAATAATTAAACAAAATCGTATATAGGAAGGAGATTCTAAATTGATCACCCATATATTCCACAAACACGGTGAGTTTGTGTGTGTGTGTGATATCATACAATGCAATCATATCTATCCAAATGAACCATACGATCAGATGGATACGAATTCATTTTCACAACAAACATTTTTAACCGTGCACAAGCATTATATTCAATAACGCTTACTCGTGTTCAGTGTATTTTCTAATAACATGAGCAACCATTCAAACATCAACATCCATCACACAATCATCATCACTAAATTATAATTAATCTCAGTTAATTATAATCAACTAATTTAAATAAATAATTTAAATTAGAAGTTCTCACCAGTAGAGCTTCAAAATCTTCATTACCAGAACCAACATGCCAATGAACACTGTCACCGTCACTCGTATTGCTTTAAATCCATTTGATTAGCAGTTGATGATTTTTTGCTAAATTTTATATTGAGTTTGGATTAATATCGACGTTCATCGCTTATATATTTACACATAAAGACTTTTATTTTATTATAAATCTATACTTAAACAAAATCATAAATATTTCATACTGGTATGCTCCATTAATTCATACGATTATGATGCCACTACCGGTGATTTGATTGGGTAAGAAAGTGAATAACTTATGGTGCTTTTACAATTTAAAAATAAGATTTAAAAACAAAATAAAATAAACCTACTAGTTGGACCAAAGCCCATCTAAGCACCGACCCAAAGATCAGACCACGACCCATCCTTCTCCTATCTTCTTCTCCTCCGTCCTCTTCTGTTCTTCCATGCCTGAACCCATTTGTTGTGCACGCTCATGCACTTACGCACCATCAATCTCCCACCGAACCACCACTTAAGACCACCATCGAGCTTCCCTTCACCTCCTCGATCAAATGCAATCACTTGCCGGAACTCCGGCCCTCCATCATCGAAACCGTCGTGAACCCGTAGCTGGCAATCCCACATGCAAGCCCAGAAGTCACGACATCTTTCCACACCGAATTTCACCAACTTCTGCCACCTGCAAGCTTTCTCTGTCCTCATCATCATTCCATGCTCTGTTTCATCAATCGATGTCTGATTCTCCAATTATCCTCAACCCTAGTTTCCGACTTCCAAAATTGTCGATACGGAATCGCTTCGAAACCGCATGAAAAATACTACTCGCTCTGCTGATCTCAATGGTGGTGACGGCACGATTCAATTCTTCACGGATTTTGATTTATGATTTTTCGAATTCTATGAACCCATTCTTAACTTTCTCTTTAAATCAGAGAATTCTCCTTCGATACTTAATGAAGTCTAAATTCGTTAGTTTCAAAAAATCAGAAACGGTGTTCTGAACAACATTCGTGTGGATCGTTTCAGCTAAAGATGAAGGAATCGAGAGGTTCTGATTTTTTGAATGAGGTGGAGACTCTATTTTCATTTTACTGGAACTTGCAAAACAGGAAGGAGAAGATGAATACATTGTGAAATACAGATGGAACTATGGATTGGTGGTGAGAAATATACATGTTTATATAGGCTCAAAGAAGGGCATTTCAGTCATTTGGTTAGAGAACACTTGGATCATTTCCTGGTGCTCCTTACATGCATGAAGACAACTCCCAGGACACTTATTTTTACAACATGGACTCCTTCATGCATGATGACAAGTAGGAGGACACATCATTTCTATACATTAAATTAATATATTTGATTTAGTAACATAAGTTGTAACTCTTATTAATGTAGCCACTTTCCAAGCGTAGCTAATATATTACCTTAAGGTTTATAAAAATATTTATAACTTAAAATTATTTATCCATATTACTTATCAAATATATTTACACATATAATTTATAAAATTCTATATTAACTAATGGTTGAAAGTAAATACTTAAATATGGAAATCCTCAAAATCTTAAATATTGTCTCAAATAAATACATAACAATATTTATACAATTTATAAATACCAATATAATTTATCAAAATAAATAGTCATTCTTGAAAAATCATAAAATAAATTATCCTTTACCAAATTCATATTTTACAGATCAATATTATCAAAATTAGAAAATATAATTACTTAAACATAAATCTTATAAATATAAATTTTTTTTAAAATAAGTTTTCTTACAAGAATTATATTAAATAAAACAAAATACTGATACAAAATTAAAATTCATATTCAAACCTAATAAAAAATCAATTTATATTCAGAAAAATCCAAATTTATATATTAAAAATTCAAATCAAACATAGTTAAAATTCTGGGATGTTACATTCACCTCCCCTTAGAAACTTTTCGTCCTCGAAAAGGAAGTCGAGTAAATTAAACTCCTACTAAATTTAAAATTTGAATTTCTTCCTCAACCTATCAGAACGAACAAGCTAATGATCATTGACTCTGCTACTTGAACTATTTTCTTCCTCCAATCCCATTTCTCTCTTAACATATCAAAAAATGTAATAGTTTGAACCAAGGTCCATATATCTCAGGATACTCTATCGAATTCTCACCAAAGTAGAGTCCAAGGAAACTTCTTACAATCTCGTGCTTACTAGGGTCGTCACCGGTCATAATTGTAAGCGAATATTTTTTTTGAGTTAGATTCCTAGCTGCTACCACTACCACTGGGAGAAACTGGGATAGATACGGTCTACTACTTAGAGGTCTATGACCCTAAGAAAATTCTAAAAGTTTGGAAATTATCTTTCTAACTTACTCATAATGAACCCATGATTTTTCCTAATCAATTCTAAGGCCAAGTGTTTAAATTAGAAATTTAAAACTAAATTCTCACATAATCCTTTCCCTAATCATTCAATTATCCTGCAAAATATCATCTTGGCTAAATTCAGTATTAGAAATTCTATTGCTCTTAATACATATTTAATTTCAACTTAAGAGATAATCCAAAATATCGGTTTCTAATCCAATTTAATTCACTTGTCCATGGCTTTATCAGAGCAGGGCAAAGGAAAAATTTAGAAATAAAGTTGGATAGTAAAATTTCAAGCACGACAATTTGGGTGATATTCACAAGATGACAATGGGTCGAGCAAAACCCAGTGACAAGGGAAGCGATAGAATTACATTTCCGAAACACTCATTCTATTTCAAATATTTCAATTGTTTCAAATTTCTCATTTACCCTATTTATAAGTTACTCATTTAATATTCATATTTTAGTTGTTATATTCACCTAATCGAATAACATTTTTCTAAATCCAAATCTTGTTTAGAAAATTTTGCTTACTCAACTAGCCGGAAAATCTCTTAAAACAGTTTTATTTAAAATACCATCACGCTTCCTTTGCGCACTCTGATTATGTTCAAACAAGGGTTGTTTCCAAATATTAATCTTAACACTTTCAGAACTCACTTCTTCCCATTATTTTTTTCAAAGATCCAAAATTTTCCTACTTTGATGTTTGTCACAATTTAAATTAACTCATTCCTACTTAAGTCAAACTTATTTCTTTAAACAAATTCTTAACTTAAGTCTAAATCATCTTTAGATTCCTGAGGGTGGAATTTATATAATCTCTTAATGAATTTTCACACTTACGTGTTCTTTCTAATTCTTAAGTATATATTACTTCTACAGTATCCCACTTTTGTTATTATCAAAATAGTTTGTTTTGCATCTATAACACATTTTCCTTTCATTATATTCTTTTAATATTTCTAACATATCGAAATGGTTTAAGTATTCCTCGACGTCTTAATTGAAACCATATAGTCATCCCACTTTCGAAACTCGAAAATAAAAATCTGTGATGTCGCGATCATCAACAAAATTATCCTCAAGCGACTAGAGTGTGACCCTACATCTACCTAATATATATTGGACTTCGTATATACGTTGATCAGACGTATATTCAAAATCCCTACATACTCGAAAGTCCAATTGTGATGTCAAATAAAATACTCGAAATCCTTATTTCCAATTATATTTCAAAATATATTTCAAATAATCATTGTTTCAAAATGATTTACATGTTCAAAATACCTTATATAGGTTTCAAAAATACGCACTCTCGTCATAATATTCCAAAATCTCATTCTAGGGTATTTCTAACCCGATCTCTAATGAGATAATATAACTCTGAGGAATCCTATTCTTTTGTCTAAATATGTACGTACCCCATAGTTTTGTATAACCAAAGCTCTGATACCACAAATGTAATGACCTATCTTTTTGCCCGATTTTCGCCGGTAATTAAGCCGACTTAAACCGTTCATAAAGATGAATTGTTATGGGTACATACATACATTGAACAAAATAACGATACCTTCCATCGAATAGTTCAATATTACATCATAGTTACATGAATATCACAGTTACAACATAAACGAATACAGCGGAAGAAAGAAAATATACTCTCGGCGGAAGGTCAAAATGATACAGTGGAAGCTCCAATTCTATCGTGGACTCCAACTCTAAAAGCGCTTCGAATCCTGCTCCAACGACCTATAACTGCAAGACTAAACACTAGCTGCTCGTATGGAAATTTGTGGGCATCCAGAGTTTAGAAAGGAACAATAAACTCCAGGTCAGTCGTGGGACTGGTATGAGAACATAAAACATTTGTTTAAAGGTTTATTTTAAAGTTGGGAAATTCACCGGACCACGGCGCTAACGCGGAATGGGTTAACTCCATATGAATTCCTATGCATAGAAATTCGATATGACTTTTGAAAATGAAGCTATCATAAGCTCGTCCCACATCACACAATGCAAGCGCACACCAGATGAGCGGGTTTTATCTTATGATAACCAAACGTGCTTTCATACGTGAAAATCCTCTTATAATATTATCATATAGTGTGAAAAGAAATTTCGCAAATAAATGTATTAATCCTAGACGACATAATACCATCAATATTATCTCGCCATATATATACAAACCAAAACCGTATGGCTCGTATTGGAGATTGGATTTCCATCTTGATGATTGCTGGCACGAAAGATCAATCAGGGATACAAAACGAAGTGCCTCAACGGATTTTTCATCCATCATGCGGACACCGACTACACATCGTCAGGGCAGATCAACGGTTTTCGATCAGACACGACCCCCCGAACATACCCAACTTCCCCAGGTTCATAAGTGGTTTCCCACTGCTGCACAGCTTCATCTTCAATTCATATATAAGTATAAAACCTAACCGTTAGTTTCTCATCAATCCGGGGTGTGAGGTTTGTCGATGTCACGTTATGCACAAAGCGATGCTTCGATAAGCCATTCTTTGATCATCATTAGCCCGTTTCATAACTCGGGTATGCCACATTGACAATTCACAACATATCACTGATTTAAATCAATGCATACCCTCTAAGTTCATATGACTTAGAGATGAGGATAATATATTGCCATAAATCCGATATACATTAACGGAAATCAGTGTTATGCGGTCAATTTCAATGTCAGACACACCATCCATACAAGTTCGTTCTAGGTCTGAACGGAACAACAACCCGAAAATACGTAAATATGTTCAGGTCTCATGCAACTCATACCTCGTATTGGGTGGCCTACCCAACCGAGACATCAATCAATAATCAATCTAAACAATTCAAATATTCTCAGTCTTCATTTATCGTTTACCAAGTCTTGAACTGCTTCATAACGTCGTATTATTACATGGAATGGTTTTCGAGCGTATACTCGATCCCAGTCTGTAACGACCCAGAAATTTCGACGATTGGAATAGACGATTAATTAAAGAATCTACTATTAATAATCAATTTATGTTGACATTTGAATTTAAAATCAAATATATTGTTTGGAATTGGATTGGATTCCATATTTAATTCAGAATGGTTGATTGGAATCAAACATGTACAATCAAATATTAGAACTGAATTTGATTAAATATTTGAATTTGATTTGGAATTCGACAGAGAAATTTTGATGGTCGAATTTAAAAATAAACGTTATTGATGTTAAAGGAATTGAAGAGTTTATTTTGAAAATATTTCTTTTGATATATGTGTGCGTTTATATAAAAAAAAAGTGAAACTTAACGTTTAAAAATTGGAATCGAATGGAGTTGTCAGTAAACAAATGGAATAAAATCAGTAAAGCGATAAACATTTTAAAATTTTAAATAACGTTGTATATAAACATAGTCAGATTATAATCAAATTAATTTCTATCGAATTCAGAACATGAAGACGTAGTGACAAATCAAATTTCGTTGTGTGTGGAGTTAGTAAAAGCGGTATACAAAAATAAAACATCGGCATAAATTGTGGTAGAATCATTTTTCTTTTTAAACCAACCAAATAACACCTACCCTATTAACAACCGAAATTCCTTCCTACACAATCCATTAATTCCTTGGCCACCACGAAAACGTGGTAACCACGGTTTCGCTTTTATAAAAGAACGGCCCCTTTCCCAAATTCTTCAGCAAAGAAAATCATCTCTTCTTCATTTCAATGGCTAAGTTAATTTTTTCCCCAAAAATGGTGTCTTCTTCCCAAAAACCCTTATCCCCAAATCGATGAGCATAGCCACTACAAATCCCCACCATCGCAGTTCGTCAGCTCGCCTCCTCAATCAACCAATCGTCTTCCCCCAATCGAAGCCACACAGCAGCCTTTCTCGTTTACAAGCCCAAATCGCCATCGCTTCAGCCTGTTCACATCCGAGCCACTAGTAATCAAGTTTCAATCTTGTCTAGAAGTTCAAAGTCGGAACCTTTGGCACCCAGATCGAGCTTGAAGCTGCTGCCTCCTACCGTTTTTGTCTTCTCTTATTTAAGGTGAGTTCCGACTCACGATTGATTAATCTTGGTTCAAGTGATTTAATTTCAGTTTGCACTGAGTATAATAGTTCCCTTTTCCTCTTCTGTTGCTATTGGTTTGACTCGTTACTTTGAAATTTTGTCTTCGGCTTGAGATACGTTATATAGAAAAATATAAAATAGCCACATAGAAGCAAGTTATTTACTGCAAATTAAAAAGGAAGACTTATAATGGAAATGTTATGTACTATAGCAACCGGAATAGGAAATTTAAACTAAAATGTTAATATGGTAGAGATAGTTATGTTGGGTAGTATTGTTCGGCAGTGTTGCCATGTTGGCTATAGACAATTAAATTGTTAATGTGGTAGATATAGCCAATGATACCATTGTTACTGACAGTAGTGTGGTTAGAAACTTGGGATTAAACTGTTTAGAATGTATTGACAGTATTGCAATGGGAACCTGGGTTTACATCTATTTTATAGTTCTTTAATACCGTGTTTACATATATTTTGCTGAAAGTCTTTCAATGAAATTTTGTATAATTTATTACTAAAATTTGCTGAAACTATTGTGTTTGCTAAAATAGAATTTGCTGAAACCGGTTTATTTAAGTATGCTGGGCCAGTTATATTATAAGTAGATATATGGCTTTAGTGATTGACAATGGTTACACAAATCTCTTATGTAAGCTGATTTTTGTCAGCATTAGTTTTTTTTTAAAAAAAAAAAATTCATTTGCCTGAAACTGATGTTGTGCCCTACAATATATTCGACATGTTACAATTTTAATACTACATGGTTTTGTAAAAATAGCTTGCTACATGTTATAATTTAAATACTTCATGGCCTATAAAATAACTTACTGTTGAATACATGATATATAGTTTTATGAACTTCACAGAACTCCATGGCATAAGGAACATACTAAATTCATGTTTCATGTATTATTCATTTACTTGCACACTTGGCCAAATGTGAACTGATGTCTTGATTTAGGTATATACATATTATCTTGTTTCAAGTTGAAATATAAGAGGCTGAGTCCATATATGGTTGAACTCCTGATCAAATGATTTAATATACATGAAGTTCACTATGGTATACACACTTGTAGCACCAAACCTTTGGCATGCAGTAGAACCTCACTTTATCTGCTTATTTGAAGTTTTATATGTATATGTTTATTTATACACTCCACTACACCCGCACATAGAACAGCCTGATTGAGCATATACTATCCATGATGATCATTGTTGCCTTGATGACATGTTCATTATGTTTACCATTTGTTATAACTGATGTGAATAGGTACTACGCATGATCCCACCATGTCGCCTATGATAATCTAATCATTGTACATGCTTTACTTTGAACTGATATGAATAGAGTCTGAGCTTGATTTTCCTTAACTGACATTTGCTTGTCTTTCCACTTTACTGTTATAAACTGAAGGACCTGACATCATGCATGTCTTGGCTTGATTCACGGGTTGGCTGTATGAATTTGTATCCATTAGACACCAATAAGAACGGATATGAACTGATACTTACCTTGATCACTTTACTGTACCACTTGAGTTTAATTTGATATTCACACCACTTCCATGAATTTGGCATGAATAAATTTCCGTTGGAGTATTGGTTAGCTGTTGGCCGAGGTAATATATTACTCATTGTTGGAATGTCCAATTTCTGTCATATCCTTTATAAATCAAAGAGAAACTAGGAAGTCTACCTGTTTTGAGTCTGAACATGTTTAGTAAGTGGGCCACCTTGAATTGCAATATGACGCCAGGTAAAGAAATGGGTCAGATGTGCTGTTCCTAAATTCAAGTGCAGTTGTCCATAGTTTGATTCATGAACCTGTGCCATTATAACTGTTGCGGTCATGTATATTTACCATATCCCAAATGCATTTCAGTATCGTGTAACCTGAGTATATTTTTCCACAACCCACTTATATTTAGTTCTATGTAACTCGAGAATACTTTCCATACCCGCTATTTAAATTGTTGTGCGCTGCATTTAAGGTTATGTACTTCCTGGTATGCACTAATGCACTTGAACGTGCCACATGTCCCTGTTCTGCTATAATATTCGTGTATACCCTCTAAACTTGAGTATATTAATTTTGGTCATGGGATGTTGGGGCAGTGCACACGTGTACTTGTACACGTGTGTACATGCAAGCTTTCATGACCATCTGTCCCTAAAATAAAGATTGATAAGCACCGATATTAGACTTGATTATGGACAAATATACATATGATATATTAAATGTTAGGATTAACTATTTTATTCAGTTTATATTGAAATTAATTTACTTGAACTATGATTAATCCTGACTCGAGTATTTTTATGTTTTACATGGGATGCTCGAGTCAGACCCTGAGCTTTACAGATTTAGAGTTTTCAACTTGGGATTCGAAGAGGGTCGAAGTCGGGAATCCGAAGAAGGCGCACTCTGAAGATTTTAAAGCAGTAATATTTTCTGTATTCAAAACTGTACTTTTATTCCGCTGTATAGAAAGATTTATATCAAACTTTGATTTATGAATAAAAGTTGATTTCATTGTTCAATACCGTGTTAATTATTCTGTATTTTTCTGTGTTGATTCTGTTTTAAACCCGATAAGCTAAATAACGATCCGTCGTTTTGGACGTTTTAAATTGGTTTAATTACCAATTTGAGACGGTCAAAAAGGCAGGACGTTACAGGTGGTATCAGAGCTTTGGTTTATTCAAAGCATAGCTTATCGAGTTGAAATAGAATCGACACTGGAAAAGCGGATTTTGAAAATAAAAAGATTTCAAAATATAATTTTTGAAAAGTGTAAACAATTTTAAAATAAATTTTGAATGGAAAAATATTTTGGAAATATTATATATTTTGAAATTTAGTATTTTGGAAATAATACAGCGGAAACAAAAATTTATTTTGAGATTTAAATTTTTTCGGAATCCCCAGTCTTCGGAAGTCTTCGAATCCAGGTTTGCGAGAATTATTCTTCGATAAGATTCCTTTGTATTTGAATCTCGAACCTATCATCGAACGACATTTAAGGAAGATAAGTATAATAGAATCGATGAATCAATTGTGTGTTTTTAACGATCAAAGATAATTGAAATTTATTGGAATAAGATTTCAGATAAGAATTTGATTGAGAGGAAATTGAAAATCGTTTCGGAAATGAGACGATGAATTTTATTTTGAATTTGGAGTATAAAATAATAAAATTGAAAAGGGTATAATTATAATTGTGTCGAAGTTTATTGGCAAGATAATTTATAATTAGTATAATCGAATACATGGATTCAATAGTGAGGTACAAACTTGTTAATTATCAAGAAGCGAAGTATGAACGAGAGTTGTAAATGGAGCAAAATATGAATAAAGATTTGAATCGAGGTTCAAGTGAAATGAAAGCTAATTGGATGTGACGAGTTTAGATTTTGATAAAAGAAATATTTACTTTTTTTGAAGTAAATAACATCTGAAAACGAATATGTTGCGATTGAAATTGGAGATGGAGGGGATGAAGTTAACTAGTATGGTGAGAGTGTTCTGAAGTTCAGAATATTTTCCGAAGTTCGAAATATGGTATTGAATAATAGATTATTCAAAAAGAAGTTATTTATGGGAGACGATTATGTCGAGTTTCAGGAAAATATTATTTATTTTCCATTTTAAATTTAATATATAAGTAATTAATTATATATTCAATAAATTAAGTATATTTTAAAGTTAAATATTTCGAGGCATGAATGATTGTTACAATCAACGATTTTCGTTAAAAAAGTAAAATTTGAATTTGAAAGTTATGAGAAGGAAAGTTTCGAAGTTGCGAACTTATCTGTTTCAAAGTTAATAACATTTTTCAGTTAAGGTCTGAGAGGTAAATATACCCCAACTTGATTGACCTCATCATTGACTAAGAAATGGATAAGATTCGATAGCAAGAACGGTTAAGTGAAGTAAGTAAATGAGTGCTAGCAGTTAAGTGAAAATATCGGTGTTTTATTTAATAACTGTTTAATGCAAATAACGAATTTAGAAATATTTCCCCTGAGAATAAAGTGATTTCAAAAGATCATGGGAGGTGTGCGAATTTTGGAAAGAATGCCGCACGTCGAGAACGAATGATGACAGAACATAAAAGATGTATGTTCGTAAACTGAATTCGAGAATTTGCATAAACAATGATTTGATAAGAAATTAAGAACTGGCTAGAGGTTAGTCAAGTTGGATGACTTTCTGAGTGTTGATCTGATGTTGGTTTCGGCCTTCGGGGTTGATACTTAGGAAGTTGTTCGCTTACTAATTGACGGTCAAAGTATGAATGTGAAGAAGTGATAATGCGTGAAGGAAAAATTTGTGATAAGAAGAAAAAATCCGGAGTTTTGAGCAAATAAAGATGTTGATGAAGTGATGAATTTTATAATTAGAAATTGAAAGGAAAATTTGGTTTATAGCCAGTGGATTCAGAAAGCCGAGTTTGAAGTGATACCAAACAATCATTTGGATTGATTAAGAGTTTAAAGCTAAAATTTTAAGATTAGAATGGAAATTGAGGGATGTTCGAGTTTAGATATTTAGCATAGAAGTTTCGAAACTTATATGGAGAAAAATGTGATATAATCAGTTTGAAATAAAGTCTTATATAACAGAATTTATATAAGAATGAGATGTTTGATTTGGAAAGAGAATCTTATGTAAAGTATGAATTATGAAAAGTATGAGAATTAGATACTATAAGTATATAGTATTATATGTTTTCAAGTCAAGATAAGGGAAGTACCATCCTTCTTCTTTGAATTTCGAGCTTATGTAAAAGGACTGCAGATAGCGCAATCTGCAGTGCTGCTGGTGGAAGTAGGTTGTCCGGACATAAAACTCATGAGTTGCCATTGAGCACGACTGCTAGCGTAATTCGCAGGGCTGCAGATAGCCTACGGCGGTCGGATGTTTCTTGAGGGAATCAGGTGTAACCATTGTGATCGCTGCGATCTAGAGTCGTTGGAAATTCGACCGTGTAGCGAAATTCGCAGGGCTGTAGATAGCCTACGGCGGACGGATGTTTCTTGGGGGAACCAAGCGTAACCATTGTGACTGCTGCGTTCTACAGTCGAATATAAGGGCGTAATCCGCAGAGCTGTGAAAGCTTACGGGTATGGATGTTTCCTGGGGGACCCAGGCGTAACCATTGTGTACCTGCGGTCCACAGTATTTGAGATATCTTATTGATAGTGAGCCACCGTTTGATGCAGCAGTTAGTCTTCGTGACTTGATTGGTCTCCGTGACCTGATGTGTCTGTGTGACTTGATTTGTCCTTGTGACTGGAAGTATCTTCATAATTCCATGATTGTGTTGTGACTCTGAGATAGAGCAGTTAACGCTCAGTGACCTCAGTTTCTCTGTTGATTCGTAAATATCTTCCGTTGATCTGTCCATGACGAAATTCGCAGGGAAGTGATTTCCTATGGATACGGATGTTTTCTGGGGATCCAGACGGAACCATTGTGTATCTGCGATTCATGAACAATCAACATATCAACATCACATTGGTACTTTCCGTATTTTTTAAAAGAATTTTTGAAATATTTTCACTGGGAGTTGAAACAAGGATATTTAGTGCTTGGAGATTTTAGTCGTGCGCCTGGCCAGCGTATGCCTAACGTCTGTAAGAACGACAATAGACTTGTCGAACTTCGAGTTATAAAGTATTTCCGATTTTAAGAAACAAATCAATAATCTGAGATTAAAAATTTTACTTAACCAAATAAGATGAGAAAGATGATTGTAAATGGTTTTCAAAAACCACGACTGTGTATCAATACAAATATTTACAGATTTTGAAAATTTTCAAGTTTTGAATATATAAGTTATCGGCTAGTAGAGAAGGTATTATTTACGCTCTTCGATGAATGTTTGAAAAGAATGGATGGATTGGAAGGGTTGAATGGGAAGATATTTGGATGAACGTGGATTGTAAGGAATAAATGGAATGATGAATAGTAAATATTGACAGATGGGGTTATAAAGAAATTTGATTTCCCAAAGTAATTGGATATGATAATAAACAAAGAAGATCGATGACTTGAATATCGATATTTAAATCAGTTGTGGAATAATTTCACACAAATATGGAAATTTGAAGTGTACATTAGCATAACTCTAGCGATCTCTCCTTTTCGAGGACGAAAAGTTTTAAAGGGGGGAAGAATGTAACGACCCAGAAATTTCGACGATTGGAATAGACGATTAATTAAAGAATCTACTATTAATAATCAATTTATGTTGACATTTGAATTTAAAATCAAATATATTGTTTGGAATTGGATTGGATTCCATATTTAATTCAGAATGGTTGATTGGAATCAAACATGTACAATCAAATATTAGAACTGAATTTGATTAAATATTTGAATTTGATTTGGAATTCGACAGAGAAATATTGATGGTCGAATTTAAAAATAAACGTTATTGATGTTAAAGGAATTGAAGAGTTTATTTTGAAAATATTTCTTTTGATATATGTGTGCGTTTATATATAAGAAAAAAGTGAAACTTAACGTTTAAAAATTGGAATCGAATGGAGTTGTCAGTAAACAAATGGAATAAAATCAGTAAAGCGATAAACATTTTAAAATTTTAAATAACGTTGTATATAAACATAGTCAGATTATAATCAAATTAATTTCTATCGAATTCAGAACATGAAGACGTAGTGACAAATCAAATTTCGTTGTGTGTGGAGTTAGTAAAAGCGGTATACAAAAATAAAACATCGGCATAAATTGCGGTAGAATCATTTTTCTTTTTAAACCAACCAAATAACACCTACCCTATTAACAACCGAAATTTCTTCCTACGCAATCCATTAATTCCTTGGCCACCACGAAAACGTGGTAACCACGGTTTCGCTTTTATAAAAGAACGGCCCCTTTCCCAAATTCTTCAGCAAAGAAAATCATCTCTTCTTCATTTCAATGGCTAAGTTAATTTTTTCCCCAAAAATGGTGTCTTCTTCCCAAAAACCCTTATCCCCAAATCGATGAGCATAGCCACTACAAATCCCCACCATCGCAGTTCGTCAGCTCGCCTCCTCAATCAACCAATCGTCTTCCCCCAATCGAAGCCACACAGCAGCCTTTCTCGTTTACAAGCCCAAATCGCCATCGCTTCAGCCTGTTCACATCCGAGCCACTAGTAATCAAGTTTCAATCTTGTCTAGAAGTTCAAAGTCGGAACCTTTGGCACCCAGATCGAGCTTGAAGCTGCTGCCTCCTACCGTTTTTGTCTTCTCTTATTTAAGGTGAGTTCCGACTCACGATTGATTAATCTTGGTTCAAGTGATTTAATTTCAGTTTGCACTGAGTATAATAGTTCCCTTTTCCTCTTCTGTTGCTATTGGTTTGACTCGTTACTTTGAAATTTTGTCTTCGGCTTGAGATACGTTATATAGAAAAATATAAAATAGCCACATAGAAGCAAGTTATTTACTGCAAATTAAAAAGGAAGACTTATAATGGAAATGTTATGTACTATAGCAACCGGAATAGGAAATTTAAACTAAAATGTTAATATGGTAGAGATAGTTATGTTGGGTAGTATTGTTCGGCAGTGTTGCCATGTTGGCTATAGACAATTAAATTGTTAATGTGGTAGATATAGCCAATGATACCATTGTTACTGACAGTAGTGTGGTTAGAAACTTGGGATTAAACTGTTTAGAATGTATTGACAGTATTGCAATGGGAACCTGGGTTTACATCTATTTTATAGTTCTTTAATACCGTGTTTACATATATTTTGCTGAAAGTCTTTCAATGAAATCTTGTATAATTTATTACTAAAATTTGCTGAAACTATTGTGTTTGCTAAAATAGCATTTGCTGAAACCGGTTTATTTAAGTATGCTGGGCCAGTTATATTATAAGTAGATATATGGCTTTAGTGATTGACATTGGTTACACAAATCTCTTATGTAAGCTGATTTTTGTCAGCATTAGTTTTTTTTTAAAAAAAAAAAAAAAATTCATTTGCCTGAAACTGATGTTGTGCCCTAAAATATATTCGACATGTTACAATTTTAATACTACATGGTTTTGTAAAAATAGCTTGCTACATGTTATAATTTAAATACTTCATGGCCTATAAAATAACTTACTGTTGAATACATGATATATAGTTTTATGAACTTCACAGAACTCCATGGCATAAGGAACATACTAAATTCATGTTTACTGTATTATTCATTTACTTGCACACTTGGCCAAATGTGAACTGATGTCTTGATTTAGGTATATACATATTATCTTGTTTCAAGTTGAAATATAAGAGGCTGAGTCCATATATGGTTGAACTCCTGATCAAATGATTTAATATACATGAAGTTCACTATGGTATACACACTTGTAGCACCAAACCTTTGGCATGCAGTAGAACCTCACTTTATCTGCTTATTTGAAGTTTTATACGTATATGTTTATTTATACACTCCACTACACCCGCACATAGAACAGCCTGATTGAGCATATACTATCCATGATGATCATTGTTGCCTTGATGACATATTCATTATGTTTACCTTTTGTTATAACTGATGTGAATAGGTACTACGCATGATCCCACCATGTCGCCTATGATAATCTAATCATTGTACATGCTTTACTTTGAACTGATATGAATAGAGTCTGAGCTTGATTTTCCTTAACTGACATTTGCTTGTCTTTCCACTTTACTGTTATAAACTGAAGGACCTGACATCATGCATGTCTTGGCTTGATTCACGGGTTGGCTGTATGAATTTGTATCCATTAGACACCAATAAGAACGGATATGAACTGATACTTACCTTGATCACTTTACTGTACCACTTGAGTTTAATTTGATATTCACACCACTTCCATGAATTTGGCATGAATAAATTTCCGTTGGAGTATTGGTTAGCTGTTGGCCGAGGTAATATATTACTCATTGTTGGAATGTCCAATTTCTGTCATATCCTTTATAAATAAAAGAGAAACTAGGAAGTCTACCTGTTTTGAGTCTGAACATGTTTAGTAAGTGGGCCACCTTGAATTGCAATATGACGCCAGGTAAAGAAATGGGTCAGATGTGCTGTTCCTAAATTCAAGTGCAGTTGTCCATAGTTTGATTCATGAACCTGTGCCATTATAACTGTTGCGGTCATGTATATTTACCATATCCCAAATGCATTTCAGTATCGTGTAACCTGAGTATATTTTTCCACAACCCACTTATATTTAGTTCTATGTAACTCGAGAATACTTTCCATACCCGCTATTTAAATTGTTGTGCGCTGCATTTAAGGTTATGTACTTCCTGGTATGCACTAATGCACTTGAACGTGCCACATGTCCCTGTTCTGCTATAATATTCGTGTATACCCTCTAAACTTGAGTATATTAATTTTGGTCGTGGGATGCTGGGGCAGTGCACACGTGTACTTGTACACGTGTGTACATGCAAGCTTTCATGACCATCTGTCCCTAAAATAAAGATTGATAAGCACCGATATTAGACTTGATTATGGACAGATATACATATGATATATTAAATGTTAGGATTAACTATTTTATTCAGTTTATATTGAAATTAATTTACTTGAACTATGATTAATCCTGACTCGAGTATTTTTATGTTTTACATGGGATGCTCGAGTCAGACCCTGAGCTTTACAGATTTAGAGTTTTCAACTTGGGATTCGAAGAGGGTCGAAGTCGGGAATCCGAAGAAGGCGCACTCTGAAGATTTTAAAGCAGTAATATTTTCTGTATTCAAAACTGTACTTTTATTCCGCTGTATAGAAAGATTTATATCAAACTTTGATTTATGAATAAAAGTTGATTTCATTGTTCAATACTGTGTTAATTATTCTGTATTTTTCTGTGTTGATTCTGTTTTAAACCCGATAAGCTAAATAACGATCCGTCAGTTTGGACATTTTAAATTGGTTTAATTACCAATTTGAGACGGTCAAAAAGGCGGGACGTTACAGGTCTTTCCAAGTAATAAGCTCACTTAAAATAGTAGCTATGGTTTACAGAGGCTTTTCATTTCAATTCTCCTTCCAAATTCATATATAACTCAATATTTGAATAACTTAATTTTCATACATCTCGTTTATCACCTTAACTCTTCTTCGAAATCATAGATTATACCTTCGCTTCAATTTCATACTTTTAATTTCCTCGACTCAAAGATTTGATTAAATCCCCAATTATGATATGAATTTCCACCATTCAATTTCATCGGGTTTCAAGAATGATATTATTGAAGATACGATTCACGACAAAACCCAAATCAATCGATATTGAATCATAAATTACACAGAAATTGTATCCACTTATAATCGATATAAATTCTCATAATCAACGAATACCATAAGTGGAATAACGATATAATAATATCTTCTAAATCCCCAGATAGTATTCATTTACACCATGAAATTTTTATACCAAATATCGAAGATTGTTTCTATATAACTTATTTCAATCAGGTTGAAGCCCATCTCTTAATTAAAAGAATTATTCAATTCTTCGACATTAGATCTGGATAGAAATATCATCAACTTATCTTCAATATTAATCTCTGTATCCAACTCATATCATAAGCGGAATAACGGTGAATTACCTTTTTAAATTCCCCAGATAATATGAATTTTCATCCACCGAGTTAATATCAAACATCCGAAGATTTATCTCCAACCATATCCATACTTAAAATTTGAAAACCCATTTCAATCCATATAAATATTCTCGATACTTTAAAAATCTTCAAACTATTTTATAAATTATTCTTATAGTCAAATAATAGTTCCTTCTTAAAATTTCAAAATATAACATTTTGGAAATGTTACCAAAGTACTGCAAATAAAATAGCCTTTTAAATCAAGTAGATTTAAAATTACTCGAAATGCAAGTATTCCAATTCAAATCATGAAACACCCCACCTCCGTTAGGGTCACTCTCAAAGGGAATGCCCTAATTTTGGTGGAGGTTTATAAGTATAAGTCACAGATATACAAGACAGATATAAGAACACATATATGTAAACAGCGGAAGAACAGCAAACTTTTATTTCATAAAAGCAAATACGTGCTACAACAATACCATAATTGTCTTACATCTTTTCCCAAAAAACATGACATAACACTTTCATAATCTCTCTTGATTACATCTTTTAAAGAAGCATAAATAAAACATAGATAGACTGCAAAAGCCCCCATAAGTATTGTCCAAAGCCATAGTTCAAAATGAAAAGGTCCAAGCAATACATTTCTCTTCTTCAAGCTGGATGTTAAGGCTGGTCAAGCTGCTGTGTTCCCTCCCTGTGGACCTGGGGGGGGGGGGAACGGAAGAAAAGAAGACGAAAGAAAAGTAGAGTCAGACATAAAGCCTGAGTAAGTCTAGTACTATTTTGTCTATGAATAAAGAACTGGGTATGATAAGTATAAACAAGAAGTGGGAAAGCACTATAAACTTGGTTAAGTTGTCTAGGGTCGAATATACTATCGTACCCCATGTAAATCTCTGAACCCATATAAACTAGTTTCCAACTGGCACCCCATAATCAGGGTGATGTGATCCATTCTATGATGATCGGCTCCTACTCGCATAGTTACATGTGTCTTACGGCCCCCGATGTTGTAGTTACCTATGTTGGTCCCACCATGGGGTGTATCAAGTCCCATGGCGGCGGCCCGACACAACCTTAGAATGCACAGGTATGCTACTGGTGCCCAGTGCTTTATTTTTCTGCGCCGGAGTGTGTGCACGCCCGCACCCCGTTAGAACCTACACTGCTACACCACCGCCGTCGATTTGACCTCTTACAATCAGCCCAGTAATCGTGCCCCACCCTGCCTAGTTTCAGGGGATCCTGATACACCTTCTAGGGTTACTACTGAAAAGGGTCCCCCGTTACTAGGTTTTCTATCTCTAGCCAACATGCTAAGTTGGTTAAGTGTTTTCTAACCTAACCCCCACCAGTCCGTTTAGTTTAGCATGTTCCATTTTGATTAAGTCTTTAGTTCACTTAATCCTAACAATCCTGACTCAGCCTTAATTGTCTTATTAAGGCCCTGACCTCTCACATTAGACAGGTATTGTTGTGGCTGCCTGTTGCCGGTTGGTTCCGGGCAGTCTTACGCCACAACTCAGTCTAACCTCGGGTCCTTATTGGGCTCCATGTTTAACCTCCCACATAGGATAGGTATTGTTGTGACTACTGGATAGCCGGGCGGTTCCGGGCAGGTTTACATCACAACTCAATCCAACCTCGGGTTAAACACATCGTATGTTCTACATTTACATATTTTGTCTTTCTTCTTTATTTTCTTATATGTAAATATTTGCGGCCAATTATTAAGTAAATGGTGCAAAGGTTACACCAATCATGGGCCCAACCCATACTTGAATTTGGGCCCTTCTATTTTATATTTTCATTCATTAGTAATTTTAACCCAACATTATTTTCCCCCGTTTAACACGTTCGTTTATTATATATATGTTGGGCTTAGCCTTTTAAAGCCCAACCTAGCCATGCGAAAGGGGAGGCTTAAAGCGTGATTACATACACAAAAAGGGGAAGGTGAGCGCATGAACTTGCAATATGACGTTGGAAATATAAAATAGAAACTGGTGTACTTGCATAGTGGTAACATATACTTTGGTCATAAAGCATAGGTGACATGAATCAAGCCATGTAAACTTGTAGTTGAGATAAGAATCTAAATTGGGTATCATTATTGACACATAGTCATAACTACAACATGAACCTATATTTTTATTTAGGCATAATGTCAAACATAAGCATGGCATAAGTATTTCTAACATAAGCATGGCATAATGTCAAACATAAGCATGGCATAATGTCAAACATAAGCATGGCATAAGTATTTGTTCACATAACCATGGCACAAATATTTCTAACATGAAATCATGATTTTTACTTTAGTCATGTAAACTTGCAAAAAGGGATTTTGAACCTAACCTAGCTATGTACCACATATGTCATCATATAATTCTTGTTGACAATTTCAATTATGCAAATTACCAATCATAGCCTAGTCATATTCATAAGTTTGCAAATAGGTGTTCTAGTACAAAAGCATGGCTTAATACATGATGCCAAATTCTCAACATAATTTCATATGGATTATAATAACCCAAACTCATTCCAATTACTCACAAAAATGATTTTTGTATAAAAAATACATATTATGATGGCATAGTAGCAAAACCCCAAACTTGCATGAATTTCAATTAATCAACTACATACATGTAACTTCAACATGGATTACATAATTTGCGAATATTCCAAACGTATACTTGCATAAAACTACCGCATGTAGTTTTTCATAATTGAATAACATAATTCGATAAGAATCATAGTAACGCACAAATTATGAATTATTTATCACCACAATCAAGTATACAAACCAACACAGTTATTTGTTCATACCAAAGTAATACTCTACTTACAATGGTGAGGCGAATTCTCAAGTTTAGGGATTTGAAGATGCGGTTTGATTTGATTGAGTTGCTTTATGCCTTAGAATTTGCCTCCTAATCCTCTCTCCAATTGGTGGCTACCCCTAGTCGTTCCTCAGCAACATGGCGGCTTTGTTCTTATTTTTTTGAATGAATAGATTAGGGTTAGTCTAGGGTTGTTTTTATAGAGGTTATAAACTGATTAGGACCATTGATGTTGCTTGGATTGATCGTAGCCATTCATCCTAAGGAGAGACCAATTAGAGCCCGCCACCTAGCCCTAATGACAAAGCAGACCACAGAAAATCGACCAACATAGAATAGGCCAGCCAGGTTAGACTGGGTTCGACCTGGCTCTGGACCAGGTCGACATGCCTGTCGACAGCCCTGTCGACAGCCCTGTCGACCTGGTTAGGCCAGGTCGACAGCCCAGTCGACCTGGGTGCATTAGGAGGGTGTTTTTCCGCCCTGGCCCATTGGGCCCCATTTTGGAATTTAAATTTGATTTTCTGAGTTATTTTATTCTGTTTGAATTTTTTAAACTTAATTCAAAACTTCCGAAGGCCATATCTTCTTCATACGGACTCCGTTTTTCGAAAACTCGGACTCTATTTCGCGTATTTTTCCGAGACGAACGCAATGGCGTATCTCGTTTCCCTTAGTTCTATGATTAAAATTAATTATACTTTAATTTATGAATTTCACAGTTGTAGAATTCGCGGGGTGTTACATTCTCCCCCACTTAAAAGGATTTCGTCCCCGAAATCTTCAAGTTAGGAGGAATGTATATCCTAACATCCAATCATCCATCTACTCATCCATCAAACACGAGCATCCATTGTCCTTAAAAGACTTCTAATGCTTCATGATCATATGCGAAGTGTGTGTGTACATGTACTTATCTAATGCAAAATCAGGCGGTCTACTGATTCAGTTGACCTCCTTAATGCGAATTATGTAAGTGCCATGAATCCATTATGTATGCAAATTTTCCTATTCTTGATTCTACATGAGTGCACAATCATTCGATACATATGCAACATCCACATGACAACACATTAAAATTCAACCACATATGAATGCAAACATATATGCATATGCAATATGAAGTGACTGAGCCGATCTAAAACCCTAGATTGTGTGTGTATATGCAACCACGAGCAACCACTTGCAACCACTTGCAACCATCATCCATAACATGTTTCAATTACATGTTTCCATCCAAAGGGTTTCTACCTAAAAGATAAGGTCGAGGAAATATACCTAAAAAGATAGATAAAAGCGCAACTTAAGGAAAATGAAAGATCAAGGATGTACCCTCGAACAGAAAAGGGTAGGCTGTGCGTATTCTAGCTTCAGTTTCCCAAGTCACGTCTCCCTCGGCGTCGCTCCACTGAACTTTGACGAGCTTGACTTCGCGGTTGCGTAGCTTCTTCACTTCCGTTCCTAATATGCGGGTTGGAACTTTTCTTATGGTTGCTTCGCGTTCCACTTCGGCCTCTTCGGGGATATTTGGCTCTACCACTTCAGCAGACTCATGAAGACATTTTCGGAGATGTGAAACGTGAAAAACGTTGTGGACTCCAGCCAACTTCTCGGGTAGCTCTAATCTATAGGCCATTTTCCCAATTTTCTCGATGATAGGGAATGGCCCTACGAACCTTGGTGCAAGCTTTCCTGTGGTTCCAAAACGAACAACGTTTCTTAGCGGTGATACCTTGAGAAAAACTCTGTCTCCAACCTCAAATTCAAGGTCGGTCCTTCTCTTGTCAGCATAGGACTTTTGTCTGTCTTGGGCCGTCTTCATCCTTCTTCGTATTAAGTCTACTTTCTCTGAAGTCTCTCGGATCATATCTGGTCCAAGTATGAGCTTATCAGTAGACTCCCACCAACAAGTGGGCGATCGGCACGGTCTTCCATATAAAGCTTCGAAGGGCGCCATTCCGATGGTTGCTTGATAGCTGATGTTGTAGGCGAATTCCACCAAAGGAAGGTGGTCTTCCCATGTCCCTCCGAAGTCAAGGACGCATAGCCTTAAAAGGTCTTCCAAAACTCTGTTCACTCTCTCTGTTTGGCCGTCAGTTTGGGGATGATAGGCTATGCTCAAGCATAACTGCGTTCCTACTGCTTCTTGCAGACTCC
Organism: Allium sativum; assembly: GCA_030737875.1. Lineage (NCBI taxonomy): Eukaryota > Viridiplantae > Streptophyta > Magnoliopsida > Asparagales > Amaryllidaceae > Allium > Allium sativum. The sequence continues at coordinate 55,996,065 of CM060918.1, forward strand.
GCCAAAACTCGCCGGTGAAGATGGGGTCTCGGTCACTAACAATGCTAGATGGTATTCCATGGAGTCGAACGATTTCCTTAAGGTAAAGTGATGCTAGGGATGAGGCAGTTCTTTTACTTTTGACAGGTAAAAAGTGGGCGCTTTTAGTAAGCCTATCCACTATTACCCAAATACTAGTGTTGCCTCTCCTAGACCTAGGCAGCCCATCGATGAAGTCCATTGATATGCTATCCCACTTCCACTGCGGGACCTCCAGAGGATGTAGCAGTCCACCAGGCTTTTTCTGTTCCGCCTTAACCTGTTGGCACACCATACACTTAGAAACGAACTCTGCCATGTCCTTTTTCATGCCGTTCCAGAAGAAAGTCCTTTTTATGTCTTTGTACATTTTATCTCCGCCTGGGTGTATCGTCATCTTGGAGTGATGTGCTTGTGATGTGCTTCCTCGAGAACCTTCTTTATTAAATCTTTTGTCTGTGGGACGCATAGTCTTCCGTCTCGCCTTAGCAAACCCTTATCGTCGATGGAGTATCTGTTGAGGTGACTTGAAGTCTCACCCCTAATTAGCTTATCAATTATTTCCACAAGCTGAGGGTCTTCGCGTTGTGCTGTCCCTACTGAATCCACTAAAGTTGGGCGTACTTCGAGAGATGCTAGAAAGCCTGGTACGAAATCGGAGGAAGGCCTAAAGTCAAAGCTGGCTATAAACTCTAGGCTTTGTCTTTCAACAAACAACGGGCTTAGGGTCAATTTCTTTCGGCTCAACGCGTCTGCCACTACGTTGCCTTTGCCCGGAGTGTAGGAGATTTCGAAATCGTACGAGGCAAGAAACTCCATCCATCTTTGTTGCCTCAAGTTAAGATCCTTCTGCGAGAAAAGATATTTCAACGATTTATGGTCAGTGTAAAGTTCGAACTTCTCACCTAGGAGATAGTGTCGCCAAGACTTGAGTGCAAAGACGATGGCGGCTAACTCAAGATCGTGGGTTGGGTAGTTCTTTTCGTGCACATTCAACTGCCTCCCGCCATAAGCTACTACCCTTCCTTCTTGCATTAAAACGGCGCCTAGCCCTGTCCCACATGCATCCGTATAAACAGTGAACATCTTGCTCCCATCTAGCAGCGTCAAAACTGGGGCTGTTGTGAGAGCCCTTTTCAGTCGTTGGAAAGCAAACTCGCAATCCAAGTCCCAATTGAACACTAGATTCTTCTTGGTCAATTTCGTGAGCGGAGCTGAGATTTTCGCAAAATCCCTTATAAACTTTCGATAGAAACCTGCTAGTCCTAGAAAGCTTCGGACCTCAGTTGCATTCCTTGGTGTCTTCCAATCCTGTACCGCCACTACCTTAGCAGGGTCCACTGCTAACCCTTGTTTGGATACTATGTGCCCAAGGAAACTCACCTCTTCTCTCCAAAAGTGGCATTTGGAGAATTTGGCTTTTAGTTGATGGACTCGCAAAGTTTCCATGATTGCCCTTAAGTGCTGAGCATGTTCCTCTTCACTCTTTGAGAAGATAAGGATATCATCTACGAAGACTACTACAAATTTGTTGAGGAAATCTCTAAATACCCTACTCATCAGGTCCACGAAATAAGCAGGTGCATTTGTCAAGCCGAAAGGCATGACAAGCCATTCAAAGAAGCCGTCTGGGGTTCTGAACGCCGTTTTATCGATGCTATCTTCAGCCACCCTTAGCTGATGAAAACCGGTTGCTAAATCGAGTTGGGAGAAAACAGACGCTCCTACAAGCTGGTCAAATAAATCGTCAATTCTAGGGAGAGGGTGCCTATTCTTTTTTGTTAGCTTGTTGAGCTCCCTATAGTCAACACATAGACGGAGTGAACCATCCGCCTTTGTAGCGAACACCACCGGAGCGCCCCATTCTGAAATGCTCCTCCTAATGAACCCCTTCTCTAGAAGCTCTTTAATCTGTTTACTGAGCTCTTTCCTTTCTCGTGGAGCCATGTGTCTAACGGGCAACGCAACGGGCTTTGCATTTTCTACAAGATATATGCGGAAGTCTATTTCCCGCTTCGGAGGCAAGCCCTTCACCTCTTCGAAGACATCCGGATATTCCCGGACCACTCTAACTGATTGCAAATTTTCAACCGAGGCATCTAGCAATTCAAGATAACTAAGCATAACCGCATACGAGGGATTACAAGAAATTTCCAAAGTATTACCGAGCTGGGTTAGCAGCCTAACAACCCTTTTCTCACAATCAAGGATGGCCCCATTACTGGATAGCCAATCCATACCCAAAATCAAACCATAACCCGAAAAGCCCAAAACAAAGGCACTACATTGAAATTCTACACTTAGAATAGAAATTTTCAATCCCAAACAGATCATAGACAAATGAGCTGGGCCCCCAATTGGGTTTGAAACAATTAAGGGGTCCTCTACCATACTAGTTTTTAGGTGCAGAGATTCTACTAAAGCAGACGAGATAAAGGAGTGTGATGCGCCAGAGTCAAATAAAGTGCGAACGGGGTGATCATAAAGATAAACTACGCTTTCTACAGAAGTATTTATACCTCGCTGTTGCAGAGGTGGCGCTTCCAGCACATGAACCTGTGCCCCTGGGGTGGATCCAGCCCTCTGCCCCTATCCTCGTTTCTTTGGGCAGTCCTTAGCCCTATGGCCTGTCTCACCGCAAGAAAAGCACCCACCATTCTCCTTGGCCTTCTTTTTCCGGCAGTCCTTTACTAAGTGCCCCACTTTGCCACAGAAATTGCACTTCCTCTTCTCTTTGTTGCCTTTCCCGCCCTTCTTAAAGTCTGTCTTCTTAGGCTGCAAACCCTCTTTCTTCCCTTGAGAGCTTTCTGCCTTTGTCTCCTTCTTGCCCTTATCCTCTTCATTCAGCAATGCCATTTGCACCAATCTTTCATACGTGGCTCCCATGGGTATATGGGTCATGGCCAAACTGTGTAATGGCTCATTCAACCCTTTGACGAAACGGAGAGCCTTCTTGTGCGGGGTGTTGACTAGGTCAACCCCAAACCTAGCCAGCTCATCGAACTGATTCACATATTCTCTGACTGTCTTGTCCCCTTGTTTAAGAAATAAGAATTTTTCCAACTGCAAACTTCTTTCCGCATATGAGAGAAATTTAGTCTCAAACCTTGCCCTAAAGTCCTCCCATGTCTCCACTGGTCTTTCAGCATTAGTGACTTCCCACCAGTAGGAAGCCTCGCCCTTCAATAGCCACACTGCCAATTGTACTTTCTGTCTATCTTCTACCTCAAAGATGATGAATAGGTCCTCAGTTTCTTTCAGCCAATTCCTAGCTGCCACGAAGGACTCAGTTCCATGGAAATCCCTTCCTCCCATAGCTTTAAAATCTTTACATATCTTAGCAAACGTGTTTCCCCGTGGAGGAGGTGGAGGAAAAGGTGCTGCTGCAGCTGGATGATTTCCCGCAGCTGGGGGAGGAGGAACGGTAGGACCTGGCTGAGTGTCTCTTGCTTCTAAGAACCGTCTAAACAAACGAGGTATTGGCACCCCTTCCGGCAAGTTAAGATCTTCGGACATGCTGAAACAAAAAGGATAGATTCAAAACGAAGGATAAGAGATAGTACCTATGGCTTTGGGGAGTGGACTTTGCCTTTTTAAAATAAAATAATATTTTTCTTTTAAAAATGCTTCTTTAAATTTCCTTTTTGAAAATAATTTTTTCAAAACTTTTTATCTTATCTGGTAAACCTATGCTCTGATACCAAGTGAAACACCCCACCTCCGTTAGGGTCACTCTAAAAGGGAATGCCCTAATTTTGGTGGAGGTTTATAAGTATAAGTCACAGATATACAAGACAGATATAAGAACACATATTTGTAAACAGCGGAAGAACAGCAAACTTTTATTTCATAAAAGCAAATACGTGCTACAACAATACCATAATTGTCTTACATCTTTTCCCAAAAAACATGACATAACACTTTCATAATCTCTCTTGATTACATCTTTTAAAGAAGCATAAATAAAACATAGATAGACTGCAAAAGCCCCCATAGTGATTGTCCAAAGCCATAGTTCAAAATGAAAAGGTCCAAGCAATACATTTCTCTTCTTCAAGCTGGATGTTAAGGCTGGTCAAGCTGCTGTGTTCCCTCCCTGTGGACCTGGGGGGGAAACGGAAGAAAAGAAGACGAAAGAAAAGTAGAGTCAAACATAAAGCCTGAGTAAGTCTAGTACTATTTTGTCTATGAATAAAGAACTGGGTATGATAAGTATAAACAAGAAGTGGGAAAGCACTATAAACTTGGTTAAGTTGTCTAGGGTCGAATATACTATCGTACCCCATGTAAATCTCTGAACCCATATAAACTAGTTTCCAACTGGCACCCCATAATCAGGGTGATGTGATCCATTCTATGATGATCGGCTCCTACTCGCATAGTTACATGTGTCTTACGGCCCCTGATGTTGTAGTTACCTATGCTGGTCCCACCATGGGGTGTATCAAGTCCCATTGCGGCGGCCCGACACAACCTTAGAATGCACAGGTGTAACACCCCGCGAATTCTTTGACTGTGAAACTCACAAATTAAAGTATAATTAATTTCAAATCAAAGAACTAAGGGAAACGGGATACGCCATTGCGTTCGTCTCGGAAAAATACGCGAAATAGAGTCCGAGTTTTCAAAAAACGGAGTCCGTATGAAGAAGTTATGGACGAACGAAGTTGGGCGAAAAACCGAAAAAGGGCCAGAATGCACTGGCGCACTTGGGAAGTGCGCCAGAACAAAAATGAACTGGCGCACCTGTGAAGTGCGCCAGTACATTTTTGACCTGGCGCACCTGCCAAGTGCGCCCAGGTCAAAAATGACCTGCTGGCCAGGTCTGGTCTAGCCCTGGCTGGCCAGGTCGGTGTGTGGTCGAATTTCTGTGGTCTGCTTTGTCATTAGGGCTAGGTGGCGGGTTTTTATTGGTCTCTCTTCCTAATGAATGGCTACGATCTAACCTAGCAACATCAATGGTCCTAATCAATTCCTAACCTCTATATAAACAACCCTAGACTAAACCCTAATCTATTCATTCAAAATAAGATTATAGCCGCCATGTTGCTGAGGAACGACAAAGAGTAGCCGCCGACTAGAGAGAGAGTTAGGAAGAAAGTTCTAAAGCCTAAAGCAATTCAAGCAACCTAAAGCTAATCAATTCAACAAAGGAATCGTGTCTCTTAATTAGAGAATTCGCCGCAACCATTGTAAGTAGAGTATTACTTTGGTATAATAAACAACTGTGTTGATGTGTATGCTTGAATTGTGGCAATGGAAGTAATTCATATTTATGCGTTCTTATCAATTTATATACGTTTGGATATTTATGGATTATGTTATAAAGAACTACATGCGGTAGTTCTATACAAGTTTACGTTTGGAATATTGCGCAAATTATGTTATCTATGTTGAAGCTACTTGTATGTAGTTGATTGAAATTTATGCGAGTTTGGGCTTTGTTATTATGCCATCATGATGTATATTTTGTGCATAAATCATTTTGCAAGTAATTGAAACAAGTTTGGTTGTTATAGTTCATATGAAACTATGTTGGAATTTTGACACCATAATCCATGTATTAAACCATGCTTTTGCAAAACTCATTAATATGGCTAGGCTATGAATAATATTAGGCATAATTGAAATCCATGTTAGTTCTATGTTGTTAAATGACATATGTGAGACATGGCTAGGTTGGACTCAAAAATCCCCTTTTTGCAAGTTTAAAGCAAACACCATGTTTAGGAATATTTATGCATCGTTATGTGATTAGGCTTAAATCATGATTAAGTTGAATTATGCTATGTTCATGCTAGAAGTATTTTATGCCATGCTTATGTTTGACAATATGCCATGCCTATGCAAGAAGTATTTTATGCCATGCTTGTGTTTGACAATATGCCATGTTCATGCTAGAAGTATTTAGGCCATGCTTATGTTTGACATTATGCCTAAATAAGAATATAGGTTCATGTTGTAGTTAAACCTATGCAAGTTTACATGCCTTGATTTATGTCACCTATGTTTTATGACCAAAATACATGTCACCACTATGCAAGTACACCAATTTCTATTATGTATTTTCCAACGTCATATGCAAGTTCATGCGCTCACCTTCCCCTCTTTGTGTATACGCCATAAGCCTCCCCTTTCGCATGGCTAAATTGGGCTTTAAAAGGCTAAGCCCAATATATATGAACGGAAGTGTAAAACGGGGGAAAATAACGTTGGGTTAAAATGAATTAATGAATGAAAATATAAAATAGAAGGGCCCAAATTCAAGTATGGGTTGGGCCCGTGATGGGTGTAATCTTTACACCATTAACTTAATAATGGGCCGCAAATATTTACATATAAATAAAGAAGAATGACAAGATATGTAAATGTAGAAAATACGATGTGTTTAACCCGAGGTTGGATTGAGTTGTGATGTAAACCGGCCCGGAACCGCCCGGCTGTCCAGTAGTCACAACAATACCTATCCAATGTGGGAGGTTAAACATGGAGCCCAGCAAGGACCCGAGGTTAGACTGAGTTGTGGCGTAAGACTGCCCGGAACCAACCGGCAACAGGCAGCCACAACAATACCTGTCTAATGTGAGAGGTCAGGGCCTTAATAAGACAATTAAGGCTGAGTCAGGATTGTTAGGATTAAGTGGACTAAAGACTTAATCAAAATGGAACATGCTAAACTAAACGGACTGGTGGGGTTAGGTTAGGAAACACTTAACCAACTTAGCATGTTGGCTAGAGATAGAAAACCTAGTAACGGGGGACCCTTTTCAGCAGTAACCCTAAAAGGTGTATCAGGATACCCTGAAACTAGGCAGGGTGGGGCACGATTACTGGGCTGATTGTAAGAGGTCAAAGCGACGGCGGTGGTGTAGCAGTGTAGGTTCTAACGGTGTGCGGGCGTGCACGCACTCCGGCGCAGAAAAATAAAGCACTGGGCACCAGTAGCATACCTGTGCACTCTAAGGTTGTGTCGGGTTGCCACTATGGGACTTGATACACCCCATGGTGGGACCAGCATAGGTAACTACAGACATCGGAGGCCATAAGACACATGTAACTATGCGAGTAGGAGCCGATCATCATTGAATGGATCACATCACCCTGATTATGGGGTGCAAATTGGAAACTAGTTTATATGGGTTCAGAGATTAACATGGGGTACGATAGTATATTCGACCCTAGATAACTTAACCAAGTTCATAGTGTTTGCCCACCTCCTGTTTTACTTATCATACCCAGTTCTTTATTCATAGACAAAGTAGTACTAGACTTACTCAGGCTTTATGTCTGACTCTACTTTTCTTTCGTCTTCTTTCTTCCGTTCCCCCCCCCCCCAGGTCCATAGGGAGGGAACACAGCAGCTTGACCAGCCTCAACATCCAGCTTGAAGAAAGAGAAATGTATTGCTTGGACTTTCCTGTTTTGAACTATGGCTTTGGATAATCCACTAAGGGGCTTTTGCAGTTTATCTATGTTTTATTTATGCTTCTTTAAATAATGTACTCAAGACAGATTATGAAAGTGTTATGTTATGTTTTTGGAAAGGATGTTGTTGTAACACGTATTTGACTTAATGAAATAAAGTTTGTTGTTCTTCCGCTGTTTTACAAATATGTGTTCTTATATCTGTCTTGTATATCTGTGACTTGTACTTATAAACCTCCACCAAAATTAGGGCATTCCCTTTGAGAGTGACCCTAACGGAGGTGGGGTGTTTCACTTGGTATCAGAGCATAGGTTTACCAGATAAGATAAAAAGTTTTGAAAAATTATTTTCAAAAAGGAAATTTAAAGAAGCATTTTTAAAAGAAAAATATTGTTTTGTTTTAAAAGGCAAAGTCCCCAAAGCCATAGGTATTATCTCTTATCCTTCGTTTTGAATCTATCCTTTCGGTTTCAGCATGTCTGGAGACCTTGCTCCCCAGCTGCTGACGCTTTCACTCCTCCTCCTCCACGTGAACCAGCAAGCGGAAGAGTCCCAGAGTAGGAAGACGAATAATAGTCAAACAAGAAAGGATCGTAACAGTAATAATAAGAAACGGGAAAAAAGGAAATGCAATTTTTGTGGTACGGAAGGGCACATAGCCAAGGATTGTAGAAAGAGGAAAAGAAAGCAAGGAGAATATTTTCATTGTGGGGAGATTGGACACATCAGCAAAGACTGCCCTGAGAAGACAGACTTTGGGAAGGGCGGGAAAGACAACAAGTCCCGAGAGAAGAGGAAGTGTAAATTCTGTGGCAAAGTGGGGCACTTAGTAAAGGACTGCCGGAAAAAGAAGGCCAAGGAGAATGGTGGGTGCTTTTCATGCGGTCAGACGGGCCATAGGGCTAAGGACTGCCCAAAGAAACGAGGACAGGGGCAGGGCGCTGGATCCACCCCAGGGGCACAGGTTCATGTGCTAGAAGCGCCACCATTGCAACAGCGAGGTATAAATACTTCTGTAGAAAGCGTAGTTTATCTTTATGATCACCCCGTTCGCACTTTGTTTGATTCTGGCGCATCACACTCCTTTATCTCGTCTGCTTTAGTAGAATCTCTGCACCTAGAAACTAGTATAGTAGAGGACCCCTTAATTGTTTCAAACCCAATTGGGGGCCCAGCTCATTTGTCTATGATCTGTTTGGATTTGAAAATTTCTATTCTAAGTGTTGAATTTCAATGTAGTGCCTTTGTATTGGGCTTTACGGGGTATGGTTTGATTTTGGGTATGGATTGGCTATCCCGTAATGGGGCCATCCTTGATTGTGAGAAAAGGGTTGTTAGGCTCCTAACCCAGCTCGGTAATACTTTGGAAATTTCTTGTAATCCCTCGTATGCGGTTATGCTTAGTTATCTTGAATCGCTAGATGCCTCTGTTGAAAACTTGCAATCAGTTAGAATGGTCCGGGAATATCCGGATGTCTTTGAAGAGGTGAAGGGCTTGCCTCCGAAGCGGGAAATAGACTTCCGCATATATCTTGTAGATAATGCAAAGCCCGTTGCATTGCCCGTTAGACATATGGCTCCACGAGAAAGGAAAGAGCTCAGTAAACAGATTAAAGAGCTTCTAGAAAAGGGGTTCATTAGTAGGAGCATTTCAGAATAGAGCGCTCCAGTAGTGTTCGCCACTAAGGCTGAAGGTTCATTTCGTTGATGCATGAGTTGCAAAGAATCACCTTAGTAAGTACATTTGGCAACATAGTTGACATTTGTTTATTTTCAAGAGATAATTCATCTAAGTGGAATAACTTCTAGTAAGTGAACAAGATCCAAGATTCACTAATGAATTTTGGAGAGCTTGCATGGAACCATGAGTACGTAGTTAAGGCTTGAGCCAAGTATACTAGAAGGAGAATAAGTGAAAGAGGAACGAGAGGCAAGGGTTCCAACTCATATTTTGGAAACAAGGATTAAGAAGCTACGAAGTTGTGAAGTTATAGACGGACAAAGCATAATGGAGTTAAGCTCAAGGAAGTGCGACTTAGAAGATTGAAGACTAGATTCGTGCATAATATCTCTTCTTAAGAGTATATCCTCTCGGTCCCATTCTCAATCCAATTTCTGTTGCAAACCCCATAGGGAGTATGACTCACCTGTTAGTAACACGTGTTGGGGCTCGAGGGTGTTCATCGGTTTGACTAAAGTTTTTGGGTTTTATAGGATACAGATTGGTCTTAGGAAGGGACTCCCTTATGACCTAAAAGGAGTCCATCATGCTTAGTTGCCTAGAATCATATATGGTGGTTGGGTTGAGTAATTCTTTGGGTGTCAGTCTGATGTTGATTTCGGTCTTCGGGGCTGATGCTTAGAGAGTTCTTCTCCTAATCAATATATATGTGGCATAGGTTTTCAGTTTTGACATTGCCTAATAGGCACAAAGTTTTTACTTGCTTCATTCGACTATACCTTTAGATAGAAACAATTGGGAAAATGTCCTATAGATTAGAGCTACCCGAGAAGTTGGCTGGAGTCCACAACGTTTTTCACGTTTCACATCTCCGAAAATGTCTACATGAGTCTGCTGAAGTGGTAGAGCCAAATATCCTCGAAGAGGCCGAAGGGGAACGCGAAGCAACCATAAGAAGAGTTCCAACCCGCATATTAGGAACGGAAGTGAAGAAGCTACGCAACCGTGAAGTCAAGCTCGTCAAAGTCCAGTAGAGCGACACCGAGGGAGACGTGACTTGGGAGACTGAAGCTAAAATCCGTACTGCCTACCCTTTTCTGTTCAAGGGTACATCCTTGATCTTTCTTTTCCTTAAGTTGCGCTTTTATCTATCTATCTTTTTAGGTATATTTCCTCGACCGTATCTTTTAGGAAGAAAACCTTTGGATGAAAACATGTAGTTGAAACATGTTATGTATGAATGGTTGCAAGTGGTTGCAAGTGATTGCTAGTGGTTGCTCGTGGTTGCATATACACACACAATCTAGGTTTTAGATCGGCTCAGTCACTTCATATTGCATATGCATGTATGTTTGCATTCGTACATGGTTGAATTTTTATGTGTTGTCATATGGATGTTGCATCTGTATTGAATGATTGTGCACTCATGTAGAATCATGAATAGGAAAATTTGCATACATAATGGATTCATGGCACTTACATAATTCGCATTAAGGAGGTCAACTGAATCAGTAGACCGCCTGATTTTGCATTAGATAAGTTCATGTATACACACACACCTCGCATATGATCATGAAGCATTAGAAGTCTTTTAAGGACAATGGATGCTCGTGTTTGATGGATGAGTAGATGGATGATTGGATGTTAGGATATACATTCCTCCTAACTTGAAGATTTCGGGGACGAAATCCTTTTAAGTGGGGGAGAATGTAACACCCCGCGAATTCTATGACTGTGAAACTCACAAATTAAAGTATAATTAATTTCAAATCAAAGAACTAAGGGAAACGGGATACGCCATTGCGTTCGTCTCGGAAAAATACGCGAAATAGAGTCCGAGTTTTCGAAAAACGGAGTCCGTATGAAGAAGTTATGGACGAACGAAGTTGGGCGAAAAACCGAAAAAAGGCCAGAATGCACTGGCGCACTTGGGAAGTGCGCCAGAACAAAAATGAACTGGCGCACCTGTGAAGTGCGCCAGTACATTTTTGACCTGGCGCACCTGCCAAGTGCGCCCAGGTCAAAAATGACCTGCTGGCCAGGTCTGGTATAGCCCTGGCTGGCCAGGTCGATGTGTGGTCGAATTTCTGTGGTCTGCTTTGTCATTAGGGCTAGGTGGCGGGTTTTTATTGGTCTCTCTTCCTAATGAATGGCTACGATCTAACCTAGCAATATCAATGGTCCTAATCAATTCCTAACCTCTATATAAACAACCCTAGACTAAACCCTAATCTATTCATTCAAAATAAGATTATAGCCGCCATGTTGCTGAGGAACGACAAAGAGTAGCCGCCGACTAGAGAGAGAGTTAGGAAGAAAGTTCTAAAGCCTAAAGCAATTCAAGCAACCTAAAGCTAATCAATTCAACAAAGGAATCGTGTCTCTTAATTAGAGAATTCGCCGCAACCATTGTAAGTAGAGTATTACTTTGGTATAATAAACAACTGTGTTGATGTGTATGCTTGAATTGTGGCAATGGAAGTAATTCATATTTATGCGTTCTTATCAATTTATATACGTTTGGATATTTATGGATTATGTTATAAAGAACTACATGCGGTAGTTCTATACAAGTTTACGTTTGGAATATTGCGCAAATTATGTTATCTATGTTGAAGCTACATGTATGTAGTTGATTGAAATTTATGCGAGTTTGGGCTTTGTTATTATGCCATCATGATGTATATTTTGTGCATAAATCATTTTGCAAGTAATTGAAACAAGTTTGGTTGTTATAGTTCATATGAAACTATGTTGGAATTTTGACACCATAATCCATGTATTAAACCATGATTTTGCAAAACTCATTAATATGGCTAGGCTATGAATAATATTAGGCATAATTGAAATCCATGTTAGTTCTATGTTGTTAAATGACATATGTGAGACATGGCTAGGTTGGACTCAAAAATCCCCTTTTTGCAAGTTTAAAGCAAACACCATGTTTAGGAATATTTATGCATCGTTATGTGATTAGGCTTAAATCATGATTAAGTTGAATTATGCTATGTTCATGCTAGAAGTATTTTATGCCATGCTTATGTTTGACAATATGCCATGCCTATGCAAGAAGTATTTTATGCCATGCTTGTGTTTGACAATATGCCATGTTCATGCTAGAAGTATTTAGGCCATGCTTATGTTTGACATTATGCCTAAATAAGAATATAGGTTCATGTTGTAGTTAAACCTATGCAAGTTTACATGCCTTGATTTATGTCACCTATGTTTTATGACCAAAATACATGTCACCACTATGCAAGTACACCAATTTCTATTATGTATTTTCCAACGTCATATGCAAGTTCATGCGCTCACCTTCCCCTCTTTGTGTATACGCCATAAGCCTCCCCTTTCGCATGGCTAAATTGGGCTTTAAAAGGCTAAGCCCAATATATATGAACGGAAGTGTAAAACGGGGGAAAATAACGTTGGGTTAAAATGAATTAATGAATGAAAATATAAAATAGAAGGGCCCAAATTCAAGTATGGGTTGGGCCCGTGATGGGTGTAATCTTTACACCATTAACTTAATAATGGGCCGCAAATATTTACATATAAATAAAGAAGAATGACAAGATATGTAAATGTAGAAAATACGATGTGTTTAACCCGAGGTTGGATTGAGTTGTGATGTAAACCTGCCCGGAACCGCCCGGCTGTCCAGTAGTCACAACAATACCTATCCAATGTGGGAGGTTAAACATGGAGCCCAGCAAGGACCCGAGGTTAGACTGAGTTGTGGCGTAAGACTGCCCGGAACCAACCGGCAACAGGCAGCCACAACAATACCTGTCTAATGTGAGAGGTCAGGGCCTTAATAAGACAATTAAGGCTGAGTCAGGATTGTTAGGATTAAGTGGACTAAAGACTTAATCAAAATGGAACATGCTAAACTAAACGGACTGGTGGGGTTAGGTTAGGAAACATTTAACCAACTTAGCATGTTGGCTAGAGATAGAAAACCTAGTAACGGGGGACCCTTTTCAGCAGTAACCCTAAAAGGTGTATCAGGATACCCTGAAACTAGGCAGGGTGGGGCACGATTACTGGGCTGATTGTAAGAGGTCAAAGCGACGGCGGTGGTGTAGCAGTGTAGGTTCTAACGGTGTGCGGGCGTGCACGCACTCCGGCGCAGAAAAATAAAGCACTGGGCACCAGTAGCATACCTGTGCACTCTAAGGTTGTGTCGGGTTGCCACTATGGGACTTGATACACCCCATGGTGGGACCAGCATAGGTAACTACAGACATCGGAGGCCGTAAGACACATGTAACTATGCGAGTAGGAGCCGATCATCATTGAATGGATCACATCACCCTGATTATGGGGTGCAAATTGGAAACTAGTTTATATGGGTTCAGAGATTAACATGGGGTACGATAGTATATTCGACCCTAGATAACTTAACCAAGTTCATAGTGTTTGCCCACCTCCTGTTTTACTTATCATACCCAGTTCTTTATTCATAGACAAAGTAGTACTAGACTTACTCAAGCTTTATGTCTGACTCTACTTTTCTTTCGTCTTCTTTCTTCCGTTCCCCCCCCCCCCCAGGTCCATAGGGAGGGAACACAGCAGCTTGACCAGCCTCAACATCCAGCTTGAAGAAAGAGAAATGTATTGCTTGGACTTTCCTGTTTTGAACTATGGCTTTGGACAATCCACTAAGGGGCTTTTGCAGTTTATCTATGTTTTATTTATGCTTCTTTAAATAATGTACTCAAGACAGATTATGAAAGTGTTATGTTATGTTTTTGGAAAGGATGTTGTTGTAACACGTATTTGACTTAATGAAATAAAGTTTGTTGTTCTTCCGCTGTTTTACAAATATGTGTTCTTATATCTGTCTTGTATATCTGTGACTTGTACTTATAAACCTCCACCAAAATTAGGGCATTCCCTTTGAGAGTGACCCTAACGGAGGTGGGGTGTTTCAACAGGTATGCTACTGGTGCCCAGTGCTTTATTTTTCTGCGCCGGAGTGTGTGCACGCCCGCACCCCGTTAGAACCTACACTGCTACACCACCGCCGTCGATTTGACCTCTTACAATCAGCCCAGTAATCGTGCCCCACCCTGCCTAGTTTCAGGGTATCCTGATACATCTTCTAGGGTTACTGCCGAAAAGGGTCCCCCGTTACTAGGTTTTCTATCTCTAGCCAACATGCTAAGTTGGTTAAGTGTTTTCTAACCTAACCCCCACCAGTCCGTTTAGTTTAGCATGTTCCATTTTGATTAAGTCTTTAGTTCACTTAATCCTAACAATCCTGACTCAGCCTTAATTGACTTATTAAGGCCCTGACCTCTCACATTAGACAGGTATTGTTGTGGCTGCCTGTTGCCGGTTGGTTCCGGGCAGTCTTACGCCACAACTCAGTCTAACCTCGGGTCCTTATTGGGCTCCATGTTTAACCTCCCACATTGGATAGGTATTGTTGTGACTACTGGACAGCCGGGCGGTTCCGGGCAGGTTTACATCACAAATCAATCCAACCTCGGGTTAAACACATCGTATGTTCTACATTTACATATTTTGTCTTTCTTCTTTATTTTCTTATATGTAAATATTTGCGGCCCATTATTAAGTAAATGGTGTAAAGGTTACACCAATCATGGGCCCAACCCATACTTGAATTTGGGCCCTTCTATTTTATATTTTCATTCATTAGTAATTTTAACCCAACGTTATTTTCCCCCGTTTAACACGTCCGTTTATTATATATATGTTGGGCTTAGCCTTTTAAAGCCCAACCTAGCCATGCGAAAGGGGAGGCTTAAAGCGTGATTACATACACAAAAAGGGGAAGGTGAGCGCATGAACTTGCAATATGACGTTGGAAATATAAAATAGAATCTGGTGTACTTGCATAGTGGTAACATATACTTTGGTCATAAAGCATAGGTGACATGAATCAAGCCATGTAAACTTGTAGTTGAGATAAGAATCTAAATTGGGTATCATTATTGACACATAGTCATAACTACAACATGAACCTATATTTTTATTTAGGCATAATGTCAAACATAAGCATGGCATAAGTATTTCTAACATAAGCATGGCATAATGTCAAACATAAGCATGGCATAATGTCAAACATAAGCATGGCATAAGTATTTGTTCACATAACCATGGCATAAATATTTCTAACATGAAATCATGATTTTTACTTTAGTCATGTAAACTAGCAAAAAGGGATTTTGAACCTAACCTAGCTATGTACCACATATGTCATCATATAATTCTTGTTGACAATTTCAATTATGCAAATTACCAATCATAGCCTAGTCATATTCATAAGTTTGCAAATAGGTGTTCTAGTACAAAAGCATGGCTTAATACATGATGCCAAATTCTCAACATAATTTCATATGGATTATAATAACCCAAACTCATTCCAATTACTCACAAAAATGATTTTTGTATAAAAATACATATTATGATGGCATAGTAGCAAAACCCCAAACTTGCATGAATTTCAATTAATCAACTACATACATGTAACTTCAACATGGATTACATAATTTGCGAATATTCCAAACGTATACTTGCATAAAACTACCGCATGTAGTTTTTCATAATTGAATAACATAATTCGATAAGAATCATAGTAACGCACAAATTATGAATTATTTATCACCACAATCAAGTATACAAACCAACACAGTTATTTGTTCATACCAAAGTAATACTCTACTTACAATGGTGAGGCGAATTCTCAAGTTTAGGGATTTGAAGATGCGGTTTGATTTGATTGAGTTGCTTTATGCCTTAGAATTTGCCTCCTAATCCTCTCTCCAATTGGTGGCTACCCCTAGTCGTTCCTCAGCAACATGGCGGCTTTGTTCTTATTTTTTTGAATGAATAGATTAGGGTTAGTCTAGGGTTGTTTTTATAGAGGTTATAAACTGATTAGGACCATTGATGTTGCTTGGATTGATCGTAGCCATTCATCCTAAGGAGAGACCAATTAGAGCCCGCCACCTAGCCCTAATGACAAAGCAGACCACAGAAAATCGACCAACATAGAATAGGCCAGCCAGGTTAGACTGGGTTCGACCTGGCTCTGGACCAGGTCGACATGCCTGTCGACAGCCCTGTCGACAGCCCTGTCGACCTGGTTAGGCCAGGTCGACAGCCCTGTCGACCAGTCGACCTGGGTGCGTTAGGCGGGTGTTTTTCCGCCCTGGCCCATTGGGCCCCATTTTGGAATTTAAATTTGATTTTCTGAGTTATTTTATTCTGTTTGAATTTTTTAAACTTAATTCAAAACTTCCGAAGGCCATATCTTCTTCATACGGACTCCGTTTTTCGAAAACTCGGACTCTATTTCGCGTATTTTTCCGAGACGAACGCAATGGCGTATCCCGTTTCCCTTAGTTCTTTGATTAAAATTAATTATACTTTAATTTATGAATTTCATAGTTGTAGAATTCGCGGGGTGTTACAAATCATCTTTTAGGAATTATCATAAATTTCTCCAATTTAATGAACTTGAGTTATGATCGCATAGCGATCTTCCAAATTTGTTATACCTGAAATCATCCGTTGAAATTTTGAAAATTTCCCTTGTTATTCAAAACTGTTATCATTTGCAATTCAACGCTTCTTATTTTAAGTCAAATTAATTTAAAATAGTCAAGTTAATACCATTCAAAAACTTGAAATCGATATTTTCGAATTGTCAAAACATAGTGCGTTCTACTCATATCCTTTTCAAATTTAATTTATATTTCCAAATCATTTGGAACATTTTTAAATTATATCTCAACTAGACTTCGAATTTACCATTCCGTTGTCGGACCAGTTAGGGATAGTCAGGGAGAGCAGGAAACTGAATTTCCAAACCCAAGCCTAGACACCATCCTCTCTGTCATCCTAGAACGTTCTGGTGTATATTATATCATTATTATAATATATAAAAACCATATTCAAATTTCAAAAATCTTATCTTGAATTTAAATTGAAATATTTTTACCAAAACCAAATTTCAAATAGATATAAATATCCATACATAATCCAAATCCAAATTCAATATTTAAAAGTTGATATTAAATTTAATAACCAAAATTTAAATATTATTTAATAATTAAACAAAATCGTATATAGGAAGGAGATTCTAAATTGATCACCCATATATTCCACAACCGCGGTGTGTTTGTGTGTGTGTGATATCATACAATGCAATCATATCTATCGAAATGAACCATACAATCAAATGGATACGAATTCATTTTCACAACAAACATTTTTAACTGGGCACAAGCGTTATAGTCAATAACGCTTACTCGTGTTCAGTGTATTATCTAATAACATGAGAAACCATTCAAACATCAACATCCATCACACAATCATCATCACTAAATTATAATTAATCTCAGCTAATTATAATTAATTAATTTAAATAAATAATTTAAATTAAAAGTTCTCACCAGTTGAGCTTCAAAATCTTCATTACCAGAACGAACATGCCAACGAACACTGCCATCGTCACTCGTATTGCTTTTAATCCATTTGATTAGCAGTTGATGATTTTCTGCTAATTTTTTTATTGATTTTAGATTAATATCAACGTTCGTCGCTTATATATTTACACATAAAGATTTTTATTTTATTATAAATCTATACTTAAACAAAATCATAAATATTTCAACTGGTATGCTCCATTAATTCATACGATTATGACGCCACTACCGGTGATTTGATTGGGTAAGAAAGTGAATAACTTATGGTGTTTTTACAATTTAACAATTTATATTTAAAAACAAAATAAAACAAACCTACTAGTCGGCCTAAAGCCCATCTAAGCACCAACCCAGAGATCAGACCATGGCCCATCCTTCTCTTATCTTGTTCTCCTCCGTCCTCTTCTGTTCTTCCACGCCTGAACCCATTTGTTGTGCATGCTCATGCACTTACGCACCATCAATCTCGCACTGAACCACCACTTAAGACCACCATCGAGCTTCTCTTCACCTCCTCGATCAAATGCAATCACTTGCCAGAACTCCAGTCCTCCATCATCGAAACCGATGTGAACCCATAGCTTGGAATCCCACACGCAATCCCAGAAGTCAAGACATCTTTCCACACCGAATTTCACCAACTTCTGCCAACCGCAAGCTTTCTCCGTCCTCATCATCATTCCATGCTCCGCTTCATCAATCACTGTCCGATTCTGCAATAATCCTCAACCCTAGTTTTTGACTTCCAAAAGTCGACATGGAATCGCTTCGAAACCGCATGAAAAATACTACTCGCTCTGCTGATCTCAATGGTGGTGACGGAACGATTCAATTCTTCACGGATTTTGATTTATGATTTTTCGAATTCTATGAACCCATTCTTAACTTTTTCTTTAAATCAGAGAATTCCCCTTAGATACTTAATGAAGTCTAAATTCGTTAGTTTCAAAAAATCATAAACGGTGTTCCGAACAACATTCGTGTGGATCGTTTCAGCTAAAAATGAAGGAATTGGGAGGTTTTGATTTTTTGAATGAGTTGGAGACTCTATTTTCATTTTACTGGAACTTGCAAAACATGAAGGAGAAGATGAATACATCGTGAAATACAGATGGAACTATGGATTAATGGTGAGAAATATACATGTTTATATGGGCTCAAAGAAGGGCATTTCAGTCATTTGGTTAGAGGACACTTGGATCATTTCCTGGTGCTCTTTACATGAATGAAGACAACTCCCAGGGCACTTGTTTTTACAACATGGACTCCTTCATGCATGATGACAAGTAGGAGAACACATCATTTCGATGCATTAAATTAATATATTTGATTTAGTAACATAAGTTGTAACTCTTATTAATGTAGCCACTTTCCAAGCGTAGCTAATATATTACGTTAAGGTTTATAAAAATATTTATAACTTAAAACTATTTATCTATATTACTTATCAAATATTTTACACATATAATTTATAAAATTCTATATTAACAAATGGTTGAAATAAATACTTAAATATGGAAATCCTCAAAATCTTAAATATGGTCTCAAATAAATACATAACAATCTTTATACAATTTATAAATACCATTATAATTTATCAAAATAAATAGTCATTCTTGAAAAATCATAAAATAAATTATCCTTTACCAAATTCATATTTTACAGATCAATATTATCCAAATTAGAAAATATCATTACTTAAACATAAATCTTATAAATATAATTTTTTTTTAAAAATAAGTTTTCTTATTAGAATTATATTAAATAAAAAAAATACTGATACAAAGTTAAAATTCATATTCAAACCTAATAAAAAATCAATTTATATTCAGAAAAATCCAAATTTGTATATTAAAAATTCAAATCAAACATAATTAAAATTCTGGGATGTTACAATAACCAAACCATTTTTGATATCAAAATCCAGTGATATTATAATAATGTCTAATCAAATAAATAATCAAATAGCAGAACACTTGCATATCACGCTCCACATACATAGCATAAAATCCAAAACCGCAGGGCACTTATTGGAGATTGGATTCCAACTATGACAAGGTATGGGACTAGCTCCCGATCAGTGTACTCTATAGGGGATACACTAGGGTTCAACAAGAACATCTTGCAACCCGACCTACACATGACCGAATACTCATTTAGCTTGAGTGTATCAAATATATTGTCACCCGCGGTTGTCGGCCATCCAACAGTAAACCATAAGATACATAATCGAAAGAAGAATAAGTATTGAATTTTCCCTAGATTAGTGACAAATATACCCTGATTTTGAATGACCCACCTAGCCATGCTGCCTGCTCGATTTTTGTCATTTCCTGGTTGTGAGGCTTGATGCTACATTAATCTTTTTAGAACATCTGACCACCATACACTTTGAATGTTACATCGTCAAACCCATCAAATCACCAGTTATCTTCAAAAATATTATGGGTGTAAAAGCTAAGAGAAACGAATTTCACTGCCACCAGACGTAATACCTTGAAAAGATCGTTTTATGTGATCTGTTAGGAATATTCTATCAGACATCCGTCCATACAAGTTGTCCTGGTACTGGACAAACAGAAAGTACCATTCTGGAATAGAACGACCCTTCCATTTCACTCCATCTTCACTTATCTTCAACATAATCTAATTCGCAGCGCTTATGCCTATACGGAGTGGTTTTCGGACAATAAACCCAACTGGTCTCATCGTATTGACAACGATGGTCAAAACACTTCGATAGTCGGTTATTTAACTATCAAAGTAAAACAAACATTCATTAAAATGTACAACTAAACATCACATAACCACGTGCACTTTTTATTTAACACTCATTTTTTATTATTCAAATTCCCATGTGTTACTAGATATCACTGAAACCTTGTTTTTAGCCTTTCCACACTCCTTGGAAAACATTCCCAGTTATTATAAACTCTTACTCTCCCATGTTCCAAAAAATATACGTTATTAACGTTCGAAACATTTCCATTCTTTTCGCATTCTTTATTTTCTACACTTGGATAATATACCCTATCTACATTGGAAAAATATTTCCAGTTTCAATATAAACATTTTAATCTTCCAAACATTCACTTTTAAATCATTATTCACTTTAAAATGTGAATATCATCCCTATTATAGAAATCTGAACACCTTTATCAAATAACTCTTTATTCAAGTAACAAATACCCTTATCATGTTTATTGAAATCTCTTTCATAATTTTATATTCCCATTCCGCTTTATAAACTCTGTTTCTAAGTCAATTTTTTGTTAAATCAATATATTGCGTACATATCCTATTATAATTTATTGGTTTAAAACTAAATGTTAACTAAACTGACCGATTATAATTCCTAAAAATAATTTACTTTAGTACATTCGACATTGTCGAATCATAGTTCTAATTCCTAGTAGTGTTATATATAAAAATCACGCTTAAGCTTGGTCAACAACTTTTATTTATCGTTACAGTTCAAAAACTTGCAATACGCTGCAATATCCCCTTTATAACAAATCTTGACATCTCTTTCCGTTACAAACTGATACCATTCCTCGATAATAGTGAAGTCGTTCAAGTTGGGGTATTTTATTTACCTCTCAGACCTTGATCGACATAGTTCTTATCTTAGAATAGATATGAGTCCATAACTCTAAACTCCTTGTTACTTATAATATTCATTAGCCCGTATTTCTTGCTTAATTTGAATATGGTTTTACGACGCCATATCCTTATTCCGAAAACTCGGTTGTTTACAACTATTTATATTAAACATTAACTCATTGCTTTGTCTTCATCATACAATTATATATCTAACTTCTTACCAGAATCCATTTACGTTCTTTGTCTTCTCACACTTTACTTTTATTTGAATCATTGTTCCTAATGCATGTACATCTCATTACCAACTCAATAACATCTTAAATGATATCTATTTAAGAAACAATTATTTAATTAGAAATAATTAAATAATATTTTACTTCATCATTTTTAAAGGAAAATATTTTACTTTATTAATAATATTTTACTTCATCATTTTTGAAGGAAAATATTTTACTTTATCTAAAATAACAAATTTTATTAGTTTAATAATCCTTCATTAATTAATAATTTTTTATAAGAAATCTTATTAATTTTGATCGATTTATTGCTAAGCTATTTTCATTAGATGAATTTAAGGCCAATTAATCAAATAATCAATTTCTAATAAAACAGTTGATTTGATTAACTTCGAACCATCAGTTAATTCGTTAAATAATTTTAATTACTTCTCTTCATTTGATTAATATAACTAATTCAATAATATTCTTTAACTTATTGTCTTAAAATAATTATCCAATATTTACTCGTAAGATAATTACAGCTTTATAAACTTATTTTAATGTCAAACAATTGTTTATATTTACGTTATAAAAACTATCTATAGAATGTTTATAATAGAACTTCTATTATAAGTTTAACTTTGCTTTAATTATAAAAAATATATTTTTTATAATTTAACTTCATTGATTCATCTGGCGAAAATTCAACGTCTTAACAAAAAGATGAATTTACGTTCGTCTGTTGTCACTTTTTTAATTGATATCGTCTATTGATTAAATCAAAATAAATGTTGAATTTCCATTCAACATCAATATCCATAGAGGGTTTCGATGTCATTTGGATTCAAACAGTGCATATGTAAAACAAATAGTACATATAAGCACTGAGTAATCTGGTTGGATTCCTCAACCCGGTTTCCTGCATCCATAGATGTTAGTCAACACAATTAACACTATTTCCATAGTAGGGAATATTATAACCGATGAAATCAGTATCCAACCAATGATGTGTACATATGCAACGATATATGTATTTCAACCAATTTAATTGTAATCTACCTACACGATCATCACACAACATTCAACCATTATTTATAAATATTGAAATTTAATTATAGTATTTTAAAATAGAATAGAGTTAGTGAATTTACACACCTTTGCCCGTTAATCGTTAAATAAAGTTTTGCGTCAGTTGATTATACTCGGCCTATTTCGTTGCAGCATTAACCCTTATGAGCAGCGTCTTCTCCTTCACCCATTAGGTTTTTCATTAGTCCAAGCTTCTGCGCATTTGTGTGCATGAAGCATGTGCACCATCAATGCAGTGACCATCTTGACATCACTCCTGTTCATCGCGATTGCTCCCTCCTACCCCTCCATGTCTCGACCATTTAAATCACCGAAAATGTCATAGAACCCTTCTTAATGTTCTTCACTCAGCACCACCACTATGTCACATCTGCCACTTCCGTCATCATTGAATTAACCTTGTTTTCTCCTAGTCAAACAGTGCGTTAATCCCCGAAGTCCTTCCCGCTTTCATGGAACGCCAACTACCAATTACAGTGTGTAATGTGCCCTTCTTCACTGTTTAAAGACCACGCATCCCCCCATATAATATGGTTTAAACACTAACCACTATTTAAGTTTTCTAATCAATGTTTACATCCCCTGTTTCCTTCATCTTCCTTCACGTTTCCCCCAAACGCTCACACACAAACCCCTTTTCTCCTTATGGACAACACTACCCCACCTCCTTGTCACTAAAACCCACTACCTCTATTCATAACCGTGAATATAACTTCCCATCTTTCCACATTCCAATGAAAAAACCAACCAATTAAAGTCACTATCATATACTCAAAGTCACACCTTAACCCATGTTGCATGCTACTTTTCCATTTCAGCCACCTCGTTTGCCAATAGACAGCGCATGGAACCCTTCTTTTCATTTGTAAACTTCCACTTCCAGAAACATACGTGCACCGCCCCTTTCATTAACTCATAAAAACGCTCACCTTACTTCATCTTTTCAAATGAAAACCCATTAATCCTTCCACATCCATTTTTACATTTTCCACAAATAGGTGCAAACTTCATTTTTCTTTATAACCGAATACATACTTTGTGCCACTTTCCTGTATTTAAAAATCCCCATCTGAAACTGTAGCGCGCTTCAGAATTTTGGAGTTGTTCAAAATAACATCGATCTCCTTGGAACTGGCACGAGAACGAAACAGTATTTCCACATAGTCTCATAGCAATATATATATATATACATACATGTATATATATATATATATGTGTGTGTGTGTGTGTGTGTATATGTATATAGAGAGAGAGAGAGAGATGGATATGGTTATGTTTTGAATTTTTAGAAGACCCTAGGAAGTTGTGGTGTTTTAATTTGCTGAAGAAGACGCAAGTGAAGGCTCATATATTTATAGTGAGTGATACTTCATGGCCAAGGAATAAAGGGTATAAGGTGTAATAGATTTATAGCTTGATTGTTTTATTGTAGCCATGCGCTTTAGCTTTTAGGTGCCTTAGAGTCCCAATGCATAGCTGTTCAAATTGCATGCATAAGAATGTCCTTCAGTATGGAGTATTTAAATAAAAATGTAGTCTATGATAAGAGCTATTAAGGTAGCTGAAACATGGAACGTAGTGATAGGTTGTTCTCTTATATTTTCATATATTATTTGATAAGAAGCCAAATCATTCCATTGTGAACAGTTGGTTTGTATTTACCTTAGCGGTGAAGATTGCAGATGCATTCAAGTTAGGGATGAGGAAATAAAATATCTGCTACTATTGATTTGTGTTTCCTTTAGCATGGAGAAGATAATTTAGTATGTACGTATGTTGTTTAATGCACACTAGAGACTTCAGGCATGGAAAATAGGGTGTACACAAAGGATACTAGGCTGTACCATTTCCTTGGTGTTGAAGATTTAGCTTGCTAGACAGGCATGCAGCAACCTATAACTATATATTCATTTTTTATAATGCTTAAGGGTCAAGGCAAGAGGCCAAGATGGGAAGGAATGATGTATGTAGTGCGTTAATGAATAAAGGACAGAAAGGAAATAATTTGAAATGAAACGCAGACAGGACAGGTGAAGATTTCGGTGCAGGAAGCTTCTCTTTTAATTCAACGTTAAAAATATAGATATGTACCTAATGCACAAAACTCTGTTCAATTACAGACTGTTATGGACAGAAATGAAAATACAGTCATGTCCTGCGAGGTGCCACGATCCCAAAAATATAATAATATTGGTAAGTTAACTTATATTTTGAAACCCCAAAATGTTGTTATAGGGTGCAAAATACTCCAAATAAAAAGCTACAAATTTAATTAATTAAAAATTACAGTAAAATTCTAAAAATTAAAGTATCATTATGTCTCAAAAGAATCTTGTCTAAATTCGAAACCGATATTTAAATATTTTTAAATAACCATTATGGCCAAAAATGATTATGACGCTGCTTTTTCTGAATATTTAATTTGGGCATAACTTACATAATAAAATCCAAAATCTTGATTTTTCACTTCCATTAGAAAGATACAGTAAAACAGATTCGAACGTTTCTTGTTTCGAGGACATCCGACTTAAAACAGATCCTGTACAGTCAATTGAAGTTCAAAACTTTAAATTACGAATTGTAGCGACATTACGGGCACGATTATATTTAATATATATATTTTTATATGCTTAACTTCATTTTAACTAATATATAAATCCACTTATATTACAAATTCAATATTTAAACAGATGTAATTATTCAAATACAACCCGATAAAAATGCGGGACGTTACACAAACGACCACCTCAGACCGGGGTACTCTGTTCTGCTTTTCATATGCTAGTTCATCCTTCCGTCCTTGTTTTCTTTTTCTTTTTCTTTTTATTTTTATATGACATATTTTTGTATAGAAGGCATGCGAGAGAAGTCTCTAGTTTTCATTTAATTCGTTTTAATTGATTGATGCCAAACAAACCTTGGCATGGTATTTCTGAAAGAAGAAAACTGAAGTAATTTGCGTTCTTTATAGGCAAAGGAGCCTTGGTATCCACAGTTTCATAGATCAGATCTGCACACTCGCGTTTCATAGACATGACTTGGTTTGAATACGTAGGAGAAAGGCTAGCTGCTAGAAGACTTAGGTTTGCAGTGTTCTTAATTTAGCTGTATATAAGATGGAACCAAAAATATAGGTAAGTGATAGTTGTACGGTGCGTACGTCCCTCATTTCCTTCGCCATGAAGTAAAATAGGAATAAGATAATATAGTCCCTATACACAATATAATATAGCTCCGTATATTTCCTTAAGCATGAAGTCCCTATAAATATTTCTTTATATAAGGAAGCTCGTATTGTCTTTTCAATGTATATGGTACTGATAGGAAAGGCTAGGCTCGAGGAATGTAGGTTTAGGGTGTACTTATCTTTTCTTAAGCGTGAAGATCTAAATTTTTAGCTTAGGGCTTAAGTTTTTCCCATTTATTTTAATTTAACACAGTTAGTATATATAATCGCTATATACCGCTAATAAAAAAATACGCCACCGCATCCGAACCCCAAATGCAACGAAAACGAACACATCATTATGTCTCAACGTCCCGGTCCCAATGAAACTAATTTCGTTGAAAACCGACTCCGTATGCACAACGACGTTATTTTAATTTCAAAATATTCATCGGTTCACCTCTAAATTACACATACAAATAAAACAATTCCGATCGGCTCCAAAGTGGAAATCTAACAATAATTAGTCATAGTACTCTAATAAAATTCGTTTTGTTGAAAACAAAGGTTGTTTGAAAAGGAACCGTTTTTAAGGCCTATATAATATCGATAAAATATAATTAAATCTCAAAACAATTCAAATAAAATAATAATACGTTATTATTATCGTCATATCTCTCCAAACAAAATATTATACAACTTTGGAATAAACCAATATATATTTATGCCCAAGAATATAATTCCGGGTTAAACAATGTTCAAATTAGATTAAAAATCCTATTTAATTTATATAATAAATGCTATCGTTTATTAACGAATTCAATAGACACTATTTTAAAATTTGAATTGGACATAACTAACAATCTATAACATGAAATCTTAATTTTTCTCTTCCTGTAGAAAAATATAATCAAAACCGATTCAAATGTTTCTTGTTTCACAAAATTCCGGCCTAAAATGGATTCTGTATAATCAATTGAAATTCAAATCGACATTTACGAACTATCGCCGCATTTCGAGTTCGTTTTATAATTATATATAAATTATACATCCATATATTGTTTAATAACGAATTATAAACCCAATTAAAATTCCAATTCAATATTTAATATAATAAAATAAATTAATATATGATCGCTAAAAATATTGGACATTACATTCCTTCCCCCTTAAAAGAATTTCGTCCCCGAAATTAGTCAAGTAAGAAGAATGTTCCAATCCCAATTATTTTCAAAACAATTATTACACAATTGTCATCAAAATTCTAAATTAAATAAATTTTTGAAAATTTTGTCAGCACCTCTACTGTACGGCTCGATCAGAACAACTACAAACATCACTATGGGCTTCACATCCATCAAAATAAAACCAAATGGCTACCCAACTCAGGGTTTTAGAATCAATTACCAGTCAATATAATTAAGTTTTACCTATTTGTCGGGCAACCAAACTCTAATTCCAAAGCATAACAATTACCAGCTCATCCTTTTTCAACCAGCCTGTGCTTAGCTCGTTTACAATGCAAGTAACCATTACGGTATTTATTCATGAACGATTTCATTCAGATTCATTTTACAATAATTCATTCACTAGTTGTAATTCGTTTAGATTTTTGTTTATCCAATTCATTAAACTTTTTTTCAATTGATGAATTATAATCAATTTATCTAATATACGGTTACAAACCAAGCATAACAAACCAAATAATCCAACTAACTTTATTTAATATTTTAATAGCACCTAATAGATTCCCATTCAATTACTATCAGTACCATCTCCAAATTTCAAATCTACTTTATTTGACTCCATCTCAATATCCATTCAACTAAGATAAATTCAAATTCCATATTCAATTAACTAAATTGATTTTCTCACTAGTCAACCTCCATTTCAAAATCCAAATTCGGATTTATTCAATCTTATTTATTAATTTCACATTGAAATTCTCTTTGGTTATATTAAACCATTCCAAAAATTCCAATTCAGTTTGAATTCCTATTCAAATCAATCAAACCAACCAATATAACAATAATTTAATAAAAATAATTATTTTGTATACAAAAATATAATTTGGGCAAAATTATTTCATTTCCCTTCTTTACAAAATAATTCTGTATCAGTTGCAAATTTAAATGCTTCTCAACACTTGAACCGATCATATAGCACAATACAAAACATTTGTATATAAAATCTACAAATACACTCTCTCATATATATACACTCAAACTCAATCTAGGGTATTACTAAACCCATCTTTGTCGAGTTACGCCACAGAGCCAAGGTTACTACTAAACCATTGCTCTGATACCAAGTGTGTCGACCCAAATTTCCGCTACTTTTTGAGATTACCAAACAACACCAGTCTAACCCAAATGGTACTGGAAACTTAGACGCCAATAGAACGAATTTAGAGGCTGAGGTAAGAAAGAAAGAAATATAAAGATAGAAGAAATAAGAAGAAGGAACACAACATACAGAATCAGTCTCACATCGTAATGGAACATAATATGATATAGAAATAAAACTTTATTGAGAGCTTTGAAATAACTTATAATAATCAGAGTATGTCAATACATCTAGATAGTTATAATAATCTATCCTCATATACAATAAACAAAGGAATAAATATGAATAAGTCTGAACTCGTCCAGCACCTCTACTGAACTTTATAGTGTCAATAACCTGAACCTGTACAACTCGGGCTAACCCAAGCATTACAAACGTCGAATTAGTCAGGTGAACCAGAGTGAGAAACCCACTAAGTTTATAAATGGCATCCAACTTGATTTTAAAGTCAAACAAATCTTTTTTGAAAGAAAGTATATGTGATGATCCGAAATCCCCCGGTCTCCGAAGAGACTAGAAATAACTGATTGCTTTGAGAACATGACTCATCAGAACACAAACAGAAGAAAATTTCATTGCTATTACAACAATTTACATCAGAGTACAAGAATATATCATAGTTCAGATAAATAATTTGCAGCGGAAAACAAATAATATCAGAGATTAAAATACAAAGTAGCGGAAATTTTACAATGTATAGCGGAAAATAAATCAATAACACAACTGAAAGAAATACACAAATAAGCTTTCCGAATGTAGCTCCAGGTGTAATCTAGGATCTTGGGAAAAGAAATATCTGCGAAAAACCAAAACTACTAGCTGCCCGTATGGAAAATATAGACACCCAGAGTTTAGGTGAAAACAATAAACTCCGAGTCAGTCATGGGACTAGTGTGAGAACTAAAAATAGTTATTAACTTTATTTTAAAGTTAGGTAAATCGCAATGCTAAATAAAAGAAAAATGAAGCTGTTATAAGACTCATGTCCTATCACACAATGCAATGCAAGCCGGAGGACAGAGTTTTACCTTATAATAGCCAAATATGCTTGATATGCGAAATCTATCTTTTAATACTATAAGTGCATAGTGTATAAATCAACTTCCAAAGTAAATGTATAAATCCTATACAGGCATAATACCCTATCCTATTGTGTCGCCAAATGTACATGTGTACAAAATAAATTGAAAAGCTTGTATTGGAAAGTTGGATTTCCATCATGATGACTGCTGATTCGAAAGATCAACCGCGGAGTGCAATACTCCACGGCTTACGTCCAGGGCTTTTGGAAAACACCGTAATGCACATCCACTATATCATAAGGGAATCGGGGGGAGGGGTGTGCCCTATCCCTACGGGTATGGAATGACCATTGTAACAAACCGCAAATCAGTACTATTTGAGTTGACTAATAAAACCACACGTCCAACCCAAATTGCACAGAAATACAAATAATTATTAGAAAGAAGTTGGAGGACGAGAAATAGAAAGAAAGAAATATTAGAATAGAAGAAAATGAAGGTCACAAACTCATAGCGGAACGAATAAAATATATTAGGTAACATAAGCTTTGAAATACAATTTGGTAACTTTATATACATACCATCATCAGAGCACAACAGCTATTTACGGGATAGTTATAAACACCTATTTCCAGTTAGAAACATGGTACACAGCATAATATATGATAGTCTATAGCTAACTGGTGAAGCCTCCTGCTTCAAACTCCTTCAAGTGAATCTGTAAAATCCCGACTACTTGACTGCCCGTACAAATTTGGGCACCTAAAAGTTTAGGGAAAACAAACAAAATAAACTCTGGGTCAGTCATGGGACTGGTGAGAGTAAACTCCAACCATTTGTTTAACTTTCAAAATCCTTTTGAAAGAAAGGATAATAGTAAGACTAGCCCACACATAAACATGGACGGTTTTTTACCTTACTATAACCGAAAACACTTTGATACGAAAATACAGTGATATCATAATAGTGTCTAAATCAAATAAATAACAATCTAATGGAATGCTTGCATCTCGCGCTCCATATATAATATAAAATCAAAAACCGCAGGGCGCTTATTGGAGATTGGATTTCGACTATGACAAGGTATGGAACCACCTTCCGATAGGGTATCACTATGGGGAATACATTGGGTTCAACAAGAACATCTTGCAACCCGGCCCACACATGACCGACCACTCATTTCGCTTGAGTGTATTGAATGTATATCACCAACATTTGGGATCAGCAACCGTTTCCCGAAAAGGGACATCACTGATAGATTAAATAAGTAAAAGTAATTTCTCTAGATAGGTTATTATACACCCTAATGGGAGCGAACCACATAGCCATGCTGCCTGCCCGATTTTTGACATTTCCCGGTTGTTGAGGCCTGAGGCTATGATTACCTATCATTCCTTGATAGCACAATCACTTTGAATGCCACATTGTCAGATCTGTAAATCATTAATTGATTTGCACAAATATATTCTGGATATTATACTAAGAGAATAAATTCTCCGCCACCATATATATTTATACAGACCAACATATATGATCATTGGAAATACTTTGTCAGACATTCGTCCATTTACTTTCGTTCTGGGATTGAACGAAACCAAAGGAAAAATTCTATTAATAGAAAAGTCCTTTTACTTTTCTCTGTCTTCGATTATCTTCATATAATCTAATTCGCAATGCTACTACCAATACGGAGTGGTTCTCGGATAATAATCCAACCGGTCTCTCCATATTAACAACGATATTGGCAAGTACTTCGATAGTCAGTTATTTAACTATCGAAGAAAACAAACATCCATTCAAACATCAAACAATCACTGGGCCCCATAATTAATATTTTATTAATTAAATCACTTCTCCATTTCCTTGTCAAAGTTTGTTAACCAAATATTTTCAATAATCATCTCGGCCTCTTACGCTATTTGGAGAACATTTCCAAATATCAACTTCTTTTATATTCTATGTTTAGAAATGTCTTTTATTTATAGTTGGAAAACATTCCAATTACTTATCTCTTTCACGACCATTCATTTTTAGATTTAGGAAATATTTATAATATATTTCCAAAATTTCACTTCCTTGGGTTAAAACGAATGTTGTGTAAAACATTGTTACAATAACCCAAAATACTGCATTCAACTA
The DNA here is from genome assembly GCA_030737875.1 of Allium sativum. NCBI lineage: Eukaryota > Viridiplantae > Streptophyta > Magnoliopsida > Asparagales > Amaryllidaceae > Allium > Allium sativum. Next base: position 56,027,238 of record CM060918.1, read on the forward strand.
AACTCTTTAAACATCTCTCTTCGAAACTGGATATTGCTATTTATCAACTAAAAATGAAATTAATCAAGTTGGGGGTATAACTACCTCTCAGACCTTGACTGAAAACATCCTTAACTTCAAAACGGATAAGACCACTTACCTCGAATAATCAACATCATATTACCAATTATCCATATCTTTTAAACGTGTATACGTTTCTCTTTCTATTTTTATTAGATTAAATTTATTGATTTCCTTTTTGTTTATAACATTCTATTTTAATTTCGTTTCATTATCAAATTCTATACATGTATCGATATATCGATTCTTAATTATCGAATCTTCTTAAAATATTCTAACTCCTTAAATTTCTGGAAAATTTCGCCATAACCTCCTTTGTACCGGTCGATAGTTCAAACCTCAACTCGCCTCTCTAGGCCCTTTCCATTCAAAAAGAAAATCAAAAAGCTAAGTGAATTGCCGATTCGGCGCATAAAACCTCATATGGAATTTAAACGTGTACCTTTTTGTCGGGCACACAAATTATTATCTTCATATACTTCATTCCAAACCTTCTTAACCTATGTATGTCCATTCCCAATTTATTCTAACTCAATCCAATTATTTTAATTCAATTCGCTAATTTATTCTTTAAATTAGCTCTTTGCCTATTTCACTATTTAATTAAACATATCACGTTCATACATGATTTTAATTTGCTTATGAACCAATTGAATTCCATTTTCACTCCAGTTTCATATTCGATTTCGAATATGAATTTACTAACCCAATTCACTTATAAATGCCAATTTCGATTCCAAATCCCTCTAACTAATTATTTTATAAAATTCGATATAAACTAAATTTCATTTATAAATCCGTTGGATTTTTCTCAATTCAAATTCATATTTTGGATTCTGAAATATAATCAATCATCCCATTTCAAAACACTTTCCAATTCATTTTTAAATTCATATTTGAATTTAAACTGCTACATTATCTCGTGATAATTCATTTTCACTAGGCTTATAAATATCATTTACAAATTCAACTTCTTTGTTTTATATACTAAAACAAATTTCCATTTCAAATCCATTTGAAACCCAATTCATTTTATATTCCGAATTCCAAAATAAAAGCCGTCATTCTCTTTTCTAAATGATTTCAAATTTTATTTTTAAATTCACACTTGAATTTGTAGTTACCCATTATCCCTTGATAATTAATTCGCCACATTTATGACATTGATTATAAATTCACTTGTTTTACATTTAAACAAGTCCATTTCGAAATCTATTTAAAACCAAAATCTTATTTTGGAATATTCTATCTCTTATCATTTATCTATATATAGAATCTATTTTCATATTTAAATTTAATTTATATCTAATACGATTTAAATATTCTTTTCTGGAAATACTATGTTTAAACAAATTCAATCTAATTGATTCAGTTCATAAATCCATATGGATTTATTTTTAATTCAATGTCTGTTCTGAACATCATAATAAATTTCATCGTTTACTTCTTTAAAATGATTCCCCATTTATATTTTTAAATTCACATTTGAAATTAAATATTCAAATTATCAAATGATAGTTTTTCCACTTAATTTATAAATTCATATCAATTCTCTGACTATCCAATGAAAATCATTCCGTTTTATTTATTAATACCATTTATAAATTTACTTCAATTTCCTGTATTATTTAATTTATAAACATCGTTTATAAATTCACTTCGAATCCCACATTATTAACTTATAAACAACGTTTATAATTTCACTTCAGATCACACATTATTAATTTATAAACAACGTTTATAATTTCACTACTTGTTTTATATATTAAAACAAGTTAATATTTTTATAGCCCATCCTCAATTCAAATTCTATTTTAGATAAATCAAACAACCCAATTTTCAATCAACACATCATATATATGATAATATATATGTGAAAACAAACAATAATAAATTTTTAGGAATCCAGTTGGGTCCCTCTAACCTGTTTTTGTAACAACCCGAAAATCTGGGCCAGTTTAAAAATTTTATTTTGGCCATTTTAGCGAATTTTGAATATTTAAAATGAATTATTTTAAATAATATCTACGAGAAATTTATTTTCAATAGCATTAGAACGTATATATTATATACGTCGTCGTTAGAATATATAATAATTATATATAATTATAAAAGGAATTGAAAATGGCGCGGTTGTTCGATAATTCGATTTCAAACTTCAATTGAATGGACCGGGTGCAAAACAATCCGGATTTTAGTGAAACCAAAAATAATAGGATCTAATTGATAATATCTTTCCAACGAATCCAACAAATTAAAATTTCATAGCGGGAATCAAAAGATATGTCCAGTTGAAAATTCTGAATAGTCGCTATGGAATTCAGGCCCTTAATAATGGACATTTTGAAAACGACCTCGGATTTCGACGAAACCACTTTTGTTGGGTCCGTGATGTCAAATTATTGCTAGGTTTCAAATTTCATAATTTTTCGAATCAATATGTGAGCGTGGCAAAGGAAAACGCGTTTGACCAGTTTCAGTTGATTTTAATCGACTGGAAAATGGCCATTTTTCAAACGGTCTCAGAATTCGGCGAAACTAGTTTTGTTAGGACCGTATCGTCAATACGAAGCTAGAAAATATTTTTCGGGAATTTTTCTAGTTAGTGTGTGGCCCCGGTAAATTGAAATGTGCGTTCAAATTAAATATATACAGATTTATATTTTAATTTTGATGAAAACCAATTGTAACAGTCGAATCAGCTTGTGATACATATCCCATTGTGTTCGAAATGCGGGTAATTAGCTAGGGGCGACAGTCGTTGGGTCCCGTTTGGGGTTGGAATAAGAAGTCAACCCTTTGGAAAGTTAAATTAAAATAAATAAATTATATATATATATATATATATATATTATATCACCTTAACCCCCCCATCTCCTTTCACAGTCAAAATTCGAAATTGAAAAAAAAGGAAAAAGAAAAAAAAAACCGCTCCTCCCACGTCGCGTCCGCCTGCCGCAGCCTCAGGCGTGGCGTCGCCCGCCGCCAGAACCCCCCCTCGCTTGTCGCCGCCTCCACCTTCTCTCCTCTTCCCCTCGAAACCGCGAGGAAACCCTATCCCAAACACCCCCAAATCGAACCCTACCCAGAACCACCACCGCGCCCCGGTGATGCGCGCCCCCCTCCGATCCCTTCCCTCCCTCTACGCGTCCTCCTCCTTCCCCTTGTCCACCTCGAACACCCCAAGCCGCCCTTCCACCTGACCGTCGCGCAGACCATCCGCGCCATCGCTGCTCCGGCGTGCCATTTCCCTCCCCTCCTCGAACGCTGTTCAACGTCCAACCCAACAAAGGTGATTCTTATTTTTATTTTATTTTAAATCAGTCTTTTTATTTATTTAGCTTAATAGGAATTCTGTTTTTCTTTTCTTTTTAGTTTATAAAAATAAGATTTTTAATATGAGGAGGGTTGATTTTTATTTTCTGTATGAATATAAAAGAAAGTTATAATTTTTATATGAAAGAATTTAAAAGAAAAATATAATTTTTATAATATAGAAAGGTTAAAAATAGGATTTTTATATTATAGAAGTATTAAAGATATGATTTTTATATTATAAAAATAATAAAAATATGATTTTTATATTTTTAAAGTAATAAAAATCTGATTTTTATATTTTTAAAGTATTAAAAATATAGTCTTTACTATATAGATGATGTAAAAATATGATTTTTGTTTATGTAGAGAATTAAAAATATAATTTTTACATGATAGGAATATTAAAAATATCATCTTTATATAGGTAGCAAAATAAAAATGTGATTTTTATAGTGATGAAATAGAAAAGACGATATTTTGAGATGAGTAGTGAAGTAAAAATATGATTTTTACTTCGGGAAAAATATAGATTTTTGCAACAAGGAAGTTATAATTTTTATTATCCATAACGAGTTATAAAGATTTGATTTTGAAGGGAAAAAGAAGAAAGGCGAAATCTATATTTTTAAAATGGAATTTTTATCTATAAGATAGCAAAGTAAAAATTCGATTTTTATATATTGAACAACGAAGAAAAAATTCGATTTTCATATATTGAATAGCGAAGTAAAAATTCGATTTTTACATATGTAGTGGCTACGGGCGACGAAGAGGATAAAAAGGCGAGAGCGACGAAGGTTTCTGGAAATAGGAGTGTCGTGAAGTTGGATAGCTATCTGTGAGAATTTCTCACCTTTCAATTTCTTTTCTAGTTATATTTATATACTAGGATGCAGACGGTGCTTAGTAGCACCCGACACAATCGTCCACAGACCATGGACTTGTTTGTTTGGTTGCATAAATTAATTTGATCATTTGATTTGAATTTGGTTGTTTGGTGAATTTGATTGATGTGTGAATGGCGTGGGCCTTCACTAGACCGGGGATAAGGCTAGGCCTCGTCCCGTTTCTAGTATCGTGCCGTTATGCCGCCGAAATTTTCTAAAATATGTTAGAAAAATAAAAATATCATTTTTATTGTGTAAATGAACTGAATAGAAATTCATATGTTGAAATAAAATGTTTTTATCGTTAAAAATATAATTTTTAACGTGAAGTGAATAAAATAAAATATTCATTTACAAACCGGACGGTTTGTTTATGTACACTGATTTGACTGACATTGAGTGGGACGATAAATTTTACACATCGCCCAACTGCACAAATAAAATCTGTGTTTGATTGTTTGAAACCCCACACGGGTATTGGGATGAAATTTGAAGTTCACTCATCCTGATTGATTAAATATGTCAATCGATTGATTGACAGGCTGTTATAAGCGTTGAATATCTATATTTGATGCTTAGACAGTGTAGTGCACTTTGGTTGATGGTTGATTATTTCTCAATGCTATTATATACATGTGTTGTATGAAAATCCATATAATTAATTTTATATGGTGATTGATTAGGCCTCATTCCAATTTAGAAGATAAAGAATATTATAAAGTAAATGTTCATGTGTTGACTGTACTCATCCGTTGAGATTAGTCATGTGTTGAACGAAATATTTTTATAATAAAATTTACATCTTTAATAATATAAAGTAAATGTTCATGTGTTGACTGTACTCATCAGTTGAGGTTAGTCATGTGTTGAACGAAATATTTTTATAATAAAATTTACATCTTTAATAATATAAAATAAAGGTTCATGTGTTGACTGTACTCATCCGTTGAGATTAGTCATGTATTGAACGAAATATTTGAAATAGAAATATTTGAAATAGAAATATTTTGATAATAAGAAATATTTGAAATATTTGAAAAAAGAAATATATGAAGCCATGTTGATTAGATTGACGCCATTTTGACGTGAACGATATATATGTTGATTTTATTCATTTGAAAAATGAATTGAATATATAACGATTTCGAAATGAATTGAATAGAAAACGATTTCGAAATGAATTGAATAGAAAACGATTTCGAAATGAATTGAATATATAACGATTTCGAAATGAATTGAATATATAACGATTTCGAAATGAATTGAATATATAACGATTTCAAAATGAATTGAATATATAACGATTTCGAAATGAATTGAATATATAACGATTTCGAAATGAATTGAATATATAACGATTTCGAAATGAATTAAATATATAACGATTTCGAAATGAATTGAATATATAACGATTTCGAAATGAATTGAATATATAACGATTTCGAAATGAATTGAATTTATAACGATTTCGAAATGAATTGAATATATAACGATTTCGAAAACCAATTTGAATTGAATCGAATAGAAAACGACTTTGAAACCAATTTGAATTGAATCGAATAGCAAACGACTTTGAAATTGAATTGAATTAAAAACGAGTTCAAATTGAATTGAAAGCGAATTGAAATGAATTCAAATTGAATTGAAATTTGAACTGAATGGAAATGAATTTTAAAACGAATTTATAAAGAAGAATTCAATTTTTCTTTGAATTGAAATGGAAGTTGAAATTGTTTCTGAAACGAATTCAAAATTATTCATATAATTCGTTTTTAATTAGTAATCGACGAAATATATATTATATATATTATATATATAATATAATGGCCTGAATAGAACACGCCGCGCCGCGGCAGTTCGCGAATTTCGACCATTTATTTCAAACGGACATTACGGGAGATCCGACCGTCGGATTCTCCTAAAACCGGAACCGTTGGGTTCGTATCGAAAAGAGCTTTGTAACGAATATTAGAAATTAGAAATCTAACTGTTGGATTTGGAGATACGTCCAAATCAAAATTGAAAAAGGTCGCTGTAAGTGCAGTTCGATGGCCGTTGATGGAAATCGACTGTACGGACCTTGATAAAATTATTAAAAATAGTAATAATTTGTGTAAAATCATAAGAAATGATTTGGGAGAAATTGGGGTGAAAAACTCCATATTTGAAAATATAAAAATGGATTTTTATTGAAATGAACTAGTTTTGAACTAAATTTAAAACCCGATTATTTTTAAATAAATAAATTAGATTTAAAAAGGGGTTTTAAATAATCGAAATTTCTAATATATTTGATTGAATTTGAAATGGGTTTATCGTGAACAGTGTTTTAAATAACACTAGCTCTTTAATCCGATAACAAATAGAATGTGATTTGGGTTTGTCGTGAACTGTGTTTTAAATAACACCTAGTTCTTTAACCCAGTAAAAGGAGTTTTAACGAATCTGCAATTAGATTGAAATGTGAATCTATAATCTAAATTATCAAATTTAGAAATTGAGCGAGGATGGAGTATTACCAGTTTTGCTCCAAAGCGATAGTTAAATCTTTAATTAGATTTGAACGTGAAATGGTAATTAATTTTACCGATAACACCGTGGTGTTAGATATGGAGTATTACCAGTTTTGCTTCATGGGATGAATAGGTTGGGATTGGGAAATAAAATAAATAATTACTTTGGTGTGGTTCGCTAATCTCGACTAGTTAAGAAAAACCATATTTTGGTTTGAAACGTCATCCAAAGGAAGATTACAGGATAAATTTTAAAGAATTTATCTTGGATAAAATTAATGGGAATCTTTCCCTAAGAATGTGGAATTTAGAAACTAGCTGTAGGTTGGCTAAGAAGAATGGTTTCCTGGGTATTGATCTGATGTTGGTTTCGGCCTTCGGGGTTAATGTTTGGGAAATTATTCTCTTGCTAATTTGCGGTTAGTGACTAATGAATTGGAATGAGGCGTATGTTGTGTTTGTGTAACATTTGTTTTCAATATACGCGGGTTGTTCGAAAAGACCGGGTTTACACCCATTCTGAATAACCGATTTGACGATATGTCGAAGATGAAGACGGTGGTCGAAGACCGGAAGTCTTCACATCGTTTGGATAACTACTGAAGATCCTGATTGGGCAGTACACCCAAGAGGATGGAAATAGTTGGTGGTCGTCCAGACGTACTTGGGGATGGATGGATATGCGAGGAAAGTGCCTCCGGTTTCGTTCAGACCCAGAATGGACTTGTAAATGGATTGTGTGTCTGACACTGGATTTTATTCTGTGTTGATTGATTTCTATTAAATATACATCTGTTTGGCGGCGGAGAATTTATTCTTTTGCTTAACGCCCTTCTCTGAGACGTACGAGCTCATAGGTTGTATATCGATGGACATCAGTCGCATGGCATGAATTGCCTGTGTGGCACGCTAAGATGCAATGATCAAGGCTTCTGTTGAAAAGCAAAGTCTTGTGGTTGATGATCAAAGCACGGCCTACGTGGCAGCTTTGTATATAACGTGAATTCGCGAGCCTCACACCTCGGTATGAGTTAAAAACGGGATACGGGTCGTTGGGAGAACACGACGTTTCTTTCTAGCTTTGGTGGTGTCAGTGACTTACCAGCCCTGACATTTATATACTTTTCACCTTTGTGGTTTTTGGAATGAGGCGCCTCGATTATAGGTCTGTAAGGACCGTGAAACGTGTGTTCAGGAATTGCCAATCCTCTAACGTAAGTGAGGACCGGCCCAACCGATCTAAGTGGCTGCCCAGAGTGTGTAGTCCTGAGCATTTGCTAGAGTGTCTCGAACGCGGAGAGGAGCTTGCCCCTTGCCTCGACTCATGACGGAATCCAATTTCCAATACGTGATAATTCGGTTTTAATTGTAGAACTAGTATGGCGACATAGTAGATGGTAGCTATGCCGCCTATGATTTATATTTATGATTGAAATTGTTTTGACACTATACACTTATTATAGTATCAAATGATTTGTTTTAAACGTATCAAGCATGCTTTGGCTGTTATAAGGGAAAACCCTATCCCCCGGCTTGCGTTGCATTATGTGATAGGACCTGGGTCTTATAACAGCTTCATTTTTCTTTATTTAGAATTGCGTTGTTTGTTCTATGCACTGGTATTCTTGGAAGGAAACCCGTTCCGTGTTATACGGCGTGGTCCCTTGATTTACCTAAATTTAAAACTAATATAGATAACTGTTTTAGTTCTCACACCAGTCACATGACTGACCTGGAGTTTATTGTTTTAACCTAAACTCTGGGTGCCCCTATTTTCCGCACGGGCAGCTAGTAGTTTTGGTTTTGCAGATTTATATTCACAGGATCCTGGTTTACAGCTGGAATGGTATCCGGAAAGCTCTGTATCCGTATATCACCTTCAGTTGTGCTTCGTATTATTTCCCGCTGCTATGTAATTCATTGTAATCTCTGATATTTATCGAATGTAATTTATTCAATTATACTCTGTATATTCTTGTATCTGATGGAATTGTTGTAATAGCAATGAAATGTTCTTCCGTTTGTGTTCTGATTTGTCATGTTCTCAAATGATCAGGGATTTCGAACGGTTTAGATCGGTTTAACGACTGATTCAGATCGAGCGAAATTCAAGGCCGTCACATTTGGTATCAGAGCTTTGGTTTACAGAGCTCGAGAACAAGACACATTAGAACCATACGAAAGAATTCATCAGATATTGGACTAGTAATATCCAATTAGAATGACTCGTTAGAGATAGGATCAGTAGTATCCTAGAACGAGTGTGAAGAGTATATTTTTCAAATAAAAACAATTTTGTTTTGAAAATTTAAATCGTTTTATACGTATTTGAATATTTATTTGTATTGATTTGGACAATCCGATATATAAAGATTTTGCATATACGCGTCATGAACATATATTCGAAGTTTTAATATACTGGATAGATATAGAGTCACGCTCTAGTCGCTCGGAGATGATTCTACTGATGACTATATAGCATCAGTAGTGTGTGTTCGAGTTTCGAAGGTGTGATTTCTATATATTTCCATTAGACTGGTGTGAGAACCAAAACCAATATAGCTAGAACACATTGTTGTGAATTGGCATCAAAAACATGACTTTTGTATATATATCAAAATTATGAGTTTGGAACTCTAATTCATTAATTGATTGATGTTTGAGTTGTTTGTTTATTTGTTTGATAATTTTGAACCATTTAGCCTAATTGAATCAAATATTGAACTGTATTGAAAATTGGTCGCATATGCATGCATATACATATACTTACATTGAACAGGTCATAGCAAGGAGGCTAGAGCAGAGAATAAAATTTGTTTGCCCGACAATAGGTACATGTTTACTACATAATTTACTGTTTTGTTTGGGTGATGATGATTTTATGAGCCTATTGGCTACCCGCTTGGCTTTTTCTTTTTCTTTTTGAGATTAGAAGGACCGGGGAAGCTATTTGAAATTCCCCGATGCTCCCGGTGCAGGGGAGGTTATGGCGAAATTTTTCGAAAATGTAGGGTGTTAGCCAAATTTTTGAAAATTTGAAAATTCTCAGAAACTGAAAAGTTGGAGAATGGAAGCCAGATCGAGCGTAGAGTTGATTAATCAAACCACTTTCGACTTTGTTCCTTTTCGGGGACGAAAAGTTTTAAGTGGGGGAGATTGTAACAACCCGAAAATATAGGCCAGTTTAAAATTTTTATTTTGGCCATTTTAGCGAATTTTGAATATTTAAAATGAATTATTTTAAATAATATCTACGAGAAATTTATTTTCAATAGCATTAGAACGTATATATTTTATACGTCGTCGTTAGAATATATAATAATTATATATAATTATAAAAGGAATTGAAAATGGCGCGGTAGTTCGATAATTCGATTTCAAACTTCAATTGAACGAACCGGGTGCAAAACAATCCGGATTTTAGTGAAACCAAAAATAATAGGATCTAATTGATAATATCTTTCCAACGAATCCGACAAATCAAAATTTCATAGCGGGAATCAAAAGATATGTCCAGTTGAAAATTCTGAATAGTCGCTATGGAATTCAGGCCCTTAATAATGGACATTTTGAAAACGACCTCGGATTTCGACGAAACCACTTTTGTTGGGTCTGTGATGTCAAATTATTGCTAGGTTTCAAATTTCATAATTTTTCGAATCAATATGTGAGCGTGGCAAAGGAAAACGCGTTTGACCAGTTTCAGTTGATTTTAATCGACTGGAAAATGGCCATTTTTCAAACGGTCTCAGAATTCGGCGAAACTAGTTTTGTTAGGACCGTATCGTCAATACGAATCTAGAAAATATTTTTCGGGAATTTTTCTAGTTAGTGTGTGGCCCCGATAAATTGAAATGTGCGTTCAAATTAAATATATACAGATTTATATTTTAATTTTGATGAAAATCAATCGTAACAGTCGAATCAGCTTGTGATACATATCCCATTGTGTTCGAAATGCGGGTAATTAGCTAGGGGCGACAGTCGTTGGGTCCCGTTTGGGGTTGGAATAAGAAGTCAACCCTTTGGAAAGTTAAATTAAAATAAATAAATTATATATATATATTATATCACCTTAACCCCCCCCCCATCTCCTTTCACAGTCAAAATTCGAAATTGAAAAAAAAAAGAAAAAGAAAAAAAAAACCCGCTCCTCCCACGTCGCGTCCGCCTGCCGCCGCCTCAGGCGTGGCGTCGCCCGCCGCCAGAACCCCCCCCCCCCTCGCTTGTCGCCGCCTCCACCTTCTCTCCTCTTCCCCTCTAAACCGCGAGGAAACCCTAACCCAAACACCCCCAAATCGAACCCTACCCAGAACCACCACCGCGCCCCGGTGATGCGCGCCCCCCTCCGATCCCTTCCCTCCCTCTACGTGTCCTCCTCCTTCCCCTTGTCCACCTCGAACACCCCAAGCCGCCCTTCCACCTGACCGTCGCGCAGACCATCCGTGCCATCGCTGCTCCGGCGTGCCATTTCCCTCCCCTCCTCGAACGCTGTTCAACGTCCAACCCAACAAAGGTGGATCTTATTTTTATTTTATTTTAAATCAGTCTTTTTATTTATTTAGCTTAATAGGAATTCTGTTTTTCTTTTCTTTTTAGTTTATAAAAATAAGATTTTTAATATGAGGAGGGTTGATTTTTATTTTCTGTATGAATATAAAAGAAAGTTATAATTTTTATATGAAAGAATTTAAAAGAAAAATATAATTTTTATAATATAGAAAGGTTAAAAATAGGATTTTTATATTATAGAAGTATTAAAGATATGATTTTTATATTATAAAAATAATAAAAATATGATTTTTATATTTTTAAAGTAATAAAAATCTGATTTTTATATTTTTAAAGTATTAAAAATATAGTCTTTACTATATAGATGATGTAAAAATATGATTTTTGTTTATGTAGAGAATTAAAAATATAATTTTTACATGATAGGAATATTAAAAATATCATCTTTATATAGGTAGCAAAATAAAAATGTGATTTTTATAGTGATGAAATAGAAAAGACGATATTTTGAGATGAGTAGTGAAGTAAAAATATGATTTTTACTTCGGGAAAAATATAGATTTTTGCAACAAGGAAGTTATAATTTTTATTATCCATAACGAGTTATAAAGATTTGATTTTGAAGGGAAAAAGAAGAAAGGCGAAATCTATATTTTTAAAATGGAATTTTTATCTATAAGATAGCAAAGTAAAAATTCGATTTTTATATATTGAACAACGAAGAAAAAATTCGATTTTCATATATTGAATAGCGAAGTAAAAATTCGATTTTTACATATGTAGTGGCTACGGGCGACGAAGAGGATAAAAAGGCGAGAGCGACGAAGGTTTCTGCAAATAGGAGTGTCGTGAAGTTGGATAGCTATCTGTGAGAATTTCTCACCTTTCAATTTCTTTTCTAGTTATATTTATATACTAGGATGCAGACGGTGCTTAGTAGCACCCGACACAATCGTCCACAGACCATGGACTTGTTTGTTTGGTTGCATAAATTAATTTGATCATTTGATTTGAATTTGGTTGTTTGGTGAATTTGATTGATGTGTGAATGGCGTGGGCCTTCACTAGACCGGGGATAAGGCTAGGCCTCGTCCCGTTTCTAGTATCGTACCGTTATGCCTCCGAAATTTTCTAAAATATGTTAGAAAAATAAAAATATCATTTTTATTGTGTAAATGAACTGAATAGAAATTCATATGTTGAAATAAAATGTTTTTATCGTTAAAAATATAATTTTTAACGTGAAGTGAATAAAATAAAATATTCATTTACAAACCGGACGGTTTGTTTATGTACACTGATTTGACTGACATTGATTGGGACGATAAATTTTACACATCGCCCAACTGCACAAATAAAATCTGTGTTTGATTGTTTGAAACCCCACACGGGTATTGGGATGAAATTTGAAGTTCACTCATCCTGATTGATTAAATATGTCAATCGATTGATTGACAGGCTGTTATAAGCGTTGAATATCTATATTTGATGCTTAGACAGTGTAGTGCACTTTGGTTGATGGTTGATTATTTCTCAATGCTATTATATACATGTGTTGTATGAAAATCCATATAATTAATTTTATATGGTGATTGATTGGGCCTCATTCCAATTTAGAAGATAAAGAATATTATAAAGTAAATGTTCATGTGTTGACTGTACTCATCCGTTGAGATTAGTCATGTGTTGAACGAAATATTTTTATAATAAAATTTACATCTTTAATAATATAAAGTAAATGTTCATGTGTTGACTGTACTCATCCGTTGAGGTTAGTCATGTGTTGAACGAAATATTTTTATAATAAAATTTACATCTTTAATAATATAAAGTAAATGTTCATGTGTTGACTGTACTCATCCGTTGAGATTAGTCATGTGTTGAACGAAATATTTTTATAATAAAATTTACATCTTTAATAATATAAAATAAAGGTTCATGTGTTGACTGTACTCATCCGTTGAGATTAGTCATGTGTTGAATGAAATATTTGAAATAGAAATATTTGAAATAGAAATATTTTGATAATAAGAAATATTTGAAATATTTGAAAATAGAAATATATGAAGCCGTGTTGATTAGATTGACGCCATTTTGACGTGAACGATATTTATGTCGATTTTATTCATTTGAAAAATGAATTGAATATATAACGATTTCGAAATGAATTGAATAGAAAACGATTTCGAAATGAATTGAATAGAAAACGATTTCGAAATGAATTGAATATATAACGATTTCGAAATGAACTGAATATATAATGATTTCGAAATGAACTGAATATATAACGATTTCAAAATGAATTGAGTATATAACGATTTCGAAATGAACTGAATATATAACGATTTCGAAATGAATTGAATATATAACGATTTCGAAATGAACTGAATATATAACGATTTCGAAATGAACTGAATATATAACGATTTCGAAATGAATTGAATATATAACGATTTCGAAATGAATTGAATATATAACGATTTCGAAATGAATTGAATATATGACGATTTCGAAAACCAATTTGAATTGAATCGAATAGAAAACGACTTTGAAACCAATTTGAATTGAATCGAATAGCAAACGACTTTGAAATTGAATTGAATTAAAAACGAGTTCAAATTGAATTGAAAGCGAATTGAAATGAATTCAAATTGAATTAAAATTTGAATTGAATGGAAATGAATTTTAAAACGAATTTATAAAGAAGAATTCAATTTTGCTTTGAATTGAAATGGAAGTTGAAATTGTTTTTGAAACGAATTCAAAACTATTCATATAATTCGTTTTTAATTAGTAATCGACTAAATATATATTATATATATTATATATATAATATAATGGCCTGAATAGAACGCGCCGCGCCGCGGCAATTCGCAAATTTCGACCATTTATTTCAAACGGACATCACGGGAGATCCGACCGTCGGATTCTCCTAAAACCGGAACCGTTGGGTTCGTATCGAAAAGAGCATTCTAACGAATATTAGAAATTTGAAATCTAACTGTTGGATTTGGAGATACGTCCAAATCAAATTTGAAAAAGGTCGCTGTAAGTGCAGTTCGATGGCCGTTGATGGAAATCGACTGTACGGACCTTGATAAAATTATTAAAAATAGTAATAATTTGTGTAAAATCATAAGAAATGATTTGGGAGAAATTGGGGTGAAAAACTCCATATTTGAAAAGATAAAAATGGATTTTTATCGAAATGAACTAGTTTTGAACTAAATTTAAAACCCGATTATTTTTAAATAAATAAATTAGATTTAAAAAGGGGTTTTTAATAATCGTAATTTCTAATATATTTGATTGAATTTGAAATGGGTTTATCGTGAACAGTGTTTTAAATAACACTAGCTCTTTAACCCGATAACAAATAGAATGTGATTTGGGTTTGTCGTGAACTGTGTTTTAAATAACACCTAGTTCTTTAACCCAGTAAAAGGAGTTTTAACGAATCTGCAATTAGATTGAAATGTGAATCTATAGTCTAAATTATCAAATTTAGAAATTGAGCGAGGATGGAGTATTACCAGTTTTGCTCCAAAGCGATAATTAAATCTTTAATTAGATTTGAACGTGAAATGGTAATTAATTTTACCGATAACACCGTGGTGTTAGATATGGAGTATTACCAGTTTTGCTTCATGGGATGAATAGGTTGGGATTGGGAAATAAAATAAATAATTACTTCGGTGTGGTTCGCTAATCTCGACTAGTTTAGAAAATCCATATTTTGGTTTGAAACGTCATCCAAAGGAAGATTACAGGATAAATTTTAAAGAATTTATCTTGGATAAAATTAATGGGAACCTTTCCCTAAGAATGTGGAATTTAGAAACTAGCTGTAGGTTGGCTAAGAAGAATGGTTTCCTGGGTATTGATCTGATGGTCGTTTCGGCCTTCGGGGTTAATGTTTGGGAAATTATTCTCTTGCTAATTTGCGGTTAGTGACTAATGAATTGGAATGAGGCGTATGCTGTGTTTGTGTAACATTTGTTTTCAATATGCGCATGTTGTTCGGAAAGACCGGGTTTACACCTATTCTTAATAACCGATTCGACGATATGTCGAAGATGAAGACGGTGGTCGAAGACCGGAAGTCTTCACATCGTTTGGATAACTACTGACGATCCTGATTGGGCAGTACACCCAAGAGGATGGAAATAGTTGGTGGTCGTCCAGACGTACTTGGGGATGGATGGATATGCGAGGAAAGTGCCTCCGGTTTCGTTCAGACCCAGAACGGACTTGTAAATGGATTGTGTGTCTGACACTGGATTTTATTCTGTGTTGATTGATTTCTATTAAATATACATCTGTTTGGCGGCGGAGAATTTATTCTTTTGCTTAACGCCCTTCTCTGAGACGTACGAGCTCAGAGGTTGTATATCGATGGACATCAGTCGCATGGCATGAATTGCCTGTGTGGCACGCTAAGATGCAATGATCAAGGCTTCTGTTGAAAAGCAAAGTCTTGTGGTTGATGATCAAAGCACGGCCTAAGTGGCAGCTTTGTGTATAACGTGAATTCGCGAGCCTCACACCTCGGTATGAGTTAAAAACGGGATACGGGCCGTTGGGAGAACACGACGTTTCTTTCTAGCTTTGGTGGTGTCAGTGACTTACCAGCCCTGACATTTATATACTTTTCACCTTTGTGGTTGTTGGAATGAGGCGCCTCGATTATAGGTCTGTAAGGACCGGGAAACGTGTGTTCAGGAATTGCTAATCCTCTAACGTAAGTGAGGACCGGCCCAACCGATCCAAGTGGCTGCCCAGAGTGTGTAGTCCTGAGCATTTGCTAGAGTGTCTCGAACGCGGAGAGGAGCTTGCCCCTTGCCTCGACTCATGACGGAATCCAATTTCCAATACGTGATAATTCGGTTTTAATTGTAGAACTAGTATGGCGACATAGTAGATGGTAGCTATGTCGCCTATGATTTATATTTATGATTGAAATTGTTTTGACACTATACACTTATTATAGTATCAAATGATTTGTTTTAAACGTATCAAGCATGCTTTGGCTGTTATAAGGGAAAACCCTATCCCCCGGCTTGCGTTGCATTGTGTGATAGGACCTGGGTCTTATAACAGCTTCATTTTTCTTTATTTTGCATTGCGCTGTTTGTTCTATGCACTGGTATTCTTGGGAGGAAACCCGTTCCGTGTTATACGGCGTGGTCCCTTGATTTACCTAACTTTAAAACTAATATAGATAACTGTTTTAGTTCTCACACCAGTCACATGACTGACCTGGAGTTATTGTTTTAACCTAAACTCTGGGTGCCCCTATTTTCCGCACGGGCAGCTAGTAGTTTTGGTTTTGCAGATTTATATTCACAGGATCCTGGTTTACAGCTGGAATGGTATCCGGAAAGCTCTGTATCCGTATATCACCTTCAGTTGTGCTTCGTATTATTTCCCGCTGCTATGTAATTCATTGTAATCTCTGATATTTATCGAATGTAATTTATTCAATTATACTCTGTATATTCTTGTATCTGATGGAATTGTTGTAATAGCAATGAAATGTTCTTCCGTTTTTGTTCTGATTTGTCCTGTTCTCAAACGATCAGGGATTTCGAACGGTTTAGATCGGTTTAACGACTGATTCAGATCGATCGAAATTCAAGGCCGTCACAGTTTTCCTGCATCCACAAACGTTAGGCAACATAAATAATACCCATCCTGCTTTGAGGCAGGATATCACGGTATAGAAGGTCATCATCCACTATCATAGCGTGGGGCGTATAGGGTCATCCGCTAATGGTACTACGGGCATCCGCTAATGGTACTGCAGGAATCCAACCACCAATATATATATAATAACCACAAACACTAATCCTAAATAACTAATGTATATTTATTAACCACAATATTATTTCAATGCATGCAAACAACAAACAAACAGTTATTTTTAACTGATAAAAATAATTCTAAATAAAATTTGAATGAGATTTATTCACCTGATTTCATTTGAAATGGCGATAAATTCCCGATCCATTTTGATTTCCATTTTACTTCCCAATTAGATTTCCCGCAACTAAGAACTACTTGACTGATTCCGTTTGCTTCAAATCTTGTATAAATTTAATATGATGTTCATTATTTAAGCTATTGAATAATTTTAAATGTAATGAAAATTTTAACTTCCTAAATTAAAATAATTACCTTTATCCAGTTTAATTCTTCTCCTGTTTTCCATTTTCCAATTTCTACCCTATTGGTTCGAACAATCGGCATCTTCTCGTTGTAAAGACACAATCCATTGTTTACAACAAAAAGCACCAGTGTCCAAATTTCTATCGCAAGATTATCGAAACGAGTGTCACTCCATCATTACCAAACAATCCCTCCTCGCTCCTCAAAAATAAAACCAACAGCAAAAATAGAACTTAGTGTTGCAAATACCACCGTACAGCCATGAATGCGATTTGATTTAAATAGATTTTTACCCTTTTTAAAATGATATCAATTTGATTCTTGATTTGATTTCGATCTTATCCATTACAATTATCTCGGGGTTCGCAACTTGAGATCGTAACTGCTATTTTAACGCACCGACCGACATTTCAATGTTATAATGCTACTATGGACATTACAGAATATATTCTGAAATTTGTTTCGAACATGTATATATAACATAACCATATTGAATCTATATAATATAATTTAAATTCAGAAACAAATAAATTCTCCGAAAATAAAATATATTTATTATCGTCTGTATTCAAATATAATTAATACTGATCATCTAAATTGTTTTGATTCATTTTTTTACTTTGTTGTCAATTATTGTTGATAATTCAATATACTTGAATTAAATTATATTTGATTATAAATCGATAAATTCCATATAAATATTCATTTATATCAACTCAATATTTAAAACCATATTAAATATAAAAAAACTGTTCGAAAATCTGGGTTGTTACAACCACACCCAGCATCATCTCGGTCGACCGAATCCATGACAACCCTAAAGGTGTCTATCCTCATCTCAAAAGAATACCGACCCGACCATCAGTTCACCATCATACCAGTATGTGAGGCTCGCGAATTAATTCTACATAAAGCTATGCTAATGAAAGCTATGCTTTGATCATCATCCACAAGGCTCTGCTTTTCAACAAAATCCTTAATCCATGCTTCTCAGCACGTCACATTGTCAATCCATACCATACCATTGATTTATGCCAATATATAACCTCTAAGCTCGTACGTCTCAGGGAAGGGTGTTAAGCAAGTGAATAAATTCTGCACCACCAAACAGATATATATTTAGCAGAGATCAATGAATACAACTTAAAGAAAAACAACGTCAGACATACCATCCATTTGCAAGTCCATTCTAGGTCTGAACGATATAGGAGGCACCTTATTCCTCGTCTCATATGTCCAATACATGAGAGAGGCCCTCGCATATATGGACAATCGACAAGTACATCCGAACCACTACCACTATAACTCCATCATGGGAGCTACCCAAATCCAGGACATCAGTAGTAATCCATTCGACGTGAAGATCGCTGGTCTTCAACCACCGTCCTCAATATCTACGACTTCTAGTCGTCATATCCGTTATTCAAAATGGGTTAAACCCGATCTTTCAGAATAACTCGCGTATCTTATAATCAAATGCTATAATAACACATCATACACCTCATTCCAATCCAAAATATTCTTTTTGTTCAAATATTCTTTACATTGGGAATTTTTCCCATAAATCTTATCAAAGATTTAATTCATTTAAACCACTTGTTTAAATCTTCACTTGGAAACCATTTCAAAAGATTTTGTATTATCGTTTCACAACTTTAAATCAAATTAAGGTTTATCAAACTAGTCGGGATTATCGAGCCTTACTGATCATTTATTTTATTTTTCCAATCCCAACCTATTCATCCCATGGAGCAAAACCGGTAGTGCTCCATATCTAATACACACTGTGTTATTGGTAAATTCAATTACCATTCAACGTTCAAATTTAATTAAAGATTTAACTACCGCCTAAAGTAAAATTGGTGATACTCCATTTTCGAACATTTCTCTAATTTGGCAAATTTAATTACCACATTAAAATTTCAATCTAATTAAAGATTTATTAAAACTCCACTTAGTTTTAATCTTTAAAAATCATTATTCAATAATTATTCAAATTTAGGAAATAAATTCTTCCATTAACTAGGTTAAAGAACCAGTGTCATTTAAAACACAGTTCACGATAAACCCAAAATCATCTTCCATCAAAATGGAATCTACACGGAAATCATAACAGTATATAATCGATATAAATCCCCATATCCGAATAATAATATAAATGGAATAACGGCAAAGCCTTTTAAATTCCATATATAGTAACAGTCTTCCTTCACAGAAGCTCATTTCGATTATTACCTAATCGAATTCCATTCAATTCCAATTTAACATATTAAATTGGAAAACTTACTTTGGAAAATTTCCATTAAATCTTGATTAAAAGATTTATAAATTCCAAATCGTATCCTCATTGTTAATTAGGTTAAAGAACAAATGTTATTCAAAACACAGTTCATGATAAATCCAAAAATCCAATTTTAATTTAATTCCAATTAAATATAATTTATTTAGTAAACTTCTCTAAATCTTAACTAAAAGATTTATTCTTTTCTCAACTGGGTTTAGGAATAGTGTTAATAAAGACACCATTCACAACAAACTCAAAATCTAATTTGATATCAAATACAAGGCTCTAAATAGGAATTATATCGGCTAATATTCAATATTAAATTATGAAACCAACAAATATCATTTTGGGAATAACAATATATATATATATATATATAATCCAAATTCCTCAACAATATCTGTATAATTACAGAATCCAATATCAAAATATTCTAAAGATTATTTCCATTCAAATCTATTTCAATTTATTCGTTGGAAAATTCTGGTTATTGAAAAGCTCCTTTTCAATCCAATTTATTATTTCTAAAAATAATTGGATTATTATTCCAGTTATTATCAAGTTCAATTCGATAAAAATATATTTTTATCTTTTCAAACTTGGAATTCTTAAATCCAAAATCTTTCTTAATCATTTATTATGATTTTACACAATTTTTCCATATTTTTAATAATTTTTATAAGGCCCTTACAGTTGGTTTCCAATAATGGCCACAAAACTGCATACATGGCGACCTTTTCAGAAATTGATTTGGATATAATTTGAAATCCAACCATTCAAATTTAAATCTCCTATATTTATTGGAAAGATCTTTTTGTTATGAACCCAACGGTTCCAGTTTTAGAAGAATTCGACGGTTGGAACCCCATTACATCAGTTTGAAGTCAATGGTCAAAATCCGCAAAAGGACGCTGCGCGGCGCGTTCTATTCAGGCCATTTAATATACATATTATATATTTTATATATTTCATCGATTTTCATTTAAAACATATTTTATAAATTCATTTCAAAACGATTTCAACTTCATTTCAATTTTAAATCAAAATTGAATATTCCATATCATTATAATATTAAAATGATAATATTTTCAAAATATCAGATTTTCAAATCCATTTCCTTTTTGTATTCATTATCAAATAAATAAAAACGATCGATAAACCCGTTCGGGTTAAAATGGCGTTTCTATACTTAACCCAACTTCATATATTTTTGTATATTTTCATGTCCATCCAAAATCGAACACCAAAATCATATTTTGATTATTCATTGAATATTATTTTAAAGTATTTGTTATTTCTGAATCAGAATGTGACTCGATCAATTACCATATAATTTCAAATATATGGATTTCATACATCACACATATTCAACAATTATGATAAATAATCATCAAACAATCAATTCACATCCAGAGTGCAATTTACAACTGTATAAGCATTATATAATTAAATAACGCTTATCACAGTCTGTCAATCAATCGATTGACATACAACTAAATATTGGGATGAGTGTATGTCAAATATCACCCAATAGCCGTGTGGAGTTTTCAAGCAGCAAAAGTCTATTTAAAGAAATCATTATTTAATAAATTTAACCAGTTCTAATTCAATTTAAATTATTTGTCTAATTAGCCAATTTTCACTGTTTAAATTATAAATGGATATTTATAATTTAATTTCAACTACCACATTAATGTTATTATTATTTTCAATATATCAAACATTTCAGCATCTCAATCAAAACACAATACAATCAATTAAATCGTCCGTGGTTCGTGGACGAGGAGGTGAGCTAACAAGCACCGTATAAAATTTATAATGATAAAACTGATAAAAATCTACATTGGCAATTCTATATATTTTTATACATGAATACAATAACATGATAAAATAATTTTGAGTGAGAAGGAGTTCTCACTTTGATCGGTTTCAGAAATCAATAAAATAATTATTTTAATCAAATTAAATAGGATGTTTAATTTGGCCACAAAAATCAACTAGCTCCAAATGTGTTCCAGTCAGCTTCAAAATGCAGTACACGCTGTCACGATCCTGATGGTTCCTGTTTCATTGGATTTCGACATCGTATGAGAAAGTTATGTGAATTTATACGTTAATTACATTATTTAAATAATTAATAAAGTAATTAATTATCTCTTCCCTAATTACTCAGAAAACACGTCGAACCCACTACCAAAACTGTGACGACCCGAACTTCCCCGTGAAGGAAAGCACAGATAGAATTGAGGACAAGACAAAATAGAACGCAAACGGAAGAACATTTCATTGTTATTACAACAATTCCATCAGATTACAAGAATATACAGAGTATAAATGAATAAATTACATTCAACAAATATCAGAGATTGAAATTACATTTAAATACATCGCAGCGGAAAATAATACAAAAGCACAACTAGAAGTAATGCACGGATACAGAGCTTTCCGAGCATCGTTCCAGCTGTAAATCATGATCCTGTGAATATAAATCTGCAAAACCAAAACTACTAGCTGCCAATGTAGAAAATAGGGGCACCCAGAGTTTAGGTTAAAACAATAAACTCTAGGTCAGTCATGTGACTGGTGTGAGAACTAAAACAGTTATAAATCTTTATTTTAAAGTTCAGTATATCAAGGGACCACGCCGTATAACACGGAACGGGTTTTCTCCCAAGAATACCAGTGCATAAAACAAAAAGCGCAATGCTAAATAAAGAAAAATGAAGCTATTATAAGACCCAGGTCCCATCACACAATGCAACGCAAGCCGGAGGATAGGGTTTTTACCTTATAATAGCCAAAGCATACTTGATACATTAAAAACACATTATTTTGATACTATTATAAGTGTATAGTGTCAGAACAATTTCAATAATAAATATCAATCATAGGCGGTATGAGTACCCCATCCCACTATGTCGCCATACTAGGCTTTACAAATAAAACTGAAATATACGTATTGGAAATTGGATTTTCGTCATGAGTCGAGGCAAGGGGCAAGCTCCTCTCCGATTCGAGGCACTCTAGCAATGCCTCAGGACCCCACTCTGATCCTTTGGAACCTCCAAGGTCGGTCCTCTCTTACTTTTGAGGATTAATTATTCCTGAACACACATTTCCCGGTCCTTACAGACCTATATCCGAGGCGCCTCGTATCCAACAACCACACAGGTGAAAAGTATATAAATGTCAGGTGTGACGGCCTGGAATTTCGCTCGATCTGAATCAGTCGTTAAACCGATCTAGACCGTTCGAAACCCCTGATCGTTGAGAACAGGACAAATCAGAATCCACACAGAAGAACATTTCATTATTATTACAACAATTCCATCAGATACAAGAATATACAGAGTATAAATGAATAAATTACATTCGATAAATATCAGAGATTACAATAAATTACATAGCAGCGGAAAAATAATATAAAGCACAACTGAAGGTGATATACGGATACAGAGCTTTCCGGATATCATTCCAGCTGTAAACCAGGATCCTGTGAATATAAATCTGCAAAACCAAAACTACTAGCTGCCCGTGCGGAAAATAGGGGCACCCAGAGTTTAGGTTAAAACAATAAACTCCAGGTCAGTCATGGGACTGGTGTGAGAACTAAAACAGTTATTAATCTTTATTTTCAAAGTTAGGTAAATCAAGGTACCACGCCGTATAACACGGAACGGGTTTCCTCCCAAGAATACCAGTGCATAAAACAACAGCGCAATGCTAAATAAAGAAAAATGAAGCTGTTATAAGACCCAGGTCCTATCACACAATGCAACGCAAGCCGGGGGATAGGGTTTTCCCTTGTAACAGCCAAAGCATGCTTGATACATTTAAAACGAATCATTTGATACTATAATAAGTGTATAGTGTCAAAACATTTCAATCATAAATATAAATCATAGGCGGCATAGCTACCATCTACTATGTCGCCATACTAGTTCTACAATTAAAGCCGAATTACACGTATTGGAAATTGGATTCCGTCATGAGTCGAGGCAAGGGGCAAGATCCTCTCCGCGCTCAAGACATTCTAGCAAATGCCTCGGGGCTACACACTCTGGGCAACCCCTGGATGCTTCAGGGCCGGTCCTCACTTACGTTAGAGGATTATTTATTCCTGAACACTCGTTTCCCGGTCCTTACAGACCTATAATCGAGGCGCCTCATTCCAACAACCACAAAGGTGAAAAGTATATAAATGTCAGGGCTGGTAAGTCACTGACACCACCAAAGCTAGAAAGAAACATCGTGCTCTCCCTGCAGTCCGTATCCCGTTTTTAACTCATACCGAGGTATGAGGCTCGCGAATTCACGTTATACACAAAGCTGCCACGTAGGCATGCTTTGATCATCAACCACAAGACTTTGCTTTTCAACAGAAGCCTTGGTCATTGCATTTTAGCGTGCCACACAGGCAATTCATGTTATGCGACTGATGTCCATCGATATACAACCTCTGAGCTCGTACGTCTCAGAGAAGGGCGTTAAGCAAAAGAATAAATTCTCCGCCGCCAAACAGATGTATATTTAATAGAAATCAATCAACACAGAATAAAATCCAATGTCAGACATACAATCCATTTACAAGTCCGTTCTGGGTCTGAACGAAACCGGAGGCACTTTCCTCGCATATCCATCCATCTCCAAGTACGTCTGGACGACCACCAACTATTTCCATCCTCTTGGGTGTACAGCCCAATCAGGATCGTCAGTAATTACCCAAACGATGTGAAGACTTCCGGTCTTCGACCACTGTCTTCGTCTTTGACTTATCGTCGAATCGGTTATTCAGAATGGGTATGAACCCGGCCTTTCCGAACAACCCGCGTATATTAAAAACAAATGTTACACAAACACAACATACGCCTCATTCCAATTCATTAGTCACTAACCGCAAATTAGCAAGAGAACAATTTCCCAAAAATTAACCCCGAAGGCCGAAACCAACATCAGATCAATACCCAGGAAACCATTCTTCTTAACCAACCTACAGCTAGTTTCTAAATTCCACATTCTTAGGGAAAGGTTCCCATTAATTTTATCCAAGATAAATTCTTTAAAATTTATCCTGTAATCTTCCTTTGGATGTCGTTTCAAACCAAATTATGGTTTTCTAAACTAGTCGAGATTAGCGAACCGTAACGAAGTAATTATATATTTTATTTCCCAATCCCAAGCTATTCATCCCATGAAGCAAAACTGGTAATACTCCATATCTAACACCACAGTGTTGTCGGTAAAATTAATTACCATCTCACGTTCAAATCTAATTAAAGATTTAACTATCGCTTTGGAGCAAAACTGGTGATACTCCATCCTCACTTATTTATCAAATTTAATAATTTAGATTATCAATTCGAATTTCAATCTGATTGCAGATTCATTAAAACTCCTTTTACTGGGTTAAAGAACTAGGTGTTATTTAAAACACAGTTCACGACAAACCCAAATCACATTCTATTTGTTATCGGGTTAAAGAACTAGTGTTATTTAAAACACTGTTCACGATAAACCCATTTCAAATTCAATCAAATATATTAGAAATTCTGATTATTTAAAACCCCTTTTTAAATCTAATTTATTTATTTAAAAATAATCGGGTTTTAAATTTAGTTCAAAACTAGTTCATTTCGATAAAAATCCATTTTTATCTTTTCAAATATGGAGTTTTTCACCCAATTTCTCCCAAATCATTTCTTATGATTTTACACAAATTATTACTATTTTTAATAATTTTATCAAGGTCCGTACAGTCGATTTCCATCAACGGCCATCGAACTGCACTTACAACGACCTTTTTCAAATTTGATTTGGACGTATCTCCAAATCCAACAGTTAGATTTCAAATTTCTAATATTCGTTAGAAAGCTCTTTTCGATACGAGCCCAACGGTTCCGGTTTTAGGAGAATCCGACGGTCGGATCTCCCGTAATGTCCGTTTGAAATAAATGGTCGACATTCGTGAACTGCCGCGGCGCGGCGCGTTCTATTCAGGCCATTATATTATATATATAATATATATAATATATATTTCGTCGATTACTAATTAAAAACGAATTATATGAATAGTTTTGAATTCGTTTCAAAAACAATTTCAACTTCCATTTCAATTCAAAGCAAAATTGAATTCTTCTTTATAAATTCGTTTTAAAATTCATTTCTATTCAGTTCAAATTTCAATTCAATTTGAATTCATTTCAATTCGCTTTCAATTCAATTTGAACTCGTTTTTAATTCAATTCAATTTCAAAGTCGTTTGCTATTCGATTCAATTCAAATTGGTTTCAAAGTCGTTTTCTATTCGATTCAATTCAAATTGGTTTTCTATTCGAATCAAATTCGTTATATATTCAATTGAAATCAAATTCGTTTTCTATTCAATTCATTTCGAAATCGTTATATATTCAATTCATTTCGAAATCATTTTATATTCAATTCATTTCGAAATCGTTATATACTTAATTCATTTCGAAATCGTTATATATTCAATTCATTTCGAAATCGTTATATATTCAATTCATTTCGAAATTGTTATATATTCAATTCATTTCGAAATCATTATATATTCAATTCATTTCGAAATCGTTATATATTCAATTCATTTCGAAATCGTTATATATTCAATTCATTTCGAAATCGTTATATATTCAATTCATTTCGAAATCGTTATATATTCAATTCATTTCGAAATCGCTATATATTCAATTCAAAATGAATAAAATTTATATAAATATCGTTCACGTCCAAATGGCATCAATCTAATCAACACGGCTTCATATACTTCTATTTTCAAATATTCTATTTCAAATATTTCCTTTTTAAACATTTCTATTTCAAATATTTCGTTTCAAATATTTCTATTTCAAATATTTCGTTTCAAATATTTCTATTTCAAATATTTCGTTTCAAATATTTCTATTTCAAATATTTCTATTATTAAAATATTTCGTTTCAAATATTTCTATTTCAAATATTTCTATTATTAAAATATTTCGTTTCAAATATTTCTATTTCAAATATTTCTATTATTAAAATATTTCGTTTCAAATATTTCTATTTCAAATATTTCGTTTCAAATATTTCTATTTCAAATATTTCGTTTCAAATATTTCTATTTCAAATATTTCGTTTCAAATATTTCTATTTCAAATATTTCGTTTCAAATATTTCTATTTCAAATATTTCTATTATTAAAATATTTCATTTCAAATATTTCTATTTCAAATATTTCGTTTCAAATATTTCTATTTCAAATATTTCGTTTCAAATATTTCTATTTCAAATATTTCTATTATTAAAATATTTCGTTCAACACATGACTAATCTCAACGGATGAGTACAGTCAACACATGAACCTTTATTTTATATTGATAAAGAAGTAAATTTTATTATTAAAATATTTCGTTCAACACATGACTAATCTCAACGGATGAGTACAGTCAACACATGAACCTTTATTTTATATTGATAAAGAAGTAAATTTTATTATTAAAATATTTCGTTCAACACATGACTAATCTCAACGGATGAGTACAGTCAACACATGAACCTTTATTTTATATTGATAAAGAATTAAATTTTATTATTAAAATATTTCGTTCAACACATGACTAATCTCAACGGATGAGTACAGTCAACACATGAACCTTTATTTTATATTGTTCTTTATCTTCTAAATTGGAATGAGGCCCAATCAATCACCATATAATATTAATTATATGGATTTTCATACATCACACGTATATAATAGCATTGAAAAATAATCAACCATCAACCAAAGTGCACTACAATGTATAAGCATCAAATATAGATATCTAACGCTTATAACAGCCTGTCAATCGATCGATCGACATATTAAATAAATCAGGATGAGTGAACCTCAATTTTCATCCCAACACCCGTGTGGGGTTTCAAACAATCAACCAAAGATTTTATTTGTGCAGTTGGGCGATGTGTGAAATTTATCGTCCCAATCAATGTCAGTCAAATCAGTGTACATAAACAAACCGTCCGGTTTGTAAATGAATATTTTATTTTATTCACTTCACGTTAAAAATTATATTTTTAACGATAAAACATTTTATTTCAACATATGAATTTCTATTCAGTTCATTTATTCAATAAAATGATATTTTTATTTTTCTAACTTATTTTAGGAAATTTCGGCGGCATAACGGCACGATACTAGAAACGGGATGAGGTCTAGCCTTATCCCTGGTCTAGTGAAGGCCCACACCATTCACACATCAATCAAATTCACCAAACAACCAAACTCAAATCAAATCATCTAACTAATTTATGCAACCAAACAAACAAGTCCATGGTCTGTGGACGGTTGTGTCGGGTGCTACTAAGCACCGTCTGCATCCTAGTATATATATATATATATATATATTACTAGAAAAAGAATTTGAAGAGTGAGAAGTTCTCACCGAAAGCTATCCAACTATCTCGACTCTTCTTTTGCAGAAACCTTCGTTGTTCTCGCCCTTTTGTTATCTTCGTTGCCCGTATTCTCTACATATGTAAAAATCGAATTTTTACTATGTTATTCAATATATAAAAATCATATTTTTACTACGATGTTCATATAGTAAAGATTATATTTTTATCATGCCATTCTTCATATAAAGATTTCGCCTTTTCAAATATATAATTTTCGCCTTTTCAAATATATAATTTTCGCCTTTTCAAATATATAATTTTCGCCTTTTCAAATATATAATTTTCGCCTTTTCAAATTTTATAAATCCGAACTTTTAGATATTGAAAATCCGGACTTCACGAAAGCAAAAATCCTATTTTTCTCTCTAAAAATATACTTTTTCCTATTTGAGCAAAAAACATATTTCTACATCTTCTATATAGTAAAGATTATATTTTTATTACCTTAAAAATATAAAGATCATATTTTTACTTCTTCTTCTACATATATGTAAAGATCGAGTTTTTATTATGATGTTTAACACATAAAGGTCGCATTTTTTCTATGCCATATGCAAATTAAAAATTCACATTTTTAAAATAAACTATCATATGTAAAAATTGGTTTTAAAAATCGAAAATTACCTTTCATCGCTGAGAGGAGGGGGTTTTACTGTCGAAGGTTCGGGACTGGGGGGGTTCTTCTCGTGGAGGTCGAAGGAGGAGGATGCGGTTTGGGGGGGGGGGGCTGTCGCCATGCGGCGGGGAGCTGTGGGAGGAGGGCGGCTTCGATTTCCGATGGGGGGGGGGTCTGCGACGCAGCCGAGGAAGAGAAGGGGAGGAGGAAGAAGAAGGGAGGACGGCACAGCAGGGGGGTCTCGCCGAGGTGGCGCGGTGGTCTCGGGGAGGGCGGCGGCTGCTAGGTCATCGCGATTTTTTTTCTTTTTTTTAATTTTCTTTCTGAAATATGAAATCGGGGGGGGGCCAGAACGGGTTAAAAGGGGGAGGAGAAGATATTATTATTATTTTTATTTAATTTCAATATAATATTCACATAAAGTAACTTTTTCTATCGACCTCGAAACGAAGCCCACCGCCTGTCGTCCATAGCTAATTACCCCCATTCTGAACACAATGGGATATGTATCGTAGGTTGATTCGGATGTTACGATCAGTTTCCGTTGAATTTACATTTAAATCGCTATATTGAATTTTAAACGTACATTTCAAATTACCGGGGTCGCATATGAACTTTAAAAATTCCAGAAAAATATTTTCTAGCTTCGTATTGACGATACGGTCCTAACAAAACTAGTTTCATCGAATTCTGAGACCGTTGGAAAAATGGCCAATTTCCAGTCGATTAAAATCAACTAAAACTGGTCAAACGCGTTTTCCTTTGCCACGCACACATATTGATTCGAAAAATTATGAAATTTGGAATCTAGCAATAATTTGACGTCACGGACCCAACAAAAGTGGTTTCGTCGAAATCCGAGGTCGTTTGCAAAATTCCCATTTTTAAGGGCCTGAATTCCATAGCGACTATTCAGAATTTTCAACTGGACATATCTTTTGATTCCCGCTATGAAATCTTGATTTGTTGGATTCGTTGGAAAGATATTATCAAATTGATCCTAATGTTTTTTGTTTCACTAAAATCCGGATTGTTTTGCACCCGGTACATTCAATTGAAGTTTGAAATCGAATTATCGAGCTACCGCGCCATTTTCAATTCTATTTATAATTATATATAAATATTTATATTCTAACGACGACGTATATAATATATACGTTCTAATTATATTCAAAATAAATTTTCTCGTTGATATTATTTAAAATAATCTATTTTAAATATTCAAAATTCGCTAAAATTGCCAAAATAAAAATTTTAAACTGGTTCAGAATTTCCGGGTTATTACAATCTCCCCCACTTAAAACATTTCGTCCCCGAAAAGGAACAAAGTCAAAAGTGGTTTGATTATCAATTCTATGTTCGATCTGACTTCCATTCTCCAACTTTTCAGTTTCTGAGAATTTTCAAATTTTCAAAAATTTGGCTAACACCCTAAATTTTCGAAAAATTTCGCCATAACCTCCCCTGCACCGGGAGCATCGGGAAATTTCAAATAGCTTCCCCGGTCCTTCTAATCTCAAAAAGAAAAAGAAAAAGCCAAGCGGCTAGCCAATAGGCTCATAAAATCATCATCACCCAAACAAAATAGTAAATTATATAGCAAACATGTACCTATTTGTCGGGCAAACAAATTTTATTCTTCGGCTCTAGCCTCCTTGGTATGACCTGTTCAATGTAAGTATATGTATATGCAAGCAAATGCGACCAATTTTCAATACAATCCAATATTTGATGCAATTAGGCATAATGGTTCAAAATTAGCAAACAAATAAACAAACAACACAAACATCAATCAATTAGTGGATTAATGTTTCAAATTTAAAATTTTGATATCTATATATAAAGAAAATCATGTTTTTGATGCCAATTCACAACAATGTGTTTTAACTATATAAGTTTTGGTTCACACACCAGTCTAATGGAAATATATAGAAAATCACACCTTCGAAACACGAACATAAAGATTGATGATGCGATCACTATCATCAATATCATCTCCGGGCGACTAGAGTGTAACCCTATATCTATCCAGTATATTAAAACTTCGAATATACGTTCATGACGCGTATATACAAAACCTTTATATATTGGATTGTCCATATTCAATACAAATAAAATATTCAAATACGTATAAAATGATTTAAATTTTCAGAACAAAATTGTTTTCATTTGAAAAATATACTCTTCACACCCGTTCTAGGATACTACTGATCCTATCTCTAACGAGTCATTCTAATTGGATATTACTAATCCAATATCTGATGAATTCTTTCGTATGGTTCTAATGTGTCTTGTTCTCGAGCTCTGTGAACCAAAGCTCTGATACAAAATGTGACGGCCTGGAATTTCGCTCGATCTGAATCAGTCGTTAAACCGATCTA
This sequence comes from Allium sativum, assembly GCA_030737875.1. NCBI lineage: Eukaryota > Viridiplantae > Streptophyta > Magnoliopsida > Asparagales > Amaryllidaceae > Allium > Allium sativum. Next base: position 56,058,425 of record CM060918.1, read on the forward strand.
GACCGTTCGAAACCCCTGATCGTTGAGAACAGGACAAATCAGAATCCACACAGAAGAACATTTCATTGTTATTACAACAATTCCATCAGATACAAGAATATACAGAGTATAAATGAATAAATTACATTCGATAAATATCAGAGATTACAATAAATTACATAGCAGCGGAAAAATAATATAAAGCACAACTGAAGGTGATATACGGATACAGAGCTTTCCGGATATCATTCCAGCTGTAAACCAGGATCCTGTGAATATAAATCTGCAAAACCAAAACTACTAGCTGCCCGTGCGGAAAATAGGGGCACCCAGAGTTTAGGTTAAAACAATAAACTCCAGGTCAGTCATGGGACTGGTGTGAGAACTAAAACAGTTATTAATCTTTATTTTCAAAGTTAGGTAAATCAAGGGACTACGCCGTATAACACGGAACGGGTTTCCTCCCAAGAATACCAGTGCATAAAACAACAGCGCAATGCTAAATAAAGAAAAATGAAGCTGTTATAAGACCCAGGTCCTATCACACAATGCAACGCAAGCCGAGGGATAGAGTTTTCCCTTATAACAGCCAAAGCATGCTTGATACGTTTAAAACAAATCATTTGATACTATAATAAATGTATAGTGTCAAAACATTTCAATCATAAATATAATCATAGGCGGCATAGCTACCATCTACTATGTCGCCATACTAGTTCTACAATTAAAGCCGAATTACACGTATTGGAAATTGGATTCCGTCATGAGTCGAGGCAAGGGGCAAGCTCCTCTCCGCGCTCGAGACACTCTAGCAAATGCCTCGGGGTTACACAATCTGGGCAACCCCTGGATGCTCAGGGCCGGTCCTCACTTACGTTAGAGGATTATTTATTCCTGAACACACGTTTCCCGGTCCTTACAGACCTATAATCGAGGCGCCTCATTCCAACAACCACAAAGGTGAAAAGTATATAAATGTCAGGGCTGGTAAGTCACTGACACATTTTTCGAACGGTCTAGATCGGTTTAACGACTAATTCAGATCGAGCGAAATTCCAGGCCGTCACATCAGGGTTGGTAGGTCACTGACACCACCCTAGCTAGAAAGAAACGTCATGCACTCCTTGGGTCCGTATCCCGTTTTTGACTCATACCGAGGTGTGAGGCTCGCGAATTCACGTTATACACAAAGGTACGCCACACAGGCCGTGCTTTGATCATCAACCACAAGACTTTGCTTTTCAACAGAAGCCTTGATCAATTGCCACTTACGCGTGCCACACTGGCAATTCACTCCATGCGACGGATGTCCATTGATATACAACCTCTGAGCTCGTACGTCTCAGAGAAGGGCATTAAGCAAGAGAATAAATTCTCCGCCGCCAAACAGATGTATATTTAATAGAGATCAATCAACACAGAATAAAATCCAATGTCAGACACACAATTCATTTACAAGTTCGTTCTGGGTCTGAACGAAACCGGAGGCACTTTCTTCGCATATCCATCCATCTCCAAGTATGTCTGGACGATCACCAACTGTTTCCCTCATCTTGGGTGTACAGCCCAATCAAGATCATCAGTAATCACCCAAACGATGTGAAGACTTCTGGTCTTCGACCACCGTCTTCATCTTCGACTTATCGCCGAATCGGTTATTCAGAATGGGTATAACCCGGCCTTTCTGAATAACCCACGTGTATAATAAACAAATGTTACAAAAACACAACGAACGCCTCAGTCCAATTCAGAATATTCTTTTATTCACAAAATTACATTCTTAGGGAAAGGTTCCCATTAATTTTATCCAAGATAAATTCTTCTAAATTTATTCTTTAATCTTCCTTTGGATATCATGTCAAACCAAATTATGGTTTTCCAAACTAGTCGGGATTAGCGAACCACACCGAAATAATTATTTATTTTATTTCCCAATCCCAACCTATTCATCCCCTAGAGCAAAACTGGTAATACTCCATATCTAACACCATAGTATTATCGGTAAAATTAATTACCATTTCACGTTCAAATCTAATTAAAGATTTAACTATCGCTTTGGAGCAAAACTGATGGTACTCCATTCTCGATCACCTTTCAGATTTGATAATTTATATTATCAATTCACGTTTCAATCTAATTAAAGATTTATTAAAACTCCACTTAGTTTTAATCTTCTTAAAAATCAATATCCTATCTTTAACTGGGTTAAAGAACCAATGCCATCTAAAACACGGTTCACGACAAACCCAAATCACATTCTATTGTTAATCGGGTTAAAGAACAGGTGTTATTCAAAACACCGCTCACGATAAACCCAAAAACCAATTCAAATTCAATTCCAATTAAATATTATTTAATCATACACTTCATTAAATCTAAATAGAAAGATTTAATCTTTTCTTCTATTAGGCTGAAGAACAGTGTTAATGAAGACACCATTCACGACAAACCCAAATCACATTTTGATATTAAATACAAGGCTCTGAATAGAAAATATACCGGCTTATATTCAATATCAAATCCTAAAATGTAATAACCCGGAAATTCTGGGCCAGTTTAAAATTTTATTTTGGCAATTTTAGCGAATTTTGAATATTTAAAATGAATTATTTTAAATAATATGGACGAAAAATTTATCTTGAATATAATTAGAACGTATATATTATATACGCCGTCGTTAGAATATAAATAATTATATATAATTATAAATAGAATTGAAAATGGCGCGGTAGTTCGATAATTCGATTTCAAACTTCAATTAAATGTACCGGGTGCAAAATAATCCGGATTTTAGTAAACCAAAAATAATAGAACCTAATTGAGAATATCTTTCCAACGAATCCGACAAATGGAAATTTGATAGCAGGGATCAAAAGATATGTCCAGTTGAAAATTCTGAACAGTCGCTATGGAATTCAGGCCCTCAAAAATGGAAATTTTGCAAACGACCTCGGATTTCGACGAAACCACTTTTGTTGGGTCCGTGATGTCATGTTATTGCTAGATTCCAAATTTCATAATTTTTCGAATCAATATGTCAGTGTGGCAAAGGAAAACGCGTTTGACCAGTATCAGTTGATTTTAATCGACTGGAAAATGGCCATTTTTCCAACGGTCTCAGAATTCGACGAAACTAGTTTTGTTAGGACCGTATTGTCAATACGAAGCTAGAAAATATTTTTCAGGAATTTTTCTAGTTAGTATGTGACCCCGGTAATTTGAAATGTACGTTTAAAATTCAATATAGCGATTTAAATGTAAATTCAACGGAAACTGATCAGAACGATCAAATCAGCTTGCGATACATATCCCATTGTGTTCGTAATGGGGGTAAAACGATATGGACGACAGGCGGTGGACCTCGTTTAGAGGTCGTATGTAAAAGTCAACCTTTTTATAATTAAAATAAATTAAAAATTAAATCCTCTATCCTCTCCTCCTATTTCTCTCTGCCCCCCCCCCCCCCAAGTTCATTCTTCAGAATCGAAAAAGAAAAAAAAAACAACGAAACCCGTCGTTCGAGACCGCCACCGCTCCTCCAGTCGGAGCGCCACCGCCCTCCGATCTCGCGGCCCCCTTCTCCGCCCTCGTCGATCTCCACCCCCCTCTTCTGCTCGCCTCGAACCCTAAAACCCCCAGTGTCCAAACCCTAAATTGCGCAGCCCCTGCGGCACCGACCGCCGAGCGATCGAGACCCCCCCCCCTCACCACCCCTCCGTCCAGCGCCTCCCTTCTCCCATCGACCGAGTCCCAACCGAAACCCCCCATGGACGAAGACTGCAACCACCGCGAAGGCCCTGAACGCGCCACCACCACCTGCAGACGACCGACGATGGCCAGCCACCCACCTCGCCTGAGAGCGCCGTGATTCCCCTCCCCTTGCGCCTCTCTTCTTCGTTAAACTGTAAGTTTTCGGATTTTTAAACTATGGAAAAATCTGATTTTTATGCTAGGAAAATATATGACTTTTAGTTAGGAAAATATATGATTTTTTAATGGATAAAAATCGGATTTTTAATAGAAAAGATTTGATTTTTCGTATAGAAAAGAATTGATTTTTCGTATAGAAAAGATTTGATTTTTTGTATAGAAAAGACGAGATTTTTAAAATAGAAAAGATGAGATTTTTAATTATAAAAAGATTTGATTTTGTTAGGGAAAAATATGATTTTTGTTTATGTAGAGAATTAAAAATATAATTTTTACAGGATAGGAATATTAAAAATAGCATCTTTATATGAGTAGCAAAATAAAGATGTGATTTTTATAATGATATTTTTGAAAAGGCGAAATCTTTATTTTTCAAAAGGAGAAATCTTTATATGAAGAATAGCGTGATAAAAATATAGTCGTTACTATAGGAGCATCGATGTGAAAATGTAATTTTTATCTATATAGTAGCGGCATAAAAATTCGATTTTCATACATTGAATAACGAAGTCAAAATTCGATTTTTATATATTGAATAACGAAGAAAGAAAAAAATTCGATTTTTATATATGTAGTGGCTACGGGCAATGAAGACGACAAAGAGGCGAGAACGGCGAAGGTTTCTAAATGAAGTGTCGTGAAGTTGTGATAGCTATCGGTGAGAACTTCTCACTCCCCAATTTCTTTTCTAGTTATATATATATATATATATATATATATATATACTAGGATGCAGACGGTGCTTAGTAGCACCCGACACAATCGTCCACAGACCATGGACTTGTTTGTTTGGTTGCATAAATTAGTTTGATGATTTGATTTGAATTTGGTTGTTTGGTGAATTTGATTGATGTGTGAATGGCGTGGGCCTTCACTAGACCGGGGATAAGGCTAGGCCTCGTCCCGTTTCTAGTATCGTGCCGTTATGCCGCCGAAATTTTCTAAAATATGTTAGAAAAATAAAAATATCATTTTTATTGTGCAAATGAACTGAATAGAAATTCATGTGTTGAAATAAAATATTTTGTCGTTTAAAATATAAATTTTACCGTGGAAGTGAATAAAATAAAATATTCATTTACAAACCGAACGGTTTGTTTATGTACACCTATTTGAAGGACATTGATTGGGACGATAAATTTAACACATCGCCCAACTGCACGAATAAAATCTGTGTTTGATTGTTTGAAACCCCACACGGGTATTGGGATGAAATTTGAAGTTCACTCATCCTGATTGATTAAATATGTCGATCGATAGATTGACAGGCTGTTATAAGCGTTAGATATCTATATTTGATGCTTATACGGTGTAGTGCACTTTGGTTGATGGTTGATTATTTTTCGATGCTATTATATACGTGTGATGTATGAAAATCCATATAATTAAAATTATATGGTGATTGATTAGGCCTCATTCCAATTTAGAAAATAAAGAATATTATAACATAAAAGTTCATGTGTTGACAGTACTCATTCGTTGAGATTAGTCATGTGTTGAACGAAATATTTTAATAATAAAATTTGCATCTTTATCAATATAAAATAAAGGTTCATGTGTTGACTGTACTCATCCGTTGAGATTAGTCATGTGTTGAACGAAATAATTTAACAAAAATTGTCACACGTGGACATTACTCATTCGTTGAGATTAGTCGTGTGTTGACAAAAATAAATATTCATTTGTTGAATAGAATATTTGAAAATAGAAATATATGAAGCCGTGTTGGTTAGATTGACACCATTTTGACGTGAACGATATTTATATCGATTTTATTCATTTTAAAATGCATATTGAAAAGTGATTTCGAAAACGCATATTTTGAAACGATTTCGAAATGAATGGAATATATAATGAATTCGAAATGAATGGAATATATAACGATTTCGAAATGAATTGAATATATAACGATTTCGAAATGAATTGAATATATAACGATTTCGAAATGAATTGAATATATAACGATTTTGAAATGAATTGAATATATAATGATTTCGAAATGAATTGAATATATAACGATTTCGAAATGAATTGAATATATAATGAATTCGAATTGAATGGAAAACGAATTTTATTTCAATTGAATAGAAAACGAAACGAATTTGAATTGAATTGAATATAAAACGAATTTGAATTGAATTGAATATGAAACCAAATCGAATTGAATTGAAAACGAATTCGAATTGAATTGGAAACAAATTGAAATGAATTCAAATTGAATTGAAATTTGAATTGAATAGAAATGAATTTTAAACGAATTTATAAAGAAGAGTTCAATTTTGATTTGAATTGAAATGAAGTTGAAATTGCTTTTGAAACGAATTTAAAACTATTTATATAATTCGTTTTAAATAGAAATCGACGAAATATATATTATATATATTATATATATAATATAATGGCCCGAATAGAACGCGCCGCACCGCGACAGTTCGTGAATTTCGACCATTTATTTCAAACGGACATTACGGGAGATCCGACCGTCGGATTCTCCTAAAACCAGAACCGTTGGGTTCGTATCGAAAAGAGCTTTCTAACGAATATTAGAAATTCAAAATCTAACGGTTGGATTTGGAGATACATCCAAATCAAATTTGGAAAAGGTCACTGTAAGTGCAGTTCGATGGCCGTTGTTGGAAATCGACTGTACGGGCCTGGATAAAATTATTAAAAATAGTAATAATTTGTGTAAAATCATAAGAAATGATTTAGAAAGAATTGGGATGAAAAAACTCCATATTTGAAAAGATAAAAATAGATTTTTTATCGAAATAAACTAGTTTTGAACTAGAATTATAATTCTTTTTATTTTTAAGCAAATAAATTGAATTTGAAAAGGGTTTTAAAAATAACCAGAATTTCCAATGATTGCATTGGAGTGGATTTGAATCGAAATTGTCTTCGGAATATTTCGATGTTGGAATTCGTGATTATACGGATGTTGTTATGGAAATTTGAAAGATATATATTTATATCGTTATTTCCAATATGACATTTGTTAGTCGTAGAATTTGATGTTGAATATAAGCCGATATATTTTCTATTCAGAGCCTTGTATTGAATATCAAATGTGATTTGGGTTTGTCGTGAATGGTGTCTTCATTAACACTGTTCTTGAACCCAGTTGAGAAAAGATTAAATCTTTTTATTTGGATTTAATGAAGTGTACCAATTAAATGATATTTAATTGGAATTGAATTGATATTGATTTTTGGGTTTATCGTGGACAGTGTTTTAAATAACATTCGTTCTTTAATCCGATAATTAATGGAATGTGACTTTGGGTTTATCGTGAACCGTGTTTTAAATGACACGGATTCTTTAACCCAGTTAACGATTAAAACAAAGTGGAGTTTTAATGAATCTTTAATTAGATTGAAATAATCGAGAATGGAGTATCACCAGTTTTACTCCAGGCGATAGTTAAATCTTTAATTAGATTTGAACGTGAAATGGTAATTGAATTTACCGATAACACCGTGGTGTTAGGTATGAAGTATTACCAGTTTTACTTCATGGGATGAATAGGTTGGGATTGGGAAATTAAAACAAATGATTACATCGGTAAGGTTCGTTAATCCCGACTAGCTGAATCGAAATTCAAAAGAAGATTAAAGAATAAATTTTAATAATTTATCTTGGATAAAATTAATGGGAACCTTTCCCTATGAATATGAAATTTAGAAACAAACTATCGGTTAGCCAAGTAGAATGGTTTTCTGGATATTGATCTGATGTTGGTTTCGGCCTTCGGGGTTGATATTTGGGGAATTATTCTCTTGATTAATTTACGGTTAGTGACCAATGAATTGGAATGAGGCGTATGTTGTGTTTGTGTAACACTTATTTAAAATAACACGCGAGCTATTCGGAAAGACTGGGTTTATCCCATTCTGAATAACTGATACGACGATAAGTCGAAGATGAAGATGGTGGTCGAAGACCAGAAGTCTTCACGTCGTTTGGGTGATTACTGATGATCTTGATTGGGCTGTACACCCAAGAAGATGGAAACAGTTGGTGATCGTCCAGACGTACTTGGAGATCGATGGATATGCGGGGTACTAGGTGCCTCCGGTTTCGTTCAGACCCAGAACGGACATGTAAATGGACGGTGTGTCTGACATTGGATTTTAGTCCGTGTGATTTATCTCTATTAAATGTATATCTGTTTGGCGGCGAAGAATTTATTCTCTTTCTTAACGCCCATCTCTGAGACGTACGAGCTCAGGGGTTATATATTGATGGATATCAATCGCATGGAGTGAATTGCCTGTGTGGCATGCCTAAGTGGCAAATGATCAAGGCTTCTGTTGAAAAGCAAAGTCTTGTGGTTGATGATCGAAGCACGGCCTTTGTGGCGTAGCTTTGTGTAACGTTCACTTCGCGAGTTTCACACCCGGTATGAACCAAAAACGGGAGACGGACCTCAGGGAGGGCATGCGTTTCTTTCTAGTTAGGAGTGGCGCCAGTGCTTGAACTGGCTGACGAGTTTGACTCATGTGGATGTTGCTTATTATTACTTGCTGAAAAGCGAGGCGCCTCGTGATATCGGTTCGGCCGATGCTTCTGGTCGGCTGACGGGCCAGGCTTACACCCCATAGGGTGGGGAAACGTAGTGTTCAGGGATAATAATCCACATCGGTGGACCGGCCCTAACGATCCAAGGGGCAGTTGCGGCTGTTCCTGAGACACGGGCTAGAGCGTCTCGAATCGGTTGAGGATCTTGCCCCTAGCCTCGGTTCATACCATAAATGATAACCCAACTTCCAATACGACATTTGCGGTTTTAATTGTAGAACTAGTATGGCGACATGATATATGGTACCCATGCCGCCTATGATTAATACTTATGATTTGAAGTTGTTTTATACACTATGCACTTATAATAGTATCAAATGATTTGTTTTAAACGTATCAAGCATTCTTTGGCTGTTATAAGGGAAAACCCTATCCCCCGGCTTGCGTTGCATTGTGTGATAGGACCTGGGTCTTATAACAGCTTCATTTTTCTTTATTTAGCATTGCGCTGTTTGTTTTATGCACTGGTATTCTTGGGAGGAAACCCGTTCCGTGTTATACGGCGTGGTCCCATGATTTACCGAACTTTAAAATAAAGATCAATAACTATTTTAGTTCTCACACCAGTCCCATGACTGACCTGGGGTTTATTGTTTTAACCTAAACTCTGGGTGCCCTTATTTTGACACGGGCAGCTAGTAGTTTTGGTTTTGCAGATTTATATTCACAGGATCCTGGTTTACAGCTGGAACGATATCCGGAAAGCTTTGTATCCGTATATCTCCTTCTAGTTGTGTATTGTATTATTTTCCGCTGCGATGTATTTAAATGTAATTTAAATCTCTGATATTTCTGTGTAATATTTATTTGTTTATACTCTGTATATTCTTGTAATCTGATGCATTGTAGTGATATACAGTGAAATGTTCTTATGTATGCATTCTGTTGTGTGTTGTTCTCAAAGTATCCGCTCTTTCCTTCACGGGAAAGTAACGGGTCCTTACAGTGGTATCGGAGCTTTGGTTTACAGAGCTCGAGAACGAGGCACATTAGAACCATACGAAAGAATTCATCAGATATTGGATTAGCAATATCCAATTAGAATGACTCGTTAGAGATAGGATCAGTAGTATCCTAGAACGAGTGTGAAGAGTATATTTTTCAAATGAAAACAATTTTGTTTTAAAAATTTAAATCGTTTTAAACGTATTTGAATATTTATTTATTTTGAATATGGACAATCTGATATATAAAGATTTTGCATATACGCGTCATGAACGTATATTCGAAGTTTTAATATACCGGGTAGATATAGAACCTCACTCTAGTAGCCCGACAATGTTCTGATGGTGGTTCGAAACATCATCAGCATTTATTTTCGAGTGACGAAGGTGTGATATCTATATATTTCCATTAGACTGGTGTGAGAACCAAAACTTATATATATAGTTAGAACACATTGTTGTGAATTGGCATCAAAAACATGATTTCTGTATAAATATAAAAATTATGAATTTGAAACTCTAATTCACTAATTCATTGATGTTTGTGTTGTTTGTTTATTTGTTTGATAATTTTGAACCATTATGCCTAATAGCATCAAATATTGAATTGTATTGAAAATTGGTCGCATTTGCTTGCATATACATATACTTGCATTGAACAGGTCATAGCAAGGAGGCTAGAGCCGAAGAATAAAATTTGTTTGCTCGACAAATAGGTACATGTTTACTACATAATTTACTGTTTTGTTTGGGTGATGGTGATTTTATGAGCCTATTGGCTAGCCGCTTGGCTTTTTCTTTTTCTTTTTGAGATTAGAAGGACCGGGGAAGCTATTTGAAATTCCTCGATGCTCCCGGTGCAGGGGAGGTTATGGCGAAATTTTTCGAAAATTTAGGGTGTTAGCCAAATTTTTGAAAATTCTCAGAAACTGAAAAGTTGGAGAATAGAAGTCAGATCGAACATGGAATTGATAATCAAACCACTTTCGACTTTTGTTCCTTTTCGGGGACGAAAAGTTTTAAGTGGGGGAGATTGTAATAACCCGGAAATTCTGGGCCAGTTTAAAAATTTTATTTTGGCAATTTTAGCGAATTTTGAATATTTAAAATGAATTATTTTAAATAATATCGACGAAAAATTTATCTTGAATATAATTAGAACGTATATATTATATACGCCGTCGTTAGAATATAAATAATTATATATAATTATAAATAGAATTGAAAATGGCGCGGTAGTTCGATAATTCGATTTCAAACTTCAATTGAATGTACCGGGTGCAAAATAATCCGGATTTTAGTGAAACCAAAAATAATAGAACCTAATTGAGAATATCTTTCCAACGAATCCGACAAATCGAAATTTGATAGCAGGGATCAAAAGATATGTCCAGTTGAAAATTCTGAATAGTCGCTATGGAATTCAGGCCCTCAAAAATGGAAATTTTGCAAACGACATCGGATTTCGATGAAACCACTTTTGTTGGGTCCGTGATGTCATATTATTGCTAGATTCCAAATTTCATAATTTTTCGAATCAATATGTGAGCGTGGCAAAGGAAAATGCGTTTGACCAGTTTCAGTTGATTTTAATCGACTGGAAAATGGCCATTTTTCCAACGGTCTCAGAATTCGACGAAAATAGTTTTGTTAGGACCGTATCGTCAATACGAAGCTAGAAAATATTTTTCAGGAATTTTTCTAGTTAGTATGTGACCCCGGTAATTTGAAATGTACGTTTAAAATTCAATATAGCGATTTAAATGTAAATTCAATGGAAACTAATCAGAACGATCAAATCAGCTTGCGATACATATCCCATTGTGTTCGGAATGGGGGTAAAACGATATGGACGACAGGCGGTGGACCGCGTTTAGAGGTCGTATGTAAAAGTCAACCTTTTTATAATTAAAATAAATTAAAAATTAAATCCTCTCTCCTCTCCCCCTCTTTCTCTCTGCCCCCCCCCCATGTTCATTCTTCAGAATCGAAAAAGAAAAGAAAAGAAAAACAAACAACGAAACCCGTCGTTGGAGACCGCCACCGCTCCTCCAGTCGGAGCGCCACCGCCCTCCGATCTCGCGGCCCCCTTCTCCGCCCTCGTCGTTCTCCACCCCCCTCCTCTGCTCGCCTCGAATCCTAAAACCCCCAGTGTCCAAACCCTAAATCGCGCAGCCCCTGCGGCACCGACCGCCGAGCGATCGAGACCCCCCCTCGCCACCCCTCCGTCCAGCGCCTCCCTTCTCCCATCGACCGAGTCCCAACCGAAACCCCCCCATGGACGAAGACTGCAACCACCGCGAAGGCCCTGAACGTGCCACCACCACCTGCAGACGACCGACGATGGCCAGCCACCCACCTCGCCTGAGAGCGCCGTGATTCCCCTCCCCTTGCGCCTCTCTTCTTCGTTAAACTGTAAGTTTTCGGATTTTTAAACTATGGAAAAATCTGATTTTTATGCTAGGAAAATATATGACTTTTAGTTAGGAAAATATATGATTTTTTAATAGATAAAAATCGGATTTTTAATAGAAAAGATTTGATTTTTCGTATAGAAAAGACGAGATTTTTAAAATAGAAAAGACGAGATTTTTAATTATAAAAAGATTTGATTTTGTTAGGGAAAAATATGATTTTTGTTTATGTAGAGAATTAAAAATATAATTTTTACAGGATAGGAATTTTAAAAATAGCATCTTTATATGAGTAGCAAAATAAAGATGTGATTTTTATAATGATTTTTTTGAAAAGGTGAAATCTTTATTTTTGAAAAGGAGAAATCTTTATATGAAGAATAGCGTGATAAAAATATAGTCGTTACTATAGGAGCATCGATGTGAAAATGTAATTTTTATCTATATAGTAGCGGCATAAAAATTCGATTTTTATACATTGAATAACGAAGTCAAAATTCGATTTTTATATATTGAATAACGAAGAAAAAAATATTCGATTTTTATATATGTAGTGGCTACGGGCAATGAAGACGACAAAGAGGCGAGAACGGCGAAGGTTTCTAAATGAAGTGTCGTGAAGTTGTGATAGCTATCGGTGAGAACTTCTCACTCCCCAATTTCTTTTCTAGTTATATATATATATATATATATATATATACTAGGATGCAGACGATGCTTAGTAGCACCCGACACAATCGTCCACAGACCATGGACTTGTTTGTTTGGTTGCATAAATTAGTTTGATGATTTGATTTGAATTTGGTTGTTTGGTGAATTTGATTGATGTGTGAATGGCGTGGGCCTTCACTAGACCGGGGATAAGGCTAGGCCTCGTCCCGTTTCTAGTATCGTGCCGTTATGCCGCCGAAATTTTCTAAAATATGTTAGAAAAATAAAAATATCATTTTTATTGTGCAAATGAACTGAATAGAAATTCATGTGTTGAAATAAAATATTTTGTCGTTAAAAATATAAATTTTACCGTGGAAGTGAATAAAATAAAATATTCATTTACAAACCGAACGGTTTGTTTATGTACACCTATTTGAAGGACATTGATTGGGACGATAAATTTAACACATCGCCCAACTACATGAATAAAATCTGTGTTTGATTGTTTGAAACCCCACACGGGTGTTGGGATGAAATTTGAAGTTCACTCATCCTGATTGATTAAATATGTCGATCGATAGATTGACAGAATGTTATAAGCGTTAGATATCTATATTTGATGCTTATACGGTGTAGTGCACTTTGGTTGATGGTTGATTATTTTTCAATGCTATTATATACGTGTGATGTATGAAAATCCATATAATTAAAATTATATGGTGATTGATTGGGCCTCATTCCAATTTAGAAAATAAAGAATATTATAACATAAAAGTTCATGTGTTGACAGTACTCATTCGTTGAGATTAGTCATGTGTTGAACGAAATATTTTAATAATAAAATTTGCATCTTTATCAATATAAAATAAAGGTTCATGTGTTGACTGTACTCATCCGTTGAGATTAGTCATGTGTTGAACGAAATAATTTAACAAAAATTGTCACACGTGGACAGTACTCATTCGTTGAGATTAGTCATGTGTTGACAAAAATAAATATTCATTTGTTGAATAGAATATTTGAAAATAGAAATATATGAAGCCGTGTTGGTTAGATTGACGCCATTTTGACGTGAACGATATTTATATCGATTTTATTCATTTTAAAATGCATATTGAAAAGTGATTTTGAAAACGCATATTTTGAAACGATTTCGAAATGAATGGAATATATAATGAATTCGAAATGAATGGAATATATAACGATTTCGAAATGAATTGAATATATAACGATTTCGAAATGAATTGAATATATAACGATTTCGAAATGAATTGAATATATAACGATTTCGAAATGAATTGAATATATAATGAATTCGAATTGAATGGAAAACGAATTTGATTTCAATTGAATAGCAACCGAAACGAATTTGAATTGAATTGAATATAAAACGAATTTGAATTGAATTGAATATGAAACTAATTCGAATTGAATTGAAAACGAATTCGAATTGAATTGGAAACAAATTGAAATGAATTCAAATTGAATTGAAATTTGAATTGAATAGAAATGAATTTTAAAACGAATTTATAAAGAAGAGTTCAATTTTGATTTGAATTGAAATGAAGTTGAAATTGCTTTTGAAACGAATTTAAAACTATTTATATAATTCGTTTTAAATAGAAATCGACGAAATATATATTATATATATTATATATATATAATATAATGGCCCGAATAGAACGCGCCGCGCCGCGGCAGTTCGTGAATTTCGACCATTTATTTCAAACGGACATTACGGGAGATCCGACCGTCGGATTCTCCTAAAACCGGAACCGTTGGGTTCGTATCGAAAAGAGCTTTCTAACGAATATTAGAAATTCAAAATCTAACGGTCGGATTTGGAGATACGTCCAAATCAAATTTGGAAAAGGTCGCTGTAAGTGCAGTTCGATGGCCGTTGTTGGAAATCGACTGTACGGGCCTGGATAAAATTATTAAAAATAGTAATAATTTGTGTAAAATCATAAGAAATGATTTAGAAAGAATTGGGATGAAAAAACTCCATATTTGAAAAGATAAAAATAGATTTTTATTGAAATAAACTAGTTTTGAACTAGAATTATAATTCTATTTATTTTTAAGCAAATAAATTGAATTTGAAAAGGGTTTTAAAAATAACCAGAATTTCCAATGATTGCATTGGAGCGGATTTGAATCGAAATTGTCTTCGGAATATTTCGATGTTGGAATTCGTGATTATACGGATGTTGTTATGGAAATTTGAAAGATATATATTTATATCGTTATTTCCAATACGACATTTGTTAGTCGTAGAATTTGATATTGAATATAAGCCGATATATTTTCTATTCAGAGCCTTGTATTGAATATCAAATGTGATTTGGGTTTGTCGTGAATGGTGTCTTCATTAACACTGTTCTTGAACCCAGTTGAGAAAAGATTAAATCTTTTTATTTGGATTTAATGAAGTGTACCAATTAAATGATATTTAATTGGAATTGAATTGATATTGATTTTTGGGTTTATCGTGGACAGTGTTTTAAATAACATTCGTTCTTTAATCCGATAATTAATGGAATGTGACTTTGGGTTTACCGTGAACCGTGTTTTAAATGACACGGATTCTTTAACCCAGTTAACGATTAAAACTAAGTGGAGTTTTAATGAATCTTTAATTAGATTGAAATAATCGAGAATGGAGTATCACCAGTTTTACTCCAGGCGATAGTTAAATCTTTAATTAGATTTGAACGTGAAATGGTAATTGAATTTACCGATAACACCGTGGTGTTAGGTATGAAGTATTACCAGTTTTACTTCATGGGATGAATAGGTTGGGATTGGGAAATTAAAACAAATGATTACATCGGTAAGGTTCGTTAATCCCGACTAGTTGAATCGAAATTCAAAAGAAGATTAAAGAATAAATTTTAATAATTTATCTTGGATAAAATTAATGGGAACCTTTCCCTATGAATATGAAATTTAGAAACAAACTGTCGGTTAGCCAAGTAGAATGGTTTTCTGGATATTGATCTGATGTTGGTTTCGGCCTTCGGGGTTGATATTTGGGGAATTATTCTCTTGATTAATTTACGGTTAGTGACCAGTGAATTGGAATGAGGCGTATGTTGTGTTTGTGTAACACTTATTTAAAATAACACGCGAGTTATTCGGAAAGACTGGGTTTATCCCATTTTGAATAACTGATACGACGATAAGTCGAAGATAAAGACGGTGGTCGAAGACCAGAAGTCTTCACGTCGTTTGGGTGATTACTGATGATCTTGATTGGGTTGTACACCCAAGAAGATGGAAACAGTTGGTGATCGTCCAGACGTACTTGGAGATCGATGGATATGCCGGGTACTAGGTGCCTCCGGTTTCGTTCAGACCCAGAACGGACTTGTAAATGGACGGTGTGTCTGACATTGGATTTTAGTCCGTGTGATTGATCTCTATTAAATATATATCTTTTTGGCGGCGGAGAATTTATTCTCTTGCTTAACGCCCTTCTCTGAGACGTATGAGCTCAGGGGTTATATATTGATGGATATCAATCGCATGGAGTGAATTGCCTGTGTAGCATGCCTAAGTGGCAAATGATCAAGGCTTCTGTTGAAAAGCAAAGTCTTGTGGTTGACGATCGAAGCACGGCCTTTGTGGCGTAGCTTTGTGTAACGTTCACTTCGCGAGTTTTACACCTGGTATGAACCAAAAACGGGAGACGGACCTCAGGGAGGGCATGCGTTTCTTTCTAGTTAGGAGTGGCGTCAGTGCTTGAACTGACTGACGAGTTTGACTCATGTGGATGTTGCTTATTATTACTTGCTGAAAAGCGAGGCGCCTCGTGATATCGGTTTCGGCCGATGCTTCTAGTCGGCTGACGGGCTAGGCTTACACCCCATAGGGTGGGGAAACGTAGTGTTCAGGGATAATAATCCACATCGGTGGACCGGCCCTGACGATCCAAGGGGCAGTTGCGGCTGTTCCTGAGACACGGGCTAGAGCGTCTCGAATCGGCTGAGGATCTTGCCCCTAGCCTTGGTTCATACCATAAATGATAACCCAACTTCCAATACGACATTTGCGGTTTTAATTGTAGAACTAGTATGGCGACATGATATATGGTACCCATGCCGCCTATGATTAATACTTATGATTTGAAGTTGTTTTATACACTATGCACTTATAATAGTATCAAATGATTTGTTTTAAACGTATCAAGCATTCTTTGGCTGTTATAAAGGAAAACCCTATCCCCCGGCTTGCGTTGCATTGTGTGATAGGACCTGGGTCTTATAACAGCTTCATTTTTCTTTATTTAGCATTGCGCTGTTTGTTTTATGCACTGGTATTCTTGGGAGGAAACCCGTTCCGTGTTATACGGCGTGGTCCCTTGATTTACCGAACTTTAAAATAAAGATCAATAACTGTTTTAGTTCTCACACCACTCCCATGACTGACCTGGGGTTTATTGTTTTAACCTAAACTCTGGGTGCCCTTATTTTGACACGGGCAGCTAGTAGTTTTGGTTTTGCAGATTTATATTCATAGGATCCTGGTTTACAGCTGGAACGATATCCGAAAAGCTTTGTATCCGTATATCTCCTTCCAGTTGTGTATTGTATTATTTTCCACTGCGATGTATTTAAATGTAATTTAAATCTCTGATATTTCTGTGTAATATTTATTTGTTTATACTCTGTATATTCTTGTAATCTGATGCATTGTTGTGATATATAGTGAAATGTTCTTATGTATGCATTCTGTTGTGTGTTGTTCTCAAATTATCCGCTCTTTCCTTCATGGGGAAGTAACGGGTCCTTACAGTGGTATCGGAGCTTTGGTTTACAGAGCTCGAGAACGAGGCACATTAGAACCATACGAAAGAATTCATCAGATATTGGATTAGCAATATCCAATTAGAATGACTCGTTAGAGATAGGATCAGTAGTATCCTAGAACGAGTGTGAAGAGTATATTTTTCAAATGAAAACAATTTTGTTTTAAAAATTTAAATCGCTTTAAATCCTTTGTACGGGGAGACGTTTGGAAATTTATTGGGCCGTATTAGATACCCTATAAATCCTAATAAGCATACACATATTTATAGTGATATATTCTGGTGCTTACAGGGGAGCGTGTATTGATAATAACTCCAGAGAATAAATTCTCGTCACCCTGTCAAAGCCTGAGGGAGTGTGTATTTTAAATGCTCCAGAGGATAATTCCTCGTCACCTCGTCCCGTATGGGAAATAAATAGTCCATGTGCCGTATCTAATAACTAGAGAGACGTGATTATTGTCAACTCTAGACCCGTGTGGAGTTTTTATTAATCTGGCAATTTTATCGTTACAATTTAAATAGTCCATACCAGTCATCAGTTCAACCTGTAAAACATAGTCATCGCCATACAAGCCTCTCGCTCGTATGCTAAATCTTCAACCTCATCACACAAGCTCCAAATGCTTATGTGGTATATGATGAAGTATGCCTATCTTCTAGAAGTATGCCATGTAATGTAGTTCAAAATTAATTGTTGCTATCCTATGGCGATGTTTATTATTTCACACAGAATAACCAGCACTACGCATCCAATGGCATTCACAGGAGTTGATATAATAATATTTCGCATCCAACTCATTAAGGTTTACCTATTTGTCGGGCACGTAAATAAAATCTTTACTCAACAGCTATCCAATTTCCTGTTTAAATATATATAATGCACAAGTATATATTTCTAACTATTTTCTAATCAGTTCAATGTGTAATTTAATTGAATAAATTTGTTCTGGTTTTTATTGATGATATTCTAATCTTCTCTAAATCAAAGGACGAAAAGGAACATAACAATGGAAGCCGAAAAGGAACGAAGCCGAAAGCTGTTTAACAATTCAACTCAACTTCCATTATTTTGACTACGGCTTAAGTTCTTCAACTTTTTAGTTTCTAAGAACTTTTCAAATTTTTCAAAAATTTGGCTAACACCCTAAATTTTCGAAAAATTTCGCCATAACCTCCCCTACACCGGGAGCAAAGGGAAAATCCCGAAATTGCCATATAGGCCTTCTGATCTCAAAAAGAAAAAGAAAAAGCCAAGCGGCTAGCCAATCGGCTCATAAAATCATCATCACCCAAACAAAACAGTAAATTATGGTAAACATGTACCTATTTGTCGGCAAACAAATTTTATTCTCCGCTCTAGCCTCCTTGCTATGACCTGTTCAATGTAAGTACATGTATATGAAGCAAGTGCGACTAATTTCAAACAATTCAATATTTGATACAATTAGGCGTAATGGTTCAAAATTATCAAACAAGTGAACAAACAACACAAACATCAATCAATTAGGGAATTAACGTTTCAAATTGATAAGTTTTGATACATATACAGAAAATCATGTTTTTGATGCCAATTCACAACAATGTATTCTAGCTATATTTTGGTTCTCACACCAGTCTAATGGAAATATTTAGAAATCACACCTTCATCACTCGAAAATAAATACTGGTAACGCTGCAGCATTATCAGAACCATCCCCGGGCAACTAGAGTGTGATCCTATATCTATCTAGTATATTAAAACTTCGAAAATACATTCATGACGCGTATACGCGAAATCTTTATATACTCGATTGTCCATATTCAAAATAAATAAATATTCAAATACGTATAAAGCGATTTAAATTTTTAAAACAAAATTGTTTTCATTTGAAAAATATACTCTTCACACTCGTTCTAGGATACTACTGATCCTATCTCTAACGAGTCATTCTAATTGGATATTACTAATCCAATATCTGATGAATTCTTTCGTTTGGTTCTAATGTGTCTTGTTCTCGAGCTCTGTAAACCAAAGCTCTGATACCAAACTGAGACGACCCGAACTTCCCCGTGAAGGAAAGCACGGATAGAATTGAGGACAAGACAAAATAGAACGCAAACTGAAGAACATTTCATTGTTATTACAACAATTCCATCAGATTACAAGAATATACAGAGTATAAATGAATAAATTACATTCAACAAATATATGAGATTTAAATTACATTTAAATACATCGCAGCGGAAAATAATACAAAAGCACAACTAGAAGTAATGCACGGATACAGAACTTTTTGAGCATCGTTCCAGCTGTAAATCAGGATCCTGTGAATGTAAATCTGCAAAACCAAAACTACTAGCTGCCCGTGTAGAAAATAGGGGCACCCAGAGTTTAGGTTAAAACAATAAACTCCAGGTCAGTCATGTGACTGGTGTGAGAACTAAAACAGTTATTAATCTTTATTTTAAAGTTCGGTATATCAAGGGACCACGCCGTATAACACGGAACGGGTTTCCTCCCAAGAGTACCAGTGCATAAAACAAGCATCGCAATGCTAAATAAAGAGAAATGAAGTTACTATAAGACCCAGGTCCCATCACACAATGCAACGCAAGACGGAGGATAGGGTTTTTACCTTATAATAGCCAAAGCATGCTTGATACGTTAAAAACATATTATTTTGATACTATTATAAGTGTATAGTGTCAGAACAATTTCAATCATAAATATCAATCATAGGCGGCATGAGTGCCCCATCCCACTATGTCGCCATACTAGGCTCTACAAATAAAACCGAAATATACGTATTGGAAATTGGATTTCCGTCATGAGTCGAGGCAAGGGGCAAGCTCCTCTTCGATTCGAGACACTCTAGCAATGCCTCAGGACCCCACTCTGATCCTTTGGAACCTCCAAGGCCGATCCTCTCTTACTTTTGAGGATTAATTACTCCTGAACACACGTTTCCCGGTCCTTACAGACCTATATCCGAGACGCCTCGTATCCAACAACCACACAGGTGAAAAGTATATAAATATCAGGGCTGGTAGGTCACTGACACCACCCTAGATAGAAAGAAACGTCATGCACTCCTTGGGTCCGTATCCCGTTTTTATCTCATACCGAGGTGTGAGGCTCGCGAATTCACGTTATACACAAAGCTACGCCACACAGGCCGTGCTTTGATCATCAACCACAAGACTTTGCTTTTCAACATAAGCCTTGATCAATTGCCACTTACGCGTGCCACGCTGGCAATTCACTCCATGCGACTGATGTCCATTGATATACAACCTCTGAGCTCGTACATCTCAGAGAAGGGCGTTAAGCAAGAGAATAAATTCCTTGCCGCCAAACAGATGTATATTTAATAGAGATCAATCAACACAAAATAAAATCCAATGTCAGACACACAATCCATTTACAAGTTCGTTCTAGGTCTAAACGAAACCGGAGGCACTTTCCTCGCATATCCATCCATCTCCAAGTACGTCTGGACGATCACCAACTGTTTCCCTCATCTTGGGTGTACAGCCCAATCAAGATCATCAGTAATCACCCAAACGATGTGAAGACTTCCGGTCTTCGACCACCGTCTTCATCTTCGACTTATCGCCGAATCGATTATTCAGAATGGGTATAACCCGGCCTTTCTGAATAACCCACGTGTATAATAAACAAATGTTACACAAACACAATGAGCGCCTCACTCCAATTCAGAATATTCTTTTATTCACAAAATCACATTCTTAGGGAAAGGTTCCCATTAATTTTATCCAAGATAAATTCTTCTAAATTTATTCTTTAATCTTCCTTTGGATATCATCTCAAACCAAATTATGGTTTTCCAAACTAGTCGGGATTAGCGAACCACACCGAAGTAATTATTTATTTTATTTCCCAATCCCAACCTATTCATCCCCTGGAACAAAACTGGTAATACTCCATATCTAACACCATAGTATTGTCCGTAAAATTAATTACCATTTCACGTTCAAATCTAATTAAAGATTTAACTATCGCTTTGGAGAAAAACTGGTGGTACTCCATTCTCGATCATCTTTCAGATTTGATAATTTAAATTATCAATTCACATTTCAATCTAATTAAAGATTTATTAAAACTCCACTTAGTTTTAATCATCTTAAAAATCAATATCCTGTCTTTAACTGGGTTAAAGAACCAATGCCATCTAAATCACGGTTCATGACAAAACCAAATCACATTCTATTGTTAATCGGGTAAAAGAACAGGTGTTGTTCAAAACACCGCTCACGATAAACCCAAAAACCAATTCAAATTCAATTACAATTAAATATTATTTAATTGATACACTTCATTAAATCTAAATAGAAAGATTTAATCTTTTCCTCTATTGGGCTTAAGAACAGTGTTAATGAAGACACCATTCACGACAAACCCAAATCACATTTTGATATTAAATACAAGGCTCTGAATAGAAAATATACCGGCTTATATTCAATATCAAATCCTGAAACCAACAAATATCGTATTGGAAATAACAATATAAAATATATCTTTCAAATTCCCATAACAATATCCGTATAGTCACGAAATCCAATATCGAAATATTCCGAAGATAATTTCGATTCAACTCCAGTCCAATTCACGTATTGGGAATATTGATTATTTTTAAAATCACTTTCAAATTCAATTTATTTATTTCAAAAATAAATTGATTTTAATTCTAGTTCAAAACTAGTTCATTTCGACAAAAATATATTTTTATCCTTTCAAATGTGGAATTTTTCATCCCAGTTCTTTCCAATTCATATATTATGATTTTACACAAATTATTACTATTTTTAATAATTTTATCAAGGCCCGTACAGTCGATTTACATCAACGGCCATCGAACTGCACTTACAACGACCTTTTTCAAATTTGATTTGGACATAATTCCAAATCCAACCATTGGATTTCAAATTTCTAATATTCATTGGAAAGCTCTTTTCGATACGAACCCAACGGTTCTGGTTTTAGGAGAATCCGACGGTCGGATCTCCCGCAACGTCAATTCGAAGTCAATGATCGAAATTCACGAACTGCCGCGGCGCGGCGCTGTCTATTCAGGCCATTATATATAATATATATATATATATCTATATATTATATTTCGTCGATTGCCTTTTTAAAACGTATTTTATAAATTGTTTTAAATTCGTTTTCAAAACCATTTCAACACTATATTCAATTTCCAATCAAAATTGGATATTTCATATCATTACTATATAAATGATAATATTTTCAAAACGTTATGTTTCGAAATCACTACCTTTTCTATATTCATTATAAAAACGAATATAATCGATATAAATATCGTTCACGTCAAAATAGCGCAACTCTAATCAACACGGCTTTATATATTTCAATAAATTCGTTATTCTATTCAATAAATGAATATTTATTCTATTCAACACATGAATCTATATTTCTTTCAATACACGACTAATCTCAACACATGAGTACTGTCAAAGCACAACTATTTTTATATTAAACACATGAATTTTCTTTTATAATATTCGTTATTTTCCCGATTGGAATGAGGACCAATCAATCACCATATAATGTTAATTATACGGATTCCATATACCACATGTATATAATAGCAATGATAACCAATCAACCATCATCCAAGGTGCACCACACAACTGCATAAGTATCAAATATAAATAATTAACGCTTACACAGCCTGTCGACCAATCGATCGACATACAATTAAATAATTGGGATTAGTGTACGCCAAATTTCATCCCAACACCCGTGTGGGGTTTCAAATCAACAAACACATATTTTTATTTGTGCAGTTGGGCGATGTGTAAAATTTGTCATCCCAATCAATATCAGTCAAATCAGTGTATATAAACAAATCGGCCGATTTGTTTATAAATATTTATTTATTCACATTCATGTTAAAAATTATATTTTTAACGATAATTAATTTATTTCAACCATCTACAATTTATTATCGATTTCACATCAACATCACAAACGATTTCCACAACACATCAATCAATCAAACAAGCCATCCATGGTCTATGGATGACGAGTGTCGGGTGCTGCTAAGCACTGTCTGCATCCTAGTATATATATAACTAGAAAAAGAAATTTAGAGTGAGAAGTTCTCACCGATAGCTATCCCAACTCCACGACACTTCTATTGTAGGAAATCTTCACTGTTCTTGCCTTTTGTCACTTTCGTTGCCCGTAGCCACTACATATATAAAAATCACATTTTTATATTGTTGCTATGTATATAAAAATTATATTTTTATACTAGTTACTCCATATGGATAAAAATTCTATTTTTACTTCACTACTATATAGATAAAAATTCTATTTTTACATCGCTACTATATAGATAAAAATTCTATTTTTACATCGCTACTATATAGATAAAAATTCCATTTTTACATCGTTACTATATAGATAAAAATTCCATTTTTACATCGTTACTATATAGATAAAAATTCTATTTTTACGACGATGTTCAAATAATAAAGATTATATTTTTATTATGCTATTCTCTATATAAAGACTTCACTTTTTCAAATATAAAGATTTCGCCTTTCCAAATATAAAGATTTTGCCTTTTCAAATATAAAGATTTTATTTTTACTCCTTCTCTAATATAAAAATCATATTTTTATAACTCTACTTTAATAAGAATCATATTTTTATTATTCTACATCATATAAAAAATCATATCTTTATATCTTCTATAAATTAAAAATCGAATTTTTATCCTTTCTAAACTATAAAAATTATAGTTTTAACCTTTGTATAATATAAAAATTATATTCTTTTCTAAATAAAAAAAATCTCATCTTTCTATATAAATAAAAATCGTATTTTTATCCTCTAACAATCCCTCCCTTTCATTGCTATATGTATAAAAACTGATTTCATTTATTCAAAACTGCACTCACAAATTAAAAATGATTTTATAAATAAATAAACCAATAAAAATCACCTTGGTTCGCTCGTTGGAGGGCTTGGCGGCTTGGGGGGGGGCTGTTGCACTGCAGCGGAGGGGGAAGGCGGAAGAAGAAGCAGCGGAGGCGGCAAGAGCAGGTGGGGCCACCCGGTTTTTTTGTGGGGGGGGGGGGGGGGGGCGCAACTGGAAGGTGGAGAGAAGGGAGATGGGGATCGGAGGAGGAGGAGGAGGGGCAGAGGATGGAGGTCGACGCGGCAGCGCGGGGGGGGGGGGGGATCGCGCGGCTGCGTTGCGCCTTTTTTTTTCTTTTCTGCTTTGAAATTAATCGAACAGGGGGGCCTGGAGTGTGTAGAGGGAGAGGAGAGAGGAAGTTTTAATTTATTTAATTATTTAATTTCAAAAAGTTGACTTTTTCATTTGACCTCTAAACAAGGCCCACCGCCTGTCGTCCATAGCTAATTACCCCTATTCCGAACACAATGGGATATGTATCATAGGCTGATTCAGCTATTTCGATCAGTTTTCGTCAAAATCAAAATATAACTCTATATATTGAATTTGAACTCACATTTCAATTTACTGGGGTCACATACTAACTCTATAAATCCCAGAAAAATATTTTCTAGCTTTGTATTGACGATACGGTCCTAACAAAACTAATTTCGTCGAATTCTGAGACCATTGGAAAAATGGCCATTTTCCAGTCGATTAAAATAAACTAAAACTGGTCAAACACGTTTTCTTTTTCCATGCTCACATATTAATTCGAAAAATTTTGAAATCTGAAACCTAGCAATAATTTGACATCACGGACCCAACAAAAGTGGTTTCATCGAAATCCGAGGTCGTTTGCAAAATTCCCATTTTTAAGGGCCTGAATTCCATAACGACTATTCAGAATTTTCAACTGGACGTATCTTTTGATTCCCGCTATGAAATCTTGATTTTTCGGATTCATTGGAAAGATATCCTCAAATAGATCCTATTATTTTTGGTTTCACTAAAATCCGGTTTGTTTTGCACCCGGTACATTCATTTGAAGTTTGAAATCGAATTATCGAACTACCGCGCCATTTTCAATTCTATAAATAATTATATATAATTATTTATATTCTAACGACGACGTATATAATATATACATTCGAATTCTATTCTAAATAAATTTCTCGTCGATATTATTTAAAATAATCTATTTTAAACGTTCAAAATTCACTAAAATTGCCAAAATAAAAATTTTAAACTGGCCCAGAATTTACGGGTTGTTACAAAAACCTAGGGTAGGAATTTGCGCCTCCAACAGCCATCGTGATGACGATCAGAGGGCTTCACGACGTGCGCCTTCGAGAGAGATTTCCACCGCCACCGACCACGGTGAGCTCGATCGCTTGTAGCCACCAGAATCCGCCTTGAAATGACAAGTCTTTGAGCGCAAATCCCGAGTGAAATACTCCACGTAACATGATCAAGCAAGTATGAATTGAAGATCTGAGAAAGGTCTACGATGTTTACGGTGGAGATTTGTGAAAATATTGTGTGGATTGGGGGATTTAAGGGGAAGAAGATTCGAACGATTTCAATCGTTCTTGTTGACTGGCGGCGGTTTCTTCAAATGGGAGATTAAGGTTATAAAAATTAATATATATATATATATATATATATATAATATTTTAATTCATTTTAAAACTCAAAATCATCACAAACTCCAAATCAAACCCAACGATTGTCGCCCCTAGCCAAATACCCCCATTCTGGACACCATGGAATATGTTTCATAAGCCAATTCGACTATTTCAGTCAGTTTTTCTTTAAATTAAAATATAAATCAATATATTAAATTTTTAAACATACATTTTAATTTACCGGGGCCACCTACTGACTCCAAAAAATTACAGAAAAATAAATCTATCTATGTTTTGACGATACAGTCCTAAGAAAACTAATTTCGTCAAATTTGGAGACCATTTGAAAAGTGGTCATTTTTCTAGTCAATTAAAATTAAACTTAATTGACAAAACATGTTTAAATTTACTGTGCTCACATATTAATTCCAAAAATTATGAAATTGAAACTTAGCAATAATTTGACATTCCGGATCCAACAAAAGTGGTTTCGTTGAAAACAGAGGTCGTTTGCAAAATGGTTATTTTTAAGGGCTATATATTAAATTAAAATATATATATTACATAGCGACTATTCTAAATTTTGAACTGGACATAACATCCAATTTATATTATGAAATCTGAATTTTCCGCATTCGTTAGAAAGATATAATTAAACAGATTCTAATGTTTCTCATCTTAATGAAGTCCGATTTATTTTGAATTTTGTATATTCAATTAATATTTAAAATCGAATTTTCAAACTACCACGCCATTTCAAACTCTGTTTATAATTAAAAATAAATTTATACGTTCTAACTTCGATTTAAATAAAATTTTAGTCATTATTATTTATAAATCTTTTATATATTCAAAATCCATTAAATAGCTAAAAAAAAAAAAAAAAAAATTGGTTCAGAAATTCCGGGCTGTTATAATCTCCCCCACTTAAAATATTTTCGTCCTCGAAAAGGAACGGAGCTAAAAGTTATTTAACTAACCAACTCAACTTTCATTCTTCAACTTCTCAGTTTCTAAGATTTTTTTAATTTTTCAAAAGTTTGGCTAATGCCCTAAATTCTCGAAATTTTTTGCCATAACCTCCTTTGTACGGGTTGACCGGTAAAACCCCAACTTGCCTCACAAGGCCCTAATCAATCAAAAAGAAAAAGAAAAGGCCAAGTGGCTTGCCAATCAGCTCATAAAATAATCAAATCCAATGAATATAGTAAATATGTACCTATTTGTCAGATATACAATTTTATTCCTCTTCTTAGCTTCCTTGTTATGACCTGTTTACACATATATACGTACATGTATACAATTCTAATAAATTTCAATTTAACACTATCGTGAAAATTAACTTAACCCAATTCAGTTACTCGTTCTTATATTGGTTTTATCATACAATACTGATATATTTCAAAACAAAAAGTGTTATAACATAAATAACCTTGCGTTCATACATATATCCAAAATCCTAGTTCTTATATTAAAACTTAACTTCCTAGGAAATCGTGCCCCTTCCAAAGTAGATAGCTCCTTTCCTTTGGACTTCTTATCTACCTCCTTTAGTAGGCATTTTGGGGCTACATGCCCTTCCTCTTTGCATCAGAAGCACTGCTTCTCTTTTCCTAGTTTTCTAAAAAAAATATCTTAATTTTGAACAATCATCTACAAAATGTCCTATCCGTTTGCACTTGAAACAAACTATGTCCTCTCTTATCTCTTTCTTCTTGTTTTTCTTTTTCTGAGGACACAGAACTGCGTAGTGTCCTTCCTTTTTGCATTTATAACAATGAACACCCACGCGTGTTCCAAAATCCAACTCCCTTTCCTTTTCGGCTTGTTGGTGAGCCCTTCTTGCTTGTTTTGGAGTCATCCAGAATTCAATTCCAGATAAACCGTAGTCCTCCATATCCTACATAATATTTCAGGGATTTATCAAGAGGGATAATATTTTTGATTTGGTTTATTTCATCTTTCATTCTCGTATTGGTTTTATTTCAATATTTTTATCTGTTAATTAATAATCACACATCACTACCAGTAATCAATTAATTAATTAGCTTTTCAAATATATAACTTCATATATACTCTAAAAATCATATTTAATGATCCAATCACAAACAATACATTCTAACTAAGGTTTTGGTTCTCACACCAGTCAATTGGAATAATATAGATATCCCAATTTCAAAACTCAAACATAAATACTGATGAAAATCGATTAATCACCAGGATTATCTCCGAGCAACTATAGTATGATTCTATATCTACCCAGTATATTTAAGGCTTCGAATACACGTTAATTACGCATATACTCAAAATCTACCTATGCTCCACAATCCAAAATCAATATAAAGTAAAATTTTCAAATACGTACAATAAGGTAAAATGTTGAAAATCAATTTCGCTTTTAGAAATAGCACTCTTCAAACTCATTCTAAGGCATTACAAACCACATCTCTAACAAGTTATTCTTATAGGTTGTTACTAATCCTATCTCCGATGAATTCTTTCGTTTGGTTCTAATGTGCCTTGTTCTCGAGCTTTGTAAACCAAAGCTCTGATACCAACTGTGACGATCAGAAATCCCCCTATCTTCGAAGAGATGACAAATAGTGGATTGCATTGTGAGCACGACTCATCAAAACATAAACAACAGAACATTTCATTGCTATTACAACAATATACATCAGAGTACAAGAATATATCAGAGTTCAGATAAATAATTTACAGCGGAAAACAAATAATATCAAAGATTAAAATACAAAGCAATGGAAAATTGAATGTATAAATACAATGTATAACGGAAAACACACCAACAACACAAGAGAAAGAAATACATGGATACAAAGTGTAATGACCCGGGATTTTGTCGACTTTGGTTATCGCCATAAACTAAATGATGACTAACCAAACGTCGAAAAATACCTGATCATTTATGAAAGAAATTAGAGGGTGAGGAAAGATAAGATAGAAAACTTAGAATAGAAGAAGAAGAACAACACAACATCAGAGTAACACGAATCTCACAGCGGAACGAATAACACATATATATAACATAATTTTGAAATATAACTTTGTACTTGAATATACATCATTTTCAAAGTACAGCACTTACAACTCAGCGGAAATAACTATAGCTATATGATCCCGAAGCCTCCTGTTCCAAGCTCTTCCAGTATATCTGTAAATCCCGATTACTTGACTGCCCGTACAAATTTAGGCACCCAAGAGTTTAGGGAAACAAACAAATAAACTCCGGGTCAGTCATGGGACTGGTATGAGTAAAATATTTTAAAACAGTTCAAGCAGGTAATCGATATCTCATAAGACCACACCGTATAACGGAATGGGTTTTTCCCTTATGAGAATCCAAATGATCTTTATATCAAAAACCTTTTGATATTATAATAATGTCTATCAACCACAATAATAATAATCATCTAGCAGAACGCTTTCATCTCACGTTCTACATATATAACACACAATCAAAACCGCAAGCACGTATTGGGTAATGGATTTCCAACTATGACAAGGTATGGAACCACCATTCGCTAGTGTACCTCTAGAAAGGAATACACTGGGTTCAACAAGAACATCTTGCAACCCGGCCACACATGACCGACCACTCATTTCGCTTGAGTGTATCGAATGTATATCACCAACGGTTGGGATCAGCAACCATTTCCCGAATGGGACAGCATCAAAAATAGATTTTTAGAAATAAATGAAACTCTAGATCAGGTGATTATACACCCTACTTCGGTGCGATCGACTTAGTCGTGCTGCCAGCCCGATTTCTGTCAATTACCGGATGATGAGGCTAGAAGCTACGCTTTATCATCACACCAGATTCACTTTGAATGCCACATCGTCAAATCCATCAAATCACCGATTGACGTCTTCAACCATACATTATGTGTTAGTTAAAAGAAGTTTCCTTCTCCGCTTCCACTCTTGGTAAGGTTGGAGAAATCAATATACGTGATCGTCTGGAAATACTCTGTCAGATGTCCGTCCATACAAGTCACCCACGAACAGGATGAACCGAAGGCACTATTCGTTAAACAGGATAGCCCTTGCATAACTCCATCTTCAATTTCCTTTGGCATATATGATTCGCAACGCTTATGCCAATGCCGAGTGGTTCTTTGGATAATAATCCAACCGGTCTCTCCATATTAACAACGTTAAAATGGTCAAAACTTCGATAATCTGTGATTTAACCATCAAAGAAAACAGGTGTGCAAACAATGATATTATTTCCAGGAGGAATTTATATCAATCAATCATCATCCAACATTTATCTCTTTATTTCATTAATTTACTTATCTCCTGTTTCCTTATACTCAATATTTCTTATTTTCTAAATTTGGAAAATATACGTTATTAACAATGGAAAACATTTCCATTTCTTGTTTTCTTTATTAGAAAACATTTCTGGTTTCTTATTTGGAAAACATTTCCAAAGCTTCTTCATTGGACTTAGACAGATATTTAAACAAACCATCACGATGCCAACTCAAACCATTTCCTTTAATTACTAAATTCACTTAACCATCCTGTACTATCGAACCTTAACCATTCCTTAGTTAAAAATGAAGTCAATCAAGTTGGGGTAATACTACCTCTCAGACCTTAACTGAACAACGTTGCTAACCTTAAAATAGACAAAGTTCACCCTTCTAATTCTTTAACAAACTTCCTTACATAACTCTCTTTCAAATCTTTTCTATTCGATAATTCTTTCCTTCGATAAGGTATATTCGATAACTTTATTCAATTTATTCTATTCACTTAACTCTTTTGATTTAACTCTAACTCTATTCACTTAACTCCTATCGAATAAACTATATTCGTTAACTCTTTTAATTCTATTTGAATAAACTATATATTCGATTAACTCCTTTTACTCTATACGAATAAACTATATTCGATTAACTCCTTTATTCTATTTGAATAAACTATATATTCGATTAAATCCTTTTAATCTATTCAAATAAACTATATTCGATTAACTCCTTTTACTCTATTTGAATAAACTATATTCAATTAACTCCTTTTACTCTATTTGAATAAACTATATATTCGATTAACTCCTTTATTCTATTTGAATAAACTATATTCGATTAACTCTATTTGCTTTAACTCTAATTGATTAACTCCAACCGGTTTGACTCTACCTGGTTAACTCTAATTGATTAACTCCATCTGGTTAACTCTAACTGGTTAACTTTAACTGGTTTAACTCTTATTCGAATAACAAATATTCGATTACTCTATTCAACTGACTCGACTCGACTAACCCCTTTCGAATAACTAATTCGATTTACTACTTTCGAATACCATATTCGACTTAACTCCTTTCGAATAACTAATTCGATTTAACTCCTTTATTCGCTTTATAAAGATTTCCTTTTTAACAACATTTATTCATTTTAAAGATTTACTTTTAGTAACGGTTCTCCACTTTAAAAATGATTTCCTTCTTATAACAGTTTCCTTTTTATAACGTTTTCCCTTTTTCTAAATATCTCCTATTTATAAATATTCCAATTTATAAATATTTCTTATTTTATAAATATTCCATTTATAAATATTTTATTTCAAATACCACTTTGTAAATATTCCCTTATCAACATTTCAGTATGTTATGGTATTCAACATATCAAATCACGATGATCAGTATCGTTCAAACACATATAATTGACAACAGATTATATATCACATCATATATCACAATATATGAAAAAAGTAAAATAAATGTTGAGGAACCCAGTTGGGTTCCTCCAACCTGTTTCCCTGCATCCACAGATGTTACACAACAAAATCAACATTACTTTCAGTTCCATATGATATATTCTGTTAAACAGAATCAATTTAGAAATTCAACTAACTGACTAGCAGTTCAATCAAACAGTCAACACACAATCAATCAACCAATATTTAAAAGTTATAAAAATACAACATGAAAATATAAACTGTTCAGAATTAGTGAGATTTACTCACATTTGCAGTTCATCGTTAAAGAACGATAAACTGTTTGTTTGTTTTGAATCAAACAATTTATTTCGCTATAAATTCAAACGAGCCCCAATCCACTTCCAGTCAGTTCCATTTGGTAGTGTCCGTCCATACGATCTTGTCGGATCTTGTTTTGTCCAATTCTGATAATGTATGATAAAGTTATTGCTTACACAAGTTTGTACATATTTAATTAAAATAAAATAAATTCCTTTTTAAATTAATTGGGCTTAACCTTTCAAACCCGGCCCATACCCCTGTAGACCCGTCATGAACAGTCTTCTTTCCCCAAAATGAAAAACCGCGATCCTCTGTTGCTTGCTCCTCCATTTCCGATTCATCCTCCCATTCAATCTCCTTCCCTACTTCATAGTAAATCAAAATAAAACCACCAAACAACCTCTCTACAACTTCCGAACATCTCCACCCTTCTTTACCCAACTCGAAGTCATGAATCCCGTTTGCATCTCAGCCCAAAGCCATCGTATCCATTACAGACTTTGACATTTTTAATTTGCAACAAGTCCCAAAAAATTCAACGATGTGTTATTTCGCTTTCTAATTATAGAAACAAACTCAGATCAGGCTCAAACCTCTTAAAATTCCTAATATCTCGAACCCTAAATCTTCAGAAGGCACGCTGGAAATATAGGTTGACTAGAAATTTGCGTCGAGCTTCATAAAACTGCTACGCGCATGAAGAGGAAAATGTAGGGAATCCAAAATTACTTGATTCATGATTTATAGATTTTTGAATGATTTTATTTGGATTTTTCTTGCATCCGATTTTCCTGTGAGGAGAATAGGAGTGGCAGCGGAAACATTTGACAAAAGGGATTAAAGGAATTAGGTTTTTAAGGGAAGGTTGGGGTATTTATAGGCTGAAAGTGGCATATTCTCGGTATATTCCCTTTTTGTTAATTCGTTATTTCCTTCTAAAAATTCATGTGATCACACACGATACTCAAAAATCACCAAACAGGACATATTGTTAGATTTCGACATTACAGTCCCAACGAAACTGGTTTCGTCGAATTCCGACTCCGTTTGCTCACATAGCGTATTTTTAACTATCAAAATACTGACTGTTTCTCACTCTAAAAATCCGTACGACCACACCGTGACTTTAAAAATCACGAAACTGGGAATCTAACAATAATTTGACATTACGAATCCAACAAAATTGGTTTCGTCGAATTCTGAGGTCGTTTGCAAAACTGGCTATTTTTAAAGCTCTGGATGACCCATTTAAATATATAAATATATTTATATATAATTAAATTAAATATTAATTAATTTAATATTATCGTATGTATTCACACTGGAATACCATACAACTCTAGAATATTCCTATATGAATTTCTAACTTGATATTCACTTCTGCGTCAACACAATATTCGATTTATATTGAAATTCCTTTTTAAAATATAAATAATTCCTTTATAAATTATAAAGGAATTCCACAGCGACTTTTCTAAAATTTGATTTGGACATATCTCAAAATCTACACGACGAAATCCTGATTTTTCTCTTCCACTAGAAAGATATACTCCACTAGCTCGATATGTTTCTTGTTTCACAGAAATCCGGCTTAAAACGAATTCTGTACATTCAGTTGAAGTTCGAATTGCCAATTTACGAACTGCAGAGTCATTTCAAGCTCGATTTTAATTATAATATAATTATACGTTGAAACTGTCATTATTATAATATATTCGTTATTCAAATTCAATTCCAAACTGAATTAGATATTCACAGATGATCCAGTTCACACCACATCGCCATTTCCGCCAATTCTGATTATTTCAGAATAAAATATATTATTTAATTTATTATTTTAATTAAAAATTCACCCTTATTAAATTCCACGACCACTAAATTCTCTAAACCACCATTTCAATAATTAAATAAATTAATTATAATACCTCTGCCAATGCGGGTCATTACAATCTTCCCACTTAAAATAATTTCGTCCTCGAAATTGCTAAAAGGTAGAGGAGGACCCTATCGACTGGTTAGAATATATTTGTTCACTGCTTAACCTCAGTTTGAACTGAAGCAATTTAATTTCAACTAAATTATTAATTTATTATTATCAACGAAAATTTTCAAAAATCCTGAAAATTTTCTAACGCCTTAACTTTTGGAAAAATTTCGCCAGTACCTCCTTTGTGCTGGTCAATACATCAAACTCCAACTCGCCTCTCTGGGCCATCTCAAACCCAAAAGAAAATCAAATAGCCAAGCGGCTTGCCAATTCGGCTCATCAAAATCTCATACCATATGAAATATAAACATGTACCTTTTCGTTGGGCATATCGTTATATCATTTCCACCTGTTATCAATTCAGCGGAAACAAGGGTCATCCCAATCAAATTTCCAATCTGCTTTTATCCACAACACAACCATTCGCTTATATCTGAGCCAAATATCATTTCAACTCGAGTTTCTTCTCGATTCCCAACTCTTAACTTGATTGTCACCTTACACTTCAAATTTGAATCTCACAATCCAATTTGTCTTGATATCATTCTAATTCAATCTCAGTTACCACTTTATTGGCTTTACTTTGATTCAAATTTGTTTTCACAAATTTCAGTTAAATTTGTTTTTAATTCAAACAGTCTTTCCCTGGGAGTTTTTAAACAGTTTACTCTTTTCAAAAATCAAATTTTCCTTTTGAACATGTCACTGAGCCCTTAATTAATATTCCATTAGTTAAATCACTTCTCTATTTCTTTATCAATATTTGTTAACCAAATATTTTCAATAACCATATTGGCCTTTTATGTTATTTGGAAAACATTTCCGAATATCGCCTTCCTTTATTTTCTAAACTTTAGAAAATATATGCTATTTATAATTGGAAAATATTCCAATTACTTATCTCTTTTCCGATCTCGTATATTTCTATACTTAGGAAATATTCTTTATTATATTTCCAAGCTTACACTTATTTGAGTTAAAACGGATGTTGTGTAAAACATCGTTACGACAACCTAAATACTATATTCAACTAACACTTATTCAACATTGATCTTCGAGCCTGAAATCTTACTATTTATTTGTTAATAATGAAATCAATCAAGTTGGGGTATAACTACCTCTCAGACCTTGACTGAATAACATTTATAACGTCAAAACAGATATGACTACTTACTCGAATAATCAATACCATACAACTACTTATTCACTTTTAAACACGTATATGCTTCCTCTTTCTATTCTTACTAGATTTTATTCTAGATTTCCTTTTTGATTTTACTATTCTATTTCTAAGTTCGTTTCCTTATCGACTTCTATATATATATATATCAATACGTTGATTTCTAACTATCAAATTATCTTAAAAATATTCTAATTCTTTCAATTCCCGAAAAAATTCGCCACAACCGCCTTTGTAGTAGGAGCATCGGGATATTTCAAATAGCCTCCCATGGCTCTCACCAATCCAAAAGAAAAAGGAACAGCCAAGCGGCTAGCCGATACGGCGCATAAAATCTCATATATGAATTAAATACATACCTTTTCGTCGAGCATTCTACCTTATCCTTACCTATCTCATGTATATTTATACCTGCCCAATCTATTTTACTATACCTGATCGTTTTAACTCAATTCGTTAATTAATTTGTTAATTAACTCTTTAGTCTATTTCAGTTTTATATTTGAACATGACATGTTCAAATATATTTTAACTTGCTTATTAACTAATTTGAATTCAAATTTCAAACTTAAGCTCTATATTCGATTTCGAATATACATTTACAAATCCAATTCACCTTTCAAAGTTCAACTTCAAATTCAAAACTCGATTATCTAATTCCTCTTCGACTTAGTTAATTCTATTCAATTTCTATTCGAATTTTATGTCACTTCTATTATTTAAATCCATATATCAAATTCTATTATTCAAATCTATATATCAAATTCTATTATTCAAATCTATATATCAAATTCTATTCAAATCTATATATCAAATTCTATTCAAATTCTATAGTTAAAATTCCATTTGAATTCTATATTCAAATTCTATTTGGATTTCTATATTCAAACTCTATTTCAATTCCATTGAATTTCATATATTCAAACTCCCTTTGAATTCCTATATTCAATTTCTATTTCAATTCCATTTATTATAAATCCCATTTTGAAATTCAACACAACTTGTCTTTCCCAAAACAAATTCAAAACAGTATCCCTGGTAGTAATTCGTCGCTTACAACTCGAAAATGAATACTGATAATGCATTTGTCATCATCAGAATCTATTTTCCAGCGATCGAAGTGAGTTCAATACTATAAAACCATTTCTAAACATTTCCACTTTGAAATTTATTTCAAAATATAATTCACACTGCTTGTAAAACAATTTAAAATCTCCCAGGATCTTAAATTTTCCTTACTTTTAATCCAAATCCATTTACAAACACTTATCCAATTTTCCAGAATTTTAATTCAATTTCTGGTTTAAATTTCAGATTTAACTCCACTGATTTCACGTATTTTACTTATATGAATTCTGATTGGTTATTTACATAACCATTTAATTTATAATCTTACTCGATTA
This sequence comes from Allium sativum, assembly GCA_030737875.1. Taxonomy (NCBI): domain Eukaryota; kingdom Viridiplantae; phylum Streptophyta; class Magnoliopsida; order Asparagales; family Amaryllidaceae; genus Allium; species Allium sativum. The sequence goes on from CM060918.1 coordinate 56,094,879, forward strand.
TAGTAACAACCAATATATCCATTATGTATCAAAATATACTTTGGGTAAAATGAATTTCATTTACCCTCTTTTCAAAACATATTGTGCCGACCCATCGTATTTGAGTGTTTATAAACTCCTACCGATACAGTGAATCAAACTGATCGACCAGAACCCATAAACAACTCAAACAATAAATCTCCACAATATAAAACAAATTTTTATATCAATAACAAATACGTTCACTCGTATATATATATACACTCAACTCAATCTCGGGTATTGCTAACCCCATCTCTACTGAGTCACGCCACATAGCCAAGGTAATTCGCTTAACCTTAAGCTCTGATACCAACTGTAATGACCCGGGATTTTGTCGACTTTGGTTACCCCCATAAACTCAATGATGACTAACCAAACGTCGAAAAATACCCGATCATTTATGATAGAAATTAGAGGGTGAGGAAAGATAAGATAGAAAACTTAGAATAGAAGAAGAAGGACAACACAACATCAGAGTAACACAAATCTCACAGCGGAACGAATAACACACATATATATAACATAACTTTGAAATATAATTTTGTACTTGAATATACATCATTTTCAAAGTACAGCACTTACAACTCAGCGGAAATAACTATAGCTACATGATCCTGAAGCCCCCTGCTCCAAGCTCATCCAGTATATCTGTAAATCCCGACTACTTGACTTCCCGTACAAATTTAGGGGCCCAAGAGTTTAGGGAAACAAACAAATAAACTTCGGGTCAGTCATGGGACTGGTATGAGTAAATGTTTGCGAACAAATTATACAATTGTAAACAACTGTAAAATTCGTTCGTCTTTCCTAAACAACAAGGATCGTTGTAGAGGGTGTCGAACTCTGGGACCAAATTATTTTATTAATAAATCCAATCAAGTTATCCCTAACTTTTGATTGATTGCAAATTAACAGAAAATAAACAAAAAGCGAGTTTTTAACAATAAAGGAAGTAATTAGGGGATAATGACATAGATCAGATTCATAATCATCAATAGCCAAAAGATTAACCAGATCTAATACATGTTTCTGTCACAAACATGAATCAACGATAATAGGTTTTTAGAAACAAATATGTAAATAACGACAAGCATAGCCTATGCAGGAGCTCAGCTCTACAACCATAGACTATCAGGACAGATTCACTAATTAATTTCTAAAACCCTAAAATTAGATCTAGATCTGATAAACGTTAGATCGAACACAAATATATTCTGTGAAGGAGCATAGCTCTTAAACGACACAGGATATTAAGGTTCAGATCTAACCCTTGGTTCAGCTCTAGATCTATATACATGAATTCCTCATCCTTTGGCTATGTGATTCATATTGAATCATACTATCAGCGTCATCACCCCCTAATCAAAGGGAATTAGCTAGACATAGCTAAAGAAGAAGAAAAACAGAAATTAAATAACAAGAACATAAATAAAACTAAAACTAAATAGAAAAGAGGAAGAAGAATGATTTTATTCCAAGAAGAGAATTACAGAATAAAACCCAATGTGTTTTACAATGAATGAGATACAAGGTATTTATAGCTGATATGACAAAGACAACTAGGCTAGTTACACAATGTGGGACTAAAGATTTAGCCCAAATAACACATAAGCCAGTGTGAACAGGGTTGTAGAGTAAGAGGCCTTGTAAGTGAGCCAGTGTGAATGCGTGCAGCGCATGAATGAGAAGCCTTGCAAAGGAGCTAATGTGAACGCTACATAAGTGAAATGGTCTGCAATTGAGCCAATGTGAACACAATTTGAGTCTTTAGTGAGCCAAATCTACCCAATTAAACTCTATTTGCAACCGTTCTTCAAGCTTTAAACTCTTCAAGCTTAAGTAATTTTAACTTCACTCTTTTTCAGCAAATTCTTCATGCTTTATCCATCAAATGCTCTAAACCATGATTCTTGTCAACAATCTGAAAACACAGCTATAAATACACAATATTAATTATTTTAAATAGAAAAATAGATAAATAAGCGGATAAAATATACACATTTACGTGTATATCAAATACCCCCACACTTATCTTTTTATTCGTCCTCGAATAAACTAAACTAAACTAAGATATGTCACACTTTCGTAGGAAACACGGTTGCATTTAGCGTATGCAACAAGCCGTTAAACCTCTGGGTGTCCCCAGTAGGACGAGTGTTGTCTCGTGAGGGTTTTCAGCGGATACTACCCACAAAATCAAAAGCATCTTATGTACGCGGATTAATCAAACAATATATTTAAGGTCTTTCACATTCCAAGGATTTCACCTAACTTCAATAATAACGGTTTAGCCCCAAATTGTCCATCCCATAATTGGTGCAAAAATGAATAAAAATTTTCAAGCTGAATCGTAATTCCTTGATAACACTGTAATTGTCTTGAAGGTTAAGAGCGTGGTGTCAACCAAAGTTCTACACATCGACAATGTGCACCCAATCATTTCTTTATTCACTTTTTTTTAAATGATTTTGTACCAATGTAACTGTAATGTATTGGATATGAGTTATGCATAGATGAAGGAAAATTTGTAAGTTCTAAAAAAAATTCTAGATAAGAGGGCAAGTGTATTAGTTGAACTTCAAGCCACAAAAGATAAAGTAATACTAAAGCACATATTGACATTTTATTTCCTTTCATCTCCTCTACTACAATCCTCGCTTCCAAGTACGGTATGATGGATGTGGATGGAATGGAAATGGATGCTTCATAGTCAAGAATGATGAAGACTATTTTATTCAGAGAGACTCTCTCTTTATTTCATTTTTTTTTCTCTTTTCTCTTTTTTTTTCTTTTTTTCTTCTTTTTTTCTTTTTCTTCTTCTTCTTCTTCTTTTTTTTTTTTTTTTTTTTTTGCTTGATGAATGATGAATGGAGATGGAATGATGCCATACATTATTTCATTTGATTCCTCCTCTACAAAACCAATACTTCATGAAAGGAAAGTTTTGTGCCCTAGTTACTCTATTTCTATAACCCTAATTCAACACACAAGTCTGGATTGATGTTATATAAAAAGCTGAAAGGAATGATAAACAAAGTTTCGTAAGATAGATAACCCATATAAAATAAGATGTGGTATATGGTTATCCTACCTTAAAACAAGTACGGAGTGGGTAGTGTAATATTGGTATAAAAAGTGACGTTTTTGACCTTTAAACAAAGGTTCTTGAGTATACCAATATAAGATAAACTTGTCGAAACATAATGTAAATCGACTAAAACTTGGGTTTGAATAATGTGGGGTATCGAAGAAGAATGCTACAATGAGTCATTTCTCCTTTAATTGGGCCAAGTGGAATTTAGAACTTACAAGTGTAAAATTTTGAGTGAGAAAAATATTATGCATGAAAACGAACTCAGAAAATCCACCAAATGTAAGTGCAAAATCATTATTATTTGATTTTTTTTTTCTTTTTGATTATTTTTACTTGCACATTCTAACATGTATAACAAAGGTTGACACGCTTACTCCAGAACACGACTAACGTCTGCACAGTCTCAAGCTAGCATCTTAAAAAGACACATTACGACTCAATGAATAAATAATGTTCATTCCCATCACCCAACAATTCAACTTATCAAACAAGAACCAAGGTGTTATTTATGAATTTCAGTTAATCCTTGTTCAATGAATGACCTAGATCATAAAATTTGATTGCTGATGAAATGTGAATTCCCCCCACACTTGAGTGTGACTGTGTCCTCACAGTCTTAATCAGACATATCTTAGTGAAAGGGAAATAAAAATAAGAGGGTCAGCACGGCTTACTGGATGTGTGTGCAGAAAATACGCAGTCATCGAATAGATAAACCGGTCCACAATGGACCAATGGATCAACCTCATTAAGCTTATGAGACACATCTGAAGCACAGAAAACCAAATCATAAAGGATTGTATATTACGTGACAAATTTGGAAAAACAAATTTGGTTTTTTCAAAAGTTTGAGTTGCTAATTTTAAAATTTTGAGCTTACAATTGATCCGAAAATCGAATTGAATTTCTATAGCAACTAAAGAGAAGTCAGTGAGCTGGGGTTTAGTAAAAGTTTCAAAAACCAAATTCGATTTGTTCAGATGATGTATAAATTGAGAGACGTGCACATCACTCTCACCCCCACACTTGTTTTGAAAAATATTGTTCAGTTTTGCTTTGGTACTTGAAATTTTGTTCACTAAAGGTTCATTCATAAACCTAAAATCAAAACCAAACAAATGAATTTTCAGTAAATTTCGAAATCGTATTTCCTCAAAAACAGTGTTATTCCAGAAAGAGTTCATATACTGCAGAAATTTATCATTGAAAAACAAGTGATCATGATGAAGTTCAGTTGAAACGATCAGGTCGCAAGGAGTTTCAACAATTTCAGAAAAATCGTCATCATGTTTGAGATCACATTCAACAGTCCCATTGTTTTCAACCTCAAGAATTTCAAAGTTTTCAAATGTTTCATTTTCAATTTCAGACCCAACAACATCATCGTCAATCAGTTTAAGAAGTTTTCGCTCATCAAAATCGTCCTCACATAAACAGTTGTTAACAACTTTATCATTTTTGTCATATTGATAATCTAAAGTTGCTAAATTTTCAAAATTTTCATAATTTGAGAGAGGAAGATCGAATAGAAGATTGACGTCTTTGTTTTCAAAAGTATTTAAATTCAAATCAATCACAGAGCTTTCAACAACTTCATTGAGATTTTCATCAATTTCAAAAGTTGTCAGTTGAAAATCATTAATTGTGGGCAAAGGTGGATTATAGTTCGATTTGTCACACATTTGGATTTGATATTGTTTCTCACGAAACTTCAAGTAGTCGTCAATTTCATTTGTTTGCTCAACAAAATCAAATTTATAGTTATTTACACGGGAATTTTCAAGTTGAAATTGTTGAGAACAAAAGTTTTCATTAGCACCACAATTGAAATTATTCCCATTGCCAAAATCATTTGAAGAATGATTTACATTTCCATTTTGAATTTGAAATTCATTTTGGAATTCAAAACTGAATTGACAAGGGTTATAATCAAAATCTTTGGAATTTGAAGGTGAAATGGGATTTTGATTATTTCGAAAACTTTCACTTGAATTGTTGCACATGTATGAATTACACCATTCATTTATTTCTTGATTTTGTTGTATGCTCAATTCAAGTAAAGATTCAATACGTGTTTCAAGAGTTGAGGGTTGATCATCATTTTGAAAATTTGGTGGTGTACAATCAGGAGTATTTTGAAAATTTTGAAAAGTCGGTGGCATAAAATCCAAATTGTTTGTACAAAAGTTGTTATTAAAATATCCATATGAATTTGGTGTAAAATTATATGGATTATATTGATTTTCACAACTATCGTAAAATCCGTTGGAAAAAGGGAATTGGGACATTTTCAAGAAGCTTCTAAAAAAATATTGTTAAAATTAACAAATTCGGATTATATGAATACAAGTCTGGGCCAGGTTCGGACCGGGATTATCAGTGTGCCACGAATCACCGTAGAAACACAACTGAAGGTTTAAGAACCTGTTTGAGTTCTAGACTCTACCGTTCCTTAGACACCTCAGAGAGTATCAATCCTAATTGTCAATTTAACGAATATTTTGTCATATGAGCTCTGGGGAATCCTCAATTTGATTTCAAAACTAATTTAGTCCACATTTATTTTAAAATTTCCAACCACACATCAACAATCAAAATAATCAATCACAGACAGTTAAAGAATGATAAATTGCAGAAATAAATTTTTTACAAGCAAGTCGCTGCCCCCTGCAGAAGATTTTTACAAGCAGTTTCTATATATATTTTTTTATTTGCAGCAGCAGTCCCTGTAGAGTTAGAAAATACTCACCTTGATCGGCAGTCCGTCCAGTGCAGTTGAGTCGCACTAGCACATTCACACCCCACTTGGTGTGTAACCGCTCGAACCCTGAATAGTTCGCTGCTTTTTTTAAGACCTTTTTCTAATTTCCACTGTACCTGTTTTCGAAAAAAAATTCTCCTCTTTTTTTTTTTTTTACAGGAAAAGGAGAAGAATAAAAAAAACAAAACACAACAACTAAAAGAACAACTAAGCTATGCACAAAAACAAAACAAAAAAGAAATAAATTAAAATTTAAACTAGGCCCAGCAAACAAACACTCACTTAAATAACCTAAAACCCGAAACAGTCACCCCCTTATTTCTTTTATCACTTTTTTTTCCAAAATAAACGCAGCCTCCCTCTATGTTTTAACCCAAAATAAATCACGCCCAGAGAGTAAAATTTGTTTCTCAACACCGTACAAACTTGGAGACAAATCACGATCCCGTGATTCACCAGTTTTTTCAGATCAAATTGAATTCCTATCGGGTTCCTTTGGGGTTTCAAGTTCCGATCTAGGTTTTTTTTTATTTGCGGATTCGGAAATTGAAGAGAGAGTGGGACGATTTCGGTCTGTGATGTTATTTTCAGTTTGAAGTGATTGCGTGGAGTATGAGTTTTTGCTGTGCAAGTGGAGATGAGTGATTATTTAGTCGTTTTGTATGTTGAATAGAAGAGAGATGCTGAAGGAGGAAGAGCAGTTTGAAGTAGTGGTATGGGGTAGTTTGAGTTGTCAATGGTTTAGGAACGCGGTTGCGTTGAGATTGAATGGTCAGAAAAAGGGACTTTGTATTGGAATAAAAAACAGAAAGGAGAAGGCAGAATTCTAGTTGATGGGGGATGCGAGAGAAGGTCGTAACTTTTGGGTGACAGAGAAGAGAAGAGTATGGCAGAGGTAGCTTGTGTACGGGATTTGTGTTTGTTTGTTTTTTTTTTGTTTTTTTTGTGAAGGAGGGGAAGAACGTGAATTTTGGGTTCGGTCTTGTAGTTTTGACTATGGAGTTGTCTTGGTGAACACTGGGTTGACAAGTTGATGATGGTTGTGAATAGGAAGGGTGTGATGAACGTGAATATGAACTGCAGGTGTTTGTTGTGGCACTGGTCAGTATTGAAGAGGTAACATTTGCGGATGGATGGACTGAAATTGAAGTCGAGTTGCTGTGTAGTTGAGGTTCGAAGCTATTGTCGGGTGGTTTATGATTGTGGATATGATGGACTTTGTGGGTATGTTGTTTGAAATTGTACGAGATGGTTTGATGTATCGATGGAAGATCAGTGTTGTTTGGTGATGGCAAGGAGATTGTTTGGTGAGGATCTGTGGCAATGAAGAGGAGTGGAGATGTGGTTCATTTTGAGCTGGTCCAAGTGATGAAGATGTAAGTGGAGGTGGACGACTGTAGAAAACAGAAGAAGGGGAAGGTTTTTTGTGGGTTGATTTTGCGTTGGATGGAGAAGAGATGTGGCTGTAATCCAAGGCAGAGACGAGGCAGAAAGGACAGGAAAGGAAGGCAATATGCAATGGGAAAGAAATCAAAAAGAAAAGTGCAATTTTTTTTTGTAAAAAGGAAAGAAATTAAATTGTAAAAGTAAGAAAGGAGGAAAAGAAATAATAGAAAGGAAACAAATCAAACAAAAATTGCAAGTTTTTTCCTCTTGTTATAGAGATTGTGGTATCAATAATTTAATACCAAACCATCTAAGCAAGAATTTTTTCTTTCTAAATATAAAAAAACAGAAATAAAATAAAAATATAACCCGAAGGATCTAGTAATAAAAATTATTTTGGTCCCCAGCAACGGCGCCAAAATTTGTTTGCGAACAAATTATACAATTGTAAACAACTGTAAAATTCGTTCGTCTTTCCTAAACAACAAGGATCGTTGTAGAGGGTGTCGAACTCTGGGACCAAATTATTTTATTAATAAATCCAATCAAGTTATCCCTAACTTTTGATTGATTGCAAATTAACAGAAAATAAACAAAAAGCGAGTTTTTAACAATAAAGAAAGTAATTAGGGGATAATGACATAGATCAGATTCATAATCATCAATAGCCAAAAGATTAACCAGATCTAATACATGTTTCTGTCACAAACATGAATCAACGATAATAGGTTTTTAGAAACAAATATGTAAATAACGACAAGCATAGCCTATGCAGGAGCTCAGCTCTACAACCATAGACTATCAGGACAGATTCACTAATTAATTTCTAAAACCCTAAAATTAGATCTAGATCTGATAAACGTTAGATCGAACACAAATATATCCTGTGAAGGAGCATAGCTCTTAAACGACACAGGATATTAAGGTTCAGATCTAACCCTTGGTTCAGCTCTAGATCTATATACATGAATTCCTCATCCTTTGGCTATGTGATTCATATTGAATCATACTATCAGCGTCATCACCCCCTAATCAAAGGGAATTAGCTAGACATAGCTAAAGAAGAAGAAAAACAGAAATTAAATAACAAGAACATAAATAAAACTAAAACTAAATAGAAAAGAGGAAGAAGAATGATTTTATTCCAAGAAGAGAATTACAGAATAAAACCCAATGTGTTTTACAATGAATGAGATACAAGGTATTTATAACTGATATGACAAAGACAACTAGGCTAGTTACACAATGTGGGACTAAAGATTTAGCCCAAATAACACATAAGCCAGTGTGAACAGGGTTGTAGAGTAAGAGGCCTTGTAAGTGAGCCAGTGTGAATGCGTGCAGCGCATGAATGAGAAGCCTTGCAAAGGAGCTAATGTGAACGCTACATAAGTGAAATGGTCTGCAATTGAGCCAATGTGAACACAATTTGAGTCTTTAGTGAGCCAAATCTACCCAATTAAACTCTATTTGCAACCGTTCTTCAAGCTTTAAACTCTTCAAGCTTAAGTAATTTTAACTTCACTCTTTTTCAGCAAATTCTTCATGCTTTATCCATCAAATGCTCTAAACCATGATTCTTGTCAACAATCTGAAAACACAGCTATAAATACACAATATTAATTATTTTAAATAGAAAAATAGATAAATAAGCGGATAAAATATACACATTTACGTGTATATCAGTAAAACAGTTTAAATCAGTTCAAGCAGGTAATCGATATCTCATAAGACCACGCCGTATAACGGAACGGGTTTTTCCCTTATGAGAATTCAAATTATCTTTATATCAAAAACCTTTTGATATTATAATAATGTCTATCAACCACAATAATAATAATCATCTAGCAGAACGCTTTCATCTCACGTTCTACATGTATAATACACAATCAAAACCGCAAGCACATATTGGGTAATGGATTTCCAACTATGACAAGGTATGGAACCACCTTTCGCTAGTGTACCTCTAGAAAGGAATACACCGGGTTCAACAAGAACATCTTGCAACCCGGCCACACATGACCGACCACTCATTTCGCTTGAGTGTATCGAATGTGTATCACCAACGATTGGGATCAACAACCGTTTCCCGAATGGGAAAGCATCAACAATAGATTTTTAGAAATAAATGAAACTCTAAATCAGGTGATTATACACCCTACTTCGGTGCGACCGACTTAGCTATGATGCCTGCCCGATTTCTGTCATTTACCGGATGATGAGGCTAGAAGCTACGCTTTATCATCACACCAGATTCACTTTGAATGCCACATCGACAAATCCATCAAATCACCGATTGACGTCTTCAACCATACATTATGTGTTAGTTAAAAGAAGTTTCCTTCTCCACTTCCACTCTTGGTACGGTTGGAGAAATCAATATACGTGATCGTCTGGAAATACTCTGTCAGACGTCCGTCCATACAAGTCACCCACGAACAGGATGAACCGAAGGCACTATTCGGTAAACAGGATAGCCCTTGCATAACTCCATCTTCAATTTCCTTTGGCATATATGATTCGCAACGCTTATGCCAATGCAGAGTGGTTCTTTGGATAATAATCCAACCGGTCTCTCCATATTAACAACGTTAAAATGGTCAAAACTTCGATAGTCTGTGATTTAACCATCAAAGAAAACAGGTGTGCAAACAATGATATTATTTCCAGGAGGAATTTATATCAATCAATCATCATCCAACATTTATCTCTTTATTTCATTAATTTACTTATCTCCTGTTTCCCTATACTCAATATTTCTTATTTTCTAAATTTGGAAAATATACGTTATTAACAATGGAAAACATTTCCATTTCTTGTTTTCTTTATTAGAAAACATTTCTGGTTTCTTATTTGGAAAACATTTCCAAAGCTTCTTCATTGGACTTAGACAGATGTTTAAACAAACCATCACGATGCCAACTCAAACCATTTCCTTTAATTACTAAATTCGCTTAACCATCCTGTACTATCGAACCTTAACCATTCCTTAGTTAAAAATGAAGTCAATCAAGTTGGGGTAATACTACCTCTCAGGCCTTAACTGAACAACGTTTCTAACCATGAAATAGACAAAGTTCACCCTTCAAATTCTTTAACAAACTTCCTTACGTAACTCTCTTTCAAATCTTTTCTATTCGATAATTCTTTCCTTCGATAAGGTATATTCGATAACTCTATTCAATTTATTCTATTCACTTAACTCTTTTGATTTAACTCTAACTCTATTCACTTAACTCCTATCGAATAAACTATATTCGATAACTCTTTTAATTCTATTTGAATAAACTATATATTCGATTAACTCCTTTTACTCTATACGAATAAACTATATTCGATTAACTCCTTTATTCTATTTGAATAAACTATATATTCTATTAACTCTTTTTACTCTATTCGAATAAACTATATTCGATTAACTCCTTTTACTCTATTTGAATAAACTATATTCAATTAACTCCTTTTACTCTATTTGAATAAACTATATATTCGATTAACTCCTTTATTCTATTTGAATAAACTATATTTGATTAACTCTATTTGCTTTAACTCTAATCGATTAACTCCAACTGGTTTGACTCTACCTGGTTAACTCTAATTGATTAACTCCATCTGGTTAACTCTAACTGGTTAACTTTAACTGGTTTAACTCTTGTTCGAATAACAAATATTCGATTACTCTATTCAACTGACTCGACTCGACTTACCCCTTTCGAATAACTAATTCGATTTACTACTTTCGAATACCATATTCAATTTAACTCCTTTCGAATAACTAATTCGATTTAACTCCTTTATTCGCTTTATAAAGATTTCCTTTTTAACAACATTTATTCATTTTAAAGATTTACTTTTAGTAACGGTTCTCCACTTTAAAAATGATTTCCTTCTTATAACAGTTTCCTTTTTATAACGTTTTCCCTTTTTCTAAATATCTCCTATTTATAAATATTCCAATTTATAAATATTTCTTATTTTATAAATATTCCATTTATAAATATTTTATTTCAAATATCACTTTGAAAATATTCCCTTATCAACATTTCAGTATGTTATGGTATTCAACATATCAAATCACGATGATCAGTATCGTCCAAACACATATAATCGACAACAGATTATATATCACATTATATATAACAATATATGAAAAACAGTAAAATAAATGTTGAGGAACCCAATTGGGTTCCTCCAACCTGTTTCCCTGCATCCACAGATGTTACACAATAAAATCAACTTTAATTGCAATTCCATATGATATATTTTGTTAAATAGAATCAATATAGAAATTCAACTAACTGACTAGCAGTTCAATCAAACTGTCAAAACACATTCAATCAGCCAATATTTAACAGTTTTAAAAATACAATATGAAATATAAACTGTTCAGAACTAGTGAGATTTACTCACATTTGCAGTTCAACGTTAAAGAACGATAAACTGTTTGTTTGGTTTGAATCAAACAATTTATTTCGCCATAAGTTCAAATGAGCCCCAATCCACTTCCAGCCAGTTTCATTTGGTAGTGTCCGTCCATACGATCTTATTGGATCTTGTTTTGTCCAATTCTGATAATGTATGATAAAGTTATAACTTACACAAGTTTGTACAAATTTAATTAAAATAAAATAAATTCCTTTTTAAACTAATTGGGCTTAACCTTTCAAACCCGGCCCATACCCCTGTAAACCCGTCGTGAACAATCTTCTTCCCCCAAAATGAAAAACCGCGATCCTATCTTGCTTGCTTCTCCATTTCCGATTCTTCCTCCCATTCAATCTCCTTCCCTACTTCATGGTAGATCAAAATAAAACCACCAAACAACCTCTCTACAACTTCCGAACTTCTCCACCCTTCTTTTACCCAACTCGAAGTCATGAATCCCGTTTGCATCTCAGCCCAAAGCCATCGTATCCATTATAGACTTCGACATTTTTAATTTCCAACAAATCCCAAAAAATTCAACGATGTGTTATTTCGCTTTCTAATCACAGAAACAAACTCAGATCAGGATCATATCTCTTAAAATTCCTAATATCTCGAACCCTAATCCTTCAGAAGGCACGCTGGAAATATAGGCTGACCAGAAATTTGCGTCGAGCTTCATAAAACTGCTACGCGCATGAAGAGGAAAATGTAGGGAATCCGAAATTACTTGACTCAGGATTTATAGATTTTTGAATGATTTTATTTGGATTTTTCTTGCATCCGATTTTCCTATAAGGGGAATAGGAGTGACGGCGGAGACATTTGACCAAAGGGATTAAAGGAATTAGGTCTTAAAGGGAAGGTTGGGGTATTTATAGGCTCGAAGTGGCATATTCTCAGTATATTCCCATTTCGTTAATTCGTTATTTCCTTCTAAAAATTCATGTGATTACACACGATACTCAAAAATCACCAAACAGGACATATTGCTAGAGTTCGACATTACGGTCCCAACGAAACTAGTTTCGTCGAATTCCGACTCCGTTTGCTCACACAGCGTATTTTTAACTGTCAAAATACTGAATGTTTGTCACTCTAAAAATCCGTACGACCACATAGTGACTTTAAAAATCATGAAACTGGGAATCTAACAATAATTTCACATTATGAATCCAACAAAATTGGTTTCGTCGAATTCTGAGGTCGTTTGCAAAACTGGCTATTTTTAAAGCTATGGATGACACATTTAAATATATAAATATATTTAAATATAATTAAATTAAATATTAATTAATTTAATATTATTGTATATATTCACAGTGGAATACCATACAGCTCTAGAATATTCCTATATGAATTTCTAACTCGATATTCACTTCTGGGTCAACCCAATATTCGATTTATATTGAAATTCCTTTTTAAAATATAAACAATTCCCTTATAAATTATAAAGTAATTCCACAACGACTTTTCTAAAATTTGATTTGGACATATCTCAAAATCTACATGATGAAATCCTGATTTTTCTCTTCCACTAGAAAGATATACTCCACCAGCTCCACACATTTCTTGCTTCACAGAAATCCGGCTTAAAACGAATCCTGTACATTCAGTTGAAGTTCGAATCGCCAATTTACGAGCTGCAGCGCCATTTCAAGCTCGATTTTAATTATAATATAATTATATGTTCAAACTGTCGTTATTATAATATATTCGTTATTCAAATTCAATTCCAAACTGAATTATATATTCACAAATGATCCAGTTCACACCATATCGCCATTTCCGCCAATTCTGATTATTTCAGAATAAAATATATTATTTAATTTATTATTTTAATTAAATATTCACCATTATTAAATTCCACGACCATTAAATTCTCTAAACCACCATTTCAATAATTAAATAAATTAATTATAATACCTCTGCCAATGCGGGTCATTATACAAAGCTTTCTGAATATAGCTCTAGGTGTAATCCAGGATCTTGGAAAAAGAGATATCTGCGAAAAACCAAAACTACTAGCTGCCCGTGTGGAAAATATAGGCACCTAGAGTTTAGGCGAAAACAATAAACTCCGAGTCACTCATGGGACTGGTGTGAGAACTAAAAACCGTTATTAACTTTATTTTAATATTAGGCAAATTGCTATGCTAAATGAAAGAAAAACGAAGCTATTATAAGACTCAGGTCCCATCACACAATGCAACGTAAGCCGGAGGATAGATTTTTACTTGATAATAGCTAAATATGCTTGATACGCGAAATTTATCTTTTAATACTATAAGTGCATTGTAATAACCCGGGAATTCTGAGCCAGTTTAAAATTTTGTTTTGGCAACTTCGACGAATTTTGAAGTTTTAAAATGAATTATTTTAAATAATATCGACGAAAATTTATTTTGAATATATTTAGAACGTATATATTTATACGCGTCGTTGTTAGAATATAAATAATTATATATAATTATAAAAGGAATTAAAAATGCCGCGGTAGTTCGATAATTCGATTTCAAACTTCAATTTAACATACCGGGTGCAAAATAAACCGGATTTTGGTGAAACCAAAAATATTAGAATCTATACGTAAATATCTTTCCAACGAATCTGAAAAATCGAAATTTCATAGCGGGAATCAAAAGTTATGCCCAGTTGAAAATTCAGAATAGTCGCTATGTAAATTATACATGGCTCAAAAAATCAAAATTTTCATACGAATGAATTTGGACTCGAAACCACTTCCATTGAGTTCAAAATGCCATTTAGAACTCCGAAAAGTATAAGTTTCGATATATTCCGATATCCGGAATAGTGGCAATTGATAGGAGCTTTTCGGTTAACAAAACATAGCCCTTAAAAAGTGAAATTTTGCATACGAGCTCAGAATTCGACGAGATAAATTTTTATGGATTCACAATGACAAATCATTGTTGAGTTCCAAATGGCGCGTCGAACGGAGTTAGTATGTGGCCGTGCGAGCTGAAACAGTTCAGGGTAAAGCGAGCAGTCATTTTACAAAGGAACATTATTGATACGACCTCGGAATTCGATTTCGTTTTTTTCTGGATTCATATCGTCTAAAAATGGTTAAATTCAAAAGGGCTTGATTTTTTGAATTAGCATGTGAGCGTGCGAGGAGAAAAGGTGCGCCAAAATCGCATTTTTAGAGCTTATCTGATCATTTTCGTGATTTTTTTTGAATGGTCAAACGAACTCGGAATTCGACGAAACTTGTTTCGTTGGACTCGTCTTCACGTCTACTATCTCGTGTCTAAAATCCGCAGCCATCGGAGATCGCTAGCATTCAGGCATTACGCGAGAAACTAGTATATAAACACTTTTACTTCCTTTTCTTCTTCACTTTCTTCCTCTTCCTCTTTCTTCAAAAAAACTCATTAATGGCCACCGCCTCCTCCTTGCCGCTGCCACCCCTCCTCCCGCTGCCACCGCACACCGCCGCCGCCCCTCCTCCCCTCCGGCCACTCCCCTCTTCCTCCTCTTCCTCCTCCTCTCTCTCTCCTCCTCTTTCTCTCTTCAAATGCAAAGCCCTAAGCCACCACCACCACCACGAGCCCCACCACCACCGCCACCACCCACCAGCGAGCTCCCCACGCCCAATCAGGTCCGGCGCCCCCTTCCCCCTCCTCAATTCCGGCCGTGGGCCCCCCGGTCACCAAAAACCCATTTTACACTAATCACCCGTTTTGCAAATAAGTCCCTGACGGTATTTCGCGAATAACTCCCAAACGGTGCGCTTTTGGCCAAAGTCCCTCTAGACCAAAGTTGTAGAGAACGAAATTCTATTCGATTTGGCTATATGGAAGTCGTGTTTTGGAGTTCGGAGCTGCTCGGAAAACGCGTTCGAAGTTTGCTGTTCAAAAGCGGTAAAATTCGTGTACTTTCGCGAATTCTGGCGAATTGGAGCATTTTCGGCAAAAAGACCCTTAGGCGAAAGTTGTCTGGAATGGCGTGTTTAAGCTACATAAAAGATGGTGTGAAGATTGAAACTCGTTTGCAAAGTCTAGGACCCGAACAGCGAATCCGGACGTTAGAAAAAAAGTGAGTTTTCTCCATTTTAAAGCTTCTACAGTTTTTGACATATGAAGTAGAATAAAAATATGATTTTTATAATATAAAAAGAATAAAAATATGATTTTTATATTAGTAGAAGATTAAAAATATGATTTTTACATTATAGAAGTATTAAAGATTTGATCTTTATTATGTAGAAGGAGCAAAGATAAGATTTTTATATAATGTAGATAATAAAAATGTGATTTTTTATATATGTAGTGGCTACGGGCCACGAAAGTGACAAAAGGCGAGAACGACAAGATTTTCTACATAAGAAGAGTCGAGATGATTGGATTAGCTAGTTGGTGAGAACTTCTCACTCAAAATTTCCTTTTCTAGTTATATATATATACTAGGATGCAGACGGTGTTTAGTAGCACCCGACACCACTTTCCACAGACCATGGACTTGTTTGTTTGGTTGTGTAGTTGGTTAGATTATTTGATTTGAACTTGATTGTTTGGTGAAATGAAATTGATTTGATTGATGTGTGAATGGCGTGGGCCTTCACTAGACCGGGGATAAGGCTAGGCTTCGTCCAGTTTCTAGTATCGCGCCGTTATGCCGCCGAAATTTTCTAAAATAAGTTAGAAAAATAAAGATATCATTTTATTTAATAAATGAACTGAATAGAACATTCATAGGTTGAATAAAATAATTTGGTCGTTAAAACATGATTTTTAACGTGAATGTGAATAAATAAATATTCATTTACAAACCGGACGGTTTGTTTATGTACACCTATTTGAAGGACATTGATTGGGACGATAAATTTTACACATCGCCCAACTGCGCGAATAAAATCTGTGTTTGATTGTTTGAAACCCCACACGGGTATTGGGATAAAATACGGCATACACTAATCCGTTGAGATTAGTCATGTGTTGGACAAAATATTTTAATAATAAAATTTACATCTTTATCATATATGAAATTAGAAATTAACTGGAAAATAGATGAGATGAGTGGTCTTCTGGATATTGATCTGATGTTGGTTTCGGCCTTCGGGGTTAATATTCAGGGAATCGTTCTCTTACTAATTTACGGTTGGAGTCTGATTTAATATCAAACGATAGATACCTTAATTTTCATAAAATATATTAAATAACAAAAATAGTCACACGTGGACAGTACTCATTCATTGAGATTAGTCATGTGTTGACAAAAATATAGATTCACATATTGAATAGAATAATTATTCATTTGTTGAATAGAATAACGAATTTATTGAAATATATAAAGCCGTGTTGATTAGAGTTGCGCTATTTTGACGTGAACGATGTTTATATCGATTATATTCGTTTTTATAATGAACATAAAAAAGGAAGTGATTTCAAAATATAACGTTTTGAAAATATTATCATTTATATAGTAATGATAGGGAATATTCAATTTTGATTTGAAATTGAATATAGAATTGAAATGTTTTGAAAACAAATTTAAAACTATTTATAAATTTTGTTTTAAATAGAAATCGATGAAATATATATTATATATCTAATATAATGGCCTGAATAGAACGCGACGCGCCGCGGCAGTTCGTGAATTTCGACCATTTATTTCAAACGAACATTACGGGAGATCCGACCGTCGGATTCTCCTAAAACCGGAACCGTTGGGTTCTATCGAAAAGAGCTTTCTAACGAATACTATAAATTTGAAATCTAACGGTTGGATTTGGAGATACGTCCAAATCAAATTTGGAAAAGGTCGCTGTAAGTGCAGTTCGATGGCCGTTGATGGAAATCGACTGTACGGGCCTTGATAAAATTATTAAAAATAGTAGTATTTTGTGTAAAATCGTAAGAAATGATTTGGGAAAAATTGGGATGAAAAACTCCATATTCGAGAAGATAAAAATAGATTTTTATCGAAATGAACTAGTTTTGAACTAAAATAAAAACCCATTTATTTTAAATAAATAAATTGGATTTGAAATGGGTTTTAAATAGAATTGATTTGTGGGTTTATCGTGAATGGTGTTTTTAAATAACACTTGTTCTTTAACCCGATAATAAATAAAATGTGATTTGGGTTTGTCGTGAACTGTGTTTTAAATGACACTAGTTCTTTAACCCAGTAAAAGGAGTTTTAATGAATCTGCAATTAAATTGAAATGTGAATTGATAATTTAAATTATCAAATTTAGAAAGTGAGCGAGGATGGAGTATCACCAGTTTTGCTCCAGAGCGATAGTTAAATCTTTAATTAGATTTGAACGTGAAATACTAATTAATTTTACCGATAACACCATAGTATTAGATGTGGAGTATTACCAGTTTCGCTTCATGGGGTCTATAGGTTGGGATTGGGAAATAAAATAAATAATTACTTCGGTGTGGTTCGCTAATCTCGACTAGTTTGGGAAAAACCATAATTGGGTTTGAAATGACATCCAAAGGAAGATTAAAGGATAAATTTCAAAGAATTTATCTTGGATAAAATTAATGGGAACCTTTCCCTAAGAATTGAAATTTAGAAACTAGCTGTAGGTTAGTTAAGAAGAATGGTTTCCTGGGTATTGATCTGATGTTGGTTTCGGCCTTCGGGGTTAATATTTGGGGAATTGCTCTCTTACTGATTTACGGTTAGTGACTAATGAATTGGAATGAGGCGTACGTTGTGTTTGTGTAACATTTGTTTTTAATATACGCGGGTTGTTCGGAAAGGCCGGGTTTATACCCATTCTGAATAACCGATTCGACGATATGTCGAAGATGAAGACGGTGGTAGAAGACCGGAAGTCTTCACATCGTTTGGATAATTACTGACGATCCTGATTGGGCAGTACACCCAAGAGGATGGAAACAGTTGGTGGTCGTCCAGACGTACTTGGAGATCGATGGATATGCGAGGAAAGTGCCTCCCGTTTCGTTCAGACACAGAACAAACTTGCAAATGGATTGTGTGTCTGACATTGGATTTTATTCTGTGTTGATTGATTTCTGTTAAATATATATCTGTTTGGCGGCGGAGAATTTATTCTCTTTCTTAACGCCCTTCTCTGAGACGTACGAGCTTAGAGGTTATATATCGATAGATATCAATCGCACGGCATGAATTTCCTGTGTGGCACGCTGAGTTGCATGGATCAAGGCTTCTGTTGAAAAGCAAAGTCTTGTGGTTGATGATCAAAGCACGGCCTTTGTGGCATAGCTTTGTGTATAGCGTGGATTCGCGAGCCTCACACCTCGGTATGAGTCAAAAACGGGATGAGGAACCAAGGAGTGCACGACGTTTCTTTCTAGCTATGGGTGGTGTCAGTGACCTACCAGCCCTGACATTTATATACTTTTCACCTTTGTGGTTTGGATGCGAGGCGCCTCGATTATAGGTCCTATAGGGTCGGGAAACGTGTGTTCAGGAATAACTAATCCTCAAACGTAAGAGAGGACCGGCCTTGGAGGATCCCAGGGTTAACCAGAGTGTGTAGTCCTGAGGCATTTGCTAGAGTGTCTCGAAGCGGAGAGGAGCTTGCCCCTTGCCTCGACTCTTGACGGAAATCCAATTTCCAATACGTGATATTGCGGTTTTAATTGTAGAACTAGTATGGCGACATGATATATGGTACCCATGCCGTCTATGATTTATATTTATGATTGAAATTGTTTTGACACTATACACTTATTATAGTATCAAATGATTTGTTTTAAACGTACCAAGCATGTTTGGCTATTATAAGGGAAAACCCTATCCTCCGGCTTGCGTTGCATTGTGTGATGGGACCTGGGTCTTATAATAGCTTCATTTTTCGGAAAAGCGTTGCGCTGTTTATTCTATGCACTGGTATTCTTGGGAGGAAACCCGTTCCGTGTTATACGGCGTGGTCCCTTGAATTACTCTCTTTTAAAGTAAAGTCTTTAAATAACTGTTTTAGTTCTCACACCAGTCACATGACTGACCTAGAGTTTATTGTTTTAACCTAAACTCTGGGTGCCCCTATTTTTTGCACGGGCAGCTAGTAGTTTTGGTTTTGCAGATTTATATTCACAGGATCCTGGTTTACAGCTGGAACGATGCTCGGAAAGCTCTGTATCCGTGTATCACTTTCAGTTGTGCTTTGTATTATTTTCCGCTGCTATGTAATTTATTGTAATCTCTGATATTCATCGAATGTAATTTATTCATTTATACTCTGTATATTCTTGTATCTGATGGAATTGTTGTAATAAGCAATGAAATGTTCTTCCGTCTGCGTTCTATTTTGTCCTATTCTCAAAACGATCAGGGGTTTCGAACGGTCTAGATCGGTTTAACGACTGATTCGGATCGAGCGAAAAACCAGGCCGTCACATGCATAGTGTATAAATCAACTTCGAAAGTAAATCTATTAATTCTAGATGGCATAATACCCCATCTTATTATGTCGCCAAATATACAGGTATACAACAAAAACTACAAAGCTCATACTGGAAAGCTGGATTTCCATCATGATGAATGCTGATTTGAAAGATCGATCACATAGTGCAATACTCCACGTCTTATGTCCAGGGCTTTTGTAAAACACCGTAATGCACATCCGCCATATCATATGGGAATTAGGGGGTATGCCCTATCCCTATTGGTGTGGGACGACCACACCCAACATCATCTCAGTTGACCGAATCCATGACAACCCTAAAGGTATCTATCCTCATCTCAAAAGCATGCTGACCTGACCATCAATTCACCATCATACCGGTGTGTGAGGCTCGTGAATTAACGCTACACAAAGCTATGCTAATTAAAGTTATTCTTTGATCATCATCTACAAGGTTCTGCTTTTCAACAAAAGCCTTGATCCACGCATCTTAGCAAGTCACATTGTCAATCCATACCATTGATTTCTACCAATATATAACCTCTAAGCTCGTACATCTCAGAGAAGGGTGTTAAGCAAGAGAATAAATTCTCCACCACAAAACAGATATATATTTAGTAGAGATCAATGAATACAGCATAAAGGAATACAACGTCGGATGTACCATCCATTTGCAAGTCCGTCCTGGGTCTGAATGAAACAGGAGGCACCTTATTCCTCGCTCCATATGTCCAATAGAGAGAGAGGCCCTCTCATTTCCAGACAGTTGACAAGTACGTCCGAACCACTATTATCCCATCGTGGGAGCTACCCAAATCCAGGGCATCAGTAGTAACCCATTCGATGTGAAGATCGCCGGTCTTCAACTACCATCCTCAATATCTTCGACTTTTAGTCGTCGTATCCGTTATTCAAAATGGGTTAAACCCGGTCTTTCCGGATAACTCGTGTATCTTATAATCAAGTGCTATGATAACACATCATACGCCTCATTCCAATCCAAAATATTCTTTTATTCAAATATACTTTACATTGGAAATTTTTCCCATAAATCTTATCAAAGATTTAACTCATTTAAACCTCTTGTTTAAATCTTCACTTGGAAACCATTTCAAAAGATTTTGTATTATCATTACACAACTTTAAACCAAATTAAGGTTTATCAAACTTGCCGGGATTACCGAGCCTTACCAAAGCAATCATTTATTTTATTTTTCCAATCCCAACCTATTCATCCCATGGAAAAAAAACTGGTAGTATTCCATACCTAACACCCACTGTGTTATTGTTAAATTCAATTATCATTCAACGTTCAAATTTAATTAAAGATTTAACTATCGCCTAAAGTAAAACTTGTGATTCCATTTTTGAACATTGCTCTAATTCGGCAAATTTATTTACTACATTAACATTTCAAACTAATTAAAGATTCATTAAAACTCCACTTAGTTTTAATCTTCAAAAATCATTATTCAATGATTATTCAAATTTAGGAAATAAATCCTGCCATTAACTGGGTTGAAGAACCAGTGCCATGTAAAACACAGTTCACGATAAACCCAAAATCATCTAGCATCAAAATGAAATCTATACGAAAATCATAACAGTGTATAATCAATATAAATTCCTATATCTGACTAATAGTATAAATGGAATAATGGCAAAGCCTTTTAAATTCCATATATAGTAATGGTCATCCTTCACAAAAGCTCATTTCGATTATTACCGAATCGAATTCCATTCAATTCTAATTTAACATATTAAATTGGATAACTTTACTTCGGAAAATTTCCATTAAATCTTGATTAAAAGATTTATAAATTCCAAATCATATCCTCTTTGTTAATTGGGTTAAAGAACAAGTGTTATTCAAAATACAATTCACGATAAACCTAAGAATCCAATTTTAATTCGATTCCAATTAAATATTAATTAATTGGTAAACTTCTCTAAATCGTAATTAAAAGATTTATTCTTTTCTCAACTGGGTTTATGAACAGTGTTAATATAGACACCATTCACGACAGACCCAAAATCTAATTTGATATCAAATACAAGGCTCTGAATAGGAATTAGATCGACTTGTATTCGATATCAAATTATGAATCCAGCAAATATCGTTTTGGGAATAACGATATATATATTTTCCAAATTCCTCAACAATATCCGTATAATTGCGGAATCCAATATCGAAATATTCCATAGATTATTTCCATTCAAATCTATTCCAATTTAATCGTTGGAAAATTCTGGTAATTTTAAAACCCCTTTTCAATCCAATTTATTATTTCTAAAAATAATTAGATTATTATTCCAGTTTTTAACTAGTTCATTTTGATAAAAATATATTTTTATCTTTTCAAACATGGAAATTTTCACCCAAAATCTTTCCTATTTATTTATTATGATTTTGCACAATTTTTCCAAATTTTTAATAATTTTTCTAAGGCCCTTACAGTCGGTTTCCAATAACGGACACCGAGTTGCATACATAGCGACCTTTTCTGTAGTTGATTCGAACATAATTTGAAATCCAAGCATTCAAATATAAATCTCCTATATTCATTGGAAAGGCCTTTTCGATACGAACCCAACGGTTCCAATTTTAGGAGAATCCGACTGTTGGATCTCCTGTTACATCAGTTTGAAGTCAATGGTCGGAATTCGCAAACAGTCGCTGTGCGGCGCGTTCTATTCTGGCCATTTAATATATATTTTATATATATATATATTTCATCGATTCTCATTTAAAACGTATTTTATAAATTCATTTCAAAAGATTTCAACTTCATTTCAATTTTAAATCAAAACTGAATATTCCATATCATTATGATTTTCAAATGATAATATTTTAAAAATATCAGATGTGAAATCCATTTCTTTTTCGTATTCATTATCAAATGAATAAAATCAATCGATAAACCCGTTCTGTTTAAAATGGTGTTTCTATACTTAACCCGGGTTCATATATTTTTATATATTTTCGTGTCCATCCAAAAATTGATATCAAAATCATATTTTGATTATTCACTGAATATTATTTTAAAATATTTGTTATTTCTGAATTGGAATGCGACTCAATTAATTACCATATAATTTCAGTTATATGGATTTTATACATCACATGTATTAAACAATAATTTTAAATAATCATTAAACAGTCAATTCACATCCAAAGTGCAATTTACAATTATACAAGCATTAAATAATTAAATAACGCTTATCACAGTCTATCAATTAATCGATTGACATAGAACTAAATATTGGGATTAGTGTATGTCAAATATCATCCGGTTATCCCAATACCCGTGTGGGGTTTTCAAGCAACAAAGTCTATTTAAAAAAATCGTTGGTTAATAAATTTAACCTGTTCTAAGTCAATTTGAATTATTTTTCTAATTAGCCAATTTTCACCGTTTAAATTATAAATGGATATTAATAATTTAATTTCAGATACCATGCATTATTTTCAATATGTCAAACATTTCAGCATCACAATCAAAATACAATACATTCAGTTAAACATTCCATGGCTTGTGGACGAGGGAGGTGAGCTAACAGGAACCATATAAAATTTATAATGATTAAAACTGATAAAAAATCTACACTGGCAATTCTATATATTTTTATACATGAATACAATAACACGATAAAATATTTTTTAGTGAGAAGGAGTCATCATTTTGATCGATTTTAGAAATTGATAAAATGATTATTTTAATCAAATGATATAATAACATGATAATTCGATTTCAGAAATCAAATTTATAATGATTAAAAATGATAAAAATCTACATTGGCAATTCTATACATTTTTAATAATATTTTAATTTGTCTTAAAACTCAAAATCGTCACGAACTCCAAATCAAATCAAACGACTATCGCCTCTAGACAAATATCCCCATTCTGGACATAATGGAATATTCTTCGTAAGCCAATTTGACTGTTTCAGTCAGTTTTTATTTAAATTAAAATATAAATCAATATATTAAATTTTTAAATGTGCATTTTAATCTACCGGTGCCACCTGCTTACTCCAAAAATTACAGAAAAATAAATCTAGCTATGTTTTGACAAAACGGTCCAAACAAAACTAATTTCGTCGAATTTGGAGACATTATGAAAAATAGTCATTCTTCCAGTCGATGAAATTTAAACTGAATTAACAAAACATGTTTAAATTTTCTTTGCTTGCATATTAATTCCAAAAATAATGAAATTTGAAACTTAGCAATAATTTGACATTCCAGATCTAAAGAAAGTGGTTTCATCGAAAACGGAGGTTGTTTGCAAAATGGTTATTTTTAAGGGGTACATATTAAATTAAAATATATATAAATTCCATATCGACTATTCTAAATTTAAAACTGGACATAACTTTGTTTATACTATGAAATCTGAATTTTCCACATTCGTTAGAAAGATATAATTAAACAGATTCTAGTGTTTCTTGTTTGACTGAAATCCGATTTATTTTGAATCCTGTATAATCATTTGAAATTTAAAATCGAAATTACCATGCCATTTCAAGCTCTATTTATAATTAAAATAAATTTATATGTTCTAACTTCGATTTAAATAAAATTGTAGTCGTTATTATTTAAAATAATTATTTTTAAATATTCAACGTCCATTAAAATAGCTAAAAAAAAATTTTAATTGGTTCAGAAACTACGAGTTGTTACAGGATAATCGTAAGACCAATACACACATAAACACGGACGGTTTTTATATTACGATAACCCAAAACATTTTGAAATCATATGTATATCTTATGATATTATAATAGTGTTTAAATACAAATAAATAGCAATCTGGTGGAATGCTTGCATCTCACGCTCCACATAAATAGTATACAATCAAAATCACGGGAGCTTATTGGAGATTAGATTCTGACCATGACAAGGTATGGAACCACCTGCCGATAGCGTATCTCTACAGGGGAATACACTAGGTTCAACAAGAACATCTTACAATCCAGCCACACATGACCGACTACTCATTTCGCTTGCGTGTATCGAATATATATCACCAACGATTGTGTAACATACTAACTCTCTGGTACCCTTTGAGTCGACAATCACAATCCACATTCAACCCAAATTACACAGAAAAGCAGATAGTTAATAAAAAGAAATTAGTGTTGAGATAAGAAAGAAAGAAATATTAGAATAGAAGAATAAAAAGAAGAACTAACACCACACAAATTCTCACATCGCAGTGGAACAAAATATAATATATTAATAAACTTTATTGAGAGCTTGAAAAAATACTTACAATCATCAGAGTATATCAACACATTTGGACAGTTACAACAATTCGTTCTCATATACAAAAAACAAGGGAAAATAAATATATAAAATCATACGTCTGAACTCTTCTAGCTCGTCACTTTTCAACATCCAATGACCTGAACCTGTACTCGGTCTAACCCAAGCATTTCAAACATCGGGTCAGTCTAGTGTACCAGAGTGAAAAACACACTAAGTTTACAAGCAACATCTAACTTGATTTTAAAGTTAACAAATATTTTCTAAAAGAAAAGAATAATCGTAAACCGATCCACACATAAACACGGATGGTTTTTACCTTACGATAACCCAAAACATTTTGAAATCATATATTATTCTAATATTATAATAGTGTCTAAATATAAGTAAATAGCAATCTAGCGGAACGCTTGCATCTCACGCTCCACATATATAGTATATAATCAAAACCGCGGGCACTTATTGGAGATTGGATTCCGCTTATGACAAGGTATGGAACCACCTGCCGATAGTGTATCTCTAGAGGGGAATACACTGGGTTCAACAAGAATGTCTTGCAACCCGGCCCACACATGACCGACCACTCATTTTCGCTTGAGTGTATCGAATGTATATCACCAACAGTTGGGATCAGTAACCGTTTCCCGAAAAAGGGACAACATCAAAATAGATTAAAATAGCAAATGGAATTTCTCTAGATAGGTGATTATACACTGTAATGGGGAGCAACCCACATAGACATGTTGCCAGCCCAATTTTTTTCATTTTCCTAGTTGATGAGGCTTGAGGTTAGAATTTATCTTTAGAACATCTGGCCACCTTTTTCTTTGGTTGCCACATCGTCAGATTCATCGGATATCACTAATTGACATCCAATAAAATACTCTGGGTGATAGCTATCCACCAATAGAAATACATTTTAGGAAATCAAAATAGTTACTCGTTGGAAAATACTCTGTTAAAAATTCGTCC
Source organism: Allium sativum (assembly GCA_030737875.1). Lineage (NCBI taxonomy): Eukaryota > Viridiplantae > Streptophyta > Magnoliopsida > Asparagales > Amaryllidaceae > Allium > Allium sativum. The sequence goes on from CM060918.1 coordinate 56,121,186, forward strand.
ATAGAAGTCATCCCGGAACAGGATGTACCGAAGGTACTCCCTACTAAATCCAATACAGGAATCACCCTATGGATCAATAGTGAGTAGTCCTTGCAATCTGAAGATTCCAATCACAACAGAATCACTGCCGAATATCTCTAGGAGCTTACCAAATAATTTCAGCAAGTAGTTCTTCCGCTCATGAAGATTCATGGTCTTTAATTGCTCCATCTTCAATCAGCGTCTTCACGTATTTGCTGGTCAGAATGGTTTTCGAATATAATTCGATCTTGGTCTTCCCGTACCAACAATCGCATTGGCCAGATTTTGATAGTCGATGATTTAACTATCAAAATAAACAACCATCAGTCATAGAAAAATAAAGTGGATTCATTGGTTCAGTATACGGTGTCACTTGGCCTTTTTAGTTAAACATTTATTAAATAAATTCTAAATTCTTCCAATGTTTAAGAATACCTCCCTTTCACTCCTTATTTCCAAATTAATTTATTCAACTTATAATTCTTTGAATTATAGAATATGATATCCTTCACGAAACTATTATTTTAATCTCCTTAATCACCACCATTTCTAAAACTAATATCATACTTGGATAATCATGAAGCCGTTCAAGTTGGGGTATTTTATTTACCTCTCAAACCTTGAGTCGACAACATTCTTATCTTCGAAAAAAATTAATTAACGAAATCACATTCTAGTAATTATCCCAACACTTCTATTTACTGTAGAATACCATTTATAACCACTTTGTTTCAGTTAACTCCATTTCATATCTAAAACATTTATCTCCAGATCTTACTGTTAGATTCTCACTTTTACAATCAAATTCAATCCACTTAAACTCCCGTCCAATTCCAACTCATATTAAATCTCATTTGAAACTTTCCTTTTTAGGAAATCCCTTTCAAGGAATAAATCAAAAATCTAACTCATATAAATATGAGTTAAACTTATAAAAATCCTTTTTAATTATAAACAAGGTCTTACTCAACTAATTCCCTTTATCACCATTTCGATTTCAACCTGGTTCCTTTCAAACATTATTCACTTTAAATTTGATATTATTCTTTTGATAGAAATCTGGACTCGACTCAAAACAACTCAGTTCCATTTGAAAATACTACTATATATTCAAATCTTGTCTATCGTGTCACTTTATGAATTCATATTTATACTACACTTTAAAGATCTCATTTACAGGTCAACTCCTAATTAATTATCTAACATCCTTTATATCAAATGGTCAACTGTAAATAAAATATTTAATCTTTCTTAAAGGGTTATTTAAAATTATATTTAACTTCAACAATAATTAAGAATCCAATAATAGTTTTTAATAATCAATTCTCGTTCAAGTAGTCGACTTGGTCACCTCAACAAGGTTACTTTGTTAACCATTTTGACCTAGTTATTTCTTTTAAATTAATAAATAAAATTAATTTGAACAACTTCATTTGATTTAATTAACAATATAATTAAATTAAATAATCTAATTTAATTGTTTGTTGAAAAAAAATATTACTTCAACTCTAAACCATTTTGTTAATTGCTATTCACATGCTTACAAAACTCATTAACCTACAAATCTCACTTTATATACTCGTTTTATAATTACAAGATAAAAATAATCTATATAAAATAGATTTCAAAATCTGCCTTTAGTTATAGAACAAATTTTATAACTTCCTTTTTATTAATTTATCTGACGGTAAAACAATCTCTATAAAACATTTCATTTACAGGCCATTTGCCGATAATGACTTAACCAATATTACCTAACAACAATCAATCAAATTGATTAACAGTTCATATAAATAAACAACCTATTTGAGGAATCCGGTTGAATTCTTCCAACCTGTCCTTCCCAACATCAAAATGGGTCACCCTGATTTCGATGCGACAATATATTTATTCATCACAATAAACAGAAATAAACAGTTCAACTAATAACAGTCAACAAACAATTTATAACATCCAATCAGACATTCAATTATTTATTTAATACGTTTATATTATTATAAACGTAACCAACAATGTAAATTACCTTATTTGGAATTTAATTGTTAAAATAATGATTTAATTTGATTAAATCAAAAAACGTAACGACCCGGATTTTCAGTCGTTGAATTCTGATATTTAAATTGGTTTAAATATTTTATTTGAATTATATATAGAATTTATAATGAATTTATTTATAAAACGAAGTTTGAACGTAAAATTTATAATATAATTTACACGAGCTCGTAATGGTGCGGTAGTTCGTAATTTGACGTTTTGAACTTCAACTGAATATACAGGATTCAAAGTAAGTCAGATTTCTTTGAAACAAGAAATGTTTGAATCTATTGAGCTGTATCTTTCTAATGGAAGTGAAAAATTGAGATTTCATTTTATAGATGGTAAGTTACGTCCAAATCAAATTTTCAAATAGTCGCTATAGAATCGTATATAAGCCATAACGGTTATTTGAATATATTTGAATATCGGTCTTGAATTTGGACAAGCACTTTGAAACGTAATGATAATTTAATTTTTAGAATTTTACTGTAATTTTTAATTAATTAAATACGCAACTTTTTATTTGGAGTATTTTGCACCCTATATCAATATTTTGGGGTTTCATAATATAAGTTAAACTATCGATATTGTTATATTTTTGGGATCATGGCACCTCGCTCGACACGGTAGTATTTTTATTTTTGTCTATAGCTGTAACGACCTGTATTCTACGTATCATAGGATTGTAGAATATTTATTTCTTTCACATATGAAGTCATATGGTCATGTAACTTTAGGAGACGACTATAGGGTTCATTTCGCATGTTCATGATTTTTGTCGATTTTTAAATGACCATTTTACCCCTAGTTGGCACTGTTTTGGCCATAACTTTTGACTGGAAAGGAATTTTGACCTGAAACCACTTCCATTGGCTCCGGATGATGGTTTACAATTCTGTAGAGTGGTCCCATTAGCCAAACGGACTCACCGTTTGGGAGATATGGCTGAAACAAGTTTCAGATGGTGAAAAACAGCTTAATTGGGCTTAACCGGGTGATTAACAGCTAGGCCCAATGGGGGATTTCGAGATTAGGGTAAGGAGGAGGCTGAAATCAGTTAGAGAACGATCTTATCCTCATTTCCCAGCCGCCACTTTCATTCTTGAACCCTAACAATGGCCACCAACATCAAGAAACATCCCCAAATCACTTTCTAATCAAGTTTTGGCTTAATATACATCAAATTAGGGAGAGGAAACACGAAAGCAAGATTAGAGCTACTGTTAGACGTTAGAATTCACCCAAATCAGCAAGGTTTCAGTTTTGAGAATTTCATTTATGGCCAAGGTGAGTGATTAGCATTGTTTCGACACTAATTACAGTTAATTAAGGGTAATTAGTGAAGGTTAGCGAATTTATACACTAATAAATTCTGGAAAAATATCTATAAATTCGAAAATAATATTTTATGCCTCTGGTAGAAATTTGGTTTAATTTGGTTAAGTTTTGTTAACCCTATGATTAGTTTTGCTTAAACATGCTTAAGGGAAAATATGGGGTTTTAGGTATATTTGATCCATTTTGACACGTAAATTCGTTGTTTTGGTGTTTGTGGTTAGTTTGCTAAGTTGCTATGACTGTTTGGAATGATTTGTGATTGACTAGAATAGTTAGATTTGTCGAAAACGTCGTCGAATGGCGTAAAACACTTGCTGGAAAAGTTGCAGGAAAAGTGCAGGTTCTGGACCAGATCGGATCGGATATGGAGGCTCGGATCGGATAAGTTGAACTGGGCAAGGGATCTGATCTGATCGGAGCTTGACACTTGAGACAACGGGCAAAAAGGAAGGCCACGCTAATTGAACTGGGATCGGATCGGATAAAGGAGGAGAGATCGGATCGACTTAAGGACGAAGGGCTCGGATCGGATCGACTGAAGGATGAAGGGCTCGGACAGAAGTAAGGCGAAGGGATCGGATCGGAGCAAATGAAGGACGAGGGAGCGGATCGGAGCGGAAGTACGAACTGGATGGGAGATGGCACCCGACCCGACCCGAAGTGGAACACCCGACCCGACCCGACGCAATGATGTGAACCCGAACCGAACTGCTACAGAGGAAGACCCGAACCGCTACGAGAGAAGACTACGAACCAACTCAAAGTAGAGGACCCGACCCGAACCGATGACTAGAAGGGGAAACCCGACCCGACCCAGTGTTGACCAATAACCCGAGATGCATAAGTAGTCCAATATGGGTAGTTAGAGCTCAGAATCCAGTTGGGAACCGATGAGCTCACTTCATGATTGGGCTTTGCTGCGGGATGTGTGCCAAGGGGCTATCGATGTCTATGACTTTGGATCACTATGTATGGGAGGTACGTGAACGGATTCAGGGCCGCAGTGGCCTAGGTACGACTAAAGGGCTATAGACCAATGAAGTGGGGTCATTTGTAAAGATTTGGTCATGACTCCATGCTGTAAGCTTGGTAGTAGCAGTAGTTGTACAAGTTGAACTCCGTCGCTACTTTGATGGGTCTAGTGATTGACAGTGGTGGACATCGTACGCTTTACGCACTGAGTGAGAGATGTGAGGATGGTTGCTATGGTTGATTTGTTTTCCATCATTACGACATACACACCCCATCCCCATATTCTTTACACTATCTATTATGGAACCCTAGAGTATTGTACGGTATGTGGTACTAACTCTTTGGTTGCAGGTCCAGATATGGTTTAGTATACCTGTTATTGTTCTGTTTAGATGCCTATTGCTCATACCAGACTTTATGTCTGACCCAGAGTTTTATGTCTCCTCTTATTACTCTGGGTGCTCACACGAGTAGACTAGAGACAAGTTAGCTGGTGATGCGCGGGTAGATGATCCGGAGATGAGCAGGAGGCTTCCACGTATGATATATATATAGTATTCTCCCAGTGTTGTTGAAGATCACTGCTTGGGCATTAGTAGTGCATCTTCTACTTTCAGTTTTCTTTTGTTTTAGAGACAGTAAATTTGGAAAGTTGTAATAAGCTGTATGTGGATTTCCGCTGCTCTGATGTTGATGTTAGTTTTAATTATCAGCTTATGCACTGTCTCACCTGTTTTATGTCAAGTATGTTATTATTATATTTTGTTCCATGCGCTGTGAGACATTCTACAGGTTCCTCGTTAGTTAATTCCCTTCTTTCTTTTCTTCTTACGACCGTTCCGTGCTAGTCGGGCATGTGTATAGCTCACTTTCGGAGGAAATGCCAGCTGGTGCGGGGCGGGCCGTCACACTTGGTATCAGAGCTCTAGGTTGCGTAGTTAACCTAGGGAAGTTATCAGGAAGAGATAGTATACGTATACGAGAGAGCGCATTTGTGATTACTTTGGTTTTTTAAAGCTATATATGTATATACTATTAGTAGTATAAAAATGAAGTCGTACTGCACTAGCACAACTATGGTGTCGTTAATCGTTTCCTTTTACAGATTGACGATGAGCCGATATACTAGGGGTGCTGGTAGGGGAGCCAATAATGGGAATGCTGCTGACATGAGGACGATGTTTACTGACCTCATGAGAGAGATGCTTAGAGATGTGCAGAGGGAAGCTCCCAATGGTGGAAATGGTGGTGGTCCAATAGTGCAGGCGCCTAGAGTCGACTTCGCCAAGCTAAATAAGGATTATACTAGCCTTGGTGGGAAGCCGTTCCACGGAACGGAGTCGGTTGTTGATGTTCAGGATTGGTTGGATAGTTGCGAACGTATCTTCGAGGATTTAGGTATCGAGGATGCGATGAAGAGAAAGCTAGCGTCCCGTCAGCTGTAAAGGCTGGCAATGAATTGGTGGAGTGATATAAAGGCAGCTACTCCCGAAGATCAGATTACTTGGGACCAGTTTAAGGTTCACTTTAGCGAGAAGTTCATTCCAGCTGCTCAGAAGTCCGTGCTGTTTAAGAAGTTCTTGGAGCTCAAGCAGAATGGCAGAGCTGTCTCAGAGTATATTGCTGAATTCGACACTTTGTCAAAGTATGGGTTATCCCTTATTGATACTGCCGAGAAGAAGAATGAGAAATTCATAACTGGTTTGGATCAGTACTTGGGGGAAAGGCTTATTAACCACATCGATGAGACATTTGAATCGATTGTACGGAAAGCATTGAGATCAGAAAGTCTCTACCCTAAGCCGAAGACTGAGGTTGCATCTGCAGAAGAGCCAAAACCACAAGCAAGTGGTGGAGGCAAGGGTGGTTCCCAGAATAAGAGAAAGCAGAGTCAGACTAAGGATGGCCAGAAGAAAAAGAATAAGCAAGATGTGGAGTGCTTCAGCTGTTGTAAGAAGGACCATTATGCTAGTAATTGTCGGGCCAAGCCAGCGGATAGGAAGTGTTTCAACTGTGGCCAAATGGGACATCACAAGGACAAGTGTCCGCAACTCCCCAAAGAAAAGCAAATGGTGAAAGCGTATGCCCTTAATGCTATTCCTTCTTCGTCGAATGCCCCAACTTCGGCGGAGAAAGGAAAGAATGTCGTCATTCAAGGTATGCTTTCTGTTTATGATGTTCCTGTTATAGTTTTGTTTGACACTGGAGCTTCCAGTTCTTTCATATCTAGTGACCTAGTAGATAGATTGGGATTGGAGCCCGAGATTGTTGATAGACCTTTAGTAGTGACGAACCCGATTGGTGGTTAGACTAGCCTTAGCATGATTTGTCGTAATGTGGTCTTATCGAGTCATGGATGCATGTTTGTTTGTGATTGCTTTGTTTTGGGCTTTACTGGGTTTGGCATTATTTTGGGAGTAGATTGGCTCCAAAGATACGGGGTGGTGGTAGACTGTGAGGGCTTTTTGGTGACAGCTAGAGCGGATGATGGGCGGAGGATAGTGTTTGGTGGTCTACCCAGTGAGGGGGTATTGGCTAGTTCTCTAAACTCCCTCGACATTCTGCATAGTGAGTTGTCAGGTTTGCCCGTGGTTGGCCAGTATCCGGACGTTTTCGAAGAAGTGATCGGGCTTCCACCACATCGAGAGATTGAGTTCCGTATTGATTTGGTGAAAGATGCCAGACCTATAGTGATGCTACTTCGTCATATGGCACCAAGGGAGCAGCGAGAGCTCGAGGTGCAAGTCAGCGATCTTTTGAAGAAGGGGTTTATCAGAAGGAGTGTTTCTGAATGGGGAGCACCAGTTGTGTTTGCTACTGTTATATATATTTTATATATAATATAATGGCCTGAATAGAACGCGCCGCGCCGCGGTAGTTCGCGAATTTCGACCAATGACTTCGAATGGATATTGCGGGAGATCCGACCGTCGGATTCTCCTAAAACCGGAACCGTTGGGTTCGTATCGGAAAGAGCTTTATCATGAATATTAGAAATTTGAAATATAACGGTTGGATTTGGAATTATGTCCAAATCAAATTTGAAAAAGGTCGCTGTAAGTGCAGTTCGATGGCCGTTGATGGAAATCGACTGTACGGGCCTTGATAAAATTATTAAAAATAGTAATAATTTGTGTAAAATCATAAGAAATTATTTGGGAAGAATTGGGATGAAAAACTCCATATTTGAAAAGATAAAAATAGATTTTTATCGAAATGAACTAGTTTTGAACTAGAATTAAAATTCTATTTGTTTTTAAATAAATAAATTGGATTTGAAATGGTTTTGAAAATAACCAGAATTTCCAATAATTATATTGGAATGGATTTGAATCGAAATTGTCTTCGGAATATTTCGATGTTGGATTTCGTGATGATACAGATATTGTTATAGGAATTTGAAAGATATATATATATATATATATATATCGTTATTTCCAATACGATATTTGTTGGTCGTAGAATTTGATATTGAATATAAGCCGATATATTTTCTATTCAGAGCCTTGTATTGAATATCAAATGTGATTTGGGTTTGTCGTGAATGGTGTCTTCATTAACACTACTCTTAAGCCCCATTGAGAAAAGATTAAATCTTTTTATGTAGATTTAATGAAGTGTACCAATAAAATAATATTTAATTGGAATTGAATTGGTATTGATTTTTGGGTTTATCGTGAACAGTGTTTTAAATAACACTTGTTCTTTAACCCGATAATTAATGGGATGTGATTTTGGGTTTATCGTGAACCGTGTTTTAAATGACACCGATTCTCTAACCTAGTTAAAGATTAAAACTAAGTGGAGTTTTAATGAATCTTTAATTAGATTGAAAATATTGAAAATGGAGTATCACCAGTGTTACTCCAGGCGATAGTTAAATCTTTAATTAGATTTGAACGTGAAATGGTAATTAAATTTACCGATAACACCGTGGTGTTAGATATGATGTATTACCAGTTTTACTTCATGGGATGAATAGGTTGGGGTTGGGAAATAAAATAAATGATCACTTCTGTGTGGTTCGCTAATCCCGACTAGTTTGAATTGATATACAAAGGAGATTAAATAATAAATTTAAAGAATTTATCTTTGATAAAATTAATGGGAACCTTTCCCAAAATATAAGAATATTTGAATAAAAGAATATTCTGAATTGGAATGAGGCGTATGTTGTGTTTGTGTAACACGTGTTTATTATATATATATACGCGAGTTGTTCAGAAAGACCGGGTTTATCCCATTCTGAATAACTAATTCGACGTGGTGTCGAAGATGAAGACGGTGGTTGAAGACCGGAAGTCTTCACGCCATTTGGGTGATTACTGATGATCTTGATTGGGCTGTACACCCAAGAAGATGGAAACAGTTGGTGATCGTCCAGATGTACTTGGAGATCGATGGATATACTGGGTACTAGGTGCCTCCGGTTTCGTTCAGACCCAGAACGAACTTGTAAATGGACTGTGTGTCTGACATTGGATTTTAGTCTGTGTGATTGATTTCTATTAAATATATATATGTTTGGCGGCGGAGAATTTATTCTCTTGCTTAACGCCCTTCTCTGAGATGCACGAGCTCAGGGGTTATATGTTGATAGATATCAAACGCATGGAGTGAATTGCCTGTGTGGCATGCCTAAGTGGCAATTGATCAAGGATTCTGTTGAAAAGCAAAGTCTTGTGGTTGATGATCAAATCACGGCCTATGTGGCGTAGCTTTGTGTAACGTTGATTCGCGAGTCTCACACCCCGGTGGTGAACCAAAAACGGGAGAGGACCTCAGGGAGGACATGCGTTTCTTTCTAGCTAGAAGTGGCGTTAGTGGTTTTACACGCCCTGACGAGTTTGACTTATGTGGTTTTTGCTGTTGCGAGGCGCCTCGGTTTGATCGGACGATCCGGGTCCGATGGAGTCATTCGTTGGCTCATTTACGCCCCATAGGGCGGGGAAACGCAGTGTTCAGGAATTTTAATCCACATCGGTGGACCGGCCCTGACGATCCAAGGGTCGATGCGCTCTGACCCTGAGACATGGGCTAGATTGTCTCGAAGATGGTGAGGACGATCCCTTGCCTCAGTTCACAGATGGAGAACCAACTTCCAAATACGTGACATTTGCGGTTTTATTTGTAGAGCCTAGTATAGCGTCATGATATATGGTACCCATGCTGTCTATGATTGATACTTATGATTTGAAGTTGTTTTATACACTATACACATATAATAGTATCAAATGATTTGTTTTAAAAAGTATCAAGCTTTTTTTGGCTGTTATAAGGGAAAATCCTATCCCCCGGCTTGCGTTGCATTGTGTGATAGGACCTAGGTCTTATAACAGCTTCATTTTTCTTTATTTAGCATTGCACTGTTTGTTTTATGCACTGGTATTCTTGGGAGGAAACCCGTTCCGTGTTATACGACGTGGTTCCTTGATTTACCTAACTTTAAAATAAAGATTAACTGTTTTAGTTCTCACACCAGTCCCATGACTGACCTGAAGTTTATTGTTTTAACCTAAACTCTGGGTGCCCTTATTTTCGACACGGGCAGCTAGTAGTTCTGGTTTTGCAGATTTATATTCACAGGATCCTGGTGTACAACTGGAATGATATCCGGAAAGCTTTGTATCCGTATATCTCCTTCAGTTGTGTATGTATTATTTTCCGCTGCTATGTATTTAAATGTAATTTAAATCTCCGATATTTCTGTGTAATATTCATTTATACTCTGTATATTCTTGTATTCTGATGGAATTGTTGTAATTAACAATGAAATGTTCTTCCGTCTGCGTTCTATTTTGTCGTGTTCTCAAAACAATTCGTTCTTTCTCTTCTCTTCGGAGACCGGGGAGGTTTGGGTCGTTTCATCGTGGTATCAGAGCTTTGGTTTACAAAGCTCAGAGAACAAGACACATTAGAACCATACGAAAGAATTCATCAGATATTGGATTAGTAATATCCAATTAGAATGACTCGTTAGAGATGGGATCAGTAGTATCCTAGAACAAGTGTGAAGAGTATATTTTTAAAATGAAAACAACTTTGTTTTGAAATTTTAAGCCATATAAATATTTGAATAGTTATTTACATTGAATCTGGACAATCCGATATATAAAGATTTTGCATATGCATCTTGCAAACGTGTATTCGAAGTCTTAGTATACTGGGTAGATATAGAATCCCTCTAGTGGCCGGGGATAATTCTGGTGACGGGGCACCATCGCCAGTATTTATTTTTGAGTTTCGAAAGTGAGATTTCTATATATTTCCAATTGACTGGTGTGAGAACCGAAACTAGATAGGGCCTATTATTGTGTTTTGGCATCAAAAATCTGATTTTTTGACTATGTATCAAAGTTATGAATTTGAAACGTTAATTCACTAATTGAATGATGTTTGTGTTGTTTGTTTATTTGTTTGATAATTTTGCACCATATAGCCCAATTGAATCAAATAGTGAAATATATTAAATTTTGGTCGCATTTGCTTTCATATGCATGTACTTACATTGAACAGGTCATAGCAAGGAGGCTAGAGCAGAAGAATAAAATTGTTTGCCCGACAAATAGGTACATGTTTATCATAATTTACTATTTTGTTTCGGTGATGATGATTTTATGAGCCGATTGGCTAGCCTCTTGGCTTTTTCTTTTTCTTTTTGAGATCAGAAGGCCTATATGGCAATTTCGGGATTTTCCCGTTGCTCCCGGTGCAGGGGAGGTTATGGCGAAATTTTTCGAAAATTTAGGGTGTTAGCCAAATTTTTGAAAAATTTGAAAAGTTCTTAGAAACTGAAAAGTTGAAGAACTTAAGCCGTAATCAAAATAGCGGAAGTTGAGTTGATTTGTGAAACAACTTTCGGCTTTGTTCCTTTTCGGGGATGAAAAGTTTTAAGTGGAGGAGATTGTAATAACCCGGAAATCTGGGCTAGTTTAAAATTTTTATTTTGGCAATTTTAGCGAATTTTGATTACTTAAAATGAATTATTTTAAATAATAACGACGAGAAATTTATTTTGAATAGAATTCGAACGTATATATTTATATAGATCGTCGTTAGAATATAAATATTTATTTTAAATTATAAAAGGAATTGAAAATGGCGCGGTAGTTCGATAATTCGATTTCAAACTTCAAATGGATGTACCGGGTGCAAAATAAACCGTATTTTAGTGAAACCAAAAATATTAGAATCTAATTGATAATATCTTTCCAACGAATCCGAAAAATCAAGATTTCATAGCGGGAATCAAAAGTTATGTCCAGTTGAAAATTCTGAATAGTCGCTATGAAATTCAGGCCCTTAAAAATGGAATTTTTGCAAACGACCTCGGATTTCGACGAAACCACTTTTGTTGGATCTATGATGTCAGGTTATTGCTAGGTTTCAAATTTCATAATTTTTCGAATTAATATGTGAGTGTGGCAAAAGAAAACGTGTTTGACCAATTTTAGTTGATTTTAATCGACTGGAAAATGGCCATTATTCAAACGGTCTCGGAATTTGATGAAATTAGTTTTGTTAGGACCGTATCGTCAATACGAAGCTAGAAAATATTTTTCGGGAATTTTTCGAGTTAGTATGTGGCCCCGGTAAATTAAAATGCGCGTTCAAAATCAATATATAGAGTTATATGTTGATTTTGATGAAAACTGATCGAAACGATCGAATCAGCCTACGATACATATCCCATTGTGTTCGGAATGTGGGTAATACGCTATGGACGACAGGCAGTGGGCCTCGTTTCGAGGTCGAAATAAAAAGTTACTCTTTAGAGAAATAAAATAATTAAATAATAAAAATAAAACCCCTCCTCCCTTTTATCCTTGCTCATACCCCCCCCCCCCCCCCCGTTTACTTTTCAAATTGATTTTAAATATGAAAAAAAGGGGGGCGCACGATCGCCAGCGCCCCCTGGTGCCGCAACCCCACCCGCGTTCCTCCTCCTTCCTTCGCCTGCAGCTTCTCTCCCTCCTCCATCCTTGTCGCGATCCATCTTCTCCCTCCAACGCGCTGTAGCCCCAAATCGACGAAAAGAAGATCGCCCCCCTCGTTCATATCGCCTCCATCGACGATGAACCCTCCTCCTCCACCTCCAGGTGGTAGCCACCCTCCTCCATCTCCTCCTCCCTCTGTTCGTACCCCCTCCGAACCCTTGAAGCCCAACCCGCACCCCAGCCCACCACCCGTCGCTCCTCTGTCCTAACCGCGCCACCACAGCACCCCAGGATCCACCACCTCGACTCCGAGCCTCCTTTGCCACACGGAACCGATGGTAAGTATTTATTTTCATTTATATTCCTTTATCGGATTAAGAAAAAAAATGTGCACTCTAATATATATAAAAAAATGTGTCCTTTATATATATATATTTTCGAAATAAAAATATGATCTTTATAATGGGAAGGGCGAAATAAAGTTATGATTTTTATAGGAAGAGTCAAGCAATAAAGGTATGATTTTGAAATTGATAAAAACATGATTTTTAACCTTAGCAAAGCAAAGTAAAAATTCGATTTTTATATATTGAATAGCAAGGTAAAAATTCGATTTTTATATATTGAATAGCAAGGTAAAAAAATCGATTTTTATATATTGAACAACAAGGTAAAAATTCGATTTTTATACATTGAATAGCAAAGTGAAAATTCGATTTTTATTTATTGAATAGTAAAGTAAAAATTCGATTTTTACATATGTAGAGAATACGGGAAAAGAAAGTGACAAAAGGCAAGAACGGCGAAGATTTCTACATAAGAAGAATAGTGGGATTGGATTGGCTAATCTGTGAGAATTTCTCACTCTTCAATCTCTTTTTTCTAGTTGAAATATATACTAGGATGCAGACGGTGTTTAGTAGCACCCGACACCCGTCGTCCACAGACCATGGACGGCTTGTATGCTTGTTTGTTTGATTTTGATGTGTAGTTGATTGTGTGATGTGATGTGAAATAAAATATTTTATAGCGGAAAATATTTTATAGTTAAAAATAGAATTTTTAACGTGTATTTGAAATGAAATAAAAATAAACAGATCGGGCGATTTGTTTATATACACACATTGACTGATATTGATTGGGACGATAAATTTTACACATCGCCCAACTGCACAAATAAAATTTGTGTTTGATTGTTTGTAACCCCACACGGGTATTGGGATGATATTTGACACACTAATCCCGATTGTTTAGTTGTATGTCGATCGACTGATTGACAGGCTGTTATAAGCGTTGAATATTTATATTTGATGCTTATACAGTGTAGAATGCACTTTGGATGATGTATTATTATTCATCGTTGTTATTGTATGCATGTGTTGTAGAAAATCCATATAATTAATATTATATGGTAATTGATTGGGCCTCATTCCAGTTTTGAAAAAGAAATATTTGAAATAGAAATATTTGAAATAGAATATTTGAAAATAGGAATATATGAAGCCGTGTTGATTAGATTGACGCCATTTTGACGTGTACGATATTTATATCGATTTTATTCATTTTATAATGAATATTGAAAGTGATTTCCAAATCTGATATTTTGAATAAAAATAAATTCAAATTGAAATTGAATAGAAATGAATTCGAATTGAAATTGAAATAGAATAGAAATGAATTCGAATTGAAATTGAATAGAAATGAATTCGAATTGAAATTGAATAGAAATGAATTCGAATTGAAATTGAATAGAAATGAATTCGAATTGAAATTGAATAGAAATGAATTCGAATTGAAATTGAATTGAATTAAAAACGAACTGAAATTGAATTAGAAATCAATCTGAATTAAATCGATTTGAAATGAAATTAAAATGAATTTATATTGGAATATTCAATTTTGATTTGAAATTGAATATGAAGTTGAAATCGTTTTGAAAATGAATTTAAAACGATTTATAAATCATGTTTTGAATTGAAATCGACGAAGTATATATTATATATATTTTATATATAATATAATGGCCTGAATAGAACGCGCCGCGCCGCGGCAGTTCGCGAATTTCGACCATTGACTTCGAATGGATATTGCGGGAGATCTGACCGTCGGATTCTCCAAAAACCGGAACCGTTGGGTTCGTATCGAAAAGAGCTTTCTAATGAATATTAGAAATTTGAAATCTAATGGTTGGATTTGGAATTATGTCCAAATAAAATTTGAAAAAGGTCGTTGTAAGTGTAGTTCGATGGCCGTTGATGGAAATCGACTGTACGGGCCTTGATAAAATTATTAAAAACAGTAATAATTTGTGTAAAATCATTAGAAATGATTTGGACAGAATTGGGATGAAAAACTCCATATTTGAAAAGATAAAAATAGATTTTTATCGAAATGAACTAGTTTTGAACTAGAATTAAAATTCTATTTGTTTTTAAATAAATAAATTGGATTTGAAATGGTTTTGAAAATAACCAGAATTTCCAATAATTATATTGGAATGGATTTGAATCGAAATTGTCTTCGGAATATTTCGATGTTGGATTTCGTGATGATACAGATATTGTTATAGGAATTTGAAAGATATATATATATATATCGTTATTTCCAATACGATATTTGTTGGTCGTAGAATTTGATATTGAATATAAGCCGATATATTTTCTATTCAGAGCCTTGTATGGAATATCAAATGTGATTTGGATTTGTTGTGAATGGTGTCTTCATTAACACTGCTCTTAAGCCCAGTTGAGAAAAGATTAAATCTTTTTATGTAGATTTAATGAAGTGTACCAATTAAATAATATTTAATTGGAATTGAATTGGTATTGATTTTTGGGTTTATTTTGAACAGTGTTTTAAATAATACTTGTTCTTTAACCCGATAATTAATGGGATGTGATTTTGGGTTTATCGTGAACCGTGTTTTAAATGACACCGATTCTCTAACCCAGTTAAAGATTAAAACTAAGTGGAGTTTTAATGAATCTTTAATTAGATTGAAAATATTGAAAATGGAGTATCACCAGTTTTACTCCAGGCGATAGTTAAATAATTAATTAGATTTGAACGTGAAATGGTAAATGAATTTACCGATAACACCGTGGTGTTAGATATGAAGTATTACCAGTTTTACTTCATGGGATGAATAGGTTGGGGTTGGGAAATAAAATAAATGATTACTTCTGTGTGGTTCGCTAATCCCGACTAGTTTGAATTGATATTCAAAGGAGATTAAAGAATAAATTTAAAGAATTATCTTTGATAAAATTAATGGGAACCTTTCCCAAAATATAAGAATATTTGAATAAAAGAATATTCTGAATTGGAATGAGGCGTATGTTGTGTTTGTGTAACACGTGTTTATTATATATATACGCGAGTTGTTCAGAAAGACTGGGTTTATCCCATTCTGAATAACTAATTCGACGTGGTGTCAAAGATGAAGACGGTGGTTGAAGACCGGAAGTCTTCACGTCGTTTGGGTGATTACTAATGATCTTGATTGGGCTGTACACCCAAGAAGATGGAAACAGTTGGTGATCGTCCAGACGTACTTGGAGATCGATGGATATACGGGGTACTAGGTGCCTCCGGTTTCGTTCAGACCCAGAACGAACTTGTAAATGGACTGTGTGTCTGACATTGGATTTTAGTCTTTTTGATTGATTTCTATTAAATATATATCTGTTTGGCGGCGGAGAACTTATTCTCTTGCTTAACGCCCTTCTCTGAGACGCACGAGCACAGGGGTTGTATGTTGATAGATATCAAACGCATGGAGTGAATTGCCTGTGTGGCATGCCTAAGTGGCAATTGATCAAGGCTTCTGTTGAAAAGCAAAGTCTTGTGGTTGATGATCAAAGCACGGCCTATGTGGCGTAGCTTTGTGTAACGTTGATTCGCGCGCCTCACACCCTGGTGGTGAACCAAAAACGGGAGAGGACTACAGGGAGGACATGCGTTTCTTTCTAGCTAGAAGTGGCGTCAGTGGTTTTACACGCCTTGACAAGTTTGACTTATGTGGTTGTTGCTGTTGCGAGGCGCCTCGGTTTGATCGGACGATCCGGGTCCGATGGAGTCATTCGTTGGCTCATTTATGCCCCATCGGGCGGGGAAACGCAGTGTTCAGGAATTTTAATCCACATCGGTGGACCAGCCCTGACGATCCAAGGGTCGATGCGCTCTGACCCTGAGACATGGGCTAGATTGTCTCGAAGACGGTGAGGACGATCCCTTGCCTCGGTTCACAGATGGAGAACCAACTTCCAAATACGTGACATTTGCGTTTTTATTTGTAGAGCCTAGTATGGCGACATGATATATGGTACCCATGCCGTCTATGATTCACACTTATGATTTGAAGTTGTTTTATACAATATACACTTATAATAGTATCAAATGATTTGTTTTAAAATGTATCAAGCATTTTTTGGTTGTTATAAGGGAAAACCTTATCCCCCGGCTTGCGTTGCATTGTGTGATATGACCTGGGTCTTATTACAGCTTCATTTTTCTTTATTTAGCATTGCGTTGTTTGTTTTATGCACTGGTATTCTTGGGAGGAAACCCGTTCCGTGTTATACGGCGTGGTCCCTTGATTTACCTAACTTTAAAATAAAGATTAACTGTTTTAGTTCTCACACCAGTCCCATGACTGACCTGGAGTTTATCGTTTTAACCTAAACTCTGGGTGCCCTTATTTTCGACATGGGAAGCTAGTAGTTCTGGTTTTGCAGATTTATATTCACAGGATCCTGGTGTACAGCTGGAATGATATCCGGAAAGCTTTGTATCCGTATATCTCCTTCAGTTGTGTATGTATTATTTTCCGCTGCTATGTATTTAAATGTAATTTAAATCTCTGATATTTCTGTGTAATATTCATTTATACTCTGTATATTCTTGTATTCTGATGGAATTGTTGTAATTAACAATGAAATGTTGTTTCGTCTGCGTTCTATTTTGTCGTGTTCTCAAAACAATTCGTTATTTCTCTTCTCTTCGGAGGCCGGGGAGGTTCGGGTCGTTTCATCGAAAATTTATCGACCCAATCAATATTAGTCAAATGTGTGTATATAAACAAATCTTCCGATCTGTTTATTTTTATTTCATTTCATATACACGTTAAAAATTCTATTTTTAACTATAAAATATTTTCCGCTATAAAATATTTTATTTCATTTCGCATCACATCACACAATCAACTACACGTCAAAATCAAACAAACAAGCATACAAGCCGTCCATGGTCTGTGGACGATGGGTGTCGGGTGCTACTAAACACCGTCTGCATCCTAGTATATATTTCAACTAGAAGAAAGAGATTGAAGAGTGAGAAATTCTCACATATTAGCCAATCCAATCCCACTATTCTTCTTATGTAGAAATCTTCGCCGTTCTTGCCTCTTGTCACTTTCTTTGCCCGTATTCTCTACATATGTAAAAATCGAATTTTTACTTTGCTATTCAATATATAAAAATAGAATTTTTACTTTGCTATTCAATATATAAAAATCGAATTTTTACCTTGCTATTCAATATATAAAAATCGAATTTTTACCTTGCTTTGCTAAGCTTAAAAATCATGTTTTTATCACTTTCAAAATCATACCTTTATTGCTTCACTCTTCCTATAAAAATCATAACTTTATTTCACCCTTCCCATTATAAAGATCATAATTTTATTTCGAAAATATATATATATAAAGGACACATTTTTTTATATATATAAGAGCGCACATTTTTTTCTTAATCCGATAAAGGAATATAAATAAAAATAAATACTTACCATCGGTTCCGTGTGGCAAAGGAGGCTCGGAGTCGAGGTGGTGGATCCTGGGGTGCTGTGGTGGCGCGGTTAGGGCAGAGGAGCGACGGGTGGTGGGCTGGGGTGCGGGTTGGGCTTCAGGGGTTCGAAGGGGGTACGAACAGAGGGAGGAGGAGATGGGGGAGGGTGGCTACCACCTGGAGGCGGAGGAGGAGGGTTCATCGTCAGCGGAGGTGATCTGAATGAGGGTGGCGATCTTCTTTTTGTCGATTTGGGGCTACAGCGCGTTGGAGGGAGGAGATGGATCGCGACAAGGATGGAGGAGGGAGAGAAGCTATAGGCGAAGGAAGGAGGAGGAACGCGGGTGGGGTTGCGGCACCACGGGGGCGGCGTTGGCGATCGTGCGCCCCCCTTTATATATATATATATATATATATATTTAAAATCGATTTGAAAAGTAAACGGGGGGGGGGGGGGGGGTCTGAGAAAAGATAAAAGGGAAGAGGGGTTTTATTTTTATTATTTAATTATTTTATTTCTCTAAAAAGTAACTTTTTATTTCAACCTCGAAACCAGACCCACCGCCTGTCGTCCATAGCGTATTACCCCCATTCCGAACACAATGGGATATGTATCGTAGGCTGATTCGATCGTTTCGATCAGTTTTCGTCCAAATCAACATATAACTCTATATATTGAATTTGAACGCGCATTTTAATTTACCGAGGCTACATAACTCGAAAAATTCCCGAAAAATATTTTCTAGCTTCGTATTGACGATACGGTCCTAACAAAACTAATTTCGTCAAATTCTGAGACCGTTTGAAAAATGGCCATTTTCCAGTCGATTAAAATCAACTAAAACTGGTCAAACACGTTTTCTTTTTCCACGCTCACATATTGATTCGAAAAATTATGAAATTTGAAATCTAGCAATAACCTAACATCACAGATCCAACAAAAGTGGTTTCGTCGAAATCCGAGGTCGTTTCCAAAAATTCCATTTTTAAGGGCCTAAATTTTATAGCGACTATTCAGAATTTTCAACTGGACATAACTTTTGATTCCCGCTATGAAATCTTGATTTTTCGGATTCGTTAGAAAGATATTATCAATTAGATTCTAATATTTTTAGTTTCACTAAAATCCGGTTTATTTTGCACCCAGTACATCCATTTGAAGTTTGAAATCGAATTATCGAACTACCGCGCCATTTTCAATTCCTTTTATAATTTAAAATAAATATTTATATTCTAACGATGATCTATATAAATATATACGTTCGAATTCTATTCAAAATAAATTTCTCGTCATTATTATTTAAAATAATTCATTTTAAATAATCAAAATTCGCTAAAATTGCCAAAATAAAAATTTTAAACTGGCCCAGATTTCCGGGTTATTACAGCTATCAAGGCGGATGGTTCCCTTCGTTTGTGTGTAGACTACCGCGAGTTGAATAAAATGACGAGGAAGAACAAGTATCCTCTACCGTGGATAGATGATTTGTTCGATCAGTTGAGTGGCACGAGAGTATTTTCTCAGTTGGATCTTGCGACAGGTTTTCATCAGCTTAGAGTGGAAGCTGAGAGTATAGCTAAAACGGCGTTTCGGACGCCTTCTGGATTTTATGAGTGGTTGGTCATGCCATTCGGGCTGACCAATGCCCCAGCATATTTTGTGGATCTTATGAATATGGTATTCAGAGATCAGTTGAATAAGTTTGTCCTTATGTTCGTTGATGATATTTTGGTCTACTCAAGGACAGAGGAAGAACACAAGGAACAATTAAGAATAGTGATGGAGGTGTTGAGAAAACACCAATTGAAAGCAAAGTTTTCTAAGTGTCACTTCTGGAGGAGGGAAGTGAGGTTCTTGGGTCATGTTGTTTCCGATAATGGTATTGCCGTGGACCCTACGAAGGTGGCTATGGTACAGGACTGGCCTACGCCCAAGAATGCAATAGATGTAAGAAGTTTCTTATGGTTAGCTGGATATTATCGTAAGTTTGTCCAAGGTTTCTCCAAGATAGCAGCACCATTGACCTAGTTGACCATGAAGAATCAAGGTTTTGTCTGGGATGAAAGGTGCGAGAATGCATTCAAGAGTCTAAAGGATAAGTTGACATGTGCACTTGTGTTAGTCATTCCTAAGGGGAATGAACAGATGACGGTATACACGGATGCCTGTGGTACCGGACTGGGTGCTGTATTGATGCAAGGCGGTAGGGTTGTAGCTTATGCAAGTCGGCAATTGAAACCGCATGAGAAGAAGTATCCTACCCATGATTTAGAATTGGCAGCGATCGTGTTCGCATTAAAGATGTGGAGACACTATCTCTTGGGAGAAAGATTTGAGCTGTTTACAAATCATAAATCGTTAAAGTATCTCTTCTCTTAGAAAGATCTGAATCTCCGTCGGCAGAGATGGTTAGAGTTCTTAGCTTCCTATGATTTCGTCATCGCATATACACCGGGAAAGGGCAATGCGTTTGCTGATGCATTGAGTAGGAGACATGCCAGCTTAGGGGCCATGCTTCTAGAATGGAAGTAATTGGAGTACATCGCTGGGTATGATTTCAGACCAAAGTGCGAATTGGATCCAGAAATGTTAGCAAGTTTGACGATCAGACCCACTTTGATTGAGCGGATCGGCTCTAGTCAGAGGGATGATCCTAACCTATTGGAGATCATTTCCAAGTTAGAGATGGGTATCGATGAGGAGATGAACAAGTATGGGCTTGATCGAGATGGATGGCTTAGAAAGAATGGAAAGCTTGTTGTACCCAATGTCAATGGACTGAGGGATGAAGTGCTTAGAGAGTGTCATCACTCAAAACTGACTATACACCCCGGTAGTAATAAGACATATCGAGACATGAAGCCGACATACTACTGAGAAGGGATGAAAAGAGACATTGGGAAGTTTATATCCAAATGCATGAATTGCCAGCTAGTTAAAGCCGAGCAAAAGAAGCCTAGTGGTTGTTGCAACCATTAGAAGTTCCCGAATGGAAATGGGAGCAAGTCTCGATGGATTTCATCGATGGTTTACCAAGGACTAGGTCGGGATATGATAGCATTTGGGTAATTGTGGATCGATTGACTAAAAGTGCAAGATTCATACCAGTCAAATCGTCCAGAACGGCAGCTAAGTTAGCAGAATTGTATATGAAATGGGTAGTAAGATTTCATGGAGTACCTAAAAGCATTGTGAGTGACCGAGACCCGTTGTTCACTAGTGGGTTTTGGAAGAGCTTACAAGAGGCTCTGGGGTCAGAGTTACATCTCAGTACCGCATATCATCCTCAGACCGACGGTCAGACGGAGAGGGTGAATCGTATTTTGGAAGATCTCTTGAGAGCTTGTATACTGGATTTTGGTGGATCATGGGATGACCATTTGCATCTAGTAGAGTTTGCATATAATAATAGCTACCAATCCAGTATCGGTATGGCTCCGTTTGAAGCTTTTTACGGAAGACCGTGCAACTCACCATCATGTTGGATAGAGACTGGCGAGAAGTTTATGCTTGGACCGGATGTGGTGAGGGAAACTTCAGACAAGATCAAGATCATTCAACAACGAATGAAGGCTGCCCAAGATAGGCAGAAGAGTTATGCTGATAGGAGGAGAAGAGACTTAAAATTCTCTGTTGGTGACTTGGTGTTTGTCAAGATATCTCCGTTGAAGAGCGTGATACAATTTGGCAGGAGAGGAAAGTTAGCACCAAGATTTGTTGGCCCATTCCCTGTTCTTGAACTAGTCGGGAATTTGGAATATTGAGTTGACTTACTAGAGAAGATGGCGGGAGTTCACAATGTATTTCATGTTTCCCAACTAAGGAAGTTCGTTCATGACCCAGATATGAATATCTCACCTGATCAGTTAGAGGACTTCGAAGTAGAACCCGAGGCGGTTGGGAACCGCAAGCCGATCCGTATTGTCGAGCACGATATGAAGCAACTTCGAAGGAAGGCGGTGAAGCTAGTCAAGGTTCAGTGGGGCGAGAACGAGAATGACTATACTTGGGAGACAGAGGAGAGTATTAGAAAGACGTATCCAGAACTCTTCGCTTGGTAAGATTTTAACTTCGATTTAGTTGTCCGCATGCTAGGATAGGCTTGTTTGCTTGTTTTGCATGTTTGATTGTTGTATTTAGTTGTTAGGCATGCGGGGTCCTTTGTATGTTTAGGGTTAAGGAATTTCGGGGGCGAAATTTCGTAAGGGGGGGAGAGTGTAACGACCCCTATTCTACGTATCATAGGATCGTAGAATATTTATTTCTTTCACATACAAAGTCGTATGGTCATGTAACTTTGGGAGACGACTATCGGGGTCATTTCCCATGTTCATGATTTTTGTCGATTTTTAAATGACCATTTTACCCCTAGTTGGCACTGTTTTGGCCATAACTTTTGACTGGAAAGGAATTTTGATCTGAAACCACTTCCATTGGCTCCGGATGATGGTTTACAATTCCGTAGAGTGGTCACAATAGCCAAATGGACTCACCGTTTGGGAGATATGGCTGAAACAAGTTTCAGATGGTGAAAAACAGCTTAATTGGTCTTAACCGAGTGATTAACAGCTAGGCCCAATGGGGGATTTCGGGATTAGGGTTAGGAAGAGGCTGAAATCAGTTAGAGAACGATCTTATCCTCATTTCCCAGCCGCCACTTTCATTCTTGAAACCTAACAGTGACCACCAACATCTAGAAACATCCCCAAATCACTTTCTAATCAAGTTTTGGCTTAATCTACATCAAATTAAGGAGAGGAAACACGAAAGCAAGATTAGAGCTGTTGTTAGACGTTAGAATTCACCCAAATCAGCGAGGTTTCAGTTCTGAGAATTTCATTTGTGGCGAAGGTGAGTGATTAGCATTGTTTCGACACTAATTACAGTTAATTAAGGGTAATTAGTGAAGGTTAGCAAATTTATACACTAATAAATTCTGGAAAAATATCAATAAATTCGAAAATAATATTTTATGCCTCTGGTAGAAATTTGGTTTAATTTTGTTAAGTTTTGTTAACCCTATGATTAGTTTTGCTTAAACATGCTTAAGGGAAAATATTGGGTTTTAGGTATAATTGATCCATTTTGACACGTAAATTCGTTGTTTTGGTGTTTGTGGTTAGTTTGTTGTGTTGCTATGACTGTTTGAAATGATTTGTGATTGATTAGAATAGTTAGATTGGTTGAAAACGTCGTCGAATGGTGTAAAACTCTTGCTGGAAAAGTTGCAGGAAAAGTGCAGGTTCTGGACCGGATAGGATCGGATATGGAGGCTCGGATCGGATGAGTTGAACTGGGCAAGGGATCTGATCGGATCGGAGCTTGACACTTGAGACAACGGGCAAAAAGGAAGGCCACGCTAATTGAACTGGGATCGGATCGGATAAAGGAGGAGAGATCGGATCGACTTAAGGACGAAGGGCTCGGATCGGATCGACTGAAGGATGAAGGGCTCAGACTGAAGTAAGGCGAAGGGATCGGATCGGAGCAAATGAAGGACGAGGGAGCGGATCGGAGCGGAAGTACGAACTGGATGGGAGATGGCACCCGACCCGACCCGAAGTGGAACACCCGACCCGACCCGACGCAACGCTGTGAACCCGAACCGAACCGCTACAGAGGAAGACCCGAACCGCTACGGGAGAAGACTACGAACCAACTCAAAGTAGAGGACCCGACCCGAACCGATGGCCAGATGGGGAAACCCGACCCGACCCAGTGTTGACCAATAACCTGAGATGCAAAGGTAGTCCAATATGGGAAGTTAGAGCTCAGGATCCAGTTGGGAACCGATGAGTTCACTTCATGATTGGGCTTTGTTGCGGGACGTGTGCCAAGGGGCTATCGATGTCTATGACTTTGGATCACTCTGTATGGGAGGTACGTGAACGGATTCAGGGCCGCAGTGGCCTAGGTACGACTAAAGGGCTATAGACCAATGAAGTGGGGTCATTTGTAAAGATTTGGTCATGACTCCATGTGGTAAGCTTGGTAGTAGCAGTAGTTGTACAAGTTGAACTCCGTCACTACTTCGATGGGCGTAGTGATTGACAGTGGTGGACATCGTACACTTTACGCACTGAGTGACGAATGTGAGGATGGTTGCTATGGTTGTTTTTTTTGCCATCATTACGACATACACACCCCCATATTCTTTACACTATCTATTATGGCACCCTAGAGTATTGTACAGTATGTGGTACTAACTCTTTGGTTGCAGGTCCAGATTCAGGTATGGTTTAGTATACCTGTTATTGTTCTGTTTAGATGCCTATCGCTCATACCAGGCTTTATGTCTGACCCAGAGTTTTATGTCTCCTCTTATTACTCTGGGTGCTCACACGAGCAGACTAGAGACAGGTTAGCTGGTGATGCGCGGGTAGATGATCTGGAGACGAGCAGGATGCTTCCACGTATGATATATATATAGTATTCTCCCTGTGTTGTTGAAGATCACTGCTTGGGCATTAGTAGTGCATCTTCTACTTTCAGTTTTCTTTTGTTTTAGAGACAGTAAATTTGGAAAGTTGTAATAAGCTGTATGTGGATTTCCGCTGCTCTGATGTTGATGTTGGTTTTAATTATCAGCTTATGCACTGTCTCACCTGTTTTATGTCAAGTATGTTATTATTATATTTTGTTCCATGCGCTGTGAGACATTCTACAGGTTCCTCGTTAGTTAATTCCCTTCTTTCTTTTCTTCTGACGACTGTTCCGTGCTAGTCGGGCATGTGTACAGCGCACTTTCGGAGGAAATGCTGGCTAGTGCGGGGCGGGCCGTCACAATAGCAGTCTGTAAGTGAACGAGATCTTTGTAGCATGGTCCCAAATTGACATGATATTCATCTTTGTTGCGTACTACCGAATAGGATAGTGAACATAGAGTAACAATCATAAGCCAAATGCCAATATAACGAACAAGTTGATCTGATCAAATCCGCTGACCTCATATGGTAGAATGCAGGACACTTGTTATATCATGAAGTCATAGTAAGGTTAATAGGTTGATATGGAGAAAATACTAAGCTATGTCAAACTGTCATTTCATAAAGAATTTATACCGGAATGTCAAGTATAATTAAAAATAACAACTTTGGGTATCAGCTTCTACACCAATAAAGTGTAATGAGAAACCGGGTCCAAATTTATTTGCAAATATATATATGTACTCCCTTAAGCTTTAACCATCGTACCATCTAAACTGTTCTACCAATGATCCCCAGACTTTTCAGAAGCGTGGTCTTCAAATCATCCTTTTTCCGCGCCTCCCAAGTTTATTTTTCGTGCATGCCACGCTATTCTATACCCGTGTTTGCCAAGTTGTTGGAGCTGTGCCACCCAAGCTTGTTTCCTTTAAATACTGCGCATCTCCTCTCAGCCTCAAACAAAAACCGTAAGAAAACCACACTTCATAAAATAATAAAATAAATAAATACAACGTTAATGCCGAACTAAAATTAACAGCTCCTGTTCTTCTGTTCATGCATGGCTCCCTGTGCCATTCACAAGATGCGGCTCTTCAGTCGAGCCATCCAAAGTTGGCATTCACTTCAGATCACTGTCATCTTTCCACTACCGAAACCTACGATTGTTCAACTTCATTCACGGCTTCCATCGTTGAAGGAGGATGTTAGGGCAGAAACAAAGGGGATGACGGGATGAGTGTACTGGTTGATGCGATTCGCCTGGAGGAGGCGCGCCTAGAGAAGTCAAAGGCGGGGTTTAGGTTGCGTAAGGAGGAAGCGGTAATGGATGGGAGTAGCTTGTTCGAAGTCGAGAAATTTGGGAGCGGTAATTGCAATTTACTGTGAAAAAAAGGGTTTGTGTTTACTATTAATTCGAAATTTTTAATCTAATAAACGTGATTAAGGGAAATTCATTACTGCTATTGGTTTCTAGTGAGGGAAAAATGAGTTTTCAATTGTAAATGTTCCATCTTGGAAGCCATACTTGGGGAAGAACGGGTTTTTGGTATTTTGCTGAAATGAGGGCACAGTGGTGGAGTTCATTTGTATGGAGGGGTGTAGCAGTGTTTTGGATGAAGAAACCCAAAGTGATGATTAATAGATGGTATGTGATATCGTGATTTTGAATAAAGTTCTGGAGTGTGCTTTATGGTGAAACAAGGAGGAAGTAACACGGTGAGAACGGTGATCCCTTGAACTAATTTGCGTAATTAAGCCAAAGATGGATTAATAGAGAATCAAACATAAGGAAGGGTTAGCTTTGGCCTTGGAGTACACAGTTTAATACTGTGATGAGTCCGGTTGTGAATTAAAAGATGAAAAAGGGGATATTATGAAATTTGTGATTTATGAAATGAGGAGGGGATAAATCATTAGCAGATAGTTAGTCATCGGTCTGCACAATGGGTTCTAGACGTTGTGCGTAGTGGCTACATTTGTTCTAATATCGAGGAGGAGGACTATAATTAAAGGAAGTACTAGACACCGTAATAAAGGAGATTAGAGAATAAGAGGTGGATTAAGAAAGGTTTAAGGGAAAGAAAATGTTTACAAAAGCTTCGAACCAGAAGAAAGCAATCACCGAGGTTTAAAGGTGATTAAGGAAGGAAGCTTAGCGACCGTTAAATCGTGATTTAACGGGTTTAAGTAAGGATTCAAAAATAATAACAATTAATTAATGTATAATAACGTTAACTGATCGACGCTAGTCTATGAATTAGAAAAGCGCGACATTTGTAATAAATTCTACAAGCATACAGGTCGAACACAGGGAGGTTTAATTAATTTTTTTTTTTTTTCTTGGGCATGTTAGACGAAGCTGGAGGTTGATTTTTTTTTCGCAAAGTAAAATAAAAACTGAAACTACGAATAAAAGATGCAATTAAATTCACTACAGATTCGAATCTAATCGGATCTGTAATAAACTCAATGATTAAAATAAAATAGAACACTGAAAATAAAATTGCAAAGAAGAAATCAACAACTGAAAATAAAAACTAGGATTACCGCTGAATCTATTCAGACGGTCAATCACTAATAAGAAAAATAGAAGCAATAGCAAATTGTGTTCTAGCAAATCTAATTGACTAGACAACACAATTTGCCATGAAAATAAAATGCAGAAACTAAAGAAAAGAAAGATTTATTAAAACTCAAAGAGAGTACAGAAGAATGAATGGTTTTTACAATGGTTACAATCACATATTTATAGATGAGAATGGGAAAACCCTAATTAGGTCTATGAATAAATGGGCCTCCTCATTCATGAATATCTCTTGCCTTCCTTGACTAACTTGATTGGAGAAAATCTGGGCATATCATGGTAAATCTTTTCCATATCTTTCAATTTTCCCATGTGGCTAATTGATTGATAGAAGATTGCATCTAATTAATTCTTCCAAACAAGGACGCTTATCAGACTCCAAAGGCAATATAAGATAAAATCTTCAAAATTGATTTTTCTTCTTGGCAGCAATTCAATCAGAAATTCTTCTAATCGAAATTGAATGATTTGAATTTAATTCCATGATAAGAATATGGCTATTGCTGAAATGTTAATTGGTGCACATCATAAATACATACACATGAATATGTGTATGTATATATATATAACATAACACTAATCCAGATATTTCTCAAAGCAAAGGGCCAGTGTGAACGCGCTCCGTTTCTTTGGCAAAAAGTGAGCTTGACGGGGTTCGAACTCAGGTCTCTCAGCACCAATTCCTATGCCTTTACCAGTGAGCTACAACTTCTTTGCAATTGAAATGAATTTGATGTGAGGAAGTAGCTCTTTCTTTAGTTGGCCTTTGATTTGAATTGAAGGAGGCAACGCTTGAAATCTGTAAAAACACATAAAAAATACCCAAAGTATCATTTATTTATTTACAAAAGACAAAGCATAAGAGTAATAAAATAAACACATTTCTATGTTAATCAAATACCCCCACACTTATCTTTTACTCGTCCTCGAGTAAGAAGAAAATGAAAAACTAACTAGATAGGTCGCACTTTCGTAGGAAACACGATTGCATTGAGCGTATGCAACAAGCCGTTAAACCTCTAGGTGTCCCCAGTAGGACGAGTGGTGTCTCGTGAGGGTTTTCAGCGGATACTACCCACAAAATCCAAATGCAGTATGTTATGATTCTAATGAAACTACATGAATTCAATGGACATATGCAAATAAAAACGAAAAAAATGAAAACACGACTCGTTTCAGGAAAGTGGTACAACAAATTAAGTTAACAATTTTTGGTCAGTTGATTTTATTTTAGATACCTCGACTTGTCACAAATTTTCAATATAAATCAAGTTTTCAAATGTTAAATTCCAGTTTGGCCAGTTAGTTCGGTTGATAACATAGTGCAGCCATGAAATAAATTCTTAGTTTGCTTGGCACAGTTTGCAAAGTGGTATTCTAATTTTCTCATGTATGGCTAGTCAAATCAATAAGGTCAAGAAGTGTTTGGGTATCATCGCTTATTCTTTATTCTATAAAATTTTAAGATTTATGATTAAGTACATACACCTAACTAAAAAGACCAAGGTTTACCACCCATGCACTGCCTCGCGGACTAACGGAGAGTAGGTAAAGAGCTTGGCGGATTGTGTAGGCCGACTTTGACTTTGTCAACAACGAGTCGGTAATCCTTAGGTGTCCAATCTCATAAAATGAGACCAAGATATTCCAACGCTGACTTTGTCAACAACGTGTCGGATAGAGCTTGGCGGGTTTGCACACCAACGCTCGATATACAAGCAATGTTGGATACCCTTGGAATACTATTATTATTATTATCGAAAATATAAGCACAAAAGAGAGTAACGCGAATTCAACTTAACACAACTTAGTTTTAAAGATTTGAAAAGCCAATATAAGTATTTTAAGTCCTCCACTTATTTAAACAAAGTCTACAATATAGAATAGATTTCATGGCCATCACCTAAGAATCTCCCTATGTACCGGTTACACTATTATCCCTCAAGATTAAACTTTTCATTATATTTCGTATTCGATCTAAGTTGAGAGAGAAAAATACTATCAACTGGCTACAAATTGTAAACTTATTTTGCTGTATCAATTGAAAATGAGTCGTATTTCAAAAAATAATAATTATGGTATGTTACTACAACCTAAAATGTATGAAGGTCCTACTTAAATGGCTGAAAATAAAAAGAAATAAAAACAAAGAAAAATGAAAATGGATGAAATGCAGACTCCCCCCCCCCCCCCCACTTGATTCAGACAGTGTCCCAACTGTCTAAGGCAGAAAACAAAAATAAAGTGAAAAAAAAATGAAAAAGAAAAGAAAAAGAAAAAGAACGTGTACCACCTGATTTCATGGTGGATGATCATGCAGATCGATAGAGTCGTCTTCGTCATATTGCTCGAATTACAAAAATGGTTTCAGTCGTTGACCGTTTACTTTGAAGACTTTTCCATCCCTAGGATTTTCAATTTCAACCGCTCCATGAGGGTATACTGTTTTCACGACATAAGGTCCAGTCCATCGAGATCTGAGTTTTCCTGGAAACAAGTGAAGTCTAGAGTCGTATAAAAGAACTTTTTGACCTACGTTGAATTCCTTACGAAGTATGTTTTTGTCGTGTTGGGCTTTGGTTCTTTCTTTGTAGATTTTCGCATTTTCATACACCTCATTTCTTAATTCCTCTAATTCGGAAATTTGTAACTTCCTGTGTGAGCCGGCTTTTTCTAAGTCAAAGTTCAAAAATTTTATGGCCCAAAGAGCGCGATGCTCTAATTCAAGAGGTAAGTGACAGGCCTTTCCAAAGACTAATCGATATGGTGACATCCCTAGATTGGTTTTATAAGCAGTGCGAAAAGCCCAAAGTGCATCAATCAGTTTTACGGACCAATCTTTTCTATTGGAATTCACGGTTTTCTCAAGAATTTGTTTGATTTGTCTATTGGAAACTTCTACTTGCCCACTCGTTTGTGGATGGTAGGGGGTCGACAGCTTGTGTGTGATTGAGTATTTCTTGAGCAAGGACTCAAAAGCACGATTACAGAAATGAGTGCCATTATCGCTAATGATAGCTCGAGGTGTGCCAAAGCGTGAAAAGATGTTTTCTTTGAGGAATTTGACAACAACCTTGTTGTCATTGGTTTTGGTCGGAATGGTTTCAACCCATTTTGAGACATAATCTACCGCAAGTAGGATGTAAAGATTTCCAAATGAGTTAGGGAATGGTCCCATGAAATCGATGCCCCAAACATCGAATAACTCAATCACTAAAATGGGGTTGAGAGGCATCATGTTTCGCTTAGAGATTCGACCCGTTCTTTGACATCGCTCACATTTAGAGCAAAATTCGAAAGCGTCACGGAAGAGTGTGGGTCAATAAAAACCGCTTTGCAAAACTTTTGCAGCAGTTTTTCTTGCTCCAAAATGACCGCCACAAGCATGGTCATGTGAGAAGGAGAGAATACTTTGGTGTTCATGATCGGGCACACACCTTCGAATGATTTGGTCTGGACAGTATTTGAAAAGATATGGGTCGTCCCAATAGAAGTTTCGAACTTACGAGAGTAATTTTTGTTTATCTTGTTTCGACCATTCAGCGGGCATTTGTTGTGTGACAAGATAATTCACAATGTCAGCGTACCAAGGGGTGTTAGAGATCGAAAGGAGTTGTTCGTCAGGAAAATAGTCATCGATTTGGGTGTCTTTATCATTTTCGTGCACAATTCGAGAGAGATGATCAGCTACGACATTTTCAGAACCCTTTTTATCTCGTATTTCTATATCGAATTCTTGAAGAAGAAGGATCCAACGAATCAAGCGGGCCTTGGCATCCTTTTTAGAAAGCAAATATCGTAGGGCAGCATGGTCAGTGTAAACTATGACTTTGGATCCTATGAGATATGGTCTGAATTTCTCAAGAGCGAAGACGACTGCCAAAAATTCCTTTTCAGTAGTTGAGTAATTCAGTTGGGCCTCGTTTAAAGTTTTGCTAGCGTAATAAATGACTCGAGGGAGTTTATCGATACGCTGACCCAAGATGGCTCCAATAGCAAAATCAGAAGCGTCGCACATAAGTTCGAAGGGTTGAGTCCAATCAGGAGGTTGAATGATGGGAGTTGTGGTCAAGAGTGATTTAAGAGTTTCAAAAGATATTTTGCAATCATTGGAAAATTCAAACTTTACGTCTTTGGCAAGTAAATTCGAGAGAGGTTTTGAAATTTTTGAGAAATGCTTAATGAATCTTCTATAGAATCCCGCATGGCCAAGAAATGAACGAACATCTTTGACAGACTTGGGAGGAGGTAAATTAGCAATCAAATCGATTTTGGATTTATCGACTTCTAGGCCATCTTTGGAGACGACATGACCTAGAACTATCCCCCTTTTTACCATAAAGTGGCATTTTTCCCAATTAAGCACGCATGATTTCTCCTTACAACGTTTGAGGACATGTTCTAGATGAGTGAGACATTGAGAAAAAGATGATCCATATATTGAAAAATCGTCCATGAATATTTCCAAGAATTCTTCCACCATATCAGAGAAAATACTCATCATACACCTTTGGAAAGTCGCGGGGGCATTACAAAGACCAAAAGGCATGCGACGATAAGCAAAGGTTCCAAAGGGACAAGTAAAGGTGGTCTTATGTTGATCTTCTAAAGCAACAGGAATTTGGTTATAGCCAGAGTATCCATCGAGAAAACAGTAGTACTCATGTCCCGCTAAGCGTTCGAGCATTTGGTCAATAAAAGGCAAGGGAAAATGGTCTTTTCGTGTGGCTGAGTTAAGCTTTCGATAGTCGATGCACACACGCCATTTGGTTTTGATTTTTGTTGGGACGAGTTCATTACTGTCGTTTTTGATCACTGTGACTCCTGACTTCTTTGGTACAACTTGTACCGGACTCACCCAAGTACTATCAGAGATGGGATAGATGATGTTATTGTCTAGACATTTGATTATCTCCTCCTTGACCACTTCTCTCATGTTCGGGTTTAATCGCCTTTGAGCCTCACGAGTGGGTTTAGCCTCATCAACTAAATGTATGCGATGTTCCACAATTGATGGGTTGATTCCTTTTATATCGCTAATTTCCCATCCCAAGGCGTCCTTATTTTCCCGTAAAGTTTCCAAAACTTTTTCTTCTTGGTCTTCGGTAAGATCAGAGGCCAAGATTACGGGGAAAGTTTCTGAAGAGTCTAGGTAGGCATACTTAAGGTCTGGTGGCAAGGGTTTGAGGTCTAACTTAGGAAGTTCTTGTGTATCAACATTGGTCAACATTCCTTGGTTAGATTCAGGTGACGAAGTGTCGGAGTCAAGAATTTTGTTGAGTTCAGAAATGTATTCGAGTTCATCGAAATCAGAGTCGAAATGGTCAAGACACATTTTCAGGGCTTCAGAAGTGTCACTAGAGGTTTCATCAACTGTGGTTTGAATCATGTCAATTTCATCGATCTCAAAATCCCTAGGTTGTTTGTTGAGATTAAAGATGTTTAGCTCAATGGTTAGGTGCCCGAAGGAAAGTCGAAGCTGACCATTCCTACAATTAATGACAGCATTAGAGGTTGCTAAGAAAGGGCGTCCTAAGATCAATGGTATTTGAATGTTGGGATTTGAGACAGGCTTTGTTTCTAGAACTATAAAATCGACAGGGAAGTAAAACTGTTCGATCTGTATCAAGACTTCTTTGATAATTCCCAATGGCTTTTTGACAGATCGATCGGCTAGTTGAAGTGTGATGTTTGTTGGTTTAATCTCCCCTAGTCCAAGTTGACGATAGACAGTATAAGGAAGAAGATTGACACTGGCACCAAGGTCGAGTAGGGCACGAGAGATGTGAGTGTTTCCTATTTTACAATCAATCGTAGGGCAGCCAGGGTCTTTATACTTGACTGGGGCAAGATTCGAAAGAACAGAGCTTGTATTTGCAGTTAGAAAGGCGGTTTTTGGGACATTGGTCGCACGTTTTTGTGTGCACAATTCCTTAAGACATTTGGCATATTGAGGAATTTGTTCAATGGTGTCTAAAAGAGGAATGTTCACACGGACTTGTTTGAAAATTTCCAGAATTTTATCGAAATTTGTCGCTTTCTTCTTATTATTGAGTCTATGAGGAAAAGGAGCTACTGGTTCTTTGACTCTGTGATGAGTTTCATCATTCGAAGAAGAAGGTGGTAGGGGTGTAGAAGATGAAATGTTGGGATTGCCAACATTATTTTTCGAAGGTGGGTCGGGTTTGCCGACACTGGGAGAAGAACTGTTGGGATTGCCAACATTTGAGGAAAATGGAGGTTTAGAAGAATTGGCATTCGAAGCCAATGCCATAGCTCAAAATAATCCTTACTCATCCACGTACGGCGCCAAAAACTTGATCGACGCTAGTCGATGAATTAGAAAAGCGCGACATTTGTAATAAATTCTGCAAGCATACAGGTGTGTAGCATACAGGTCGAACACAGGGAGGTTTAATTAAAAATTATTATTTATTTTTTTTCTTGGGCATGTTAGACGAAGCTGGAGGTTGATTTTTTTTTCGCAAAGTAAAATAAAAACTGAAACTACGAATAAAAGATGCAATTAAATTCACTATAGATTCGAATCTAATCGGATCTGTAATAAATTCAATGATTAAAATAAAATAGAACACTGAAAATAAAATTGCAGAGAAGAAATCAACAACTGAAAATAAAAACTAGGATTACCGCTGAATCTAATCAGACGGTCAATCACTAGTAAGAAAAATAGAAGCAATAGCAAATTGTGTTCTAGCAAATCCAATTGACTAGACAACACAATTTGCCATGAAAATAAAATGCAGAAACTAAAGAAAAGAAAGCTTTATTAAAACTCAAAGAGAGTACAGAAGAATGAATGGTTTTTACAATGGTTACAATCACATATTTATAGATGAGAATGGGAAAACCCTAATTAGGTCTATGAATAAATGGGCCTCCTCATTCATGAATATCTCTTGCCTTCCTTGACTAACTTGATTGGAGAAAATCTGGGCATATCATGGTAAATCTTTTCCATATCTTTCAATTTTCCCATGTGGCTAATTGATTGATAGAAGATTGCATCTAATTAATTCTTCCAAACAAGGACGCTTATCAGACTCCAAAGGCAATATAAGATAAAATCTTCAAAATTGATTTTTCTTCTTGGCAACAATTCAATCAGAAATTCTTCTAATCGAAATTGAATGATTTGAATTTAATTCCATGATAAGAATATGGCTATTGCTGAAATGTTAATTGGTGCACATCATAAATACATACACATGAATATGTGTATGTATATATATAACATAACACTAATCCAGATATTTCTCAAAGCAAAGGGCCAGTGTGAACGCGCTCCGTTTCTTTGGCAAAAAGTGAGCATGACGGGATTCGAACTCAGGTCTCTCAGCACCAATTCCTATGCCTTTACCAGTGAGCTACTACTTCTTTGCAATTGAAATGAATTTGATGTGAGGAAGTAGCTCTTTCTTGTAGTTGGCCTTTGATTTGAATTGAAGGAGGCAACGCTTGAAATCTGTAAAAACACATAAAAAATACCCAAAGTATCATTTATTTATTTACAAAAGACAAAGCATAAGAGTAATAAAATAAACACATTTCTATGTTAATCATTAACATATTTACAACTTGTAAAAATCATGTCTTTCATTTTTGAACAGAATTGAACACCGTCGGATCCATTGAAACCGTAACAATATTTAGATTGTGGCACAAATGTGGCGGAGAACAGAGCTATTGGAATTTCGTGATAGAATTAAACGCTCGTTTGATTTTAAAGGAAATAAAAGTAGAATCGTGAACTGCGAACAAAGGTTAGTAAACTCACTAACTCTGAATCATTTATATTTTATATAGACGAGTTTTAAATTTATTTATAATAAATTTTATACTGTGTGATGGTTGTTTGCCTAATTGGTTGATAAATTGGTTGAATTGGTTGATATAGTTATATCGTTGATCGTTTAATAATTCTATTCACCATGATATTTCATATTTATGTGAAATTAATGTTGATTAACATTTGTGGATGCAAGGAAACAGGTTGGAGGAATCCAACTGGATTCCTTAACATTTATATTTTTGGTTGTTATTTACTGTGATATATACGGTGATTGATTATGCTGTGTTGAGTTACCCTGGCCCTAGAATTTTGGTATTTAAATACCGCAAAATATTCTCGAATAGAAAATGAAATTTGACATTTAAAAAGAAAATAATTTTTTTTTTCAAAAAAAAATTGAAGTGTTAGTTAAAAGGTATAAACTTGTTATATTAAAACAAGAAGTTGATTTTAAACGATCATATAAATTAAGTAAATTAGTTATCATTAGATAAATTGAAATATATATCCAAATATGAATTTATATGGGAAAGTGAAAATGGGATTTGAAACCAATACTTGAAATAAGACTTGAACTTAGCAAATTATAAAGGGAATTATAAACGAAATTTTAAATAATTGGAATAAGAATGAGATTTGTATGAAAACTCTGAATAAAGGTTATAAATGGAATTTGGGTTTAAGATATTATTTAAGTATGAAAATCAAACTGATTTGATTATATATAAAAGGAATATATTTATGATCAAAGTGAATAATGGTTTAAAAGAAATATTTTGGAAATGAAATATTTATGAAGGAAATTTTAGATGATTTGAAATATGAACCCAAATTGGAAATTTGAGTAAAAAGGGAAATGGGAAATCGTTTTAAAAGAAAACGATGAGTTTTAGTTCAAGATTTAGTATATAAAATAAATTGGGATAATGTTGCATAGATTGGAATGGTTATAAAAGAATTGAAAGGATAAATTCAATAGTGAACTTGAAATTTGAATTTACCTGAAATGGTAAATAAATTCTGAAGTTCAGAATATAAATCGAATATAGAGTATTCGAATGAGGGTTGTTTATTGGAATTCGATTATATCGAATTTAGGGAAGTAGTTATTTTTACTTTTCGCTTTAAATCAAATTTAATTATTTAATTATTTATTTACTTATTAATTTATTTATTGAAATAAATAAATACAAGTTGCATTTTTATAAACCAAATATTTGTAAATAGCGATTTTAAGCGTTGTCGTTATAATAAATATTTTTTGGTAAATCCAAATAGCAAAATTTAACGTAGCCATTATAATAAATGTTTTGTAAGTCTAAACAGCGATTTTAACGCTGCTGCTATAATAAATGTTCTCTAATTTTAGACAGCGATTGTAACGTTGTTGTTAAAAGTAATGTTTTATAAATCAAATATTTGGTAACAGCGATTATAATGCTACCGTTATAATCAGTGTTTTTCCGTAAAATAAGTGTGTTCTTAGATTGAATCTGAAAGTCGCGTAAGCGTTGGTTTGTTTGAAGTTGTGAGCTTTGACTATTTCAAAGTTGAGTATGTTGTTCAGTTAAGGTCTGAGAGGTAATTATACCCCAACTTGATTGACTTCATGATTGATGGAGGAATGGTTAAGGTTCGATAGTAAAGATTTGTTAGTAATAAGGATTCGTGAATATTTAGAAATGTTTCCTAACTGGAATAAGAGATATTCCTCAAATAATGGAATTATGATATTGGAAATGTTTTTCCAAGAATCAAGAAAGACAATTATATTTTTAAAGAATCTGGAAGATGGAAAATGGGAATTGGAATCGATAGTATAATAAGGAATTTAAAAAGGGCCAGTGTTGTTTGATGCTTGATCGGTAGAATTTCCAATTTGAAATAGGACCGTTGATTGTATGGATATTGCTTTGATAGTTAAATCACCGACTGTCAAAGTTTTTATTTATTTTATTCCTCCATTATCAGTATGGAGAGACCGAGATCAGATTTAATATCTGAAAACCGCTCCACATTGGCATTAGCGTTACGAATCAACTTATGCTGAAGATAATTGAAGGAGTTAAACGCAAGGGCTATACTATTAACCCTAGGTAGAAATTGCCCAAGATGGATTAATATAACAGAGCCTTCGGTTTGTCCAGACCCAGGACAACTTGTATGGACGAGTGTCTGACAGAGTATTTCCAAAGGGATTACGTATGTTGATTCCTTAAAACATACGAAGTTGGTGGCAAAGAAGGGAAACTTCTTTAGCCTAACAATCTGAGTATTTCTGTGGGAATCAAGTAGTGATTTCCGATGGATCTGACGATGTGGCATTCAAAGTGAATGGTGGCCAGATGTTCTGGAAGATAATTCAAACCTCAAGCCTCACAACCGGGAATTGACAGAAATCGGACAGGCAGCATAGCTATGTGGGTCGCTCCCATTAGGATGTATAATCACCTATCTTGAGAAATTCCAATTTCTTCTTTAATCTATCAATGCTGTTCTTTTCGAGGAATTGTTGCTGATCCCAACCGTTGGTGATATACATTTGATACACTCAAGCAAAATGAGTGGTCGGCCATGTGTGGGCCGGGTTGCAAGACGTTCTTGTTGAACCCAGTGTATTCGCCTCTAGAGATACACTATCGGCAGGTGGTCACATACCTTGTCATGTTGGAAATCCAATCTCCAATAAGCGCCCTAGGTTTTTAGATTTTATATATATATATATATATATATATATATATATATATATATATACGGAGCGTGAGATGCAAGCGTTCCGCTAGATTGTTATTTATTTGATATAGACATTATTGTAATTTCACCGGATTTGATATCAAAAACATTTTTGGTTATCGTAAGGTAAATACGATCCGTGTTTATGTGGGGACCAGTCTTACGATTATCTTTTCTTTCGGAAGGATTTTGATAGTTAAACAAATGGTTGGAGTTTACTCACACCAGTCCCATGACTGACCCAAAGTTTATTTTGTTTGTTTCCCTAAACTCTTGGGTGCCTAAATTTGTACGGGCAGTCAAGTAGTCGGGATTTTTCAGATTCACTTGGAGGAGCTCGAAGCAAGAGGCTTCATCAGTTGGCTATAGACTATCATATTTTCCGCTGTGTACTATGTTGTATCTGGAAACAGGAGTTTATAATTGTTCCAGGGATAACTGTTGTGCTTTGATGATGGTATGTATATACAGTTACTGATTTGTATTTCAAAAGTTATGTTATGTAATATATTTTATTCGTTCCGCTGTGAGTTTGTGATCTTCGTTTTTCTTCTACTCTAAAATTTCTTTTTTTTATTTCTCATCCTCTAACTTCTTTCTAATAATGATTCGTGTTTCCGTGCAATCTGGGTTGGACGTGTGGTGTTATTAGTCGACTCAAAAATTACGGAAATTCGGGTCATTACAGTTAGTATCAGAGCTGAAGGTTGAGTGATAACCTTGGTTCTGTGGCGTAACCCAATAGAGATGGGGCTAGTAATACCCTGGATTGAGTTTGAGTGTATATATATGAGCGCATAATTGTAGATTTGATATAAAAATGTTTTATATTGTATTGACTGGTTTATTGAGTAGTTTATGAATTCTGGTCGATACAGAATGTACAACTGTATCGATAGGTGTTTGTAAACTCTCGAGCAAAGCAATTCGATACAGTATTGTTTTTAAAGGGGTAAATGAAATAATTTTGCCCAAAAATTTATTTGATATAAAAGGAATAATTTCTGAATTATAGTATATAGATATGTTGATTGTTATTACAATCAAATGGAATTATAATATTGAAATGGTTATATGAAACCAAATTAAATTTGTGTATGAATGGAATATACAAATTAGCTGTATTAAAATTGGATTCAGACCAGAATTTTGAATTTAAAATCCTAGATTTTAGAAATGTTTTCTGAAGTATTTTTAAAGGTAATATAACATTGTTTTAAAGTATTTTTGGATAAAAATGGTTTTAAATGGATTTTTAAAGGGATTAAGCACTGACTTCAGTGGTGAGAAAATAATTCCGATAATGGATCGCGACATTATCGGTGTTCATCTTCAAGCTTCTGAGTGACGGATTGCTACCATGGTAATTTGAGAATGAAAAATTTGTTTGAAAAGGGGAAGATGTTTTAGAAATTCAAATGTTTTGAATTGAGTTGATTATAAATATATGCATATAAATATATATATGATTTCAAACTAATTTGAAATAAAACCCGGGAATTTGAATTCTAAAATCAAAATTTAACTTATGAAGTGAAATAGAATGGAATGGTATGAATGAAATGAATCGAAATTTAACTTGAGTAAGGTCAAGTAAAAGTTGGATTGAACTAGTGATAATCTCAAATGAAGTTGAACATGGAGTAAGAGAGAAATGCGTGAGATTTGAATTAGAGACTGAAAATGAACTAATCAGGAAATTGATTAGTGAAATTAAAAGTCAAAAGTTAGATTGATTTAAAACCGGCTGGAAATAGATATATGTATGCTGAGCAGATACTGAATGGAAGCAAATGCAAGAGATAGATTTATGCCCGACAAAAAGATACATGTTTATAATATTACTTGGGTTTGATGATTTTATGAGCCTATGAGGCAAGCCGCTTGGCTTTTTGATTTTCTTTTGGATTGGAGAAGGCCTAGAAAGACAAGTTATGGTTGTAACGATTAAGCCGTGCAGAGGAGATGCTGCCGAAATTTTTCTGAATTTAAAGTGTTAGAAAATTTTCAGAATTTTTGAAAATTTTCGTTAGTAAGAATAAATTAATATTTTAATTGAAATGAATTGGTCCAGTTAAACTGAAATTAAGAATTGAACAAAAAGGAATTTTGGACCTAGTTAATAAGGTATGTAGCATTTTTCCTACCTTAGCAATTTCAAGGACGAAATTATTTTAAGGGGGAAGGAATGTAAGGACCCGGATTTTCAGTCATTGAATTCTGAATATTTAAATTCGTTTAAATATTTTATTTGAATTATATATAGGAATTTATAACGAATTTATTTATAAAACGAAGTTTGAACGTATAATTTATAATATAATTTAAACGAGCTCGTAATGCTGCGGCAGTTCATATTGATGTTTTGAACTTCAACTGAATATACAGGATTCAAAATAAGTCGGATTTCTTTGAAACAAGAAACGTTTGAATATATTGAACTGTATCTTTCTAATGGAAGTGTAAAATCGAGATTTCGTTTTATAGATGGTAAGTTACGTCCAAATCAAATTTTCAAATAGTTGCTATAGAATCGTATATAAGCCATAACGGTTATTTAAATATATTTGAATATCGGTCTTGAATTTGGACAAGCCCTTTGAGACGTAGTGATAATTTAATTTTTAGAATTTTACTGTAATTTTTAATTAATTAAATACGCAACTTTTTATTTGGAGTATTTTGCACCCTATATCAATATTTTGGAGTTTCATAATATAAGTTAAACTACCGATATTATTATATTTTTGGGATCATGGCACCCCGCTCGACATGGTAGTATTTTTATTTTTGTCTATAGCAGTCTTTAAGTGAATGAGATCTTTGTAGCAGGGTCCAAAATTGACATGATATTTATCTTTGCTGCGTACTAATGAATAGGATAGTGAACATAGAGTAACAATCATAAGCCAAATGCCAATATAACGAACAAGTTAATCTGATCAAATCTGCTGACCATATCATATGGTAGAATGTAGGACACTTGTTATATCATGAAGTCATAGTAAGGTTAATAGTTTGATATGGAGAAAATACTAAGCTATGTCAAACTGTCATTTCATAAAGAATTTACACCGGAATGTCAAGTATAAGAAAAAATAACAACTTTGGGTATCAGCTTCTACACCACTAAAATATAACGAGAAACCGGGTCCAAATTTATTTGCAAATATATATATTTACTCCCTTAAGCTTCAACCATCGTACCATCTGAACTGTTCAACCCGTGATCCCCAGACTTTTCAGAAGCGTGGTCTTCAAACCATCCTTTTTCCGTGCCTCTCAAGTTTACTTTTCGTGCATGCCACGCTGTTCTATACCCGTGTTTTCCAAGCTGTTGGAGTCGTGCCACCCAAGCTTCTTTCCTTTAAATACTGCGCATCACCTCTCAGCCTCAAACAAAAACCATAAGAAAACCACACTTCATAAAATAAAATAAAAAAAATCAATACAACGTTAGTGCCGAACAAAAATTAACAGCTCCTGTTCTGCTGTTCATGCATGGCTCCCTGTGCCATTCAAAAGATGTTGCTCTTCAGTCGAGCCATCCAAAGTTGCCATTCACTTCAGATCACTGTCATCTTTCCACTACCAAAACCTACGATTGTTCAACTCCATTCACGGCTTCAATCGGCGAAGGATGAGGTTGGGGCAGAAACAAAGGGGATGACGGGATGAGTGTACTGGTTGATGTGATTCATCTAGAGGAGGCGCGCCTAGAGAAGTCAACGGCGGGGTTCAGGTTGCGTAAGGAGGAAGCGGTCATGGATGGGAGTAGCTTGTTCGAAGTCGGGAAATTTGGGAGCAGTAATTGCAAGTTACTGTGAAAAAAAAGGGTTTGTGTTTACTATTAATTCGAAATTTTTAAGCTAATAAACGTAATTAAGGGAAATTCATTATTGCTATTGGTTTCTAGTGAGGGAAAAATGAGTTTTCAATTGTAAATGTTCCATCTTGGAAGCCATACTTGGGGAAGAACGGGTTTTTGGTATTTTGCTGAAATGAGGGCAAAGTGGTGGAGTTCATTTGTATGGATGGGTGTAGCAGTGGTTTTGGATGAAGAAACCCAAAGTGATGATGAATAGATGGTGGGTGATATCGTGATTTTGAAGGAATTTCTGGAGTGTGCTTTGTGGTGAAACAAGAAGGAAGTAACACGGTGAGAACGGTGATCTCTTGAACTAATTTGGGTAATTAAGCCAAAGATGGATTAATAGAGAATCAAACGTAAGGAAAGGATAGCTTTGGACTTGGAGTACACAGTTTAATACTGTGATGAGTCCGGTTGTGAATTAAAAGGTTAAAAAGGGGATATTATGAAATTTGTGATTTATGAAATGAGGTGGGTATAAATCATTAGCAGATAGTTGGTTATCGGTCTGCACAATGGGTTCTAGACGTTGTGCATAGAGGCTACATTTTTTCTAATATCGAGGAGGAGGACTATAATTAAAGGAAGTACTAGACACCGTAATAAAGGAGATTAGAGAAGAGGAGGTGGATTAAGAAAGGTTTAAGGGAACGACAATGTTTACAAAAGCTTCGAACCAGAAGAAAGCAGTCACCGGAGTTTAAAGGAGATTAAGGAAGGAAGCTTAGCGACCGTTAAATCGTGATTTAACGGGTTTAAGTAAGGATTAAATAATAATAATAATTAATTGATGTATAACGTTAACATATTTATAACTTGTAAAAATCATGTCTTTCATTTTTGAACAGAATTGAACACCGTTGGATCCATTAAAACCGTAACAACGATATTTAGATTGTGGCACAAATGTGGCGGAGAACAGAGCTATTGGAATTTCGTGATAGAATCAAACGCTCGTTTGATTTTAAAGGAAATAAAAGTAGAATCGTCAACTGCGAACAAAGGTGAGTAAACTCACTAACTCTGAATCATTTATATTTTTATATAAACGAGTTTTAAATTTATTTATAATAAATTTCATACTGTGTGATGGTTGTTTGGCTAAATGGTTGATAAATTGGTTGAATTGGTTGATATAGTTATATCATTGATCGTTTAATAATTCTGTTCACCATGATATTTCATATTTAT
Organism: Allium sativum; assembly: GCA_030737875.1. Lineage (NCBI taxonomy): Eukaryota > Viridiplantae > Streptophyta > Magnoliopsida > Asparagales > Amaryllidaceae > Allium > Allium sativum. Next base: position 56,163,895 of record CM060918.1, read on the forward strand.
GTGAAATTAATGTTGATTAACATTTGTGGATGCAGGGAAACAGGTTGGAGGAATCCAACTGGATTCCTTAACATTTATATTATTGGTTGTTATTTACTGTGATATATACGGTGATTGAATATGTCATGTTGAGTTACCCTGGCCCTAGAATTTTGGTATTTAAATACCTTAAAATATTCTTGAATAGAAAATGAAATTTGAGATTTAAAAAGAAAATATATTTTTTTCAAAAAAAATTGAAGTGTTAGTTAAAAGGTATAAACTTGTTTTATTAAAACAAGAAGTTGATTTTAAACGAGCATATAAATTAAGTAAATTAGTTATTGTTGGATAAAGTGAAATATAAATCGAAATATGAATTTGATGGGAAAGTGAAAATGGGATTTGAAACCAATATTTGAAATAAGATTTGAACTTAGCAAGTTATAAAGGGAATTATAAACGAAATTTTAAGTAATTGGAATAAGAATGAGATTTGTATGAAAACTCTGAATAAAGGTCAAATATGGAATTTGGGTTTAAGATATTATTTAAGCATGAAAATCAAACTGATTTGATTACATATAAAAGGAATATATTTACGATCAAAGTGAATAATGGTTTAAAGGAAATATTTTGCAAATGAAATATTTATAAAGGAAATTTTAGATGATTTGAAATATGAACCCAAATTGGAAATTTGAGTAAAAAGGGTAACGGGAAATCGTTTTAAAAGAAAACGATGAGTTTTAGTTCAAGATTTAGAATATAAAATAAATTGGGATAATGTTGCATAGATTGGAATGGTTATAAAAGAATTGAAAGGATAAATTCAATAGTGAATTTGAAATTTGAATTTACTTGAAATGGTAAATAAATTCTGAAGTTCAGAATATAAATCGAATATAGAGTATCCGAATGAGGGTTGTTTATTGGGATTCGATTATCGAATTTAGGGAAGTAGTTATTTTTACTTTCCGCTTTGAATCAAATTTAATTATTTATTTACTTATTAATTTATTTATTGAAATAAATAAATATAAGTTGCATTTTTATAAACCAAATATTTGTAAATAGCGATTTTAAACGCTATCGTTATAATAAATGTTTTTGGTAAATCTAAATAACAAAATTTAACACTGCCATTATAATAAATGTTTTGTAAATCTAAACAGCGATTTTAACGTTACTGCTATAATAAATGTTCTCTAATTTTAGACAGCGATTGTAACACTGTTATTAAAAGTAATGTTTTATATATCAAATATTTGGAAACAACAATTATAACACTATCGTTATAATTAGTGTTTTTCCATAAAAGAAGTGTGTTCTTAGATTGAATCCAAAAGTCGCGTAAGCGATGGTTTGTTTGAAGTTGTGAGCTTTGACTATTTCAAAGTTGAAAATGTTGTTCAATTAAGTTCTGAGAGGTAATTATACCCCAACTTGATTGACTTCATGATTGATGGAGGAATGGTTAAGGTTCGATAGTAAAGATTTGTTAGTAATAAGGAATCGAGAATATTTAGAAATGTTTCCTAACTGGAATAAGAGATATTCCTCAAATAAAGGAATTATGATATTGGAAATGTTTTTCTAAGAATCGAGAAAGACAATTATATTTTGAAAGAATCTGGAAGATGGAAAATGGGAATTGGAATCGATAGTATAATAAGGAATTTAAAAAGTGCCAGTGTTGTTTGATGCTTGATCGGTAGAATTTCCAATTTGAAATAGGGTCGTTGATTGTATGGATGTTGCTTTAATAGTTAAATCACCGACTGTCAAAGTTTTTATTTATTTTATACCTCTGTTATCAGTATGGAAGGATCGGGATCAGATTTAATATCTGAAAACCACTTCGCATTGGCATAAGCGTTACGAATCAACTTATGCTGAAGATAATTGAAGACGGAGTTAAACGCAAGGGTTGTTCTGTTAACACTAGGTAGAAATTTCCCAAGATGGATTAATAGAACAGAGCCTTCGGTTTGTCCAAACCCAGGACAACTTGTATGGACAAGTGTCTGACAGAGTATTTCCAAAGGGATTGCGTACATTGATTCCTTAAAACATACGAATTTGGTGGCAAAAAAGGGAAACTTCTTTAGCCTAAAAATCTGAGTATTTTTGTGGGAATCAAGTAGTGATTTCCGATGGATCTGACGATGTGGCATTCAAAGTGAATGGTGGCCAGATGTTCAGGAAGATAATTCAAACCTTGAGCCTCACAACCGGGAATTGACAAAAATCGGGCAGGCAGCATGGCTATGTGGGTCGCTCCCATTAGGATGTATAATCACCTATCTAGAGAAATTCCAATTTCTTCTTTATTCTATCGATGCTGTCCTTTTTGGGGAACGGTTGCTGATCCCAACCGTTGGTGACATACATTCGATACACTCAAGCGAAATGAGTGGCCGGTCATGTGTGGGTCGGGTTGCAAGAAGTTCTTGTTGAACCTAGTGTATTCGCCTCTAGAGATACACTATCGGCAGGTAGTCCCATACCTTGTCATGTTGGAAATCCAATCTCCAATAAGCGCCCTGGGGTTTTTGATTTTATATATATACGGAGCGTGAGATGCAATCGTTCTGCTAGATTGTTATTTATTTGATATAGACATTATTGTAATATCACTGGATTTGATATCAAAAACATTTTTGGTTATCGTAAGGCATCCGTGATTATGTGTGGATCGGTCATACGATTATCTTTTCCTTCGAAAGGATTTTGAAAGTTAAAAAAATGGTTGGAGTTTTCTCACACTAGTCCCATGACTGACACAGAGTTTATTTTGTTTGTTTCCCCAAACTCTTGGGTGCCCAAATTTGTATGGGCAGTCAAGTAGTCGGGATTTTTCAGATTCACTTTGAGGAGCTTGAAGCATGAGGCTTCATCAGTTGGCTATAGACTATCATATTTTCCGCTGTGTACTCTGTTGTATATGGAAACAAGAGTTTGTAATTGTTCCAGGGATAACTGTTGTGCTCTGATGATGGTATGTATACACAGTTACTGATTTGTATTTCAAAAGTTATGTTATATAATATATTTTATTTGTTCCGCTATGAGTTTGTGATCTTCGTTTTTCTTCTATTCTAAAATTTCTTTTTTTTATTTCTCATCCACTAACTTCTTTCTAATAATGATTTGTGTTTCTGTGCAATCTGGGTTGGACGTGTAGTGTTATTAGTCGACCCAAAAAGTACAGAAATTCAGGTCATTACAAAAAATGTTTAATTTAATCCATTAATATTGAATAATATTCAATATACAAACAAACAGTAATCCAATCATCAACTATTAGCGAACATGGCATACACAATAAAAACCCAGCTTATATAAATACAAAAGAGATAAATTCAGTGAGTTAAACTCACCTTGATTTCATTGGTCGTTGAAACAGTTTGTTTTACAAGATTTCAGCTGCGTTCGTCTCCTTCCGTTCCAATTCCACAATATTACACCTATTGATATGGTTCCAGCGTTCCTTGTGTTATCCATTTCTGTTAACACGTGAGCACGACATCCAAGTTATAATTATACGCCGTTCAAAAATTTTAAAATAATATTATTAAAACTTTAGTTATAATTTAATTAATTATTTTTGTTTACTAACCTTATAAATTAAATGGTAATCAACCATTTGAAATAAAATGGGTCGTTAACATAGATATTAATGTTAATGTTCATGTTTTACAATATATTCGAACCACAAATTTTCCTTTCTTTAAACATGGTTAACTTGCTTCAAAATTATTCTTTATTCGACAATATCCAAAATCCTCCTCACGTAAGTCCCCTACTATCTATTTTTCGTTCTCCTACTTGTTATAACAAACCATTAATTACTTAGTAATACCTTATTATATTAACTACCAATTTCGTATACTTAACCTTATAGCTCAAAATTATAAGATTGTGTGTATGACAGCTAAAGTGGACAACGACCAACACACAGTACACTCAATTAGCGCAATTAGATAATCAAAACTAACCCTCAGTACAACTGCACTAAAATGTTAAGGCCGAGACACAGCTCCTAGTTCTAGTGTAAATTTAATTGATGTTCTTGCTAAGTTATGGCTATATATGTTTTACAAAGAAATTGGTTAGGCATATTAAATTGATATCATTAACACTAAAGAAAAGTAATATTAACTAATTGTAATGGCCCGAATTTCCTTACCTTTTGAGTCGACTAATAACACTACACATCCAGCTCAAATTGCACAGAAATATGAATCATTATTAGAAAGAAGTTAGAGGATGAGAAATAGAAAGAAATAAAATTTAGAATAGAAGAAAATGAAGAACACAAATCTCACAGTGGAACGAATAAAATATATTATATAACATAACTTTTGAATATAAATTAGTAACTGTATAATACGTACCATTTTCAGAGCATTACAGTTATTGTTGGAACGGTTATCAACACCTATTTCCAGATACAACATAGTACACAGGGGAAAAAACAATAGTCTATAGCTAATTGATGAAGCCTCCTGCTTCGGGCTCCTCCAAATGAATCTGTAAAATACCGACTACTTGACTGGCCGTACAAATTTAGGCACCCAAGAGTTTAGGGAAAACAAACAGAATAAACTCTGAGTCAGTCATGGGACTGATGTGAGTAAACTCCAACCATTTGTTCAACTTTCAAAATCCTATCGAAAGAAATGATAATCGTAAGACCGATCCACACATAAACACGGACGATTTTTACCTTACAATAACAAAAATATTTTTGATATCGAATCCGATGATATTATAATAGTGTCTAAATCAAATAAACAGAAATCTAGCGGAACGCTTGCATCTCACGATATATATATATATATATATATATATATATATATATATTAAATCAAAAACCGCAGAGCGCTTATTGGAGATTGGATTTCCAACATGACAAGGTATGGAACCACCTTCCTATAGTGTATCTCTAGAGGGGAATACATGTTCAAAAAGAACGTCTTGCAACCCGGCCCACACATGACCGACCACTCATTTCGCTTGAGTGTGCCGAATGTATATCACCAACAGTTAGGATCAGCAACCGTTTCCCGAAAGGGACAACATCGAAAGATCAAAGAAGCAAATGAATTTCTCTAGATAGGTGATTATACATCCTAATGGGAGCGACCCACCTAGCCATGGTACCTGCCCGAATTTTGTCAATTCTCGGTTGTGAGGCCTGAGGTTTGAATTATATTCTAGAACATCTGGCCACCATTCACTTTGAATGCCACATCGTCAGATCCATCAGAAATCACTAATTTATTCCCACAAAAATACCCAGATTGTAAGGCTAAAGAAGTTTCCCTTCTTTGCCACCAACTTCGTACGTTTGAAGGAATCAACATACGTAATCCCTTTGGAAATACTCTGTCAGACACTCGTCCTTACAAGTTGTCGTATGTCTGGACAAACCGAAGGCACCATTCTATTAATTCATCTTAGGAAATTTCTACCTAGGATTAACAGAACAGCCCTTGCACTTTACTCCATCTTCATAATCTCTTCAACATAATTTGATTCGTAATGCTTATGCCAATACGGAGTGGTTTTCAGATATTAAATCTGATCCTGGTCTTTCCGTATTGACAATGGAGGTATAAAATAAATCAAAACTTTGATAGTCGGTGATTTAACTATCAAAGGAACATCCATTCAACTAACGACCCTATTTCCAAATGGAAATTCTACTGATCAACCATCAAGCAATACTGGCCCCTATTTATATAAATTCCTTATTTTGTCATCAATTCCAAATTTCCATCTTTCCTTTCTTTTCAAAGCTCGATTTTCTCTCTCGATTCTTGTAAAACATTTTCAATATCCTAATTCTTTATTCAAGAAAATATCTCTTATTCCAGTTAGAAAACATTTCTAAATATTCACGAAATACTTATTTTCTATATTCAAAAAATATACCTTATTAATATCGGAAAATATTTCCATATTCCATTTCTTAATTTCTCGTTGACCAATTCACTTCATTTTCTATGCGTAGAAAATATCTCTCATTTTACTTTGGGAAAACATTTCAAAAATCCTTTAAATTAACGCGTTGTTATAAATCATCGTTATTCTAACTTAAACCATTAATCATTTGTTAACTAACTTTATTGCTAACCAATCTTCACTATCGAACAATAACCATTTATTTATCTATCAATCATGAAGTCAATCAAGTTGGGGTATGATTACCTCTCAGACCTTAATTGAACAACATTCTCAACTTTGAAATAGTCAAAGCTCACTACTTTAAACCAAAACCTCGCTTACACAACTCCCGGATTCAAACTAAGAATCCACTTCTTTTACGGAAAAATATTGATTATAACGGTAGTGTTATAACCGTTGTTTCCAACTATTTAATTTATAAAACATTTATTTCAACGATAGTGTTACAATCGCTGTTTAGCTTTATAGAACATTTATTGTAATAGCAGCGTTAAAACCGCTGTTTAGATTTACAAAACATTTATTATAACAGTAGCGTTATAATCGCTGTTTTGAATAAAGTACCATGTGCGACGCACACGCTTCCGTTGTTCATTTTTTTAAAGATAGTCAAAATGTCAGGATTTAAACAATGCATACATATACCATTACGTTTGTTGAAACCCATAAGAAAAAGGCTATACAAGGATAAAAATCTGCTTTCCACTTTCCCTACAACAAGACCTCCTTACTTGGATTTTATTTCAAAATAAAATCCATTTTATCAAAGTTTAACACAAACTATCTTATGTGTTTTCCTTTGCCTTTAAATCTTTATTTCAATTGTAGTGCTTTGCTTAATTCAATTAAAGTCGTAACTTTGGTTTTAAAAACCTCATTTAAACCTTGTTTGGGTTATCACTTATACTAATCTGTTTACCATCTTTTCACCACTTAGCTTAGATTTCATTCTAAACCATTAACACAATTTAGTCTATTATTAACCTATTAACCATCTTACTTAAAAGTTTCTTTCCATTGAATTTTCTTTTCATAATTTAAAATTTAACAAAAAGCCTTGTTTAAATCTTTGCATTTACCGACAAATCCCATTTACAAATCTCATTTAAAACTTGGATTACAAATCCCTTTATGAAACTCTTATCACCTCCTTGATCAAACTATAATGCCACTAAATAATTTCTTAATTGAATCTCCAATTAAAATCATTGTTTTAATTATTATTAATTAAAATAACAATTAACCTTATTATTGACTATATTCAAAATAGTTGACTTTGCTATTAACTAAAAATAGTATAATTATCGCTTTTAAAAGCTTATTAAATAATAATTAACTTTATTAACACTAACTAATTCGATAATTATTTTAATTATAGTTAATCGAAGATTAACTAATATTTAACACCCTTTGTTAAATTCAAATTAATTTCAAATATTGGTTTCAAAACCATTTCCATTTGTTCATGTAAATTCAAATTTGAATTTCTATTTCAATTTATTCAATGATAAGTAATTCACTTAATTTATACTCTCGTTCATATACAAATTCTTGTTTTCTCCATTTACATGTTTTTAGTTTCAACTCTATTCGAAATTACATTTCAATTTTTGGAAATAAATTCCCTTTTTAAAACTCAAATTTCATTTTTTGTATTCGAAAATATTTTATGGTATTCTACTACCAATTTCTAGGGCCAGTGATATTAAAACACAATAAGATCAACAACAGTTAATATATCAAAGCATAAGTCACAACCAATGCAAACACAATTATATAAATGCTGAGGAATCCAGTTGGATCCCTCCAACCTATTTCTTTGCATCCACAGATGTAAATCACATCAATATAAAATGTGAGAACTGATAATCGATCAACGATGTAATCCCATTTCAACCAATTTTATCAACTATTCAACCAATCAACCATTGCACCGTATAAAATTACTATAAATAAATTTAAAGTTCGTTTATATAAAAATATAAACGAGCCAGAGTTAATGAATTTACTCACATTGGTCGCGGTTGACGATTCCGCTCTTATTTCATTTACAATCAAACAGGTGTTTGATTTTATCATGAAATTCCAATAGCGCTGTCCTCAATGAAATCAGTTTCACAATGTAGCCCTCGTTGTTATAATTCCGACGTGATTGTTTCCATTAGATTCTGTTGACATACGTGATAGTTATGCATTTATAAGATAGCTGTTATATATATATATATATATATATATATATATATATATATATATATATATATATATATAGTAAAATTGTTTAATTAAATTTTAACCTTATAATTACCCTTTATTAACTTTTCCCCATAACCACGTGATTAGGCGACTTTAATCCTACTTCTTCCCTGGCATTTCATATAGACGGTGGAAACGTGCAAGCTTCCTCTTCCCAATTCTTCCTCTTACCTCAATAATTCTGCACCTCCTACCTCATCAACTCCATTCTGTCCAAACCCAGATCATCCCAATGACATCTCCCCCTTTTAATACTAATCTCTCATTCCCTTTAGCTCCTATTCTACTTCCAGAAACAAATCCAGGCAAGATAACTCACATTTTTTTTTCACTTCCCCAAACAAGGTACTGGCTTCTAGACAACAACCAAAATCTTAATTAACGTTCTCCAATACTTATCCCCACCGTGCAACGCTCCTACCATTCGTTCCACTAATAATCTTAACAAAAACCAAAATCACCCCTCAATTTCTCGCTAATAGTTCTCCTCTTCCATTACCGTGATATGCCACCCGCCTTCACTCACAAACCCGCGTAATTCAAGGTCATTCGCACACCAACAGTGGAGACCGTCCACTTACCTCACAAATTCTGTCATTTCCTTTGCAACAACGTTGAAAACACTCCAACAGGCTACAGCAGGTGTAATGACCCAAAAATCCGGTCCAATTAGAGCTGACTAAATAACACGCGTCCAACCCAAATTGTACTGGAAATCGGGAAATTAATAGAAAAAAACAGAGGGTGAGGATAGATAAGTTAGAAACTTAGAATAGAAGAAGAAGAACACAATATCAGAGTAACATGAATCTCACAGCGGAACGAATAACATATAATATATGTAACATAACTTTGAAATATACATTTGTATATGAATATACATCATTATCAAAGTACAACACTTACAACACAGCGGAAATAACCATAGCTATATGATCCTGAAGCCTCCTGCTCCAACTCCTCAAGTATCTGTAAATCCCGACTACTTGACTGCCCGTACAAAATTGGGCACCCAAGAGTTTAGGGAAAACAAAACAAAATAAACTCCAGGTCAGTCATGGGACTGGTGTGAGTAAAACAGTTTAAAACAGTTCAATCTGGTAAATGATATCTCATAATACCACGCCGTATAATGGAACAGGTTTTTCCCTTATGAGAATCCAAATTATCTTTATATCAAAAACCTTTTGATATTATAATAATGTCTATCAACCACAATATAATAATCATCTAGCAGAAACGCTTTCATCTCAAGTTCTACATATATAGTATACAATCAAAACCGCAAGCACGAATTGGATACTAGATTTCCAAATATGACAAGGTATGGAACCACCTTTCGCTAGTGTACCTCTAGAAAGGAATACACTGGGTTCAACAAGAACATCTTGCAACCCGGCCACACATGACCGACCACTCATTTCGCTTGAGTGTATCGAATGTATATCACCAATGGTTGGGATCAGCAACCGTTTCCCGAATGGGACAGTATCAATAATAGATTTTTAGAAGTAAATGAAATACTAGATTAGGTGATTATACACCCTACTTCGGTGCGACCAACTTAGCCATGCTGCCTGCCCGATTTCTGTCATTTACCGGATGTGAGGCTAGAAGCTACGCTTTATCATCACGCCAGATTCACTTTGAATGCCACATCGTCAAATCCATCAAATCACCGATTGACGTCCTCAATCATACATTATGTGTTAGCTAAAAGAAGTTTCCTTCTCCGCTTCCACTCTTGGTACGGTTGGAGAAATCAATGTACGTGATCGTCTGGAAATACTCAGTCAGACATCCGTCCATACAAGTCATCCAGGAACAGGATGAACCGAAGGCACTATTCAATACATCCATCTTAGTCATTGTTATCTAAGACTTATACAATAGCCCTTGCACTTTACTCCATCTTCAATTATCTTTGGCATATATGATTCGCAACACTTATGCCAATACATAGTGGTTCTTTGGATAATAATCCAATCAGTCTCTCCATATTAACATCGTTAAAATGGCCAAAAATTCAATAGTCTGTGATTTAACCATCAAAGAAAACACGTGTGCAAACAACGATATTATTTCCAAATGGAAATTCTATCAATCAATCATCAATCATATATATATATTCATATTTCCTTATTTTTCTTATCTCCTGTTTCCCTATATTCAACATTTCTTATTTTCTAAATTTAGAAAATATATGTTGTTATTGGAAAACAATTCCATTTCTTGTTTTCTATATCAGAAAACATTTCTAGTTCTTAGTTGGAAAACATTTCCAAAACTCCTTCATTGGACTTAGACAGATGTTTAAACAAACCATCGCGATGCCAACTCAAACCATTACGCTTATTAACTAAATTCCTTTAACTCACCTTCACTATCGAACTTTAACCATTCCTTAGTTAAAAATGAAGTCAATCAAGTTGGGGTAATACTACCTTTCAGACCTTAATTGAACAACGTTTCTAACCTTGAAATAGACAAAGTTCACCTTTTAATTTTTTAACAAACTTCCTTACGTAACTCTATTTCGAATCATCTCTATTCGATAATTCTTTTCTTCGAATAAGGTATATTCAATAACTCTATTCAATTTACTCTATTGGACTAACGCTATTGGATTAACTCTATTTAACTCTTTTTCGAATAACTAATATTCGATAACTCCTTTAACTCTATTCTAATAACTAATATTCGATAACTCTATTTAACTCTATTTAACTCTATTTAAATCTATTTAACTCTATTCGAATAACTAATATTCGATAACTCTATTTAACTCTTTTTCGAATAATTAATATTCGATAACTCCTTTTACTTTCTATTCGAATAAACTATATTCGATTAACTCATTTGCTTTAACTCTAATCGATTAAACTAACATCGATTAACTCCTTTTAACTCGATTAAACTAACATCGATTAACTCCTTTCGATTAAATTAACATCGATTAACTCCTTTCGATTAAACTAACATCGATTAACTCCTTATTCGACTAACTCTAATCAATTTATTCTAATTCGATTAACTCTATTTAATTACTCTATTGGTTAACTCTACTTTAACTGGTTAACTCTAACTGATAACTCTAATTGATAAACTCTAACTGATCAACCCTAATTGATTAACTCTAACTGGTTAACTCTAACTGATAAACTCTAACTGATCAACCCTAATTGATTAACTCTAACTGGTTAACTCTAACTCTAACTCTATTCGATTAGCTCCTATGAATTAACTCCTTTTCTATTTGTTTAACAAATAACTATTCCCTTTTCAATTTTATTTATTTAACAAATAAATATTTCTTTTATCTTTTCTATTTATTCTAACCAATAATATTTCCTTTTATTCTAACTTATCCTTCGATTTTATAAATATTTTCTTTTATAAAAATCCTTTTCCTTTTCTATATAAAATCCATTGATTTTATATAAATAATTCATTTCAAAATACACTTTGAAAATCCCCTTTCCCACATCCAGTATTTCTTATGGTATTTAACATACCATAAAACAACGATAAATATCGTCCAAACACACATAATCAACAACAGATTATATATCACATCATATATCACAATATACGAAAAACAATAAAATAACTGTTGAGGAATCCAGTCGGATTCCTCCAACCTGTTTCCCTGCATCACAGATGTTAAACAATATATATAACATCACTTTCAGTTCCATATGATATATTCTGTTAAACAGAATCAATATAGAAATTCAACTAACTGACTAGCAGTTCAATCAAAAGTCTACACACAGTCATTCAGCCAATATTTAACAGTTCTAAAAATACAACATGAAATTATAAACTGTTCAGAGTTAGTGAGATTTACTCACATTGGTCAGTTATCGTTAAATAACGATTAACGGTTCTTGATTCGGATCAGATGTTTCATTTCGTCATAATTTTCTGATAAGCTCCAGACCCGTTCAAGCGTGCGACCATACGATTCCATCATGACAGACGACTCTAAATTCCCCAACGCTTTCAAGCCAAATGTACCGGAACCCAACGCCTAACCATCTAAACACATCAGCTCCTTCACGTGTTCAACTCATGCGCCATAGTCCTACATGACTACACGTTCTCCCTATTTCACAAAATAAAAATAAAATATCCAACAATGGCATAACCGTCCAATACAGTTAACCATCACTAGCTTCCTCTTGATTTCTTTGATCCCATTCTACCTCATTCTCTTCAACATGACAACTACATAATTCACACAGCACTTCTCCTTCTCTCACTAACGTGACTTCAGCACTTCATAAACCACCATCCCACCTTCACTTGTCTGTCGCCCAAGCCTAAAATGTCCCTATGCAGTCCAGTATTTTTTGGATCCAACAACTCTCCTCCTCTTCACCATTAAACACAATCATCCCCTTATTTCTCCATCAGTTCTAGAACGAGATCACCCTAACATCCACCACTTCGAAAACTACATCCCCCCATTTCGCATCCTTCACAAGAGTTTGATTCACTAGCCTCAAACCGTTCTTCAATCCCATGAAAAATCACACGACAACTCCTGTTGAACTCCCGTCCATCTCCTATTCAAAGAACTCGCCTGCCCCAAAAAGCACTGCGTCGCTCAGCCCAACACGGTGAGAATTGAACCGAAAAACCAACTGGTATCTCCCAAATTTCACATGAAATCCTCCATTCGATCTCCTTAGAACATATACAAACTCGAGATCAAGCTTTAAACTCCCTAAACCTAATTCGAATTTCCAAAAATTGGAACTTAGGGTTTGCTGGAAATTTCCTTGAGCGATGGAAACTGAATCGCACACTGAGTTTCCTACACAGAAACACAGCTCCTTTGATGACGAGAATTTTGATATTAGTTTGGAGATTTTTACGATTTAATTCGATTTTTCTGGAATTATTTGAAGATCAGGATTATCACTTTTTGAAGAAAGAAAATTTTTTGGCAGCTGAGCTTTTTCTTTGACCAACGCAACGAATGAATTAGGTCTTTAGAGCGATGGGAATATATAGGGGTAGGGAAGGTAACATACTTAATGGATTTTCCTCGGATTATTTAGGGGCCACGTTTCCTCCTTTAAAGCCATGGGAATTCATGGTTCTGAGACGAGGAAAAAGATGTGTGATATATTTTGTTTCAAAATTCTAAATATACTGCGTTAAGTAAACTTCGTTCATGTCCGAGCGGCTACGGACAGAAATAAAGATACGGTCGTAAATAGCGAGGTGTCATGATCTCAAAAATATAATAATACCGGTAGACGAACTCATATTGTGAAACCCCGAAGTCTCGATACCGGGTGCCAAATACTCCAAATAAAAAGTTGCTTATTTAATTAATTAAAAATTACCATAAAATTCTAAAAATTAAATTATCACTATGTCTCAAAAGAACCTTGCCTAAATTCACAACCAATATTCGATTTATATTGAAATTCCGTTATAACGTAAATAAAGCATCGCAAATTATAAAGGAATTCCACGGCGACTTTTCTAAAATTTGATTTGGACATAAATCAAAATCTACATGACGAAATCCTGATTTTTCTCTTCCACTAGAAAAATATACTCCACCAGCTCCACATGATTCTTGTTTCACAGAAATCCGACTTAAAACGGCTTATGTATATTCGTTTAAAGTTCGAATCGCCAAATCGCGAACTACCGCGCCATTTCAAGCTCGATTTTAATTATATTATAATTCTATGGTCAAACTGTCGTTTATATAATATATTCGTTATTCAAATTCAAATTCCAAGTTGAATTAAATATCGCAGATGATCCGGTTCACACCATATCGCCATTTCAGCCAATTCGGATTATTTCATAATTAAATATATTATTTAATTTATTATTTTATCTAAATATTCATCATTATTTAATTCCACGACCATTTAATTCACTATATCACTTTTTATATAATTAAATAAATTAATTATAATACCTCTGCCAATGCGGGTCATTATAGCAGGTAGCGAACTAATTTTACACTAAAGTTCGAGTAATTTACACAACCAAACCTCCGCTTTCATACTTCGTCACCGCTTCCCCTTCGATGTACTTCAGACCGCCCATGACCATCTCATTCGATTGACCACTCTAAGATGCTACTTCACCTGAAAACTCGGCCCTCAAAGCCCCAGCAAATCGCCAAAACCCTCAGTTGAACCGAAACCTTACAAAGCTCAATAACTCCACCACCGTGCCTCCGAAAACCACCCGCACCGGTGCCAGTAGCCACACCTCATCCTCCTGTTCGATCCCCCTTCAGACATCACCTCCCTATGTTGCTTGAAACGCCTCCAATCCTGCTCGTACTTCCACTGCTTCACAAATTTGAGTAACAACAGGTTGTATCACACCCTTTAAAGTCTGTATAGGGGTGAAGATTTGACTGATAGGATTTTAATGCATTTAAATTCGTGAATTTTCATCAAAATTTGGATTTTAAATTGATTTGTATAGTTTGGTTTTCTCACGTCTGAAGACGGGAAAGGAAAACAAAATAAAATGGGAATACCAGTATTTAAAAGAGAAAAGCTTGAGAGGCACGGTTTCAATTGGCTTTGCACGCACGGTATGTGCTGGCTTGGCACACACGGTTATGTACAATAGAAGGATCTTGAGCTCATGGTAACAATTAGGAGGACTAAAAAAATGAATTGATTTGCATACTATACTCAGTAGTAAGAATCCTGTTTGTTTATAGAAATAGGTAAATTAGTGTTGAACTTCTCCCATGTATCTACATACTTGGACCATCCGGACCTGATGCTGCCAATTTGACTTCATTTATGCAATGATTTGGCTTGTAACAATGAATTTTTCAAACGGGTTGTATATTTATATTATAAGTTTTATGCGGTACCGGTTGCATAAAATTCCACTTATTTTCTAATCGTTACAGATAAAAATAAAAATATCGTCAAATTGAGTAATGCGCTACGATCTTAGAAATATAATAAAACAAACTATTTAAATTATATTATAAATTATATGTTAAAACTTCATTTTAATAATTAAATTCCTTATGAAAATCCATTTTATAATTCAAATAAAATATTTAAAACCAATTTAAATATTCAGAATTAAATGGCTCAAAATCCAGGTTGTTACATTCCTTTCCCCTTAAAATAGTTTTGTCGTTAAAATTGCTAAGCGGTAAAGATGTTATAAAACTAACTCCTCATAACCTACTTAGTCGAAATCTTATATTCCATATCTTCATAAGCCAGTTCTTATCTGACCTCCGAATTCTCATACCAATACTCAACCATTCATAATTCTTTCCAAGTGATCTTTCTACCATTTTTGGACAATCCATCATAACTTTCTTGTCTTCAATCCATATGCTCTTCTGCCTATCCACACCCATTCCAGTTGATTTTAAATCCATTTATCAATCTCATTATTCCACTTGAAATTTTATTAACCAATTTCAGTTTTCTTATTTCAATTACAATTAACAACTTGATTTTAAATTATCAAGAATTTCTTAAAAATATTCCAACTCTTTAAATTTTCGAAAAATTTCGCCAGCATCTCCCTTGCATGGCTCAATCGGTATAACCGCAGCTCGCCTTTCTATGCCATTTTCAGTCCAAAAGAAAATCTAAAAGCCAAGCGACTTGCCCCGTAGGCTCATAAGACCATCAAAACCAAGTAATATTGTAAACATGTACCTTTTTGTCGAGCATAAATCCTATGTGTTGCATTTTCTTCCATTTCATATCTGCTCAGCATGCATATATCCATTCCCAATTGGTTTCAAATCAATCCAACTTCCAGTTTTTAACACTCTAATCAACTTCTGATTAGTTCACTTTCATCCTATCAATTCAAATCTGATTTCTATTTAAGTCAATCCACTTATTATATTTGAACCCAAATTTATCGCAAATCAATTTCAATTAACAACATCCAACATATATTCAACTTGCTTATTCATAAGTTGAATTCATATTAAAATTTCAAAACTCAACATTTGTCTTTATTTAATTTCATTTGAGATTATCTCTATCCAATCTAATTTCCTTTTAACTTAAGTTAAACTTCAATCCATTTGATACATTTTTACAATTTCAATTTATTCAACTTATACAAGTTAAATTTTAATTTCAGAATTCAAATTTTCGGGTTTTATTTCAAATTAGTTTGAAATCATACATATTTATACATAATAATCCTATAATAATTCAAAAATTTTGAACTCTAAAAGTAATTCGTTTCTCATCCCAGTTTCGTTAAAAATCTTCCTGTGGTAGCAATTCATCACTTAGAAACTCGAGAATAGATACAAACGATGTGGCCATCATCATCTGAATTATTTTCTAGTGACTGAAGTGATTATAGTCCTTTAAAAATTTCAAAATCCATTTATTTATTTATTTTAAATCCTTTCAAAATATTTCTTGATTAATTTCAAAACATTTCAGAAATATTCTTTAATTTATTGGATTCAAACTCTATTTTCTAGTTTGGATCAAATTTCAAATTTTCTCATTTGTATATATTATCCATATGCAAATCATATTCAATTATAAGTGACCAAATCTACTTCATTTGATTGTAATAAAAATCAACACATTCATATGTAATAATTCATAAATTATTCCTTTTATATCAAAAAAATTTTGGGCAAAATTATTTCATCTACCCATTTCGAAACAATACTGTATCGAATTGCTTTGTTCGAGAGTTTAGAAATACTTATCGATACAGTTGTATATCCTGTATCGACCAGAATTCGTAAACCACTCAACAAACCAACCAACACAATATAAAACAACTTTATATCAAATCTACAAATACGCACTGTTGTATATATGTACTCAAAATCAATCTAAGGTATTACTAACCCCATCTCTATTGAGTTATACCATAGAGCCAAGGTTACTACTCAACCTTCAGCTCTGGTACCAAGTGTAATGGCCCAAATTTCCACACCTTTTGAGTCGACTAATAACACTACACATCCAACTCAAATTGCACAGAAATATGAATCATTATTAGAAAGAAGTTAGAAGATGAGAAATAGAAAGAAAGAAAATTTAGAATAGAAGTAAACGAAGAGCATAAATCTCACAGCAGAACGAATAAAATATATTATATAACATAACTTTTGAATACAAATCGGTAACTGTATAATACATACCATTTTTAGAGCAAAAGAATTATTCCTGGAACAATTATCAACACCTGTTTCCAAATACAACATAGTACACAGCGGTCAAAAACGATAGTCTATAGCTAATTGATGAAGCCTCCTGCTTCAGGCTCCTCCAAATGAATCTGTAAAATTCTGACTACTTGACTGCCCGTACAAATTTGGGCACCCAAGAGTTTAGGGAAAACAAACAAAATAAACTCTGGGTCGGTCATGGGACTGGAGTGAGTAAACTCTAACCATTTGTTTAATTTTCAAAATCCTTTCAAAAGAAATGATAATCGTAAGACCGATCTACACATTAACATGGATGGTTTTTACCTTACAATAAACAAAATATTTTTGATATCAAATCTGATGATATGATAATAGTGTCTAAATCAAATAAATAGAAATCTAGCGGAATTCTTGCATCTCACGCTCCATATATATATTAAATCAAAAACCGCAGGGCGCTTATTGGAGATTGGATTTCATGATTGAATAGAGTTAATCGAATAGAGTTAAAGAAATAGAGTTAAGCAAAATTAGAAACTGACTAGATATTGGTAAGTTGAATATTTTTCTGAGTGTGGATCTGAAGTTGGTTTCGGCCTTCGGGGTTTATGCTTAGAGAAATTTTCTCTTACTAGTTTACAGTTAGCAATTGATTGTTGTGAAAGAATAGTGATACGTGAATAGGCTATGGAAATGTTTTCCAGTGTTAATAACGTATATTTTCTAATCAGAGAAAATAAGGAAATATATATATATATATATATTATATGTTGGATGATTGGATCGATAATTCCATTTGGAATTTAGATCGTTGTGTGAACACCGACATGTTTTTCTTTGATAGTTAAATCACAGACTATCAAAGTTTTGACCATTTAACGTTGTCAATATGGAGAGATCGGTTAGATTCTTATCTAAAGAACCACTCTGTATTGGCATAAGCGTTGCAAATATGCCAAAGATAATTGAAGACGGAGTAAAGTGCAAGGGTTGTTGTATAAGTCTTAGATAACAGTGACTAAGATGGATGTACTGAATAGTGCCTTCGGTTTCGTTCAGTCCCAGAACGAACGTATATGGATGAGTGTCTGATAGAATATTTCCAATGATCAAATGGGTTGGTCTGTGTAAATATATATGGTGGCAACGGATTTATTCCCTTAGCATAACATCCAGAATATTTGTGCAAATCAACTAGTGATTAACGGATCTGACAATGTGACATTAAAAGTGATCGTGTTATCAATGACTGGAAAGTAGTCGTAGACTCTGGCCTCAACAACCAGGAAATGACAAAAATCGGGCAGGTAGCATGGCTAAGTCGGTCGCACCGAAGTAGGGTGTATAATCACCTATCTAGAGAATATTCATTTGCTTCTTTAATCTATCAATGCTGTCCGATATATATATATATATATATATATATATATATATATATATATATATATATATGTGGGTGTGTGTGTGTGTGTGTGTGTATGTATACGGGAAACGGTTGCTGATCCCAACCGTTGGTGATGTACATTCGATACACTCAAGAGAAATGAGTGGTCGGTCATGTGTGGCTGAGTTGCAAGATGTTCTTGTTGAACTCCAGTGTACCGTTCTTAGAGTACACTGATCGGAAGGTGGTTCCATACCTTGTCATAGTTGGAAATCCATTACCCAATATGTGCTTGCGGTTTGATTGTATACTATATATGTAGAACGTGAGATGAAAGCGTTTTTGCTAGATGATTATTATAGTGTAGTAGATAGACATTATTATAATATCAAAAGGTTTTGATATAAAGATATTTTGGATTCTCATAAGGGAAAATCCCGTTCCATTATACGGCGTGGTCTTATGAGATATCGTTTACTTGTTCAAATTGTTTTAAACTGTTTTACTCATACCAGTCCCATGACTGACCCGGAGTTTATTTGTTTGTTTTCCCTAAACTCTTGGGTGCCTAATTTTGTACGGGCAGTCAAGTAGTCAGGATTTTACAGATACACTTGGAGAGCTTGGATCAGGAGGCTTCAAGATTCTATAGCTATTATCATTTCCGTTGTGTTGTAAGTGTTGTACTCTGAAATGTTATTGTATACATATACTGTTTGTACTTCAAAGGTTATGTTATATTTTATTCGTTCCGCTGTGAGAATCGTGTTACTCTGATGATGATGTTCTTTTTCTTCTATTCTACTAGTTCTATCTTATCTATCCTCACCCTCTATCTTCTTTATATTAATTTCTTGAATTTTCAGTGCAAATTTGGGGTTGGACTTGTGTTATTTAGTCAGCTCAAATTGGACCGGATTTTCGGGTCATTACAATTGGTATCAGAGCTTAAGGTTAAGTGAATTACCTTGGCTCTGTTGCATGACTCAGTAGAGATGGGGTTAGTAATACCATAGACAGAGATTTAGTGTATATATATGAGCGCGTATTTGTTATTTGATATAATTTTTTTTTATTGTGGGGATTTATTGGTCGAGTAGTTTATGAATTCTGGTCGATACAGTAATGCAAACTGTGTTGATAGGAGTTACTAAACACTTGAATATGATGAACCGACATGGTATGCTTTGAAAAGAGGGTAAATGAAATAATTTTACCCAAGTACATATATATTGGAAATATTATAATGTGTTGGTTGTTATTATAATCGAATAAGATTATAAAAGTGGAATGGTTATAAATAACCAATCAGAATTCATGTAAGTGAAATATATGAAATCAAATTGAATTAAATCAGAATTTGGAATTAAAATAAGGAAATTTTGAGTTCCTGGGAGATTTTGAAAGTGTTTTTCAGTTTGAAACAGGGATAGTATTGAACTCACCTTGATGACTGGAAAATAATTCGAGGATGGATCGATACATCGTCGGTATGATTTTCGAGTTCCTAAGTGGTGGATTACTACCAAAGGTTTTGTTTTCAAATTGTTTTGAGGAAACAAGTTGTTTAGAAATTCAAAATTTTGAATTGGTGTTATGATTTAAAATTGATTTGAAATAAACCTAGGAATTTAAAATTTCTGGAATTTAAATTTAACTTATGAAGTTAAATAGATTAAAATAGTGAAAGTGGATAAATAAAATTAAATTTAACTTAGACAAAGTTAAATATAATCTCGAATGGAATTGAGTTGATGAGTTAAGAATTGATATTGGAGTTTGAATGGAATTCGACTTAGGTATAAACGAATGATTGAGCTGAGGATATAAACTGATTGAATTAGATTGGGATAACATTGGTATATGTTGAGTTGATAGCATAATGAAGTGATAGAGTTGATATGCTCGACAAAAAGGTACAAGTTTATTTTATATATGAGTTTGGGATTTTGAGCCGAATTGGTAAGCCGCTTGGTTGTTTGATTTTCTTTTGGGATGGAGATAGCCTAGAGAGGCGAGTTGTGGTTTTATCGATAAGGCTGTACAAAGGAGGTTATGGCGAAATTTTTCGAAAAATTTTAGGCGTTAGAAAATTTTCAGAATTTTGAAAATTTTAGTTAGTCGGAATAAATTAATATTTTAGTCGATATTAATTGGTTCAGTTGAGACTGAGGTTAAGGGGTAAACCGATAAATATTTACCCACTAGGTAGGGTCATCCCCTACCTTAGCAATTTCGAGGACGAAATTATTTTAAGTGGGGAAGAATGTAATGACCCGGATATTTGACGGTGTAATAATTAACTTATTTAATTATTTAAATAACGAATATATTATTTAATCATCGACGTTAGAACGCATAATTATATTATAATTAAAATCGAGCTTGAAATGGCGCGGCAGTTCGTTGTTTGGCGATTCGAACTTCAACTGAATGTACATGATTCGTTTTAAATTGGATTTCTGTGAAACAAGAAACGAATGGAGCTGGTGGAGTATATCTTTCTAGGGGAAGACAAAAATCAGGATTTCGTCGTGATGATTTTTAGATATGTCCAAATCAAATTTTAAAATAGTCGCTGTAGAATTGTTTATCGACCGTAACGGTTTATTCGATATAACTAGAGATCGGGTTTGAATTTAGACAAGGTTCTTTTGGGAAATAGTGATAATTTAATTTTTAGAATTTTACTGTAATTTTTAATTAATTAAATAAACAACTTTTTATTTGGAGTGTTTGGCACCCTGTATCGACATTTCGGGGTTTCAAAAAATGAGTTGAACTACCGATATTATTATATTTTCGGGATCGTGGCACATTGCTGAATACAACGATATTTTTATTTTTGTCCGCGGTCTGTATGTGAATGAAGTTTTATATAACGGAGTAGACTATCATTTATAACTTAGACCGATATTTTTAATCCTTGCATATTGATGAGTTTTTCCATAAGACCTACACGACACGATCAGATTCTCCCCTGTCAAACAAAGTAGAGTACACATACCATTTCATTTCATGTAGACCTGCCTTCCCTATGACTTCACACTTGGGTTTCTACTTTTGGACAGTTCTGCATGTGCACTTCTTTAAACGAGGAGTTAAGGCACTCCAAGCTTCATGACTAAGAAACACCCATACGTTGGCTACTTGGCCGACAAAATGACTTTTGAAACAGCTACAGACCCATCAAGCGGACCATTTTCAACCACAAGTCCTTTTCAAATTGTACTAGACTATTACTTCATGCTGAAGAAATCAGTAAATATATATTAACCTACCCTATATAAATATACTACCCCAAAATCTTATAACCTAATTTTTCCTCTGGTAAAACATTTGCGCCGCCACTATTGGCATCTCAGCAAAACAAATCGATCAAAGAAATCCCCAAAAAAATTCAATAACTCGTTGAAGTCGAACCCTGATGAATTCCTTAGCCTCTAGAAGCTCGGAGCTTCATCTTGGTACCGCTCGTTTTGAGCTCGATGTCATTCCCTTCAAGGATAGTGTGAGTGTTGAGAAGGGTGTGCCGAGTACAACTTTGATGATGTGGGTTTGTGAGGAGATGAAAGTGGTGCTGTATGGTTTGGTACGAGGTTGGCAGTGTAAATGGGTTGAGAGGAGAGGTACTCCGAGAAGAAAGAGAAGTAGGTGAAGGCATTCGACTACGTATATCTGGAGCTGGAATTTTTATCGGAGAAGAAGGATTCATTTGCAAGGTGGGTCGGGTCTTTAAAGGTAGAAGGTTTGGGCTTTCAAAGAAATAGAAGGGCCTGGTTTTGATTTGCATCAGTTTTACGAACGGTCGGATCCGTTACAATCATATGAACGGACACTATGCAATGCAACGGGTCTGGAGTGTTTCGAAGCACGTCTCGATTTACGGGAAAAGGAAACGTCTGAATCAGACTGGCGGCTGTTATTCGTTATTTAACGATAACGGACAATGTGAGTAAAACTCACCAACTCTGAACAGTTATATTTTTATAACGTACTTTTAGAACTGTTAGATATTGATTGACTGTTGTGTGTAGATTGGTTGATTGAACTACTAGTCAGTTAGTTGAAATTATATATATATACCATTAAATATTGATGTTTCTTATCAGAACATTACATACTGAAATGAAGTTGATGTTAATTTTATAGTTTAACATCTGTGATGCAGGGGAACAGGTTGGAGGGACCCAATTGGGTTCCTCAATATATAAAATACTGTTTTGTTCATATATTATGATATGTGATGTGTTATATAATCCATGATGATTATGTGTGCTTGGTTAAGAGTAATCATGGTTATACGGTATTTTGAATACCAAAATGAATAATGGAAAGTAAAAAAGGGAAATTTCAAACTGTGTATTGAAATAGAAGTGTCAAACGATTATTTACTTAGCAAGTAAATAGAAGTATAAAGAAATATGTTTACTTAGGAAGTGAATATAATTTATAAAGGGATATTTATTCAGAAAATAGAATAAATGTAAAAGGGGAAATATTTAGGAAATAGATATGATATTATAAAAGGAAATTTATTTAGGAAATCATTATAAGTGATTAAACGCTGTTATAGGAAATCGTTATAAGTGATTAAAACGCTGTTATAGGAAATCATTATAAGTGATTAAACGCGGTTACAAGGAAATCTTTATAAGTGGAGGAACGTTATAAAAAGGACATTTTTTTAAAATGAAGAACCTTTACTAAAAGTAAATCTTTATAAATGGATAAACGTTATTTAAAGGAGTAAATCGAATATAGGTTATTCGAATTAGAGATAACCAGTTAGAGTTAATTGAATAGAGTTAATCGAATAGAGTTAAAGAAATAGAGTTAAGCAAAATTAGAAACTGACTAGAGATTGGTAAGTTGAATATTTTTCTGAGTGTGGATCTGATGTGGGTTTCGGCCTCCAGGGTTTATGCTTAGAGAATTTTTCTCTTACTAGTTTACAGTTAGCGACTGATGGTTGTGAAAGAATAGTGATACGTGAATAGGCTATGGAAATGTTTTCCAGTGTTAATAACGTATATTTTCTAATCAGAGAAAATAAGGATATATATATATATTATATGTTGGATGATTGGATCGATAAGTCCATTTGGAATTTAGATCATTGTGTGAACACCGACATGTTTTTCTTTGATAGTTAAATCACAGACTATCAAAGTTTTGACCATTTTAACGTTGTCAATATGGAGTGACTGGTTGGATTCTTATCCAAAGAACCACTATGTATTGGCATAAGCGTTGCGAATATGCCAAAGATAATTGAAGACGGAGTAAAGTGCAAGGGCTGTTGTATAAGTCTTATATAACAGTGACTAAGATGGATGTACTGAATAGTGCCTTCGGTTTCGTTCAGTCCCAGAACGAACGTATATGGATGAGTGTCTGATAGAATATTTCCAATGATCGAATGGGTTGGTCTGTGTAAATATATATGGTGACAACGGATTTATTCCCTTAGCATAACATCCAGAATATTTGTGCAAATCAACTAGTGATTAACGGATCTGACAATGTGACATTAAAAGTGATCGTGTTATCAATGACTGGAAAGTAGTCGTGGACTCTGGCCTCAACAACCAGGAAATGACAAAAATCGGGCAGGTAGCATGGCTAAGTCGGTCGCACCGAAGTAGGGTGTATAATCACCTATCTAGAGAATATTCATTTGCTTCTTTAATTTATCAATGTTGTCCGATATATATATATATATATATATATATATATACGGGAAACGGTTGCTGATCCCAACCGTTGGTGATGTACATTCGATACACTCAAGCGAAATGAGTGGTCGGTCATGTGTGGCTGAGTTGCAAGATGTTCTTGTTGAACTCCAGTGTATCATTCTTAGAGTACACTGATCGGAAGGTGGTTCCATACCTTGTCATAGTTGGAAATCCATGACCCAATACGTGCTTGCGGTTTGATTGTATACTATATATGTAGAACGTGAGATGAAAGCGTTTTTGCTAGATGATTATTATAGTGTAGTAGATAGACATTATTATAATATCAAAAGGTTTTGATATAAAGGTATTTTGGATTCTCATAAGGGAAAATCCCGTTCCATTATACGGCGTGGTCTTATGAGATATCGTTTACTTGTTCAAACCGTTTTAAACTGTTTTTCTCATACCAGTCCCATGACTGACCCGGAGTTTATTTGTTTGTTTTCCCTAAACTCTTGGGTGCCTAATTTTGTACGGGAAGTCAAGTAGTCAGGATTTTACAGATACACTTGGAGAGCTTGGATCAGGAGGCTTCAAGATTCTATAGCTATTATTATTTCCGCTGTGTTGTAAGTGTTGTACTCTGAAATGTTATTGTATACATATAATGTTTGTACTTCAAAGGTTATGTTATATTTTATTTGTTCCGCTGTGAGATTCGTGTTACTCTGATGATGATGTTCTTCTTCTTCTTCTATTCTACTAGTTCTATCTTATCTATCCTCACCCTCTATCTTCTTTCTATTAATTTCTTGAATTTTCAGTGCAAATTTGGGGTTGGACTTGTGTTATTTAGTCAACTCAAATTGGACCGGATTTTCGGGTCATTACACCAAAGCTAACATTATTACAACTTTTCAAACTGTCTCAAAAAGCAAAAGTAAGATAAAGGAGGTACACTACTAATGCCCAAGTAGCGACCACCAACGACACAGGGAGAATATCTATATATCATACGTGGAAGCCTCCTGCTCGCCTCCGAATCAGCTACTAGCGCATAACCAGCTAACCTGTCTCTAGTCTGCTCGTGTGAGCACCCAGAGTAATAAGAAGAGACAAAAACTCTGGGTCAGACATAAAGCCTGGTATGAGCGATAAGCATCTAAACAGAACAATAACAGGTAGACTAAACCATATCTGAACCTGGACCTACAACCAAAGAGTTAGCACTACATACTGTACAACACTCTAAGGTGCCATTTCAAATGGTGTAAAGATAACGGGGGTGGGGTTGTGCATGTCATAGTGATGGCAAACAATCAAGCATAACAACCATCCACACATCTCTCACTCAGTGCATAAAGCATACGATATTCACCACTTCGATCACCCAATATACCTTGCTATGATCACTTTGCCCCATGAAGTCATAAATGGCTTCACTGCACTGATACATAGCCACAAATCCTTCGCTATGTCCACTTTGCCCCATGAAGTCGCAATGACCCCACTGCACTGGCTCATAGCCTCACTAATCCTTTACTATGTCCACTCTGCCCCCATGGAGTCACAATGACCCCACTGCACTGGCTCATAGTCTTACCACGCATCACTTTGCCCCTCGAGTCATAATGACTCTACTGCACTGATAACGTAGTCTTGCTACCCATCACCTTGCCCCTCGAGTCGTAGTGACTCTACTGCACTGATAAGTAGCCCATCATCCATTTTCAGTGGTGAATCGAAGTTATGAACGTTGACAACTCCTTAGCACACGTCCCGCAGCAAAGCCCAACAATGAAGTGAACTCATTGGTTCCCAACTGGATCCTGAGCTCTAACTTCCATTTGGACTACCTTTGCATCACGGGTTATTGGTCGTCACCGGATCGGTTCGGATTTCCCCCTAGTCTTCAGTTCGGTTCGGATCGGAGTGCTCCTTCTACACTGGATCAGATCAGGTCATCATCACCTCAGTGGATCGTGTAACGACCCGCATTCTACGCATCATAGGATCGTAGAATATTTATTTCATTCACATACGAAGTCGTATGGTCAAGTAACTTTGGGAGACGACTATTGTGGTCATTTCCCATGTTCACGATTTTTCCCGATTTTAAAATGACCATTTTACTCCTAGTCGGCACTGTTTTGGCCATAACTTTTGACTAAAAAGAAATTTTGATCTAAAACCACTTTCATTGGCTCCGGACGATGGTTTACAATTCCGTAGAGTGGTCACATTAGCCAAACGGACTCACCGTTTGGGAGATATGGCTGAAACAAGTTTCAGATGGTGAAAAACAGCTTAATTGGGCTTAACCGGGTGATTAGCAGCTAGGCCCAGAGGGGAATTTCGGGTTTAGAGGCATAGTAGGGCTGATTAGGGTTAGGAAATCACTTTCATTTCAGTTTTGAGTCGCCACAAACCTTCTTGAGACCTTGGTAATGGCTTTCATCCTCTAAAATCACTCCAAAACACATTTTTAGTGAGGATTAAGCCTAAACTACATCAAAGCAAGGCCAAATAGCAACAAAGCAAGGTTGGAGCTGCTGCTATACAGAGGAATTCGACCCAAACAGAGAGTATTTCAGATTTTGTGTTCTATTTTGTGGCCAAGGTGAGTGATTTGCATAGTTTTTGCACTAATTACGGTAGTTAAGGGTAATTAATGAAGATTAGCGAATTTATACACTAATAAATTCTGGAAAAATGTTTAGAAATTCTTAAATAATATTTCATGCCTCTGTTAGAAAATTTAGACGATTTGATTAAGTTTTACTAAGTATGTGCTTAAACATGATTAAGAGGGACTATGGGAAAATGTGAGGTTTTAGCCACTTTTGATCCATTTTGATTCATTTGAATTGTTGTTTGCTGTTTGTGGTTGCTATCACATGTTGCTATGACTCTATGGTGTGTTTTATGATTGATTAGAAGTGTTAGATTTGTTGAAAACGCCGTCGAATGGCGTAGAAAGCTCGCTGGAAAGTTGCAGAAGTGTGCAGGTTCCGAACCGGATAGGATCGGAGTAGGGGTCGGATCGGACTAGTGAACTGGCCGAGGGAATCCAAACTGGATTGGGACTTGTCACTGGAGGAGGCTTGGCGAGAAGGAAGGCCGTTTACTTAGAGTTGGAGTGGACAAGGGGATCAGATCGGAAGAACAATGGGGGCCAGATCGGATCGGAAGAACATTGGGAGCGGATTGGATCGGAGTAAGCTAGGGAGCGGAGCGGATTGGACTGGAGTAAGGCGAAGGGATCGGATCGGAGTAGATGGAAAACGAGGGAGCTGATCGGAGAAGGAGCATGGACTGGAAGGAAGACAACAACCCGACCCGACTCGGAGTAAGACACCGACCCGACCCGAAGTGAGGTACCCGACCCGAACCGAATGGGAGATGATAAGGAAGGAGGACCGAACCGAACCGACGAGGGTAATGACTACCGAACCGAATTCTAGGGCTGCTACTGCACGACAACTCTTCTGAAGACCCACTCCAATTCGGCCAAACCCGAGATGCAAAGGAAGTCCAAATGAGAAGTTAGAGCTCAAGATTCAGATGGGAATCAACGAGTTCGCTTCATGGTTGGGCTTTGCCGCGGGACGCGTGTTAAGGGGTTTACGATGTCTATAGCTTTGGACCACTCTGGTAGGAGGTACGGAGGCGGATTCAGGGCCATTATGGCATTGGTAGAACCAAGGGCTACGATCAATGAAATGGGTCATTGAAATGTTTGGTCATGACTCCATATGTTTAGCTTGGTCACAACAGGGTTTCTACAAGTTGGAATCCGTCGTTACCTCAATTTGTCTAGTATTCCAAGGTGGTAGATGTCGTATGCTTTATGCACTGAGTGAGAGATGTGAGGATGGTTGCTATGGATGGTTTGTTTGCTATCATTATGACATACACACCCACCCCCGTATTCTTTACACCATTCATTATGGCACCTTAGAGAACTGTACGGTATGTGGTACTAACTCTTTGGTTGCAGGTCCAGGTTCAGGTATGGTTTAGTATACCTGTTATTATTCTGTTTATATGCTTATCGCTCAAACCAGGCTTTATGTCTGACCCAGAGTTTTATGTCTCCTCTTATTACTCTGGGTGCTCACACGGGCAGACTAGAGACACGTTAGCTGGTGATGCACGGGTAGATGATCCGGAGACGAGCAGGAGGCTTCCACGTAACACATATATATATAGTATTCTCCCTGTGTTGTTGAAGATCACTTCTTGGGCATTGGTGGTGTATCTTCTACTTTAGCTTTCTTTTGTTTAGAGACAGTAGATTTTGAAAAGTTGTAATAAGCTGTATTGGGATTTCCGCTGCTTTGATGTTGATGTTGATTTTAGTTATCAGCTTATGCACTGTCTCACCTGTTTTATGTCAAGTATGCTATTATTATTATATTTTATTCCATGCGCTGTGAGACATTCTACAGGTTTCTCGTTAGTTAATTCTCTTCTTTCCTTTCTCCTGACGACCGTCCCGTGCTAGTCGGGCATGTATACAGCGCACTTTTGGAGGAAATGCAGGCTGGTGCGGGGCGGGCCGTCACACTTGGTATCAGAGCTCTAGGTTGCGTAGTTAACCTAGGGAAGTTATCGGGGAGAGATAGTATACGTATACGAGAGAGTGTATTTGTGATTAATTTGGTTTTTAAAAGCTATATATATATATACTATTAGTAGTATAAGAATGAAGTCGGGCTGCACTAGCACCACTATGGGATCATTAATCATTTCCTTTTTCAGATTGACGATGAGCCGATATGTTAGAGGTACCGGTAGAGGGGCCAATAATGGGAATGCTGCTGACATGAGGACGATGTTTACTGACCTCATGAGAGAAATGCTTAGAGATGTACAGAGGGCAGCTCCCAATGATGGAAATGGTGGTGGTCCAATAGTGCAGGCGCCGAGGGTCGACTTCGCCAAGCTGAATAAGGATTATACTAGCCTTGGTGCGAAGCCGTTTCACGGAACGGAGTCGGCCACGGATGTTCAAGATTGGTTGGATAGTTGTGAACGTATCTTCAAGGATTTGGGTATCGAGGATGCGATGAAGAGAAAGTTAGCGTCCCGTCAGCTGCAAGGGCGGGCAATGAATTGGTGGAATGCTATAAAGGCAGCTACTACCGAAGATCAGATTACTTGGGAGCAGTTTAAGGCTCGCTTTAGCGAGAAGTTCATTCCAGCTGCTCAGAAGTCAGTGTTGTTTAAGAAATTCTTGGAGCTCAAGCAGAATGGCAGAGCTGTCACGGAGTATATTGCTGAATTCGACACTCTATCGAAGTACGGATTATCTCTTATTGATACTGCCGAGAAAAAGAATGAGAAATTCATAACTGGTTTGGATCAGTACTTGGGGGAAAGACTTATTAACCACATCGATGAGTCGTTTGAGTCGATTGTAGGGAAAGCATTGAGGTCAGAAAGTCTCTACCCTAAGCCGAAGACTGAGGTTGCGTCCGCAGGTAAGCCAAAGCCATAAGCAAGTTGTGAAGGCAAAGGTGATTCCCAGAATAAGAGAAAGCAGAATAAGACTAAGGATGGCCAGAAGAAAAAGAATAAGCAAGATGTTGAGTGCTTCAACTGTGGTAAGAAGGGCCATTATGCTAGTAATTGTCGGGCCAAGCCAGCGGATAGGAAGTGCTTCAATTGTGGCCATATGGGACATCACAAGGACAAGTGTCCGCAACCCCCTAAAGAAAAGCAAATGGTGAAAGCATACGCCCTTAATGCTATTCCTTCTTCATCGAATGCCCCAACTACGGCGGAGAAGGGAAAGAATGTCGTCATTCAAGGTATGTTTTCTGTTTACAATGTTCCTGTTAGAGTTTTGTTTGATACCAGAGCGTCCAGTTCTTTCATATCTAGTGACCTGGTAGATAGGTTTTGATTGGAGCCCGAGATTGTCGATAGACCTTTAGTAGTGACGAACCCGATTGGTGGTTCTACTAGCCTTAGCATGATTTGTCGTAATGTGGTCTTATCGATTCATGGATGCATGTTTGTTTGTGATTGCTTTGTTTTGGGCTTTACTGGGTTTGGCATTATTTTGGGAGTAGATTGGCTCTGAAGATACGGGGTGGTGGTAGACTGTGAGGGCTTTTTGGTGACAGCTAGAGCGGATGATGGGCGGAGGACAGTGTTTGGTGGTCTACCCAGTGAGGGGGTATTGGCTAGTTTTCTAAACTCCCTTGACATTCCGCATAGTGAGTTGTCAGGTTTTCCCGTGGTTGGCCAGTATCCGGATGTTTTCGAAGAAGTGACCGGACTTACACCACACCGAGAGATTGAGTTCCGTATTGATTTGGTAAAAGATGCCAGACCTATAGTGATGCCACTTCGTCGTATGGCACCAAGGGAGCAGCGAGAGCTCGAGGTGCAAGTCAGCGATCTTTTGAAGAAGGGATTTATCAGAAGGAGTGTTTCTGAATGGGGAGCACCAGTTGTGTTTGCTACCAAGGCGGATGGTTCCCTTCGTTTGTGTGTAGACTACCGCGAGTTGAATAAAGTGACGAGGAAGAACAGTACCCTCTACCACGGATAGATGATTTGTTCGATCAGTCGAGTGGCGCGAGAGTATTTTCTCAGTTGGATCTCACGACAGGTTTTCATCAGCTTAGAGTGGAGGCTGAGAGTATAGCTAAAACGGCATTTCGGACGCCGTCTGGATTTTATGAGTGGTTGGTCATGCCATTCGGGCTGACTAATGTCCCAGCATATATTGTGGATCTTATGAATAGAGTATTCAGAGATCAGTTGAATAAGTTTGTCCTTATGTTCGTTGATGATATTTTGGTCTATTCGAGGATAGAGGAAGAACACAAGGAACATTTAAGAATAGTGATGGAGGTGTTGAGAAAACACCAATTGAAAGCAAAGTTTTCTAAGTGTCACTTCTGGAAGAGGGAAGTGAGGTTCTTGGGCCATGTTGTATCAGAGAATGGGATTGCTGTGGACCCGGCAAAGGTGGCTACGGTACAGGATTGGCCTACGCCCAAGAATGCAATAGACGTAAGAAGTTTCTTTGGATTGGCTGGATATTATCGTAAGTTTATCCAGGGTTTCTCCAAGATAGCAGCACCATTGAACCAGTTGACTAAGAAGAATCAAGCTTTTGTCTGGGATGGAAGGTGCGAGAATGCATTCAAGAGTCTAAAGGACAAGTTGACAAGCGCGCCAGTGTTAGTTATTCCTAAGGGGAATGAAGAGATGACGGTATACACGGATGCTTGTGGTACCGGACTGGGTGCTGTATTGATGCAAAGCGGTAGGGTTGTAGCTTATGCAAGTCGGCAATTGAAACCGCACGAGAAAAGATACCCTACCCATGATTTGGAATTGGCAGCGATCGTGTTCGCGTTAAAGATGTGGAGACACTATCTCTTGGGAGAAAGATTTGAGCTGTTTACAGACCATAAGTCGTTGAAGTATCTCTTCTCCCAGAAGGATTTAAATCTCCGGCAACAAAGGTGGTTAGAATTCTTGGCTTCCTATGATTTTGACATCGCATATACACCGGGAAAGGGTAACGCGGTGGCTGATGCATTGAGTAGGAGACATGCCAGCTTAGGCGCTATGTTTCTAGAATGGAAGCAACTGGAGTATATCGCGGGGTTTGATTTCAGACCAAAGTGCGAACTGAATCCAGAAATGTTAACAAGTTTGACGGTCAGACCCACTTAGATTGAGCGGATCGGCTCTAGTCAAAGGGACGATCCTAACCTATTGGAAATCATCTCCAAGTTAGAGATGGGTATCGATGAGGAGATGAACAAGTATGGGCTTGATCGAGATGGATGGCTTAGAAAGGATGGAAGACTAGTCGTACCCAATGTCAATGGATTGAGAGATGAAGTGCTTAGAGAATGTCATCACTCAAAACTAACTATACACCCCGGTGGTAACAAGATGTATCGAGACATGAAGCAGACCTACTACTGGGAAGGGATGAAGAGAGACGTTGAGAAGTTTATATCCAAGTGCATGAATTGCCAGCTAGTTAAAGCCGAGCAAAAGAAGCCTATTGGGTTGTTACAACCATTAGAAATTCCCGAATGGAAATGGGAGCAAGTCTCGATGGATTTCATCAATGGTTTACCGAGGACTAGATCGGGACATGATAGCATTTGGGTGATTGTAGACCGATTGACTAAGAGTGCAAGATTTATACTAGTCAAATCGACCAGAACGGCAGCCAAGTTGGCAGAACTGTATATGAAGTGGGCAGTGAGATTTCATGGAGTACCCAAAAGCATTGTGAGTGACCGAGACCCGTTGTTCACTAGTGGGTTTTGGAAGAGCTTACAAGAGGCTCTAGGGTCAGGATTACATCTCAGTACCGCATATCATCCTCAGACCGACGGTCAGACGGAGAGGGTGAATCGTATATTGGAAGATTTCTTAAGAGCTTGTATATTGGATTTTGGTGGATCATGAGATGACCATTTGCATCTAGTAGAGTTTGCATATAATAATAGCTACCAATCCAGTATCGGTATGGCTCCATATGAAGCTTTGTACGGAAGACCGTGCAACTCACTATCATGTTGGATAGAGACTGGCGAGAAGTTTGTGCTTGGACCAGATGTGGTGAGGGAAACTTCAGATAAGATTAAGGTCATTCAACAACGAATGAAAGCTGCTCAAGATAGGCAGAAGTGTTATACCGATAAGTGGAGAAGAGACCTAAAATTCTCCGTTGGTGACTTGGTGTTTGTCAAGATTTCTCCGTTGAAGAGCGTAATACGATTTGGCAGGAGAGGCAAGTTGGCACCAAGATTTGTTGGCCCATTCCCTGTTCTTGAATTAGTCGGGAATTTGGCATATAGAGTTGGCTTACCAGAGAAATGGCGGGAGTTCACAATGTATTTCATGTTTCCCAACTAAGGAAGTTCATTCACAACTCAGATATGACTATTTCACCTGATCAGTTAGAGGACTTCGAAGTAGAACCCGAGGCGGTTGGGAACCGCAAGCCGGCCCGTATTGTTGAACACGACATGAAACAACTTCGAAGGAAGGCGGTGAAGCTAGTCAAGGTTCAGTGGGGCAAGGACGAGAACGATTGTACTTGGGAGACAGAGGAGAACATTAGGAAGACTTATCCAGAACTCTTTGCCTGGTAAGATTTTGACTTCGATTTAGTTTTCCGCATGCTAGGGTAGGCTTGTTTGTTTGTTTTGCATGTTTGATTGTTGTATATGGCTGTTAGGCATGCGGGGTCTTTTATATGTTTTGGGTTAAGGAATTTCGGGAACGAAATTTCTTAAGGGGGGGAGAGTGTAACGACCCGCATTCTACGCATCATAGGATCGTAGAATATTTATTTCATTCACATACGAAGTCGTATGGTCATGTAACTTTGGGAGACGACTATTGTGGTCATTTCCCATGTTCATGATTTTTCCCGATTTTTAAATGACCATTTTACCCCTAGTCGGCACTGTTTTGGCCATAAATTTTGACTGGAAAGGAATTTTGACCTGTAACCACTTCCATTGGCTCCGGATGATTGTTTACAATTCCGTAGAGTGGTCACATTAGCCAAATGGACTCACCGTTTGGGAGATATGGCTGAAACAATTTTCAGATGGTGAAAAACAGCTTAATTGGGCTTAATCGGGTGATTAGCAGCTAGGCCCAGAGGGGAATTTCGGGTTTAGAGGCATAGGAGGGCTGATTAGGGTTAGGAAATCACTTTCATTTCAGTTTTGAGTCGCCACAAACCTTCTTGAGACCTTGGTAATGGCTTCCATCCTCTAAAACCACTCCAAAACACATTTTTAGTGAGGATTAAGCCTAAACTACATCAAAGCAAGGCCAAATAGCAACAAAGCAAGGTTGGAGATGCTGCTATACATAGGAACTCGACCCAAACAGAGAGTATTTCAGATTTTGTGTTCTATTTTGTGGCCAAGGTGAGTGATTTGCATAGTTTTTGCACTAATTACGGTAGTTAAGGGTAATTAGTGAAGATTAGCGAATTTATACACTAATAAATTCTAGAAAAATGTTTAGAAATTCTTAAATAATATTTCATGCCTCTGTTAGAAAATTTAGACGATTTGATTAAGTTTTATTAAGTATGTGCTTAAACATGATTAAGAGGGACTATGGGAAAATGTGAGGTTTTAGCCACTTTTGATTCATTTTGATTCATTTGAATTGTTGTTTGCTGTTTGTGGTTGCTATCACATGTTTCTATGACTCTATGGTGTGTTTTATGATTGATTAGAAGTGTTAGATTTGTCGAAAACGCCTTCAAATGGCGTAGAAAGCTCGCTGGAAAGTTGCAGAAGTGTGCAGGTTCCGAACCGGATCGGACTAGTGAACTGGCCGAGGGAATCCGAACTGGATTGGGACTTGTCACTGGAGAAGGCTTGGCGAGAAGGAAGGCCGTTTACTTAGAGTTGGAGTGGACAAGGGGATCAGATCGGAAGGACAGTGGGGGCCAGATCGGATCGGAAGAACATTGGGAGCGGATCGGATCGGAGTAAGCTAGGGAGCGGAGCGGATCGGACTGGAGTTAGGCGAAGGGATCGGATCGGATCGGAGTAAATGGAAAACGAGGGAGCTGATCGGAGAAGGAGCATAGACTGGAAGGAAGACAACAACCCGACCCGACTCGGAGGAAGACACCGACCCGACCCGAAGTGAGGTACCCGACCCGAACCGAATGGGAGATGATAAGGAAGGAGGACCGAACCGAACCGACGAGGGTAATGACTACCAAACCGAACCGAATTCTAGGGCTGCTACTGCACGACAACTCTTCTGAAGACCCACTCCAATTCGACCAAACCCGAGATGCAAAGGAAGTCCAAATGAGAAGTTAGAGCTCAAGATTCAGATGGGAATCAACGAGTTCGCTTCATGGTTGTGCTTTGCCGCGGGACGCGTGCTAAGGGGTTTACGATGTCTATGGCTTTGGACCACTATGGTAGGAGGTACGGAGGCGGATTCAGGGCCATTGTGGCATTGGTAGAACCAAGGGATACGATTAATGAAATGGGTCTTTGAAATGTTTGGTCATGACTCCATATGTTTAGCTTGGTCACAGCAGGGTTTCTACAAGTCGGAATCCGTCGTTACCTCAATTTGTCTAGTATTCCAAGGTGGTAGATGTCGTATGCTTTATGCACTGAGTGAGAGATGTGAGGATGGTTGCTATGGATGGTTTGTTTGCTATCATTATGACATACACACCCACCCCCGTATTCTTTACACCATTCATTATGGCACCTTAGAGAACTGTACGGTATGTGGTACTAACTCTTTGGTTGCAGGTCCAGGTTCAGGTATGGTTTAGTATACCTGTTATTATTCTGTTTATATGCTTATCGCTCATGCCAGGCTTTATGTCTGACCCAGAGTTTTATGTCTCCTCTTATTACTCTGGGTGCTCACACGGGCAGACTAGAGACAAGTTAGCTGGTGATGCACGGGTAGATGATCCGGAGACGAGCAGGAGGCTTCCACGTAACACATATATATATAGTATTCTCCCTGTGTTGTTGAAGATCACTTCTTGGGCATTGGTGGTGTATCTTCTACTTTAGCTTTCTTTTGTTTAGAGACAGTAGATTTTGAAAAGTTGTAATAAGCTGTATTGGGATTTCCGCTGCTTTGATGTTGATTTTAGTTATCAGCTTATGCACTGTCTCACCTATTTTATGTCAAGTCTTTTATTATTATTATATTTTATTCCATGCGCTATGAGACATTCTACAGGTTTCTCGTTAGTTAATTCTCTTCTTTCCTTTCTCCTGACGACTGTCCCGTGCTAGTCGGGCATGTGTACAGCGCACTTTTGGAGGAAATGCAGGCTGGTGCGGGGCGGGCCATCACAGATCGGATCGAATCTCGACATCCAATCGCCATCACCGATTCGGACCGGCCCCCCCCCCCCAGTTTTCCACTGTTCGGATCGGCTTCTTCTAATCAACTCATGTTGGGTCGTAGTCTCCAAGCCTCGTCGTAGTACTTCGGTTCGGGTCGGGGTACCATGGCGAATCGGGTCGGAGAACACCAGGTGGGTCGGATCGGATGATGCATGCCACGAGAAGTGCAAATAGATTGAAGAGTGAAGTATGAGAGCGGATCGGGTCCTCCTAACCGATCCGATCCGGTTCAGATATCTTCCTGCACTTTTTCCAACAAGCAATTTACGCCACTCGACGGCGTTTTCGACCATTCCAACTATTCTAATAAATCACAAAGTATACCATACTATCATAGCAACATGTGTAATCAACCACAAACATCAAAACAACAATATAATAGGTTAAAGTGGATCAAACCTAGCCAAAACCTCATATTTTCCCTTAAGCTGTTTAGGTGAAACTAATGATATGATTAGCAAAACTTAACCAAATTAACCCAAATTCGTATCAGAGGTCTAAAACATCATTTCAAATTTTATAAATATTTTTCCAGAATTTTATCATGTTTAAATTCGCTAATTAACACTAATTACCATTAATTAGCTATAATAAGTGAGGAACTACGCAAATCACTCACCTTAGCCACAAATAAGACTTAGATCTGAAGTAAATATCTGATTTGGTGCGAATCCCGATGCTAAACAGCAGCTCTAACGTTGATTTGGTGTAGATCTCCCTTGATTTGATGTTGCTAAGCTTAATCCTTGATTAGAAGATGATTTGGAGGTGATTTAGAGGTTGGAGGCCATTTTTAGAGTTTCTAAGAGGTAAGTGGAGGCTAGAAAACTGAAATGGAATGAATCTCTAACTCCTTTCAGCCTCCACATAACCCTAATCTCGAAATGGGTTATGGGCCCATTCACTAATCACCCTATTTGGCCCGGTTAAGCAGTTTTTCATCTTCCAAACCTTATTTCAGCCATATCTCCCAAACGGTAAGTCCGTTTGGCTACTATGACCACTCTACGGAAAGGTAAACCATCAAATGAATCTAATGGAAGTAGTTTCAGGTCAAAATTCCTTTCCAATCAAAAGTTATGGCCAAAACAATATCGACTAGGGGCAAAACGGTCATTTAAAAATCGACAAAAATCACGAACATGGGAAATGACTCTAATGGTTGTTTCCCAAAGTTACATGACCATACGACTTCATATGGGAAAGAAATAAATATTCAACGATCCTCTGATGCATAGAATGCGGGTTGTTATATTCTCCCCACCTTAAGAAATTTCGCCCCCGAAATTCCCTAACCAAAACACACAAAGGGTCCTGCATGCCTATCAACCATAAAACAACATTCAAACATGCAAAACAAGTCTATCCTAGCATGCGGAATAACTAAATTACAAGGTAAGTCTTACCAGGCAAAGAGTTCTGGATACGTCTTTCTAATGCTCTCCTCTGTCTCCCAAGTACAGTCATTCTCGCCCCATTGAACCTTGACTAGCTTCACCGCCTTCTTTTGAAGTTGCTTCGTATCGTGCTCGACATTACGAATCGGCTTGCGGTTCCCAACCGTCTCGGGTTCCACTTCGAAGTCCTCTAACTGATCAGGTGAAATAGTCATATCTGGGTCGTGTACGAACATCCTCAGTTGGGAAACATAGAATATGTTGTGAACTCCCGCCATCTTCTCTGGTAAGTCAACTCTATATGCCAAATTCCCAACTAGTTCAAGGATAGGGAATGGGCCAACAAATCTTGGTGCCAATTTGCCTCTCCTGCCAAATCATATCACGCTCTTCTATGGAGAAATCTTGACAAACACCAAGTCACCAACGGAGAATTTTAAGTCTCTTCTCCTTTTATCAGCATAACTCTTCTGTCTATCTTGGGCAGCTTTCATTCGTTGTTGAATGGTCTTAATCTTATCCGAGGTTTCCCTCACCACATCTGGTCCAAGCATGAACTTCTCGCTAGTCTCTATCCAACATGATGGTGAGTTGCATGGTCTTCCGTACAAAGCTTCATATGGAGCCATACCGATACTGTATTGGTAGCTATTATTATATGCAAACTCTATTAGATGCAAATGGTCATCCCATGATCCACCAAAATCCTATATACCAGCTCTCAAGAGATCTTCCAATATACGATTCACCCTCTCTGTCTGACCGTCGGTCTGAGGATGATATGCGGTACTGAGATGTAATTCTGACCCTAGAGCCTCTTGTAAGCTCTTCCAAAACCCACTAGTGAACAACGGGTCTCGGTCACTCACAATGCCTTTAGGTACTCCATGAAATCTCGCTACCCACTTCATACACAATTCAGCCAACTTAGCTGCCGTTCTGGTCGATTTGACTAGTATAAATCTTGCACTCTTGGTCAATCGATCCACAATTACCCAAATGCTATCATATCCCGATCTAGTCCTTGGTAAACCATCGATGAAATCCATCGAGACTTGCTCCCATTTCTATTCGGGAATTTCTGATGGTTGCAACAACCCACTAGGCTTCTTTTGCTCGGCTTTAACTAGCTGGCAATTCATGCATTTGGATATAAACTTCCCAACGTCTCTTTTTATCCCTTCCCAGTAGTAAGTCTGCTTCATGTCTCGATACATCTTATTACCACCGGGATGTATAGTCAGTTTTGAGTGATGACATTCTCTAAGCACTTCATCTCTCAAACCATTCACGTTGGGTACAACTAGTCTTCCATTCCTTCTAAGACGTCCATCTCGATCAAGCCCATACAAATTCATCTCCTCACCGTCGATGTCCATCTCTAACTTGGAGATGATTTCCAATAGATTAGGATCGTCCCTCTGGCTGGAACCAATCCGCTCTATCAAAGTGGGTCTGATCGTCAAACTAGCTAGCATTTCTGGATCCAATTCGCACTTTGGTCTAAAATCAAACCCTGCGATATACTCCAGTTGCTTCCATTAAAGAAACATAGTCCCCAAACTGGCATGTCTCCTACTCAAGGCATCGGCTACCGCATTACCTTTCCCAGGTGTGTATGCGATATCAAAATCATACGAAGCCAAGAACTCTAACCATCTCTTCTGACGGAGATTCAGATCTTTCTGAGAGAAAAGATACTTTAGCGATTTATGATCGGTAAACAACTCAAATATTTCTCCCAAGAGATAGTGTCTCCGCATCTTCAGCGCAAACATGATCGCTGCTAGTTCCAAATCATGGGTAGGATACTTCTTCTCATGCGGCTTTAGCTGTCGACTAGCATAAGCTACAACCCTACCTCCTTGCATCAACACAGCACCTAGTCCGGTACCACAAGAATCCGTGTATACCGTCATTTCTTCATTCCCTTTAGGGATGACAAGCACTGGTGCATGCGTCAACTTTACCTTTAGACTCCTGAATGCATTCTCACACACTCCGTCCCAGACAAAGGACTGATTCTTCTTAGTCAACTGAGTCAACGGTGCCACTATCTTAGAGAAGTCCTGGATAAACTTACGATAATATCCAGCTAACCCCAAGAAACTTCTTACATCTGTTGCATTCTTAGGCGTAGGAAAATCCTGTACCGTAGCCACCTTCGCAGGGTCCACGGCAATACCATTCTCTGAAACAACATGGGCCAAGAATCTCACTTCCCTCCTCCAGAAGTTACACTTAGAGAATTTCGCTTTCAATTGGTGTTTCCTTAACACCTCCATCACTATCCTCAAGTGTCCCTTGTGTTCCTCCTCTGTCCTCGAGTAAACAAGGATATCGTCTACAAACACAAGAACAAACTTATTCAACTGATCTCTGAATACTCTCATCCGCTACTCGGAGCTGATGAAACCCTGTCGCGAGGTCCAATTGGGAGAACACTTTTGCTCCTTCCAGTTGATCAAACAAATCATCTATCTGCGGTAGAGGATACTTATTCTTCCTCGTCACCTTATTCCACTCGCGATAGTCCACACACAAACGAAGGGAACCATCTGCCTTAGTGGCAAACACGACTGGTGCTCCCCACTCGGAGACACTTCTTCTAATAAATCCATTCTTCAAAAGATTGCTGACTTGCACCCCGAGATCTCGCTGCTCCCTTTGTGCCATACGACGAAGTGGCATCACTATAGGTCTGGCATCTTTCACTAAATCAATACGGAACTCAATCTATCTGTGTGGTGGAAGCCCGGTCACCTTCTCGAAGATGTCCGGATACTGGCCAACCACGGGCACATCTGACAACTCATCCTGTGGGATGTCGAGTGAATTTATAAAACTAGCCATTACCCCGTCACTAGGTAGACTACCAAACACTACCCTCTGCCTATCATCCGCCCAAACTGTCACCATAAAGCCCTCACAGTCTACCACCACCCCGTATCTTTGGAGCCAATCGACCCCCAATATAATGTCACACCCAGTAAAGCCCAAAACAAAGCAATCACAAACAAACATACATCCATGACTCGATAAGACCAAATTTCGGCAAATCATACTAAGGCTAGTCGAACCACCAATCGGGTTCGTCACAACCAATGGTCTATCGACTATCTCGGGTTCCAGTCCCAACCTATCTACCAGGTCACTAGATATGAAGGAACGGGAAGCCCTAGTATCAAACAAAACTCGAACTGGTACATCATAAATAGAAAGCATACCTTGAATAACGACATTCTTTCCTTTCTCCACCGCAGTTGGGGCATTCGACGAAGAAGGAACAACATCAATAGCATATGCTTTCACAATCTTATTCTCCTTAAGAGGTTGCGGACACTTGTCCTTATGATGTCCCACTTGACCACAGTTATAGCACTTCCTATCCGCTGGCTTGGCCCGACATTCTT
This sequence comes from Allium sativum, assembly GCA_030737875.1. Classification (NCBI taxonomy): domain Eukaryota; kingdom Viridiplantae; phylum Streptophyta; class Magnoliopsida; order Asparagales; family Amaryllidaceae; genus Allium; species Allium sativum. Next base: position 56,205,074 of record CM060918.1, read on the forward strand.
TAGCATAATGGCCCTTCTTACCACAGCTGAAGCACTCAACTTCTTTCTTGTTCTTTTTCTGGCCATCCTTAGATTGGGTCTGCTTCCTCTTATTCTGAGAGTTATTCTTGCCTCCACCGCCTGCTTGCGGCTTCGGCCCTTCTGCAGATGCAGCCTCAGTCTTTGGCTTAGGGTAAAGACTCTCTGATCTCAAAGCTTTCCCCACAATCGATTCAAAAGTCTCATCAATGTGCTTGATAAGGCTTTTCCCTAAGTATCCATCTAAACCAGTAATGAACTTCTCATTCTTCTTCTTAGGAGTATCGATAGGAGATAATCCATACTTTGACAAAGTGTCGAATTCAGCAATATAGTCCGAGACTACCCTACCATTCTACTTGAGTTCCAAGAATCTCTTAAACAACACTGACTTCTGGGCAGCCGGAATGAACTTCTCGCTAAAGCGAGCCTTGAACTGATCCTAAGTAACCTGATCTTCTGGAGTAGCTATTCTAATGGCATTCCACCAATTCATGGCTCGCCCTTGCAGTTGAAAAGACGCTAGCCTTCTCTTCATCGCATCCTCGATACCCAAGTCGTTGAAGATACGATCACAGCTATCCAACCAATCCTGAACATCTGTGGCTGACTCTGTTCCGTGGAACGGCTTCCCATCAAGGTTAGTGTAATCCTTGCACAACTTGGAGAAATCGAACCTAGGCGCCTGCACTACAGGACCACCACCAATTCCGGGATTGGGAACTGCCTCTTGCACCTCCCTAAGCATGTCTCTCATAAGGTCAGTAAACATCGCCCTCATGTCAGCAACATTCCCATTATTGGCTCCCTTACCAGCACCTCTTGCATATCGGCTCATCGTCAATCTGTAAAAGGAAACGATTAACGACCCCATAGTGGTGCTAGTGCAGTACGACTTCATTCTTATACTACTTATAGTATATATATATATAGCTTTTGAAAACCAAAGTAATCACAAATACGCGCTCTCATATACGTACTATCTCTCCTTAGTGTCTTTCCCTAGGTTAACTACGCAACCTAGAGCTCTAATACCAAATGTGACGACCCGCCCCGCACCAACCGACATTTACTCCAAAAGTGTGTTGTACACATGTCCAGTTAGCACGGGACGGATCGTCAAAAGAAAAGGGGAGAAGGAAATGAACTAACAAGGAACCTGTAAAATGTCTCACTGCGCATGGAACAAAATATAATAGCAACATACTTGACATAAAACAGGTGAGACAGTGCATAAGCTGAAAACAAACTAACATAGCAGCGGAAAATCCAAGTACAGCTTATGATCCAAAGCTAACACTATTACAACTTTTCAAACTGTCTCATAAAGCAAAAGTAAGATAAAGGAGGTACACTACTAATGCCCAAGTAGCGACCACCAACGACACAGGGAGAATATCTATATATCATACATGGAAGCCTCCTGCTCGCCTCCGAATCAGCTACTCGCGCATCACCAGCTAACCTGTCTCTAGTCTGCTCGTGTGAGCACCCAGAGTAATAAGAAGAGACATAAAACTCTGGGCCAGACATAGAGCCTAGTATGAGTGATAAGCATCTAAACAGAACAATAACAGGTAGACTAAACCATACCTGAACCTGGACCTGCAACCAAAGAGTTAGCACTACATACTATATAACACTCTAATGTGCCATTTCAAATGGTGTAAAGATAACGGGGGTGGGGGTGTGCATGTCATAGTGATGGCAAACAATCAAGCATAACAACCATCCTCACATCGATCACTCAGTGCATAAAGCATACGATATTCACCACTTCGATCACCCAACATACCATGCTATGATCACTTTGCCCCCATGAAGTCATAAATGGCTTCACTGCACTGATACATAGCCACAAATCCTTCGCTAAGTCCACTTTGCCCCATGAAGTCGCAATGACCCCACTACACTGGCTCATAGCCTCACTAATCCTTTACTATGTCCACTCTGCCCCATGGAGTCACAATGACCCCACTGCACTGGCTCATAGTCTTACCACGCATCACTTTGCCCCTCGAGTCATAATGACTCTACTGCACTGATAACGTAGTCTTGCTACCATCACCTTGCCCCTCGAGTCGTAGTGACTCTACTGCACTGATAAGTAGCCCATCATCCATTTTCAGTGGTGAATCGAAGTTATGAACGTTGACAACTCCTTAGCACACGTCCCGCAGCAAAGCCCAACCATGAAGTGAACTCATTGGTTCCCAACTGGATCCTGAGCTCTAACTTCCACTTGGACTACCTTTGCATCTCAGGTTATTAGTCGTCACCGGATATGTTCGGATTTCCCCCTAGTCTTCAGTTTGGTTCGGATCGGAGTGCTCCTTCTTCGCTGGATCGGATCGGGTCATCATCACCTCAGCGGATCGGATCGAATCTCCACGTCCAGTCGCCATCACCGATTTGGATCGGGGTCCCCCAATTTGCCAAAGTTCGGATCGGCTTCTTCTAATCAACTCAGGTCGGATCATAGTCTCCAAGCCTCGTCGTAGTACTTCGGTTCGGGTCGGGGTACCATGGCGGATCGGGTCGGAGAACACCAAGCGGGTCGGATCGGATGATGCATGCCACGAGAAGTGCGAATAGATCGAAGAGTGAAGTATGAGAGCGGATCGGGTCCTCCTACCCGATCTGGTTCAGATATCTTCCTGCACTTTTTCCAGCAAGCAATTTATGCTACTCGACGGCGTTTTCGACCATTCCAATATTCTAATCAATCACAAAGCATACCATATTATCATAGCAACATGTGTAATCAACCACAAACATCAAAACAACAATATAATAGACTAAAGTGGATCAAACCTAGCCAAAACCTCATATTTTCCCTTAAGCATGTTTAGGTGAAACTAATGATATGATTAGCAAGACTTAACCAAATTAACCCAAATTCATATCAGAGGTCTAAAACATCATTTCAAATTTTATAAATATTTTCCCAGAATTTTATCATGTTTAAATTCGCTAATTAACACTAATTACCCTTAATTAGCTATAATTAGTGAGGAACTATGCAAATCACTCGCCTTAGCCACAAATAAGACTTAGATCTGAAGTAAATCTCTGATTTGGTGCGAATCCCGATGCTAAACAGCAGCTCTAACGTTGATTTGGTGTAGATCTCCCTTGACTTGATGTTGCTAAGCTTAATCCTTGATTAGAAGATGATTTGGAGGTGATTTAGAGGTTGGAGGCCATTTTTAGGGTTTCTAAGAGGTAAGTGGAGGCTAGAAAGCTGAAATGGAAAGAATCTCTAATCCTTTTAGCCTCCGCATAACCCTAATCCCGAAATGGATTATGGGCCCATTCACTAATCACCCTATTTGGCCCGGTTAAGCCGTTTTTCACCTTCCAAACTTTATTTCATCCATATCTCCCAAATGGTAAGTTCGTTTGGCTATTATGACCACTCTACGGAAAGGTAAACCATCAAATGAATCTAATGGAAGTGGTTTCAGGTCAAAATTCCTTTTCAATCAAAAGTTATGGCCAAAACAATATTGACTAGGGGCAAAATGGTCATTTAAAAATCGACAAAAATCACGAAAATGGGAAATGACTCTAATGGTTGTTTGCCAAAGTTACATGACCATACGACTTCATATGGGAAAGAAATAAATATTCTACGATCCTCCGATGCGTAGAATGCGGGTTGTTACACCAAGGCAGAGGCTAACCTCCCCCCGTGGCTTACACTTGTACCCCACCAACTCATTTTACGATCAGCCTTTCGACTTCACAACTAACCCTCCCTTACTTTCGAGGGACATGTAGGGGTAAGAGTTTTCCCGTCCGCCTCCTAACGCGAGGCGAGAACCCTTTATCATGCGTACCCAGCTCACACAACCAACATCGAGTTGGGGTATAATTACCTCTCAAACCTTAATTGAACAACATTCTCAACTTTGAAATAGTCAAAGCTCACCACTTCAAACCAAAACCTCGCTTACGCAACTCTCGGATTCAATCTAAGAATCCACTTCTTTTACGGAAAAATATTGATTATAATGGTAGCGTTATAATCGCTGTTTCCAACTATTTAATTTATAAAACATTTATTTCAATGATAGCATTATAATCGTTGTTTAGCTTTATAGAACATTTATTATAATAGCAGCGTTAAAATCGCTGTTTAGATTTACAAAACATCTATTATAACAGTAGCGTTATAATCGCTGTTTTGAATAGAGTACCGTGTGCGACGCACACGCTTTCGTTGTTCATTTTTAAAAGATAGTCAAAATGTCTGGATTTAAACAATGCAGACATATACCATTCTATTTTTCGAAACCCATAAGAAAAAGGGTATATAAGGATAAAAATCCACTTTCCACCTTCCCTACAACAAGACCTCTTTACTTGAATTTTATTTCAAAAAAAGATATCCATTTTATCGAAGTTTAACACAAACTATCTTATGTGTTTTCTTTTGTGTTTAAATCTTTATTTCAATTGCAGTGCTTTGTTTAATTCAATTAAAGTCATCACTTTGGTTTTAAAAACCTCATTTAAACCTTGTTTGGATTAATCACTTATACTAAACCGTTTACGATCTTTTCACCACTTAGCTTAGATTTAATTCTAAACCATTAACACAATTTAGTCTATTATTAACTTATTAACCATCTTCCTTAAAAGTTTCTTTCCATTGACTTTCTTTTCATAATTTAAAATTTAAAAAAAAAGCCTTGTTTAAATCTTTGCATTTACTGACAAATCCCATTTACAAATCTCATTTAAAACTTGGATTACAAATCCCTTTATGAAACTCTTATCACCTCCTTGATCAAACTATAATGCCACTAAATAATTTCTTAATTGAATCTCCAATTAAAATCATTGTTTTAATTATTAATTAAAATAATGATTTACCTTATTATTAACTGTATTCAAAATAGTTGACTTTGCTATTAACTAAAAATAGTATAATTATCACTTTTAAAAGTTTATTAAATAATAATTAACTTTATTAACACTAACCAATTCGATAATTACTTTAATTATAGTTAGTCGAAGATTAACTAATATTTAACACCCTTCGTTAAATTCAAATTAATTTCAAATATTGGTTTCAAAACCATTTCCATTTTTCCATATAAATTCAAACTTGAATTTCTATTTCAATTTATTCAATGATAAGTAATTCACTTAATTTATACTCTCGTTTATATACAAATTTTTGTTTTCTCCATTTACATGTTTTTAGTTTCAACTCTATACGAAATTACATTTCTATTTTTGGAAATAAATTCCCTTTTTAAAACTCAAATTTCATTTTTTGTATTCGAAAATATTTTATGGTATTCAAATACCAAATTCTTGGGCTAGTGATATTTAAACACAACAAGATCAATCACAGTTAATATATCAAAGCATAGGTCACAACCAATGCAAACACAATAGTATAAATGTTGAGGAATCTAGTTGGATCCCTCCAGCCTGTTTCCCTGCATCCACAGATGTTAACCACATCAATATAAAATGTCAGAACTGATAATCGATCAACGTGTAATCATATGAACCATTTCAACCAATTTTATCAACTATTCAACTAATCAACCATTGCACAGTATAAAATTACTATAAACAAATTTAAAGCTCGTTTATATAAAAATATAAATGAGCCAGAGTTAATGAATTTACTCACATTGGTCGCAGTTGAAGATTCTGCTCTTATTTCATTTACAATCAAATAGGTGTTTGATTTTATCACGAAATTCCAATAGCTCTATTCTCAGTGAAATCAGTTCCACAATGTAGCCCTCATTGTTATGATTCCGACATAACTGTTTCAGTTAGATTCTGTTGACATATGTGATAGTTATACATTTATAACCTATTAGTTATATATATATATGTATGTATGTATGTATGTATGTATGTATGTATGTATGTATATAGTAAAATTGCTTAATTAAATTTTAACCTTATTATTGCCCTTTATTAACTTTTTCCCGTAACCACGTGATAGGCGACTTTAAGCCTTCTTTTTTCCCATCATTTCATATAAACAGTGGAAACGAGCAAGCTTCCTCTTCCCAATTCTTCATCCTACCTCAATAATTCTGCACCTCCTACCTCGTCAACTCCATTCTATCCAAACCCAGATCATCACAATGATTTCTCCCCCTTTTAATACTAATCCCTCATTCACTTTAGCTCCCATTCTACTTCCAGAAACAAACCCGGGCAAGATAACTCACATTCTTTTTTTTTCACTTCCCCAAACAATGTACTGACTTCTAGACAAAAACCAAAATCTTAATTAACGTTCTCCAATACTTATCCCCACCGTGCTACGCTCCTACCATTCGTTCCACTAATACTGCTTAACACAAACCAAAATCACCTCTCAATTTCTCACTAATATTTCTCCTCTTCCATCACCATGATATGCCACCCGCCTTCGCTCACAAACCCGCGTAATTCAGGGTCATTTGCACAAGAACAGTGGAGATCGACCACTTACCTCACAAATTCCGTCATTTCCTTTGCAATAACGTCAAAAACACTCCGACAGGCCACAGCAGGTAGCGAACTAATTTTACACTAAAGTTCGAGTAATTTACACAACCAAGTCTCCTCTTTCATACTTTGTCACCACTTCCCCTTCGATGTAATATAGACTGCCACGACCATCTCATTCGATCGACCACTCCAAGACGCAGCTCCACCCGAAAACTTGACCCTCAAAGCCCCAGCAAATCGCCAGAACCTTCAGTTGAACTAAAACCTTACAAAGCCCAATAGCTCCACAACCGTGCCTCCAAAGACCACCCGCACCTGTGCCAGTAGCCATGCCTCATCCTCCTGTTCGATCCCCTTCATACATCACCTCCCTATGATGCTTGTAACGCCTCCAATCCCGGTCGTACTTCCACCGCTTCACGAATTCGAGTAACAACAGGTTGTATTGTACCATTTAAAGTCTGTATAGGGGTGAAGAGCTGACTGATAGGATTTTAATGCATTTAAATTTGTGAATTTTCATCAAAATTTGGATTTTTAATTGATTTGTACAGTTTAGTTTTCTCACATCTGAAGATGGGAAAGGAAAATAAAATAAAATGGGAATACCAGTATTTAAAAGAGAAAAAGCTTGAGGGGCACGATTTCAATTTGTTTCGCATGCACGGTATGTGTTGGCTTGGCACACACGGGTATGTACGATATAAGGATCTTGAGCTCATGGTAACAATCAGGAGGACTAAAAAAAATGAATTGATTTGCACACTATACTCAGTAAGGCAACTTACTAATAGTAAGAATCCTGTTTGTTTATAGAAATGGGTAAACTAGTGTTGAACTTCCCCCATGTATCTACATACTTGGACCATCCGCACCTGATGTTGTCTAATATGACTTCATTTATGCAATGATTTGGCTTTGTAACAGTTAATTTTTCAAACGGGTTGTATATTTATATTATAAGTTTTATGCGGTACCAGTTGCATAAAATTCCACTTATTTTCTGATCGTTACAGACAAAAATAAAAATATCGTTAAATCGAGTAAATCGCTACGATCTTAGAAATATAATAAAATAAACTATTTAAATTATATTATAAATTATACGTTAAAACTTTGTTTCAACAATTAAATTCCTTATTAAAATCCGTTTTATAATTCAAATAAAATATTTAAAACCAATTTAAATATTCAAAATTAAATGGCTCAAAATCCGGGTCGTTACACTAATCTACATTTGGCTATTAACTATTCCTTATAGCATACTAAATTATATACAAACGGCCTTAGCGATTTGGTATATTAAATAAAATTTGAATTAGGTAGTCTAAAGTTCTAAACTAAGTGGCCACATTAAACGTTTAATTAGGCATAATTAAATTTATTGTTCATCTTCTTATTTCCCAACACCTGATATATGCGAGACCTCCCTGTCTCCTCACACTTTCACGCAAACTTGCTTGCCCCGCCACATCCCATGCATCACTCCAAAAAAAAAATTAATGCATGAACACAATGTCATCTTCTCGTACCTGAAACTCAACTTCTCTCTCTCCACCTCAACGCATCCGCCCTTTCTTAAATCTCCTTTTTTCACTGCTTTCCTTTTTCCTGCTACTTTCTCCCATCAAGTTGTTTCATGCGAAACCTTTTATAAACTGCTCAACATTGCCAACGCACCTACAGTACACGCAATAAGGCTTCTTCCATGCCGTAACATCCCCTCATTAATCAAACTACACGTCCTCCCTTCCATATACTACTGCTTGTTTCCAGTGTTCCTCACATATGCCAGCTCAGTTCCGATGACTACTCCAACCATCTCTTCTTATGTTTCCATCGCCACTTCTCCAGCACTCCCCCACACAGTCACTGTGCCACCTTCACTGATAACGCAACTAGTACCTCCTCCAGGTATGTGCTTCCATTTGGCTACTCCGTTGCTCGTCACATAAGTATCTTCCCAACTTGCATTAGAGACCCCGACTTCCATCTTTCCATCGCTAACCTTACCCGAACCCGCATGTCAAACACCCTTTCCAGCTGCTGCTAAGAATGGGTGATGTAGGAGTTTTTGGGTTCTATTTTGGTGAAAAGGGGACTTCCGTTAAAACTTGCAGAAGGAGCTTTTATTTTGCTTGATCAAGAAATGAATGGAGAAAAGGATAGAGAACACCTCTATTTATACACGAAGAAGAGTGGGATAAGAACATAGTCCCCTCAATCTCATATGTGCTAGCACAAAGGGTAGGTGATATCATAAAATAGCTGTGTTTGAAATTTCCTTTCATAGAAGTGGATGAAATGAGGCTGTTGCAAAGAAAAATAGAGTAGCTGATCCCTTTGAAATGAAAAGAGAAGCCTTGAAATGAAAGGAGAAGGCAGACGTAAGCTTAATAAGGAATAGGTTAGAATAGTTGTGCGATATACTGTGTTAATTTGCTTAGGTTGGCTTTTAGGTGTAGGATCATTTATTTGATTGTATAGGCGTGTTTCATTTCCTGTCAGTTGAAAGAAGACGGCTGAAAGAAATATATATGTTGCAATAACAACTAGGGACAATGCATTTAAGGTAGGCAAAGAAATGGGTTTACCCTTATGCATATAATATAGTTTATATGATACCGTCATTTTTACATTGACTGTTAAAATCGCATCGAGACGCTCGAGCTCCAAAAATTACGAAAATGGATGCCATGCTACAATTTGACGTTAAGGTCCAAATGAAATTAGTTTCATTGAAAACGGACTCCGTTTGCAAAAATAGCGCTAATTAGATCACAATTCATCCATCGGTTCACCTTTGAATTTCATCTATCGATAAAACAACTCCGTTGGGCTTCAAATTGAAAATCTAGCAATAATTAATTATACGTTTTCCAATAAAATCCGTTTCATCTAAAACGAAGATCGTTTGAAAAGAAAACTATTCCTAAGGCCTATATAATATCGATAAAATATACATTAAATTCAAAACAAATCTTATTCAAATAATAAATTATTATTTCTCCAAATGAAATATTATATAGCTTCAAAATAAACTAATTTATAATTTAAACTCAATATTCAGAAATTCGAGTTAAATGGTATCTAATATATATAATTTTTTTATATATATAAATTAAATCATTATAATTTATTAAAGATTCCATAGCGACTATTTGAAAATTTGAGTTGGACATAACCTAAAATCTCCATTTTTCTCTTTCAATATAAAAATATAATCAAATCGATTCAAATGTTTCTTATTTCACCAAATTTCGACTTATATCAGATCCGGTATATTCAATTGAAATTAGCTCATTTTAATTAATTATAAATATATATAGTCGAACTCCAATTTAAATAAATAAATTCGATACAAAATCCATTATATTTCCAATATAATATATAAAACAGATTTAAATATTCCAATTTAAATGGAAGAAAAATCCGGGACATACATTCTTCCCCCCTTAAAAGAATTTCATTCTCGAAATTACAAGGTAAGAAGAATGCTCTGAACCCAATTAATTTAAAATTTATCACCAAAATAAATTCAAACTCTTGAAATTTCCGAAATTTTTGCCTGCACCTACTCTCTATGGTTCGATTGGTACAACTGCAACTGCCACTCTAGGCCTTAACTTCTCCAAAAGAAAACCAAAAGCTTAATGTCTAACCCAACTCTAGGGTATAAAGTCAATTATCAATTCAATAATATTAAGGTTTACCTATTTATCGGGCAACTCGATCCCAATTTCAAAGCAAATCGACTAACTGCTCTTCGTCTGTACTTCCAACCTGTGTAACCAAATCAATTCCATAGCTTTCTGGAATCTACACTAAACACAGCTTATAATGCAAATAACAATCCAAGGTTAAATAATTCAGTTACATTTCATAATCAATCTTATCCCCAATTTATTATAATGGATCTATTTCCTTGCTTCCAATTCATTTAATTTCTTATTAACACGTTTCATGAATTTTATCCAATCAATCAATATCCCAGTAACAAACAGCCAAATCATTGGAATTACATTCAACATTGATACTTACTGGCCTATTTTCACCTTGGTTGAACATACACGATTAATATTTGATCGATTTCCATTATTATCCATTCAATTTCCGAACCCCAAATTTATGTTATATAATTCCATTTCTTAGATTAAGTTAACCTTCCTAGGTTAAATTTCATTTTCATAACCAACTCAGTTGACTGGTTAGTTTCTAACCAGTTCAATTCCATTTCATAATTCAATTCGAATTCCAAATCAAATCAAGCAAAATAACCAAGTAACCAAATAATTCAATTCGATTCCCATCACACAATGAACGCAGTCAAGGATAGAGTTTTCCTTTATAATAGCCAAATATGCTTGATATACGAAATTTCATCTTTTATTATTATTATAAGTGAAGAAATCAACTTCAAATATAAATGTATCAATCATAAGCGGCATAGGTACCATTATATTACGTCGCTATATATATATATGTATATATATAGATATTTACAACTAAAACCGAAAAATCATGTATTGGAAATTGGGTTTCCATCTATGAACCAAGGCAAGCAATCCTCCTTACTGATTCGAGACACACTAGCAATGTCTCAGGATCCCCCACAGTGAACCCTAGGTTATCCGCGTGGTCGGTCATCCGTCGATGATTAGTTATACCATAAACTATATATTAGCCGGTTCCATCAAACCTCCAAAATGGGTCAGCATGTCGACCACTCAAGGCCACTAGGGCTCAATATCACAGAGCCTTTCAATCGGCCTAATGATCGAGGAACCTTGCTTTCCATTAATAAAGATTTCCAACATGCACATGAGTAAACAGTCTGGGCTCCATACCATGACGTTACTCATAAATAGAAACTAACATGTGTCCAGTTCCATACGTTCCTCATCCCGTTTCTAGTTCATATCGGGGTGTAAAGCTCGCAAATTAACGCTAAACAAAGCTATGCTAATTAAAGTTGTGCTTTGATTATCAACCACAAGCATCTGCTTTTCAACAAAAGCCTTAATCATTTTCATCTCGGCATACCATACTGTCAATCCATACCGTACCACTGATTTCCACCAATATATAACCTCTGAGCTCGTACGTCTCAGAGAAGGATGTTAAGCAAGAGAATAAATTATCTGCCACCAAACAGATATATATTTAGCAGAGATCAACGAATAAAATATAAAGGAATCGAATGTCAATTATACCATCCATTTGCAAGTCCGATGTGGGTCTGAACAAAACCGGATGCACCTTATTCCTCATCCAATATGTCCAATACAGGAGAGAGACCCTTGCATATCCGGTGATCTCCAAGTACGTCTGGATGATCACCACTTATTACCTTGTCTTGGGTGTACATCCCAATCAAGACATTAGCAATCATCCAAACGATGTGAAGATTTTGGTCTTTCTGAATAACTGCGTATCTTATAATCAAGTGCTATAAAAACACATCATACGCCTCATTCCAATTCAGAATATTGTTTTATTCAAATATTCTTTTCACAATTTAAACCTAATTAAGGTTTATCAAACTAGTTGGGATTAACGAGCCTTACCGAAGTAATCATTTATTTTATTTTTCCAATCCCAACCTATTCATCCCACGGAGCAAAACTGGTAGTGCTTCATATCTAACACCCACTGTGTTATTGGTAAATTTAATTACCATTTCACGTTCAAATCTAATTAAAAATTTAACTATCGCCTGGAGTAAAACTGGCGGTACTCCATTCTTGATCATTTCATGAATTCGATAAATTTATTTACTTTAGCCTCATTCCAAACTAATTAAAGATTCATTAAAACTCTAATTCAATTTTAATCTCAAAAATCATTACTTAGTGATTATTCAAATTTAATAAATTAATCTTATCTTTAACTGGGTTAAAGAACTAATGTCATTTAAAACACAGTTACAATAAACCCAAAATCATCTTCCATCAAAATGGAATCTTCACGGAAAACAGATCAATATATAATCGATATGAATTTCCGTATCCAATCAATACTATAAATGGAATAATGGCAAAGCCTTTTAAATTCCATATATAGTAACAGTCTTCCTTCACAGAAGCTCATCTCGATTATTACCAAATCGAGCTCCATTCAATTACAATTTAATATATTAAATTGGAAAACTTACTTTGGAAATTTTTCCATTAAATCTTAGTAAAAAGATTTATAATTTCCGAATCATCTCTTCACTGTTAATTGGGTTGAAAAACAAGTGTTATTTAAAACACCATTCACGATAAACCTAAATATCCAATTTCAATTCCATTCCAATAAAATATTAATTAATTGGTAAACTTTACTAAATCTTAATTAAAAGATTTATTCTTTTCTCAAGTGGGTTTAAGAACATTGTTAATAAAGACACCATTCATGACAAATCCAAAATCCAGTTTGTTATTAAATACAAGGCTCTAAATAGGAATTATATCAGCTTATATTCAATATCAAATTCTGAAACTAACGGATATCGTATCTGGAATAACGACATTTGTATCTTCCAAATTCCTCAACAATATCTGTATAATCACGGAATCCAATAACAAAATATTATGAAGATTGTTTCCACTCAAATCCATTCCAATTCATTCATTGGAAAATTCTGGTTATATTCAGACCCATTTACAAATCCAATTTATTTAATTAAAAATCATTTGGATTATTATTCTAGATAATAACTAGTTCATTTAGATAAAAATATCTTTTATCTTTTCAAAACATGGAATTTTTCATCCAAAATGTTTCCAAATCATTTATTATGATTTTACTTATTTTTCCATATTTTTAATAAATTTTATTAAGGCCCTTACAGTCGGTTTGCAATATCGGCCATCGAACTACATCCATAACGACCTTTTCCGAAATTGATTTGGACATATCTTAAAATCTAATCGTTAGATTTCAAATCTCTTATATTCATTGAAAATCTCTTTTCGATATGAACCCAACGGTTCCAGTTTTAGGAGAATCCGACGGTCGGATCTCCCGTTACGCCCATTTGAAGTCAATGGTCGAAATTCGCGAACAGTCGCTGCGTGGCGCGTTCTATTCAAGCCATTATATATATATATATATATATATATATATATATATATATATATATAATATATCGTCGATTCCCATTTAAAACGTAATTGATAAAATATTTATAAATTTTTTTTAAAACGATTTTAGCTTCATTTTTTTACTTTAAATCAAAATTGAATATTCTACATCATTATAATATTAAAATGATAATATTTTCAAAAAATTTGACTTTGAAATCCATTTCCTTTTCGTATTCATTAAAAATGAATAAAATCAATTAATAAACTTGTTCGAGTTAAAATGACATTTACTACTTAACTTGGCTTCACATTTCAATAATTTCATGCCCATCCAAAATCGGACATCAAAATCATATTTTGATTATTTACTGAATATTATTTTAAAATATTCATTATTTTTAAATATTCTTTATTTCTAAATCAGAATGTGACCCAACCAATTACCATATAATTTCAGTTATATGGATTTCATACATCGCATGTATTCAACAATAATAATAAATAATCATACACATTCAAACATCATCCAGAGTGCATCTACAACCGTATAAGCATTAAAATAAATAAATAACACTCATCACAATCTGTCAACCCATTGATTGACATACAACTAAATATTGGGGTTAGTGTATGTCAAATATCATCACAATACCCATGTGGGGTTTTCAAACAACAAATACTGATTATTATTTATGCACTTGGGCGATGTGTAAGAATTTATCGTCTCAATCAAGATCCGTTAAATAGGTGTACATTAAAAAGTCATCCGACTTGTAAATGAATATTTACTCCAACTTCAACTATCACATATCTAATTTTTTTATACATTGCTATTTTCAAAAAAAATCGCCATTACAACATCTGTAACGACCCGGATTTTAAGCGACTTTGGTTATCGACATAAGCTCGATGTCGATAACCAAAACATCGAAAAATCCTGGTAATTAATGAAAGAAATTAGAGGGTGAGAATAGATAAGATAGAAACTTAGAACAGAAGAAGAAGAAGAACACAACATCAGAGTAACACGAACCTCACAGCAGAACGAATAACATATAATATATAACATAACTTTGAAATATAACAGTTATGTATAGCACTTATCGGAGTACAACACTTACAACACAGCGGAAATAAACTATAGCTATATGATCCAGAAGCCTCCTGCTCCAGCTCTTCAAGTATATCTGTAAATTCCCGACTACTTGACTGCCCGTACAAAATTGGACACCCAAGAGTTTAGGGAAAACAACAAAGTAAACTCCGGGTCAGTCATGAGACTGGTGTGAGTAAAACAGTTTAAACAGGTATATGAACAAGTAAACGATATCTCATAAGACCACACCGCAGAACGGAACGGGTTTTTCCCTTATGAGAATCCAAAATATCTTTATATCAAAAACCTTTTGATATTATAATAATGTCTATGTACAAATAGATATCAGCTAGCAGAAACGCTTTCATCTCACGTTCTACATATATAGTATACAATCAAAATCGCAAGCACGTATTGGATAATGGATTTCCAACTATGACAAGGTATGGAACCACCTTCTGATCAGTGTACTCTAGGAAAGATACACTGGAGTTCAACAAGAACATCTTGTAACTCAGCCACACATGACCGACCACTCATTTTGCTTGAGTGTATCTAATGTATTTACCAATGGTTGTGATCAGCAACAGTTCCCGTATATATATATATATATATATATATATATATATATATATATATATATATATATGGGACAGCATTGATAGATTAAAGAAGCAAATGAATATTCTCTAGATAGGTGATTATACACCCTACTTCGGTGCGACCGACTTAGCCATGTTGCCTGCCTGATTTCTGTCATTTACCGGATGTGAGGCTAGAAGCTACGCATATCTTTTCATATCATATCTTCATTTACTTGGAATACTACATCGTCACAACCGCAAAATCATTATCGATTTCTCTAACGGTATCACGGGTATGAAGCTAAGAGAAACGAATTCCTCCGCCACCAAACGTAATACGTTGAAGAGATCAACATATATGATTCGTTGGGAATACTCTGTCAGACATTCGTCCATACAAGTTGTCCTGGGACTGGACAAACCGAAGGCACTATTCGGTACATCCATCTTAGGCACTGTTATCTAAGACTTATACAATAGCCCTTGCACTTTACTTCATCTTCAATTTTCTTCATCGTATTTGATCACAACGCTTATGTCAATACGGAGTGGTTGTTCGGATAATAATCCAACCGGTCTCTCCATATTTACAACGTAAAATGGTCAAAACTTTGGTAGTCTGTGATTTAACTATCAAATGAAAACCTATCCGTGTACAAACAACGATCTAACTTCCAAATGGAATTATCGACCCAATCATCAAACATATATATATATTTATATATATTCATATTTCCTTATTTTCTATATTTAGAAAATATTCGTTATCAACGTTGGAAAACATTTCCATTGTTTATTTACGTATCACTATCCTTCCACAACTATTAGACTCTAACTATAAACTAACAAGAGAACAACTTCCTAAGTATAAAACCCGAAGGCCGAAACCAACAGCAGATCGATACTCAGGAAACCATTCAACTTATTAATCTCTAGTCAGTTTCTAATTTTTCTTAACTCTATATTCTTTAACTCCATTCGCTCAACTCTAGATCGCAGCGATCAAAATGGTTACGCCTGATTCCCTCAGGAAACATCCGTCCGCCGTAGGCTATTTACAGCCCTGCGAATTACGCTAGCAGTCGTGCTAAATGGCAACTCATCCTGAATAACTATGTTTGTTTTAACTCTAACTGTTTAACTCTGACTGTTTAACTCAACTGGTTAACCCTAACTGGTTAACTCTAACTGTTTAACTCTATTCGATTAACTCAAATCGAATAAACTATTCATTTATAAAGATTTACTTTTAGTAACGGTTCTTCACTTTACAAATGATTTCCTTTTTTATAACGTTTTCCTTTTTATAACATCCTATTCAGTTATAAACAAATTTCCTTTTTATAACTTTATTTATTTTCTAAATATTTCCTTTTCAAATTTATTCTTAAAAATATTCTAACTCCTTAAATTCCCGGAAAAATTCGCCATAACCTCCTTTGTATCGGGAGCATCGGGAAAATCCCCAAACCCGCCACATAGGCCTTCCCACTCAAAAGAAAATGTTTTGAAATTATTTTCTTTTTCTATGTATCTCCTATTTATAAATATTCCAATTTATAAATATTTATTATTTATAAATATTCTAATTTATAAATATCTCTTATTTATAAATATTCCAGTTTATAAATATTATGTTTTCAATATCACTTTGAAAATCTTCTTATCAACATCCCGTATGTTATGGTATTCAATCAGATCAAATCACGATGTTCAATATCGTCCAAGCATATATAATCGACCACGGATTCTATATCACAATATATGAATCAAAACAGTATTATAAATATTGAGGAACACAGTTGGGTCCCTCCAACCTATTTTCCTGCATCCACAGATGCTACACAGTAAAATCAACATCACTTTCAGTTCAGTACTGATTATTCTGATAACAGCATCAATATATAAATATTTAAAGGATTATATATATATATATATATAATTTCCACTAACTGACTAGCAGTTCAATCAATCAACCAACACACAACAATCAATAGATGATTAACAGTTCTAAGAATACATTATAAAAATATAACTATTCAGAGTTGGTGAGTTTTACTCACATTTGCAGTTCATCGTTAAAACGATTAACTGTCTTTGATTTGATTCAGACGGACAATTTATTTTACAATAAATTGTAGCGAGTTCGGATTCACTCCCGGTCAGTCTAATTGTGTTTCTCCCGTCCATACGATCCCAACGCAACTTACGGTTCGTCGATCTGATCTTGTATGATCAAGTTATACAATATTAAAGTTTGAACTAATTTAAAATTAAATAAAGCATGGATTATATTTTTAAAATGGGCCTTGACCTTTCTTTCCGGCCCAACATCATTCTGAACACCATGTCTAAACCTAGACCAGCCCGCCTCCTATTCTTCTCCTTCCCCGATCCTTATTCTCCTTCTAGGCATTCACACAAAACACCATTTCCGCCCAAAACGTTGATCCATCCTCCTCCCATACATCATGAATCACCAACAAACTTCACCGTGATGTTCTCCACAAAAATCTCTTCACCCCTCACCCTGAAACCTCAAACTCGAACCGGCCTTGGTGACTTCAGCTCCCAGATCCAACGCGTCAGAACAGTAAAAGCACCAAAGCTTTTTATCATCGAAACCCATACAACATCTCGTACAGGTGCTAATCGACATCACAAACGCAAAAACACCCATCGTTTCAAGCATCAATGACTACAACGCTCAATAATCTGAACCCTAGATTTACTGCTAAACGTCGAACTCACCTAACCTGAATCGCAACACTTGAAGCGAGTACTAAATCGAAGCTGCTGGCCTTAAGAATCCATAGATACTCGATTTGTATTTTATAGAATTTTATTTTGTATTGTTTTGAATTTTCTTTTGATCGATGATTTTTCTAGGAATGGGAAATAGCGGCGCAAATTTCTGTTGACTTAGAAGGGATTGAATTAGGTTTAGAAAGGAAGGAGGGGTATTTATAGACCACAAAAATATCTATATATTTTTATATTAATATTTTAATATTTTTATTTAATCCTTTATATTCATTTCTGACTTCTAAAAATCCGTGTGATCACACATGATGCCCAAAAATCACGAAACTGGACATGTAGCTAGAGTTCGACATTACGGTCCCAACGGAACTGGTTTCGTCGAATCCCGACTTTGTGTGCTCACACAGCGTACTTTTAACTATCAAAATACAGATTGTTTCTCACTCTAAAAATCCATACGACCACACAGTGACTCTAAAAATCATGAAACTGGAAATCTAACAACTATTTGACATTGCGGATCCAACAAAACTGGTTTCGTCGAATTCTGACTTCGTTTGCAAAACCGGCTATTTTTAAAGCTCTCTATAACCCATTTAAATATATAAATATATTTAAATATAATTAAATTAAATATAAATAAATTTATATTATCGTATATCTTCACATATGATATCGTCCAGCTCCAGAATATCATATCGGAATTTACAGTTTGATATTTCAGATTTCGGATTATCTCGATATTCAGTTTATACTGAAAATCTATTTATAACGTATATAAAGCGTCGCAAAATATAAAGGAATTCCACAGCGACTTTTCTTAAATTTGATTTGGACGTAAATCAAAATCTACTCGACGTAATCTCGATTTTTCTCTTCCACTAGAAAGATATACTCCACCAGCTCCACACGTTTCTTGTTTCACAGAAATCCGACTTAAAACGAATCATGTACATTCAGTTGAAGTTCGAATCGCCAATTTACGAACTACAGCGCCATTTCGAGCTCGATTTTAATTATAATATAATTATACGTTCAAATTGTCGTCGATTGAATATATTCGTCAATATAATTTAACTCTAAGTTGAATTAAATCTAAGGGACGACCCCGTTCACAGAATATTGTGATTTCCAATATTTTTTATTATTTCTGAATTAAATATATTATTTAATTAATTAATTTAATTAAATGTTCACTATAATTTAATTAACGACGATTTAATTCCCTAAATCACCATTTATATAATTAAATAAATTAATAATAACACCTCTGACAATGCGGGTCATTACATTCTTCCCCACTTAAAATAATTTCGTCCTCGAAATTGCTAAGTTCGAGGACGACCCTATCTATTGGAACTCCTAAGATTTGTTTACCCCTTATTTCTGATTTCAACTGAATCAATTAATATTGACTAAAATATTAATTCCCTCCGACTAACTAAAATTTTCAAAAATTCTAAACATTTTCTAACACTTTAAATTTTCGGAAAATTTCGCCATAACCTCCTTTGTACAGCCCTATCGGTAAAACCACAACTCGCCTCTCTAGGCCTTCTCCAACCCAAAAGAAAATCGAACAGCCAAGCGGCTTGCCAATTCGGCTCATAAATCTCATGCTTATATCTAATATAAACTTGTACCTTTTTGTCGGGCATATCAATATATCCCTTCCATCTGTTACCATTCCACATATACCAATGTCCTCCCAATCAAACTCAATCACTTTTATATCGTCAAACCAAATCATTCGCTTATACTCAAGTCGAATCCCGTTTTCAATCTCAAGTTTCATTCTTGATTTTCAAATTCTAAGTCCAGCTAAATTTCAAATTATTCACTAATCCATTCAATTCTATTTAACTTATTTCAAGTTAAATCTCAATTTATTTTTACCATTTTATTTAACTTCATAAGTTAAATTTAAATTCCAGAACTTAAAATCCTGGGTAAATTTCATATCAATTTGAAATCATAATACCTATTCAAAACCTTTGAATTTCTAAACAACTTGTTTTCTCAAAACAATTCAAATCAAAATCTTTGGTAGTAATCCACCACTTAGAAACTCGAAAATGACCCAAGTGATTTCAATACTATATCATTTCAAAACCGTTACTAAATACATCCATTTTGAAAACGTCTCAAAATCTCCAAGGAACTTAAAATTTCCTTATTTTAATTCCAAATCTGATTTAAATTCATATTCAATTCATCTTATTTCATATACTTTATTTATATGAATTCTGATTAGTTATTTATAGCCATTTCACTTTTATAATCTTACTCGATTATAATACAACCAATATAACTAATATATATTTTTTCTCAATATCAGGATATAATTTTTGGGTAAATTTATTCTATTTACCCTCTTTTCAAAACATACCGTGTCGACCCATAGTATTCAAGTGTTTATCAACTCTTACCGACACAGTGGATCAAACTGATCGACCAGAACTCATAAACAACTCAGCCAATGAATCTCCACAATATAAAATTATTTTTATATCATATACAAATACGCACTCGTATATATACACTCAAACTCATTCTAGGGTATTACTAACCCTATCTCTACTGAGTCACGCCACAGAGCCAAGGTAATTCTTAACTTAAGCTCTGATACCAACTGTAATGACCCGGATTTTAAGCGACTTTGGTTATCGACATAAGCTCGATGTCGATAACCAAAACATCGAAAAATCCTGGTAATTAATGAAAGAAATTAGAGGGTGAGAATAGATAAGATAGAAACTTAGAATAGAAGAAGAAGAAGAACACAACTTCAGAGTAACATGAACCTCACAGCGGAACGAATAACATATAATATATAACATAACTTTGAAATATAACAGTTATGTATACAATAGCACTTATCAGAGTACATCACTTACAACACAGCGGAAATAAACTATAGCTATATAATCCAGAAGCCTCCTGCTCCAGCTCTTCAAGTATATCTATAAATTCCTGACTACCTGACTGCCCGTACAAAATTGGACACCCAAGAGTTTAGGGAAAACAACAAAGTAAACTCTGGGTCAGTCATGGGACTTGTGTGAGTAAAACAGTTTAAATAGGTGTATGAACAAGTAAACGATATCTCATAAGACCACACCGTAGAACGGAACGGATTTTTCCCTTATGAGAATCCAAAATATCTTTATATAAAAAACCTTTTGATATTATAATAATGTCTATGTACAAATAGATATCAGCTAGCACAAACGCTTTCGTCTCACGTTCTACATATATAGTATACAATCAAAATCGCAAGCACGTATTGGTTAATGGATTTCCAACTATGACAAGGTATGGAACCACCTTCTGATCAGTGTACTCTAGGAACGATACACTGGAGTTCAACAAGAACATCTTGTAACTCAGCCACACATGACCGACCAGTCATTTTGCTTGAGTGTATCGAATGTATATCACCAACGGTTGGGATAAGCAACCATTTCCGTATATATATATGGGACAGCATTGATAGATTAAAGAAGCAAATGAATATTCTCTAGATAGGTGATTATACACCCTACTTCGGTGCGACCGACTTAGCCATGCTGCCTGCCCGATTTCTGTCATTTACCGGATGTGAGGCTAGAAGCTACGCATACCTTTTCATATCATATCTTCATTTACTTGGAATACCACATCGTCATACCCACCAAATCATTATCGATTTCTCTAACGGTATCACGGGTATGAAGCTAAGAGAAATGAATTCCTACGCCACCAAACGTAATACGTTGAAGAGATCAACATATATGATTCGTTGGGAATACTCTGTCAGACATTCGTCCATACAAGTTGTCCTGGGACTGGACAAACCGAAGGCACTATTCAGTACATCCATCTTAGGCACTGTTATCTAAGACTTATATAATAGCCCTTGCACTTTACTTCGTCTTCAACTTTCTTCATCGTATTTGATCACAACGCTTATGTCAATACGAAGTGGTTCTTCGGATAATAATCCAACCGGTCTCTCCATATTTACAACGTAAAATGGTCAAAACTTTGATAGTCTTTGATTTAACTATCAAATGAAAACATGTCCGTGTACAAACAACGATCTAAATTCCAAATGGAATTATCGACCCAATCATCAAACATATATATATATATATATATTCATATTTCCTTATTTTCTATATTTAGAAAATATTCGTTATCAATGTTGGAAAACATTTCCATTGTTTATTTACGTATCACTATCCTTCCACAACTATCAGACTCTAACTTTAAACTAACAAGAAAAGAACTTCCTAAGTATAAACCCCGAAGGCCGAAACCAACATCAGATCGATACTCAGGAAACCATTCAACTTATTAATCTCTAGTCAGTTTCTAATTTTGCTTAACTCTATATTCTTTAACTCCATTCGCTCAACTCTAGATCGCAGCGATCACAATGGTTACGCCTGATTCCCTCAGGAAACATCCGACTGCCGTATGCTATTTACAGCCCTGCAAATTACGCTAGCAGTCGTGCTAAACGGCAACTCATCCTGAATAACTGTGTTTGTTTTAACTCTAACTGTTTAACTCTAACTATTTAACTCTAACTGTTTAACTCAACTGGTCAGCTCTAACTGGTTAACTCTAACTGTTTAATTCTAACTGTTTAACTCTACTCGATTAACTCAAATCGAATAAACTATTCATTTATAAAGATTTACTTTTAGTAACGGTTCTTCACTTTACAAATGATTTCCTTTTTATAACGTTTTCCTTTTTATAACATCCTATTCAGTTACAAACAAATTTCCTTTTTATAACTCTATTTATTTTCTAAATATTTCCTTTTCAAATTTATTCTTAAAAATATTCTAACTCCATAAATTCCCGGAAAAAATCGCCATAACCTCCTTTGTATCGGGAGCATCGGGAAAATCCCCAAACCCGCCACATAGGCCTTCCCACTCAAAAGAAAATGTTTTGAAATTATTTTCTTTTTCTATGTATCTCCTATTTATAAATGTTCCAATTTATAAATATTTCTTATTTATAAATATTCGAATTTATAAATATCTCTTATTTATAAATATTCCAGTTTATAAATATTCTGTTTTCAATATCACTTTGAAAATCCCCTTATCAACATCCCGTATGTTATGGTATTCAATCAGATCAAATCACGATGTTCAATATCGTCCAAGCACATATAATCGACCACGGATTCTATATCACAATATATGAATCAAAACAGTACTATAAATATTGAGGAACCCACTTGGGTCCGTCCAACCTGTTTTCCTGCATCCACAGATGTTACACAGTAAAATCAACATCACTTTCAGTTCAGTACTGATTATTCTGATAACAGCATCAATATATAAATATTTAAAGGTTTATATATATGTATATATATAATTTCCACTAACTAACTAGAAGTTCAATCAATCAACCAACACACAACAATAAACAGATGATTAACAGTTCTAAGAATACATTATAAAAATATAACTGTTCAGAGTTGGTGAGTTTTAATCACATTTGCAGTTCATCGTTAAAACGATTAACTGTCTTTGATTTGATTCAGACGGACAATTTATTTTACAATAAATTGCAGCGGGCTCGGATTCACTCACGGTCAGTCTCATTGTGTTGCTCCCGTCCATACGATCCCAACGCAACTTACGGTTCGTCGATCTGATCTTGTATGATCAAGTTATACAATATTAAAGTTTGAAGTAATTTAAAATTAAATAAAGCATGGATTATATACTTAAAATGGGCCTTGACCTTTCTTTCTGGCCCAACATCATTCTGAACACCATGTCTAAACGCAGACCAGCCCGCCTCCTATTCTTCTCCTTCCTCGATCCTTATTCTCCTTCCAGGCATTCACACAAAACACCATTTCCGCCCAAAACGTTGATCCATCCTCCTCCCATACATCATGAATCACCAACAAACTTCACCGTGATGTTCTCCACAAAAATCTCTTCACCCCTCACCCTGAAACCTCAAACTCGAACCGGCCTTAGTGACTTCAGCTCCCAGATCCAACGCGTCAGAACAGTAAAAGCACCGAAGCTTTTTATCATCGAAACCCATACAACCTCTCGTACAGGTGCTAATCGACATCACAAACGCAAAAACACCCATCGTTTCAAGCATCAATGACTACAACGCTCAATAATCTGAACCCTAGGTTTACTTCTAAACGTCGAACTCACGAAACCTGAATCGCAACACTTGAAACGAGTACTAAATCAAAGCTGCTGGCCTTAAGAATCCATAGATACTCGATTTGTATTTTATAGAATTTTATTTGGTATTGTTTTGAATTTTCTTTTGATCGATGATTTTTCTAGGAATGGAAAACAGCGGCGCAAATTTCTGTTGACTTAGAAGGGATTGAATTAGGTTTAGAAAGGAAGGAGGGGTATTTATAGACCACAAAAATATCTATATATTTTTATATTAATATTTTAATATTTTAATTTAATCCTTTATATTCATTTCTGACTTCTAAAAATCCATGTGATCACACATGATGCCCAAAAATCACGAAATTGGACATGTAGCTAGAGTTCGACATTACGGTCCCAACGAAACTGGTTTCGTCAAATTCCGACTTCGTATGCTCACACAACGTACTTTTAACTATCAAAATACTGACTGTTTCTCACTCTAAAAATCCGTACGGCCACACAGTGACTCTAAAAATCACGAAACTGGAAATCTAACAACTATTTGACATTGCGGATCCAACAAAACTGGTTTCGTCGAATTCCGACTCCGTTTGCAAAACCGGCTATTTTTAAAGCTCTCTATAACCCATTTAAATATATAAATATATTTAAATATAATTAAATTAAATATAAATAAATTTATATTATCGTATATCTTCACATATGATATCGTCCAGCTCCAGAATATCATATCAGAATTTACAGTTTGATATTTCAGATTTCGGATTATCTCGATATTCAGTTTATACTGAAAATCTATTTATAACGTATATAAAGCGTCGCAAAATATAAAGGAATTCCACAGCGACTTTTCTGAAATTTGATTTGGACGTAAATCAAAATCTACCCGACGAAATCTCGATTTTTCTCTTCCACTAGAAAGATATACTCCACCAGCTCCACACGTTTCTTGTTTCACAGAAATCCGACTTAAAACAAATCATGTACATTCAGTTGAAGTTCGAATCGCCAATTTACGAACTACAGCGCCATTTCGAGCTCGATTTTAATTATAATATAATTATACGTTCAAATTGTCGTCGATTGAATATATTCGTCAATATAATTCAACTCTAAGCTGAATTAAATCTAAGGGACGATCCCGTTCACAGAATATTGTGATTTCCAATATTTTTGATTATTTCTGAATTAAATATATTATTTAATTAATTAGTTTAATTAAATATTCACTATAATTTAATTAACGACGATTTGATTCCCTAAATCACCATTTATATAATTAAATAAATTAATTATAATACCTCTGACATTGCAGGTCATTACAACAGTGCTATTTATAGAACCGGAGTAATGTCTATGAGTTACCCCTCTCCTGATACTGGCTTGCGCCATTAACACGATATCAATCATCAACCAACAATTCATAATCCCAATCACAACCCAAAAATCAACCATAGTTTGCAAGAAATAGTGTTAGGTGCTACTAAGCCCTATCTGCAACTTATGATATAAGGAAGTAACAAAAATGATTTGAGTGAGAGAGTTCTCAACTTGCTTAGATTTTTGCTAAATATTGCCAAACGATCGATTGATTGAATATGACATTTTCCTCCATCAAAAATTGAGATGAGATCCAATTCTCTCCAAATCAGTTTCATTGTAAAAATCTCATCGGTACGGTTCCAACGGACCAAGTTTCGCTGAATTTTGAGTTCGTATGAAAAAGTTATGCATTTTACAAGTTTCATGCACATATAAGTCATTAACCATTAACACAATTAACTAATTAATGTACTACCTTCCTACTCACCACCCTTATCACTCTCTTCCTCTCAAAAAAATGCATGTACACAGCTCCACTTTCATGGCCATTACAATTCCTTTCCATCCTCCCTTCTCCTCAACCGCTTCACTAAATTAAAAACTGAAAGCACCAGGCTTCATCTCTTCGCGGACGCTCCTCCTTCTACCCCTTCTCTTGAAGCTCGCACGCACATCTAAAGATGCGTTCTCCAACATCTTACAGCACATGCAGCTACAGGGTACGCAAGTTTTTATACCCAAATTTCACCAAAATTTCACAAACAATGCTCTTAACATCATAAGCACCACAAAACATTCAATTCTTCAATCGATGTTCCAAAATCAAGAATTCTCCAACCCTACCTCAAAACAAACACGCTGTAAAATTCGAGCAAGTCAAAACTCCATCGAACATTCCATGATGGGTATGGGTTTGTAGAGAATCGAAGTAGGAACTCAAATATATTTATTTCAAGAATTTCAGTAGAGTATTGCATTTGATTTTGATTTTAGAAAGCTTGAAGTTTAGGGTTAGTGGCAGAAAAATGGGTGCGGCATAAATTTGTGCTGAAGAAAGCAGTGATAAGGGTTAGAGAGGGTTGAGATATTATATAGGATAAGGGAAATTATTATTTTTTATTAGTTTTGTATATTTTATTTTGTCCAATTTATGCATGTTTTCATGGTTTAAAAATCTGTGTGATCGCCAACGGATCCCGTTTTCGATGAAAATTGACACGTAGCTACTCTTCGACATTATGAACCTAAATGTAACGAACAAGAATTTTCGGCCCCGGAAAATCGACATAAATACCTTTACTGTAACTCATGTCGACCTCCCAAGCACCGAAAACACTGGACGTTATTAGAAAGAAATTAGAGGGTGAGATAAGAAAGAAAGAAATATTAGAATAGAAGAAAAAGAAGAAGAACCAACACAACACAGAATCAGAGTCTCACATCGCAGTGGAACAAAATATAATACAGAAATAAATCTTTATTGAAAGCTTTTTTAAAAATAATTACAATATCAGAGTACATCACACAACGAAACAGTTATAATAACCTGTTCCCATATACAGCACACATCGAAATAGTAGTTATATAATATCATATGTCTGGACACTTTCAGCTCGTCTCTTCACAGCATTCGATAACCTGAACCTGTACACCCCGGGCTAACCCGAGCATTTAAGAAACACCGGGTCAGTCTGGTGAACTAGAGTGGGATAAACTCGCACAGTGTTTAGGGTATCACACAACCTGATTTTTAAAGTTAAAATCTTTCAAAGAAAAGGATAATCGTAAGACCAAATCCACACATAAATACGGATGGTTTAAACCTTATGATAACCCAAAACAGTTTTGAAATCAATATCTTTTCTGATGTTATCATAATGTCTAAATACAAGTAAATAAAATCTAGTAGAACGCTTGCATCTCACGCTCTACATATATAGTACACAAACAAAACCGCGGGCGCTTATTGGAGATTGGATTCCGAATATGACAAGTTATGGGACCACCTACCGATCGTTTATCTCTAGAGGCGAATACACTGGGTTCAACAAGAACGTCTTGCAACCCAGCCCTCACATGATCGACTACTCATTTCGCTTAAGTGTATCGAATGTATACCACCAACGGTTGGGAGCTACCCACCGTCTTCCCGAAAAGGGACAGCATAGAAACAGGTTAAAGAATGAAATGGATTTTCTCTAGATAGGTGATTATACACCCTAATGGGAGCGACCCACATAGCCATGTTGCCTACCCGATTTCTATCATTTACCGGTTGTGAGGCTTGAGGCCAGAATTTACTTTGAAACATCTGATCGCCATTCACTTTGAATGCCACATCGTCAAATCCGCTAGATATCGCTAATTGACATCCACAAAAATACTCTAGTTGGGAGCTAACCAACTATGGCATGTTTGAAGAAATCAACGTACGTGACCCTTTTGGAAATACTCTGTCAGACATCCGTCCATACAAGTCATCCAGGAACAGGATGAACCGAAGGCACTCTCCTACTGCATCTCATATAGGAATCACCCTATGGATCAGTAGCGAGAAGTCCTTGCAACCCGTGGATTCCAACCACGACAGAACCACAGTTTATCTCTGGCCCCTAAACCAGAGATTTTTAGTAATTCTTCTGCTTATGAAGATCCACGGTCTTCAATGCTCCATCTCGACCGTATTTTGATATCTTCACGTATTTGTTGGTCAGAATGGTTTTCGAATATAAATTCGATCCCGGTCTTTTCGTACCAACAACCGCATTGGACAGATTTGATAGTCGGTGATTTAACTATCAAAATAAACAGTGTTTCAATCATGAAAATCCAGTGCGTTCACTGGTTCAGTATTCAGCACCACTTGGCCCTTAAATTAAAACAAATATAAATTTAAAACTCTTAAAATATTTCGATATTGAAAATATAGTTTTCTAACTTCTTATTTAACAATAATATTATTCTTTAAACAAACTCATTCCATTACTTAGGATAATTCTATATCACATTTAGTTTTCTATTCTCACTTTCAAACCATTTACCACATTATCACCATATAATATTGGAAAATCATCTTTACGAAACATCTTCATTCATTTCTTGACAACGATAACAAATGCTTGTTAATATCGAGTAAATCTATTTCAATACTCAAATCTACATTTCCCTTTTAACCTTGCGGATATCGTTATAATTTGACACAATCCCCTTTTATTCCCCTTTTTCATTTCAAATCACGATTTTTATACATTTTCACCAAAAATATTCCGTTATCATTTCACTAATGGAATACTAAAGTTTATCCACCATATTTACCATTACAACTCATATCATTCTAAGATAATCCCGAAATCGTTCAAGTTGAGGTACTTTAGTTACCTCTCAGACCTTAATCAACAACGTTCATAGCTTAAAATAAATATAAGTTTTAATACAAAACCAATATTTCATTCTAATCCCATTATCAAGTAATGTTAATATAAAATTAACGATTTACCACTTCACCTCTTTTATATAACTTTGGTTTATCATCAAACCTTTTGACTTCCCTTTTACATAAATCGAATAATTAAGTAACATTTATTTTACATAATCACATTTGCTTAACCATTCTTTTCATAACTTTGTTATAAAAACTCAACTGTTAAACAAAACCTGTCCCCACTCTCCTTCCATCATTCAATTGAATTCCATTTTAACTTCGATTACTTTTTAAATGATTTCCCATTAAAAAAATAATTTTCTAAATTATTTTCAATTACGATACTATTTTATTTCAACCATTAACTACATTAGTAGTTAATTTCTTTATTAATTTAAAATAAGCAGTAATCCTTTTTTTTTAAATCTTATTATAATCTAAACAATATTCATTAAACTATTTCTATTCAAACATACTAATTTAATAATCAATTCAAATAACGAGTCGATTTATTTACTCAAAACATGATTATCTTACCAACCGATTCCAATTCGTTTTTTCCTTTAAATTAATTAATAATATGATTAATTAATTTATATAATTTCAATAAATTGTTTCTCAACAACACAATTATTAAAATTTAACCGTTAGGTCAATTCCCTTATTCTCACATTTACAAATCTGATGAACATCAGATTTGGCTTTATAAAATCAATTCGCACTTAATTATAAATAGAAATATGTATTCCCTTTCCAATAAGTTTTTATTCAAAATATATATATTTCAGAACTATCATTAGTTACACAATAAATTTTATAATTTCTGTTCTATCGATTTACTTACTGTTAAATCGATATAAATAAAATAATTTACTTTTAGGCCATTTCCTGCCAATTACCCAACCAATATAGCTCATTGGTTAAAATACAACACATGTTGATTTTTCAGTCAACGTTCACTACTAAAATCAATAACCCAATTATGACAGTTCAAATATGATAATATGAAAATAAATAATATATTTGAGGAATCCGGTTGGATCCCTCCATACTTTCCTTCCCTGTATTCAAAACGGTTATCTCAAATCAGATCATTCAGTTTCACTTACTGATAACAATAAGTAATGACCATTTAACCTCATCCACAAGCAATTCAAACAATTCAACCAATTAAACACGTTTATTTTATAAACGTGACCAATAAGGTAAGTTACCTTTATTGGAACCAATCGTTAAAGTAACGATTTGGTATTTCACTGAAATTAAACAAAGGTTTAATTTCATCAGTCATATCAACCAATAATCAAAATACTAGCAAACAATCAACCATTATCAAACATAGCACACAAAATAAAAACACAATTTATATAAAATATAAATGGGAAAAACTGAGTGAGTTTAACTCACCTTGATTCCATTTTTTCGCTGTAACGGTTTAGTTACAGTTGAATTAAATAGCGTTTAATTTTACTGTAAATTCCAGCTATCTCCAAAACTGTTCAGACTACTGCAGAATGTAGATCTCGTCATAGCGATCCCATTGTAACTTGTTAACTTCTGTTATCATATGCACACGATATACATAATTTAATATATGATTTATTTTAGTTAATTAATCATTTTATTAAACACTAATATATTAATTACCTTTAAAATAAATGGGCCCGCTTACTCACTTCGTTCCTCGTTTTCACTAATACGGTGCTTCGTTCGCTTCCGTTTTACTGAAAACAAAACACCCGATCGCTTAATCCATCTTTATACTCTACCCCCTTATTCCATGCAGCCTTGGGCTTATCCACCATACCGCTTCGTTAAAAGCTACTATGCATTTTTCTTTAAATTTTGTTCCGCTATTTCCTGCCCCTTCATTTTGGAATTCGATTCAACACAGTACTCACAATTTCTACCAACTTCCAATCACACTACCCCCACATGTCCACTACTGTTGTTGGTTATGCCATTCTTTGCCTCTTCAAAACTTACACTCAGGCCTCTCCGCTTCAAAGAAATTGAGCCCATCGTTTCAGCATGCTTCTACTCCACGTAAAACACCTTTTGAACTGTTCATCATCCCCTCTCCCCTTTCAAGATGCTTGTCGCCTTCCTTCCCATATTTATCTTCTTTCCACCGTGCTTTTACACCCTCACCAACGTCCTCACCCATACTCGCAACTCCATACTTCACCCTACCCCAATGCCCTCCTTTCAAACAAAACCAGAGACCAGCTTTACTTCTCCTTTTCACGTGAAACCCTTTGAACTCGAACTAACTACTGTCGCTTGAGACTCCGCCATATACCCCTCCGACTGCGCCTTCGAACACAGTCGAAACTCGAACCCCTTCACTTACTGAATACTCCCCACTATGTTGCTCTACCGCCAGGCTTTCTCAAGCACTCACGATATTCCCACTTCCGAACCCCTGCTTTCATCTTCTGAACCTCTCGCTTCATGCTCCAACCATTTCTCCTTCCCAACCACAAACACCCAGCGTCCCACTGTTTGAGGCCAGTGACACAGATCCGAAGAACATGCGGTGGGTTCTTCTGCTTACTGATGGTTAAATACGTATATATATTAATTTGTACAAGGGGTTCAGTTATTATTATCTTTCAGTCGATTGCCATTTTTTTTTTGCTGTATAAAATGAGGGTGCTGAAGTTACATATTTATACCTGATGAATCCTTGGGTCGCAAGGGTTTTAAATGGTTTGGCTCTCAAGTAATTTACTTGGAAATCACGGCATGAACACAGCTTGGTCATCACGGATGCAATAGGATAGGTGTGTGTAGATTAGCATTTCAGTGTCATTTCTCTTTATTGATATAGCTGGGTAACGATAGGGTAGCTTTGTGAGCTGGTCTGTTGGTTTGTTTAGTTGTGCCAATGAAAAAGCAAGCATGTGCAGATTAAATATAGTGTAGGCAAATGGGTTTTTGATAGCTGTGTGTTTCCTAAGGTAGGTGTACGGCAGTTGTAGTTCCAATAAAATGTAGCATGTATTGTCATCGAATAGTACAATATGGTGTAAGTGGGAAAAATATGCGTTGTATACTCATTGAGTTCTGTAATACTGGTGCATGCACAGTTTAAATAGTGAGACAGGCTTGTTTTGATTTTGATTGATATTTACATAGCACATGGGGTCTGTATAGTTAGGGTATAATATTTTTATATTATTTGTGAAACTTTACCGTGCCGTAATTGATTAAAACCACAACACACTATTTCTGTTTTCTGGACAAAAAACTAATCTTGGTGTAAAAAGATATTCCGGATCCAATGGGATAAGTTTCGTCGAAATCCGAGGTCGTATAAAAAAATTCCTTTATAAAACCAGAAATAAACACGCGTTTAATTTTTTCACGATCACTAGATAAATCAAATCAACTTGAAACCTTGAAATCCTACAATAACTTTTCGATACGAACCCAACTGCACTAGTTTCGTCGCATTCTGAGACTGTTTCCCCGGTAGGCTATTTTTACGTGCACCGCAATGCCATTTTGGACACCAATTCAGCCGGTCTTCAGAAATAACAAACTATATAACTATCCTGACTCCAATCGATGATACAAACTCAATGAAATTGGTTTCGCTGCCTAATTTGATCATTTGTTCAAGTTATACCCAAATAACCCTTTATTAAATTAATTATGCGCTGTATAAATTGAACTAGCATTTATGTCTACCGTGGTCACATACGACATCGGTTTGCCATGCAGTTCAACACCGTACAATAATTTAACGATACGGTTCCAATGAAACTGATTTCATCGAAATCTGAGTCCGTTTGCAAAACGGCTATTTTAAAGGTCGATATTTGAACAACGATTTTCACAACGACTATTTCAAAATTTGATTTCGCCATAAATTGCAAATTATAACACGAAATCTTAATTTTTCTCTTTCATATGAAAATTATCATCAACATGGTTCCAACGTTTCTTGTTTCACAGAAATCTGACTTATGTCGGCTCCTGTATTCTCAGTTGAAGTTCAAAACTTGAATTTACGAACTGCACGCCATTTTCAAGCTCGTTTTATAATTATATAAATATATAACGTTCAAACTTCGTTTAAATAACGAATTAAATATTAAATTCCATCGATATTCCAAAAAAAAAACTAATTTAAATGTTCATATTCAAATGGTCGAAAAACACGAGTCGTTACATTCTTCCCCCTTAAAATAATTTCGTCTTCGAAATTGCTAAGGTAAGAAAAGACGTTACAAACCCAATATCTTTACAAAAATAATAAATTTAAAACTCGATTTTTATTTCCAACTAATCTATTTAGTTTTAACCAATTTTTCCAAATAAAAGAATTTCCCAAAAATCTTCAAAAATTTCTAACGCCTCAAATTTTGGTAGAGTCTCCCTTGTACGGAGGACATCTGCAATATCGTAGGTTCAAGAAATATATATCCATCGACCAACAGGATCGGAAAAATTTCAAAAACCAAACTTAAACCTAAATAAGAACCAAAATTTCATATTTTGCGTAGGCGTACCTTTTTGCAAGCGTTATTATGCGGTAAGCAATATTTTATATTCGAGCTTGCTTAGTTATTATTCAAACTAGATTCAATTAACTCCAGAATTTCCTCTTGAATGGATTTTAAAGCTGAATTGGCACTTCTGCACCTGTTCTCAACTTAAATAAATTTCATTAGCCCCCAAAACAGCTTCAGTTAGTTTCAAATATCCATATCATACGATCCAACCAGTCTACACACAATCAAATCCACATGAGATTATAATTATTTATAATCACTTCATTTATTTCTTTAATTATACATTCAGGTTTATTGGTCTGGATTGATTAATCCAACCTATTTATTCCATATTGGTTTTCAACCACGTCTATCATTTTCAGATTTATATTCAAGCAATCAACATCACAATCCAAACATATCATTCAAATCAACATTAACAAATCAATCGATTTCCCATATTATAATAAATTGAGGGAATCATTACTTTTTAAAATAAATTGGGCAAAAATAATTTCAAAAATAATTTTATATCAAATTACAAATACGCGCTCTCATAAATATAACAAACTCAATCTAGGGTACTACTAATCCCATCTCTATCGAGTTACACCACAGGGCCAAGGTTAACACAAAACCAATAGCTCTGATACCACTGTAACGAACAGGAATTTTCGGCCCCGGAAAATCGACACAAATACCTTTACTGTAACTCATGTCGACCTCCCAAACACCGAAAACACTGAACGTTATTAGAAAGAAATTAGAGGGTGAGATAAGAAAGAAAGAAGTATTAGAATAGAAGAAGAAGAAGAACCAACACAACACAGAATCAGAGTCTCACATCGCAGCAGAACAAAATATAATACAGAAATAAATCTTTATTGAAAGCTTTTTAAAAATACTTACAATATCAGAGTACATCACACAACGGAACAATTATAATAACCTTTTCCCATATACAGCACACAACGGAATAGTATTTATATAATATCATACGTCTGGACTCTTCCAGCTCGTCTCTTCACAGCATTCGATAACCTGAACCTGTACACCCCGGGCTAACCCGAGCATTTACAAAACACCGGGTCAGTCTGGTGAACCAGAGTGAGATAAACTCGCACAGTATTTAGGGTATCACACAACCCGATTTTTAAAGTTAAAATCTTTCAAAGAAAAGGATAATCGTAAGACCAAATCCACACATAAACACGGATGGTTTATACCTTACGATAACCCAAAACAGTTTTGAAGTCAATGTCTTTTCTGACATTATCATAATGTCTAAATACAAGTAAATAAAATCTAGTAGAACGTTTGCATCTCATGCTCTACATATATAGTATACAAACAAAACTGTGGGCGCTTATTGGAGATTGGATTCCGACTATGACAAGGTATGGGACCACCTGCCGATCGTGTATCTCTAGAGGCGAATACACTGGGTTCAACGAGAATGTCTTGCAACCCGGCCCTTACATGACAAACCACTCATTTCGCTTAAGTGTATCGAATGTATATCACCAACGGTTGGGAGCTACCCACCGTCTTCCCGAAAAGGGACAGCGTCGAAATATGTTAAAGAATGAAATGGATTTTCTCTAGATAGGTGATTATACACCCTAATGGGAGCGACCCACATAGCCATGCTGCCTACCCGATTTCTGTAATTTACCGGTTGTGAGGCTTGAGGCCAGAATTTACTTTGAAACATCTGATCGCCATTCACTTTGAATGCCACATCGTCAAATCCGCTAGATATCGCTAATTGACATCCCCAAAAATACTCTAGTTGGGAGGTAACCAACTATGGAACGTTTGACGAAATCAACGTACGCGACCCTTTTGGAAATACTCTGTCAGACATCCGTCCATACAAGTCATCTAGGAACAGGATGAACCGAAGGCACTCTCTTACTGCATCTCATATAGGAATCACCCTATGTATCAGTAGCGAGAAGTCCTTGCAACCCGTGGATTCCAACCACGAGAGAACCACAATTTATCTCTGGCCGCTAAACCAGAGATTTTTAGTAATTCTTCCGCTTATGAAGATCCACGGTCTTCAATGCTCCATCTCGACCGTATTTTTATATCTTCACGTATTTGTTGGTCAGAATGGTTTTCGAATATAAATTCGATCCCGGTCTTTCTGTACCAACAACCGCATTGGACAGATTTGATAGTCGGTGATTTAACTATCAAAATAAACAGTGCTTCAATCATGACAATCCAGTGAGTTCACTGGTTCATTATTCAGCACCACTTGGCCCTTAAATTAAAACAAATATAAATTTAAAACTCTTAAAATATTTCGATATTGAAAATATAGTTTTCTCACTTCTTATTTAACAATAATATTATTCTTTAAACAAACTCATTCCATTACTTAGGATAATTCTATATCACATTTAGTTTTCTATTCTCACTTTCAAACCATTTACCACATTATCACCATATAATATTGGAAAATCATCTTTACGAAACATCTTCGTTCATTTCTTGACAACGATAACAAATGCTTGTTAATATCGAGTAAATCTATTTCAATACTCAACTCTACATTTCCTTTTTAACCTTGAGGATATCGTTATAATTTGACACAATCCCCTTTTATTCCCCTTTTTCATTTGAAATCACGATTTTTATACATTTTCACCAAAAATATTCCGTTATCATTTCACTAATGGAATACTAAAGTTTATCCACCATATTTACCATTACAACTCATATCATTCTAAGATAATCCCGAAATCGTTCAAGTTGAGGTATTTTAGTTACCTCTCAGACCTTAATCAACAACGTTCATAGCTTAAAAGAAATATAAGTTTTAATACAAAACCAATATTTCATTCTAATCCCATTATCAAGTAATGTTAATATAAAATTAACGATTTACCACTTCACCTCTTTTATATAACTTTGGTTTATCATCAAACCTTTTGACTTCCCTTTTACTTAATTAAGTAACATTTATTTTGCACTATCACATTTGCTTAACCATTCCTTTCATAACTTTGTTATAAAAACTCAAGTGTTAAACAAAACCTGTCCCCACTCTCCTTCTGTCATTCAATGGAATTCCATTTTAACTTCGATTACTTTTTAAATGATTTCCCATTAAAAAAATAATTTTCTAAATTATTATCAATTACGATACTATTTTGTTTCAACCATTAACTACATTAGTAGTTAATTTCTTTATTAATTTAAAATAAGCAATAATCGCTTTTTTAATAATCTTATTATAATCTAAACAATATTCATTAAACTATTTCTATTCAAAACATACTAATTTAATAATCAATTCAATTAACGAGTCGATTTATTTACTCAAAACATGATTATCTTACCAACCGATTCCAATTTGTTTTTTCTTTTAAATTAATTAATAATATGATTAATTAATTTATATAATTTCAATAAATTGTTTCTCAATAACACAATTATAAAAATTTAACCATTAGGTCAATTCCCTTATTCTCACATTTACAAATCTGATGAACATCAGATTTGGCTTTATAAAATCATTTTGCACTTAATTATAAACAAAAATATTTATTCCCTTTCCAATAAGTTTTTATTCAAAATATATATATATTTCAGAACTATCTTTAGTTACACAATAAATTTTGTAATTTCTGTTCAATCGATTTACCTGCCGGTAAATCGATATAAATAAAATAATTTACTTTTTGGCCATTTCCTGCCGATTACCCAACCAATATAGCTCATTGGTTAAAACACACACATGTTGATTTTTCAGTCAACGTTCACTACTAAAATCAATAACCCAATTATGATCGTTCATATATGATAATATGAAAATAAATAATATATTTAAGGAATCGGGTTGGATCCCTCCAACCTGTCCTTCCCTGTATTCAAAACGGTTATCTCAAATCAGATCATTCAGTTTCACTTACTGATAACAATAAATAACGACCATTTAACCTCAACCACAAGCAATTCAAACAATTCAACCAATTAAACACGTTTATTTTATAAACGTGACCAACAAGGTAGGTTACCTTTATTGGAACCAATCGTTAAAGTAACGATTTGGTATTTCACTGAAATTAAACGACGGTTTAATTTCATCAGTCATATCAACCAATAATCAAAATACTAGCAAACAATCAACCATTACCAAACATAGCACACAAAATAAAAACCTAATTTATATAAAATATAAATGCGAAAAACTGAGTGAGTTTAACTCACCTTGATTCCATTTTTTTGCTGTAACGGATTAGTTACAGTTGAATTAAACAGCGTTTAATTTAACTGTAAATTCCAGCTATCTCAAAAAATGTTCAGACTGCTGCAGAACGTAGATCTCGTCAAAGCGATCCCGTTGTAACTTGTTAACTTCTGTTATCATATGCACACGATATACATAATTTAATATATGATTTATTTTAGTTAATTAATCATTTTATTAAACACTAATATATTAATTACCTTTAAAATAAATGGGCCGGCTTACTCACTTCGTTCCTCATTTTCACTAATACGGTGCTTCGTTCGCTTCCGTTTTACTGAAAACAAAACACCCGATCGCTTAATCCATCATTATACTCTACCCCCTTATTCCATGCAGCCTTGGGCTTATCCACCATACCGCTTCGTTAAAAGCTACTATGCATTTTTCTTTAAATTTTGTTCCGCTATTTCCTGCCCCTTCATTTTGGAATTCGATTCAACACAGTACTCACAATTTCTACCAACTTCCAATCACACTACCCCCACATGTCCACTACTGTTGTTGGTTATGCCATTCTTTGCCTCTTCAAAACTTACACTCAGGCCTCTCCGCTTCAAAGAAATTGAGCCCATCGTTTCAGCATGCTTCTACTCCACGTAAAACACCTTTTGAACTGTTCATCATCCCCTCTCCCCTTTCAAGATGCTTGTCCCTTCCTCCCCATATTTATCTTCTTTTCCACCGTGCTTTTACACCCTCACCAACGTCCTCACCCATACTCGCAACTCCAGACTTCACCCTACCCCAATGCCCTCCTTTCAAACAAAACCAGAGACCTGCTTTGCTTCTCCTTTTCACGTGAAACCCCTTGAACTCGAACTAACTACTGTCGCTTGAGACTCCGCCATATACCGCTCCGACTGTGCCTCCGAACACAGTTGAAACTCGAACCCCATCACTTACTGAATACTCCCCACTATGATGCTCTACCGCCAGGCTTTCTCAAGCACTCACGATATTCCCACTTCCGAACCCCTGCTTTCATCTTCTGAACCTCTCGCTTCATGCTCCGACCATTTCTCCTTCCCGCCACAAACACCCAGCATCCCACTGTTTGAGGCCAGCGACACAGATCTGAAGAACATGCGGTGGGTTCTTCTACTTACTGATGGTTAAATACGTATATATATTAATATGTATAAGTGGTTCAGTTATTATTATCTTTCAGTTGATTGCCATTTTTGTTTTGCTGTATAAAACGAGGTGCTAAAGTTACATATTTATACCCGATGAATCCTTGGGTCACAAGGGTTTTAAATGGTTTGGCCCTCAAGTAATTTACTTGGAAATCACGGCATGAACACAGCTTGGTCATCACGGATGCTGTAGGATAGGTGTGTGTAGATTAGCATTTCAGTGTTATTTCTCTTCATTGATATAGCTAGGTAACGATACGGTAGCTGTGCGAGCTGGTCTGTGGGTTTGTTTAGCTGTGCCAATGAAAAAGCAAGCATGTGCAGATTAAATACAGTGTAGGCAAATGGGTTTTTGATAGCTGTGTGTTTCCTAAGGTAGGTGTACGGCAGTTGTAGTTCCAATAAAATTTAGCATGTATTGTCATCGAATGGTACAATATGGTGTAAGTGGGAAAAATATGCGTTGTATACTCATTAAGTTCTGTTATACTGGCACACGCACAGTTTATACAGTGAGACAAGCTTGTTTTGATTTTGATTGATATTTACATAGCACATGGGGTTTGTATAGTTAGGGTATAATATTTTTATATTATTTACGAAACTTTACCGTGAAGTAATTAATAAAAACCACAACACTATTTCTGTTTTCTGAAAAGAAAAACTAATCTTGGTGTAAAAAGATATTCCGGATCCAATGGGACAAGTTTCGTCAAAATCCGAGGTCGTATGAAAAAATTTCCTTTATAAAACCAGAAATAAACACGCGTTTAATTTTTTCACGATCACTAGATAAATCAAATCAACTTGAAACCTTGATATCCTACAATAACTTTTCGATACGAACCAAACGGCACTAGTTTCGTCGCATTCTGAGTCTGTTTCCCGATAGTCTATTTTTACGCACACCGCAATGCCATTTTGGACATCAATTTAGCCGGTCTTCAGAAATAACAAATTATATAACTATCCTGACTCCAATCGACGATACAAACTCAACGGAATTGGTTTCGTGGACTAATTCGATCGTCTGTTCAAGTTATACCGAAATAACCCTTTATTAAATTAATTACGCGCTGTATAAGCTGAACGGGCGTTTATGTCTACCGTGGTCACATACGACATCGGTTTGCCTCGCAGTTCAACACCGTACAATAATTTAACGATACGGTTCCAATGAAAATGATTTCATCGAAATCTGAGTCCGTTTGCAAAACGGCTATTTTAAAGGTCGATATTTAAATAACGATTTTCACAGCGACTATTTCAAAATTTGATTTGGCCATAACTTGCAAATTATAACACGAAATCTAAATTTTTCTCTTTCATATGAAAATTATCATCAACACAGTTCTAACATTTCTCGTTTCACAGAAATCCGACTTATGTCGGCTCCTGTATTCTCGGTTGAAGTTCAAAACTCGAATTTACGAACTGCACGCCATTTTCAATCTCGATTTATAATTATATAAATATATAACATTAAAATTTCGTTTAAACAACGAATTAAATATTAAATTCCATCAATATTCCAAAAAAATATAAAATTAATTTAAATGTTCAGATTCAAATGGTCGAAAAACACGGGTCGTTACACTAAAGAAACTGGTTTCGTCGAATTTCGAGTTCTTATGCACAAACAGCAAATTTTTAAAGTCAAAATATTATCTGTTTTTCACTTTAAAAATCATGCCCGACCGCATACTAACTCTAAAAATCAAGAAACTTGGAATCTTACCATTATTCGATGCTACGAATTCAATAAAAAAGTCTCGTCGAATCCCGATGTCGTCTCGATAATGTTCCTTTGTAAAATTGCTCAACTTGGCTTCAAAAAAGCGATTGATTTAACCATTATTTAACGATATGAATCCATAAAAAAGGTGGAATCAAATTTCGAGATTGTCTCAATAATGTTTCTTTGTAAACTGAATGTCTGTTTTTAAACAAATGGTTTTGCCTCGCACGACCACATACTGAGTCCGTTTGGCGCGAATTTTGAAACCCCACAATAATTCATCATTATGAATCCAACAAAATTGGTCTCATCTAATTCTGAGCTCATATGCAAAATTTCGCTTTTTAAGGCTATGCGATGATTTTAAAAATCGAATTTTTAATTTTCCAAAAACATGACTTATAAATTAATTTAATAATTTTCTTGAGTTATCTTTAAATCAAATAAAGCATAGAAACTAATTTAAAAATTATTCTATAATTTTCTTTAGCAAAAATAACCAATTTATATTTGCATGTTCCTTAAAATAGCTTAAATCAAAATTTTAAACTGGTTCTGAAAATCAGGGTTGTTACAGCCACAGAGCCAAGGTTACTACTCAACCAATAGCTCTGATACCACTGTAATGTACTGACTTTCCCATACCCTTTGAGTCGACAATCACAATCCATGTTTAACCCAAACTGCACAGAAAAACAGATAGTTAATAGAAAGAAATTAAAGGGTGAGATAAGAAAGAAAGAAATATAAGAATAGAAGAATAAGAAGAAGAACTAACATCACACAAAGTCTAACATCACAGTGGAAAAAATATAATTATAAATAAACTTTATTGATAGCTTGAAAAAAATACTTACAATCATCAGAGTATATCAACACATCTGGACAGTTACAACAATCTGTCCTCATATGCAATACACTTCGGGATAATAACTATATAACATCATACGTCTGAACTCTTCCAACTTGTCTCTTTTCAGCATCCAATGACCTGAACATGTACTCAGTCGAACCCGAGCATTTAAAATACCGAGTCAGTCTGGTGAACCAGAGTGAGAAACCCACTAAGTTTACAAGCAACATCTAACTTGATTTTAAAGTTAACAAATCTTTTCTGAAAGAAAAGGAGAATCGTAAGACTGATTCACCCATAAACATGGACGGTTTTTACCTTACGATAACCCAAAACATCTTGAAATCATATATTATTCTTATATTATAATAGTGTCTAAATACAAGTAAATAGTAATCTAGCGGAACGCTTGCATCTCATGCTCCATACATATAGTATACAATCAAAATCACGGGCGGTTATTGGAGATTGGATTTCGACTATGACAAAGTATGGAACCCCCTGCCGATAATGTATCTGTAGGGGGGAATACACTGGGTTCAACAAGAATGTCTTGCAGCCCGGCCCATACATGACCGACCACTCATTTTGCTTCACTACTCCAAAACAACCAATTTGATACACCACGATTCAGAGATTTGATACGGCTTTAAGCCGTATCAAATTTGGTTATGCTCATAGCCGTACCAAATTAAATTTGGTGATCAACACCACCTCAACCACATTTAGTCTCACCCTACATTTTTAATACTTCAGATCAGTTCATTTGACATGACTATGAACCATATCAAAATTGCATCAAGCTTTCGCTCCAAATTGGGCCACTACGTTTTCATTTCCGCGACCTGTATAAAATTTGTTTTCGCTATGTACTGTCTGTTCTGATTTTCCCTTTCATCCATCAATTCTTCAACTCCAAAAATCATGTATTCCTTCATTTGCTGTTTCTGATCTTGCATAGAGCATCCTACTTACTATTTTTCTAGTTCTCTTTGAAGTTGCAATTAATTGCCCTAAATTTGGTGCAAATGGTAAGCTTTTATACTTTAACCCTAGTTCGTATTTGAGTTTTAAATCGATGTATTATGCCCGATAACCTTTTGTCTTTGCTAGAATTTTACAGTAATTTAACTCTAGTCTGATTGTTATTGTCGAATGCCACAAATTGAATTTTATAGTACTTTGTTTTTTGTTGATTGTTACTATTTTGTCATTTACTTCATGTTATTCATTGTAATTGGTTTGTTATCAGATTGGTCATCCATCCTATTCAACTGCAAATTAGAAGATAATATGTTGTTCGACAAAGGAAGACAAGATCATATAGGCGACTTGCCGTTGAGCCAGTTGCTGGTAATTTTTATTACCATTTTTTATTATTTGAATGTTATACTGCTCAAATTGGCATGTGTAAGGTACACTGTTTTGATGAATTTTTTGTATAGTTTGGTAATGATCATTTGTAAATAGGATGCTGTAATTAAATGGTAACAGTGGATACTGTACCTTCTAGACAATTAAGCACGTTTCTTGTTGTCTTCGATGTAGTCGAACTCATGTAGTCATGTGCCAAAACAATAGGAAGAGCTTTCATATCCTCTTAACTGCTTCGAGTGTCTATAATGAAATTTAAGATTGAAATGAATTGGGGAAGAGCATTGTCCTATATTTACGTTGTCCTATAAATCATTTAAGATATTGATCTAAGCTCAAAATTCCATTTTCCATTTCCGTTCTTCTTGCATTTATATTTTAAAATTATGGTTTCATTTTGGAA
Organism: Allium sativum; assembly: GCA_030737875.1. Taxonomy (NCBI): domain Eukaryota; kingdom Viridiplantae; phylum Streptophyta; class Magnoliopsida; order Asparagales; family Amaryllidaceae; genus Allium; species Allium sativum. The sequence goes on from CM060918.1 coordinate 56,248,269, forward strand.
ATTTTGGATTTTTTGTTTTACTAGTTCCGATACGTTTTCTCTTTACAAATATTGTATATATTTATAATACAAACATAAAACTTGCTCAATTTTGCAAGCATAATTGTAGCAAAGAAAAATAATCAAGATTCACTCGTCTTCTTCTAGCAAAGTGTTTCAGGGAACATGTTCTTTTGGATACTAAAAATCTAACTTTGTTTCCTATTGATTATAACAAACATCTGCAAATTACGGTAGTCCACAACTCGAAAATTGTTGGCATATACAGAATACCTAATTTGATGAGTCATCTACATTCCTAATTTTATGCTCGTTTTTGTATGTGCTACTGATATTCTTATATAATTTCCGCCCATGTCTGGATAATTGCCACCTTAGAATCTGTAAACGTATTACCAAATTGCCAAAATACAAATTTCAACCAAACGACAACAATTTTTGTGCATTGGCTAGGTCATGCTTTCTTAATAAAATCATGTGTTGTTAGTATGTTTAATATGTACATATTAATGTTTAAAAAAATTGTTTTGGGCATTTCATCTTCATTCCAGCTGTGAATTTAAATGAGCCTGTTTAAAAACTTTTCATTGAGATTTGGGGGGGGGGGGGTAATCAGATTCAGTCCTGTTATAAAAATCTTCCTGCATATACTGATGTTTGTATGCTTATTTCATGAGTTGATCTGATAGTTGTCTGTGACCTCTTTTGGTTATTAACATGAGTTAAAGTGGTAAACCATGTATTCACAATCTGTTTAAAATGATTATATCTTTCGCACGTTAAGTTGAATTGCAGCATCAATTAATATTAAGTTGAACATGGTTTGACAAGATGGCATATGCAGTGAATTAAAATATAGTTTATTGATCACACTGTGTTGTAGAGACTATGGACCACGAGTTAAGTGTCTTTATATGTACCAAAGATTTACGCTAACCAAAAGCGTTGTATTTTACAGTTTTTATCCTATTGAAAATCATTGACAAAGAAGGGGATGTTAAAAATGTGCGTTTTAAAGCTTTGAATGAATGAAATGAAAGTGTACTTATCAATCTGTTTGTCAACATCGTTATAAAGTATTGTTACCAAAATAACCGATGTCAAATAAGGTCCAGCTATCTATATCCTTTTGTTACATTAATTAATGTATGATCCTTGTTGCACTGCACCCTCTTCATTATTCACATAATTCCTTATCACCATGTAATAACATGTTTTCATTACTTTGAATTCAAGAAGTTTGATGTCTACATTATGGATACATGATATCTTTTAAGTAATATGGTGAAATGTGAATTCATTTTTAGTATAGCTTAAAATTAGTACGACATAGGTACCTCATAATTTGCAGTGCTTAAGATCATTCATACGTATGTAGCCTAATATTTAGAAATAAAAACAACTTACCTTTACAAACAAGGAGATTCATTATTCGTTTTCCCATGTCATAACTTAATATTTGAAGCAATATGGTTTACAACTGACAGCTGTTAGCTGACTAAAAATGCATGACGAATATAATGTTAAGGACGAACTTGGAAAGTCATATAATAAATTAAAATATCAATTCATATCAATAAATAACATGATTTTTTTTTTCAATTACTACTGCATGATATTTCATCATTTCTTACTATGCACAAAGAATGCCAAATTAAGGAGATCCATATTTGGCCAAATGGTACATGACCGCCATCTCTTCATGAGATACAAATCAAAATCACAAGTTTTCTGTAATGACCCGTATTCTGTACATCATAGGATCGTAGAATATTTATTTCTTTCCCATGTGATGTCGTATGGTTATGTAACTTTGGGAAACATCTATTAGAGTCATTTCCCATGTTCATGATTTTTGTCGATTGCTAAATGACCATTTTGCCCCTAGTTGGTACTGTTTTGGCCATAACTTTTGATTGGAAAGGAATTTTGACCTGAAACCACTTCCATTTGATTCGTTTGATGGTTTACCTTTCCATAGAGTGGTTACATTAGCCAAAGGGATTACCGTTTGGGAGATATGGCTGAAACAAGGTTTGGAGGGTGAAAAACTGCTTAACCGGACCAAATTGGGTGATTAGTGAGTAGGCCCATAACCCATTTCGGGATTACGGTTATGGGAGGGCTGAAATGAGATGGAGAATCATTCCATTTCAGTTTTCTAGCCTCCACTTATCACTAAGGATCCCTAAAAATGGCCTCTAACCTCTAAATCACCTCCAAATCATCTTTTGGTTAAGGATTTGGCTTAGCAACCCCTAATCAAGGAAGATCTTCACCAAATCAACATAGGAGCTGCTGTTGGCATTGAGATTCACGTCAAATCAGAGAATTATTTCAGATCTTAGTTTATTTTGTGGCTAAGGTGAGTGATTTGCATAGTTTTACACTAATTATGGCTAATTAGGGTGATTAGTGCTAATTAGCAAATTTAAGCATGATAAAATTCGGGAAAAATGTTCATAAATTCCTAAATGATGTTTTAGACCTCTGATATGAATTTGCGTTAATTTGGTTAAGTTTTGCTAATCCTATCATTAGTTTCACCTAAACATGCTTAAGGGGAAATATGGGATTTTTGGTATGTTTGATCCATTTCAACCTATGATATTGATGTGAATGATGTTTGTGGTTGATTATGCATGTTGCTATGGCTGTATGAAATGCTTTGTGATTGATTTCAATAGTTAGAATGGTCGAAAACGTCGTCGAATGGCGTAAACACTTGCTGGAACAGTTTCAGAAAAACAGTGCAGGGTTCGGATCGGATCGGATAAGGGGGCTCGGATCGGATATGTTGAACTGAGCAAAGAATCTGATCGGATCGGAACCCAACACTTGGGAAAAGTGGCAAAAAGGAAGGCCACGCTAGCTGAACTGGGATCGGATCGGATAGAGGAAAACGGATCGGATCGAGAAGGACGGATCGGATCGAAGAGAACGGATCAGATCGGAAGCACGAAGACGAATCAGAGCAGGAGCACGGAAGCGGAACGGATAGGAGCATATGAAGGGAGCATGAAGACGGATCGAAAGCGCGAACCAGAAGGACACCCGACCCGACCCGAAAGGAAGCACCCGACCCGACCCGAAGAGAAGCATCTGACTCGAACCCAGAGTAGTACCCGACCCAAACCGCACCAAAAGGAGACCCGACCCGAACGGATGAAGGACACCGACCCGAACCGATAACTTGAGGAGGAACCCGACCCGACCCAGTATTGACCAATAACCCGAGATGCAAAGGTAGTCCAATAGGAGAAGTTAGAGCTCAGGATCCCGGAACCAGTTGGGAACCAAGGAGTTCACTTCATGGTTGGACTTGGCTACGGGACGTGTGCTAAGGAGTTGTCAACGTTCATAACTTCGATTCACCACTAAGAAGAAATGATGGGCTACTTATCAGTGCAGTAGGGTCATTATGACGTGAGGGGCAAAGTGATGGTAGCAAGACTACATTATCAGTGCAGTAGGGTCATATGACCTGAGGGGCAAGGTGATGCGTAGTAAGACTATGAGCCAGTGCAGTGGGGTTCTTGTGACTCCATGGGGCAGAGTGGACATAGTAAGGATTAGTAAGGCTATGAGCTAGTGCAGTGAGGTTCTAGTGACTCCATGGGGCAAAGTGGACATAGCAAAGGATTAGTGGCTACGTTATCAGTGCAGTGAAGCCATTTATGACTTCATGGGGCAAAGTGATCGTAGCAAGGAATGTTGGGTGATCGAAGTGGTGAATATCGTATGCTTTACGCACCGAGTAAGATATGTGAGGATGGATACTATGCTTGACTGTTTTCCATCATTATGACATGCACACCTCCCCCACCTCCGTATCTTTACACCGTTTGATATGGTACCTTAGAGTGTTGTACAGTATGTAGTGCTAACTCTTTGGTTGCAGGTCCAGGTTCAAGTATGTTTTCAGTCTACCTGTTATTGTTCACTTTAGATGCTTATCGCTCATACCAGGCTTTATGTCTGACCCAGAGTTTTATGTCTCCTCTTATTACTCTGGGTGCTCACACGAGCAGACTAGAGACAGGTTAGCTGGTGATGTGCGAGTAGCTGATTCGGAGGCGGGCAGGAGGCTTCCACGTATGATATAGATATATACACATTCTCCCTGTGTCGTTGATGGTCGCTACTTGGGCATTAGTAGTGTACCTCATTTATCTTACTTTTGCTTTGAGACAGTTGGAAAGTTGTAATAAGTTGTGTTCTGAATTTCCGCTGCTATGATGTTTAGTTCTTATTTTCAGCTTATGCACCGTCTCTCCTGTTTTATGTCAAGTATATTGTTATTATATTTTATTCTATGCGCTGTGAGACATTCTACAGGTTCTTTGTATGTTCATCCCCTTCTTTATTTTCCTTCTGGCGACCCGTTCCGTGCTAACTGGACATGTTTGCAGCGCACTATTGGAGTAAATGTCGGTTGGTGCGGGGCGGGCCGTCACACTTGGTATCAGAGCTCTAGGTTGCGTAGTTAACCTAGGGAAAGACACCAGGGAGAGATAATATGTATATGAGAGAGCGTATTTGTGATTACTTTGGTTTTCAAAAGCTATGTATGTATATACTATTAGTAGTATAAAGATGAAGTCGCACTGCACTAGCACCACTATGGGGTCGTTAATCATTTCCCTTTTTCTCAGATTAACGATGAGCCGAGACACGAAGGGTGCTGGTAGAGGGACCAACCAAGGGAATGCCGCTGACATGAGGGCTATGTTTACTAACCTCATGAGAGACATGCTTAGAGAAGTGCAAGGGGCAATTCCCAATCCCGGAGTTGGTGTTGGCCCAGTAGTGCAGGTGCCTAGGGTCGATTTCGCCAAGTTGTGCAAGGATTACACTAATCTTGGTGGGAAGCCGTTCCACGGAACGGAGTCGGCCACAGATGTTCAAGATTGGATGGATAGTTGTGACCGTATCTTTGATGACTTGGGTCTTGAGGATGCGATGAAGAGAAGGCTAGCGTCTCGTCAGCTGCAAGGGCGAGCGATGAATTGGTGGAATGCCATTAGAACATCTACTCCAGAGGATCAAGTTACTTGGGATCAGTTCAAGGCTCGCTTTAGCGAGAAGTTTATCCTAGCTGCCCAGAAGTCAGTGTTGTTTAAGAGGTTCTTGTAACTCAAGCAGAACGGAAGGGCAGTTTCTGATTATATTGCTGAGTTCGACACTTTGTCGAAGTATGGACTGTCTCTCATTGATACTCCTAAGAAGAAGAATGAGAAGTTCATCACTGGTTTGGATGGGTACTTGGGGGAGAGGCTTATTAATCACATCGATGAGACTTTTGAATCGATCGTGGGGAAAGCTTTGAGATCTGAGAGTCTTTCCCCTAAGTCAAAGACTGAGGCTGCATCTGCAGAAGGGCCAAAGCCGCAAGCAGCCGGTGGAGGCAAGAATAACTCTCAGAATAAGAGGAAGCAGGACCAATCTAAGGGTGGCCAGAAAAAGAGAAAGAAGGATGTTGAGTGCTTCAGCTGTGGAAAGAAGGGCCATTATGCTAAGGAATGTCGGGCCAAGCCAGCGGAAAGGAAGTGCTACAACTGTGGTCAAGTGGGACATCAGAAAGATAAGTGTCCGCAACCTCTTAAAGAGAAGCAGATTGTGAAAGCATATGCTATTGATGTTGTTCCTTCTTCGTCGAATGCCCCAACTGCGGCGGAGAAAGGAAAGAATGTTGTTATTCAAGGTATGCTTTCTATTTATGATATACCAGTTCGAGTTTTGTTTGATACTGGGGCTTCCCGTTCCTTCATATCTAGTCACCTGGTAGATAGGTTGGGACTGGAACCCGAGATAGTCGATAGACCATTGGTTGTGACGAACCCGATTGGTGGTTCGACTAGCCTTAGTATGATTTGCAGGAATTTGGTCTTATCGAGTCATGGATGTATGTTTATATGTGATTGTTTTGTTTTGGGCTTTACTGGGTATGGCATTATATTGGGAGTCGATTGGCTCCAAAGATACGGGGTGGTGGTAGACTGTGAGGGCTTTTTGTTGACAGTGAGGGCGGATGATGGGCGGAGGGTAGTGTTTGGTAGCCTACCTAGTGATGGGGTTATGGCTAGTTTTGTAAATTCCCTCAACATCCCGCAGGATGAGTTGTCAGATGTGCCCGTGGTTGGCCAGTATCCGGACGTCTTCGAGGAGGTGACCGGACTTCCACCACACCGAGAGATTGAGTTCCGTATTGATTTAGTGAAAGATGACAGACCTATAGTGTTGCCACTTCGTCGTATGGCACCGAGGGAGCAGCGAGAGCTCGGGGTGCAAGTCAGCAATCTTTTGAAGAAGGGATTTATTAGAAGGAGTGTCTCCGAGTGGGGAGCACCAGTTGTGTTTGCCACTAAGGCAGATGGTTCCCTTCGTTTGTGTGTGGACTATCGCGAGTTGAATAAGGTGACGAGGAAGAATAAGTATCCTCTACCGCAGATAAATGATTTGTTTGATCAGCTGGAAGGAGCTAGAGTGTTCTCCCAGTTGGACCTCGCGACAGGATTTCATCAGCTTCGAGTAGCGGATGAGAGTGTTCCGAAAATGGCATTTAGGACGTCGTCTGGATTTTACGAGTGGTTGGTCATGCCATTTGGGTTGACCAATGCACCAGCCTACTTTGTGGATCTTATGAATCGAGTATTCAGAGATCAGTTGAATAAGTTTGTTCTTGTGTTCGTGGATGATATCCTTGTTTACTCAAGGACAGAGGAGGAACACAAGGGACACTTGAGGATAGTGATGGAGGTGTTGAGGAAACACCAATTGAAAGCGAAATTCTCTAAGTGTCATTTTTGGAGAAGGGAAGTGAGATTCTTGGGTCATGTTGTTTCCGAGAGTGGTATTGCCGTGGACCCTGCGAAGGTGGCTACGGTACAGGATTGGCCTACACCCAAGAATGCTACAGATGTAAGAAGTTTCTTGGGATTAGCTGGATATTATCGTAAGTTTATCCAGGACTTCTCCAAGATAGCAGCACTGTTGACTCAGTTGACTAAGAAGAATCAGTCCTTCGTCTGGGACGGAGTGTGTGAGGATGCCTTCAAGAGTCTAAAGGAGAAGTTAACGTGTGCGCCAGTATTAGTCATTCCTAAAGGGAATGAAGAAATGACGGTATACACAGATGCTTGTGGTACCGGATTGGGTGCAGTATTGATGCAAGGAGGTAGGGTTGTAGCTTATGCTAGTCGACAGCTAAAGCCGCATGAGAAGAAGTATCCTACCCATGATTTGGAATTGGCAGCGATTGTATTTGCGCTGAAGATGTGGAGACACTATCTCTTGGGAGAAAGATTCGAGTTGTTTACCGATCATAAATCGTTAAAGTATCTCTTCTCCCAGAAAGATCTGAATCTTCATCAGTAGAGACGGTTAGAATTCTTGGCTTCGTATGATTTTGATATCGCATATACACCTGGGAAAGGTAATGCGGTAGCCGATGCCTTGAGTAGGAGACATGCCAGCTTAGGGGCAATGTTTCTTGAATGGAAGCAACTGGAGTATATCGCGGGGTTTGATTTCAGACCAAAGTGCGAGTTGGATCCAGTTATGCTAGCTAGTTTGACGATCAGACCCACTTTGATAGAGCGGATTGGTTCCAGCCAGAGGGACGATCCTAATCTATTGGAAATCATCTCCAAGTTAGAGATGGGTATCGGTGAGGAGATGAATGTGTATGGGCTTGATCGAGATGGATGGCTTCGAAAGAATGGAAGACTAGTCGTGCCCAATGTGAATGGTTTGAGAGATGAAGTGTTGAGAGAATGTCATCACTCAAAACTGACTATACATCCCGGTGGCAATAAGATGTATCGAGACATGAGACAGACTTACTACTGGGAAGGGATGAAAAGAGACGTTGGGAAGTTTATATCCAAATGCATGAATTGCTAGCTAGTTAAAGCCGAGCAAAAGAAGCCTAGTGGGTTGTTGCAACCATTAGAAATTCCCGAATGGAAATGGGAGCAAGTCTCGATGGATTTCGTCGATGGTTTACCAAGGACTAGATCGGGATATGATAGCATTTGGGTAATTGTGGATCGATTGACTAAAAGCCCAAGATTTATACCAGTCAAATCGACCAGAACGGCAGCCAAGTTGGCATAATTGTATATGAAATGGGTAGTGAGATTTCACGGAGTACCAAAAACATTGTGAGTGACTGAGACCCGTTGTTCACTAGTGGGTTTTGGAAGAGCTTACAAGAGGCTCTAGGGTCAAGATTACATCTCAGTACCGCATATCATCCTCAGACCGACGGTCAGACGGAGAGGGTGAATCGTATATTGGACGATCTCTTGAGAGCGTGTATATTGGATTTTGGTGGATCATGGGATGACTATTTGCATCTAGTAGAGTTTGCATATAATAATAGCTACCAATCCAGTATCGGTATGGCTCCATATGAAGCTTTGTACGGAAGACCGTGCAACTCACCATCATGTTGGATAGAGACTGGCGAGAAGTTTGTGCTTGGACCAGATGTGGTGAGAGAAACGTCGGATAAGATCAAGATCATTCAGCAAAGAATGAAAGCTGCCCAAGATAGGCAGAAGAGTTATGCCGATAAGAGGAGAAGAGATTTGAAATTCTCCGTTGGTGACTTGGTGTTTGTCAAGATCTCTCCGTTGAAGAGCGTGATACGATTTGGCAGGAGAGGCAAGTTGGCACCAAGATTTGTTGGCCTATTCCCTGTTCTTGAATTAGTCGGGAATTTGGCGTACAGAGTTGGCTTACCAGAGAAAATGGCGGGAGTTCACAATGTATTTCATGTTTCCCAACTAAGGAAGTTCGTTCACGACTCAGATGTGACTATTTCACCTGATCAGTTAGAGGACTTCGAAGTAGAACCCGAGGCGGTTGGGAACCGCAACCCGATTCGTATTGTGGGGTACGATACGAAGCAACTTCGAAGAAAAGCGGTGAAGCTAGTCAAGGTTCAGTGGGGCGAGAACGAGAATGATTGTACTTGGGAGACAGAGGAGAGCATTAGGAAGATGCATCCAGAACTCTTTGCCTGGTAAGATTTACTTTGCGATTTAGTTTTCCGCATGCTAGGATAGACTTGTTTTGCTTGTTTGCATGTTTGATTGTTGTTTTATGATTGATAGGCATGCGGGACCCTTGTGTGTGTTGGGATTAGGGAATTTCGGGGGCGAAATTTCTTAAGGGGGGGAGAGTGTAATGACCCGTATTCTATACATCGTAGGATCGTAGAATATTTATTTCTTTCCCATGTGAAGTCGTATGGTTATGTAACTTTGGGAAACATCTATTAGAGCCATTTCCCATGTTCATGATTTTTGTCGATTGCTAAATGATCATTTTGCCCCTAGTTGGTACTGTTTTGGCCATAATTTTTGATTGGAAAGTAATTTTGACCTGAAACCACTTCCATTTGATTCGTTTGATAGTTTACCTTTCCATAGAGTGGTTACAATAGCCAAACGGACTTACCGTTTGGGAGATATGGCTGAAACAAGGTTTGGAGGGTGAAAAACTGCTTAACTGGACCAAATCGGGTGATTAGTGAGTAGGCCCATAACCCATTTCGGGATTAGGGTTATGGGAGGGCTGAAATGAGACGGAGAATCATTTCATTTCAGTTTTCTAGCCTCCACTTATCACCAAGGATCCCTAAAAATGGCCTCTAACCTCTAAATCACCTCCAAATCATCTTTTGGTTAAGGATTTGGCTTAGCAACCCCTAATCAAGGAAGATCTTCACCAAATCAACATAGGAGCTGCTGTTGGCATTGAGATTCACATCAAATCAGAGAATTATTTCAGATCTTAGTTTATTTTGTGGCTAAGGTGAGTGATTTGCACAGTTTTACACTAATTATGGCTAATTAGGGTGATTAGTGCTAATTAGCAAATTTAAGCATGATAAAATTCGGGAAAAATGTTCATAAATTCCTAAATGATGTTTTAGACCTCTGATATGAATTTGGGTTAATTTGGTTAAGTTTTGCTAATCCTATCATTAGTTTCACCTAAACATGCTTAAGGGGAAATATGAGATTTTGGGTATGTTTGATCCATTTTAACCTATGATATTGATGTGAATGATGTTTGTGGTTGATTATGCATGTTGCTATGGCTGTATGAAATGCTTTGTGATTGATTTCAATAGTTAGAATGGTCGAAAACGTCGTCGAATGGCGTAAACACTTGCTGGAACAGTTTCAGAAAAACAGTGCAGGGTTCGGATCGGATCGGATAAGGGGGCTCGGATCGGATATGTTGAACTGAGCAAAGAATCTGATCGGATCAGAACCCAACACTTGGGAAAAGTGGCAAAAAGGAAGGCCACGCTAGCTGAACTGGGATCAGATCGGATAGAGGAAAATGGATCGGATCGAGAAGGACGGATCGGATCGAAGAGAACGGATCGGATAGGAAGCACGAAGACGAATCAGAGCAAGAGCACGGAAGCGGATCGGATAGGAGCATATGAAGGGAGCATGAAGACGGATCGAAAGCGCGAACCAGAAGGACACCCGACCCGAAAGGAAGCACCCGACCCGACCCGAAGAGAAGCATCTGACTCGAACCCAGAGTAGTACCCGACCCAAACCGCACCAAAAGGAGACCCGACCCGAACGGATGAAGGACACCGACCCGAACCGATAACTTGAGGAGGAACCCGACTCGACCCAGTATTGACCAATAACCCGAGATGCAAAGGTAGTCCAATAGGAGAAGTTAGAGCTCAGGATCCCGGAACCAGTTGGGAACCAAGGAGTTCACTTCATGGTCGGACTTTGCTGCGGGACGTGTGCTAAGGAGTTGTCGATGTTCATAACTTCGATTCACCACTAAGAAGAAATGATGGGCTACTTATCAGTGCAGTAGGGTCATTATGACGTGAGGGGCAAAGTGATGGTAGCAAGACTACATTATCAGTGCAGTAGGGTCATATGACCTGAGGGGCAAGGTGATGCGTAGTAAGACTATGAGCCAGTGCAGTGGGGTTTTTGTGACTCCATGGGGCAGAGTGGACATAGTAAGGATTAGTAAGGCTATGAGCTAGTGCAGTGAGGTTCTAGTGACTCCATGGGGCAAAGTGGACATAGCAAAGGATTAGTGGCTACGTTATCAGTGGAGTGAAGCCATTTATGACTTCATGGGGCAAAGTGATCGTAGCAAGGAATGTTGGGTGATCGAAGTGGTGAATATCGTATGCTTTACGCACCGAGTAAGAGATGTGAGGATGGATACTATGCTTGACTGTTTTCCATCATTATGACATGCACACCTCCCCCACCTCCGTATCTTTACACCGTTTGATATGGTACCTTAGAGTGTTGTACAGTATGTAGTGCTAACTCTTTGGTTGCAGGTCCAGGTTCAAGTATGTTTTCAGTCTACCTGTTATTGTTCACTTTAGATGCTTATCGCTCATACCAGGCTTTATGTCTGACCCAGAGTTTTATGTCTCCTCTTATTACTCTGGGTGCTCACACGAGCAGACTAGAGACAGGTTAGCTGGTGATGTGCGAGTAGCTGATTCGGAGGCGGGCAGGAGGCTTCCACGTATGATATAGATATATACACATTCTCCCTGTGTCGTTGATGGTCGCTACTTGGGCATTAGTAGTGTACCTCATTTATCTTACTTTTGCTTTGAGACAGTTGGAAAGTTGTAATAAGCTGTGTTCTGAATTTCCGCTGCTATGATGTTTAGTTCTTATTTTCAGCTTATGCACTGTATCTCCTGTTTTATGTCAAGTATATTGTTATTATATTTTATTCTATGCGTTGTGAGACATTCTACAGGTTCTTTGTATGTTCATCCCCTTCTTTATTTTCCTTCTGGCGACCCGTTCCGTGCTAACTGGACATGTGTGCAGCGCACTATTGGAGTAAATGTCGGTTGGTGCGGGGTGGGCCATCACATTTTCACATGACCATCATAATTTGTTGAGATGATACAATTGTGTGTGTCGTGGATTGTAATAATCATATACTTAGAGTGAAAGTAATCATATACGGGGTGTTGTAGTTTGCACGGGAGCATAGAGTATGGGGTGTTGTAGTTTGCATTGTGTTTGTATAGATGCATGCGTGTAGTTAATTGTAGAAGTACTAAGGGAGAAAAAAGAGGAGAATAGTAGGGGTTGAACAGATGACTTGGTATAAGTTGTAGATTTAAAAGGACAGAAAATGTTTTGATGTAATAATGGACTTGGTTATAGTAGAGAAAGTGATCACATGGCAATCAAACATTGTAGCAATATAGCAAATGTATTCACATGTTTACAAATGTGACTCTTATAATCATATAAGGTGGCTAATCATATGCAGTAGGAACAACATTTTTTTTTCGATCACGATTTAATTAGCTGGAATGGTATATGTTTGATGTCAATATCTAAAGTGGTCATATTCATAAACTGAAGTATAAATAAGTGAATGGATTAACAGAACTATAATCGTATTTGTTTATACGTTATCAGTTTTGTCGATCATTTTATTATGGGATTTAAAAAATAGGCGACATGTAATCTATGCTTTGCTTCGCACCTCATGTCATTGTTTTGCTTGTTTTAACATGAATTTGATATATTTTGATTTTGTCTACTAATTTTTTACAATTAATGTTTGGTTATCTTTATGGCACATCATAGCTCAATTTTATTATCTTACAGTTTGGTTGCTTTTTACATGCTTTTTACATGCATTTGAAGAAAATGGGTGCTAATTTATTGGACATGCATATGAATTACTTCTAACTGACCTCATCTCTGTCTAAAATTAGTACCATACATGTTAAATATTATGACTATATTTTAGTATATATTGAAGGACTAATTAAAGCAATAGACTATGAAGATGTAAATATACAAAACCATGTCATTTATATGGTAATTCTATGATATAGCCTTATTAAAATTGGGTATTACTAACATTTACTGGTAGGACTAATTAAAGTAATGTAAATAAATGCATTTATTTTTATATGGTAATGGAATATAAACTATTAATACTCTAATTTTATATGGTATATTTTGAAGGACTATTTAAAGTAATGTCCATAAATGCAATTATTTGTAAAACTAAAGTTATAGTTGATTTCCGTAATTGCAACAGGTCTAAAGGCTACAAACATGCAATGCCAATATTACTAACATTTACTGCTAAATTATATCACCCACTGCTAAATTAAATTTTAGATGCTTTTTACATGCATTTGAAGAAAATGGGTGCTAATTTGCTTTCTGTGCATATGAATTACTTCTAACTGACCTCATCTCTGTCTAAAATTAGTACCATACATGTTAAATATTATGACTATATTTTAGTATATATTGAAGGACTAATTAAAGCAATGTCCTTAACTGCATTTATATGTAAAATGAAATTGTATTTGATTTCCGTATTTGCAACAGGTATAAAGGCTGCAAACACGCAATAGCCTATGAAGATGTAAATATACAAAACCAAGTCATTTATATGGTAATTCTATGATATAGAATTTTTAAAATTGGGTATTACTAACATTTACTGGTTGGACTAATTAAAGTAATGTAAATAAATGCATTTATTTTTATATGGTAATGGAATATAAACAATTTCACTCTAATTTTATATGGTATATATATTTTGAAGGACTAATTAAAGTAATGACCGTAAATGCAATTATTTGTAAAACTAAAGTTATAGTTGATTTCCGTAATTGCAACAGGTCTAAAGGCTACAAACATGCAATGCCAGTATTACAAACATTTACTGCTAAATTATATCACCCACTACTATATTAAATTTTAGATTGTGAATATCGACAGTGATTGGCTGTTATATAGAACAACGGTGCATTTGCAGAATTTTATGTTTTCATTTTAGCTATTTATTGCATGCCAGAGATGGTAGGAATGTATAACAGGAAACAAAATTTAATTCATACAGCACATTGTGAATGAGTTCTAAAACGGTGCAGATTTAAAGTGTAAAACAGTAAAAAATGAAATTTGGAAGGGAACACATGGTTCACATTTTGTATGCATGTATGCACATCCATTTCAGCTTTATCATTTCGTGATCCAGTATATACACGACTGACATTCAGTAAATATGAGTATGTATCATAAACTGAGTACAAAAGGTATAAAGCATCATCAAAATCATATGTAACTATCATGTAAAATTGAGCTAACCACATTCTCGACGAAATATTATTTTGCACAGAAAGAAAATGTAGAGAGGAAACACATGAATATGACAGAATTTGATACAGGACATGTATATTAGAACTTATTATCAACACTTAAACATATTTTTAAGTACACGTAAAAAAGTGTAATTATCGATCACTACGTCCTTACTCCAATGTGCTGAGTGTAAGTTAAGCTGCAAATAGGAGTAAATAAGCAGTTGGTTAAAACGAATATAGTACTTATTTTAGTATTTAAAATACAAGATAAGCAATAGATTGTATTACCGTAATTCTTTTTAATGGCCATTCAGTAGTTTGCCGTTTATACATCGCATCCTCTTCATAGGCCAGTATTGCATTATCCCAAATCTGTAATGCGAAATGAACAATGTAACATGAATTGATAATTAAATTAAAGAGCATATGAACACATTTCTCGTATTGGATCATACTTCACTTCCTAGACTTGTTCTCTATCTTGGCCATGTGCTTCTCCGAATTTGCATAGGCTGGTTTGGGGTAAACTTGTTTACCCTTCAAGACATGGGTAGTTGTTATGTACTGATAATCTGAAATTAAAATATGTAAGCATAATCCACCAAAGATAAACACTTACATGAGTATTAAACACAATGACATTAACCCCGTATTCACGTAGCAAACATATAATTTTCGAAACAATATAATCTCCATCCGCCCAAATATTTCCGTGAATGATGAGATTATTAAATATTGTTGTTGCTTGTTGTTGCGCATCGAGTACAGAGCAGATAACCATGTTCGGGCAGAAAAGGTAATGTACCAATGAGAAGATAAATGGTTGGGGTTAAGCAGAAAAATGTTGAGTGGTGTGAGCAGAATGCGTGAATTGGGTGGAGATGAGATTAAAAGAGAAGAGAAGGTCAAGTTGGGAGAAAAGGTGACAGAGGAGGTTATGTAGAATTATAGAGAACGGGTTTGTTGATGGCCCAATTATAGTAAAAAAAAAACTGACTGGTGGAACAAATTGTTGTCAATTTATGTTAATGTTAATGCATTAGTTTATTGCATATGTTATATAAGTTAATGTTCCACCTATTTTTTCTTTAGAAAAATACCATTAATTGCTTACACAAATAAGGAATTACAAAAAATATCAAATTTAACAGATTCACCATAAAATATGCCAATTTCGAAATGTGGTGTGAATATGGAATGAAAGTATATTTTGATAACAAAGTAAAATATTGTTTTTAGGATTTCCAAATATAGGACATGTGCAGAATAGGGGTATGACGAATATTAAATTTGAAGAAAGAACAAAACTGGTATACGAATATTAAATGAAATATTAAAGGCAGTCTTGGAAATAAATTTATGATATACGATTTATTAATGACGTGTATGAATGAAAACTTAACTATTAAGGAGATATTGTATGAAGTCTATATGGAATGCATACTGTAGTAGTAACAGTAATAGGAAAAAAAACGTAATTTACCAAGAAATAAGAAATTGTGTAATTTTACTTAATTCATTGGTAAATGGGAACATTTAATGGAGATGGAAACGTATATGGTAAATGGGAACATTTAATGCAGATGAAAGCATGTGTGTTAAAGTAACATAATCGTAGCAGGTGAAATTTGATGTATATATGGTATAGTAACAGCCAAGGTCCATATGGTACAATTAATTGGATGCATGAATAAGCATAATCGTGGTTGGTCCAGCATGGATGCATAAAATATTAATGTAGGAAGGATTAAAATATTCATTTCCACGATTAACACATGAATATTAACGTAGGAAGGATTAAAGAAAAAAGCTGCATCATGGATGCATAAAATATGAAAATGTAGGAAGAAGCTAACACAGTTCAAAAGCATGAAATTATGGAGGCATTACGGATTTTGATCAAAAATAATACATGAAGAAAAAGCATTAAAAAGTGAATAAAATTGGTAAGTGGAAGACGTGGACCATAGAATACAATTTGGCTGCTGGTATGATAATATTTCACGTCTGCAAGTATGATAAATAATAATTTATTTAGGAAGGACACTGTTAAAATGGCAATAGATTTTTATATTTACACAGTATAAGATAATGGTAATATGTCAATAATAGGAATGATCGGAAATGATAGGATGTGTTTAAATCAACCTATTCAATGCTAATGCAAGAATAATGCCATGTTTATGACATGTTTATGGGATGTGTTTAAATTAGGACGTTTGTTTTTGCGGGATTAAATCTGAACCGCTCTTTGTCTCCTTGTTTGTCTAAGGGTTTGTCCAAGGGGGGGATTTTATTATATATATATATATATATATATATATATATATATATATATATATATATATATGAGATACAAATCAAAATCACAAGTTTTCACATGACCACTGTTTTTCATTGGATTTTTACTTCAGTTGAATATTTGGAAAAATGATACGATATTCAGTTGGAAATTCTTATTTTGCTCACAAACGCGCGCACGTGCGCGCACACACACAAATATATATATATATATATATATATATATATATATATATATATATATATATATATATATATATATATATTGGCCTAATTTAGCATCAAATATAGCAAAATATTGCTAAACGTACAATAGTTATAGAGAATGACATCTTTGCATCGAGATTTTAATTGTTTTGCATATTCATGTCAAAACATAATTGAAATTCTATAACGAAAATACAAATGATACTTGCAATATATTATAACCTGTCAAACAGTGTTCCTGATATGGTTTATGTTTGTGTTACTAACATAGAAAGATTGTATTCAAGGAATTGACATTTAGATGTAAGCGGAAAATATTATAGAATAAATAAGCTAACTTTTATACAATTGATGTTAATTTAAGATGAAAAATGTATATAAATTAGGTGAAAAGGAAGGAAAGAAATTAAAGGGTTATCACCCATGGTCTCCATACTTAAGTCAAAATGTAATCTGAAGCAGAAGTTTATAGATATGCCAACTTCAACTATATATGTAATGCAAAGTTCCAATAAGTAGCTTAAATAACAGGCCAAAACTCATATATACATAAAAATATCCTTTTATATGAAGGGTAAAATAAATGCGAGTACTTACATTTGAGTGTAGTTTTGTTGTAATGATGTCAAATAAAAATTGAAAAATTTCCCTCAATATGTAGCGGTAATAACAAAATCTGAGCCATCTATCATAGTGATATAACCAGTGAAGAAAACGATAATAAAATGGGAATGTAGAATTTATCAAATAGTGAAAATATGTAATAAGGCCATAGTGATATTCATAACAAACATATATACTATTTATTTTCTGTAATTGAAAACAATCTGCAAAGCCTTATATTAGAATCTTGACCTGAAACAACTACCACTACTAAATTGCCTATCTATCATAACACTTCGGCGATGTTAAATATAATATAATAATTAAAAAGAAAAGGAAAGAAAAACCAGATTTGGATTTTACCATCAGATGACAGATCATATTTGAACACGAAGCATTGCTTATTCTATTCTAAATTTAGGTCGCTTTGAGTGTTATCTAGATTTACCAGTCCAGTCTAGGATAATGCACTCAATTGTGAAAATATGAAAACCAAGTCCTTCCCTATTGCAGTTCCCCAACCACATTATCAACTAGAGAAAATAAGATAGAAATTAGTAATGAAGACAAATGCAAGTACGAATTAGAAAAATGGGCAAGTCATACAATTGTAATAATTTTTTGGAACTGCTGTAATTTACCACCCTATCATATATAATGCATGCGTATTCATCAATTGGCGGTAACATATGCCTAAGCAAACAAATGACCTTATTCAGTTATATGAGGTCAATTTATTTTTATTTTATCCCTTTATATTTCTTCATTGGTTTTTTCTATTGAGTAACACGATGACTTATGTGATGAAGCATCATTAAATTGTAAGAGGTTTGTCAAAATTTTGATTTTTTTAAGGAATTATATTTTATCGCTAACACTTAGTTTATTGATATAACAGTTTTTCGTGTACTAACGCATACGCAATGGTATTAGTATACAAAATTTTCTTATCAATAAAACCAGGTAAAGTATCTACAAAATGACAGCGGTAACCATAATAATAACAATTATTTGTAGCAGTGAATGTTAATGGGATTGCACAGGGAAATAGAAACAAACCCAGCTAATGTTTATTGCTTACTAGCCTTGGATTGCGATAGGCCGGTAAGCCAAAGGGATTACTAGATGTTCCAAGTTCAGGTGTCCATACTGGGGGGTTGATAGAGAATAGTCCCCCCCCCCCCCCCCCCCCCACAAACAAAAAAAAACACTGCCGTTTTGAAAATAATAAATTGATGCATAACGAATTTACTATGTAGTATTAAGATGTAGTGAAAAAGTAGAATTTGATAGATTATAGGAAGTGGGATGTGAATGTGTTATGGATGAATGAGTAGCATTAGACGCTGTTGTTACATAGTATAACAATTGATGCTCACAATTTAATTATTACATATGCTTTTTGGGCACAATTACTTTACAGTGCTAAACAAACTGGCATTCCTTTGCTAATAATGGATGGTCTTAATTATCTTCTCCAGGATTCTGATAGAGCTTAGGTGCAACTTAGTCGAACAAAGCAAATTTAAAGTTGATATATAGATGGTAATTTAGACCCACTTTCCAAACCAGCACTGTCCTTTTTGTACGCTTATTATAGTACGTCATGTTTCTTTAGCATGAGTCTTTACTCTTTTCACTGTATGTCCTGTGCTTTCAATAGTTTGTAAATTCGTTTCAGCTTCGCTATCGTTGATGTAAAGTAATACGAGCTAGGGTTACTTTCCTATTATATATATATATATATATATATATATATATATATATATATATATATATATATATATATATATATATATAGCGAAAGTCTATTTAAATACAAAATGTTTACACAAATTTAGACAAGCAATCTTAGCCACAAGATCTCCTTTTTGAATTCCACCTTATACATAAACACAAATGCTACGGTCCAGATTATATATATATTTGTATGTATGTTTTTTCGGTTTTGTGTATATACGTTTGTTCCATGACCTTTATGCTAGTACATTTTCTGTACAGCTATACCTTCTTTATACCTTTGCCCTATGTCGTAGACTCGTATGTGTCAGGCTTAATTCTCCACTATTTAGCTTTTAGAATGTGCTTTTCTGATAACAATTGTTTCTCATTTTTTGAACATGTTTCTGGAATTACTCACACATCAAGTAACACACCCTTTCTTTTCATAACTTCGAACTGACGTTACGGTCAAACTCGGTTAGGTTATTTCCAAAGAAATAAGTACTATCCTGCATGTACTTGTGAATAATCATCTTTTCTTTCATTGAATTATACAACCGCAGTATGATCCACTATGTGCAAATATGTCATCTGCTTTTCATTTCTTTCTTAAATCATATTTTATCATCCCCATGCATTTACAAAAACTACGACCAGAAAAACAATTACCTTTTTTTTTTCAAAACTACTTCCCATTATTTCCTGATGTGCACCCAGTCTTAAATCTAAATATCCGCGTTAACAGGTACAAACTTGCTTGCTTTGATTGCATAAAGTGAG
Source organism: Allium sativum (assembly GCA_030737875.1). Classification (NCBI taxonomy): domain Eukaryota; kingdom Viridiplantae; phylum Streptophyta; class Magnoliopsida; order Asparagales; family Amaryllidaceae; genus Allium; species Allium sativum. The sequence goes on from CM060918.1 coordinate 56,268,049, forward strand.
AAATCCTATGATACTTCAAGTAAATATAATTTGTAAATAAATGTTGATATTTACTCGTAAATCTCATTGATGGATGAATGAGAAAAATTAAACAAGTCATAAGTGAAAACTTCAAACCTAATTTATATCCACACAGTGATTTGTGCAAACCGAATGCATGGTGATTCTATGATGCTCTCCTTTTTTCATCTGAAAATGTAGCGATTACATTTGATATTTCCGTGATTGATCCGTAATTGTTCGGCTTCGATTAAGTTATATGGATTAAATTATTAACCCATACTTCAGCAAGTACGCTGCTGTACTGAAGTTGATTTTGTTGAAAAATAAACTTGGTTTTTAATAGGAAATATTAATTAGTGACATAATTAATTATTGTATTAGGAAAGGGCAAGATAAATGGAAATAAATTATAAACATATTAAAATGAGAAGAATCTAGACTAAAGAATATGTAAAAGAAAAGTCTAGAAAAAGAAGTGTCTGGAGATTGTCTCTTGTATAAATTAAGGATGTATGTATGAAGAAAGAATCAAGAAATAAAAAAGTATTTTTTTCTCTCCTTCCATAAAATATTCTATTTTCTTCTAATTTGTTCCTCTTCCTCCACATAATTTTTCTACAAAGTGGTATCAGAGCGAGGTTAGTGAAAGAGTGATAAATGTCAAACAGTGGAATGTTTCCCCTCCAATATCCTCGTCTTACAAAAGAAAATTATGAAAAATGGTGTATTCGAATGAAAGCTTTACTTGGAGGACAAAGAGTATGGGAGATCGTAGACAAAGGCTACGACGAGCCAGAAAATGAAAATACATTAACTCGAACGGAGAAGGAAGCTTTAGCAAAGACGAAGGAAAAAGATCAACTTGCTCTTAGCCTCATCCATCAATGTTTGGATGATTCAATGATAGATAAAATAGCGGATGCAGCCACTTCAAACGAAGCCTGGGAAATTTTAAAAAAATCTTTCCAAGGAGTTGATAAAGTAAAGAAAGTTAAACTTCAATCACTAAGGAGTGATTTCGAAGCAATGAAGATGAGTGAATCCGAATCGATTTCGGATTACTTTACAAGGGTGAAGGCGAATGTAAATCAATCAAGATGCTATGGAGAAAAAATTGCAGATGTTCGAGTGGTGGAGAAGATTCTTCGTTCTTTGACACCGAAATTCGATTATATTGTGTGTGTCATTAAAGAAACGAAGGACCTCGAAGAAATGACAGTAGAAGAATTGGAAGGTTCCTTACGCGCTCAAGAAGAGAAAATAAAGAGAAGACAAGAAGAACCACAGGAGCAAATTCTTAAAACTAAAGCAACTTTAAAAAATGAAGAAGGAGAAAAGCAGTACTTTAGAGGAAGAGGACGCGGATATGGACGAGGAAGAGGACGCGGAAGGCAAGGACGGGAACAAGAAAGAAGCGATGGTGAAAGTTCAAATAACAAAGAGAGAAATCCTTCATATTTTAGAGGCCATGGAAGAAGTCGAGGACGAGGTCATGGAAATTATCAAAGATCAACTGAAAGAAGGTATGACAAGTCCAAAATTGAATGTTATAAATGCCATAGATTTGGTCATTATTCATGGGAATGTCAAACTGCTAATACTGAAGAAAGAGCCAATCTTGTTAATGATAACCAAGAAGTTGAAGAATCCACCTTGTTGCTAACTGAGAAAAAGGAAGAAAATGAAGTTGAAAGCTCGTGGTATTTGGATAATGGTGCTAGCAATCATATGTGCGGATACAAAGAAAAATTTGTGGAGATCAACGACAAGGTGAAAGGTAATGTTTCCTTTGGAGATTCTTCGAAAATTCACATTGAAGGCAAAGGTACAATTCTCATCTCTACAAAGAATGGTGACCATAAATTGATCTCTGATGTTTATTATGTTCCTAAACTAAGAAGCAATATTCTTAGTCTCGGACAATTTGTTGAGAATGTTTATGAAGTTTTGATGAAAGATAATTATCTTTGGCTTAAAGATAGAAACAATTTCTTGGTTATCAAAGAAGCAAACCATTGTCACGTTGTCAACATGTGAATCTGAATATGTTGCTGCAAGTTCAAGTACATGTCATGCTTTATGGTTAAGAAAGCTGTTGAAAGAACTTCATTTGCCACAAAATGGAGCTACTGAAATATGCATTGATAATAAATCAGCACAAGCACTTGCAAAGAACCCTATATTTCATGATCGAAGCAAACATATCGACACGAGATATCATTTTATTCGGGAATGCATTGCCAACAATGAAGTGGAGCTGAAATATGTGAAAACTCAAGATCAAGTTGCGGATATTTTTACCAAGCCATTGAAGATTGAAGATTTTCGAAGAATGAGAGCTCTGCTTGGAATAATAAAACCAAGTTTAAGGGGGGATGTTGAAAAATAAACTTGGTTTTTAATAGGAAATATTAATTAGTGACATAATTAATTATTGTATTAGGAAAGGGCAAGATAAATGGAAATAAATTATAAACATATTAAAATGAGAAGAATCTAGACTAAAGAATATGTAAAAGAAAAGTCTAGAAAAAGAAGTGTCTGGAGATTGTCTCTTGTATAAATTAAGGATGTATGTATGAAGAAAGAATCAAGAAATAAAAAAGTATTTTTTTCTCTCCTTCCATAAAATATTCTATTTTCTTCTAATTTGTTCCTCTTCCTCCACATAATTTTTCAACAGATTTCAGTGTGACGAAAATGTTAAATACACATTAGACGAGAAAAATTAGTACCTTTGCTTTTTCTATTGTAGAACTGTAATTTTTTTGTGTATTGGATACTGGGTCAATATTATTTCTTGTGTTTCTATCCGAAACAATGTTTTAACATTTCCCTTTTCGGTTGTTGGCAACTCATGGATGACGGTAGTATATTGCTTTCATCGCGAGTGTAAACTTACTCATCAATTTAAATTAAACAATATAGATATGCAACAGGATAACATATACAGCTAATTATGTGTATTGTATAAACTACATCGGCTCCAAAAAGTTCAGAAAGGGGGTTGCCCCAGGTTAAAAAGATATTCGCGAGACTAATGTCAGACTCTGTATGCCCAAAGTTAAAAAGCTTACCATATATACATTAATTCATCATTTATTTTTTAGTTTTCGGTTGCAAATAATTAATGCTTTTTATTTGTTGTGACCGCATGTTATTTAATCCAGGGGATCCTTTGTTGAACTTCATGTCATCATTGTGCTGCTAGCTGATACAAGTAAGTTTGTTTATAGACAACTTTTATCTATTCAAATAGATCCTTCTAATATTATTTCCAAGTATTTTTTGTAGTTCTTACTTTTTAATAATAGACAAGTATTTTTGGTAGTTCTAATATTATCGGTTTGCGAGTTTAGTCGCAAATTGGACTCAATCTGCGACTTCAGTCGCAAATTGAGTCCAGTTTGCGAGTTTAGTCGCAAACGGGACTCAGTCTGCCACTGAAGTCTCAAACTGAAGTCTGTCCTCATATGTTAAAAAGGAGCGTAGTCTATCCTTCTCGTACGTTGATCAATTAAATAATGTGATTTATGAAGTATTTGTATCTAATAGTTTTGAGATTCTGATAGATGTTAAGGAAGAGGTTAGTGATTAGTAGAGAGTGTCTATTGAATCTGTTGCTTGTCTTGATGATATGGGTATACTTTATTCCCCTAGCTCAGTTTCGAATGAAGTTATTTTGGTAGATGATAATATGATATTGACCGTGAAGGGGATTCTGTTGAAGGGCCAGTGTTGTTTGGTGACTTTATGGTCTATGTGCGTCTTCTCTATTGATCATGGTAGTGTATTCCCTATTATTGTGTCTTCCCGGATTGCACCTTTGGGAGGGATGGTTATTAGTAATGTGCAGTGGTTGGTTGATCGTCCAATGATGTTTGCTCCACTTTGGCCATGTAAGGTGGATCCTATAATTTATGATCAGGTGTTGCTGATGTTTGGAGAAAGTTCGGGCAGTCTTGGTGTTATTGTAGATTTGGTGCAGAGGGATTTGATTAGGTTTGGATGTATGATTTTAGTACAGTCAACAATAGCAAATATACTTCAGCTGGTGGCCTTGTTAGGTTGGAGATAGACCTTTTTGGTAATGATCTTAGGACACATGACTTATCTGCTTGTGGTGATAACTAGCATAGAGCTTTGTGTGCAAAGTGGACTACGAATGGTGATGAGACCCATTCAGTTCGTATTACTACTGTCAGAGAAGAGTTTTTGTTGCTGGTGGTATTTTATCCTTACATAAACATGCTGATGGTGGTGATAAGACATTTTATGATTTTACTCACGATAAAGTCGATCTTTTTGGGGGTTCTTGATGTTGATTTTGATTTCTCATCTAGTACGTCCAGTGTGTTAAGGGGATGTAAGAAACCTGTGAGAGCAAAGTGGCCTACAAATAGTGCTATGAGACCTCTACAACTTATGTTGCTTCCTTCAGTGATGAAAAACTCATCTGTTTGGTGTTGATGGTTCATATGATATTACCACTGGTGATGACATGATATCCTGCGACCTTGTAGATGGTGATGTTGGTCCGGTTGGGGGGTCCTTAGCAGTTAGGCTTGTGATGAACATGTTCTCTCTTCTAGTATAATTAAAAAAAGAAAGGAATAAGGGAAAGTCTAATACTTGTAATTCGTCACTCTAGTCTGTTAATCTCTATACGACTGAAGTCGCAAACTGAGTCCAGTTTGCGACTGAGTTGCAAACTAGACTCAGTTCGGAGTCTAGTTTGCAACTGAATCGCAAACTGGACTCAGTTTGTGAATCAATCATAAAATGAGTCCAGTTTGCGAGTTGCAAACTGATTCCTGTTTGCGAGTTGCAAACTGATTCCAGTTTGTGAGTTGCAAACTGATTCCAGTTTGCAACTGATTCAAGTTTGCAAACTGATTCAAGTTTGCAACTGAATTGCAAACTAAGTCCGGTTTGCAACTCAGTTGCAAACTGATTCAAGTGTCTTCTTCTTTTTGTTGTTGAGACGGAACTAAACTGATGTTTGTTATTTTAATTTCTTTCAGGCTTTGGACCAAGCATGAGTTGCATGGGCTTGACAACTGCAGTTTTGTTGCCTTTTTTTAAGCAAGAACTGTGAACATTATGCTTTGTATATATTGTGTTATGTGGTTTGTATTAACTAAAGTTACGGTTTATGTACTAATCAAATTATGCTTTGTGTATCTTCTTTATATACTGTTATATGGGTGCAGCGTATCTTCTTTATTGTACATATATATATATATATATATATATATATATATATATATATATATATATATCAATGGGGTACAGTGTTTCTGTATATTGCATATATGATATACTGATTTTGATACGGTTAAAAGCCGTATCTGATTCGTTGATATCATTGTATAATGAGGCATTAAACACGGTTTTAAGCCATATCAGTATAGCTGTTTGATACGGTTTTAAGCCGTATCAATCTACTAAATTGATACGGCTTAAAACCGCATCGATCTATGAAGTGGACAATGCCAGCATATGAATTTGATATGGCTTTAAGCTGTTTCAAATTATTAATTTCATACGGCTTAAAACCGTATCAAATTAATCAATTGATACAGCTTAAAACCATATCAAATTCATAATTTGATACGATTTTAAGCCGTATCAAAATACCAATTTGATATGGTTTTAAACCATATGAATTTGATGCGGTTTTAAGCTGTATCAAAACAACAAAGACACCATGTTTTGATATGGCTTAAAACCGTATCAAATCCATTTTGATACAGTCATGAGCACTGCCAATTTGGCATTTTGTGGTGTAATGCTTGAGTGCATCGAATGTATATCACCAATGGTTGGGATCAGCAACCGTTTCCCGAAAAAGGGATAGCATCGAAATAGATTAAAGAAGAAAATGGAATTTCTCTAAATAGGTGAATGGGAGCGACCCATATAACCATGCTACCCAACCGATTTTTGTCATTTTCCCAGTTGATGAGGCTTGAGGTTAGAATTTAACTTTAGAACATCTGGCCACCTTTTTCTTTGATGCCACATCATCAGATTCGTCGCATATCACTAATTGACATCCACAAAAATACTCTGAGTGATAGCTATCTACCAACAGAAATACGTTTGAGGAAACCAACGTACGTGCACTACGCCGTAGATGGCCTACGGCAACCCTAGAGAAGTGATGCAGTAGGTGCGAAAAAGTGTTGCTATAGGCAAAAAATGATCTGTGTCAACACTTTTTTGGGGTTGCCTTTTTCCGCGTTGCATTAGAGTCAAAGGAAACACCTCTACGACCCTGTGGTAACATCTGTATAAGTGTTGCCACAGGTACCATTAGAACAAAAAAAAACCTTTCACAACTACCAAAAACAGTTGTAATATGTCTAGTACAGCTGACAATCGTAATAAAGTTGTTCGCTAACGATTTTTCTATTGAATTAGAAAATCGTCACGAATATTAAAATAACTACAAGTGCACGGCGTACTATTGTAATACGTAGTGAGTGCGAGTCGATCCACAGGGAAAGAAGTGATTTCAATTTTATTCAATCGAATTAAACCAAACTTTGAATTGTTCAAATAAAAACTATGAAACTAGAAACTAAGTTGAGAGCTAAATATGAAATTAGAGAGTAATTTAGAGGTAAATCCACTCTCACCTTTATGTAAGTTGTCAAACATACAATGTATGATCTCAACAAGTGATATAAATGTAATATTTATACCACTTATGATTCTCATGAAAATGAAACTAAAGCAAAACTATTCTAAGTATGGTCGATGAACTATTGGCTAGAACTATAGACCATCAAATTTTGTTTATACTTTCATTTCAAAATCAATAATCACTTAGCAAATATTGATGTAACTTGTGTTTATATTGAATAAGCATAGATCATTTGCAAATGCAACATGACCTATCAAACCCATATGATAAACTAACATCAATATTCACTAACATGAAGCACATATTAAAGACCACAAATCATACACATGTTGAACTTACACAAAGTTAGAGAGCATCATTACCCCTAAATCAAGGGATTAGCCACTCATATGTGTTGTAATATCAACACATGTAAGTTTCAACATTAGAAAATAAAGCAAAATGAAAGAAAAACTAAGTAGAACAAGAAGAGAACTAATCTAAGAACATGAAAGTAAATCTAAGCTATGAACATGAATTCAAATCTAAGTTATGAACATGAAAGTAAAGAGCATAGAAATTAAATTACATTAAAGCAAAGAAGTTACATAAAGAAAATGGCTAAGTAGCCATTAAAATAAAAGAGAGCTATGAACTAAACTAAACTACTAAAGGATAAAAGAGAGGATCCAAGAAAAAGATGGATAAATGAACATGAAGGGGGTATATATACAAGATCACAAACCCTAAAACCCTAATCACTCATAATGGGAAATCCCCAAAATGGCCCTTCATGAAGCTTCTAATCCTCTCTTAGCCACTAATGAGTCATGTAGGATGCATGAGGCCTTTTGTCTCATTCAATTAGTCTTTAATAAGAAGCTTTAAGAGAAAGAGGTTAATTTGAGAGGTGGGGTCCTCCATGATCATGTATGAGAATTATTTCCTCTTCATTCCTTTGTATGCATGCATTTGTGCTCCAAATCTTCATGTGTATGCATTATTTGTGCACCAAAATTCCTATTAGAAACAATAACAAAGAACAAGTAAATGCAATCACAAAATAAAACATGCATAAGTGATCAACTTTTCCCAAAATGAGTGATGATTTTGAAAATATTTAAAATATGGTTTGATCGTATAAAACACCCAAAAATGTTCATTTATTTATTTGACAAGAATAAATATGTGAATATAAATGTGCATTTTTACGTGCACATCAAATACCCCTACACTTATCTTTTTATTCGTCCTCGAATAAGGTAAAGAAACTAAGATAAATGCACTTTCGTAGGGAGCACGATTGCATTGAGCGTATGCAACAAGCCGTTAAACCTCTGGGTGTCCCCAGTAGGACGAGTGTTGTCTCGTGAGGGTTTTCAGTGGATACTACCCACAAAATCCAAATGTTAAATGCAAAAAATATTTACAAAATGCAAGATTAGAAGATATGTACAAGATGAATGCAAGATTATTTACAAATGGGTAATTTACTTTTAAATTTTACACGAAGGAGTTAACACAAGGTTTGCACACCAAAGTCAGTTATCGCTACAAACTCCTCTAGCTTGGCCAGTTGTTTTAGTAGAAACATAGTGCAAATATGAAATGAATTATGTAATCGATATCAACAATCGTACATTGGTATCTTTATTTACTTTTGGTTAGCAAGTTAGGTCAAATAAGTGAAGAGTGTGCTTGGATTTCAAGTGCTAACTCTCTCTTTATTACAAAATATTTACATTATTATTATTTACAAATACCTAGGTATACCACCCCTACACTGCACTACGACTTACGTGAGGGTCAGTAATCCTAAGGTGTCCAACTCATAAAATGAGACCAAGATATACCGACGTTGACTTTGTCAACAAGGTGTCGGAAAGAGCTTGGCGGGTTTGCACACCAACGCCGAATGTACCAGCTAGGGACGGAACTGTGTTGGTTGGTACCTGGGCTATAGCCTGGGTGCTCCTCCTCCAAAAAAAAAGCCACTATGAATCATCCAGCCAAATATCCCAATATAATTAGGAACAATACAGCTTGGCAGTCCACGTGTTTTTCTTCCATTTCAAAATAGGAGAACCCATTTCAATCTTTTATATAAAACTGCCAACCCACATATTTAGTACGGCACATAAAACTGCCAACCCCACTTCGTCCTCAATACTAAGGGTCCGTTCTTTTGGTCCAAATGGACCGTTGAGAGAATGGACGCGTCCATTCTCTAACGGTCCTTCTTGGACCGTTGAGCCAACACTCAACGACTCAAAATTAAGCCGTTGGCTCTCGACGCGTCGGACGCGCCCCCCTCTCTTCTTTCCCCACTTCTGCTGCTTCTCCCTTCTTCTCCCTTCTTCTTCTAGCTTCTGCCTCCTTCAGGTATTTTTTTTTTGTTTTTTTTTCTTTCTGATTTACGTTTTTTTATGTTCATTTTTTCCTTTTTCCAGTCAAATGGCACACTCTTCTGCTTCTGCTTTTGGGTCTTCCAACGCCCCAAATGCTTTATGACCAGTGGACCGCACTGAGGCTTTCATAGATATTTGCCTCAACAATATTGATCTTCGACAGGCCCGGTCCAAGTAAAATTAGGGCCCTGGGCAGTATACAGTAGCTGGATAACTGAAGATCCGCTACTTGCTGGATGAAAGGCGGATTAGCAAAACAAGTCCTCTCCAGGACTCGAACATGAGACCTCCCGCTTGCCAGGCGGAAGCATTACCACCTTACCCATTCCCATTTTGTTGGAAACTGACGTTAACACAGTGTATTGTATTATAAATCTTGCTGAATTGGGCCCTTAACCAGGACTGGGCCCTGGGCGGTCGCCCAGACAGCCCGGGCCCAGGGCCGGCCCTGATCTTCGAAGAACCAACAGATTCCTCAGTGCTGTGCAAACTGAGTTCAATGAGATGTTTGAGGACGAGTTGACGCATACCCAAATAAAAAACAAATGGGATAATCTGAAGAGGGTCTGGACTTCTTGGAATGCACTTTTACAGATACCTGGCGGTTTTTTGGATGCTGCGCAGGACCGCATGGATGGATCAGACGACTTGTGGCATGGGCCTGCACGCTTATACCAGAAGTTTAGGATACAGCCACCTCTGAAGTTTCGTGAGCAGGAACAGCTTTTTAGGGGCTGCATTGGCGCAGGAACTTGTAGTTACGAGATCCCCCTGCTCCACAGGCCGCCTCAGCTAGTCCACCGCCGGTTCAGTCTGCACGGAGGCAGTCGACGCGCGCCACATCTAGTAGGGCAGTTCCTCCCGAACCCGCCTTCTTACAGGCAGAGCGTTTCGCCGTGGCCGTGGAGAAATGCTATGCCCTTCTCTCGCCCATCACTGATGCCAACCAGTGGGAGATTATTGAGATTTTTCGTCTCGATAGGTCTATTTTGGAGGTGGTTGAGACCTTGTCTCATATGGAGTTTCTGGGGTACATGAGTTATCATCTTTCTAGATTCCGCAGACGTTAGTAGTTTGTTGTATGTTTTCATTTTATTATTATGTAGTGAGCTGGTGTGAAATATTATTATGTAATGAACTAGTATGAAATATTATCATGTACTGAACTGTTATGTATGGTTAAATGTGTTATTTTGCATTAATAATATTGTAAAGTTTTAATCATTTAATAATTATATTAAAATATAAAAATAAAATACTCCGCTTAAATGCTCCGCTTAAATGCTCCGCTCAAATTCTCCGCTTAACGCGTCAAACACATTCACCGCTAACTACAATTCTCCGTTACCATTCTCCGCTCAAAATCTCCGCTTTCGCTTTCAAAGAACATACCCTAAATTGCGGTTTTCTAACTGCTAATGATTGCTTTGATATGCTTTTTTTCAGTTCTTCTATATGAATACATACTGCAACTCATTTCATCTGTCTGTAAGCTAGTACATGCATTTACTCTTATCAGAATTGATGCTGAATAGTGTTATAACCAAGATGCTTTTTTTTTCTTTCATCTCTTCTTCTTAGCCCCGGGGAAAATAAAATCCTAGCTCCGCCCTTGGTACCAGCAATGTTGGATACCCTTGGATTATTATTATTAGATATATATTCTTTTTTTCCTCTTTTTTTTAAGAGAGAGGGTTTAGCGAGAATATCTTAGCACAACTTCACTTAAACGATCTTAAGTGTTAACGTAAGTAATCTAAATCAACCATTCATCTAATCGGATTACAATTTAGAAAACACTTCATAATCATCACCTATGAATTTCCCTATATACTGGTTACACTAAATTTGCTCATAATTCAAACTTTTCTTTCGTTATCCGTTAAGAGAAGTAAAATTCCAAATATTTTAATCGTACGACCAAAACCGTATATCTACTTCATCGTGCCCATTTAAAAGTAAATTAAAATGCATTTCTTTCTTGATTTTTTTTTGGATGAAAAAAGAAAAAAGAAAAGAAAAGTGAAATCTATGCAAAAACCAAAATAAATATGAAACTCCCCCCCCACACTTGATTTTGACTGTGTCCCCACAGTCAACCCAAGTGGAAGGAGAAAAGAAAAGAAAATATGCGCTATATTTACAAGAGAAAAGAAAAAAATATTTACAGTATATCAGAAAATATACTGACAAAAAGTAAATGAAACGGTCTTCTAAAGACCGATTCATTTGTCTCTTCAAGTATGAGAGACACAGCTTAAGCTCGAAAAACCAAATCGTAAAAAACTCTGAAGTTAGATGTAGATTTGGAAAAACAAATGTTGTTTTATTAAAAATCAAACGAGTTGGTTTGTTTTCGATGGTTCTTAGGGTAGATTGAATAAGTGATTGAATTTCATGTTTAATTTCACCAATTTTAATTTCAAAATTATCATTGGAAATTTGTTCAAGAATATTGATTTCAAAATCCAAATGGTGATTCAAATCTACCTCATTAAAATTCAACTCATTATCGAAAAGCCCAAAAAAATCGTTTTCATTTAGTTCATCTTCCTTTGAATTATTAACAACTTCATTACTTATATCATTTTCAAAGTCCAAAGTTGTTATTTTCAAGTTTTCAGAAAAAGGAAGATCGAATTCTAAATTTTGTTCCACTCTCTCAAAAGAATTGAAATCCAACTCAATTACCGTATTATTAACAACCTTGTTAAGATCGTCATTTTCTATTTCGAAAGTTGTTATTTCAAAATCATCAATTGTGGGCAAAGGTGGAATATCGTTCAAATCGCCACATGTTGAAACTTGATTTTGTTGGTCACGTCGTTTGAAGTATGTTTCAAATACCAAATCCGTGTGATTATCAAAAATTTCGTTCATTTGGTCGACAAAATCAAACTTATAATTATTAACTTGAGTAGTTTGAAATTGTTGAGAACAAAAATCGTTAATTTCACCATCATTGAAATTATTCTCTTTGCCAAAATCATTTATAAAGTGATTCACATTTCCATTTTGAATTTGAAATTCACTTTGAAGTTCGAAATTGTATTGGTAAGGGTTATGATCAAAATCATTTAAATTTGAATTTGGAGTTGAATTTTGATTATTTTGAAAACTTTGACTTGAATTGTTGCACAAATATGAATTACACCATTCATTTATTCTTTGATTTTGTTGTGTGCTCATTTCAAGTAAAGATTCAATTTGTATTTCAAGATTTGAAGGTTGATCGTTAGTTTGAAAGTTATGTGGTGGAAAATCAAAGTTATTTGTATGATAGTTGTTATTAAAATATCCACATGAATTTGGTGTAAAATTATATGGATTATATTGATTTTCACAACTATCATAAAATCCGTGGAAATAAGGAAATTCTGACATTTTCAAAAGAAAAGGTTTTTTTTTGAAAGAGAAAAGGAAATATTCACAAAAGAAAATTGTTTTTTTAAGATTTTGGATTTTTTTTTGGTTTTTGTTATATATATGCATGAACCTAATGCAACTATATGAATGCAATTTACGTATTTACGGTTTTTCTAAAATTATATAATGACAGTTAGATTAATTTCAACAAAAGATTTCTCAGCCAGTTAACGGACAGGAGTTATCGGTGCACCAGGGATCACCCTAGCAATGCAACCGAAGGTTTAAGTACCTTCAGAGGAACAACCGCTATAATATTTACGAATCACCGTAATATTTATAAACTATTATTACTCTGCCGTAGTCTAGACACCGAGAAATAGTTCGTTAAAAAGAAACCCGTTTGTCATTATATAATAATGTCCTTAAAATAAAAATTAAAACCAAACTAAATGAATGCAAAATAGAAATTAAACATGAATAACGATGCAACTACAAATGAATTTTATTTTGTTTTTGAATTTTTTTGATGCAAATGCAAGCAAACAACAATGCAATTAAATAAAAACAAAGGAGAAGGGAACAATACCAGAGGGTCCGATTTATTAGCATTTTTTTTTATTTAGTGGCAATTTTTTAAGCAAGCGCGGAGCAAAGCAAGTTGAGCAATTCCTTTTTGATTGATTTCCTGCAACTTGAAAATGAGAAATCAAAACGATTTTTTTTTCTCAAGACAAATGAGTGCAACTCAAAACAAGAAATTAAAACACAAAAGGAAATGAAAACCCATTGGCATCCAAGCCAAAACCCACACGGCCCACAAATTCTTAAAAACAAGCCTGCTAAGCCTCACGACTCACACGCAACTCAAATGGAAAGGAACCAGGCCGAAGTAATTTCGAGAACACACCAGTTTAATACAAAGTCAAATGATTATTGTCTGCAAAAAATAAAATTCAAGAAAACAAAATTTTCCCAAAATTTAAATTGAAATCCAATGTGATTTAGAAAATTGAAATCACGAACAGCTAGGATTTGGGTGGTTTTCTGGTTCGAGGTGAGTGATTGGGGACGAGCTCCGTTTGATTTCGAGGGTGGAGCGAGGCGATTTTGGGTTTTGTGATTGCGGAATTCGGTTGCAGTTAAAGGCGTTGAACTGATTTGAGAGGGATTCAGAATTCGTGATTTGAGGAGTGAAGAGGTGGTATGCGAAATAAACAGAATGTGTATGGAGTGAAGATTGTTATGGAGCAGTGAAGGAATGAGTGGTGAGTGGTTAGGGAAGGTGGCTGTTTGTTTGTAGAAGAAGAGAGATGAATGGTATTGTTTGTGGTGTGATGGTAGCGGAACTGTCAGGATGTTTGAAATAAGTGATGAAGTGATGGGAAGCGGGTGCAAGAATGAGTTTGTTAACAGAACAGTGGTGTGGTTTTTGTTTGAGGAGGGGAAAGCTGTTGGGATTTGCTGCTGTTGGTGTCGGCAGGTGATGCAGTGTGGTCGAAGGTGTTGAACTGTTGTCGAGGACTGGTTAGTAAAAGTTTGGTTTTATGGGAAGATGAGTTGAGGAAGATGGTGTGAGGCTCAGTGGGTATGTATGTTGTATGGCAGTGGACTGGTGAGGGAGATGGTTGAATTGTTGTTTAAGTGGTGTAGGCAAAATGGAGGGGGTTGGTGATAGACAGTAAGGTGAGAGATGAGGGAGAGTGATAACAGACTGCAAAAACAAAACAAAACAAAAAAATGTAAACAGATTGGGAAAACAGAAGGAAAAAAAATGTAGTGCAATGCACAGTTTTGTGGTTGAAGTTGTAATGCAGAAAGCGGATTCTTTTATGCAAGGATGCAGTGATTTTTTTTCTTTTCTTTTTGTATGAAATGCTGAAAAATTTGCAATTTTATTTTTTTCAGAAAAGAATGACTTCAACTACAAAAATGAAGACAGTGAAAATGGAACATGAACAATGCAAAAAACTGAAACATGCACACAATATTCAAACAAAATGAACTAGCAATGAAAATCTATGTAAACAACAAACTGTGAAATGAAATGCAGACCACTAATATTTTTTTTTTTCAGACAGAGGATGGTTAAAAGGACTAAACACAGAACAAGAAAGTGGGATAGGCTGTGAAAGTGAACGAAAGAATGCAATGCGAACAAAGACATACAAAAAAGAAAAAAAATGAATGCACAGAGAATGCACTATGAACAGAGAATGTAGAATGACAGAAAACAGAAATGCAAAATGAACTTGGATTGAAAATGCTTGTGCTTTTTTTTTTTATTGAAACAAAACAAATTAATAACACTAGAAACAACTAACTAGACACAATAATGCAAACAGGAACACACTAACAATCTTTTTTTCTTTTTCTTTTTTTTTAATGAAACAAAGAAAAATAAAAACAAAACACAAACATATCTAAACAAAACTATACCAAAGAAACAAAGCAAGGCGCACACACTTTTTTTTTTAAGGCTATACAAAATGAAAACAAAGCACACAAACAAAAATATGCTCAAGTGAACAAAACAAGGAACACAAACTCTTTTTTTTTTAAGAACAACAAACACAAGAATGAGACAACAAACAAACAATGCAAAATCAAAACAAGACACAAAACAAAAAAAAAACGTGAACAAACAAATGCAACACACACACAAATCTTTTTTTTTTTTTTTAAGAGAACAACAAACTAAATAGAAAAATAATTCGAAGAATAAAACTAAAATTAAAATCTCTCCCCGGCAACGGCGCCAAAAACTTGTTCGCTAACGATTTTTCTATTGAATTAGAAAATCGTCACGAATATTAAAATAACCGCAAGTGCACGGCGTACTATTGTAATACGTAGTGAGTGCGAGTCGATCCACAGGGAAAGAAGTGATTACAATTTTATTCAATCGAATTAAACCAAACTTTGAATTATTCCAATAAAAACTATGAAACTAGAAACTAAGTTGAGAGCTAAATATGAAATTAGAGAGTAATTTATAGGTAAATCCACTCTCACCTTTATGTAAGTTGTCAAACATACAATGTATGATCTCAACAAGTGATATAAATGTAATATTTATACCACTTATGATTCTCATGAAAATGAAACTAAAGCAAAACTATTCTAAGTATGGTCTATGAACTATTGGCTAGAACTATAGACCATCAAATTTTGTTCATACTTTCATTTCAAAATCAATAATCACTTAGCAAATATTGATGTAACTTGTGTTTATATTGAATAAGCATAGATCATTTGCAAATGCAACATGACCTATCAAACCCATATGATAAACTTACATCAATATTCACTAACATGAAGCACATATTAAAGACCACAAATCATACACATGTTGAACTTACACAAAGTTAGAGAGCATCATTACCCCTAAATCAAGGGATTAGCCACTCATATGTGTTGTAATATCAACACATGTAAGTTTCAACATTAGAAAATAAAGCAAAATGAAAGAAAAACTAAGTAGAAAAGAAGAGAACTAATCTAAGAACATGAAAGTAAATCTAAGCTATGAACATGAATGTAAATCTAAGTTATGAACATGAAAGTAATGAGCATAGAAATTAAATTACATTAAAGAAAAGAAGTTACATAAAGAAAATGGCTAAGTAGCCATTAAAATAAAAGAGAGCTATGAACTAAACTAAACTACTAAAGGATAAAAGAGAGGATCCAAGAAAAAGATGGATAAATGAACATGAAGGGGGTATATATACAAGATCACAAACCCTAAAACCCTAATCACTCATAATGGGAAATCCCCAAAATGGCCCTTCATGAAGCTTCTAATCCTCTCTTAGCCACTAATGAGTCATGTAGGATGCATGAGGCCTTTTGTCTCATTCAATTAGTCTTTAATAAGAAGCTTTAAGAGAAAGAGGTTAATTTGAGAGGTGGGGTCCTCCATGATCATGTATGAGAATTATTTCCTCTTCATTCCTTTGTATGCATGCATTTGTGCTCCAAATCTTCATGTGTATGCATTATTTGTGCACCAAAATTCCTATTAGAGACAATAACAAAGAACAAGTAAATGCAATCACAAAATAAAACATGCATAAGTGATCAATTTTTCCCAAAATGAGTGATAGTTTTGAAAATATTTAAAATATGGTTTGATCGTATAAAACACCCAAAAATGTTCATTTATTTATTTAACAAGAATAAATATGTGAATTTAAATGTGCATTTTTACGTGCACATCAAAAGTCAACTTTTTTTGCAACTGTTTCTAGCAGTTGTTAAAATTTGATTTACAACCGCTAAAAATAATTACACCTCAACTGCTATTAATCAAAGATTTCATAATATTATACTAATTATTATTATAATACAGTGTTTTATTCAAATAAATATTTTATTTCAACATTTCAAATGGTACAAAATTTTTGACTCCACTATTGTACATTCACTCGTATATTACACAATCATTCATATTTACATACATTCCTCGTTACATTATCACTCGATTCACTCATATAATGACTCACACATACAACCATAAACAAGAAAAATACACAAAAATGTTGTATATCAACTACCTCACGAGCACGTTTTCCTCTTCCATAATGTTGTGTATCAATGCTGCCATGTTTGCCTCCTTTTAGTTTTGCTCCCAAGTTAGATGCTTAATATACCAACATAGCATTGTACAAAGGCTTCAAATTTAATTAAGTGAAACAGCAAAGGATTCAAACTTAATTAACTGAATAGCTAAGGCTTCTATCTACCAAAGCTAAGTGAAAATTTTAATAAAGCAATAACACTAACTATCAACAAGACCAAAAGAATGATACTTCAATCAATTGGGTGGTTGGCTGAACAATAGCATTGGACATCTTGTACTAAGAGCAACCAAACAAGCGAAAGCCACAATAGTATAAATATAAAAGAAAGCAGTTGTGTCTTACTTTTGTTTGTTTAGTCGATTAGTTCTAATTTGCAAAGGAAGGAAGGAGCATCATGTAATTATAAAATATTAAAAGGACAGTGAACATTTTTATAGGGCAACATACCCTAGTAAACCTGAGCTTGGGACGTCACCGATTAAGATCCATTACTAGAGTTCCGCTAATTGATACTAGTACCCTCTACGGCTCATATGTAACAATTCTTGTGATATCCATCTATGGTGGAGCAAAGTAAACTTACATCATCACTTCCGATCTTCTGCACCAGGGGAAGTTATATGCTGCTTTTGCACAAAAAAATGTGTAAACAAATGCAGAATATCATCCATCAAGCTCAAGATAATGTAAAAAAGAATATTTAATATAGCTCAGGACAGATTATTTGAGAAAGCGTTGTCAATTTAATTGAGCACCGTTTGCTGTTAACATGATATAATTACAGACTACATTAATTATCAGAAATTACAGGCTAAATTAATCATTCAAGACATAAATATATTTGTTATACCACTATTATTGTTATACAATGCTAAATTGGCATTACAGTTGCAGTTATCTCAAGTATGTTTGTAAATTCTTCTACTTTTTGAATTGCTTCTATTTAGAATTTTTTTTTTAACTAACACCGACTACACTTGTCTTAACATATTACCAAATGTGTCTAGCATCTCATCTTCACAACAATATTAACATCTATTATTTTGTCAATCAGGTCAGAAAGTATGTCATTGAGACACAAGAATAAGGTCTATACTAAAGTGTAGAAGCATGGAGAAGGAAAGCCTGTAGGAGGAAACAAAATCATACTCTTACTAAAGTGTAGAAACATGGTTAAGCTGCTTTGAAGTAAACCATACTCTTACTAAAGATGATAACATGAAGACAACACGTTTGTCACCAGGGAGGGGCAATTTATATAAACTATACGTAACACTGTTGGTCAAAATTTTCTACATTAGACATGCAAATAAGAGGTAGATGGTTCATATTGCTGATCCTACAATTGAAGCACGTCTCATACTTCAACATATCTATTTTAATTTTCTAAAAGGAAATGCTGCAACTTCGCTGTGAAGTCCAAAATGCAATTCTCCTCACAAGCCTACCTATGAAAGGGTATGGTTAATTAAATACCTTGGCTTTTGCTGGGGATGCATCATTTTGATTCGGATTTGCCACTGCATTCGAGCACTATTTGAACTAATCAATGCATCATTGTCTGTAAGGAGAATATTAGCACTGAAGCAAAGAAGAATGGTATTTGCATACTTCTCACCCTCATAAAAAATATTATATAAGAACAACTATTATATAACGGTGAAACATTAGTGAATTACTTGAAAGTATGATGATGATTGTACACAGCTGCAAGAACCGCAATTGAAGTAGAAACTTGATGATAACATATTATATAAGAGCAAATTGTTATATAATGATGAAACATTAGTGAATAACTTGAAAGTATGATGATGATGATGATTATGATTGTAAGGACAAGGACCTGAAAAGTAAAAGTAGTAGGCAGGAAGCGAGCAGTAATGGTTTTGGAAAGAAATCGAGCTGTAGACATGCTAGTAAGAATGCCAAATGATGTTGCTCTTCTACCTTCTTCCACTTTGTATTATGACTTTTAATTTAAATTAAACAAAGTTATTAGTATTGGTTTCTTTTGAAGCATTGATAATATGTAGAATTGTTATCAAGAGAATTAGAACCACGACCATTATTTCAAGAGAATTATCTCCACAACAAACTGCACTGACTATTGAAACAATGGTCATGGTTCTAATATCTTTGCTAGGAAAGTATGATCTGTTAATGCCTAATTCAATCCCAAACCATAATCACCTAACTCGGCACATCACTGTTAACGCCTAATTCCATTCTCTAACTTCTTTATTCTGTGATAACTTAGAACCCAAAAAAACGTGTATTAGAAAGTGCCATTATGCCCACTATATAATTAACTCCATACATTTTAGCTAAACAATAGCTGAAGCTAAAATCTTCAAGCAAAAATTATGAACTCACACATCCATACTTAGTAAACAGATCATGTTGCAAAATACCAGGAAAGTATCAAATTTCATTTAGAAAACAACACAAATGAGAAAAGGAACAAAGAAGAGATCAACTAATAGGCCCTACTAAAGCAAATCATACAACATCAAGGCATGCTATCTAAATCAGTGCGCAATGTGAAATTATCCTCATTAACCTACTTTTGAAATTATCCTCACCACGCAGGGAGTTCTAGGCCGCGACAAGCAAAAACCTTAATTTTTGGCTTCAGAAAATATGTGGAGATTAGAAGTCGTCGAATGGGGAGAACGCGGATTGAGGAGAAAGTGGATTGAGGAGAAAGCGGAAGAACTGAAGTCACGGAGCAATTTTTGATTCTCCAAAGAAAATTTGAAAGTTTGGATATTAAAATTGGCAATTTGGGGGAAAATGAAAATGAAAAGCAAGCGCGAGTATCAAAATATTAGCGGGAAAAATGAAAATGAAAAGGAAGCGCGAGTATGAAAATGTGGGAGAACCGAGGAAGAGTAGCAAATAGGGATCGACGGTTCAGATTTTATTTTAACAAATGGTGTGGATTGCTGAGGTGTAATTTTTTTTGTAAATTTTTTTAATTAGAATATACTTGTAGCTAACGCAGCATAATTTATATCTATGCTAACACATTTAACGGTGCATTGCAATAGATAAAAATTAGCATAGGTAAGGCAACATTTTAGCTGGCAACACCTTGGGTTTTCGTTGTAGTAGGCCATATATGGCGTAGTGGTGACTCCTTGGAAAATACTCTGTCAGATATTTGTCTTTACAAGTCATCCAGGAACAGGATAAACCGAAGGTGCTTTCCTACTACATCCAATACAGGGATCACCCCATGGATCTGTAGCGAGTAGTCCTTGCAATCCGAAGATTCCAATCACGACAGAATCACTACCGAAATATCTCTGAGAGCTAACCAAAGAAATTCAACAAGTAGTTCTTCCTCTCTTGAAGATCCACAGTCTTTAATTGCTCCATCTTTAATCAGCATCTTCACGTGTTTGTTGGTCGGAATGGTTTTTGAATATAATTTGATCCCGGTCTTTCCGTACCAACAATCGTATTGGCTAGATTTTGATAGCCACTGATTTAACTATCAAAATAAACAACCATCATTTATAGAAAAATAAAGTGGATTCATTGGTTCAGTATATGGTGTCACTTGGCTTTTTTAGTTAAACATTTGTTAAATAAATTCTAAATTCTTCCAACATTTAGAATACCTCCCTTTCGCTCCTTATTTCTGAATCAATTTATTCAACATATAATTCTTTGAAATATAATATATAATATCCTCATGAAACTATTATTTTAATCTCCTTAATCACCATCGTTTCTAAACTAATATCATCCTTGGGTAATCATGAAGTCGTTCAAGTTGGGGTATTTTATTTACCTCTCAGACCTTGAGTCGGCAACATTCTTATCTTCGAAAAAGATAGAAGTTTATTAACGAAATCACATTCCAGTAAACATCCCAACACTTCTATTTACTATAGAATCCCATTTCTAACCACTTTGTTTCAATTAACTCCATTTCATATCTAAAACATTTATCTCTAGATCTTACTATTAGATTTTCACTTTTAAAATCAAATTCAATCCACTTAAACTCCTATTCAATTTCAACTCATATTAAATCTTGTTTGAAACTTTCCTTTTTAGGGAATCCCTTTCAGGGAATAAATCAAAAATCTAACTCATATAAATATGAGTTAAACTTATGAAAATTCTTTTTAATTATAAAAGGTCTTACTCAACTAATTACCTTTATCACCATTTCCATTTCAACCTGGTTCCTTTCAAACATTATTCACTTTAAAATATGATATTATTGTTTTGATAGAAATCTAGGCTCGATTCAAAACAACTTAGTTCCATTTGAAAATACTATTATTGATTGACATAGAAATGTGTTTATTTTATGCTCTTATATCTTATCTTTTGTATATAAATAAATATTACTTGGGTATTGTTTTGCTATTTTTACAGATAGTCCAACCCAGCCCGCATGCAACCAGAAATGTAGAGAAATAGAGTTCAATTTGCTGTGTATTTGCATTTTGAAGAATTGTAGATGAAGATATCACATCTAGTTGCTGTTGGACAAGAAAAGGAGTGATAAAAAGGCTTTGCACCTCACAAATCAATGAAGAAATATCAAGGAAGCAAGAGGAAAAAGAGAAAAGGCCCAAATTTGCTTTATTTATCTAAGGCCCATTTATGTTTCTCATTGTAAACTAATTAGTGGTGTAATGACCAGGCCCATTTACCATTAGGGTTAGGGTTTGGCTATCTACCCTATATATACCCTTGTAATAACCTTGTAGCCACCATCTCATCTCTTATTCCATTGTTCTAATAAAAGTTCTTCTTTCTCTTTTATTTTCTGCATTTTTTTGTTTTCTTAGCAACTAGTGTTGTCTATACGATTAGATTCAGTAGAACACTATTTGTATTTTGCACTTATTTGCATTAGTGATTTACCGTCTGATTAGATTCAGCGGAAATCCTAATTTTAATTCTTGTTTGTTATTTCAATTTCTGCAATTTCAATTTCTGCTTTTATTATTTTCTTAGGTCAAATTGGATTTGATTAGATTCAAATCTAATTCATAGTTTTATTTCTTTTCCATTGAAATTGTGTTCTGATCGTCGGTTCAGTTAGATCTGTTCTGAATCAAATCACAGTTTTAATTTTGTTTTGTTTTATTCTCAAAATCAACCTCCAAAGTTCGTCTAACACGCCCACGAAACATATAAATAATAAAATTTAACTTTCCTCCCTGTGTTCGACCTGTATGCTACACACCTGTATGCTTGCAGAATTTATTACAAATGTCGCGCTTTTCTAATTCATAGACTAGCGTCGATCAAGTTTTTGGCGCCGTTGCCGGGGAGGCAACATTTAAATTTTATTATTTATTTAATTTCCGATTCGTGTTAGTTTTTATTTTTATTTTGTTTTTTTTGTTTTCTTTTATATATAGAAAAAAAAATCCCAAATAGTTGATTTGGTAATCTTCTATACAAGAGAAAAAAAAATAAGCTGCCAATTTTCTTCAATTTCTTTCCCATTACAATTCTTCCCTCTTTTCAATAATTTAAAGAAAAAAAAACTTGCTTTTTTTTTCTCAAATTTCCTTCCTTTTTTCTGGTTTCCTTTCCAACTTGTACATCCTTCTGCATAGTATTTTTTTAAAAAAAAAATAAAAAATAATAATAATACATCAATTTCCTTTCCAAATTTTTCCTTCTATTCACTGCCTTCTGTCGCAATTTTCATAAGTCCCTTTTGCCATCTTCTCTTCTGTCCATCTTCATCAACAAAGCCACCGACTAGAAAGAAAAAAAACTTATTGTGATCACCACATAAACCTTTTAGCCCACCAGCGTTCACAGTTCACCCCATCTCACCTGCCTTCATACCCATCAACCCCTTTCTGCACTTCATCCAACCGAATCCACCCTCCAGCACTTCAGTTCCTCACACTTCAGTTCTTCACACTTCAGTTCTTCAAACAAGCCACCCCCGCAAAGCGTCTGTCTCACGCATCACTCCACACTTCAGTTCTTCAAACAACAACCCAAATTCGCGTCCAAAATAACCACACTGGAACCCAATCAAAGACAAAAAAAAAACCCCAATTTACTCGAATTGAAGAATTAACAAACGGACTGCTAGTTCAAGTCCTCACGTCACCCTGTAATTCAGTTCGACAGCGAACCCAAAAAAAAAAACCCAGTTAGCACGAAGCAAAGGCGTACCCCTCCCTCAACTACAATTCACCAAACCACCTGCAGACCCAAAAATCCGAAGAACTCCTTCGCTGATCCGACGCCTCAAACCGAAATCCATCAACCCTCATCAATTCGAACCACATCTTCAAAACACATAATTCCCTCAGTGGAACCCTATATCGCAACCCCAACTGCAGGTTAATCCGCAAGAAACCCGAATTGTTCGAAGCCGAGACGACCAAAAAAAGGGGGATCTCAGCTGAATTCGATTTCTTTGCTGGATCTGTTTCCCTAAAAATCAAATTTTGTTTCAGCATAGGCGATTCGCTTTCTGTTCAGGAAGGGGCGTGAGTTGTTTTTTTAAAGTGGATTGGTATTGGAGACGAAAATCCTTCTATTTATCCTTTCGTGAATTGTTTTCGGAAATCCTGCTTAACAAGTGCATCTGGGCTTGTGCTCTATTTTATTGAACTGACCATGTTGGGCTTGACAAGTATTTGGGTCGGTTTCATTTAGTGTAATTATAGAGGCCATTTATTTCAGTCTCGACGCTTGGTTTTGCTAATCTGCTTCCAAATTTGATTTGAGAGGCCTGCTTTCCTTTGTTCTGAATTCAGTTTAATTTATCCCTTTTCTTTGTTTATTTTATTTAGTCAAGTTTAGTTTTTCTTTTCTCCTTTTCTTTCTCTTTTTTTAAAAAAAAAATCAATTTAAAAAGGAAGAAAAAGAATTAAAGATCAAAGTCAAGGAACAAATTCAAGAATACAGATTCAAGCAAACCAGAGATCAGTCAAACGGTTGCAAACAGTTGAAGTTGACTTGTTGGAGCGGTTGCACACCGAGTGGGGTGTGGACGCGCTAGCGCTTCCCAAATTCACTGGACGGACTGCCGATCAAGGTAAGAAATTTTTTTAAAACACTACAGGTGCTCTGCTGCAAAGAAAAAAAATATATAGACAATTGTTGTAAAAAAATTCTGCAGGGGCAGCGGCTTTGAATGTACAATTTTTAATTTTTGCAATTATTTTGTGTGATTTCTGCATTTCCGTATTCATTCTGTTAAGGGCAATACCCCAATTCACATAAGATGAGGGATTTCATCACCCTTTCCTTGGCCCACAAATTGCATTTCATCGTAGAATCTGACTAATAATAACGGTTAGACGTTGGACTTAAGGGAGTCACGGGCTCATCTAGGGCTTAATTATATTGTGATAGTTGATTTATTTGGAACGAATTATTTCTTGGTGTCTAGACTACGACAGAGAAATAACCGTTTATAAATATTACGGTGATTCGTAAATATTATATCGGTTGTTACTCTGAAGGTACTTAAACCTTCGGCTGCATTGCTAGGGTGATTCCTGGTGCACCGATAACTCCTGTCCGTTAACTGGCTAAGAAACCTTTTGATCTAAGTAATCAAACGCATCACTTTATAATTTTGGGTTAGGAGCCAATAAGGACAGAAAACTTCATTGTAGCTAATTTCTGTGCTTGCATTTAACAACAATGAGTGAAAAAAGTGTTAGCCAACAAAATTCTCCTAGGGGTTCTCGAATCAACCAAAAGTTTCCAACCGAATTGGATCAAAATCGAGTGAATCAAAACTTTCCAAACTTTGGGGATCAAAACCAAATAAATCAAAATTTTCAAAACCTCAATATCCAAATGGATAGACCCTTGTCTCTTCGTGATCGATGTTATCCGACTAGGACCGTTCAACCATCTGTCATTGTGTTCCCACCAACTGAAGGAAACAATTTTGAGCTAAAACATTCTTTTATCCAAGGGGTACCAAAATTTACTGGGTCTGAAAATGCTTATGAATTTCTGAGTGAATTTGAATTGTATGCCTCCACAACAAAAATGCAACAACTATCTAACGAATCGATCAAGCTAAGGCTAATTCCATTTGCACTACTTGAAAGCGCTAAAAGATGGCTAAATTCTCTTCCACGACATTCCATAAGAAGTTGGGATGAATTTGTCACTGCATTCTTGAAAAAGTTTTTCCCTTTCCATAAAACTCTAAAAATTCGAACTGAGATAAACCAATTTTGTCAAAATGAGGGGGAAACTTTTTCAAAATACTTTGAGAGATTCAACCAGCTATTATATAGTTGCCCTCATCATGGAATTCTAAAAGATCACTTATGTCAAATTGCATATGAAGGGCTAAACTATCAGACTAGAACTCAACTAGAATCAATGTGTGGAGGAGACTTTATGTCTAAAACAGCCGATGAAGCTTGGCGGTTCTTAGAAGATTATTCTGAAAAGGACATGCAATGGGAATCGATTCGTGTTCCCATTCGTACTTCTACTAGAGGAGTGCATGTCGTGGACCCAAGTCAAATTCCCTTAGAAAATCAAACTCCTCAAACCGGAGAAGGGTTACCCCACTATTACTCTCAAGACCAAGCCAATGCCATAGCTCAAAATAATCCGTACTCATCCACGTACAACCCTGGTTGGAGGAACCACCCAAACTTTTCTTGGTCAAACCCCAATAATTCGGCTAACCCATCTCACGTGCAACCCTTTATTCCCAATCCGAATTACCAAGGTCCACCCCCCCATTCTCAAACCTCTCAAGCTACACCTCAATCCAAACAACCTTATAGGCACCCCAATTTTCAATCATCAAACCAATCATCTTAGTCTTCTCAACCATCACAAGATATTGGGCGTCTAGAAAAACAGATGAACTCTTACGAAGCTAAAATAAACTCGCAAGACGCTAAAATGGACCAAATGTTTAATATGATGAAGGAATTTATGAAAACTCATGAGAAGGGAAAATTGCCTAGTCAACCTGAGGTAAATCCAAAATATAACTCTCGTGCTGTAAATTCTTGTGAGGACGAAAACCATAATCCAGTCAACGCTATTACAACCCTTCGATCTGGAAAGAGGATTGATAATAACGTGGACAACCATGACGAACCTTCTAACTCAACCCCAATCCCTAATCTTGCTGATCACCCATTGGCTTCGAATGCCAATTCTTCTAAACCTCAAGTTCCCTTTAATGTTGGCAATCCCAACAGTTCTTCTCCCGGTGTCGGCAAACCCGACCCACCTTCGAAAAATAATGTTGGCAATACCAACATTCCATCTTCTACAACCTTACCACCTTCTCTTCCCTTGGATAGACCTTCTTCTTCGAATGATGAAACTTATCATAGAGTCGAAAAACCAGTTGCTCCTTTTCCCCATAGACTCAATAATAAGAAGAAAGCAGCAAATTTCGATAAAATTCTGGAAATTTTCAAACAAGTCCATGTGAACATTCCTCTTTTAGACACCATTGAACAAATTCCTCAATATGCAAAATGTCTTAAGGAATTGTGCAAACAAAAACGTGCGACCAATGTCCCGAAAACCGCTTTTCTAACTGCAAATACAAGCTCTGTTCTTTCGAATCTTGCCCCAGTCAAGTATAAAGACCCTGGCTGGCCTACGATTGATTGTAAAATAGGAAACACTCACATCGCTCGTGCCCTACTCGACCTTGGTGCCAGTGTCAACCTTCTCCCTTATACTGTCTATCGTCAACTTGGACTAGGGGAGATTAAACCAACAAACATCACACTTCAACTAGCCGATCGATCTGTCAAAAAGCCATTGGGAATTATCGAAGACGTCTTGATACAGATCGAACAATTTTACTTCCCTATCGATTTTATAGTTCTAGAAACAGAGCCTGTCTCAAATCCCAACGTTCAAATACCATTGATCTTAGGACGCCCTTTCTTAGCAACCTCTAATGCTGTCATTAATTGTAGAAATGGTCAGCTTCGACTTTCCTTCGGGCACCTAACCATTGAGCTAAACATCTTTAATCTCAACAAGCAACCTAGGGATTTTGAGATCGATGAAATTGACATGATTCAAACCACAGTTGATGAAACCTCTAGTGACACTTCTGAAGCCTTGAAAATGTGTCTTGACCATTTCGACTCCGATTTCGACGAACTCGAATACATTTCTGAACTAAACAAAATTCTTGACTCCGACACTTCGTCACCTGAATCTAACCAAGGAATGTTAACCAATGTTGATACACAAGAACTTCCTAAGTTAGACCTCAAACCTTTGCCACCAGACCTTAAGTATGCCTACCTAGATTCTTCAAAAACTTTTCCCGTAATCTTGGCTTCCGATCTTATCAAGGACCAAGAAGAAAAACTTTTGGATATCTTGCGGGAAAATAAGGACGCCTTGGGGTGGGAAATTAGCGATATAAAAGGAATTAGCCCATCAATTGTGGAACATCGCATACATTTAGTTGATGAGGCTAAACCCACCCGTGAGGCTCAAAGGCGATTAAACCCAAACATGAGAGAAGTGGTCAAGGAGGAGATAATCAAATGTCTAGACAATAACATCATCTATCCCATCTCTGATAGTACTTGGGTGAGTCCGGTACAAGTTGTACCAAAGAAGTCGGGAGTCACAGTGATCAAAAACGACAGTAATGAACTCGTCCCAACAAAAATCAAAACCAAATGGCGTGTGTGCATCGACTATCGCAAACTTAACTCAGCCACACGAAAAGACCATTTTCCCTTGCCTTTTATTGACCAAATGCTCGAACGCTTAGTGGGACATGAATACTACTGTTTTCTCGATGGATACTCTGGCTATAACCAAATTCCTGTTGCTTTAGAAGATCAACATAAGACCACCTTTACTTGTCACTTTGGAACCTTTGCTTATCGTCGCATGCCTTTTGGTCTTTGTAATGCCCCAGCGACTTTCCAAAGGTGTATGATGAGTATTTTCTCTGATATGGTGAAGAATTCTCGGAAATATTCATGGACGATTTTTCAATATATGGATCATCTTTTTCCCAATGTCTCACTCATTTAGAACTCGTCCTTAAGCGTTGTAAGGAGAAATCACTCGTGCTTAATTGGGAAAAATGCCACTTTATGGTAAAAAGGGGGATAGTTCTAGGTCATGTCGTCTCCAAAGATGGCCTAGAAGTCGATAAATCAAAAATCGATTTGATTGCTAATTTACCTCCTCCTAAGTCTGTCAAAGATGTTCGTTCATTTCTTGGCCATGCAGGATTCTATAGAAGATTCATTAAGGATTTCTCAAAAATTTCAAAACCTCTCTCGAATTTACTTGCCAAAGACGTAAAGTTTGAATTTTCCAATGATTGCAAAACATCTTTTGAAACTCTTAAATCACTCTTAACCACAACTCCCATCATTCAACCTCCTGATTGGACTCAACCCTTTGAACTTATGTGCGACGCTTCTGATTTTGCTATTGGAGCCATCTTGGGTCAGCGTATCGATAAACTCCCTCGAGTCATTTACTACGCTAGCAAAACCTTAAACGAGGCCCAATTGAATTACTCAACTACTGAAAAGGAATTTTTGGCAGTTGTCTTCGCTCTTGAGAAATTCAGGCCATATCTCATAGGATCCAAAGTCATAGTTTACACTGACCATGCTGCCCTACGATATCTGCTTTCTAAAAAGGATGCCAAGGCCCGCTTGATTCGTTGGATCCTTCTTCTCCAAGAATTCGATATAGAAATACGAGATAAAAAGGGTTCTGAAAATGTCATAGCTGATCATCTCTCTCGAATTGTGCACGAAAATGATAACGAAACCCAAATCAATGACTATTTTCCTGACGAACAACTCCTTTCGATCTCTAACACCCCTTGGTACGCTGACATTGTGAATTATCTTGTCACACAACAAACACCCGCTGAATGGTCAAAACAAGATAAACAAAAATTTCTCTCGAAAGTTCGAAACTTCTATTGGGACGACCCATATCTTTTCAAATACTGTCCAGACCAAATCATTCGAAGGTGTGTGCCCGATCATGAACACCAAAGTATTCTCTCCTTCTCACATGACCATGCTTGTGGCGGTCATTTTGGAGCAAGAAAAACTGCTGCAAAAGTTTTGCAAAGCGGTTTTTATTGGCCCACACTCTTCCGTGATGCTTTCGAATTTTGCTCTAAATGTGAGCGATGTCAAAGAACGGGTCGAATCTCTAAGCGAAACATGATGCCTCTCAACCCCATTTTAGTGATTGAGTTATTCGATGTTTGGGGCATCGACTTCATGGGACCATTCCCCAATTCATTTGGGAATCTTTACATCTTACTTGCGGTAGATTGTGTCTCAAAATGGGTTGAAGCCATTCCGACCAAAACCAACGACAACAAGATTGTAGTCAAATTCCTCAAAGAAAATATCTTTTCACGCTTTGGCACACCTCGAGCTATTATTAGCGATAATGTCACTCACTTCTGTAATCGTGCTTTTGAGTCCTTGCTCAAGAAATACTCAATCACACACAAGCTGTCGACCCCCTACCATCCACAAACGATTGGGCAAGTAGAAGTTTCCAATAGACAAATCAAACAAATTCTTGAGAAAACCGTGAATTCCAATAGAAAAGATTGGTCTGTAAAACTGATTGATGCACTTTGGGCTTTTCGCACTGCTTATAAAACCAATCTAGGGATGTCACCATATCGATTAGTCTTTGGAAAGCCCTGTCACTTACCTCTTGAATTAGAGCATCGTGCTCTTTGGGCCATAAAATTTTTGAACTTTGACTTAGAAAAAGCCGGCTCACACAGGAAGTTACAAATTTCTGAATTAGAGGAATTGAGAAATGAGGCGTATGAAAATGCGAAAATCTACAAACAAAGAACCAAAGCCCAACACGACAAAAACATACTTCGTAAGGAATTCAACGTAGGTCAAAAAGTTCTTTTATACGACTCTAGACTTCACTTGTTTCAAGGAAAACTCAGATCTCGATGGACTGGACCTTATGTCGTGAAAACAGTATACCCTCATGGAGCGGTTGAAATTGAAAATCCTAGGGATGGAACAGTCTTCAAAGTAAACGGTCAACGACTGAAACCATTTTTGGAATTCGAGCAATATGACGAAGATGACTCTATCGATCTGCATGATCATCCACCATGAAATCAGGTGGTACACGTTCTTTTTCTTTTATTTTTTATTTTTCATTTTTTTATTTTTGTTTTTCTGCTTTAGACAGTTGGGACACTGTCTCAATCAAGTGTGGGGGGGGGGGAGTCTGCATTTCATCCATTTTCATTTTTCTTTGTTTTTATTTCTTTTTATTTTCAGCCATTTAAGTAGGATCATCATACATTTTAGATTGTAGTAACATACCATAAATTTTTTTTTTGGAAGATACGACTCATTTTCAATTGATATAGCAAAATAAGTTTACAATTTTTAGCCAGTTGATAGTATTTTTCTCTCTCAACTTAGATCGAATAGGAAATATAATGAAAAGTTTAATTTTGAGGGATAATAGTGTAACCGGTACATAGGGAGATTCTTAGGTGATGGCCATGAAATCTATTCTACATTGTAGACTTTGTTTAAATAAGTGGAGGACTTAAAATACTTATATTGGCTTTTCAAATCTTTAAAACTAAGTTGTGTTGAGTTGAATTCGCGTAACTCTCTTTTGTGCTTATATTTTCGATAATAATAATAGTATTCCAAGGGTATCCAACATTGCTTGTATATCGAGCGTTGGTGTGCAAACCCGCCAAGCTCTATCCGACACGTTGTTGACAAAGTCAGCGTTGGAATATCTTGTTTTCATTTTATGAGATTGGACACCTAAGGATTACCGACACGTTGTTGACAAAGTCAAAGTCGGCCTGCACAATCCGCCAAGCTCTTTACCTACTCTCCGTTAGTCCGCGAGGCAGTGCATGGGTGGTAAACCTTGGTCTTTTTAGGTGTATGTACTTAATCATAAATCTTAAAATTTTATAGAATAAAGAATAAGCGATGATACCCAAATACTTCTTGACCTTATTGATTTGACTAGCTATACATGAGAAAATTAGAATACCACTTTGCAAACTGTGCCAAGCAAACTAAGAATTTATTTCATGGCTGCACTATATTATCGACCGAACTAACTGGCCAAACTGGAATTTAACATTTGAAAACTTGATTTATATTGAAAATTTGTGACAAGTCGAGGTATCTAAAATAAAATCAACTGATTAGAAATTGTTAACTTAATTTGTTGTACCACTTTCCTGAAATAAGTCGTGTTTTCATTTTTAATTTTTATTTGCATATGTCCACTGCATTCATGTAGTTTCATTAGAATCATAGCATACAGCATTTGGATTTTGTGGGTAGTATCCGCTGAAAACCCTCACGAGACACCACTCGTCCTACTAGGGACACCTAGAGGTTTAACGGCTTGTTGCATACGCTCAATGCAATCGTGTTTCCTACGAAAGTGTGACCTATCTAGTTTAGTTTTTCATTTTTTGTTTTACTCGAGGGCGAGTAAAAGATAAGTGTGGGGGTATTTGATTGACATAGAAATGTGTTTATTTTATGCTCTTATATCTTATCTTTTGTATATAAATAAATATTACTTGGGTATTGTTTTGTTATTTTTACAGATAGTCCAACCCAGCCCGCATGCAACCAGAAATGTAGAGAAATAGAGTTCAATTTGCTGTGTATTTGCATTTTGAAGAATTGTAGATGAAGATATCACATCTAGTTGCTGTTGGACAAGAAAAGGAGTGATAAAAAGGCTTTGCACCTCACAAATCAATGAAGAAATATCAAGGAAGCAAGAGGAAAAAGAGAAAAGCCCCAAATTTGCTTTATTTATCTAAGGCCCATTTATGTTTCTCATTGTAAACTAATTAGTTGTGTAATGACCAGGCCCATTTACCATTAGGGTTAGGGTTTGGCTATCTACCCTATATATACCCTTGTAATAACCTTGTAGCCACCATCTCATCTCTTATTCCATTGTTCTAATAAAAGTTCTTCTTTCTCTTTTATTTTCTGCATTTTTTTGTTTTCTTAGCAACTAGTGTTGTCTATACGATTAGATTCGGTAGAACACTATTTGTATTTTGCACTTATTTGCATTAGTGATTTACCGTCTGATTAGATTCAGCGGAAATCCTAATTTTAATTCTTGTTTGTTATTTCAATTTCTGCAATTTCAATTTCTGCTCTTATTATTTTCTTAGGTCAAATTGGATTTGATTAGATTCAAATCTAATTCATAGTTTTATTTCTTTTCCATTGAAATTGTGTTCTGATCGTCGGTTCAGTTAGATCTGTTCTGAATCAAATCACAGTTTTAATTTTGTTTTGTTTTATTCTCAAAATCAACCTCCAAAGTTCGTCTAACACGCCCACGAAACATATAAATAATAAAATTTAACTTTCCTCCCTGTGTTCGACCTGTATGCTACACACCTGTATGCTTGCAGAATTTATTACAAATGTCGCGCTTTTCTAATTCATAGACTAGCGTCGATCAATTATATATTCAAATCTTGTTTATCGAGTCACTTTATGAATTCATATTCATACTACACTTTAAAAGATCTCGTTTACAGGTCAACTCCCCGTTAATTATCTAACATCCTTTATATCTAATAGCCAACTATAAATAAAATAATTAATCTTTCTTAAAAGGTTATTTAAAATGATATTTAACTTCAATAATAATTAAGAATCCAATAATAGTTTTTATTAATCAATTTTCGTTCAAGTAGTCGACTTGGTCACCTCCACAAGGTTACTTTGTTAACCATTTTCATCTAGTTATTTCTTTTAAATTAATAAATAAAATTAATTTAAATAAATTCATTTGATTTAATTAACAATCTATTTAAATAATCATATTTAATTGTTTGTTGAAAAAATATTAATTCAACT
This sequence comes from Allium sativum, assembly GCA_030737875.1. Taxonomy (NCBI): domain Eukaryota; kingdom Viridiplantae; phylum Streptophyta; class Magnoliopsida; order Asparagales; family Amaryllidaceae; genus Allium; species Allium sativum. The sequence goes on from CM060918.1 coordinate 56,300,936, forward strand.
CTCACTCATTTTGTTAATTGCTATTCACTTGCTTATAAAACTCATTAACCTACAAATCTCGCTTTATATACTCGTTTTATAATTACAAGATAAAAATAATCTATATAAAATACATTTCAAAATCTGTCTTTATTCATAAAAGAAATTGTATAACTTCCTTTTTATTAATTTATCTAACGGTAAAACAATCTCTATAAATCATTTCGTTTACAGGTCATTTGTCGATAATTACTCAACCAATATTACCTATTGGTTAATATCAAACAGGTGTTGAATTTGGTTTCAACAATCAATAGTTAATCAAATTGATTAATAGTTCATATAAATAAACAACATATTTGAGGAATCCGGTTGGATTCCTCCAACCTGTCCTTCCCTGCATCAAAATGGATTACCCCAATTTCAATACAACAATATATTTGTTCATCAGATAAATAGAAATAAGCAGTTCAACTAATAACAGTCAACAAAAAATTTATAACAGTTAATTATTTGTTTAATACATTTATATTATTATAAACATAACCAACAAGGTAAGTTACCTTATTCGCAATTTGATCGTTAAAACAATGATTTAATTCGATTAAATTAAACAAACGTTTAATTTAATCCATGAATATTATATAATATTCAACATACAAACAAATAGTAATCCAATCATCAACCATTAACAAACATTGCACACACAATAAAAATCCAGCTTATATAAATATAAACCGGATAAACTGAGTGAGTTAAACTCATTTTGATTTCATTGGTCGTTGAAACTGTTTGTTTCACAAGCTTTCAGCTGCATTCGACTCCTTGTTAGAATGAAGCCCGAGTTGGTTAAGTAAACGACCTTTAGTTCTGTCTTCAATGTCGAGGATGAAATCCTTTTAAATGGAGGAGAATGCAATGACCCAAAATTTATTAAGAAATATATACTAGATTTTAAATATTTAAAACGATTTATTTGTTGAATTAACGACTTATAGTTTATTTAATACAAAATTTGAATGTATAAATCTAATATTTAATTAAAACGAACTCGTAACGCCGCGGTAGTTCGAAATGTTTAGTTTTGAACTTTAAATGAATGTACATAACTCGTTAGAAGTCGAATTTCTGTAAAACAAGAAGCGTTAGAATCTATTTAATTATATCTTTTTAATGAAAGTGAAAAATTGAGATTTTGTGTTAGAAATTCTAAGTTATTTCCAAATGAAAATTTTAAAAAGTCGCTATGAAATCATTTATAAATTATAACGATTTATCAAATAAAATTAAAGGATTTGTTATGAAATTGAATATCAATTTAACTTGGATTTTGAAAATATTGAGTTCTAAACCTAAGTATGTTTATTTTGGAACTCTATGATATTTTATTTGGATATATATGATAATACTAATTTATTATTGTTAAATTGAACTGTTTTTGAATTTATTTATATTTTATTGGTTTTATGTAAGCCTTCGAAATAGCCATTTTTCAAGTGATATCCGTTTTCGATGAAACTAATTTTATCAGATCCGGAACGTCAAATTATTGCTGAGTTTCAAATTTCATATCAATTGGAATTCGTATGTAAGCAAAAGAATTTTAAACGCGTGTTGAAATTCAGTTAAAATTTAATAAAAGCTAGGAATAAGGTCATTTTTCAAATGGTCTCCAAATTTGACGAAACCAGGCTCGTTAAAACCGTATTTGTGTAATTAAGGTTTAAAACTTTATAATTTTTCATATGGCAACAGAATCATGTGAAACCAGAGCTTCATAATGATGCCAATTTGGAGGAATTTAAAGCTAGTTGCGGTTTTAGTTAAATTAAACACTCAGTTTAATTTAATTAAAACAATTGTTTTATATAACGATTTCAAACCGACCAGTGTGAGAACTCTCTCACTCAACTGTTTTGTTATGTTATTGTAATCATATTTAAATATGTATTAATTGTCTGTGATTGCAATGTTTGTTTTATGATTGATGAATGATGTCTACAGTTTTACTGTTATTATTATTAAATTGTAAATATAAGCATTGACGATAAATACGCTTATATTATAATGATTGGATGATAATTGCTATGGTTGTTAAGGATTTGTGATATCCATATAAACTGAATTATATGGTAATTGCTTGAATCTCATTCTAGTTCGGAATTTAATTTGAATATTTTATCAATGAAATATTAAGTGAAAATGGAAATTTGTGTTTTAAATTCAAATTGGTTTAGAAAGACAGTTTCATAATAGTTAGAATTTGAGTTGAATTAATTTTCGATTTATAAAAGCATATTTTCAGATTTATTTTGAAATAAATAATAATTTCAAAATGTATTTTCAAGTTAGGTATAAAAGCCACGTTTTTAACTTGAATGGATTCTTCCATTGATCTTAATTATTTTTATAATAAGATGTCGAGAAAATTTGGATTTTAAAATATTATATTTCGAAAAATATTATTATTTTAATATTATAATAATGTGGATATTTTGATTTAAAATTGAATCAAAAGTTGAAATCGTTTTTAAAAGTTTATAAACGTTTTATAAAATATGTTTAAATGGAATCGACTAATTTTATTATTAATAATAAAATGGTTTGAATAGGATGAGTTGCGCAGCAATCATTCACGAATTTCGACTATTAACTTCAAATTGACGTACCGGGAGATCCGACCATCGGATCTTCCTGAAATGAAAAACGTTTGGTTTAAAACGAAAATAACTTTCCAATGATATGTAGAACTTTAAAATCCAACAATTAGACTGTGAGATAAATTCAAATCAAATTTGAATAAAAACAACGCTAGTGCTATAAATGACCTAGAATTGGGTTTTAATAAATCAAGCTATTTTTAAATTATAAAAATTAGGGAAAATTATATTAAATCATAATAAATTATTCAAAAATGGTTTGGACTGAATATATTCATTTTTTAATAGTATAAAGATATTTTGTGAAAATTAGTTATTTAACGAAGGTGACTGAAATAGTTTGAATTTTATAGATACTTAACCGAGTTATGTTATTCCAATGTATGAGTCTTGGATTTGAATGGAAATAATCTTCGGATATTTCAATATTGGATTCCTTAATTATGCGAATACTGGTTCTGAGGAATTTGGAAGATAGAGATACCGTTATTCCCTATACGGTATCTGTTGATTTCTGGATTTGATGTTGAATATAAGTCGATACGATTTCTATTCAAAGCCTTATATTTGATGTCAAATTGGATTTTGAGTTTGTCATGAATGATATCTTCAATAACACTGTTTTAAACCCAGTTGGAAATGAAGTTTATGGAAAAAAAACTTTTAATTAAGATTTAATGGAATTTTCCAAAGTTAAGTTTCCAATTAATGAAATAAATTGGAATTGAATGAAAATCGATTTAGTGATAATCGAAATGAATCCTTATGGAGGAAGACCTTTACTATTTAAGGAACTTAAATGGCTTTGCATTATTCCGCTTGTAGTATTAATATGATACGAAAGTTTATATCGATTATGAACTGATATGATTTCCATGAACATTGCATTTCTAATGGAAGTTTGATTTTGGGTTTATCATGAACGATGTTTTAAATAACAGTTTTTTCTTTAACCCAGTCAAAGAAAAGATGATTTCTCAAGTTTGAGTTGTGATAAATTTTTCAAAAAAGATTTGGATAATGATTTTTGGAAATTAAAACTATGTTAGAGTTTTAATAAATCTTTCAACAATAGATTTGAATGAAGGAAATAGAGATTAAAACTACGTTAGATTTTTAATGAATTTTAATTAAGTTTGAAATGAAAGAAGGTAATTAAATTTACCAAAAACCGAGGGGTGTTAGATATGGAGTACCACCAGTTTCGCTCCTTGGGATGAATATGATGGGAATGGGATAACAATATGAAAGATTACATTTTTGTAAAGCTCGTTAATCCTGACAAGGCTTATAAACCTTGAACTGAATTAAGTTTGTGAAAAGAGATTTTATAATCTTTTGAAATGATTTTCAAGGAAAGATTTAAACAAGAAGTTTAAATGACATAAATCTTTGATAAGATTTATGGGAGTAATTCCCAATATAAAAGAATATTTAAATAAAAGAATATTCTGAATTGAAATGGGTGTGTGATATGTTTATATATCAATTGATTTTAATGATTCGATAGTTATTTGGAAAGATCGAATTCAACCCATTCTGAATAACTAATATGACGATTGTCGAAGATATTGAAGTCGGTGGTTGAGGACAATAGATCTTCACATCGTTTGGATTATTGCTGATGTCTTGGGTAGCTCCCGTTATAAGGTTGAAGTGGCAGTCGTCTAGACGTACTTGGAGATTGATTGGATAAGAAAAGGCCTCTCTCCCTTAGGGGACGAGGAATAAGATGCGTTCGGTTTCGTTCAGTCTCATAACGAACTTGTAAATGGATGTGTGTTTGAAGTTTTAATTCATAACATAACTGATTAGTTGTTACTGATGATATACCTGTGGTGGCGGAGAATTTATTCTCTTAGCTTAACATCCTTCGTTAAGGCGTGTGAACTCAAAGGTTATATTATTAATAGAAACTAGTCATATGTGTGAATTGACAGTGTGGCATGCTAAGATGCTGATTGATCAAAGCTTTTGTTGAAAAGAAGAGATTTGTGAATGATGATCAAAGCATGGCTGATGTAGTGTAGGTTTCTGTGAAGACATGACTTCGACAAGCCTCACAGCCTATGAATGGCCTAAAATAGGATGAAAGACCGCAGAGTAAGGGCATACGTTTCCTTCTAGCTGAAAGTGATGCCCTGGTATGGAGTTCAGGCAATTTACTTATGTGGATGTTGGAATTGAGGCACCTCGGATGATGGTCAAACAGCCGACCATATTGTAGGTTCGATAGGACCGGGGAACGTTATATTCAGGTAATTATCTAACTCACCTGGAAATGGTGGGCTGACTCTGCCAATCTACGGACGATGAGTTCTTTTCTGGGAAATGTGTTTGGATGTTCTGAATGATTAAGGAAGATCCTTTGCCTTGGTCATTGATGGAAATCCAACATCCAATATGAATCTTGCATTTGCAATTGTAAACCAATATGGCGACATAATAGGATAGGGTATCATGCCATCTAAAATTGATACATTTATTTTTGAAATTGATTTTACACTATGCACTAGTAATAATAAAAGAGATTTTTATGTATCAAGCATATTTGGCTATTGTAAGATAAAACTCTATCCTTCGGTTTGGCTTGCATTGTATGTTGGGACGTGTCTTATAATAGCTTCATTTTTCAAAAAAAAAAAACAATTCGAGTGTTTATAATTGGTACTTATGTGGAGGAAACCCATTCTGTGTTATACGACATGGTATCGTGATTTACCGAACTTTAAAATAAAGTAAATAACTATTTGGTTCTCGTGCCAGTCCCATAACTGACCTGGAGTTTATTGATTTTCACCTAAACCCTGATCGCCTACATTTTCCACATGGGCAGCTAGTAGTTTTGGTTTTGCAGATATATTTTTTAACAGAATCCTGGATTTAGGCTGGAGCTGTTTTCTAGATTACCTTGTAGTCTTTCGTTATATATATATATATATATATTTATGTTTCCACTGTACTGTAATGTATAATCCTCTGATATTTTTCTACTATGTATCGTATACCTGTACTCTAATATATATTCTTGTACTCTGATGTAAAATTGTGGTAATAACAATGAAAAGTTCTTTTGTGTTTTGTTCTGATGTGTTGTATCCTATAACGGCTCAAGGAATTCTGCTGTTTGGATCTGACATGTGCGGCTTACGGTGAATTCGAAAGGCGATGATTGTTGCAAGGATTGAATTTTTAATATAAATAGCTAAAGAAGATGAATAGATGGAAAAATGAGAAAGAAGATAGTAGACAATTAGAATAACTATGGAATAATAAAGTGAAGATGTAAAACAACGAAGGAAATAATATTTTTCTCTATCGACAACGTGGAGAAGAGTAAGAGAACGTCAGTTAGATCATTTAAGAATAATGAAGTGAGGGATGTATTATGTATTTAGGTCTATTGGAAAATTATTAATTTTAGGAGGGGGCAAATAAATTTTGACCCTTAATATAATGAGAGAGGAGTATTTTGAATAAGAGTGAATGAGAGATTAACAGAGTGAGAATTTGAAAATATCACTTTCATAAACCTAATTTAGCGACCATTAATCTTAATTACTAATATGAACTTAATTATTGAAATCAAAACTTGTCAAATGCAAAATTAAACATCAAATTTCTCAGGATCTTCATTTGGCCAATGTAGAAAGATAAGCTAAAAAGTTCATTATTGGATTTCATAAATAAATAAAACTACGGGAAACCTCTTATATTTAATAACAATAAATAAATAGAATTAACTGAGAATTAAAATAGACCACTTTCATGCAACCGACTGTATTTAACAACCATCAATTGTATTTTCTAATATGAATTTATATTCTGAAAGCGAAATTGCAAAATGGTTCAATTGCAAAACTCTATCTCAAATTGCTGTGGGAGCTTCATTTGATATGGGAATAAATGTAAAGAGAGGAGTTGGAAATTCCAATACTTAACTTTATTTACAATAGAATAGATAGATTATATATGTGTGTGTGTATATATGTGTGTGTGTGTGTGCGCGCGCTATTAAATGAAATGATAACTTATGCATAATAATGGACTACAAATCCAATACATATTTCATTCATTAAATTTGGTAGTCTAATGTTATTGTATTTATATAGAAATAAAAGGGAATATAAGGGCTTGAATAAAAATAACACCTCTACATTAAGGAGAATTGAGAATTGTGTTTTAAAAAATGATGAATAGGAATGCTAATAGTCCATATATTAAGTGGAAATTAGATTAAAGGGTTTTTTTGTAGGGTAATAAGTTTTAAGGATAACACTTCTGAAAAATTAGTTTTAATCACAATTCTACATGAAAAAAATAAAAGCGGTTATCTTTTTAAGTTATATAGAAAAAAGATAAAAGCGGTTTTTTTTAAGTTATAACGTAAAAAGATAACTGCTTTTATCTTTTTCATGCAGAATTGTCCTTAAAACTAATTTTTCAGAAGTGTTATCCTTGAAACTTTTTACCTCGAACAAATAAGCCTTATAAGTGAAAAATCCCACACATTAATTTATGTAAAATAAAATACATTAGGTGAAATAATGAACCTGCACATAGCAAGAGACTGCTATTAAAGTTTCCCAAACATGTTTCAACCATTAAATTTTTTTAATTTAATGCTCTAGCATTTTAGAAAAAGCAAACAGAACACGAGGGATGAAATGAAAATAAAAATTTTATATCAAAGAGACTTACTTATATGAGTTAAGAATGAATGAGGAAGAATTTTCAATTAACTAAAATTTTAATATTCTAAACAATCAAATATCTGTTATTAAAAAAAAGCAAATTCCATTAAGATGGAATCAAATCTATCTTTAGTATAAATTTCGAATTGCCTTTGTAACATGGAATAAATACAAATTAGTGTCCTTGATTGTTTTTACAAATATTTATTGCTGTTAATTTTTCAATAAAAATAATTAAGTATAGCAAATGTATAAGGAAATGCATATTTAGACGTATCAAATTATAATCCATTTATTAAATAAACATTTACCAACAAAGATTTTAGGTAGTAACAATGGACCAGAAAGCATAGAAGAAAAAAACCCATAGAGAATGTTCAATGCCTACAACAACAAAACAACATGGAATACATCATAGCTTCAGAAATAAATGCATAAAAAATAATTGAAGATTTATTTAAGAATGATATAATAAGAAGATAATAAATTAGGGCATAACTTAGCCTTTTGAGCTCCATACCACATGAAATAGACAACAATTCATCTTTTTGATCCATTATTTTTTTTTGAAAGGAGAAGATCATGCCGAAGCCCGTCACTTCCCCGAAGCGGCTAAAGCGCCCGCTTAGGGCACCAAAAAACCTAGAGCATCATATCGACTGCTTCTGCTATGGAAGAAAAAAAAGCAAATCACAAATAGCGATCCAAAGAATAGGAAGAATCAGATCGCGAGCTACTACAGCGTTCAATTCAAACTATCAAAAAATCCAAATCGTAGGGCAGTAGGTTGCAGGCGCTAGACGTAGGTGCGAGGCAGGCAGGCGATACAATTCTAAGCTTCTCTTCTTCTTCAATCTTGAGTTTTACCATTACGGTTAGCAGTTAGTAATAGTTTATAATTCATTAAGTTATTGTACTGTAAAATTATTTGTGTATTCCTATCCTATTGTCTGATTCTGACCGAAATAAAAGTTGATCTGTTTTTTTGTCTTTTCAATTTCATGGAACTTTGTTTCTGCAGTAAAAAAAAAAATCCTAAAGCAGATGATTATGTTAACTTGTTGACAATTCAAATTAATGTAATTAAGATCACATGTTTAAAAGTACTTATTATCAATTTATCATTGCATAATGAAAGTTTTGGAACTATATTTCTCAATGATGAGTGTCTCATGACATCATAGAGCAAAAAAATTAGTCATGTCTTTCCCAAAATAAGACTACCCAAACATCCCCGTGAAGGAAAGCCCGGATTGACTTGAGGACAAGACGACTCAGAACACAAACAGAAGAACATTTCATTGCTTATCACAACAATTTCATCAGAATATATGAATATACAGAGTATAAATAAACATTATACATTTGATCAATATCAGAGATTTAAATTATATTTAAATACATAGCAGCGGAAAATAATACAAAACACAACTGAAAGAGATACACGGATACAGAGCTTTCCGAATATCATTCCAGCAGTAAACCAGGATCTTGTGAATATAAATCTGCAAAACCAAAACTACTAGCTGTCCGTGGAAATAAGGACACCCAAAGTTTAGGTTAAAACAATAAACTCCAGGTCAGTCATGTGACTGGTGTGAGAACTAAAACAGTTATTCAAAACTTTACTTTAAATCAGGTATATCAAGGGACCATGCCATATAACACGGAATGGGTTTCCTCCCAAGAATACCAGTGCATATAACAAAACAGGGCAATGCTTTTTGAAAAAATGAAGCTATTATAAGACCCAGGTCCCATTACACAATGCAACGCAAGCCGGGGGATGAGATTTTCCGTTATAATAGCCAAACATGCTTGGTACGTTTAACACAAATCATTGGACACTATTATAAGTGCATAGTGCATAAAACAACTTCAAAAATAAATGTTTCAATCCTAGACGACATGGGTACCATGTATCATGCCGCCAATACTAGGCTCTATAATCAAAACCGCAAATATCACGTATTGGAAGTTGAATTTCCGTCTGTGAACCAAGGCAAGGGATTGTCCTTACCACTTCGAGACAATCTAGCCTACCATGACTCAGGAACAGCCGCAACTGCACCTTGGATCGTCAGGGCCGATCCATACGAAGTGTATTAAAATGCCTGATCAATCGTTTCCCCACCCTATGGGGCATAAACTGGCCATATCTTGACCAAACTATCAGCCCCGAAACGACCAATATAACCGAGGCGCCTCGCTATCCATCTTCCATATAAGTAAAATGTCAGGGCCTGCAAAACGATGACACCACTCCTAGCAAGAAAGAAATGCATATCCTCCCTTAAGTTCTCTCCCGTTTCTGGTCCACACCGTGGTGTGAGGCTCGCGAATTAACACTACACAAATCTATGCTATATTAAAGCCGTGCTTTGATCATCAACCACAAGACTCTGATTTTCAACAGAAGCCTTGATAATTTGCATCTCAGCATGCCACACAGGCAATTCACGCTATGCAACCGACGTCTATCAATCAGACAGAATGAAATCCGATGTCAGACACACATCCATTTACAAGTTCGTTCTGGGTCTGAACGAAACCGGAGGCACCTTATTCCTCCCCCATATGTCCAACAGGGGAGAGGCCCTCGCATATCCATCGATCTACAAGTATGTTTGGACGATCACCACTTATTACCTTGCATTGGGTGTACAGCCCAATCAAGACTCAGTAATCATCAAACAATATGAAGACCTCAGGTCTTCAACCACCGTCTTCATTCTCGACACATTGTCGAATCAGTTATTCGGAATGGGATAAACCTGGTCTTTTTGAATAACTCGCGTATATAATAAACAAGGGCTATAAAAACACAACATACGCCTCGTTCCAATCCAGAATACTTCTTTATCCAAATATTCATATACTTTGGGAAAGGTTTCCATTAATTTTATCAAAGATAATTTCTTTAAATTTATTCTTTAATCTTCCTTTGGATATCAATTCAATCTAATTAAAGATGCATTAAAACTCCACTTGGTTTTAATCTTCCCAGTAATTAATATTAACGATTGTTTAACTTGGAAAATCATATCCTGCCTTTAACTGGGTTAAAGAACCAATGTCATTTAAAACACGGTTCACGATAAACCTAAAATCACATTCCATTCCATCAGCTTCTAACCGTAAAGTAGCAAGTGAACAATCCCCTAAGTATTAAGCCCGAAGGCCGAAACCAACATCAGATCAATACCCAGGAAACCATTCAACTTAACTAATCTCCAGTTAGTTTCTGCTTTTCTTAACTCCATTGGGTCTAAGAATAGTATTATTAAAGATACCATTCACGACAACCCAAAATCAGATTCCATTAAAAGTGGAATCTTCATGGAAAACAAATCGATATATATACTCGATATAAACTTCCATATCCAACCGATAATATAAATGGAATAACGACAAGGCCTTTTAAATTCCATATATATTAACCGTCTACCTCTACAGAAGCTTACTTCGATTATTACCAAATCGAATTCCATTTAATTCCAATTTAATATGTTAAATTGGAAACTTTGCTTTGGAAAATCTCCTTTAAATCTTAACAAAAGATTTATAAATTCCAAATCACATTTCACTGTAAATTGGGTTAAAGAACGAATGTCGCTAAAACACAGTTCACAACAAACCCAATTCACATTCTATCAGTCTCTAACCGTAAATTAGTAAGAGAACAATTCTCTAAGTGTTAACCCTGAAGGTCGAAACCAACATCAGATCGATACCCAGGAAACCATTCAACTTAACTAATCTCTAGTCAGTTTCTAATTTTCTTAACTCCATTGGGTCTAAGAACAGTATTATTAAAGATACCATTCACGACAACCCAAAATCCAATTTGATATTAAATGCAAGGCTCTGAATAGAAAATATATTGGCTTATATTCAATATCAATCTGTGACAGCCCGCCTCGCACCAGCCTGCATTTCCTCCAAAAGTGCGCTGTACACATGCCCGACTAGCACAAGACGGTCGTCATAAGAAAGGAAAGAAGGGAATGAACTAATCAAAGAACCTGTAGAATGTCTCACAGCGCATGGAATAAAATATAATAATAATAATGTACTCGACATAAAACATACGAGACAGTGCATAAGCTGATAACTAAAACCAACATCAATCTCAAAGCAGCGGAAAACCAAATACAACTTATTACAACCTTTCAAAATCTACTGTCTTTGAACAAAAGAAAGCCAAAATAGAAGATACACCACCAATGCCCAAGCAGTGATCTTCAACAACACAGGGAGAATATTATGTATATAGTACGTGGAAGCCTCCTGCTCGTCTCCGGATCATCTACCCGTGCATCACCAGCTAACCTGTCCCTAGTCTGCTCGTGTGAGCACCCAGAGTAATAAGAGGAGACATAAAACTCTGGGTCAGACATAAAGCCTGGTATGAGCGATAAGCATCTAAACAGAATGATAACAGGTATACTAAGCCATACCTGAACCTGGACCTGCAACCAAAGAGTTAGTACCACATACCGTAAAGTTCTCTAAGGTGCCATAATGAATAGTGTAAAGAATACGGGGGTGGGGTGTGCATGTCATAATGATAGCAAACAAATCAACCATAGCAACCATCCTCACATCTCTCACTCAGTGCGTAAAGTGTACGATATTTACCACTTTGGGACACTAGACAAAATGAGGTAACGACGAATCCCGACTTGTAGAAAACCTGCTATAACCAAGCTAAACATATGGAGTCATGACCAAACATTTCAATGACCCACCACATTGGTCGTAGCCCTTGGTTCTACCTATGCCATAATGGCCCTGAATCCGTCTTCGTACCTCCTACCATAGTGGTCCAAAGCTATAGACGTCGATAACTCCTTAGCACGCGTCCCGCAGCAAAGCCCAATCATGAAGCGAACTCATTGATTCCCATCTAAATCTTGAGCTCTAACTTCTCATTTGGACTTCCTTTGCATCTCGGGTTTTGGTTGAATTGGAGTGGGTCTTCAGAAAAGTTGTCGTGCAGTAACAGTCCTAGAACTCGGTTCGGTTCGGTAGCGTCGGTTCGGTCGGTCCTCCATCCTTGTCATCTTCCATTCGGTTCGGGTCGGGTACTTCACTCCGGGTCGGGTCGGTGTCCTCCTCCGGGTCGGGTCGGGTGTCCTTCCTTCCAGCGCTCCGATCCGCTCCCTTATTTCTTCACGTATTCCGATCCGATTCCTCCTTGCCATCTGATCCGCGTGGCCTTCCCTCTTGCTAGTTCTCCTAAATGTTTACTTCCGATCCGAGCCCTGCATCTCCAAGTCGATCCGATCTGGCCTCCAATTATTCTTCCGATCCGATCCCCTTGTCCACTCCAACTCCAAGTAAACGGCCTTCCTTCTCGCCAAGCCTCCTCCAGTGACAAGTTCCAATCCAGTTCGAATTCCCTTGGTCAGTTCACAAATCCGATCCGACCCCTTTCTCCGATCCGAACCGGTTCGGAACCTGCACACTTCTGCAACTTTCCAACGAGCTTTCTACGCCATTCGACGGCATTTTCGACCAATCTAACTATTCTAATCAATCATAAAACATACCATAGAGTCATAGCAACATGTAAGAACAACCACAACCACCTAACAACAATTCAAATGGACCAAAATGGATCAGAAGTGGCTAAAACCTCACATTTTCCTATAATCCCTCTTAATCATGTTTAAGCATACGATTAGCAAAACACATCGAAATTAACCCAAATTTCTAACATAACCTTAAAACATTATTTTAGAATTTTAAGAATTTTTCCAGAATTTATTTACGTATAAATTCGCTAATCTTCACTAATTACCCTTAATCACCGTAATTAGTGCAAAAACTATGCAAATCACTCACCTTGGCCACAAATGAAACACCAAATCTGAAATACTCTCTGTTTGGGTCGAATTCCTATGTAGAGCAGCAGCTCCAACCTTGCTTTGTCGCTATTTGGCCTTGCTTTGATGTAGTTTAGGCTTAATCTTCACTAAAAATGTGTTTTGGGATGGTTTTAGAGGATGGAAGCCATTACTAAGGTCTCAAGAAGGTTTGTGGCGGCTCAAAACTGAAATGAAAGTGATAACCTAACCCTAATCAGTCCTCCTATACCTCTAAACCCGAAATTCCCCTCTGGGCCTAGCTGCTAATCACCCGGTTAAGCCCAATTAAGCTGTTTTTCACCATCTGAAACTTGTTTCAGCCATATCTCCCAAACGGTGAGTCCGTTTGGCTAATGTGACCACTCTACGGAAAGAGAAACCATCATCCGGAGCCAATGGAAGTGGTTTCAGGTCAAAATTCCTTTCCAGTCAAAAGTTATGGTCAAAACAGTACCAACTAGGGGTAAAATGGTCATTTAAAAATCGGGAAAAATCATAAACATGGGAAATGAGCCCTATAGTCGTCTCCCAAAGTTACATGACCATACGACTTCGTATGTGAAAGAGATAAATATTCTACGATCCTATGATGCGTAGAATGCGGGTCGTTACACTCTCCCCCCTTAAGAAATTTCGCCCCCGAAATTCCTTAATCCAAAACATACAAAGAATCCTGCATGCCTAACAACCACATACAACAATCAATCATGCAAAACAAGCAAACAAGCCTATCCTAGCATGCAGAAAAACTAAATCGAAGTCAAAATCTTACCAGGCAAAGAGTTCTGGGTGTGTCTTCCTAATGTCCTCCTCTGTCTCCCAAGTACAATCACTCTCGTCCTCGCTCCACTGTACCTTGACTAGCTTCACCGCCTTCCTTCGAAGTTGCTTCACGTCGTGCTCGACAATACGGGCCGGCTTGCGGTTCCCAACCGCCTCGGGTTCTACTTCGAAGTCCTCTAACTGATCAGGTGAAATAGTCATATCTGAGCCGTGAACGAACTTCCTTAGTTGGGAAACATGAAATACGTCGTGAACTCCCGCCATCTTCTCCGGTAAGTCAATTCTGTATGCCAAATTCCCGACTAGTTCAAGAACAGGGAATGGGCCAACGAATCTTGGTGCCAACTTGCCTCTCCTGCCGAATCGTATTACGCTCTTCAACGGAGAAGTCTTGACAAACACCAAGTCACCAACGGAGAATTTCAGGTCTCTTCTTCTCTTATCGGCATAACTCTTCTGCCTATCTTGGGCTTCCTTCATTCCTTGTTGAATGATCTTGATTTTATCTGAAGTTTCCCTCACCATATCTGGTCCAAGCATAAACTTCTCGCCAGTCTCTATCCAACATGATGGTGAGTTACACGGTCTTCTGTACAAAGCTTCAAATGGAGCCATACCGATACTGGATTGGTAGCTATTATTATATGCAAACTCTACTAGATGCAAATGGTCATCCCATGATCCACCAAAATCCAATATACAAGCTCTCAAGAGATCTTCCAAAATACAATTCACCCTCTCCGTCTGACCGTCGGTCTGAGGATGATATGCGGTACTGAGATGTAACTCTGACCCTAGTGCCTCTTGCAAGCTCCTCCAAAACCCACTAGTGAACAACGGGTCTCGGTCGCTCACAATGCTTTTAGGTACTACATGAAATCTCACTACCCACTTCATATACAATTCTGCTAACTTAGCTGCCGTTCTGGTCGATTTGACTGGTATAAACCTTGCACTTTTAGTCAGTCGATCTACAATTACCCAAATGTTGTCATATCCCGATCTAGTCCTTGGTAATCCATCGATGAAATCCATCGAGACTTGCCCCCATTTCCATTTGGGAATTTCTAAGGGCTGTAACAACCCACCAGGCTTCTTTTGCTCGGCTTTAACTAGCTGGCAATTCATGCACTTGGATATAAACTTCCCAACGTCTCGTTTCATCCCTTCCCAGTAGTAGGTCTGCTTCATATCTCGATACATCTTATTACCACCGGGGTGTATAGTCAGCTTTGAGTGATGACATTCTCTAAGCACTTCATCTCTCAATCCATTGACATTGGGTACAACAAGCTTTCCATTCTTTCTAAGCCATCTATCTCGATCAAGCCCATACACGTTCATCTCCTCATCGATACCCATCTCTAACTTGGAGATGATTTCCAATAGGTTAGGATCGTCCCTTTGACTAGAGCCGATCCGCTCAATTAAAGTGGGTCTGATCGTCAAACTTGCTAACATTTCTGGATCCAATTCGCACTTTGGTCTGAAATCAAACCCCGCGATAAACTCCAGTTGCTTCCATTCAAGGAACATAGCCCCTAAGCTGGCATGTCTTCTACTCAATGCATCAGCCACCGCATTGCCCTTTCCCGGTGTGTATGCGATGTCAAAATCATAGGAAGCTAAGAACTCTAACCATCTCTGCTGGCGGAGATTTAAATCCTTCTGGGAGAATAGATACTTCAACGACTTATGATCTGTAAACAGCTCAAATCTTTCTCCCAAGAGATAGTGTCTCCACATCTTTAACGCGAACACGATCGCTGCCAATTCTAATCATGGGTAGGGTATCTTCTCTCGTGCGGTTTCAATTGCCGACTTGCATAAGCTACAACCCTACCGCCTTGCATCAATACAGCACCCAGTCCGGTACCACAGGCATCCGTGTATACCGTCATCTCTTCATCCCCCTTAGGAATGACTAACACTGGTGCGCTTGTCAACTTGTCCTTTAGACTTTTGAATGCATTCTCGCACCTTTCATCCCAGACAAAAGCTTCATTCTTCTTGGTCAACTGGGTCAATGGTGCTGCTATCTTGGAGAAACCTTGGATAAACATACGATAATATCCCGCTAATCCCAAGAAACTCCTTACATCTGTTGCATTCTTGGGCGTAGGCCAATCCAGTACCGTAGCCACCTTCGCTGGGTCCACGGCAATACCATTCTCTGATACAACATGGCCCAAGAACCTCACTTCCCTCTTCCAGAAGTGACACTTAGGAAACTTTGCTTTCAATTGGTGTTTTCTCAACACCTCCATCACTACTCTCAAATGTTCCTTGTGTTCTTCCTCTGTCCTTGAATAGACCAAAATATCATCAACGAACACAAGGACAGACTTATTCAACCGATCTCTGAATACCCTATTCATAAGATCCACAAAATATGCTGGGGCATTGGTCAGCCCAAATGGCATAACCAACCATTCATAAAATCCAGACGGCGTTCGAAATGCCGTTTTAGCTATACTCTCAGCTTCCACTCTAAGCTGATGAAAACCTGTCGCGAGATCCAACTGAGAAAATACTCTCGCGCCACTCAAATGATCGAACAAATCATCTATCCGCGGCAGAGGATACTTGTTCTTCCTCGTCACTTTATTCAACTCGCGGTAGTCTACACACAAACGAAGGGAACCATCCGCCTTGGTAGCAAACACAACTGGTGCTCCCCATTCAGAAACACTCCTTCTGATAAATCCCTTCTTCAAAAGATTGCTGACTTGCACCTCGAGCTCTCGCTGCTCCCTTGGTGCCATACGACGAAGTGGCATCACTATAGGTCTGGCATCTTTTACCAAATCAATACGAAACTCGATCTCTCGGTGTGGTGGAAGTCCGGTCACTTCTTCGAAAACATCCGGATACTGGCCAACCACGGGCAAACCTGACAACTCACTATGCGGAATGTCGAGGGAGTTTAGAAAACTAGCCAATACCCCCTTACTGGGTAGACCACCAAACACTATCCTCCGCCCATCATCCGCTCTAGCTGTCACCAAAAAGCCCTCACAGTCTACCACCACCCCATACCTTCGGAGCCAATCTACTCCCAAAATAATGCCAAACCCAGTAAAGCCCAAAACAAAGCAATCACAAACAAACATGCATCCATGACTCGATAAGACCACATTACGACAAATCATGCTAAGGCTAGTAGAACCACCAATCGGGTTCGTCACTACTAAAGGTCTATCGACAATCTCGGGCTCCAATCCCAACCTATCTACCAGGTCACTAGATATGAAAGAACTGGAAGCTCCGGTATCAAACAAAACTCTAACAGGAACATCATAAACAGAAAGCATACCTTGAATGACGACATTCTTTCCCTTCTCCGCCGCAGTTGGGGCATTTGACGAAGAAGGAATAGCATTAAGGGCGTATGCTTTCACCATTTGCTTTTCCTTAGGGGGCTGTGGACACTTGTCCTTGTGATGTCCCATTTGGCCACAGTTGAAGCACTTCCTATCCGCTGGCTTGGCCCGACAATTACTAGCATAATGGCCCTTCTTACCACAGCTGAAGCACTCCACATCTTGCTTATTCTTTTTCTTCTGGCCATCCTTAGTCTGATTCTGCTTTCTCTTATTCTCGGAACCACCTTTGCCTCCACCACTAGCTTGTGGCTTTGGCTCATCTGCGGATGCAACCTCAGTCTTCGGCTTAGGGTAGAGACTTTCTGACCTTAACGCTTTCCCCACAATCGATTCAAACGTCTCATCGATGTGGTTAATAAGTTTTTCCCCCAAGTACTGATCCAAACTAGTTATGAATTTCTCATTCTTTTTTCTCGGCAGTATCTATAAGAGATAACCCATATTTTGACAAAGTGTCAAATTCAGCAATATACTCCGAGACAGCTCTGCCATTCTGCTTGAGCTCCAAGAACTTCTTAAACAACATTGACTTCTGAGCAGCTGGAATGAACTTCTCACTAAAGCGAACCTTAAACTGCTCCCAAGTAATCTGGTCTTCGGGAGTAGCTGCCTTTATAGCATTCCACCAATTCATTGCCCGCCCTTGCAGCTGACGGGACGCTAGCTTTCTCTTCATCGCATCCTCGATACCCAAATCCTCGAAGATACGTTCGCAACTATCCACCCAATCTTGAACATCCGTAGCCGACTCCATTCCGTGGAACGGCTTCCCACCAAGGCTAGTATAGTCCTTATTCAGCTTGGTGAAGTCGACTCTTGGCGCCTGCACTATTGGACCACCACCATTTCCACCATTGGGAGCTGCCCTCTGTACATCTCTAAGCATCTCTCTCGTGAGGTTTGTAAACATCGTCCTCATGTCAGCAGCATTCCCATTATTGGCTCCCCTACCAGCACCTCTAGTATATCGGCTCATCGTCAATCTGAAAAAGGAAACGATTAACGACTCCATAGTGGTGCTAGTGCAGTATGACTTCATCCTTATACTACTAATAGTATATATATATAGCTTTTAAAAACCAAAATAATTACAAATACGCTCTCTCGTATACGTATACTATCTCTCCCTGATAACTTCCCTAGGTTAACTACGCAACCTAGAGCTCTGATACCAAGTGTGACAGCCCGCCTCGCACCAGCCTGCATTTCCTCCAAAAGTGCGCTGTACACATGCCCGACTAGCACAAGACGGTCGTCATAAGAAAGGAAAGAAGGGAATGAACTAATCAAAGAACCTGTAGAATGTCTCACAGCGCATGGAATAAAATATAATAATAATAATGTACTCGACATAAAACAGACGAGACAGTGCATAAGCTGATAACTAAAACCAACATCAATCTCAAAGCAGCGGAAAACCAAATACAGCTTATTACAACCTTTCAAAATCTACTGTCTCTGAACAACAGAAAGCCAAAATAGAAGATACACCACCAATGCCCAAGCAGTGATCTTCAACAACACAGGGAGAATATTATGTATATAGTACGTGGAAGCCTCCTGCTCGTCTCCGGATCATCTACCCGTGCATCACCAGCTAACCTGTCCCTAGTCTGCTCGTGTGAGCACCCAGAGTAATAAGAGGAGACATAAAACTCTGGGTCAGACATAAAGCCTGGTATGAGCGATAAGCATCTAAACAGAATGATAACAGGTATACTAAGCCATACCTGAACCTGGACCTGCAACCAAAGAGTTAGTACCACATACCGTACAGTTCTCTAAGGTGCCATAATGAATAGTGTAAAGAATACGGGGGTGGGGTGTGCATGTCATAATGATAGCAAACAAATCAACCATAGCAACCATCCTCACATCTCTCACTCAGTGCGTAAAGTGTACGATATTTACCACTTTGGGACACTAGACAAAATGAGGTAACGACGAATCCCGACTTGTAGAAACCCTGCTATAACCAAGCTAAACATATGGAGTCATGACCAAACATTTCAATGACCCACCACATTGGTCGTAGCCCTTGGTTCTACCTATGCCATAATAGCCCTGAATCCGTCTTCGTACCTCCTACCATAGTGGTCCAAAGCTATAGACGTCGATAACTCCTTAGCACGCGTCCCGCAGCAAAGCCCAATCATGAAGCGAACTCATTGATTCCCATCTAAATCTTGAGCTCTAACTTCACATTTGGACTTCCTTTGCATCTCGGGTTTTGGTTGAATTGGAGTGGGTCTTCAGAAAAGTTGTCGTGCAGTAACAGTCCTAGAACTCGGTTCGGTTCGGTAGCGTCGGTTCGGTCGGTCCTCCATCCTTGTCATCTTCCATTCGGTTCGGGTCGGGTACTTCACTCTGGGTCGGGTCGGTGTCCTCCTCCGGGTCGGGTCGGGTGTCCTTCCTTCCAGCGCTCCCATCCGCTCCCTTATTTCTTCACGTATTCCGATCCGATTCCTCCTTGCCATCTGATCCGCGTGGCCTTCCCTCTTGCTAGTTCTCCCAAATGTTTACTTCCGATCCGAGCCCTGCATCTCCAAGTCGATCCGATCTGGCCTCCAATTATTCTTCCGATCCGATCCCCTTGTCCACTCCAACTCCAAGTAAACGGCCTTCCTTCTCGCCAAGCCTCCTCCAGTGACAAGTTCCAATCCAGTTCGAATTCCCTTGGTCAGTTCACAAATCCGATCCGACCCCTTTCTCCGATCCGAACCGGTTCGGAACCTGCACACTTCTGCAACTTTCCAGCGAGCTTTCTACGCCATTCGACGCCATTTTCGACCAATCTAACTATTCTAATCAATCATAAAACATACCATAGAGTCATAGCAACATGTAAGAACAACCACAACCACCTAACAACAATTCAAATGGACCAAAATGGATCAAAAGTGGCTAAAACCTCACATTTTCCTATAATCCCTCTTAATCATGTTTGAGCATACGATTAGCAAAACACATCGAAATTAACCCAAATTTCTAATAGAACCTTAAAACATTATTTTAGAATTTTAAGAATTTTTCCAGAATTTATTTACGTATAAATTCGCTAATCTTCACTAATTACCCTTAATCACCGTAATTAGTGCAAAAACTATGCAAATCACTCACCTTGGCCACAAATGAAACACCAAATCTGAAATACTCTCTGTTTGGATCGAATTCCTATGTAGAGCAGCAGCTCCAACCTTGCTTTGTCGCTATTTGGCCTTGCTTTGATGTAGTTTAGGCTTAATCTTCACTAAAAATGTGTTTTGGGATGGTTTTAGAGGATGGAAGCCATTACTAAGGTCTCAAGAAGGTTTGTGGCGGCTCAAAACTGAAATGAAAGTGATAACCTAACCCTAATCAGTCCTCCTATACCTCTAAACCCGAAATTCCCCTCTGGGCCTAGCTGCTAATCACCCGGTTAAGCCCAATTAAGCTGTTTTTCACCATCTGAAACTTGTTTCAGCCATATCTCCCAAACGGTGAGTCCGTTTGGCTAATGTGACCACTCTACGGAAAGAGAAACCATCATCCGGAGCCAATGGAAGTGGTTTCAGGTCAAAATTCCTTTCCAGTCAAAAGTTATGGCCAAAACAGTGCCAACTAGGGGTAAAATGGTCATTTAAAAATCGGGAAAAATCATAAACATGGGAAATGACCCCTATAGTCGTCTCCCAAAGTTACATGACCATACGACTTCGTATGTGAAAGAGATAAATATTCTACGATCCTATGATGCGTAGAATGCGGGTCGTTACACAATCCTGAAAACAATAAATATCGTATTGGAAATAAGGATATATATATATATATCTTTCATATTTCCATAAGAATATCTAAATAATCACGAAATACAACATCGAAATATTCCGAAGACAATTTCGATTCAAATCCATTTCCAATTTATATATTGGAAATTCTGGTTATTTTTAAAACCATTTCAAATCTAATTTATTTATTTTAAAAATAATTGGAATATAATTCTAGTTCAAAACTAGTTCATTTTGATAAAAAACTATTTTTATCGTTTCAAATGTGGAATTTTTCATCCTATTTCTTTCGAAATCATTTCTTTTGATTTTACACAAACTATTGATATTTTTAATAATTTTATCAAGGCCCGTACAATCGATTTCCATAAACGGCCATCGAACTGCACTTACAGCGACCTTTTCCAAATTTGATTTGGACATAATTCCTAATCCAACCGTTAGATTTCAAATCTCTAATATTCTTAGAAAGCTCTTTTAGATACGAAGCCAACGGTTCCGGTTTAATGAGAATCCGACGGTCAGATCTCCCTGACGTCCATTCGAAGTCAATGGTCGAAATTCACGAACGCCCGCAGCGCGGCGCATTTTATTCAGGCCATTATGTTATATATATAATATTTATTTCGTCGATTTCCATTTAAAGCGTATTTTATAAATCGTTTTAAATACATTTTCAAAACGAATTCAATTTCCTATTCAATTTCAAATCAAAATTGAATATTCCATATCGTAGATATATAAATGATAATATTTTCAAAACATTATATTTCGAAATCAATTCCTTTTCGATATTCATTATAAAAATGAATAAAATTGATAAAAATATCGTTTACATCAGAATTGGCATTAATTTAATCAACATGGCTTTATATATTTAAATATATTCGTGACGATCCCAAATCGGACATCAAAATCACATTTTTGATCCATTACTGAATATTATTTTAAAATATTCATTATTTTAAAATATTCGTTATTTTAAAATAGTAATTCTTTCTGAACTGGAATTAGACAGTCAAACACCATATAATTTTATTTATATGGATTTCATATACATCTGTATACAACAATAATCAAACACAGCCAACCATCATCCAGAGTGCATTGAACACTACATAAGCATCAAATATAAATATTTAACGCTTACAACAGCCTGTCAACCAATCGATTGACATACAACTAAATATTGGGATGAGTGTATGTCCAATATCATCCAATACCCGGGTGGGTTTCAATCAACAAATAATGAATTTATTTGTGCAGTTGGGCGATGTGTAAAATTTATCGTCCCAATCCATATTAGTCAAATGTGTGTACACAAACAAATCGTCCGATTTGTTTATAAATATTTATTTTATTCATATTCATGTTAAAAATTATATTTTTAACTATAAAGTATTTTATTCCATTCCACATCACACAATCAATTTTCACAACACATCAATCAAACAAACAAGTAATCCATGGTCTGTGGACGACGGGTGTTAGGTGCTGCTAAGCATCGTCTACATCCTAATATATATTTCTAACTAGAAATTAAAATAAAAGTGAGGAGTTCTCACCTTGGGTTTCCACTCTTTCTATTCTGAATTTCTGAACCGTTTGGATTTGCCTACAACACCAAAGCAGTCTTCTCCACGTTGTTCATGTTAAAATCACATTTTTATTTCAATGCTGTAAAAATCACATTTTTGTTTCAGCATATATATAATAAAAATCAGATTGTTATTTCGCTACATATATAAAAATCATTTTTTTATATTTCCTATCACATAAAAATTCTATTTTTAATCCGCTATCATATAAAAATCGAATTTTTATTTCGCTACAATATCTCTACTATATAAAAATCATATTTTTATAACCTCTAATATATAAAAAAATCATATTTTTATAATCTCTAGTATATAAAAATCATATATTTATATTCGTTACATCATATGTAAAACTTACATTTTTCTTCGCTAATTCAAATAAAGAAAAATCCAATTTATATAAAGAAAAATCGTGTTTTTATATGCTTATCGTAAAATAAAAGAACTGAAAAAGAAAATTAAATAATAATTAAAAGGAATCTCACTATCGCATGAAGAGGGGGAGAGGGGCGAGGGTGGTGAATGCTGGCACTACAGTAGTGGCACAGCGGCTCTCGACGATTTAAGGGAGGTTTGATTTGGATTAGAAGAAGGAGGTGGTGGGTTTTGCATTTTAAATTGAGAGAGAGAGAGGGATAGGGGGTCGGAGGATAGTCTAAGGGTGGAGGGGGTGCTCATCAGGTCGGCGGCGGTGGCCAGAGCCCCATGGCGGCGACGGTTTGGGTTTCAGAGGGGGATGGCTAAACGGGTTCGGGTTTTCTTCAAAGAAGGAGGGAGAGAGAAAGGGGCGAGAAGGGCGAGGGTGGTGGCGCCCTAGCAGGCGGCGACGATGGGACTGCTCCGGAGGCGCGACGGTGGATTCAGGAGGGGGCGACGGGAAAAGAGGATCGGCTTCTTTTGTTCTTTTTTCTTTATTATTTTGAACGTTGACTTCTGAGAGAAGGGGGTGAGGGTGTTATAAAAGAAATATATATTTAATTATTTTTAATTTCAAAAAGTATGTTTTTAATTCGAACTCTGATTCAAACCCAACGAAAATCGCCCCTAGCAAATTACCCCCATTCCGAACATAATGGGATATGTTTTGCAAGCCAGTATAGTTGTTTCGATCAGTTTCCGTCCAAATCAAAATATAAATCTATATATTGAATTTGAACGCACATTTCAATTTACCGAGGCCACATATGGACTCTAAAAATTGCTGAAAAATATTTTCTAGCTTCGTATTGACGATACGGTTCTAACAAAACTAATTTCGTCAAATTTGGAGGCAGTTTGAAAAATGGTCATTTTCTGGTCAATCCAAATTGACTAAAACTGTCAAAACACGTTTTCCTTTGCCACACTCACATATTGATTCAGAAAATTATGTATTTTGGAATCTAGCAATAACTTGACATCCTGGGTCCAACAAAAGTGGTTATGTCGAAAACTGAGGTCGTTTGCAAAATTTCCGTTTTTAAGGGTTATATTTTCCATAGCGACTATTCCGAATTTTCATTTGGACATAACTTTTTATTCCCGCTATGAAATTTTGATTTTTCGGATTCGTTGGAAAGATATTCTCAAATAGATTCTACTATTTTTGGTTTTGCTAAAATCCGGTTTATTTTGAATCCTATACATTTATTTGAAATTTGAAATCGAATTTTCAAACTACCGCGCTATTTTTAATTCCTTTTATAATTAAAAATAAATATTTATATTCTAACGACGATTCAAATAAATATATACGTTATATTTCAATTCAAAATAATTTTTCGTCGTTATTATTTAAAATAATTCATTTTAAATATTCAAAATTCACTAAAATTGCCAAAATAAAATTTTTGAATTGGTTTAGATTTTCCGGGTTGTTACAATCTCCCCCACTTAAAATCTTTTCGTCCTTGAAAAGGAACGGAGCTGAAAGTTATTTTACAAACCAACTCAACTTTCATTATGGCTTAAGTTCTTCAACTTTTCAGTTTCTAAGAACTTTTCAAATTTTTCAAAAATTTGGCTATCACCCTAAAATTTCGAAAAATTTCGCCACAACCTCCCCTGTACGGGAGCACCGGGAAAATCACGAAATTGCCATACAGGCCTCTCCAATCCAAAAGGAAAAAAGAAACAGCCAAGCGACTAGGCAATCGGCTCATAAAATCATCAGAAACCCCAAAAAATACAATAAACATGTACCTATTTGTCGAGCATACAATTTTAGTCCTCTGCTCTAGCCTCCTTGCAATGACCTGTTCACACATATATATATACATGCATGCATTTCCAAACAATTTTCAGTATTGTTCAATATTTGGTTCAATTTGGTTATATGTATCGTTCTTTCACATAATGGTTTAAGTAAATAATCACACAACACAATCAACAATCAATTAGTTGATTAGCTTTTCAAATTCATAACTTTGATACATAGTCCAAAAATCAGATTTTTGATGCCAATTCACAAAAATAGACCCTATCTAGTTTTTGGTTCTCACACTAGTCTAATGGAATCATATAGATATCCCACTTTCGAAACTCGAACACAAACACTGATGATGATGCATCATCATCAGAATTATCCCCGGGTGACTAGAGTGTGATTCTATATCTATATAGTATATTTAAACTTCAAATATACGTTTGCAAGGCGTATGTGCAAAATCTTTATATATTGGATTGTCCAAATTCAATACAAATAAAATAACCAAATACATATAAAATGGTTTAAATTTTCAAAACAAAGTTTGTTTTCATTTTATTTTAAAAATAATATTCTTTCGACTCGTTCTAGGATACTACTGATCCCATCCCTAACGAGTCATTCTCATTGGATATTACTAATCGAATTTCTGATGAACTCTTTCATTTGGTTCAAACGTATCTTGTTCTCAAGCTCTGTAAACCAGAGCTCTGATATCAAAATGAGATGACCCAAACTTCCCCGTGAAGGAAAGCCCTCGGATTGACTTGAGGACAAGACGAATCAAAACACAAACAGAAGAACATTTCATTGCTTATTACAACAATTTCATCAGAATATAAGAATATATAGAGTATGAATAAACAACATACATTTGATCAATATCAGAGATTTAAATTACATTTAAATACATAGCAGCGGAAAATAATACAAAACGCAACTGAAAGAGATATATAGATACAGAGCTTTCCGAATATCTTTCCAGCTGTAAACCAGGATCCTATGAATATAAATCTACAAAACCAAAACTACTAGCTGCCCGTGGAAAATAAGGGCACCCAAAGTTTAGGTTAAAACAATAAACTCCAGGTCAGTCATGTGACTGGTGTGAGAACTAAAACAGTTATTTAAAACTTTACTTTAAATTAGGTATATCAAGGGACCACGCCGTATAACACGGAATGGGTTTCCTCCCAAGAATACCAGTGCATATAACAAAACAACGCAATGCTTTTTGAAAAAATGAAGCTATTATAACACCCAGGTCCCATCACATAATGTAACGCAAGCCGGAGGATAGGGTTTTCCCTTATAATAGCCAAACATGCTTGGTATGTTTAAAACAAATCATTGGATACTATTATAAGTGCATATTATATAAAACAACTTCAAATATAAATGTATCAATCCTTGACGGCATGGGTACCGTATATCATGTCGCCAATACTAGGCTCTATAATCAAAACCGCAAATGTCATGTATTAGAAGTCAGATTTCCGTTTGTGAACCAAGGTAAGGGATCATCCTTACCGCTTCGAGACAATCTGGCCTACCATGTCTCAGGAACAGCCGCAACTGCACCTTAGATCTTCAGGGCTGGTCCACACTGAGTGGATTAAAATGCCTGAACCATGCATTTCCCCACCTTATATGGCATAAACTGGTCATATCCTGACCAAACTATCGGCCCCGGAATGACCGATATAACCGAGACGCCTTGCTATCTATCTTCCACATAAGTAAAATGTCAGGGCATGCGGAACGCTGACACCACTCCTAGCTAGAAAAAAATGCATGTCCTCCCTGAAGTCCCCTCCCATTTCTGGCCCATACCGAGGTGTGAGGCTCGCGAATTAACGCTACACAAACCTACGCTATATTAAAGTCGTGCTTTGGTCATCAACCACAAGGCTCTGCTTTTCAAAAGAAGTCTTGATCATTTGCATCTCAGCATTCCACACAGGCAATTCATGCTATGCAACCGATGTCTATCAATCAGACAAAATGAAATCCGATGTCAGACACACATCCATTTACAAGTTCATTTTGGGTCTGAACAAAACCGAAGGCACCCTATTCCTCCCCTATATGTCCAATACAGGGGAGAGGCCCTCGCATATCCATCGATCTCCAAGTACGTTTGGACGATCACCACTTATTACCTTGCATTGGGTGTACAACCCAATCAAGACATCAGTAATCATCCAAACAATGTGAAGACCTCCAGTCTTCAAACACCGTCTTCATTCTCGACACATCGTCGAATCAGTTATTTAGAATGGGATAAACCCGGTCTTTCTGAAAAACTCGCGTATATAATAAACAAGTGCTATAAAAACACAACATACGCCTCATTCCAATCTAGAATATTTCTTTATCCAAATATTCACATACTTTGGGAAAGGTTCACATTAATTTTATCAAAGATAATTTTTTTAAATTTATTCTTTAATCTCCCTTTGGATATCAGTTCAATCTAATTAAAGATGCATTAAAACTCCACTTGGTTTTAATCTTCCCAGAAATCAATATTAACGATTGTTGAACTTGGGAAATCACATCCTGCCTTTAACTGGGCTAAAGAACCAATGTCATTTAAAACACGGTTCACGATAAACCCAAAATCACATTCCATTCCATCAGCCTCTAACCGTAAAGTAGCAAGTGAACAATCCCCTAAGTATTAACCCCGAAGGCCGAAACCAACATCAGATCAATACCCAGGAAACCATTCAACTTAACTAATCTCCAGTTAGTTTCTGATTTTCTTAACTCCATTGGGTCTAAGAACAGTATTATTAAAGATACCATTCACGACAACTGAAACGACCCGAACTCTCCCGGCCTCCGAAGAGAAGGGAAAGAGCGGATTGTTTTGAGAACATGACAAATCAGAACGCAGACGGAAGAACATTTCATTGTATATTACAACAATGCATCAGAATACAAGAATATACAGAGTATAAATGAATAAATATTACACAGAAATATCAGAGATTACAATACATTACATAGCAGCGGAAAATAATACAATACACAACTAGAATGAGATATACGGATACAAAGCTTTCCGGATATCGTTCCAGCTGTAAACCAGGATCCTATGAATATAAATCTGCAAAACTAAAACTACTAGCTGTCCGTGTCGAAAATAGGGGCACCCAGAGTTTAGGTTAAAACAATAAACTCCAGGTCAGTCATGTGACTGGTGTGAGAACTAAAATAGTTAATCTTTATTTTAAAGTTAGGTAAATCAAGGGACCACGCCGTATAACACGGAACGGGTTTCCTCCCAAGAATACCGGTGCATAAAACAAACAGCGCAATGCTAAATAAAGAAAAATGAAGCTATTATAAGACCCAGGTCCTATCACACAATGCAACGCAAGACGGGGGATAGGGTTTTTACCTTATAATAGCCAAGAATGCTTGATACGTTTAAAACAAATCATTTGATACTATTATAAGTGCATAGTGTATAAAACAACTTCAAATCATAAATATCAATCATAGGCGGCATGGGTACCATATATCATGTCGCCATACTAGGCTCTACAAATAAAACCGCAAAGTCACGTATTTTGGAAATTGGATTTCCATCTATGAACCGAGGCTAGGGATCGTCCTCTACCGATTCGAGACAATCTAGCCCATGTCTCAGGACCCAGACTCAGGTAGGCCTTGGATCGTCAGGGCCGGTCCACCGATGTGGATTATTATGCCTGAACAATACGTCTCTCCGCCCTTTGGGGCGTAAATGAGCCAACGAATGGCTCCATCGGATCTGGATCGTCCAATCTAACCGAGGCGCCTCGCAACAGCAACAACCACACAGGTGAAAAGTATATAAATGTCAGGGCTGGTAGGTCACTGACACCACCCTAGCTAGAAAGAGACGCATGTCCTCCCTGAGGTCCTCTCCCGTTTTTGGTTCACAGCCGGGGTGTGAGGCTCGCGAATTCACGTTACACAAAGCTATGCCACACAGGCTGTGCTATGATCATCACCACAAGACTTTGCTTTTCAACAGAAGCCTCGATCAATTGCCACTTAGGCATGCCACACAGGCAATTCACTCCATGCGTTTGATATCCATCAATATATAACCCCTGAGCTCGTACATCTCGGAGAAGGGCGTTAAGCAAGAGAATAAATTCTCCGCCGCCAAACAGATATATATTTAATAGAGATCAATCACACGGACTGAAATTCAATGTCAGACACACAGTCCGTTTACAAGTCCGTTCTGGGTCTGAACGAAACCGGAGGCACCTAGTACCCCGCATATCCATCGATCTCCAAGTACGTCTGGACGATCACCAACTGTTTCCAT
This sequence comes from Allium sativum, assembly GCA_030737875.1. Classification (NCBI taxonomy): domain Eukaryota; kingdom Viridiplantae; phylum Streptophyta; class Magnoliopsida; order Asparagales; family Amaryllidaceae; genus Allium; species Allium sativum. Next base: position 56,330,194 of record CM060918.1, read on the forward strand.
CTTCTTGGGTGTACAGCCCAATCAAGATCATCAGTAATCACCCAAACAATGTGAAGACCTCAGGTCTTCGACCATCGTCTTCATCTTAGACTTATCGTCGTATCAGTTATTCAGAATGGGATAAACCCGGTCTTTCCGAATAATTCGCGTATATTTTAAATAAGTGTTACACAAACACAACATACGCCTCCTTCCAATTCATCAGTCACTAACCGTACATTAATCAAGAGAATAATTCCCCAAATATTAATCCCGAAGGCCGAAACCAACATCAGATCAATATCCAGAAAACCATTCTGCTTAGCTAACCGACAGTTAGTTTATAAATTTCACATTCATAGGGAAAGGTTCCCATTAATTTTATCCAAGATAAGTTCCTTGAATTTATTCATTAATCTTCTTTTGAATTTCGATTCAACTAGTCGGGATTAACGAACCTTACTGAAGTAATCATTTGTTTTAATTTCCCAATCCCAACCTATTCATCCCATGAAGTAAAACTGGTAATACTTCATATCTAACACCACGGTGTTATCGGTAAATTTAATTACCATTTCACGTTCAAATCTAATTAAAGATTTAACTATCACCTGGAGCAAAACTGGTGATACTCCATTCTCGATCATTTCAATCTAATTAAAGATTCATTAAAACTCCACTTAGTTTTAATTTTTAACTAGGTTAAAGAACCAATGTCATTTAAAACACGACCCACAATAAACCCAAAATCACATTCATTAATTATCGGGTTAAAGAACAAGTGTTATTTAAAACACTGTTCACGATAAACCCAAAAATCAATACCAATTCAATTCCAATTAAATATCATTTAATTGGTACCCTTCATTAAATCCAAATAAAAAGATTTAAACCTTTCTCAACTGGGCTTAAGAACAGTGTTAATGAAGACACCATTCACGACAAACCCAAATCACATTTGATATTAAACATAAGGCTCTGAATAGAAAATATATCGGCTTATATTCAATATCAAATTTTACGACCAACAAATATCGTATTGGAAATAACGATATATATATCTTTCAAATTTCCATAACAATATCTCTATAATCACGAAATCCAACATCGAAATATTCCGAAGACAATTTCGATTCAAACCCATTCCAATGCAATCATTGGAAATTCCGGTTATTTTCAAAACCATTTCAAATCCAATTTATTTATTTAAAAATAAATAGAATTATAATTCTAGTTCAAAATTAGTTCATTTCGATAAAAATCTATTTTTATCTTTTCAAATATGGAGTTTTTCATCCCAATTCTTTCTAAATCATTTCTTATGATTTTACATAAATTATTACTATTTTTAATAATTTTATCAAGGCCTGTACAGTCGATTTCCATCAACGGCCATCGAACTGCACTTACAGCGACTTTTTTCAAATTTGATTTGAACATAATTCCAAATCCAACCGTTAGATTTCTAATTTCTAATATTCGTTAGAAAGCTCTTTTTGATACGAACCCAACGGTTCCGGTTTTAGGAGAATCCGACGGTCGGATCTCCCGTAGTATCCGTTCGAAGTCAATGGTCGAAATTCGCGAACTGCCGCGACACGACACGTTCTATTTAGGCCATTATATTATATATATAATATATATAATATATACTTCGTTGATTTCAATTCAAAACGTGCTCTATAAATCGTTTTAATTTCGTTTTCAAAACGGTTTCAACTTCATATTCAATTTCAAATAAAAATTGAATATTCCAATATAAATTCGTTTTGAATTCATTTCAAATCGATTTCAATTCAAATTGATTTCTAATTCAATTTCAGTTCGTTTTCAATTCAATTTCAATTCGAATTCATTTCTATTCAATTTCAATTCGAATTCATTTCTATTCAAATTCATTTCAAAACGATTTCGATTCTATTTCAATTCTATTCGAATTCATTTCAAAACGATTTCGATTCTATTTCAGTTCTATTCAAATTCATTTCAAAACGATTTCAATTCTATTTCAATTCTATTCGAATTTCGAACCATTTCAGTTTATTTCGAATTTCAAATCAATTCAATTAGATTCGAGTTTCAATTCATTTTAATATTCACTTCAATTTGAATAAAATCGATATAAATATCGTTCACGTTAAAATGGCGTCAATCTGTCAACGCAGCTTCATATATTTCGATTTTCAAATATTCTATTTCAAAACTGGAATGAGGCCCAATCAATTACCATGTAATGTTAATTATATGGATTTTCTACGACACATGTATATATCAACAACGATGAATAATCAACCATCATCCAAAGTGCATTCTACACTGTATAAGCATCAAATATAAATATTCAACGCTTATAGCAGTCTGTCAATCAATCGATCGACATAGAACTAAACAATCGGGATTAGTGTACGTCAAATATCATCTCAATACCCGTGTGGGGTTTCAAGCAATCAAACACAGATTTTATTTGTGCAGTTGGGCGATGTGTAAAATTTATCGTCCCAATCAATGTCAGTCAAATTAATGTATATAAACAAATCGGCCGATTTGTTTATAAATATTCATTTATTCACATTCACGTTAAAAATTATATTTTTAACGATAATTACTTTATTTCAACTATCTACATTTTTATCGATTCTTCATCAACAACACAAACAATTTTCACATCACATCAATCAAACAAACAAGCCATCCATGGTCTGTGGATGACGGGTGTCGGGTGCTACTAAACACCGTCTGCATCCTAGTATATATATATAACTAGAAAAAGAAATTTTGAGTGAGAAATTCTCACCGATAGCTATCCAACTTCACGACACTTCATTAATATAAATCTTCGTCGTTCTCGCCTCTTATCACTTTCGTCGCCCGTAGTCACTACATATATAAAAATCACATTTTTATATACTGATGTCTTTATACTAAAAATCACATTTTTATTTGTTCACTTCCAATTTAAAAATCATATTTTTTTATATTCACTCCATATGGATAAAAATTCTATTTTCACATTGCTATCATATAGATAAAAATTTTATTTTTACTTCGCTATTCAATATATAAAAATCGAATTTTTACTTTGTTATTCAATATATAAATTTTTTATTTTTATACCGCTATTCTCTATATAAAGATTTCGCCTTTTCAAATATATCATTATAAAAATCACATTTTTATTTTTCTACACATATAAAGATGATATTTCTAATATTCCTATCATGTAAAAATTATATTTTTAATTCTCTACATAAACAAAAATCATATTTTTACATCTTTTATACAGTAAAGATTATATTTTTAATACTTTAAAAATATAAAAATCATATTTTTATTACTTTAAAAATATAAAAATCATATTTTTAATCCATTACATACGTAAAAATCACGCCTTTCTCCATTTTAAAAATATCGTCTTTCTTCCTTTTTAATGTGCAATCTCTACATATAAAAATCGAAATTCTATTTTAAATCTCCTTATATAAAAATCGCCTTTTTATTTAAATATTTTAAATTGATTTATGGTATACCATTATATTAAATAGACAAATATAAATAAATATTAACACTTACAGCCGAAATGTGAATGTGGGGATCAGAGTGGGTGCTAGGGAGGTGGAGGAGGACTGTGGAGGTTGGCGTCGGGGAAGGGATGACTGGAGATCTGTGGTGGCATGAGGCGGAGCGCCTGGAGGGCGGTGACGAGCTGAAGGGGGAGGCGACTTGGGGTTTCGCAAGCTGGAGACAAGGGAAGGAGAGCGAGCGTCGAGGGGGAGAAGCGATGGACGGAGGTGCTGACGCGAGGTGGCGGTCTTGGGTGGAGATTGCCTGGTCGGCGTCGAGCAGGAGCGGCGGCTCCCCATCTTCGATCGAGCTTTTGTTTTTTTTTGTTTTTTCTGAATCGAACTAAATATAACGGGGGGGGGGGGTCTGAGGGAAGATAAGGATTTTTTTTTAATTATTATTTAATTATTTTATTTTTCACCAAGAAGCAACTTTTATTTTCGACCTCAAAACGAGGCCCACCGCCTGTCGTCCATAGCATTTCACCCCCATTCCGAACACAATGGGATATGTACCATAAGCTGATTCGATCGTTTCGCTCAGTTTTCGTCAAAATCAACATATAACTCTATATATTGATTTTGAACGCGCATTTCAATTTACCGGGGTCACATACTAACTCTAAAAATTCCCGAAAAATATTTTCTAGCTTCGAATTGACGATACGGTCCTAATGAAACTAACTTCGTCGAATTCTGAGACCGTTGGAAGAATGGCCATTTTCCAGTCGATTAAAATCAACTAAAACTGGTCAAACGCGTTTTCCTTTGCCACGCTCACATATTAATTCAAAAAATTATGAAATTTGGAATCTAGCAATAACTTTACATCACGGATCCAACAAAAGTGGTTTCGTCGAAATCCGAGATCGTTTGCAAAATTCCCATTTTTAAGGGCCTGAATTCCATAGCGACTATTCAGAATTTTCAACTGGACATATCTTTTGATTCCCGCTATGAAATTTCGATTATTCGGATTCGTTGGAAAGATATCATCAATTAGATCCTAATGTTTTTGGTTTTACTAAAATCCAGATTGTTTTGCACCCGGTACATTCAGTTGAAGTTTGAAATCGAATTATCGAACTACCGCGCCATTTTCAATTCCTTTTATAATTATATATAATTATTTATATTTTAACGGCGACGTATATAATATATACGATCGAATTCTATTCAAAATAAATTTATCGTTGATTTTATTTAAAATAATTCATTTTAAATGTTCAAAATTCGCTAAAATTGCCAAAATAAAAAATTTAAACTGGCCCAGATTTTCGGGTTGTTATAATAACCCAAAATCACATTCCATTAACAATGGAATCTTCATGGAAAACAAATAGATATATGTACTCGATATAAACTTCCATATCCAACCGATAATATAAATGGAATAATGATAAGGCCTTTTAAATTCCATATATATTAACCGTCTTCCTCTACATAATCTTACTTCGATTCTAACCAAACCGAATTCCATTCAATTCCAATTTAATATGTTAAATTGGAAAACTTTGCTTTGGAAAATCTCCTTTAAATCTTAACAAAAGATTTATAAATTCCAAATCCCATTTCACTGTAAATCGGGTTAAAGAACGAATGTCGCTAAAGCACAGTTCACAACAAACCCAATTCACATTCTATCAGTCTCTAACCGTAAATTAGTAAGAGAACAATTCCCCAAGTGTTAACCCTGAAGGCTGAAACCAACATCAAAACAATACCCAGGAAACCATTCAACTTAACTAATCTCTGTCCAATTTCTAATTTTCTTAACTCCATTGTGTCTAAGAATAGTACTATTAAAGATACCATTCACGACAACCCAAAATCCAATTTGATATTAAATACAAGGCTCTAAATAGAAAATATGTTGGCTTATATTCAATATCAATCCTGAAATCAACAAATATCGTATTGGAAATATCGACATATATATATATATATATATATATCTTTCAAATTTCCATAACAATATCTGTATAATCATGAAATCCAATATCAAAATATTCTGAAGACAATTTCGATTCAAATCCATTTCCAATTTATATACTGGAAATTCTGGTTATTTTTAAAACCATTTCAAATCTAATTTATTTATTTTAAAAATAATTGGATTATAATTCTAGTTCAAAACTAGTTCATTTCGATAAAAATCTATTTTTATCTTTTCAAATATGGAATTTTTCATCCTAGTTCTTTCCAAATCATTTCTTATGATTTTACACTAATTATTGATATTTTTATTAATTTTATCAAGGCTCATACAGTCGATTTCCATAAACGGCCATCGAACTGCACTTACATCGACCTTTTCCAAATTTGATTTAGAAATAATTCCACATCCAACCGTTAGATTTCAAATCTCTAATATTCATTTGAAAGCTATTTTCGATATGAACCCAACGGTTCCGGTTTTAGGGGAATCTGGCGGTCGGATATCCCGTAATGTCCATTTGAAGTCAATGGTCGAAATTCGCGAACTACCACAGCGCGGCACGTTCTAGTCAGGCCATTATATCATATATATATTATGTATAATATATATTTCATCGATTTCCATTTAAAACGTATTTTATAATTTATTTTAAATTCGTTTTCAAAACGATTTCAACTTCCTATTCAATTTCAAATAAAAATTGAATATTCCATATCATCAATATATAAATGATAATATTTTCAAAACATTATATTTCGAAATCAATTCCTTTTCGATATTCATTATAAAAATGAATAAAATTGATTAAAATATCGTTCACATCAAAATGGCGTTAATCTAATCAATACGGCTTCATATATTTAAATATATTCGTGTCCATCCCAAATCGGACATCAAAATCAGATTTTTGATCCATTACTAAAAATTATTTTAAAATAATCATTGTTTTAGAATATTCTTTATTTTAAAATATTCATTCTTTCGGAACTAGAATCAGACACAGTCAATTACCATATAATTTTATTTATATGGATTTCATATACATTTGTATACAACAACAATCAAACACAACCAACCATCATCCAGAGTGCATTCTACACTGCATAAGCATCAAATATAAATATTTAACGCTTACAACAGCCTGTCAACCAATCGATTGAGATACAACTAAATATTGGGATTAGTGCATGCCCAATATATTTGTGCAGTTGGACGATGTGTAAAATTTATCGTCCCAATCCATATAATGAATTTTATTTGTGTAGTTGGACGATGTGTAAAATTTATCGTCCCAATCCATATAAGTCAAATGTGTGTACATAAACAAATCGTCCGATTTGTTTATAAATATTTATTTTATTCATGTTCACGTTAAAAACTATATTTTTAACTATAAAATATTTTATTCCATTCCACACCACACAATCAATTTTCACAATACATCAATAAAACAAATAAGTCATTCATGGTCTGTGGACAATGGATGTCAGGTGCTGCTAAGCACCGTTTGCATCCTAGTATATATTTCTATCTAGAAATTAAAATAAAAGCGAGGAGTTCTCACCTTGGGTTTCCACTCCTCCTTTCTATTCTGAATTTCTAAACCATTTGGATTTGCCTGCCACGCCAACGCAGTCTTCTCTACATTGTTCATGTTAAAAATCACATTTTTATTTCAACGCTATGAAAATCACATTTTTGTTTCAACATATATATATAATAAAAATTAGATTTTTATTTCGCGACATATATAAAAAATCATATTTTTATATTTTCTATTATATTAAAATTCTATTTTTAATCCACTACTCATATAAAAATTGAATTTTTATTTCGCTATAATATCTTTACTATAAAAAAAAAATCATATTTTTATAATCTCTACTATATTTAAAAAAATCATATTTTTATAATCTCTACTATATAAAAATCATATTTTTATAATCTTTACTATACAAAAATCATATTTTTATAATCTGTACTATATAAAGATCATATTTTTATATTCACTACATCATATATAAAATTTACATTTTTCTTCGCTACTTCATATAAGGAAAAATCCAATTTATATGAAGAAAAATCATGTTTTTATATGCATATCGTAAAATAAAAAAAACTGAAAAAGAAAACTAAATAATAATTAAAAGGAAACTCACTATCGCATGAAGAGGGGGTAGGGGCGAGGGTGGTGAATGCCAGCACTGTAGTAGAGGCACACCGGCTCTCGACGATTTAAGGGTGGTTTGATTTGGATTTGAAGAAGGGGAAGGTGGGTTTCAGGTTTTAAATGAGAGAGAGAGGGATAAGGGGTCGGAGGATAGTCTGAGGGTGGAGTGGGTGCTTATCAGGTCGACGGTGGTGGCCAGAGCCCCGTGGCGGCGACGGTTTGGGTTTAAGAGGGGGATGGCTAAACATGTTCGGGTTTTCTTAAAAGAAGGAGGGAGAGAGAAAGGGGCGAGGGTGGTGGCGCCCTAGCAGGCGGCGGCGGGACTGCTCCGGAGGCACGACGGTGGCTTCAGGAGGGGCGGCGGGAAAAAGGGATTGGCTTCTTTTGTTTTTTCTTTATTATTTTGAACGTTGACTTCTGAGAGAAGAGGGGAGGGTGTTATAAAAGAATTATATATTTAATTATTTTTAATTTCAAAAATATGTTTTTAATTCAAACTCTAATTCAAACTCAACGACTGTCGCCCCCAGATAATTACCCCCATTCCGAACACAATGGGATATGTTTTGCAAGCCAATTTGGCTGTTTCGATCAGTTTCGTCCAAACCAAAATATAAATATATATATATTGAATTTGAACGCACATTTCAATTTATCGGGGCCACATATGGACTCTAAAAGTTCCCAAAAAATTATTTTCTAACTTCGTATTGATGATTTGGTTCTAACAAAACTAATTTCATCAAATTTGGAGACTATTTGAAAAATGGTCATTTTCTGTTCGATCCAAATTGACTAAAACTGTCAAAACACGTTTTCTTTTGCCATGCTCACAATTTGATTCAGAAAATTATGAATTTTGGAATCTATCAATAACTTGACATCCCGGATCCAACAAAAGTGGTTTCGTCGAAAACGGAGGTTGTTTGCAAAATTTCCATTTTAAGGGCTATATTTTCCATAGCGACTATCCGAATTTTCATCTGAACATAACTTTTTATTCCCGCTATGAAATTTTTATTTTTCGGATTTGTTAGAAAGATATTCTCAAATAGATTCTACTATTTTTGGTTTCGCTAAAATCCGGTTTATTTTGAATCCTGTACATTCATTTGAAATTCGAAATTGAGTTTTCAAACTACCGCGCCATTTTCAATTCCTTTTATAATTAAAAATAAATATTTATATTCTAACGACGATTCAAATAAATATATACGTTCTATTTCTATTCAAAATAATTTCTCGTTGTTATTATTTAAAATAATTCATTTTAAATATTCAAAATTCACTTAAATTGCCAAAATAAAATTTTTAAATTGGTTCAGATTTTCCAGGTTGTTACACAAAAGAATAAAGACGTAAGTAAACAATGGTACTCTTGATGTTATTTGGTGTGATTATACTAGTAGGTTTCCACAATTTCATAATTTCGTTTTCTGTTGTTTGGTGCAATCAAACTCCACAATTCCATTTTCTGGTAATGAGTAATTGAAGTATTTTTAAATTTCAATGAACACCAGAATTTAAAACAACACCCTCGCTAGTTTTGTTTAGTCTTCGTGGGAATCATAAGGCAATAGAAGTTAGTTTTTTCTGAAGCAAAATAAATTTTGCATATTGCTTTTATTTACGTATTTTCACTAATATTATCTATGTTGTGATTTTATTATTCGGCTAGTAGATTATATACATTATTCGGTCTTCTATTAACTGTAGGATCAGTTCGATTGGACGATTGTGGCTAAATGATTTTATTCCAACCGATTAGTTAAAAAAACCTTTGCTTTAAATTATCGTTGAAATTTTTTTAGATAAATTATTACTAATAGATTACATTCATACTTTTTTGTTATTATAATGATCACTAATATGTGTTATTATTCAGTGTTAATTTTTTAGTATTTAAAAATGCGTAAACAAGAATCTGTACATGCTAAAAGGATTAGAAAAGGAAGGCTTGAGGAACTCACTAATTCGTAGAAATGTGATCTTAATAAAATTTTCATCATAAGTAGTCCAGAAGAAGGTTCGAGTTTGAATGTAGATAATGCTCCATTACTGATGAGAATGATGATAGAATTGATGATGATATCTTAAGAGTGAACATGATATTGAAAATATAAGAAAAGATGAAGCAAATATTTATTCATCATCGCATATGGAGAATGTTAGTGTGGTTTTGAATGACTCTAGTACATGAAAAAAATGATCAAAGTTTAAGAGAATTGCTAGTTGAAAGAGGTCCTTTTCGAGTAATAAAGAATTACAATTGTGATTTCCAAAAGATGCTATTAATAGACATTTTTCCTCCACATTATATGTCAGACATTTGCCCAACGGGGGTAAACAAGACAAAATGGTTGGTATATTCAGATACACTTGACAGAGTATTTTGCTTTTGCTGCAAGTTATCCACGAATCAAATGACATTTAGTCAATTTTCCACTGAAGGGATTAATGATTGATGCAATCTTAGTACTATGCTAAAACAACATGAAAGTAGTAAAGATCATTTTCTGAATATGAGCAATTGGATTGAATCGGAAACAAGATCGAAAGTCAAAGCAACCATAGATTAGAGTGTATTAGATCAAATAAATAAAGAAAAACAATGTTGGAAGAAAGTGTTGGTAAGGATAATTGTTGTTGTGAAAATGCTTGCTTCGAATAATTTAGCCTTTCATCAAAAAAATAAAAGACTTTACGAAAAAAGTAATGGCCTTTTTGCAAATTAATTGAAATGATAGCAGAATTTGATCCAATAATGCAGGAACATGTTCGATGGGTTGAACAAAAAGAAATTCATATATATTACCATGGGCATAAAAATCAAAATGAGCTAATACTTACCTTGGCGAATGAAATTAAAAATGAAATTCTTAAAAGAAAAGCCAAGTATTTTTCAGTTATATTGAACTGCACTCCAGATATTAGTCATGCTGAACAAATGTCTCTTTTAATAAGATGTATTGATGCTTCAACTAATCCTGCAAAGGTGAAAGAATTTTTTATTGAATTTTTGAAAGTAGATGACACCACTGGGCTTGGACTTTTTAACAAGCTTAAAGAAGTATTAGATAAATTAAGCTTGATATCTATGGTATTAGAGGACAAGGATATGATAATTGATCAAACATGAAAGGAAAACACAAAGGAGTGCAACAAAGATTATTAGAAATTAATCCGAGAGCTTTCTGCACACCTTGTGGTTGTTATAGTCTTAATCTTGTGTTATTTGATGTGGCTAAATCATTTCCAAAGGTATTAAACTTTTTTGGGGTGATCCAGTGAATATCTAATATATTTTCTTCAACTACCCAGAGATGGCAAGTTTTTAAAGATATTGTGTCAGGTTAAACTGTTATCGGACACACATTGGGAAAGTCACATTGAAGCAGTAAAATCTATAACATATCAAAGTGTGGAGATAAGCGATGATTTAATTTCTTTATCGAATAGCACCAAAGATTATATGGCAAAGAGTGAAGCAAGAAGTCTTCTGACAAATGAGATTGAAAATTTTGAATTCTTAGTCGGATTGTGCATTTGGTATGAAATTTTGAAATATGTAAACACCATTAGAAAACTTTTCAAACTGAAGATATGCAAATTGATGTTGCAGTCACTAGATTACAAGCGCTTACTGATTTTTTTTTGAAGATCTCCAAAACACTTGTTTTGATTCTACGATGGTGGATGCTAAAAAGATAGCCCAAATGTTGGATGTTGAACCAGTTTTTGTTCAAAAAAGAATTATTCATAGAAAGAAACAGTTCGATGAAGATGTGAATATTGAAGATCTAATGCAAACAACAGAAGATTATTTCCAAATCAATTATTTTCTGCAAATTATGGATAAAGCTCGTGTTTCGTTAGTGACTTGATTTGAGCAATTCAAAGAATATGATGATAGATTTGGCTTTTTATTTTATTTTAAAAAATTCACTTCTTTAGACAATGAGAAATTGAAAGGTTATTGTTTACAACTTGAGGAATATCTAGGACATGATTTGCACTCTGATATTGATGGAAGAGAGTTGTTCTGAGAATTAAAAGAGTTGAAAGTTATCTTGCTAAAGGAAATAACAAAAGCAATTGAATTGTTGAATTTCATAAATTCTGATTTGATAGAGTTGAATTTTCCTAATGCCTAGATTGCATATGGAATAATTTTGACTATACCAGTTACAGTTGCCTCGGCTGAAAGAAGTTTTTTAAAGCTAAATTTGATAAAGTCTTATTTTCATTCCACTATGTCACAAGAAAGGCTGAATGGGTAGGCACTTTTATCGATAAAACAAGATATGGTCAATGAACTTGAATATGATAATATTGTTAATAATTTTGCAAGTCAGAAGGCTAGAAAAATGTCCATAAGTAACTAGTACAATTTTGTTATATAACTTGGATTATTATTACGAATGAAGATATTTTCTTTTTTATCTTTTCGTTATTTTAAATATTATAAAAAAAATTGATGTTATGTATTATTGTCTTAGAAGGGCCACTTTTCTCTTTCCTCTTTAAGCACTAAAAGTCCTAGGACAGTCCCTGATCGTGCTTGAAATGATTGCCAAAAATAATTATACTACAAAAGAAGGGAAACAAAAATGTGATTTAAAAAATAAGAGTATGCTTGAATAACCTTTTAGTAGCTTATCGTAGATAATACACTATTAAATGAAATAATAACTGATAAGCAGTTAGCGACTGCAAAAAAAATACATATTTCATCATAAATTTTTGTAATAATTAGTCCATTGTCTTTTAGAGAAAAATAAGAAGAAACATGAAAGGATTAAATGAAAATAACACATGTAGATCAAAGATATTTAAGGATATAAGGTGAGAGTAATTAAGAAAAATTTAAAACCATAATTAAATATTTAATTTTTGTGCTAATAGAATGGATAGAAAAGAGGAGCTTGGATTTCACGAAATTGGAATAAAAAGTAAAAGATAAACATAAGGGGAGCACATACGTATTTGGCAAAACTTAAGGGTCTGAGTACACAACGAATGTTTGAAATGAAGGATTGCTAATGTGCCATTAACTACAATTATTTATTTTAGGTAAGGTTAAGGTTTATTTTTATTTTTGGTGGACTAACTGTAAAACTTCATCCAAACGGATGAGAGCATAGGATTTGAGCGAGGAGACAATATGGTGCTAGGAAAAAATCAACGTTACATTGACTTCCTTATATAATAGAATTGATAATAGATTAAAATAGTGAGGGCTATAGAATGGATAGAAAAACGTAACAAATAAGATTTAGTGAAAAATTGATATACAAATGAAAGAAACTCTAAAATAAACAAAAACTACCTACAAAAGTCAACATGGAAACCTAATCAATCTTTCTTTCAAATTATTTTTTTGATATATGCTAGCGAGCAAATTAACTACAACTGATGTAAACCAAACACATTAACTTTTTGGAGAAATGATACATTTCAATTTTAGTTTTCTAGCCATGGAATATAGAGAAAAATAAAATATTACATTGTAATTTTTTGAACTAATTCCTATAAGACAAATTAATATAAAGTAGAATAAAATATTACATACCCAAAATTATGGTTCATGGTATGAAATAATGTAGAAGAGGATTTTATAAATACAACCAAGCTAGAAGAAAGCAAGACCAACCAAAAAAGCAAACTTTACTTTGATTTAAAGGCTAAAAAGGTGGAAAAGTTTTATTATTCCTATGCAAATTAAATTATGCATGTCATGCTTCAAGATAGGCGTGTCATGAATAAAAAAAGATATTCATAGTGGTTAAAATAAATAATTGAAATTTTAAATTAAATTATATAGAAAAAAGTATTATATGTAATTAAAAATAGAAGAAAAAATAAATTAGTTGCACATAAGTGTCATAAATATTACAAAATAACCAAATAGATACAAAAAGTAACAAATAAAAATTAGTGAAGATTGACATAAAGTTGTTAGAAATTCCAAAATAAATTAAAATGTCTCCTAGTTTCTTTATTTTGTCTTTCCAACGAACAAATTACCTGCAACCCAAAAAAAGAAACCATATTAATTTTTACATAAAACTATTCCTTGCAACTTGATTACTTCGATCATGATTCAATGAAATTGATAACTTATTGGGGGAAAATGATCTTTATTTTGTGCGGAGATTTTCATAAGAAGTATAACTAATTCTTATAAGCTGAATTGACATAGATCATAGTAAAATATTTCAATCCCAAAACCATGGTGGATGCGTTGAATAATGGAAGAGGAAATTCTCCTGCCATGACCATAGGTAGAAGAATCTCAGTTAATGAAGGTAGTGGACTTTTCATTTTGATTTCAAGAAAAAATAGTATTGATTAGCAGAATAGGTGAAAATAAAAGAAAAGGGAGAAATGAAAATGAAAGATGCTAATGAGCTAAAGAAATTTGAAATGGAAGTTAAGAAAATGAAAGTAAGATTAGAAAATGAAGGTCGAAAATTAAAGGCGTAAGATATTTTTGAGTAGGTGAAATAGAAAACAAAAAGCCATATTGTTACAGTAATTGTTATATAGGGATTTTAACCACAAGGACAAATTGTCTGAAAATTTTAACCACAAGGACAAGAGACTAAAATTTAATCAAATGGACATAACATAGCCCAAAGTTATTCAAAAGGACAAAACAAAGGACAACTTCTTTTTTAAAAGAAAATATAAAAAAAATTCTAGATTTTTTTTTTGTAGATTTTAGGTATAAGTTATGCATGTAGTTGGGTGTCAGTTTTTGGTTTTACAGTTCTTAGATATCAGTTTTTATTGTTTATGCTACCAGTTTTACATGTAAAGGTTTTATATTGTCGAATCGTAATACATATCCATCACTGCAACTCCAATCTACCAAATCACTCAAGCCATCCTCCTTCACTGTAACAACCCGGAAATGTGAGCTAGTTTAAAAATTTTATTTTGGCAATTTTAACGAATTTTGAATATTTAAAATGAATATTTTAAATAAAAACGACGAGAAATTTATTTTCAATAGAATTAGAACGTATATATTCACATACGTCGTCGTTAGAATATAAATATTTATTTTAAATATATAAGGAATTGAAAATGGCGCGGTAGTTGGATAATTCGATTTCAAATTTCAGTTGAATGTACCGGTGCAAAATAAATCGGATTTTAGCGAAACCAAAAATATTTGAATCTATTTGATAATATCTTTCCAAGGAATCCGAAAAATCGAAATTTCATAGCGGGAATCAAAAGTTATGTCCAGTTGAATATTCAGAATAATCGCTATGGAATTCTGGCCCTTAAAAATGGAAATTTTGCAAACGACCTCGGTTTTCGATGAAACCACTTTTGTTGGATCCGGGATGTCTAATTATTTCTAGATTCCAAATTTCATAATTTTTCGAATAAATATGTGAGCGTGGCAAAGGAAAACGCATTTGACCAGTTTTAGTTGATTTTAATCGACTGGAAAATGGCTATTTTTCAAACGGTCTCATAATTTGACGAAATCAGTTTTGTTAGGACCGTATCGTCAATACGAAGCTAGAAAATATTTTTTGGGAATTTTTCTAGTTAGTATGTGGCCCCGGCAAATTGAAATGTGCGTTCAAATTCAATATATTGAGTTATATTTTGATTTTGATGAAAACTGATCGAAACGATCGAATCGGCTTACGGGACATATCCCATTGTGTTCGGAATGGGGGTTGTAATGGGCTTACATATTCAAGAAACGGGTTTATTAGATTCATCAACCCAGTTGGTTTAACCCTATCCACCCAACACGCTTTTTTTAGACACCACATTTCTCTTAAATTTGCATTAATTAAATATTAATGCATAGACCTCTCACATTAGGTCAGTATCTTGTGGCCGCTGGATGTGCCTGGCTGTTCCGGGTATACTTTTGCCACAAGATAAACCTAACCTCGTGTCTAAGCATATTTTAGTTATGCCTATGACCTCTCACATTAGACTGACAGTTTGCGGTTGCTGGTTAAGCCAGTTGGTTCCGGGCAGGCTTCTACCGCAAACAGAGTCTAACCTCGTGTCATAGCCAATTTATTCCAATACAGATTATACAGATATCAGACTAATTATGTCCATTTAACAGATTAAACTTTTTACAAGTTACAGAAGATTAATCAGATTTCCATGTTTTTACTCAAACTTAGATCGAGCCTACAGATTTTCGTACCCAAATTACAATTATTTAGCTTTCAACAAATTAGGCAACCCAACAGATAACAGATTAGGCGATTCAACAGATTTAGCAGATAACAGATTTAGCCGATTAGGAAATTCAACAGATTAGCAGATAACAGATTTAGCAGATTAGGCAATTCAACAGATTTAGCAGATTAGGCAATTCAACAGATTTAGTAGATAACAGATTTAGCAAATTAGGCAATTTAATAAATTTAGCCGATAACAGATTTAGCAGATTAGGCAATTCAACAGATTTAGCAGATTAGGAAATTCAACAGATTAAACATTTCTAAAACCCTATTTACATATCTTGCCTAATCATAAATTAAGCCTAACCTTACATGCCTAAATCATGGTCATAATTCATAATACCACATATGCCCATATTTTAGTTAAGCTTTGCATAGTACAAAATATTCTCAAAAATCCCCAAACAATATGAATCATGCTAAGTTATAGCCTATGATGTCAAATATCCAAAAACCCATATTTAGTCACATTCACATTAATAGTTATCTTATTTTAACATAGATCTTTATTCCTAAGTCACAAAACCTTCTTTTCTTTTCAAGTCATAGATCGTGATATAAAATATGCCCAAAATCTAGATCCTAAATTTTTAATCATGTATTATGTCCTCACAATAAGATCTTGCACTATAACATGCATTATATTCCAAATTCCAAGTCATATGTTATCATGTTATAATTCTTCTTCCAAATCACAGTCTATCATACATAGTATGCACTGATTCCAGATCTTAATTTGCAACCTATGTTCTTTTCCCAAATCATTCAAAGATCAGTCATGTCCAATTATGCATTATCCATTATTTGTCCCAAAATTTAGCATTCATGCGTTAATCTCTTATGAGATTTGGCGCAGGCTCGTGGTAGCCTGACTATAAACAAAAAGGAAGAAAAGAGGGAACAGATACAGAGCAGTCACAATCAAGATAGATCCACAGAAAAGTATGCATAACCTCAGACCCAGATTCACAAAAATGTCAAGATAATTATTAAATTTCGTATCTAAAAATAACTGTACTCACATAAATGGAACGATTCTTGTAATCTGGAATCTGTATTCTGACACTGGATAGCGCTCCTTTGGCGTAGACTATTGATTAGATTTGATTCTCTTTTAATTCTATTCAGCCTGGAAGAAGATGCACTAGTCCTAGTTTTGATTCTAGCAGAGTAGCGACACCATTTTTTTATTTTTAATTAAAATAGAGGCAGATTATAGGCAGAATGAACTTGGGTGGAGAGAAAGCTAGGTTTGGGGGTGTTTAAATAGGTTAGAGATCACGAATCTGATCAGAAAGGCGTCTAAATACATAAAAATACATCTGTCCATGGATCTGGAAATAGGAGGGAGGTCGACCCTAGTGTTGACTTGTTTACATAGGTCGACCGCCTGGTCGACCTTAGTGTCGACCTGTTTACATAGGTCGACCCCTAGGTCGACCCTAGTGTCGACCTGGGTCCTGTCTGTTTTGAATTTCGGGCTGAAACTTCTGAAGGCCGTATCTTTTTCATACGAGTCCGATTTACGCAAACTTCGACTCTATTCCAAGCAGAATTTCGAGACGAACGCAATGGCGTAACCTGTTTCCCTTAATTATTTTGTTACAATTTAATTATTCTCTGATTTGTCATTCTTATGTTCACAGAAAATACGGGGTGTTACAGTGAGGCTCGCAAATTAGCGCTATACACAAAGCTATGCTATTTAAAGTCGTGCTTTTATCATCAACAACAAGACTCTGCTTTTCAACAGAAGCCGTGATAATTTGCATCTCCGCATGTCACATAGCCAATTCACGCCATGCGACTGATGTCTATCGATATATAACCTTTAGGCTCGTACGTCTCAGAGAAGAGCATTAAGCCAGAGAATAAATTCTCCGCCACCCAACAGATATATATATATATATATTTAATAGAAATCAATCAACATAGAATCAAATCCAATGTCAAACACACATCCATTTTCTAGTTTGTTCTGGGTCTGAACAAAACCGAAGGCACCTTATTTCTCGTCCCATATGTCCAACACAGGAGAGTGGTCCTTGCATATCCGGTCGATCTCTAAGTACGTCTGGACGATCACCACTTATTACCTTGTCTTGGGTGTACAACCCAATCAAGACATTAGTAATCATCCAAACAATGTGAAGAACGCCGGTCTTCAACCACTGTCTTCAACGTCGACTTATCATCGAATCAAATATTCTAAATGGGTATAAACCTGGCCTTTCCAAATAATTCATGTATCTTATAATCAAGTGCTATAAAAACACAGCATACGCCTCATTCCTATTTAGAATATTCTTTTATCCAAATATTCACATCATTATGGAAAGGTTCCCATTAATTTTATCAAAGATAAATTCTTTAAATTTATTCTTTAATCTTCCTTTGGATATCAATTTAAACCAAAGTAAGGTTTATAAACTAGTCGGAATTATCGAACCATACCGAAGTAATCATTTCTTTTATTATCCCAATCCCAACCTATTCATCCCATGGAGAAAAACTGGTAATACTCTATATCTAACACCACGGTGTTATCGGTAAAATTAATTACCATTTTTCGTTCAAATATAACTAAAGATTTAACTATCGCTTGGAGAAAAACTGGTTATACTCCATTCTCGATCGTTTCACAAATTCGATAATTTAAATTGTCATATTTACATTCCAATCTAAAGATTCATTAAATTCAACTTAGTTTTAATCCTACAACAATCATTATTTAATGATTATTTAACTTTGGAAACACAAACATGCCACATCGACAATCTACACCGTACCACGGATTTCTGCCGATGTATAACCTCTAAGCTCGTACGTCTCAGAGAAGGGTGTTAAGCAAGAGAATAAATTCTCCGCCACCAAACAGATATATATTTAGTAGAGATCAACAATACAGTTCGAAATACAATGTTAGACATGTAATCTTGTCTTTAACTGGGTTAAAATACAAATGTCATTTAAAACACAGTTCACGATAAACCCCAAATCACATTCCATTAACCATGGAATCTTGAGGAAAAGGGATCAATATATAATCGATATCAATTTCTGTATTTGATTAATAATATAAATGGAATAACGACAAAGCCTTTTAAGTTCCATATATATATTAACAGTCTTCCTCCACAGAAGCTCAATTAGATTATTACCAAATCGAATTTCATTCAATGCCAATTTAATATATTAAATTGGAAAAATTTGATTTGGAAAATTTCCATTAAATCTTAATAAAAAAGATTTATAAATTTCAAATCACATTTCACTGTTAATTGGGTTAAAGAACGAATGTCTTTAAAAAAATACAGTTCATAGTAAACCCAATTCACATTCCATTTTATTCCAATTACTAAATATAATTGGAAACATTAATAATCTTAATTAAAAGATTTTTTTTTTCACATAGGGTTTAAGAACAGTGTAATTTAAGACACCATTCACGACAAACCCAAAATCCAATTCTTTTATTCAATTCCAATTAAATATTAATTAATTGGAAAACTTCCCTAAATCTTAATTAAAAGATTTATTCCTTTCTCAACTGGGTTTAAGAACAGTGTTATTTAAGACACCGTTCGTGACAAACCCAAAATTCAATTTAATATTAATAAAAGGCTCTGAATAGATATTATATCGGCTTATATTCAATATCAAATTCTGAAACTAATGGATATCGTATTGGGAATAACGATATCTGTATCTTCCAAATTCCCATAACAATACCTGTACAACCACGGAATCCAATATCGAAATATTCCGAAGATTATTTCCATTTCAATCCGTTCCAATTTATTCGTTGGAAAATTCGGGTTATTTTTAAAACCATTTCAATTCTAATTTATTTCTTTAAAAATATGGATTGTTATTCTAGTTAGTAACTAGTTCATTTTGATAAAAATATATTTTTATCTTTACAAATATGGAATTTTTCGTCCATATCATTTCCAAATCATTTATTATTATTTTTCATAAATTATTAATATTTTTAATAATTTTATTAAGGCCCTTTCAGTCGATTTCCATAAATGGTCATTGAACTACATTTACAACAACCTTTTCCAAATTTGATTTGGACATAATTCTAAATCCAACCGTTAGATTTCAAATCTCTTAAATTCGTTGGAAAGCTCTTTTCGATACGAACCCAACAGTTCTTGTTTTAGGAGAATCCGATGGTCGTATCTCCCGTTACGTCCATTTGAAGTTAATGGTCGAAATTCATGAACGGTTGTAGCGTGTTCTATTCAGGCCATTATATATATAATATATAAATAATATACATTTCATCGATTTCCAATTAAAACGTATTTTATTAATAGTTTACAAATTCGTTTTAAAATGATTCCTACTTTCATTTCAATTTTAAATCAAAATTGAATATTCCTTATCATTATAATATTTAAATGACAATGTTTTCAAAATATCAGATTTTGAAATCATTTCCTTTTCGATATTCATTATAAAAATGAATAAAATTGATATAAATATCGTTCGAGTTAAAATGGCGTAAATCTAATCAGCACGGCTTCACACCTTTTAATATTTTCGTGTCCATCCCAAATCGGACATCAAAATCATATTTTAATCCTTTATAGAGTGTTGTTTTAAAATATTAGTTATTTTAAAATATTAGTTATTTTAAAATATTCGTTCTTCCTGAATTGGAATGATACACAATCAGTTACCATGTTGACCTGCCTTTTGGCAAGACCGTCAACCCATGGACCCATCACAGGATTGCTCAGAGCTCGAGCATGGGCTTGGACAAGCCGGACATTCATGGCTCGAAGCTCCTTGGCTCAAGGGCTCTTGGATCGAAATATTTCAGCTCGAAATACCTAGGCTATATGGTCTTGAGATGAAATTTCACTACAACAATGACCTGGTCATGAGATCTATTTAATTGCCTACTTACTTGGTCCAACTACCTATTCTAAAGCCTATAATCTCGGATCTAGCTATGTTTATGCTGCCACATATTAGAGGGAACTTCTCCACGTAATCAAGACTCAGCTCCATTATCTGCTATTCACATGGATCAACCAACACACGGCACCTCCAATTATTGAAGCCTACTGCCTATAAATACACCAAGAAATACAATAAAGAAGGGATCTTCATCTTCTTCAACTCAGATTAGAGCCTAAATCTTTGGCCCATGCATGACTCAATCATGGCTGCCAACCACTTTCATCATGAAATACTTGTTATACTCCTCAAAAACGACTATGTAATAGAGATCATGACAATCTTGTTCATTGTATCTCCGACTTTATGATATTATTATGAGATTATAAAGTGGACGTAGGCTCGTTAACGCCGAACCACTATAAAAATGCTGTTGTCTTGCTTTTTCTTCCTTTTTCTCGCTTTTTCTGATATTTCTTCATATATCATGCTCATATCTGACTTTTGGCCGTTGATGACCACTTTTTTGTGTCAACAGTTTGGTGCTTTCATTGAGAGATGAATTTTCAACGTCTTAAGGGTTTTGCTCAACTTTTGGATCAGCAAGTCTAAGACAAAATCCTTTTTTCAGTCACCTCCAGCTGCCATGGTTTCCTATACTTCTGCACCTACTTTGGAAAGTAGAAGCAGCAACATCTGCATAAAAAAACCGATTTTTTCCAGTTTTGGGTTCGACCCCAGTCGGGTTGACCCTTCCTGGGTCGACATCGACCCGACCAGAGAACCAACCAGCAGGAATTGCACTTTGTAAAGCTCCCAGTATATAGCTTGGCCCAGAACAGGTCACGGGTCGAGGTGAGATCAGTTCGAACACCCATCGTCATAACGATGTTCAAGTCCAGGTAGACTGAATTTGGATCGACCGATTCCTCAGAAGATCTCCAGGTCGACCTACTTCGAACCAACTTTTCCTGATATATCGTCCAGGATTACTAGTCATTTCTAAAGTCTTGCACATCGACCTGAAACAAGGTCATTTTCAGAAAAAATGCATTTTTTTTTATCGTTGCAGAATTGACTCCATCTTCCAAAATCGAAAAAATCATGCGGTGCATGTATTTTCGACCTAACCGGTTAGATCGATCGTCGCCAAGACTGTGGGGCCCCGGACCCCACCGGCGCTGCGCCCAGACCCGCTTGATGGCTTGCCTTCGGCTCAGCATATATTTTGGCCAACAATAATCATAAAGACTTATCATCCAAGATTCGACGGATGGTATGAGAATATCAACAGCAAGATGGCAACAACCGGGATTCTTCCAAGAGCCATCACCCTCATTTACTGAGGTTATTCAATTCTGATCGACTGCTTCAGTCTTGCCCAATGATCGACGAGTTAAAAACTTGAAACACTTAAGTCAGGATGTTGATTGATTGTCTATATATCGGCTCTCGTTCCCAGATGTTGAATCAAAGACATAACCGCGGATGGACAAGGCATGTCTACATTATTACCCTCCATATCCCACTTCCTGACATGGAAAAGACAAAGCTTCTATATGCATGGACCCATTGTTCTTCTACCGATCAAAGCGTTAACACCCACAAGATGAGATACCGCCATTAGCAGTTCTGATCTAACTACCTGACCTTTATTCCTTTCCCTCGATATGGGGGCAAGAAGGCGATTCAAAGGAAACACGCCTCCATCATTCACCAACAAAGGCCGCTTGGCTTTATTATCCCAGTACCCCGATCCAGGTCTGATCGTTCTTGGCATTGCTGCCCCATGAGGGTTTGAAAAGACTTCCTTCATCAATTAAATCTTTTACGGTCGTCACCTGTCAGAAATGGGACAAGTCAAAATGGGCTGGCGAAGGATATAACTACAAAGCATTGCCATAACGGGCCTGACTGAAGCACTCATTTACAAAACCATGCCCCACGTCCAAGGAAAGTTATATAGCTCAAGGTGGATCTGACACGACCATCCGCTACTCGGCTCATGCGTGGCATGACTCAAGACAATTATGCATCGACTTTTGCCTTTCAAAGTCCAAATCCGACTCAGAATGGACGCGGTTCAACAGTCACATGGATGGATCCTGCGCTTGACTCCATCGAATTACATAAATCCAAATAAAGGAGGCAACACCGCCCATCAACATACTTACTTTCCAATCATGCATTTTGCCTTTACGTGCTCCTTGAGTTATTAATATGACTAACTCATGTAAATATGTATATAAATGATGCAGGTACCCGAGGTTTGGTGCCAATCACTCCTTCCATACTTTGATCGGAGGAACGCAAAGCTTTGGCGAACGTGATTTGACTATTCACCCATTTGCTATTGGCCCGATGCCAACAATCTGACATAAATAAAGTTCAATCATCCATTCACTGACTTTTTTCCCTTTACGTAGGGGGCACGAAAATAAACGCACATGAATTCGACATGTGTTATTTTTACAAGGGCATACTAATGAGGCCTTCTCAGCATCCAGCCATTGATTCGCCATGTAAGACATAGAAATGTATTCGGGTGTGACATAACCACTCAGTAGATCAATGACTCTATCCCTTGATCAGACGGGAAGATTGCAACAGTGATGGGTACAATCCCCTGAACGACATAACTTTTGCCTTGGATGTGGGGGGCAAAAGAGAAATGTTAAGACGGGGATGAGTATGACTCGATCGCTCTCCAATGACGTCGCTAACTCTTTCCCATGACTTCAATGGGAGGAGTATAAACTCAATAGGGGTGTGAACCGACCATCCCTGATGGAAACCTTTGCCCTTGACGTGGGAGCAAAGGGATGATGCCAAGGCAAATGTGACCTGACTATTTGCACGACTAACTCTAATCTGTAGAGCTTGGATATGAGTATAAACTTAGGACGAGTGTGACAGGCGCGCCAAGATTTAAGACCACTCGATCCATAACTCTAACTCTCACGACTTGGGAGAGAGTATAAAGGACAATGCTGCGACATGCATTCAATCTTCATCGCCCTCCGACCGAGGAGAAGATTATAAAGGACTTACGGACCGGAACGCTGGGGGCACGGGCATAGATTTCTGAATTAACTTCAAACACGCTTCGGACGCAACCCGTGTTTCAAAGTTAAATGGAGGCTACAGACACTATACCTCCAAATAACGACACCTTACACTTTGACATTTAATAATTCTATGTTAGATAGATTAGCACTCAACATGTTTTCATTTCGGGCTACAATTGCTTGTGGCTTAAAGATTGACTTAGTAGCTTGCAAGATTAAGCGAACTATTCTTTGTAGAATTGCATGATTATGTACAGATACAAAGCAAAGATATGAGGGACACACTCGCATACAGCAACAAACGGGTCGTGTTCGAAGGACCGACGTTGACTTCTAATACTAAACTTCCCACACGACTCAATGCAACGACAGAAAAAGGGCCTTGAGAGTGATATCTAGAATTGACACACATGCCCATATGCTGCATGTGGACCACAAAAGGGGTGCAGAGTGACCATCCATCGACTGATCCCAACCTACTTCCCAATTGGAAGGGGAAGAATGAGAGCATTCCAAGTGTCTACAGTCTGACCTCTCACAGACCAACTTCGATCCTCGGAGCTTGGATGGGAGAGCAGAAACCAGATCCCAAACTACAGCAAAAAATGATGACCTCAATGGAACTGAGCATGAAGAACAAACTCAACAAGAGTGTGCTAACTATTTTGTACTACGATGAAACATAAACAAAGGGGATCGACCTAACTGGCTCGAATGATAAGAGTAACTATGCTCACTGGCGCTCGATGAACCGATCCTCATTTTCTGACTAAACTGAAGGAACGATGCCTAGGCAAATGAGATTTGACTGTTTGCGTGTTCTACTTTAACTCTCGCTGACTCGAGAGAAAGTACAAAACTACTTGGGTTGGCTAAGATCGCCAAACCCGCGACTCTAACCTGAAACAACGACAAAGAGTATTAAGGATTGGATGTATGACTGACTTAGCTTGACCCCCACTGATGCTGGGGGCAAGAGCACTGGCTTCATCTGTACCCCACAGACGTTGTAGGCATGAGCGTCAGCTTATAGACTAACTTTGAACACGTCCTTGACTTGGCATGTTATTCAAAGGATATATACTATACCTTCAGACCATGACATCACTTGCCTTACTCATTCAAGCGAGATAGCTTATGAGCTAAACATGACTTGGAAGAATCAAATCGCAAGTACATTAAATGGAGCGCGAGACTCACTTTTCTAATGCCTTATGATTTTGACAATCATACTACACATCGACTCACATGATTTCAACAACATCTTTCCTTGACTCTTACATGATCATTGGACCATAAAAACGATCTGGAGTGATCGCGGTTTTCTAGCTTTATATTGGAAACATACGACGCGATCATGGATTCCTAGCCTACTATTCCAACGACTCGGGAAGTAAAAACCCATATGCGTTGTCAAGTTCACATGCCATTTTTGATTTTCTACACTATCTCATGATTTGGATAACTGAACCTTACACTGACCTATGTGTGACTAATGGTCTGACTTGACCTTACACTTGACCATGCTTTCGACTTGCACAAGAAGATGACACTATTTGGCGAAGATTCTTCATGAACGACCATGTGCAGAAGCCAGCGGCCTAGCTTGACTTATGATGATATCATTCGACTTCTTGACTCGATGAGGCAGAAAAGAAAAAAGAATTCAAGCTTCAGGACTACTCATAAAGACATAACAACTCGACATTGCTTTCTCGAAGATGAATGACATTCCAAAGAGATGCAGTTCGACTTATTCAAAGTACATCCTGTCTGCGACACGATGTACTTTAGGGGACAAAGTGTTGACCCGCCTTTTGGCAAGACCGTCAACCCATGGACCCATCATAGGATTACTCAGGGCTCGAGCATGGGCTTGGACAAGCCAGACATTCATGGCTCAAAGCTCCTTGGCTCAAGGGCTCTTGGATCGAAATATTTCAGCTCGAAATACCTAGGCTATATGGTCTTGAGATGAAATTACACTACAGCAATGACCTGGTCATGAGATCTATTTAATAGCCTACTTACTTGGTCCAACTACCTATTCTAAAGCCTATAAGCTCGGATCTAGCTACGTTTATGCTGCCACATATTAGAGGGAACTTCTCCACGTAATCAAGACTCAACTCCATTATCTGCTATTCACATGGATCAACCAACACATGGCACCTCCAATTATTGAAGCCTACTGCCTATAAATACACCAATCAATACAATAAAGAGGGGATCTTAATCTTCTTTAGCTCAGATTAGAGCCTAACTCTTTGGCCCATGCATGACTTAATCATGGCTGCCAACCACTTTCATCATGAAATACTTGTTATACTCCTCAAAAATGACTATGTAAAAGAGATCCTGACAATCTTGTTCATTGTATCTCCGACTTTATGATATTATTATGAGATTATAAAGTGGACGTAGGCTCGTTAACGCCGAACCACTATAAAAATGCTGTTTTCTTGCTTTTTCTTCCTTTTCCTCGCTTTTTCTTATATTTCTTCATATCATGCTCATATCTGACTTTTGGCCGTTGATGACCACTTTTTGGCGTCAACATACCATATAATGTTATTTATATGGATTTCATACACACATGTACTCAACAATAATGAAACACAGTCAACCATCATCCAAAGTGCACTACACAACTGCATAAGCATTAAATATAAACAATTAACGTTTACAACAGTCTGTCAACCAATCGATTGACATACAACTAAACAATTGGGATTAGTGTACCCCAAATATCATCCCAATACTCGTGTGGGGTTTCAACCAACAAACACTGAATATTATTTGTGCAATTGGGCAATGTGCAAAAATTATCCTCCCAATCTATATCGGTTAAATAGTTGTACATAGACAAATCGTCCGATTTGCAAATGAATTTTATGTCATTAGTATTTACGTTAAAAATTATATTTTTAACGATAAAATATTTATTTCAATACTTGAATATTTTATACTATTCATATACACATTAAAAATTATATTTTTTATGAATAAGTATTTATTTTTGAAAATTTCGGCATTATAACGGCTCGATATTAAAAACGGAGTAATGTTTAGCGTTACCCCTCTCCTGATACTGGCTCACACCATACACAAAATTCAAGTCAATCCACAAACAACAATGAAATTAATAACCACAATACAATCAAATTTCCACCAAACAGACAATCATGGTTTGTACAATAAATAGTGTCGGGGGCTTCTAAGCCCCGTCTGCATCCTAGTATATATTTAACTGTAAAATAATTAAAGTGAGTAGGAGTTCTCACATTCATTTCCACTCCACTAGTTTTTATTTCTAAATTTCTGAACAGTTTGGATTTGAATTTGCCTGAAATTCTAATCTGCTCCATTTTTTTCCTGATCAATTCCACTACGAAGCTCTCATTTTGGTGATTCCAACACAATTGAGTTTACGAATTTCTGTTTTCGTATGAAGAATTTACAAGTTTTTTTTACATTGGGTAATTAATAAAGATAATTAACCATTTTAATTAACCTTAATAATAGTATTAGGCAACTTGTTTTTGGTTCCTTATCCCATCTTCTTTAACAACCAATCACGAACGAGCCTCGCCCAAAAACTTCACCTGAGCACCACAATCAGAAACATGGCCGGATGATCAAACCCTTCCCCTCGGCACGCCTAACCCTCTTCCGCCAATGCCAGGCGCGACGGCTGCCGCAATGATACACCGAGGCAGAAAACGATGTTCGAACAGCCAATTAATATTTGTTTATCACTTCTAACTCCACGGGTCCCAACGTCCATCGCCCCTAGCAAAATACCACCATTCCAAATACAATGGGATATGTTTTGTAAGCCAATTCTATTGTTTTGATCAGTTTTTTATCAAAATTAAAATATAAATTAATATAACGTTCAAATTTGGTTTTAACATACATTTTAATTTACCGGGGCCACATACTAACTCCAAAAATTCCAGAAAAATAAATCTAGCTATTTTTTGATGATACGGTCCTAACAAATCTAATTTCGTCGAATTTGAAGGCCGTTTGAAAAATGGCCATTTTCTGGTCGATTAAATTCAAACTGAATTGATCAAACGCGTTTAAATTCACTACGCTCACATATTAATTACAAAAATTATGAAATTTGAAGCATAGCAATAATTTGACATTCTGAATCCAAAAAAGTGGTTTCGTCGAAAAAGGAGGTCGTTTGCAAAATTGCTATTTTTAAGAGCTATATATTATATTATATTCCATAGCGACTATTTTAAATTTTAAACTGGGCATAACTTTTAGTTCTCGTTATGAAATCTAGATTTTTCACATTCGTTAGAAAGATATAATTAAATAGATACAAATATTTCTAGTTTTACTGAAGTCCGATTCATTTTGTATCTTGTACATTCATTTGAAATTTAAAATCGACCTTTCAAACTACCTCACCATTTCAGGCTCGTTTTATAATTAAAATAAATTTAGACGTTCTAACCTCGATTAAAATAAATTTTTAGTCGTTATTATTTAAAATAAATCATTTTAAATAGGTAGTACACATTTAAATAGTCAAAATAAAAATTTTAAATTGGTTCTGAAAATCTGGGTTATTACAATCTCCCCCACTTAAAATCTTTTCGTCCTCTAAAAGGAACGAGGCTGAATGTTTTTTAACTAATCAACTCAACTTTCATTCTGGCTTTCTTTCTTCAACTTTTCAGTTTTTAATAATTTCTAATTTTTTAAAAATTTGGCTAACACCCTAAATTTTTGAAAAATTTCACCATAACCTCCTATGTATGCGGAGACCTTTAAAACCGCAATTTGCCTCACAGGGCCCTCACCAATCCAAAAGAAAAAGCCAAGCGGCTCATAAAATTTTCAAAACCAAGAAATACCATAAACGTATACCTATTTGTCGAGCATAAAATTTTATCTCTCTTCTTAGCTTCCATGCTATGACCTATTCAATGTATATACATGTACATATATGCAATTTCAATCAATTTTCAATTCAGTTCAATATTTTTATTCAACTTGGCTAAATTAACCTTTCACTTACTTATTGGTTTCAACATTTTAATTAGTCAAACTAATTATTATACAACACATCCAACAATCAATTTGTGAATAAAATTTTCAAATGCATAACTTTAATATATATTCAAAAATCACATTTTAAGGCCAAATCACAAAAATAGCCCTATCTAAATTTTGATTCTCACACCAGTCAATTGGAAATATATAGATATCACACTATCGAAACTCAAACATAAATACTGATGATGTCCAGACATCACCAGAATTATCCCAAGGCATCTAGAGTGTGATTCTATATCCATATAGTATATCTGAGACTTCGTACACATGCTAACTAGGCATATATGCAAAATATTCATATACAAGATAGTCCAAATCAATTTAAAATAAAATATTCAAATACGTATAATAAGGTTGAATTTTTCGAAATAAAATTCGTTTTCATTTTTATTTTAATAATAACACTCGTCACACTCATTCTAGGATACTAATGATCCCGTCTCTAACGAATCATTCTTATTGGATATTATTAATACAATCTCTGAAGAATTCTTTCATTCGGTTCTAATGTGTCTTGTTCTTGAGCTCTGTAAACCAAAGCTCTGGTACTACAAATGTTACGACCCGAATTCGCTAGCCTTCGAGGAGACCAGAAAATACAGATTGTAATGAGAACGACAAATCAGAATGCAAACAGAAGAAAATTTTATTGCTATTACAACATTTGCATTAAAGTACAAGAATATAACATAGTATGAATAAATAATGTACATCAGAAAAATATCAGAGATTAAAGTACATTACATAGCAGCGGAAAAATAATACATAACACAACTATAAGAAATACACGGATACAGAGCATTCCGAATATAGCTCCAGCTATAAATCCAGTATCCTAAAAATAGAAATATCTGCAAAAACCAAAACTACTAGCTACCTATGTGGAAAATATAGGCACTCAGAGTTTAGGTTAAAACAATAAACACCAGGTCAGTCATGGGACCGATATGAGAACGAAAACAGTTATTTAAAACTTTAATTTAAAAATAAAGTAAATCAAGGGACCATGCCGTATAACATGGAACGAGTTTTCTCCCGAGAACACCAGTGCATATAACAAATAACGCAATGCTTTTTGGAAAATTGAAGCTATTATAAGACTCAGGTCCCATCACATAACGTAATGCAAGCCGAAGGATAGAGTTTTTCCTTATAATAGCCAAATATGCTTGGTACGTTTAAAACAAATCATTTTTGATATTATTATAAGTGTATAGTGTCAAAAACAACTTCAAATATAAATTTATCAATTATAGACGACATAGTACCCCATCCTACTACGTCGCCATACTAGTTCTGCAATCAAAACTGAAATGTCACGTATTGGAAATTGGATTTCCTTCATGAGTCAAGGCTATCGATGGCTCCTTCCGATTCGAGACACTCTAGCAAATGCCTAAGGATCCCCCGTAGTGTACCCTTGGTTCCTGCAGGGCCGGTCCACACTTACGTTAGTGGATTAGTTATTCCTGAACACACGTTTCCCGGTCCTATAGGACCCATCCATCAGCTCCGTAGTAACCGATATATCCGAGGCGCCTCGCAATCCATCATCCACATAGGTAAAAATATTAATGTCTGGGCTCCATACCAGGACACCACCTATAGCTAGAATGAAATTTCGCGTTCTCCCTACGCCCCTGATCCTGTTTTAGACTCATATTGGGGTGTGAGGATCGCGAGTTAACGCTATACACAAAGCTATGCTATTTAAAGCTGTGCGTTAATCATCAACCACAAGACTCTGCTTTTCAACAGAAGCCTTGATCATTTGCATCTCAGCATGCCACACAGCCAATTCACGCCATGCGACTGATGTCTATCGATATATAACCTCTAAGCTCGTACGTCTTAGAGAAGGGTGCTAAGTAAGAGAATAAATTCTCTGCCACCAAACAGATATATATTTAATAGAAATCAATCAACATAGGATAAAATACAATGTTAGAAACACATCCATTTACTAGTTCGCTCCGGGTCTGAACGAAACCGGAGGCATCTAATTCCTCATCCCATATGTCCAATAAAGGAGAGAGGTCCTCGCATATCCGGTCCATCTCCAAGTTTGTCTGGACGATCACCACTTATTACCTTGTCTTAGGTGTACAACCCAATCAAGACATCAGTAATCATCCAAACGACGTGAAGAACTCTGTTCTTCAACCACTGTCTTCATCGTCGACTTATTGTTGAATCAATTATTCAGAATAGGCATAAACCTGGCCTTTCCGAATAATTCACGTATCTTATAATCAAGTGCTATAAAACACATCATATGCCTCATTCCAATTTAGAATATTCTTTTATCCAAATATTCACATCATTAGGGAAAGGTTCCCATTTGTTTTATCAAAGATAAATTCTTTAAATTTATTCTTCAATCTTCCCGTGGACATCATTTCAAACCAAATTAAGGTTTATAAACTAGTCAGGATTATCGAACCATACCGATGTAATCATTTCTTTTATTATCCCAATCCCAACCTATGCATCCCATGGAGCGAAACTGGTAGTACTCCATATCTAACACCACGGTGTTATCGGTAAATTAATTACCATTTCTTGTTCAAATCTAATTAAAGATTTAACTATCGCTTAGAGCAAAAATGGTGATAGTCCATTCTCGATCATTTCAAAATTTTTATAATTTAAATTATCATATTCACATTCCAATCTAATTAAAGATTCATTAAAACCCCACTTAATTTTAATCTTCCAACAATCATTATTTAATGATTATTTAACTTTGGAAACAAAAACATACCACATCGAAAATCTACACTGTACCTCTGATTTCTGCCGATATCTAATCTCTAAGCTCGTACGTCTAAGAGAAGGGTGTTAAGCAAGAGAATAAATTCTCCGCCACCAAACAGATATATATATATATATATATTTAGTAGAGATCAACAATACAGTTCGAAATACAATGTTAGGCATGAAATCTTGTCTTTAACTGGGTTAAAGAACCAATGTCATTTAAAACACAGATCACGATAAACCCAAAATCACATTCCATTGACCATGGAATCTTGACGGAAAATGGATCAATATATAATCGGTATCAATTTCCGTATTCTACTAATAGTATAAATGGAATAATGTCAAAACCTTTTAAATTCCATATATATTAACAGTCTTCCTCCACAGAAGCTCAATTAGATTATTGCCAAATCGAATTTCATTCAGTTCCAATTTAATATATTAAATTGGAAAACTTTTCTTTGGAAAATTTCCATTAAATCTTAATAAAAAGATTTATAAATTCCAAATCACATTTCACTGTTAATCGGGTTAAAGAGCGAATGTCTTTAAAAAAACATAGTTCACAATAAACCCAATTCACATTCCATTTTATTCCAATTACTAAATATAATTGGAAACACTAATAATCTTAATTAAAAGATATATTTTTTCACATATGGTTTAAGAATAGTGTTATTTAAGATACCATTCACGACAAACCCAAAATCCAGTTCTTTTATTCAATTCCAATTAAATATTAGTTAAGTGGAAAACTTCCCAAAATCTTAATTAAAAGATTTATTCTTTTCTCAACTGGGTTTAAGAACAATGTTATTTAAGACGCCATTCACGACAAACCCAAAATCCAGTTTAATATTAAATACAAGGCTCTGAATAGAAATTATATCGGCTTATATTCAATATCAAATTCTGAGACTAACGGATATTGTATTGGGAATAACGATATCTGTAGCTTCCAAATTCCCATAGCAATATCTGTATAACCATGGAATCTAATATCGAAATATTTCAAAGATTATTTCCATTCCAATTTATTCATTAGAAAATTCTAGTTATTTTTAAAACGATTTCACATCCAATTTATTTCTTTAAAAATATTGGATTATTATTCTAGTTAATAACTAGTTCATTTTGATAAAAATATATATTTTTCTTAAAAATGTGGAATTTTTCATCCAAATTCTTTCCAAATCATTTATTATGATTTTACATAAATTATTAATATTTTTGATAATTTTATTAAGGCCCTTTTAGTCGATTTCCGTAAATGGTCATCGAACTGCATTTACAGGGACCTTTTCCAAATTAGATTTGGACATAATTCCAAATCCAACGGTTAGATTTCAAATCTCTTGTATTCGTTGGAAAGCACTTTTCGATACGAACCCAACGGTTCTGGTTTTAGGAGAATCCGATGGTCGGATCTCCCGTTACGTCCGTTTGAAGTTAATGGTTGAAATTCACGAACGGTCGCAGTGCGTTCTATTCAGGCCATTAAATATATATAATATATAAATTATATATGTTTCATCGATTTCCATTTAAAATGTATTTTATAAATCATTTATAAATTCGTTTTAAAATGATTCCCACTTTCATTTCAATGTTAAATTAAAATTGAATATTCCTTATCATTATAATATTCAAATGATAATGTTTTTAAAATATCATATTTTGAAATCATTTCCTTTTTGATATTCATTATAAAAATGAATTAAATCAAAATAAATATCGTTCACGTTAAAATGGTGCAAATCAAATCAATACGGCTTGAAATGTTTCAACTTTTCGTGTCTATCCAAAATCAGACATCAAAATCATATTTTAATCCTTTATAGAATATTATTTTAAAATATTTGTTATTTTAAAATATTCATTCTTCCTGAATTGGAATCAAACACAATCGACTATCATATAATGTTATTTATATGGATTTCATACACACATGTACTCAACAATAATGATACACAGTCAACATTCATCCAGAGTGCATTACACAACTATATAAGCATTAAATATAAATAATTGGCGGTTACAACAGTCTGTCAACCAATCGGTCGACATACCACTAAACAATTAGGATTAGCGTATGTCAAATATCGTCCCAATACCCGTGTGGGGTTTCAACCAACAAATACTGAATATTATTTGTGCAGTTGGGCGATGTGCAAAATTTATCGTCCCAATCTATATCAATTAAATGGGTGTACATAAACAAATCGTCCGATTTGTAAATGAATATTTATTTTCATTTCAGGAGAATTTTATGCCGTTCATATTTACATTAAAAATTAAATTTTTAATGATAAAATGTTTAATTCAATACTTGATGTAACAACCCGGAAAATCTGAACCAGTTTAAAAAATTTAAATTGGCTATTTTAGTGGATTTTAAATATTTTAAATAATAACGATGAAAAGAGTGTTTGAATCGATGTTTGAAAATAAATATAATTAATTTAAATTATAAACAAGGCCTGAAATGGCGCGGTAGTTTCAAAATTTCAATTCAAATTTTGACTGACAGTACCGGGGGCAAAATAAAACGGATTCTAGTGAAACCAAAAATATTTAAATCTGTTAGTGAATATCTTTCTAACGAATATGAAAAATCGAAGTTTCATAGCGGGAATCAAAAGTTATGGCCAAATGAATTTTCAGAAAGGTCGCTATAGAAATTATTTCGCCCTTGAAAATATACATTTTGCAAACGACCTCAGAATTCGACGAAACCACTTTTGTTGGTTCCAGGATGCCAAATGATTGATAGGTTTCAAATTTCATAATTTTTGAAGTTAAAATGTGAGCATGGCAAAGGAAAATGTGTTTTGGTCAACTAAAGTTAAATTGGATCGACCGGAAAATGGTCATTTTTCAAACGGTCTCAGAATTCGACGAAACTAGTTTTGTTGGGACCGTATCATCAAAATATAGCTAGATTTATTTTTCTGGAATATTTAGAATCAGTATGTGGCCCCGGCAAATTGAAATGTACGTTCAAATCAAAAATTGAATGTTTTATATTTTAATTTGAAGGAAAACTGACTCAAAAAGTCGAATGGACCTACGAAACATATCCCATTGTGTTCGGAATGGAGGTATTTAGCCAAGGACGACAGTCGTTGGGTTTGGATTAGAGTTCGTAGGAGATAAGGGGTATTTTAGAAATTTAAAAATATATAAATAAATAGAAAAATCTTTTTGGCCCGTTCAACATTCTCACTCCCCAACCCTTCAGCACGAACGGCGGCTCCCCCTTCGATTCTTCATGCACCGATTCCTTGTCATCCACGCACCAATACCCATCGACCCAGTTGAAGAAATTGTAGATCTCAGCTCGAGCTTCAAATCCATATCCACCAGGCCTCGTACCGTCACGTCGTTCTCGAGATTGGACGCCCTAAAGTTGTGCCGCTCGCACTGGAATTCCGTCCGCCTGCCGCCGTCGAACTGGAGTTGGTTGGTGGCACCGGAAAGCTCTCTCCAGGCTCGACAACGTGGTGAAGTTCGATCGTGCTATAGCTTCGTGGATTAATCGAAAAGGCTGAACCTAGTTTTGAACATCGAAAGAGAGGTACTGTTTATATTATTTAAACTATTCTATAGCACTTTAAAACGCTACGGTTTTTGATTTCACAATAAAAATCATATCTTTTTCGTTTGTGGTCGAAATTCAGCGAAACAAGAGATAGTGGACTCATGTGGACGTCTTCTACATTCTAGAAGAGACCGCATATTTTTCTGAGCCTTCTGCTATTTTTGGAGGAGTGGAACCCAATGTGAGATTTCTAAATTATAAACGATAGAGAAAACAATGATGTATAAATTATATAGTCAATGTATGAGTTATATAAGCGTTACACACCACATGTATAAGCGTTGTATAAGTTGTATGTTCGATGTATAAGTTATATATGCGTTGTAAAAGTGATATATGTGTTGAAATGAATTGAATGAATTGAAGTGAATTGAAATATATTTATATACGAATATATACATATATACTCCCCTCGTCCGCAGACCATGGACGATATATATTGGTTGTGATATTGTTTGGATTGGTTGATGTGAAATTTGGTGAATATAGTGAATGGTTGATTTGAAATGATTGATTGTGATTGAAATCCCGATAGGATTAGTATATGGGAAAATTCGCCTGCGTGCGAACTAGATATTGAAAATCACCACTGTCAAAAACCGCGAGGTTTTAAGGTAGAGCGAGGAGCCGTACTAAGGACAGTGCCGGTTTTAACTACCCTGCCGTTATGTTGCCAAAATTTTCAATAATATTCATGTGTTGAAACTATATTCGTGTGTTGAATAGAAATTCATGTGTTGAATAGAAATTCATGTATTGAATAGAAGTTCATGTGTTGAATGAGTTTATTTGTTGAGTAAATTCTTTGAAAGATAAAAATCACATTTTTATTATATATATAGCTTATATTAAATATTAGTATTTTAAATAAATTGTTTTAACATCAAAAATAACATTTTTACCTTATGTATAGACTATATAAAATAATCGTGTTTGAAATAAATTGTTTTACAATAAAAATCAAGTTTTTATTATATATATCAACTATAGAAAATATTCATGAGTTAAATAAACGACTAGAACGATAAAAATCATATTTTATCGTATGTGTGTAGTCGAAAACGTTCATGTGTTGAATATATAGATTGAACAATAAAATCTACATTTTTATTGTGAATATGAAGTGTTAAAAATGGTGATGTGTGGAATAAATAATTTTGATGATAAAAATATCATTTTTACCAAATATATAAAGTGGATATGGTTTTGAAATCGAAGAAAGAATTATATTTATATATATTTATATAAATATAATTAAAATAAATCGAATAACGAAGGTGTAGTTCATGTTTTGAAACCGTGATTTCAAACGATTAGTGCGGGAGATCCGACCATCGGATTTTCCCGAAACCGAAACCGTTGGGTTCGCTTTGGAAATATCTTTCCAACGACACCCACTTTGTGAAGATCCAACGGTTGGATTTTCTGAAATGTTTAATTCAAATCTGAAGAAAAACAGCGCCAGAATCGATTATATTTTTATATATATAAATATAATTAAATTAAATCGAATAATGATGCTGTAGTTCGTATTTTGAAATCGTAACTTCAAACGATTAGTGCGGAAGATCCGATCGTCGGATTTTCCCGAAACTGAAACCATTGGATTCATTTTGAAAAGATCTTTTAAATGATATAAAATTTGTGAAGATCCAACAGTTAAATTTTCAGATATGTGTAAATCAAATCTAAAGAAAAACAGCGCCACGGCGCGTTATGGCCTGAAGCGTCGTTTGAATGAATTGACTATTTTTAAATAAATAAAAATAGTGATAAATCGTGAAAAATATTATAAACGATATGGAATGGAAATAAATTGAATTTGCTCGGTTTATGTGATATTTGATGGTTGAATGTGTTTGGTGTGAAAATTACATTAAAGAATAGAACTAGTGATATCGAATAATTTAACCATTGAAATGAATTGATTTGAAATTCTAAATATATGTGAATTATTTGAAAAGGCCGAGTTTATTCTCATTTCAAATAATCGATCGACGAGTGAAAGTCGAAGATACGAAGACGGTGCAAGACCGATTATCTTCACGTCGAATGGAGGGATGCTACTGATGCTCATGATAGGAGTAGCTACCTTGACGGGGTTGAAGTAGTAGCCATCCAGACGTACTTGTCGATTGTACGGATATGCGAGGTATTGAGTGCCTCCGGTTTCGTTCTGACCCAGAACGAACTTGTAAATGGACTGTGTGTCTAACATTGGATTTTGTTCTATGCTGATTGATCTCTATTAAATATATATCTGTTTGGCGGTGGAGAATTTATTCTCTTGCTTAATGCCCTTCTCTGAGACGTACGAGCTCAGAGGTTATATATCGATAGAAATCAGTCGCATGGCGTGAATTGCCTGTGTGGCATGCCTAAGTGGCAGATGATCAAGGCTTTTGTTGAAAAGCAAAGTCTTGTGGTTGATGATCAAAGCACGGCCTGTATGGCATAGCTTTGTGTATAACATGAATTCGCGAGCCTCACACCTCGGTATGGACAAAAAACGGGAGAAGGATCCAGGGAGGGCAAACGTTTCTTTCTAGCTAGGGTGGTGTCAGTGACCTACCAGTCCTGACATTTATATTATTTTCACCTGTGTGGTTGTTGCTGTTGCGAGGCGCCTTGGATATGTCAGTCGATCCGGGACCGATGGAGTCATTGGGCTCAATTACGCCCCAAAGGGTAGGGAAACGCAGTGTTCAAGCATTTTAATCCACATCGGTGGACCGACCCTGTGGCTCCTAGGTGCAGTTGCGGTTGTAGCCTGAGACATGGGCTAGATTGTCTCGAATTCAGTAAGGACTATCTTTTTCCTTGGTTCATGATGGAAATTGTAACACCCCACCTCCGTTAAGGTCACTCACAAAGGGAATGCCTTAACTTTGGTGGAGCATTTTAGTAAACAGAACAGAAACTTACAAGACAGATAAAATAGTACTTGAAAAATTTATAACTTTATTTCAACAGAAACCGAAATAAACTTGGTTACATCCTTTCAAATCACATTATCAGAATTCAAGTACAAAATATCAGTCTTATACAAAAGCCTTCAGAGTGCATAGTTTAAAATCATAATCCCCATAGAACGGAAGCTATACAGAGCCAAGCCATACTTTAAGCACTTCAAGCAGAAGAAATCCGGATCAAGCTAAAGTATTCCCTCCTTGGATAACCGGGGGGGGGGGGGGGGGACGGAAGAAAGGAGGCGAAACAACAAGGGTCAGACAAAAAGTCTGGCAAGTCCAGTGATTTTCAGTTATGAACAGATAATAATAACATGACATGAAATAAAACTGGATGAGAGATAACTGTAACATGTGTAACAGATATAATAGAAGAACAGAGTGATATAAGCTATTGTTTTACACTTCTCTGCACTAATACTAGTATAACAGAATTAGGTGTCACCCTAATGTCTAGACTGAAACAGAAACGGGTACAGAATAATTTAACAGAAACAGAATGCTAATAATGGGCCTTTTCTACCCGATCAGAAACAGACAGAAGCAGAAGCAGATTAATCCCTATAGAAACAGAATGTAGAACTAGGTGTACACTAGTAACGGGCCTTTACCACCCGAACAGACGGTACCATGCAGAAACAGACAGGTGTTACCACCCAACAGAAACAGACGGTACCAACAGAAACAGACAGAACTAAGTGTACCCTAAAACCCTACCCCAAGCGATCGGCTCCCTAATACATAAATATCCTGTGTCGGCCCCACAGTAGGGTGTATCACTTCCCTAAAGTGACAACCAATTCGCACAGACCTATTTACAGATGTCATGGTGTCTTACATCCTTAGAGGCATACCGGGATCCATGCACGCACATGACCCGGTTGGAACGCACCATCAACACCCCTCGCCATTATCAGAATGAAC
Source organism: Allium sativum (assembly GCA_030737875.1). Lineage (NCBI taxonomy): Eukaryota > Viridiplantae > Streptophyta > Magnoliopsida > Asparagales > Amaryllidaceae > Allium > Allium sativum. Next base: position 56,369,400 of record CM060918.1, read on the forward strand.
CGCTTATAATTAGTTCAGTAAGCGTGCCCGGACCCTGCCTACTGTTGGGTCAAAGTTTTGATACCAGAAAGGGTTACTGACTAATATGGGTCCCAAACAACAGATGACACAAGTAATTCCCCTCCTAACCTTGTGTCCCCAGACTAACAGATTTCAGTTTAACTTGTTTACAAGTTCATACATACAGAATTCAGATCAACTAGTTCACAGATCAGAAAATCAAGTCAACTGGTTATCAGATTAACAGATCAAATATACAGATTTGTCTAACTTTCTAATTGGGCCTATGGATTAACGAAATGCGTTTATCAGATTCATTGGTCCAATTGGTTTAACCTTACCCAACACGTTTTAGACATCATATTTATCTCAAATTTTCATTAATTAATTATTAATGCCCAGACCTCTCACATTAGACTGACAGTTTGCGGCTACTGGTTAGGCCGGTTGGTTTTGGGCAGGCTTCTGTCGTAAACTGAGTCTAACCTCGAGTTTCAAGCACGTTATGACTAACTTCTCACATTATAACCTATTGTTTGCGGCCACTGGAATATGCCGGGCGGTTCCGGGCAGAATTACGCCGCAAACTCATTCTAACCTCGAGTTAGCCATGTTTATCTTTGCAGCCAATTAATTAATGATTTACCATTTATACCCACGCCTAATATACATGTCAATTATTCATAACTATAGCCAATTCAGATTATGTCAATAGCGGACTAATTATATCAACTCAACAGATATTGCAGATAACAGATTTTTCAGATTAGGCGACTTAACGGATTTAGCAGATCAAGCAAACTAGCAGATCTAGCATTTTCAACAGACTTAGCAGATGACAGATTTGGCAGATGAACAAATCTAGCTGACTAGGCAGTAGAGCAGAACTAGCAGATTAAACAATATAACAGAACTAGCAGATTAAGCAATATAGCAGAACTAGCAGATTAGGCAAATATAACAGATTTAATCATTACTTAAAGTTTCACAAACATATCTTGCCTAATTTTAAATTTGGCCTAAGCATGCCTAAATAATTGTCATGATTCACACTATGATCCTATGCCGAATATAACCATCGATTACTATGCATGTCATATATCCCAAAGATCCCTTACTTAGGTGTTTATTTACATTTAATAGATGTCCTACCTTGATGTAAATCTTTATACCTAAGCCATATTTTCTTTGTCTCAAGTCATATGTTAACATACCATGGTTCCTCTTTCTCCAATTCACAGAATATGCATAGATCTAAATCTAGTTTACCACCTATGTCCTTTTTCTTAAATCAGTCACAGATTAACCATGTCCAATTATTCCACATTCATTATTTGTCCCAAACATTTTAGCGTTCGTGCGTTAATCTCTTAGGAGATTGGCGCAGGCTCGTAGTAGCCTGGCTATAGAACAGAAAGAAGAAGAGATACAGAATAAAATAGATCATAACAAAACATACACAATCTCAAACTCAGATTTATAATCATGTCACAATTATGATTAAAGTTTATATCGGAAAATAACTGCACTTGCCTTGGTTGGATTAAAGAAAGAACTTTAATTGTTGTAGAATCGTTGCAGAAGCTTTAATCTCTAATTTGAATTGAGTGGCTTAGGTTGATGTTGATTAGCTTCTAGATTTGATTCCAACAGAGTAGCGATGCCATTTTTATTTTTATTTAGAACAGAGGCAGAGAAGAAGCAGAATAGAATTGTGTGTAGAGAAGGCTAGGTTTTAGGTTGTTTTTATAGGTGTAGCAATTCATTTCAGCCATCAGATTAACCGTAAAACCAATCCGGACCATCAAAAATCGTCCCTGGGCTTCAAAAACGTGTTCTGGACCGAAACAGGCCGACCAGGTCGACCTGTAGGGGGGAGTTCAACACTATAGTCGACCCCATGGGGGAGGTCGACTCCCAGGTCGACCCCCTGGTCGACCTGGCCCCCAGGTCGACCTGCCCAATTCTGTGCTGCCGAAACCTTCTGAATCTTCTACAGGCCATAACTTCTTCATCCGGACTCCGATTTTCGAAAACTCAGACTCTATTTCATGTAAAATTTCGAGAGGAACGCAATGGTGATGTCCATTTTACCTAATTCCTGATTCTTAAATTAATTATCCTCATTTAACTATCTTTTTCGTAACACACACCGTTATCGAACTAATTTTTCTTCTCTTTCATGTATTAATTAATTCTTCTTATGCATCACCATTATTTACCTATCATAAGCATATTTTCATATATTTTATTTCATTTTTAATTATACTTAAAAATGCGGGGTGTTACATTCTCCCCTCCTTAAAGGATTTCGTCTCCGAAATCTTCAAGTTAAGAGGAATGTGTCCTATCATCCATCTACTCAATCACCAATCACCGGCATTCATTGTCCTTAAGAGATTTCTAATGCTGTATGAACATATGCAAGAAGTGTGTGTATATGTTCCTTGTCTAATGCAAAGATCAGGCGGTCCACTGATTCAGTTGACCTCCTTAATGCGAATAATGCCAGTGCCATGAATCCAACATGTATGCAATTTTCCTACTCGATACATATCATTTCTATATGAGTGCACAACCATTTAGTCATATGCAACGTCCATGTGCTGAGTCAATCATTTTGCATCCACAAAAATTAAAAATGCTCACACATCCATATGTAGTATGAGAGTGTTTTCGAGCCGATCTAGTGCCTAGTGTGTGTTTATGCATCCACAGGCAACCACCAGCAACCACTTGCATCCACTTGAAACCATCAAACATAACATATCTCAAACACATGTTTACACCCATGAGTTTCTACCTAAAGTTCGAAGATTCGATCGATAGGGTACAGTCGAATGATGGAAGCGAGTACAGATAAAACAAAAACTTGGTTCCCATTAGGCATGGGTCCAAAGTATCGGCCCCGGAGACCGAAACCAAAATCAAATTGACACCTAGAGGATTACCCTCTTTAGACCATGTCAAAACTGGAAATCTTATCAAAAGTATTCAGATATTTACAGACTACTGGTACAGATCAGGTTACTGAATGATTCCTAGGAAACTAAGCATGATAAAACCCAGAATGTATGTGTCCTACTTGACGCCTAACACAGATATCTCTCAAACCCCAACCTATCACCAGCAGATGAGTCGTAACCCCTATGGGGTTTGAGACTATAACCAGATCAGAAACAAGACTAGTATTATAGTGCAGAGACTCGACTACATAATCAGAATGCCATAATCGGAAAGAGTTCTAACTCAATAATCAGATAAGGAAACTAAACTCTCTACGGAAATTTTCCTACTTCTATCCTATCCACCAACTATGAGAGCATTCGCCTGCCTTCCCGAAGTAGGTCATGTCCTCTGTCCTTCCTCTTGAGTCAAGCTTCCATAAGTAAAGCACTTTTCTCCTCCTTTATCTTTAGACTTTTCTTCCTTCTTTTGTGTTTCCTTTTTGCCTCCTTTTTGAACCAAGTTCATATCCATGGGTTTCTTATCTTTGGGTTGTGCTCCTTGGCCGAACTCCCTCGTTCTCATCTTTACTATGCTTGTGTAACACGTTGACCAGTCCCTCGAAAGCTGCTTCCATCACACGGAAAAATCCTACAAAGCTCGAAAGAAAATTAGCCGTAGGTGAAACTACTGCGGCTACTGATGGAAGTCGGGCGCTTATTTGCCCTTTGACAGGTGTCGTAGTCTTATCAAGCCTACGGAACCATGCCGCGATGAGGTTACCTCCCAGAAAGCCAGGAGCCCCGGAGACTCAGAAACAGAAGGAAACAAGGATTCAGACAGAGAATCAAAAGAAAGATATATGGCTTTGGGGATTATGTTTTTCAAAATAAAGTTTCCTTTTGAAAATACTTTCTTTAAAAGCCTTTTTGAAAATAGTTTTCAAAAACTTTACCCAATCTGGTAACCTTCAGCTCTGATACCAAGTGTAACACCCCACCTCCGTTAAGGTCACTCACAAAGGGAATGCCTTAACTTTGGTGGAGCATTTTAGTAAACAGAACAGAAACTTACAAGACAGATAAAATAGTACTTGAAAAATTTATAACTTTATTTCAACAGAAACCGAAATAAACTTGGTTACATCCTTTCAAATCACATTATCAGAATTCAAGTACAAAATATCAGTCTTGTACAAAAGCCTTTAGAGTGCATAGTTTAAAATCATAATCCCCATAGAACAGAAGCTATACCGAGCCAAGCCATACTTTAAGCAGAAGAAACCCGGATCAAGCTAAAGTATTCCCTCCTTGGATAACCCGGGGGGGGGGGGAGGGGGAGGGAACGGAAGAAAGGAGGCGAAACAACAAGGGTCAGACAAAAAGTCTGGCAAGTCCAATGATTTTCAGTTATGAACAGATAATAATAACATGACAAGAAAATAAAACTGGATGAGAGATAACTGTAACAGGTGTAACAGATATAACAGAAGAACAGAGTGATATAAGCTATTGTTTTACACTTCTCTGCACTATTACTAGTATAACAGAATTAGGTGTCACCCTAATGTCTAGACTGAAACAGAAACGGGTACAGAATAATTTAACAGAAACCTAATGCTAATAATGGGCCTTTTCTACTCGACCAGAAACAGACAGAAGCAGAAACAGATTAATCCCTATAGAAACAAAATGTAGAATTAGGTGTACACTAGTAATGGGCCTTTACCACCCGAACAGACGGTACCATGCAGAAACAGACAGGTGTTACCACCCAACAGAAACAGACGATACCAACAGAAACAGACAAAACTAAGTCTACCCTAAAACACTACCCCAAGCGATCGGCCCCCTAATACATAAATATCCTGTGTCGGCCCCACAGTAGGGTGTATCACTTCCCTAAGTGACAACCAATTGGCACAGACCTATTTACAGATGTCACGGCGTCTTACATCCTCAGAGGCAGACCGGGATCCATGCACGCACATGACCCGGTTGGAACGCACCATCAACACCCCTCGCCATTATCAGAATGAACCGCTTATAATTAGTTCAGTAAGCGTGCCCGGACCCTACCTACTATTGGGTCAAAGTTTTGATACCAGAAAGGGTTACTGACTAATATGGGTCCCAAACAACAGATGACACAAGTAATTCCCCTCCTAACCTTGTGTCCCCAGACTAACAGATTTTAGTTTAACTTCTTTACAAGTTCAGACATACAGAATTCAGATCAACTAGTTCACAGATCAGAAAATCAAGTCAACAGGTTATCAGATTAACGGATCAGATATACAGATTTGTCTAACTTTGTAATTGGGCCTACGGATTCACGAAACGGGTTTATCAGATTTATTGGTCCAATTTGTTTAACCTTACCCAACACGTTTCAGACATCATATTTATCTCAAATTTTCATTAATTAATTATTAATGCCCAGACCTCACACATTAGACTGACAGTTTGCGGCTACTGGTTAGGCCGGTTGGTTCCAGGCAGGTTTCTGTCGCAAACTGAGTCTAACCTCGGGTTCCAAGCACGTTATGACTAACTTCTCACATTAGAACCTATTGTTTGCAGCCACTGGAATATGCCGAGCGGTTCCGGGCAGAATTACGCCGCAAACTCATTCTAACCTCGAGTTAGCCATGTTTATCTTTGCGGCCAATTAATTAATGATTTACCATTTATACCCACGCCTAATATACATGTCAATTATTCATAACTATAGCCAATTCATATTATGTCAATAGCGGACTAATTATATCAACTCAACAGATATTGCAGATAACAGATTTTTCAGATTAGGCGACTTAACGAATTTAGCAGATTAAGCAAACTAGCAGATCTAGCATTTTCAACAGACTTAGCAGATGACGGATTTGGCAGATGAACAAATCTAGCAGACTAGGAAGTAGTGCAGAACTAGCAGATTAAGCAATATAACAGAACTAGCAGATTAAGCAATATAGCAGAACTAGCAGATTAGGCAAATATAACAGATTTAATCATTCCTTAAAGTTTCACAAACATATCTTGCCTAATTTTAAATTTGGCCTAAGCATGTCTAAATAATTATCATGATTCACACTATGATCCTATGCCAAATATAACCATCGATTACTATGCATGTCATATATCCCAAAGATCCCTTATTTAGGTGTTTATTTACATTTAATAGATGTCCTACCTTAATGTAAATCTTTATACCTAAGCCAATATTTTCTTTGTCTCAAGTCATATATTAACATACCATGGTTCCTCTTTCTCCAATTCACAGAATATGCATAGATCTAAATCTAGTTTACAACCTATGTCCTTTTTCTTAAATCAGTCACAGATTAACCATGTCCAACTATTCCACATTCATTATTTGTCCCAAACATTTTAGCGTACGTGCGTTAATCTCTTAGGAGATTGGCGCAGGCTCGTAGTAGCCTGGCTATAGAAAAGAAAGAAGAAGAGATACATAATAAAATAGATCAGAACAGAACATACACAATCTCAAATTCAGATTTACAATCATGTCACAATTATGATTAAAGTTTATATCGGAAAATAACTGCACTTGCCTTTGTTGGATTAAAGAAAGAACTTTAATTGTTGTAGAATCGTTGCAGAAGCTTTAATCTCTAATTTGAATTGAGTTGCTTAGGTAGAGGTTGATTAGCTTCTAGTTTTGATTCCAGCAGAGTAGCGACGCCATTTTTTTTATTTAGAACAGAGTCAGAGAAGAAGCAGAATAGAATTGTGTGTAGAGAAGGCTAGGTCTTAGGTTGTTTTTATAGGTGTAGCAATTCATTTCAGCCATCAGATTAACCCTAAAACCAATCCGGACCATCAAAAATCGTCCCTGGGCTTTAAAAACGTGTTCTGGACCGAAACAGGCCGACCAGGTCGACCTGTAGGGGGGGGGGGAGGTCGACACTATGGTCGACCCCCATGGGAGAGGTCGACTCCCAGGTCGGTCGACCTGGCCCCCAGGTCGACCCCCAGGTCGACCTGCCCAGTTCTGTGCTGACCAAAACCTTCTGAATCTTCTACATGCCATAACTTCTTCATCCGGACTCCGATTTTCGAAAACTCGGACTCTATTTCATGTAAAATTTCAAGAGGAACGCAATGGTGATGTCCATTTTACCTAATTCCTGATTCTTAAATTAATTATCCTCATTTTACTATCTTTTCCGTTACACACACCGTTATCGAACTAATTTTTCTTCTCTTTCATGTATTAATTAATTCTTCTTATGCATCACCATTATTTACCTATCATAAGAATATTTTCATATATTTTATTTCATTTTTAATTATACTTAAAAATGCGGGGTGTTACAGAAATCCAATTTCCAAATACGACACCGTGCGGTTTTGATTGTATATATATGACAACATGATATATGGTACCCATGCCGTCTATGATTGATAGTAATGATTAAAATTGTTTTTGAAATATATATACACTAGCAATAATATCAAATGATTGGTTTTGCTCGTATCAAGCATATTTTGGCCATTATATGGTAAAACTCTATCCTCCGGTTTGTGTTGCATTATGTGATGGGAACTGAGTCTTATAAAGGCTTCATTTTTATAAAAAGCATTGCGATGTTTAAAAGATTTATTTGTTTTAAAGCACTGGCAATCCAATGGAGTAAACCCGTTCCGCGAAAGTGGCATGGTCCTGTGATTAGCCATATTTGAAAATGTGTTAAGTAGATTTGTCATACAAGTCCAATGACTGACTCGTAGTTTGTTTCACTTGCAAACTCGTTTGCCCCTTTTTCTACACGGGCAGCCTTGTATTCAGGTTTTAGCAGGCTCTTTCTGGATAGCTGGAGCTGAAGATGGATTCTATCATTTATCTCATTTTTATGTTGTTCATCTCCTATTATACATATCATGTTTTCTATTCCGCTATATACATTTTATGTATAGCTGAACTGTATTTTGTACTAAGTATGATCCTATATACTGTGTAAGTCTAATGATTATATTTATCCAGTGTATTCTATTGTACATTATCTAGTGTATTTATTTGTTTCTGTTCTGCTGTTATATGTTTATGTGTTATATTCCAAAGATTACCCTTGCACCGTCTCATCGGGGTTTGGGGTCGCCACACTTGAATATTTTATATTGTTCATGTACACATTAAAAATTATATTTTTAATGAGTAAATATTTATTTCTGAAAATTTCAGCATTTTAACGATGCGATATTAAAACTGGAGTAATGTCTAGCATTATCCCTCTCTTGATACTAACTCGCACTATAAACAATATTCAATTCAATCCACAAACAACAATACAATTAATAACCACAATACAACCCAAACAAACAATCTTGGTTTGTACAATAAATAGCGATGGGGGCTTCTAACCCCTGTTTGCATCCTAGTATGTATTTAACTATAAAATAATTAGAGTGAGAAGGAGTTCTCACATTCGTTTACACTCCGCTAGTTATTATTTTTGAATTTATGAACAGTTTGGATCTGAATTTGCTTGAAATTCCAATCTGCTCCATTTTAGTCCTTGTCAGTTCCACTGCGAAACTCTCATTTTTGTGATTCCAACATAATTGAGTTCACGAATTTCTGTTTTCATATGAAGAAGTTACAAGTTTTTTTACATTGGATAATTAACCATTTTAATTAACCTTACTAATAGTATTAGGCCACTTGTTTTTGGTTCCTCATTCCATCTTCTTCATCAGCCTATCACGAACGAGCCTCGCCCAAAAACTTCACCTGGACACCACAATCAGAGTCATGGCCGGACGATCAAACCCTACCCCTCGACGCGCCTAACCCTCCTCCGCCAACGCCAGGCGCGACGACCACAGCGATGATACCTAGAGGCAGAAAACGTCATTCAAACAGCGCATGTTTGAGCTTGGAATTCGAGCCTTATACGAAAAGAAAGTCAATGGTTTTGGTACGGATTTAAAGAACATATCAATATTATGATTTTTCTTTTATAAGTTTGGAAATTTAGTTGGTGGATTGAGAGAAAACGGGACAAGAAGTTTTGAATGATTCCTGTTCATTCGTTGAAGAAAGCGGTGGCCTGGTTAATGAAGAGAGAGATGAGGGTTTTCTTTTTTATTTATAAATATTTTTAATATTATTTTAATCTAATTAATATTTGTTTATCACTTCTAACTCCAAACGGATCCCGATGACCGTCGCACCCAGCCAAATACCCCCATTCCGAACACAATGGGATATGTTTCATAAGCAATTCTATCGTTTTGATTAGTTTTTATCAAAATTAATATATAAATTAATATAACGTTCAAATTTGTTTTAACGTACGTTTTAATTTACCGGGGACACATACTGACTCCAAAAATTCTAGAAAAATAAATCTGGCTATGTTTTGACGATATGGTCCTAACAAAACTAATTTCGCCGAATTTGGAGGCCGCTTGAAAAACGGTCATTTTCTAGTCGATTAAATTCAAACTGAATTGACCAAACGCGTTTAAATTCACCATGCTCACATATTAATTCCAAAAATGAAATTTGAAACCTAATAATAATTTTGTATTCCGGATCCAACAAAAGAGGTTTCGTCGAAAATGGAGGTCGTTTGTAAAATCAGTATTTTTAAGGGCTATATATTATATTAAATTTCATAGCAACTATTTTAAATTTTAAACTGGATATAACTTTCAATTCTCGTTATGAAATTTGGATTTTTCACATTCGTTAGAAAGATATAATTAAAAGATTCAAATATTTCTGGTTTTACTGAAATCCGATTTATTTTGAATCTTGTACCTTCATTTGAAATTTAAAATCGAACTTTCAGACTACCGCACCATTTGAGGCTCATTCTATAATTAAAATAAATTTATGCGTCCTAACTTTGATTAAAATAAATTTTTAGTCGTTATTATTTAAAATAAATCATTTTAAATAGTCAATACACATTAAAATAGCCAAAATAAAAAATTTTAACAGGTTTTGAAAATCCGGGTTGTTACAATTACTGTTAGCATGATTGAATTACGTATTATGCTTGATTTGTTCATTTAGAATTGTATGTATTAGAATGCAGAATCAAAAGTCAGAGAAAATCAGAGGTTCAGATGATAAATGCCAAAGGGAGCTTTAGAGGACATCGGGGGGCTACCCAAAAAATTTCACTCGAAAATAAGCTAACACTAATATAAAACATGCCTGTCGCTTCATCTCATTTGCTTCGGTATAACTTACAATTGAAGCAAATGGTATCTTTTTCTTCAATTGTATTAATAATAGAAGCAAATACGCTGAAGCAAATGATGTTAACAACTGAAGGAAGTGCACTAAAGTAAATGATGTTACTTGCTTCGGTTGTCTTCATTTGAGCAAATAATATCATTTGCATGAGTTCCATAGGAATCAAAGCATATGCATCGAAGCAAATAGTGTTATTTGCATCAGTTCTTTCAGAACTAAAGCAAATGCACCGAAGCAACAATAAGTTATATTCCTCTAACAAAATGCACATATTATAATCAAAATAATAGCTTACAAATATTATTATTCACAATTAAGTATTATTAATGATTATTACTAAAGAATTCATAATTTTTAACTATTATAAATAATCAATAATTATTATTTATATTTAGTATTTTATTATTTTATTACTATAGTTAGTTAATTATAGTTAATTCTTATTAATTACATTTAATAATTAATATTAAATAACTAGTAATTAGAAATTAACAATAAGTAATCAATATTTGATAATTAATTTTTAATATTTAAGTATTTTTTAATAATTAAAATGTAACAACCCGTATTTTAATAACATGTTATAACCATAAATCTAGGCAGAATTAAATTTTAAAATAAGAATCAAGGGAAACGGGTTGCCCCATTGCGTTCGTCTCGAAATTCTGCTTGGAAACGAGTCCGAGTTTGCAAGAATCGGTGTCTGTATGAGGGAGATATGACCCTCCGAAGTTTCAGGAATTTTCAGAATCGAAAACAACTCGAAATTCGAATTCAAACCCAGAAGCGGGCTGGGACTGGGGAGTCGACTGGGTAGTCAAACCCCCCCCCCCCCGACCAGGTCGACTGGGGAGTCGACTTGGTAGTTGACCCCCCCTGACCAGGTCGACTGGGTAGTCGACCTGGGGGTCGACCTGCTCCCGAAATCCAGTTTTTGAACCTGGTTCGTTCTGATGTATTTGGTCACGTTTTCTGCCTCGGTTCGTCCGCCTAACCCTATATAAACAGCCCCTGACCCTAGACTTTCTATCACATTCTTGTCCGACCATATGCTGCTGAAGTTCTGACTGGAAGATAGAGAGTAAGGAGGCTATTCAGGACTTTGTTAGTGCTACGTTGGTTTGGAGTTTGCTAGAGATTCTGCTTCTACTCTTTTTGCTTTCTCATTGTCTAGACTACGATCTGTAAGCCCTTTGTCACTCTTAGATTTAAACTGTAAACTTAACCTGAACATGATGTAAACTGAAATTATGCCTAAACATGATAACTAAGTTGGATCTACTCTTGTCTATCTTGGATCTATGACTATCACTTTGAAATCTGTTATTTCGGATCTAGTTTTGTACACTCCAGATCTATTCATCTAAAACGTTGACTTGTGGAATATCAGTATGAACTTGATTTGGATATATTCATGTTTAATCTAAAACCCCTTTTCAATCTTATCTTGCCATGCCTGTGATGTTGAAACTATTATTGGGGTACTATTTTATGTCAATCCTTTACCATGTCTATCGCCATGTCTTGTCAAGTTGATGTTGAGACCCTATTTCATATGCCTGTAATGTTATAATCATCATGCTTAACTTATGAACACCTTTGCCATTCTATGACTATCCTGTTTGTGTTATTCCCTATTTTGACATGTTGTATTAATGCGAATTCACGTACGTTGGGGATACGTTTTGGGTAGATTAGGCAAACTTGAAAATTGGCTATGGAATTGACATTATATGACATGAAAATATGACATGAAAACTTGACATGAGAATAAGCTTGAAAACATGAATTTGGGACATGACAATTAGATAACTTGAAAATGGCCAACTCGAGGTTGGGTTGAATTTGCAACGTAAATCTGCCCGGAACCGCCCGGCAAATCCAGTAGTTGCAAATAATAGGACCCAATGTGGGTAGTTGGTCATATAGCACCTTAAACCTGAGGTTAGACTACGTTATGGTGTAAATCTGCCCGGAACCGCCTGGCACATCCAGTAACCGTAACCAAGTCTAATGTGAGAGGTTGGGGTGCGTTAAGTGAATTAATGCCACATGGTAAGGTTAAGTCATGGACCCCTTGAATATACTTAACCAATTTGACACATCGATTTGATAGGGTTAAGTCTTGAACTGCTTGTATGTATACTTAACCAACTAGATACATGTTTGGGTAGGGTTAAGTCATGACCTTTTTAATGACAATACTTAACCCATTAGAAATCCTAGCCATGTGGTCCCTTTCAGCAGTAACCCACTTAGAAGTATCACGATACCCTGGGGACTAGGCAGGGTGGGGCATGATTACTGGGCTAATTGTAAGCGACCAAGAATAACGGCTGAATAAGGTGCGCCAGTGTAGGTTCAGGCGGACTAGGGTCGTGCACTTTGTCCGGAGTTGAAAAAGTAGGCATGGGCACCCGTAGTACCACATTGTGCATGCTTGAATTGTGTCAGTGTTTGACACCCTAGGACCTGCTACACCCTAGTGTGGACCTAGCACATGTGACATCATTCCGCGATTGGGCCGTATGACACCGATACACGACGAGTAAAGCCGATCAACTAGGATGGACTATTGGACCCCGTATTGGGTCATTTCATGTTATTGGGTTTAGGGATCATTTCTGGATTTATACTTGACATTGATTTGGACACTAGTACAGTTAGTGCAGTAAACCTTGTATATGCGATGCCACTCTTATCTTGTTACCTTTTATTATCATGCCAATCCAGTTATTATCTTTATGTCTAATCTCAGTTTTTCATGTTCAGTTAACTTTATTAGTTTTTATGCTGATAGTCACTAGGGCTTACCAGTCTTTTTGACTGACCCGTTTTCTTCCACTTCTTTTCTTTCGTTCCCGCCCCCCCAGGTTCTCAGGGAGGAAACTCTATCTCTTAGCTTGGACTTTGCTTGCTTTCTAATAGCTCATGTACGGTTTGGTCTTGAGCTATGCTATGGCTGCACTCATGCTCTTTTTGGGGAATAATATTGGACTTATGTTGTTTTAAGTACTTTGCTTCTTTAGAACTTGATGTAATGAAATATTGACTTGGTATTTTGATGTAAGAGGTTTTGACTCTATTTTCCACGTAATAAGATCTGGATAAATTTATGTCCGCTGCTTTATACACCCTGTTTAATTTATGTTCTATCTTGTGGTATCTCTGTGCCTGTTTACTAGATAATACCCCTCCAAAACTAGTGCATTCCCTTGTGAGTGACCCTAGCGGAGGTGGGGTGTTACATTTGGTATCAGAGCTAGGTTACCAGACTGGGCAAAAGTTTTAAAAACTTTCTGAAAATTATTTTCGAAACCATTTATAAAGAAGCATTTTTTTAAGAAAAGTTCTATTTTTAAGGGAAGGCTATTCCCCAAAAGCCATTAGCACTTTCCTTGTTTCCTCATTTGAATCTTTTTCTTTTCGTTTTTCAGCATGGCCGAACTTAACCTTCCCGAATGAGTACCCATACCCAGATGGTTCCGAATGTACTTGGAAGCTAGGGCCAACGATGCAGGCCCAGCAGACATCCCTCCTCCTCCTCCTCCTCCTCCAGTAGTCGCGGTTCCTCCTCCTCCCGGCACCGCCTTCGCCAAAATATGCAAAGACTTTATAGGAATGGGCGGCAAAAGCTTCCTTGGAACTGAGACCTTCGCTAAGGCACGAAACTGGTTAAAGGAGACTGAAGACCTGTTCGATATCTTCGAGATGGAGGATCATAGGAAAGTTCAGTTGGCAACATGGTTGTTGAAAGAGGAAGCTGCATTTTGGTGGGAAGTCACCAACGCTACCAGACCAATTGAGACTTGGGCATACTTTAGAGAGAGATTTGGGCTTAAATTCTTATCGTCAGTAGAAGCGAACCTTCAGATGGAGAGGTTCCTGGCACTCAAGCAAGGGGACATGTCTGTTAGGGAGTACGTGAATAAGTTTAATCAGCTTGCTCGGTTTGGTTTGGACTTAGTCAACACAGCTGAGAAGAAGGCTCTACGATTTGCTCGAGGATTGAGCGAGCCACTCCACACTATGGCCATGACTCATGTGCCCATGGGGGCGACCTTTGAAAGCTTGGTGAATATGGCCCTACTTCATGAGGAAGACAAGGGTGACAAAAAGGAGGTTAAGTCTAATGAGACTCAGAACAAGAAGGTTGACTTCAAGAAGGGAGGCAATAAGAATAACAAGAATAACAAGGGCAACAACAACAATGCTAACAAGCCACGTGAGACGAGGAAGTGCAACTTTTGTGGTATCACGGGACATATAGCTAAAGACTGTAGTAGGAAGAAAAGAAAGTTGGGTGAATGCTTTCACTGCGGGGATACTGGACACATCAGTAAGGATTGCCCTAAGAAGCAAGGATAGGGGCTAGGGCAGACACAACGAGCAGGACCTTCTGGAGGGCAGTTGCAGGCTCTCAACACCACTCCAGCTCTTGACCGAGGTAGTAATATTTCTGTAGAAAGCCTTGTTTACATTTCTGAATTTCCTGTTCGAACCTTATTTGACTCTGGCGCATCGCATACTTTTATCTCTTCTGATATTGTTGAAAATCTGCACTTAAGTACTAGTCTAGTTGATGATCCTGTTATTGTTTCAAATCCGATTGGGGGCTCTGCCCATTTATCTATGATTTGTGTTGATTTGAGGATTTCCATCTTAAGCGTGGAATTCACATGTAATGCTCATGTTCTCGGATTCATGGGATATGGTTTAATTCTGGGCATGGATTGGTTGTCCAATTATGGAGCTATCCTTGATTGTGAACGAAGGGTAGTGAGGCTCATGACACGCCTTGGTAATACCCTTGAACTTTCTTGTAACCCGAAGGGTCCGGTCATGTTATGTTATCTTGAATCTCTCGACTCGTCCGTCGACAATCTTCAATCTGTGAGGGTGGTCCGAGAATATCCAGATATCTTTGATGAGGTGAAGGGGTTACCCCCTAAACGCGAGATAGACTTCCGAATATCTTGTTGATAATTCCAAGCCAGTTTCATTGCCCGTTAGGCATATGGCCCCGTGAGAAAGAAGAGAGCTCAGTAAACAAGTCAAGGAGTTGCTCGAGAAAAATTTCATAAGGCGAAGCATTTCTGAATGGGGTGCTCCGGTGGTATTCGCTACCAAGGCAGATGGTTCACTTCGTCTGTGCGTAGATTATCGTGAGTTAAACAAGCTGACAAAGAAGAATAGGCACCACCTACCAAGAATCGATGTTCTTTTTGACCAGCTTGTGGGAGCATCTATTTACTCTCAACTCGATCTAGCCACAGGATTCCATCAACTTAGAGTGGCTGAGGATAGCATTGACAAAACTGCGTTTAGGACTCCAGATGGGTTCTTCGAATGGCTCGTCATGCCGTTTGGGTTAACGAATGCACCGGCGTACTTTGTAGACCTGATGAGTAGGGTGTTTCGGGAGTTCCTTAACAAGTTCATGGTGGTTTTTGTGGACGATATTATAATCTTCTCAAAGAATGAAGAAGAGCATGCTAGACACCTCAAGGAAGTCATGGATATGCTTAGAGCACACCAGTTAAAGGCTAAGTTCTACAAATGCCATTTTTGGAGGGAGGAAGTTCGGTTTCTTGGGCACGTAGTTTCTAAGCAAGGTTTAGCCGTGGACCCCGCAAAAGTGGTTGCGGTGCAAGACTGGAAAATTCCTAAGAATGCAACAGAGGTGAGAAGCTTTCTTGGTTTGGCGGGCTTTTATAGGAAGTTCATTAAGGACTTCGCTAAGATTTCAGCCCCTCTTACTAAGTTAACGAAGAAAAACCTAGCGTTTGCATAGGACATAGAATGTGAGATTGCTTTTGAGAGACTCAAGAGAGCCCTCACCACAGCCCCAGTTTTAGCATTACCCGATGGAGGAAAAATGTTTACAGTGTACACGGATGCGTGCGGCACGGGATTAGGCGCTGTCCTAATGCAAGAAGGAAGAGTGATACGCTATGGGGGTAGACAACTTAAAGTTCATGAGAAGAACTATCCCACACATGACTTGGAGTTAGCCGCGATTGTTTTTGCACTTAAAGCTTGGCACCATTATCTCCTAGGGGAGAAATTCGAGCTGTATACCGACCATAAATCGCTTAAGTATCTCTTTTCGCAAAAAGATTTGAATCTGAGACAACAACGGTGGATGGAATTCTTGGCCTCATATGACTTCGATATAACTTATACCCCTGGCAAGGGTAACGTGGTGGCGGATGCGCTAAGTAGAAAAAGGTTAACTTTGAGCCCCTTATTTGTTGAAAGAAAAAGTCTAGAGTTTATAGCGACCTTTGATTTTACGCATGCTTTTGAGTCATTGACTGGTACGTTTGCATCTCTTGAGCTGAGACCTACGCTTCTAGATCAAGTAGGGACTTCGCAGAAAGAAGACCCACAGATAGTCGAAATCATGAACAAGTTAATCAGTGGTGAGACGTCAAGTCACCTTGGTAGGTATGCCATTAATGACAAAGGATGGCTAAGGCGCGATGGAAGGCTATGTGTTCCACTAGTGGGAGACTTAGTAAATAAAGTTCTCGAAGAGGCGCATCACTCGAAGATGACTATACATCCCAGAGGGAATAAGATGTACAGAGATATGAAACAATTTTCTTTTGGGCCGGAATGAAAAAGGACGTGGCAGAATTCGTCTCAAAGTGCATGGTGTGCCAATAAGTCAAGGCCGAATCTAAGAAGCCCGGTGGGCTATTACATCCTTTGGAGGTCCCGCAATGGAAGTGGGAAAGTATCTCGATGGATTTCGTGGATGGGTTGCCTAGGTCGAGGAAGGGGAATACTAGCATATGGGTCATTGTTGATAAACTCACGAAGAGTGCTCACTTCATTCCGGTAAAAGCAAAAGGACTGCATCATGGCTAGCATCTATTTACCTTCGAGAGATAGTACGGTTGCACGGGGTTCCTTCTAGCATAGTCAGTGACCATGACCCAATTTTCACTAGCCAGTTTTGGAATAGTCTGCAAGAAGCAATGGGTACGCAACTTAATTTAAGTACAGCCTATCACCCTCAGATGGATGGACAGACCGAGAGGGTAAATAGAGTACTAGAGGATCTTTTGAGGCTATGCGTTCTTGATTTTGGTGGTACTTGGGAAGACCATCTCCCTCTCGTGGAGTTTGCTCATAATAATAGCTACCAATCTAGCATAGGGATGGCACCGTTCGAATCCCTATATGGAAGACCGTGCAAGTCACCAACTTGTTGGTGGGAGACGACTGACAGACTTATACTTGGGTCCGACATGATACGAGACACTTCTGAGAAGGTGGAGTTGATACGAAGACGAATGAAAGCGGCCCAAGATAGACAGAAATCTTATGCGGACAAGAGAAGGACAGACCTAGAGTTCGAAGTCGGAGATATGGTTTTCATAAAAGTCTCTCCTTTGCGTAATGTGGTTCGTTTTGGAGCAATTGGAAAGCTAGCACCGAGATTCGTAGGACTGTTTCCTATCACTGAGAGGATTGGGCAGATGGCCTATATGGTAGAGTTACCAGAGAGGCCGGCCGGAGTACACAATGTCTTTCATGTCTCGCATCTCCGAAAGTGCCTACATGAATCAGCTGAGGTGGTTGAGCCAAGCATCCTCGAAGTCGTAGAAGTGGAGAAAGAAGCAACACTGAGGCGAGCTCCTATTCGTATCTTAGGGACGGAGATCAAGAAGCTAAGGAATCGCGAAGTCAAGCTAGTCAAAGTACAGTGGAGTGAAGCCCAAGAAGATGCAACTTGGGAAACCGAGGAGAAGATACGCGCGCTTTACCCATTTCTTTTTTAGGGTAATTTCTCGAACTCTTTTTCCTTTGAGCTTGTAAACCTTTCGTATCATGCTACCTATGTTTGTCTTGAGAACCTTAGAACCCTCTTTGGATGTAAACATGTATTTGAAACATGTTATGGTTGATGTTTGCAAATGGTTGAAAGTGATTTCT
The DNA here is from genome assembly GCA_030737875.1 of Allium sativum. NCBI lineage: Eukaryota > Viridiplantae > Streptophyta > Magnoliopsida > Asparagales > Amaryllidaceae > Allium > Allium sativum. Next base: position 56,387,526 of record CM060918.1, read on the forward strand.
AGTGGATGCATGACACACATTAGGCACTAGATCGGCTCAGACACCTTTTCATGTTGCATTTGCATGGGTGCTTATACTTGTACATGGATGAACTTGTTATGCTATCACATGGATGTTGCATATGGATGATGTTTGTGCACTCATGTAGAAATTTTAAGTTATGTTAGGAATTTGCATACATGTTGGAATCATTACACTAACATATCTTGCATTAAGGAGGTTTACTGAATCAGTAACCGCCTGATCTTTTGCATTAGATAAGTACATATACACACACATGCCGCATATGTTCATACAGCATTAGAGATCTTTTTAAGGACAATGGTTACTCGTGAATGATGTTGTGAGTAGATGGATGTGGATGGTAGGATGCGTTGTTCCTAACTTAGAGATTTCGGAGACGAAATCCTTTAAGGAGGGGAGAATGTAACAGCCCGTATTTTAATAACATGTTATAACCATAAATCTAGGCAGAATTAAATTTTAAAATAAGAATCAAGGGAAACGGGTTGCGCCATTGCGTTCGTCTCGGAATTTTGCTTGTAAACGAGTCCGAGTTTGCAAGAATCGAAGTCTGTATGAGGGAGATATGACCCTCCGAAGTTTCAGGAATTTTCAGAATCGAAAACAGCTCGAAATTCGAATTCAAAATTCGAATTCAAATCCAGAAGCGGGCTGGGACTGGGGAGTCGACTGGGTAGTCGACCCCCCCACCAGGTCGACTGGGGAGTCGACTGGGTAGTCGACCCCCCACTGACCAGGTCGATTGGGTAGTCGACCTGGGGGTCGACCTGCTCCCGAAATCCAGTTTTTGAACCTGGTTCGTTCTGTTGTATTTGGTCACGTTTTATGCCTAGGTTAGTCCGCCTAACCCTATATAAACAGCCCCCGACCCTAAACTTTCTATCACATTCTTGTCCGACCATATGCTGCTGAAGTTCTGACTGGAAGATAGAGAGTAAGGAGGCTATTTAGGACTTTGTTAGTGCTACGTTGGTTTGGAGTTTGCTAGAGATTCTGCTTCTACACTTTTTGCTTTCTAATTCTCTAGACTACGATCTGTAAGCCCTTTGTCACTCTTGGATTTAAACTGTAAACTTAACCTGAACATGATGTAAACTGAAATTATGCCCAAACATGATAACTAAGTTGGATCTACTCTTGTCTATCTTGGATCTATGGCTATCACTTTTAAATCTGCTATTTTGGATCTAGTTTGGTACACTCCAGATCTATTCATCTAAAACGTTGACTTGTGGAATATCAGTATGAACTTGACTTGGATATATTCATGTTTAATATAAAACCCCTTTTCGATCTTTATCTTGCCATGCCTGTGATGTTGAAACTATTATTGGGGTACTATTTTATGTCAATCCTTTACCATGTCTATCACCATGTCTTGTCAAGTTGATGTTGAGACCCTATTTCATATGCCTGTAATGTTATAATCATCATGCTTAACTTATGAACACCTTTGACATTCTATGACTATCCTGTTTGTGTTATTCCCTATTTTGACATGTTGTATTTATGCGAATTCACGTACGTTGGGGATATGTTTTGGGTAGATTAGGCAAACTTGAAAATTGGCTATGGAATTGACATGATATGACATGAAAATATGACATGAAAACTTGACATGAGAATAAGCTTGAAAACATGAATTTGGGACATGACAATTAGATAACTTGAAAATGGCCAACTCGAGGTTAGGTTGAATTTGCAAAGTAAATCTGCCCGGAACCGCCCGGCAAATCCAGTAGTTGCAAATAATAGGACCCAGTGTGGGTAGTTGGTCATTTAGCACCTAAACCCGAGGTTAGACTAGGTTATGGTGTAAATCTGCCCGGAACCGCCCGGCACATCCAGTAACCGTAACCAAGTCTAATGTGAGAGGTTGGGGTGCGTTAAGTGAATTAATGCCACATGGTAAGGTCAAGTCATGGACCCCTTGAATATACTTACCAATTTGACACATCGATTTGATAGGGTTAAGTCTTGAACTGCTTGTATATATACTTAACCAACTAGATACATGTTTGGGTAGGGTTAAGTCATGACCTTTTTAATGACAATACTAAACCCATTAGAAATCCTAGCCACGTAGTCCCTTTCAGCAGTAACCCACTTAGAGGTATCACGATACCCTGGGGACTAGGCTGGGTGGGGCACGATTACTGGGCTGATTGTAAGCGACCAAGAATAACGACTGAGTAAGGTGCGCCAGTGTTGGTTCAAGCGGACTAGGGTCGTGCACTTAGTCCGGAGTTGAAAAAGTAGGCATGGGCACCCATAGTACCACATTGTGCGTGCTTGAATTGTGTCAGTGGTTGACACCCTAGGATCTGATACACCCTAGGGTGGACCTAGCACATGTGACTACATTCCGCGATTGGGCCGTATGACACCGATACACGACGAGTAAAGCCGATCGACTAGGATGGACTGTTGGACCCCGTATTGGGTCATTTCATGTTATTGGGTTTAGGGATCATTTCTGGATTTATACTTGACATGGATTTGGACACTAGTACAGTTAGTGTAGTAAACCTTGTATATGCGATGCCACTCTTATCTTGTTACCTTTTATTATCATGCCAGTCCAGTTATTATCTTTATGTCTAATCTCAGTTTCTCATGTCCAGTTAACTTTATTAGTTTTTATGCTGATAGTCACTAGGGCTTACCAGTCTTTTTGACTGACCCGTTTTCTTCCACTTCTTTTCTTTCGTTTCCCCCCCCCCCCCCAGGTTCTCAGGGAGGAAACTCTAGCTCTTAGCTTGGACTTTGCTTGTTTTCTGACAGCTCATGTACGGTTTGGTCTTGAGCTATGCTATGGCTGCACTCGTGCTCTTTTTGGGGAATAATATTGGACTTATGTTGTTTTAAGTACTTTGCTTCTTTAGAACTTGATGTAATGAAATAATGACTTGGTATTTTGATGTAAGAGGTTTTGACTCTATTTTCAACGTAATAAGATCTGGATAAATTTATATCCGCTGCTTTATACACTCTGTTTAATTTATGTTCTGTCTTGTGTTATCTCTGTGCCTGTTTACTAGATTATACCCCTCCAAAACTAGTGCATTCCCTTGTGAGTGACCCTAGCGGAGGTGGGGTGTTACATAAAATGTAATATTTAGTAACTACTATTAAATATTTAATTATTAATAATTATATAACAATTCAGGCTAGTATCCAAAAATTATTAACATAATTAGATACTTATGAAATAATATTTAGTATTTGATAATTAAATTTAAATCATAATGATAGATAATGACTTTTACTAATTAATAAATAACCAATAATTAAGATTTTTTCTAGTAATTTATAATTAATCAGAAATATTAATGATTGAGAATTAACATTAAGCATTCAAAATTTTACAGTTATCACTAATGACTATATTTAATATTTAAACAAATTTAAAATAAATAAATTAGTTGTTTCTATTTAATAATATTTATTTAGCGAATACTATTGACCATTTAATTAAAAAATTGTTTAATAATTAGTAATTTGGATCAAGTAATTGAATTTTAGATAAATAACAAATAGTAATTTATAATGACAATATATTATTTAATAATTAATAAATATTATTAAAAAACTAACTTTTAATAATCAATCTTTTATACTTATATTAAATAATAAAATTTTAATATATTTCATTGAATGATTAAATTTTACGGTTGACCAACTACCATTAAATAATTAATAATTAGTAATAGATATTGGTTTTTAGTTCTTAATAAATAATATTGAATAATCAATAATTACTTTTGTAATTAATAACGTGTTATACTTAATTATTAAATCAAAATTAATACTTATTAATTACATTTAATAATGAATAAATAAATTATAATCAATATTTAATAATTATTGTTTATTATTTAATATTTAATTAATGTGTAATATTTAGTAATTAAGTAGTAATGTTGAATAATTAATTTTTAATAGCTATTAATTAATTATTACTATAAAAGAGTTAACTATTAGTAATTATTTAATTATTAAGGATATTATTCAAAATTAACATATAATCTAACAATCCCGAAGTTATATTTATTATATTAATCAATTAAATAATTAATAAATAATAATGACTATTAGATAATTAATATAAATAATCAATAATTAAGAAAAATAATTATTAATTCATATTTAATAATTAAGAAGTAACTTTTAGCATTTAATATTTTATAATTGTAAATAATAATTAAATTTGATATATGCTATTTTATATATTTAACAATCTATTATGCTTAGTTGTAATAATTTAATTTATGTAATTATTAATTAATCATGATTGTTTAAATAATTGATAGCTTTTATACCCATAGTTAGATAGGCAATTTGTAACAACCCAGATTTTGGAACCAATTTAAAATTTTATTTTTAATTAATTTAAAGGATTTTTATTGTTAGAATAATTTATTTTAATAAATAACAACTTGAAATTTATTTAAATCGAAGTTAGTACGTATAAATTTAAAATTTAATTAAAATGAACTCGAAATGGCGCTATAGTTTGAAAATTTAATTTTAAACTTTGAATGAATGTACATGATTCAATATAAATCAAATTTCAGAAAAACAAGAAACATTGGAATGTTTTGAACTGTAATTTTCACTTTATAAATTGTAAGTAATGTCCATTTTAAAATTTAGGATAGTTGTTATGGAATTTGTATACATTTTAAAATATATATAGCTCTTAAAAATAGCCATTTTGCAAACAACCTCCATTTTCGACGAAACCACTTTTGTTGGATCTGGAATATCAAATTATTATCAAGTTTAAATTTTCAAGTCATTTGGAATTAGTATGTGAGCACAGTAAATTTAAACGTGTTTTCAATTTCAGTTTGAATTTAATAAGCCAGTTAAAAAGGCCATTTTTCAACGGCCTCCAAATTCGATGAATTTTTTTTACAACCGTATTGTCAAAACATAGTTAAATTTCAATTTTCATAATTTTTAGAGTTAGTATGTAGCCCCGGTAAATTAAAATGTGCGTTCAAATTCAATATTGACCATTATATTAATTTATATTTTAATTTTGACAAAAACTGATTAAAACAGTCGAGTTGGTTTGTGAGACATATCCCACTGTGTCCGGAATGGGGGCATTTGGTTAGGAATGACAGCAGTTGGATTTGATCGGAGTTCGAAACAATAAACAAGTTATTTTAGAATTAAATAATATTAGATAAATATATAAATAAACAATTTGCCCTAAACCCTAATCACAATTCCTCCGCCCTCACCCTCCTTAAGAGCAGCCAAAAATGTTCGAATTAGAATCCTCAAAATCTTCCAATCCATGAACTAATTCACGAAACTTGTGACAACCCAAACCCCCGAGCCACGGAAGTAAGGATAATCATTGGAGTATAAAACGTTTATCACATCAGCAGATTACGGATAATAGCATAACATATGAAATCATAGAATAATATAAATCATCATCATAACAGCGGAATCATAAATGTCATCATCAGAGTTACATAGAAACAGGATACTACTTAGTACATAAAAGGTTCCATCAGGTAGATAATAATTCTACAACATCATCAAATACAACATACATAAGGTGATGTCTAAATGTCCAAAATAAGTGATAAACGATAGTCTTCTTCTTTAGCCAAAAGAGCATCTCATGCTATGGTGCATATCCAAAATAAAGCCAGCTACCTATTTACTTGGCTGCCCGTGAAAAAGTAAGGGCACCCGAGTTTGCAAGTGAAAACAAACTACGAGTCAGTCATGGGACTGGTATGAGAAATCTTACTTAACTTATTTAATAATAAGGCTAATCATAGGACAACGCCGCTAACGTGGAACGATTTACTCCATTGGATCGCCAGTGCATGAAATAAAGTAAATCATTTAAGCAACGCAATGCTTTTTAGAAAAATGAAGCCATTATAAGACTCAGGTCCCATCACACAATGCAACGCAAGCCAGAGGATAGAGTTTTACCTTATAATGGCCAAATATCCCTGGTACTCATAAAACAAAAATCATTTGATATTATTACTAGTGTCTATTCTGTTTAAAACATTTTTCAATATGAATGTATCAATCCTAGACGACATAGCTACCATATACTATTTTGCCGTATAGGTTTTCAACCAAATTCATAATGTCGTATTGGAAATTGGATTCCCATCATGAGTCGAGGCAAGGGATCATCCTCACCAGTTTCGAGACACTCTAGCAAATGCCTTAAGACTTGGACATTGGCGAGCCCTTGGAATTGGTAGGACTGGTCCACACATACTTTAATCGATTGGTTATTCTTGAACAATATGTTTCCCGGTCCTATCGGACTTCCATAATGGTCAGTACATCGACCAATAATCCAAGGCTCCTTGCAATCCATCATCCACATAAGTAAAAAATGTCTGGGCTCCATACCATGACACCACTTCTAGCTAGAAAGAAACACAAGTTCTCCCTATGGTCACTATCTCGTTTCTGACTCATACCGGGATGTGAGGCATGCGAATTAACGCTATACACAAAGCTGTGCTTTGATCATCAACCACAAGACTCTGCTTTTCAGCAAAACCATTGTTCATTTGCATCTTAACATGCCACATTGACAATCCACGCCATGCAACTGATGTCTATCAATATATAACCTCTAAGCTCGTACTTCTCAGAGAAGGGTGTTAAGCAAGAGAATAAATTCTCCGCCACCAAACAGATATATATTTAATAAAAATCAATGAACAAAAAATGAAATCAAACGTCAGACATACATCCATTTATAAGTCCGTTTTGGGTCTGAATGAAACCGGAGGCACCTTATTCCATATGTCCAATACGGAAGAGAGGCCCTCGCATATCCGGACAATCAACAAATACGACCGGACCACTATCTGTAAGCTCATCAAGGGAGCAACCCATATCGAGGGCATCAGTATTAATCCATTTGATGTGAAGACTACCGGTCTTGCACCATCTTCATTTCCTTTGACTTTCAGTTATCGTTCAATTATTTGAAATGAGATTTAACTCGGAATTTTCAAATAATTCTCTAATATTTATAATTCAAATCATTTCTTTCCCTGGTTAAATTTAATTTATTTCTATATACTAGTGTCAAATAAATCTAACCGACAATATTACTTCATAAACCAAGTAAAATTGGTTTATTTCCATTCCATATTTCTTATAATATTTTATAACGATTTATCACTATTTTTATTATATAAAAATAGCCCATTTAATTCGAATGACGTTTCAGGTCACTATGCGGCACTGGCGCTGTGTTCATTCAGATTTGAATTACACATTTCTCAAAATCTAGCCGTTGGATCTTAACAAATTTAATATCATTGGAAAGATCTTTCCAAACCAAACCCAATGATTCCAATTTTGGGAAAATCCGATTGTCGGATCCCCTGGTATAATCGTTTAAAATTACGATTTCAAAGCGCGAACTACCGCTACGTGGTTCGTTTTATTTTAATTTATATTATATATAAATTATATAATTTATTCGACGACTTCGAATCCATTTAACTCTTCAATAATTGGCTAACGCCTTTATATTTTGGAAAATTACGCCATAACCTCCTTTGTTTGGGAGGGATCTGAAAAATTTATTGGGCAGTATTAGGCACCCAATAAATCAAGAAAAAGCATACACATGTTTTGTGACCTTATTGTGTATAAGGGAGAACGTGTAAAAGTCAAAATCTCATACCTTGCTCCAGTGTTGGAAATAAAATAATCCATATGTCGTATCTAAAATCAAGAGAGACGTAAATTATTATCATCTCCAGACCCGTGTGGGATTTTTATTAAATCCAGCCTCGAGCACTGTTACATGTATTCCTTAATTATGTCCGTAATCATTCTTCTGTTCAACCTGTAATACAATCATCGCCATACGAGCATCTCGCTCGCATGGTAATCCCAACCTCATCAAATAAGCTCCAAATGTTTATATGGAGCATGATATGATATGTGGCCTTCATGCAGTATGTCATGTGGTTCAAAATTAATTTGTTGTTATCCTATAATCTTACATAGAACAACCATCATACCGCATCCAATTTCATTCACAGGAGTTTATATAATAATAAAATTGTGCATCCAACTTATTAAGGTGTACCTATTTGTTGGGCATGCAAAATTAATTCTTTACTCAATAGTGAACCCATTTACCTGTTTAGCATGTGTATATATATGCATATCTAAGCTACTTTTAGCAAACAACTATTTATTTCCATAAATGATAATTTTATTCACTTCATATATATGTTAAAAATAATGTTTTTAACGATTTAATATTTATTTCAACACAAGGCTATTTTATACAGTTCATATATATGTTAAAAATAATATTTTTAGCGAAGAACTATTTATTTCCGTACATGAAAATTTTTATTCACTTCATATACGTGTTAAAAATAATATTTTAATGAACAAACATTTATCTCAACACATGATTATTTTTAACACTTCATATACATGTTAAAAATAATATTTTAGATGAACAAACATTTATTTCAACACATAGTTATTTTTAACACTTCATATACATGTTAAAAATAATATTTTTAATGAACAAACATTTATTTAAACACATGGCTATTTTATACACTTTATATACATGTTAAAAATAATATTTTAATGAACAAACATTTATTTCAACACATGGTTATTTTTAACACTTCATACACATGTTAAAAATAATATTTTAAATGAAAAAAATTATTTCAACATATGGCTATTTTATTCACTTCATATACATGTTAAAAATAATATTTTTAGTGAACAAATGTTTATTTCCATACATGATAATTTTTATTCACTTCATATATATGTTAAAAATAATATTTTAATGAACAAACATTTATTTCAACAAATGGTTATTTTTAACACTTCATATACATGTTAAAAATAATATTTTAAATGAACAAACATTTATGTCAACACATGGTTATTTTTAACACTTCATATACATGTTAAAAATAATATTTTTAATACACGATATTAGAACCAGGAAAATAATGTCTAGCATCATCCCTCTCCTGATACGGGCTCGCGCTATACACAACAATTTCATCCAATCAAATCAATCAACAATCGCATCCAATAATCATAAATAAACAAATACTCAACATTCAATGCCATTTAAGGCTCCATAATTGTCCATCCATGTCCTATGAAATGCGAGTGTCGCTATTAATCATACAACGCTTCTAATGTAAGAGATTTGTTATATGTTTGAGTGTTGAACAACAAAAAGGATATTACGTAAAAAGGGGTATATACTACATGATGCAATTTCTAACTAGCAATCCAGACTGCATATATATATATATATATAGTATATACAATGTATATATATTTTATACAATGCATATATTTTTGTTCAACGCATATACATTATTTTTACTCCATTTTAATTTGATTTTAGAAATCTCACATTGGGTTCCACTCCTCCTTAATTAATGGCTAGCTCTAAAATTCCTTCGGTCACTTCTAGAATGTAGAATACGCTGTCACGAGTCCAATGTCTCCTGTTTCACCGGATTTCGACACCGTGTGAGAAAGTTGTGTATTTTTGAAGGTTAATGACATTTAAAAGTAATAATTAACTAAGTAATTAATTAAAAATTAAACCTTCTTCCTCTTCAAATAATCAGGCCATAGTTTAAAGCAATGGTTTGAAACTAGGGGTCCAATTTGCACGCAATACAAAGCACAAGACGACGATCGAACTATGCCACGTCGATGGCCTCAGGGAGCCACGCCTCCACCTCCGAGCACGATGAACTCGGCGGCGGTTAGTAGTCTGAATTCGCCTGGGAACGGCAACAGTTTGGAGTGAATGTTCGAGAGATATACGCAACTTTTGACGATAAATCCCATATGGAGTTGGAGAGCACACTCTTCTCCACAATGTTGCTTCAAGAATTTTTGGAATTCATTGAGAGGATCCAAAGTTATTAAGGGATTATGTCTCGAGCGATTTTCTGCATTGATCGGTTTTTTGAAGGTGGCGGTTTCAGAATTAATGAAGTAGGGTTAGAGAATTTTGATTGTCCATTATATATATTTATATATTTTTATTTCTTTTAATTCCAGAAATACCCATTAATCAATACGAACTCCATATCAAACCCAACGACTATCGTACTTAGCTAATACCCCTATTCCGGACACAATGGAAAATGTTTCATAAGCTCATTCGACTGTTTCAGTCGATTTTTCTCAAAATTAAAATATATAACATTCAATATTGATTTGAACGTACATTTTAAATTACCAGGGCCACATACTGACTCCAAAAATTCCCAAAAAATAGATCTAGCAATATTTTGACGATATGTTCCTAACAAAACTAATTTTGCTGAATTTAGAGACCATTTGAAAAATGGCCTTTTTACTGGTCGATCCAATTCAACTAAAATTTCCAAACGTATTTTAATTTACCACGCTGACATATTACTTTCAAAAATTATGTAATTTTAAATCTAGCAATAATTTGGCATTCCGGATCCAACAAAAGTGGTTTCATGGAAACGGAGATCGTTTGCAAAATAGTTATTTTTAAGGGTTATATTCTAGTTTAAAAATCAAAATTTTAAATTCTGACAAAATTACCTTAAATATAATTTTTAAATTGGTTCTAAATTTCAGGGTTGTTACACAACTCATTACATAAATCTTGTAGAGATTTCTATACTCTTTAAATCTATAAGGGTTTGATCATTTCTTGTATAGTGTTTTGCTCAAAATCGAAGCTAAAGGTGCTGGCTTCGAATGCAAATTGGGCGAGATCGGGACAGTCGAGCCCGCGATGATGGCTACCGTGGGGAGCTCTGGCCAAGGCGCGTTGGGTGGTTATGGCTAATTGAGGTGCAAGTGACGGTGGCAACACGCGAGATGATGGATTGGTGGCCAGTTTTTGTTCGTTCGTGCCTGGAAATAGAAGATGGCGGGTGTAACAACCCGCAAGTTCTGAACCAATTTAAAAAATTATTTTAGCAAATTTTAATGAATTTTGAGGTATAATTTAATTTATATAAATGATAATGGCTAGGATTCATTTTAATCGAAGTTAAAACGAATAAATTTAATTTTAAATATAAAAGAAGTTAGAAATGGCGCGGTAGTTTGGAAATTTGATTTTAAACTTTAACCGAATGTACAGGATTCGAAATAAATCAGAATACAAAAAATATTTAAATCTTTTTATTCATATCTTTCTAACGAATTTGAAAAATTAAAATTTCGTTTTAAAAATCAAAAGTTATGGCCAATTCAATATTTAGAAAGGTCGCTGTAGAATTTATTTATATATATAATATATATGGCCCAAAGGCCTACTTTTCACATATGAAGGAATTTGGACTCGAAACCACTTCCATTGAGTCCAGAATAATGTTTCTGCATTTGAAAAGTATAAACACTTATATATTTCGAGTTCCAGAAATTATTTGTTTAAAAATGTATTTTTAATATTAAATATATAACACTTGAAAATAGTCAATTTTCAAACGACCTCCATTTTCGACGAAACCACTTTTGTTGGAACCGGAATGTCAAATTATTATTAAGTTTCAGTTTTCAGAATTTTTAGAACTAATATGTGAGCGTGGCAAAAGAAAATGTGTTTTGACTATTTCAATTAAATTTAAACGACTTGAAAATAGCCATTTTTCAAACAGTCTCAGAATTCAACGAAATTAGTCTTGTTAGAAACGTATCGTCATAAGAAAGCTAAAAATATTTTTTTTGGAATTTTAAGAGGTCATATGTGGCCCCGGCATATTTAAATGTACGGTCAATATTTAATTAATTAATTTTTAATGGAATTTTAAATAAATATTCTATAGATTTCAGAATTGGATCCCGAGACCTATCCCATTGCGTTCAAAAGGCCTCAAAATGTTGGGATCGACAGTAAGCAGGCCCAATTCTGAGATAGTCTAGAAATCCACCTTTAAAACACGAAAAACGAGATTTATTATTAAAATAATATAATATTCTAGAAACCCTAACCCTAAATAGCCAGTCGCCGCCTATTCAATTTGAAGGCCAGAATCATCTGAAATTAAAAACTTAATTTCTTGCAATCTGTTCAATGATAATCCACAAACTATATATCAAAACGAAGAGGAGATCGAGAGCATCGAATCTATACGGTTAAGATCGGGTTTTGGTGCACGGATTTGGCGAATTTGGGGCACAAAGTGCCACCATTCGCGGTGGTTTTTGGGTGCCTAGGGACCACCGAGTTGCACGATGGTGGCGACGCTGGCGCATGGGACGACGGGCTTCGAGGTGGTGCTAACGGATTCGGGTCCGGTTGCTTGTAGTGGCGCGTGCAGGGAGGAGTCACGGTCGAACGTTGGGTTCCAGTAACGATGGAACGAGGAAGAAAGGTTTTAAGTTTATATTATTTTATTTATTTAATATTTAATTTAAACAATCTTTAAAATTCAATATCTTTCTCATACGAGGGCCGTTTTACGAGCCGTAAGTTGCGTTGGACTCGTCTTTCAGAGATCTTCGCAATGGCGCAGACCAGAGCTGAAACGGAGACAGCTGAATTTTCAGCCAGATCAATGTGACAACTCTAATTTTTATTATTTAATTTATTTTTAATTATTTTTCTCGCGTTAAAAATAATTGTATTATAATATTAATTCAGATCTAAAATGTTCTGTGTTGTACATATTGTTGATTGTTGTTGGTGTTATATTATGTTGCTTATGATAGGCTAGATCTGCATTGAGTTCTATATACTGTTGAATTTATTTGTGGTTAGAGAATTAGATCTAAAATTAGATCTAAATCATATTTTATTCAGATTTAAATCGTAATCTAGTTGCTCTAATTTATTTCAAATTATTAAAATATTATTTTTATTATTCTGAGATGAATAATAGAATCTGATCAACGACTAAAAACTTATTTTTGTTTGTTGATTTTAAAATAGAAATTGAATGACAAATAAAATATTATTTTTATTTGTTTATATAACAGCACAGTTGGACAACAACTAAAATATAATTTTATTTGTTTACGCGACAATGGAATTTAAACAACAAATAAACCTTATTGTTATTTATTTATTTTAGAATAGGATTTGAACGACAAATAAAATAATATTTTTATTTGTTTATTACAATAGAATATGAACAACAAATATAATATTTTTTATTTGTTTCCATTACAAAAAAATTTGGATAACAAATAAAATCCTATTTTTATTTGTTTACATTTAGAACACGATTTATGAATTACAGTAAAAAATTATTCTTTTTGCTGTCACATTAAACGTAAGATGTTCTAGGATTAGTATAACAATAAAATATTAAATTTTATTGTTGATCTTAAAAACATATTATTAAAATAAAATTTTATTTACATTGTATTTGTAAATTAAAGGTTATATTTGGAAACCACCTTTTTGTTTACATTTTTATGTAAATAAAAATACATATTTTGGAAATCACAATTTTGCTTACATTTTATATGTAATAAGAAATTATTTTCAGAAGTTATATTTTTGTTTGCAAATATATTTTAAAATATAATTTATTCTTTTATCTGAATTCACTGATGCTAATAAACTTTAAAAATAAATTTTATTCTTTTATTTGCATTCACCAATGCAAATATATATAGAAAATAGAAATTGTTCTTTATTTGCATTTACCAATGCCAATATATATTGAAACAAGTTATTCTTTCATTTGCACTCACCAATGCAAATACATATATTGAAAATAAAGTTTATTCCTTTATTTGCATTTATTAATGCAAATATGCATTGAAATTAAGGTTTATTCTTTTGTTTGCATTTATAAATACAAATATTCAATGAAACTAAAGTCTAAATTTTTATCTACATTCACCAATACAAATATACACGTTTTTATACATTGAATAGAATTTGTTAAAATATACTTTGAAAATAAATTTTGTTCTCTTATTTACATTCACTAATGCAAATATACTTTGAAAACAAAACTATTCTTTTATTTGCATTCACAAATGCAAACATACTTTAGAACTAAATGTTGTTCTTTTAATTCCATTCACAAATGCAAATATTCATTTAAAATAAATGTTGATCTTTTATTTACATTCACTAATGTAAATACACATTTGGAAATGAGGTTCTTTTCACATTCACTCAAATATACTTTTAAATCAAAATACAAAGTTACATTTGTTATTTGCATTCCTTGTTGCAAATAAAACATTAAAATTAAGGCTTCATCTTTGTTTGCAATTCATTAATGCAAACAAACCATCAAAATGAAAGTTACATTTTTGATTTATAATTTAGATATGTATAAAATATTGTTTGAAAGTGGCATTTTTTATTTGCACCCTCCAATGCAAATAAAACATGAATTAAATCTTTCATTTTACTTTCAAATTAAGAAATACCTTTTATTCACATTTTTAGATATAAATAAAGGATAGGATTTAAAAGTTACATTTTAGCACATTCTAGTTGTAGCAAAAGAGATAATGTTTCATTTTATTTTCTTTTTAAAGGACAATAGAAAGAATAGTTTTTAGAAATGCATTTTTTAATTCAATCCTATATGAAGTGAAAAGGGTCAATTTGTCAAACGTCTTATATGAAATAAAAGGGAGTTCTTTTTGTCACTTCAAAAAGAATGAATTAAAAATGTTTATTTAAGCTTTTGTAAAGAATGAATAACTAAACATTCATATTTTTATCATTAAAGTAAAATAGACAAAAACCCACATTTTTGTCTAAATTAAAAGAATGAAACAAAATATAGCACTGGAATATTTTATTATAATTGAAACACAAATTAATCACTATCGTAAATTTACATCAGTTAAAACCAATTATTCATTTTTGTTAATTTATATTAGTAAAAACAATTATTCATTTTAGTCAATTTATACTAGTTAATAACAAAATATTCACTTTTATCAATTCACATTAGTTAAAACCAATTATTTACTTTTGTCAATTTACATTTGTTGAAACCAATTATTTGTTTTGTCACTATAGATTTGTTAAGATAAAGATATTCATTTTTGTTTTGTTATCACTTTTCCATGAAATAGGAATAGACATTTTTAGTCATCTTTATTCTATTTGCATTCTCCAATACAAGTATACATAAAAATGTAGATGTTCTTTTGTTTGCATTTCTTGATGCAAAGAAAACATATATTAAAAGTTACAACTTTATTGGTAACTCAAATGTGAACGAACACATAGTTTCAAAGATTACATTTTTATTTGTCTTTTGATACAATCAAATCGTAGTTTAAGAAATTTATCTCTATTTACATTTTATATGCAGATAAGAAGGTAGGATTGAAAATATTAATTTCTATTTTAAATTAGAGGCAATAGAAAGATTGTACATTAAAATATCTTCTTAATATTCATTAAGGAGATTAGTTAAACACAAATATACATTTTGTTGAAATGAATTAGTTAAAGCCATTTATATATAGATATATATATATCTTATGTTTGGCAAGACATGTACTTGTCAAGATAGGTTAGTTAAATCAAATTATTTATTTTTTGTCAAAACAAAAATTATAATTTTTGTCCTATTAGAATGGCCAAAACAAAATAACCGTTTTTGTTTAGGGTTTAAATTAGAAAAATAGAAATTGTCAATAGAGACGAAGTTATTATTATTATTTGTTCATTTCAATAGAATTACATACAATATAAAGGAGACATTTTCTTGTCATGGTTATGTTGGATCTAGAATAACCCTAGAGGGGGGGGGGGGGGTGAATAGGGTTTTTCACAGTTTTTAAACAGAATTGAAAAAACTGACAGGATATTAAAATAATAAACAGATCACAGAATATAGCAGAAACAGAAATACAGAAAATAAATCACACACAGATATACCCAGCTTCGGCAAAACCCTGCCTACTGCTGCATTTCTAAGGTTTCTACTAGGTGATAGAACAGATCCCGCATACAAGACCATGTACACTCGCAAACCCTGCTCCTATTCTAACCCTATGCTCAAAACCGTAGACTGATCGATATCCACTTGATCAGATTTCCCCTGATTACAACCCCGTAGCCAGTAACCCAGATTTTATAGACTCTGTCAACTGTCAGTCAACACCCTGACTGAATTCCCTAGAATTTTACAGACTCTAGAAAATTGTTTCGACGGTTTACAGAACAGAAATTGAAACAATACACAATAAAAAAACAAATTAAAGTTTAACAATTAAAAACCCCTTTTAATAATTAAGCCCAAAGTCCTTTGACACTTGGCCGGCCCACTCTCCTTTTGTTTGCACCCGATCCCTTTATTTCTTAAACAATGGCGGCCAGTGAAATTGAATTAGGGTTTTTAATTTTTCCCAAATCAGATCGGCTTCACGTTTGATCCGAAATAAATCTCTGAAGCTTTGAATCTGTGGATGCTCTTGAATGTTCTCTCGTGACCGATTTGGGATGAGGATGATCGAAACTCCTAGAAGAATTGTGAGTCTTTCTGATTTTGAAACTTTGCTTTTTAAAAATTGATGCTTGGTTTTCGATCTACTTGTTCTATATTTGCCTATGATGAACCTGTGTGTTAAAATAGGATTTGAAAAATCCTATGACTGCTCTGATTTCAAATTAATGACTTGGCTCCCTGATTATTTGCGTGTGACTTCCTCTTTTGTTCTCTCGGCTTTGATTGGCAATTCTGGAAAAGTAAAACTTGCCCCTTTTTGAATTGTTGCGTGATTTTAGCATTATGTTCCTTGGCTTTGAATGAGATTTAATTTGTTGCCGTGGTTAATATTGCCATGATTTCGATTTAAAAACCGTCTTGAACCATTGCAACAAGTGGAATGATTTGTCTGTTTTTGCATTGTGATTTTCCGAATAACAGTTTGACCCTTTGTCAAAACAGGAAAGTAAAGAATTGATTATTTGCCTTGAAACAATTTGAATTTAAAACATTTAACATTTTCCAAATATGATCCATTTGAGAAATTTCATTGCTGGAAATCAGCACCACCAATTCTATACTGTTTGACCTTCTAAAAATGCCATGCATGATTGATGATTCTCCAAACAAATTGAATTGATTTCCATGTCATATGCTAGTCCATTCACAGATTTTTCTGGAAACTATTTACCAAAAAAAAAATGCTATTGGTAAATTTCAGGAATCATTTTCAAACCTGAAAGTTGATTTAAACTCCACTTGTATTTCTGGAAAACTATAATCTTGGCAGAAAAAAAACTGTTTCCTTGTATATTCCTCGACTTTGAATGAGTTGTGTGATTGTAGAGTTGTCCCTTGAAACTCTGAATTGATTTATTCCACTTTGGTTTGACCTTGTACTCCATTCATTTTCACTTGCACTTGTTGTCTTGGTTCTGATATGTTGTGCTCGTCCATTCTGAAATGTGTACTTGCTGAAACATGCAATTCTGAACTGTTATACATGCACACATGCTCTTTTGTTGTTTGATCTGAAA
Source organism: Allium sativum (assembly GCA_030737875.1). Lineage (NCBI taxonomy): Eukaryota > Viridiplantae > Streptophyta > Magnoliopsida > Asparagales > Amaryllidaceae > Allium > Allium sativum. The sequence goes on from CM060918.1 coordinate 56,405,032, forward strand.
AGAAGTGCCACAACGTATTGAACCATGCCTTTACTTGCAGTGTCATTTGCTTTATATCCATGCTGATGTACATCATGTAGTTTTCACCTTGTATATGCAGTGCTTATAAAAATTGATTTGCTCCATTTTTACTGTAACTCAACCGTGCTGACTTGATGAGTTGCACTTGTAAAAACTTGTAGCTACTTGTTCTTGAATGTTGAGCTGCCTCGACTACTTGGCTGTGTTGAACATGTATGCAGTATTGATATTTGTTTCACCAAGTTCACATATGTATGTATACTGTTCTACTGTGTAAATGTGTTTTCAACCATGTTGGCACTTGCTGATCATGCTGGTTGACATATTTGACTTGTCACTTGAAAACTTGACTGTTTCCATACATGATTACATGTGACCTGTTGCTTGAACTTGGACAACACTTTCATTGATCACATGAGTTTGCAAACTATCTTGATTCATCCCCATGCTCACATTTCTGCTATGCTTGTATACTTGAGCCACTTCTGACTTGAATTGCTGCATTGACTAGTTTGTTGGTTCGAGCTCGACCATTTTATTTGGACTGTGCTATGAGTACTTGTGCTCGACATTTTTCAATTTTTTACTTGCACTATTTTGTATTTGAGCTGAATCATGGCTCGACCATTTTGGCTTTCAAAGTTTGACATGTGCACTGAGTTGAGCAGGTCCACGTGGCTACTCCTCAATTGTACACTGATCGGCGAGGCAGTGCACACGTATATATTTATATACGTGTGTACATGCAGCCATCAGAATAAATTTCCTGTCCCTGCATTATATATACATATTGTCTACCTTATGGTATATACAGTGTATCACTGTGAATATCACAAGCTGTCTAGACACAGATTGATGGTTTTATAAATCAGACCAGGTCATGAAAAATGATGAGAAACACACCAAAATTCTGAGGCAAATAAATTTTTAAAATAAAAAATTATATCTGCTAGAATTTAGAATATTATTTCTGTTCCAGATACTGTGTGTGTTTTTGTATATGACAGGTATGAGGATGTTGACTGGACTGACTGTAGTAGTGAAGACAGAAGACAGTAACATGAAAGGAATATCAGAGTATGTAACAGTGTAAAGAATGTATATATGAAAAGTGTATATGAGTGAGCAGAGAACTATAGTGAGGAGCACTGTATATGAAACTGTATATGTATGAAATTGAAATGTGGTGTACAAATAGTGGAGTTACAAGAGTTGTACTGTTTGAGTGTATGAAATAAAATATTTATATTTAAATAAAATACTGTTGAGTATTTGAATTCGTTGTGAAGTCGTATTTTATTTAAATTTAAATATTATATTCCTGTCTGAATGTGTATATATAGAACAGTACAGTAACAAACACATTTAAAATAATATTTATTTGGTTGTTATCATCAAACAAAAAATCATATAATTGTGTATACAACACCGTTATATACAACAATCTCCCCCTTTTGATGATGACAAACAAATAAAAGATTTTGAATCCAACAAATGTGTTTTACAGTGAAAATTGAACTCCCCCTATTCATTTGCTCCCCCTACAACAGAAAACTCCCCCTATAACTGTGCATGAGTGAATATGAACTAAATGAATTTTCAAAATTAAAAATATTTATAAAATATTCACTCATAAATCAAAATCTAATCCATTCCCCCCTTTTGTTATCATCAAAAGGATACAGAATTTAAAATACAGATGAAACACGACTAAAAATATAATTTCAGCATAAGAGGAAGAATAATCATCATATATCTCAATCAGTCAAACAAAAATCATAACAAACTGAGAACTAGTGGCATATTTCATATTGCAGAAAATGACTGATTTACGATGAAATTTATATAAACGAGGAGAGTTATAAAAATGAATTTCAATTGATTTTCAAACGAATTTTTATAAAAATGAGGCTCAAAAAACAGTGATGAATTTGGATTATAATTATAATTCAATTTAAGCGACAAAATCGAATAATCTCAAATCCCAATATCTATCAATCAACAAATCATAATACGTCATAAAATTTCAACACATTTCACAGATTAGAAAGTGGATTGATAGGCTGATTATTATACACCAAGGAGAATTTCAGATTAATTTCAATTTATAGTTTTTTTTTTTTTAAGAGCACACTGACCACGCATAACCAGAACTTGGATTTTTAAATGAAGTCAGTCGCAGCTTAAATTATAAGTTGTCTCTTAACCATGCATGACCAGAGCTTGGATTTTTAAATGAGGTTAGAGACACACTTATATATTAATTATATTTATTATTTTCAGCATATAAAGGAAAAACTACTCCCCAGTATATACAACCAATATGAATGATAGAAATGAGGTAAGTACAGAAGTGGACTGTGAAATAAATTTCTAAATTAATTATATTATGAAATATGACCAACTGTACTGGGATCATTGAAAAATTCTCAATTTCACTAATTCTGAATAATGACACAGTCACATTTCCATCACGAATATTTCCATTGTTTATTCAAAAAGAATTTTATAAAATATTAACTCTCCACATTAATATAAAGTCACAATGATGGCAGAATGATGATAGATAAAGGAAATGGTCGTGAAATAATTGCCGGTTCAAAGATATTATAATAAATGTTCAACCATCATGAAAATCCAGATAAAATCTCCTCTTGTTGTGAAATATATTGCAGTCATAATTCATCACAATTTCAAAACCTGATAATTATTTTGATGAATTACAAATACAGTTCAATTTTGATATTGATTTCAATTTCTGAATGAATAATTAGTAAATAATTCTAAAATTGAAAATCAAATACAAGAGGAATATGCTGATCTATACACAACAAGAGGAAAAAAAATGTGTACAAGACAAAAAGAGTGTGTGGATATATACATGGTGAAGATTTGAATCTAAGTACAGATGGGTGAGACAAAAACAAGGCGCTTCTGATACCACTTGGTGTCTCTATTTACGAGAAATTTTAACATGATACTGAACAAGAATGTCATAGCCAAAAGAATTATAAATACAAAGCCCAATCAGACAAGATAACAGATTATGCACATGTATCAGAGCAGCGGTCAGATTAAAGCAGGCAGTTATTTGAAAACAGTATCAGAGCAACACAGAACATAAAATCACGTCAGACTTGTCAGCGGATGGTCACATAAGATCATTCATGATCCAAGATTAGAAATACCTTTTATTTGAAATCATTTGAGGAATATGAAAATATCAGGATTTAATAAATCAATCACACCAATTTATAAATTTTTGAATTGAGATATGTGTGAGATTTAATAAATCAACAATTTCAAATGATTTTCAACAAACAAATATTTAAATTATATAACCATGAAATAACAGAGAAATTCAAGACCGGATTTTCAAAGAATTTTCACAAGAATTTTCTGACAAGTCCTCAAGAAATTTCAGATCATCTACATCAATTTTGTGAGATATTCATGATCCAAAGAAAATAATTTATTTGAAATCATTTGAATCAATGTCAAATTTTGAGATATAATGAATCAGTCACACAAGGTTAATAATTTCAGATTTAAGTGGTGTGTGAGATTCAAAATATCAGGAATTTCAGATGATTTCAAACTAAACTAATTTCAATTATAATAATCATGAATAAGGATGAAATTCAAGATGTATCACTGATTCAACCCAAATATTTTTCAAGTCAGAAATAATCAAGCCAATCTAAAAAATTAATGAGATTATCACAACTGAGAAGTAACAGTGCTGTAATGAGTATAATACTTTAAGCGTTTCCAAAATGAATTGGAAGGAACTCAAAACAGCATAAGTGTGTGAAATTTCATTAATTATTCAGATCTTCAAAAATTTAGAATTCTAGTTAACAGTGTTCAAGATATGATATGAATGTATCAACACTGTTATGAATTCAACAATCAGAAAATAAACTTCAAAATAATTGCAGATATATACAAGTTCAAATTCAGGATATGGAAATGATTAACACATGATGATTTTATACAAGTAAGGAAAATTTCCAGAAAATCATTAATTCTGCAACTGGAAGTTTAAGAAGTACAGACAAAGAAGAATATGGCAGTGTCAAATAAAAACAAAAAAAAAACAGAAGGGGATAGAGGAAGGAATAAACACAGAAAATAAAAAGCAAAGGGAATATACAAAGGCGAGTTTAGAGATCATACCAGAATCCAATGTAAAGCAGAATCTCTAACTCATCAGATGTGGCTAAGGAACTGTGAATGATTCTATGATATGTAGCAGTTTTGAATCCAGTTTTTCTTTAGCTATGCAGTTCCTCAGCCTCCTTTGGTACCTAACTGTTAAGAGAATTGAGTGGTCTAACGAAAGTAGTAAAACCACTCACAGTTTTGTTCACAACTTTTGGTACCCAAATCTGTTTATATAACAAACCATTAGAATTAACTTTCGTACCCTTAGGAACCCAAATCGATTTGAATTTAACAAAACCCGTTTTATTTTCATTTGAGATCCAAGAAGGTTTAAATGGTTTGTTATAAAACACATCCTCATCTCGATTGTGATTTACAAATCCTTTGAAGTTTTCAGAGTTAAAATTTTCAAAACAAACATTTCTAAAGTGATTTGAGGGATTTTTAAAATCACAAGAATTTTGATTTCTAAAAACATCATTTTTCCCAAATCCAAGACCAGATTTATTTCCACTACAAATTTGTTTTGTAACAGTATATTCAACGATTTTTTCCCATTAGAAAATTTATCCAATGTTGATTCTAATCGTTGAATTTTGGATTTCAGATTGCTATTTTCTTTTAATAAATTTGAGCAATTATTTATAGCGATCATCTGTTCAGCATTGGTCTGTTTCAAAACCAAATTCTCATTTCCTAACGATCTAATTTTGGCTTGGGATTCGGAAATTTCAAGTTCAAATTGTTTTTGCTTTTCCGACTCAAACTTCTTGGATTTTTCAATCTCATTTTCAAGTTCTTTCAAAATCAAACCACTTTTCACCAAATTTTCATTTTCAGCAATTTCAAATTTGGAATATATATCAGTCTTAAAAATTTCAAATTCCTCTTGTAACAAGTTATTCAAACTTGATAACTCAATCTTGTTCTCTTTTAAGATCAGAATTTCCTTTTCAAACTTTTGGATATTTTTATTGAGATGAACAAGATTGGTTTTCAATTTCAAACAATTTTTGCAATCTGAATTTGAAGAATTTTTAAAATGTTCAAGTTGTGATTCCAAATAATCAATTTTGCTGATCAACTCAGAATTCCTAGATTTCAGGGACTTATTTTTCAGTTGAAGTATATCAACAGATTTTGTTAAATCAAGACACATGTAAACCAGATCTTCATACGAGAAATTTTCTGTTTCAGCACTTGTTAATTCTCCATCATCTGTTCCATCTGAAGTTTCATCTGCATGGCTTGTTAAGCACAGATCTGAAGCTGAGTTGTCGTTCTGGGGTTTTGAGCAGTCGTCAGACTTTCCATACAACGTACTGAGAGTTTTCCAAATATCCTGCGCAGTTAAACAATGAGAGATAAATATTAATTGATCATTACCAAGAAAAGAGTAAATAATATGCATAACACGAGCATTAAAAACTTTATTCCTCTTATCTAACATGTCTCCCAAATTTTCAATAATATTCCAATATTCTAAATTAACAGATTTTAAATAGGATTCCATTTCTGATTTCCAAATTAAAAAATCTGTACCATCAAAAATATTTGGAATGTGACTGGACTGACTCTCAACGATTTGACAACAAGGATTACCCATTACTCTAGAGTTAAACAAAAATACCTGGCTCTGATACCACTGTTGGATCTAGAATAACCCTAGAGGGGGGGGGGGTGAATAGGGTTTTTCACAGTTTTTAAACAGAATTGAAAAAACTGACAGGATATTAAAATAATAAACAGATCACAGAATATAGCAGAAACAGAAATACAGAAAATAAATCACACACAGATATACCCAGCTTCGGCAAAACCCTGCCTACTGCTGCATTTCTAAGGTTTCTACTAGGTGATAGAACAGATCCCGCATACAAGACCATGTACACTCGCAAACCCTGCTCCTATTCTAACCCTATGCTCAAAAACGTAGACTGATCGATATCCACTTGATCAGATTTCCCCTGATTACAACCCCGTAGCCAGTAACCCAGATTTTACAGACTCTGTCAACTGTCAGTCAACACCCTGACTGAATTCCCTAGAATTTTACAGACTCTAGAAAATTGTTTCGACGGTTTACAGAACAGAAATTGAAACAATACACAATAAAAAAACAAATTAAAGTTAAACAATTAAAAACCCCTTTTAATAATTAAGCCCAAAGTCCTTTGACACTTGGCCGGCCCACTCTCCTTTTGTTTGCACCCGATCCCTTTATTTCTTAAACAATGGCGGCCAGTGAAATTGAATTAGGGTTTTTAATTTTTCCCAAATCAGATCGGCTTCACGTTTGATCCGAAATAAATCTCTGAAGCTTTGAATCTGTGGATGCTCTTGAATGTTCTCTCGTGACCGATTTGGGATGAGGATGATCGAAACTCCTAGAAGAATTGTGAGTCTTTCTGATTTTGAAACTTTGCTTTTTAAAAATTGATGCTTGGTTTTCGATCTACTTGTTCTATATTTGCCTATGATGAACCTGTGTGTTAAAATAGAATTTGAAAAATCCTATGACTGCTCTGATTTCAAATTAATGACTTGGCTCCCTGATTATTTGCGTGTGACTTCCTCTTTTGTTCTCTCGGCTTTGATTGGCAATTCTGGAAAAGTAAAACTTGCCCCTTTTTGAATTGTTGCGTGATTTTGGCATTATGTTCCTTGGCTTTGAATGAGATTTAATTTGTTGCCGTGGTTAATATTGCCATGATTTCGATTTAAAAACCGTCTTGAACCATTGCAACAAGTGGAATGATTTGTCTGTTTTTGCATTGTGATTTTCCGAATAACAGTTTGACCCTTTGTCAAAACAGGAAAGTAAAGAATTGATTATTTGCCTTGAAACAATTTGAATTTAAAACATTTAACATTTTCCAAATATGATCCATTTGAGAAATTTCATTGCTGGAAATCAGCACCACCAATTCTATACTGTTTGACCTTCTAAAAATGCCATGCATGATTGATGATTCTCCAAACAAATTGAATTGATTTCCATGTCATATGCTAGTCCATTCACAGATTTTTCTGGAAACTATTTACCAAAAAAAAATGCTATTGGTAAATTTCAGGAATCATTTTCAAACCTGAAAGTTGATTTAAACTCCACTTGTATTTCTGGAAAACTATAATCTTGGCAGAAAAAAAACTGTTTCCTTGTATATTCCTCGACTTTGAATGAGTTGTGTGATTGTAGAGTTGTCCCTTGAAACTCTGAATTGATTTATTCCACTTTGGTTTGACCTTGTACTCCATTCATTTTCACTTGCACTTGTTGTCTTGGTTCTGATATGTTGTGCTCGTCCATTCTGAAATGTGTACTTGCTGAAACATGCAATTCTGAACTGTTATACATGCACACATGCTCTTTTGTTGTTTGATCTGAAAAGAAGTGCCACAATGTATTGAACCATGCCTTTACTTGCAGTGTCATTTGCTTTATATCCATGCTGATGTACATCATGTAGTTTTCACCTTGTATATGCAGTGCTTATAAAAATTGATTTGCTCCATTTTTACTGCAACTCAACCGTGCTGACTTGATGAGTTGCACTTGTAAAAACTTGTAGCTGCTTGTTCTTGAATGTTGAGCTGCCTTGACTACTTGGCTGTGTTGAACATGTATGCAGTATTGATATTTGTTTCACCAAGTCCACATATGTATGTATACTGTTCCACTGTGTAAATGTGTTTTCAACCATGTTGGCACTTGCTGATCATGCTGGTTGACATATTTGACTTGTCACTTGAAAACTTGACTGTTTCCATACATGATTACATGTGACCTGTTGCTTGAACTTGGACAACACTTTCATTGATCACATGAGTTTGCAAACTGTCTTGATTCATCCCCATGCTCACATTTCTGCTATGCTTGTATACTTGAGCCACTTCTGACTTGAATTGCTGCATTGACTAGTTTGTTGGTTTGAGCTCGACCATTTTATTTGGACTGTGCTATGAGTACTTGTGCTCGACATTTTTCAATTTTTTACTTGCACTATTTTGTATTTGAGCTGAATCATGGCTCGACCATTTTAGCTTTCAAAGTTTGACATGTGCACTGAGTTGAGCAGGTCCACGTGGCTACTCCTCAATTGCACACTGATCGGCGAGGCAGTGCACACGTATATATTTATATACGTGTGTACATGCAGCCATCAGAATAAATTTCCTGTCCCTGCATTATATATACATATTGTCTACCTTGTGGTATTTATAGTGTATCACTGTGAATATCACAAGCTGTCTAGACACAGATTGATGGTTTTATAAATCAGATCAGGTCATGAAAAATGATGAGAAACACACCAAAATTCTGAGGCAAATAATTTTTTAAAATAAAAAATTATATCTGCTAGAATTTAGAATATTATTTCTGTTCCAAATACTGTGTGTGTTTTTGTATATGACAGGTATGAGGATGTTGACTGGACTGACTATAGTAGTGAAGACAGAAGACAGTAACATGAAAGGAATATCAGAGTATGTAACAGTGTAAAGAATGTATATATGAAAAGTGTATATGAGTGAGCAGAGAACTATAGTGAGGAGCACTGTATATGAAACTGTATATGTATGAAATTGAAATGTGGTGTACAAATAGTGGAGTTACAAGAGTTGTACTGTTTGAGTGTATGAAATAAAATATTTATATTTAAATAAAATACTGTTGAGTATTTGAATTCGTTGTGAAGTCGTATTTTATTTAAATTTAAATATTATATTCCTGTCTGAATGTGTATATATAGAACAGTACAGTAACAAACACATTTAAAATAATATTTATTTGGTTGTTATCATAAAAAAAAATCATATAATTGTGTATACAACACCGTTATATACAACAGGTTATATATTGTGTATTACACTTCCATTCACAAGTTACCCGACTTGTTTATGGGATTGGGACGATAATTTTCACACATCACCCAAGTGCACAAATTAGTTTATCATTTGTTTGCTGGTTGAAACCCCACACGGGTGTTGGGATGAAAATTTACATACACTAAACCCAATATTCAGTTGTATGTTGATCGTTGGATCGACAGGCTGCGATGAGCGTTATTATTTAATTTTAACGCTTACACAGTGGAAATTACACTTTGGATGTAGATGGATGATTTGATGATTATACAGTTATTATCATATATATGATGTGTGTGAAATCCATATAATCCAAATTGTATGGTAAATGTTTGAGTCGCATTTCGATTCAGGTGTTCTTTTAAAAAAGAATATTTTTACATTAGAAATCCTTTTATATAAAGTATATATTTTCATTGGAGGAAAAAATATTGTTAATCAAGTATATGTTAAATCAAAGAATATTTTTAAAAAATAAAAATTTGTAATATAAAGAAAACTTCCCATTAAGAATCTTTTATATAAAGAATATTTTTTTTGATTATTTTAAAATATGTTTTTTTTAAAGACTATTAGGATTTGCAATTATATTTTATGATATGAAATAAATTGAGATGTGAAGTGGATTTATCATGGACGGCGTTTTAAACGACATTTGTCCTTTAATCCAATTTACATTGAAATTATAATTTGTAATTTATAAATCTATTTTATAGATTTAAAAGGTAATTTTCTAAAAATTAAGTTTTCCAATTTAATATATTAAATTGGAATTAAGTGGAAATTCGATTGGTAATAATCGAAATGGGCTTCTGTAAAAGAAGACCGATATTATATATGGAATTTAAGAGGCTTTGTCGTTATTCCATTTATATTATTGTTCCGATACAGAAATTTATATCGATTATGTATTGATTTGATTTCTGTGGAATTCCATATTTTGGAAATAGATTGTAGGTTTATTCTGAACTGTGTTTAAAGGACACTAGTTTTTTAACCTGTTTAAGACAGATTTATTCCTTAAAATAAATGATCTTGTAATAATGATTTTTTGATATCAAATCAAAACTGGAGTTTTAATAAATCTTTTAAGGAAGATTTAAGATTTTATTTTCAGAGTTTATCTTTGATAAAATTAATGAGAATCTTCAAATATGAATATCTTATTAAAAGAATACTTGGCATAATGTGTGATCTTCCAATATTTGCTTTTTAATCACAAAATACGCGAGTTATTCAGAAAGTCCGGGTTTAACCAATTCTGAATAATCATCACAACGATCAAGAGTCGAAGACGAAGGCGGTGATTGAAGACCGAAGGTTTTCACATCGTTGGGATGATGATGACTGGTATCTTGAATTGGGATTGGCCTTCCAAGGAAAGGTATTTGGTAATGATCGTCCAAATGCATTTGGAGATCGACGGACACATTGTTTCGCTCCGACCCAGAGCGGACTTGTAAATGGATTGTGTGTCTCACATTGTATTCCTTCCTACTGTATTTGTTGAACGCTACTGATTATATATTTCTGTTGGTGGTAAAGAATTTATTCTTTACTTATCACCCTTCTCTAAGACGTATTAGCTTAGAGGTTATATATATATATTGGTAGATGATCAATAATATGGTAGGGTCTGACAATGTGACATATTAAGATGCAAATGATCAAGGCTTTGTTGAAAAGCAGGCCTTGTGGTTGATGATCAAAGCACAGTCTCTTTAGGCATAGCTTTGTGTATATCGTGACTTCGCGAGCCTCACACACTGGTTGAGTCTAAAACGGGAGAAGGGAACGCAGGGAGTGCACATGTTTCTTTCTAGCTAGAAGTGGTGTCACTGCTTAAACTAGCTGACATTTGCTTATGTGGTTGTTGGAATTTTGCGAGGCCTCGGTTTATTCTTATCGGTCGCCCACGGCCAATTTGTAGGTCCAATAGGATCGGGGAGCGTGTGTTCAGGCATAACTAATCCACTAAAGTATTTGTGGACCGGCCCTGCTGTATCCAAGGGTTCGCTAGCGTCTGAATCCTGAGACATTGCTAGAGTGTCTCGAATCGGTCAGGAGCTCCTCCCTAGCCTTGACTCATGATGGAAACCCAATTTCCAATACGCCCCTTGTGGTTTTGATTGTATAACTAGTATGGAGACATAGTAGATGGTAGCTATGCCGTCTAGGATTGATATTATATTTGAAATGTTTTAAATATATATACACACTAATAATAATATCGTTTTTACGTATCAAGCATCTTTTGACCATTATAAGGTAAAACCCTATCCTCCGGTGTGCGTTGCATTGTGTGATGGGACCTGGGTCTTATAATGGTTTCATTTTTCTAAAAAGCATTACGTTATTTGACGATGTACTTTATTTATGCACTGGCAATCCAACGGAGTAAACCCGTTCCGCGTTAGTGGCGTGGTCCTGTGATTAGCCTACTTATTAGATAAATTTAGTTATGATTTCTCACACCAGTCCTACGACTAACCTGTAGTTTGTTACACTTTGCAAACTTGGGTGCCCTCTTTCACACGGGCAGTCGAGTAGCTTTTTGCAGATATATTTTAAGCAGGATCCTGGATTGAAGCCTGTAGCTGGGTCCAGAATATAGATGGCCTTCCGCTGAGATTAGTTCCGCTGCATTATATTTCTTTTGTTGTAATTTATCTTCCGCTGTACTTTATAAAGTGTACTCTGATATTTTGTACTCTGATGTAACATTTATTATTGACGTTATAAAAGTCTGTGTTGTTGTCCTGATGTGTTGTATGCCCAAAGTTAACGTATGCGGAATTTGAACGGTCTTGATCGATCTTGCGATCAATTGGGGTCGGGCAAAAATCCGGGTCGTTACAGCGTGGTATCAAAGCCAGGTTAGCTCAAATCTTTGGACTACAACTCATTAGAACTAAACAAAAGACTCACCAGAGGTTGGATTAATAATATCCAATAAGAATACTCTTTAGAGATACGATCAGCAGTATCCTAGAATGAGAATACTCATTAGAGATGGGGTTAGCAATGCCCTAGAATGAGTCAGAGTGGAAAATTTATAATGAACGTACTTGTCATTGTATATATAATTCAATTTTAGAAAATATGATTTTGAATATATAAAAGTTATATATTTTTGAAAATTTAATCAACTAATTGATTGATGATTGTGTTGTGTGAATATGAGTTCAACTAATAAAATGATTAAATAATTAAAGAATGAAAATTAAATTAGTTAAATAAAAACTTTAGCTTCATTTTCTTTTCGAGATTTTAAGTGGGGGAGATTGTAACAACCCGCAAATTCTGAAGCAATTTAAAATTTTTATTTTAGACAATTTTAATGAATTTTGAGGATATAATATAATTTATATAAATAATAATGGCTAGGATTCATTTTAATCGAAGTTAAAATGAATAAATTTAATTTTAAATATAAAAGGAGTTAGAAATGGCGCGGTAGTTTGAAAATTTGATTTTAAACTTTAACTGAATGTACAGGATTCGAAATAAATCAGAATTGAGTGAAACCAGAATATCTAAATCTGTTTAACCATATCTTTCTAATGATTATGAAAAATTAAAATTTTGTTTTAAAAATCAAAAGTTATGGCCAATTCAATATTTAGAAAGGTCGGTGTAGAATTTATTTATGTATATATATAATATATATGGCCCAAAGGACTACTTTTCACATATGAAGGAATTTGGACTCGAAACCACTTCCATTGAGTCTGGAATAATGTTTCTGCATTTAAAAAGTATAAACACTTATATATTTCGAGTTTCATAAATTATTTGTTTAAAAATATATTTTTAATATTAAATATATAGCACTTGAAAATAGTCAATTTTCAAACGATCTCCGTTTTCGACGAAACCACTTTTGTTGGAACCAGAATGTCAAATTATTGCTAAGTTTCAATTTTCAGAATTTTTCGAATTAATATGTGAGCGTGGCAAAAGAAAATGTGTTTTGACTATTTTAGTTAAATTTAAACGACTTGAAAATAGCCATTTTTCAAACAGTCTCAGAATTCAACGAAATTAGTCCTGTTAGAACCGTTTTGTCATAAGAAAGCTAAAAATAATTTTTCTGGAATTTTTAGAGGTCATATGTGGCCCCGGCATATTTAAATGTACTGTTAATATTTAATTAATTAATTTTTAATGGAATTTTAAATAAATATTCTACAGATTTTGGAATTGGACCCCGAGACCTGTCCCATTGCGTTCAGAAGGCCTCAAAACGTTACGATCGACAGTAAGCAGGCCCAATTCTGAGACAGTCCAGAAATCCACCTTTAAAACACGAAAAACGAGATTTATTATTAAAATAATATAATATTCCGGAAACCCTAACCCTAAATGGCCAGCCGCCGCCTATTCAATTCGAAGGCCAGAATCATCCGAAATTCAAACCTTAATTTCTTGCAATCCGTTCAACGATAATCCACAAACTATATATCAAAACGAAGAGGAGATCGAGAGCTTCGAATCTATACGGTTAAGATCGGGTTTTGGTGCACGGATTTTGTGAATTTGGGGCACAAAGTGCCGCCGTTCGCAGTGGTTTTCGGGCGCCTAGGGACCACCGAGTTGCATGATGGTGGCGGCGCTGGGGCATGGGACGACGGGCTTCGACGTGGTGCTAATGGATTCGGGTCCGGTTGCTTGTAGTGGCGCGCGCAGGGAGGAGTCACGGTCGAATGTTGGGTTCCAGTAACGATGGAACGAGGAAGAAAGGTTTTAATATTCTATTTTTTTATTTATTTAATATTTAATTTATACAATCTTTAAAATTCAATATCTTTCTCATATGAGGGCCGTTTTACGAACCGTAAGTTGCGTTGGACTCGTCTTTCAGAGATCTTCGCAATGGCGCAGACCAGAACTGAAACAGAGACAGTTGAATTTTCAGCCAGATCAATGTGAGAACTCTAATTTTTATTATTTAATTTATTTTTAATTATTTTTCTCACGTTAAAAATAATTGTATTATAATATTAATTCAGATCTGAAATGTTTTGTGTTGTACATATTGTTGATTGTTGTTGGTGTTATGTTTTGTTGTTCATGATAGGCTAGATCTGCATTGAATTTTATATACTGTTGAATTTATTTGTGGTTAGAGAATTAGATCTAAAATTAGATCTAAATCATATTTTATTCAGATTTAAATCGTAATCTAGTTGCTCTAGTTTATTTCAAATTAATAAAATATTATTTTTATTATTCTGAGATGAATAATAGAATCCGATCGACAACTAAAAACTTAGTTTTATTTGTTGATTTTAAAATAGAAATTGAATGACAAATAAAATATATTTTTTATTTGTTTATATAACAGCAGAATTGGTCAACAACTAAAATATAATTGTATTTGTTTATGCTACAATGGAATTTAAACAACAAATAAACCTTATTGTTATTTGTTTATTTTAGAACAGAATTTGAACGAGAAATAAAATATTATTTTTATTTGTTTATTTACAATAGAATATGAACAACAAATAGAATATTTTTTATTTGTTTCCATTAGAACAGAATTTGGCTAACAAATAAAATCCTATTTTTATTTGTTTACATTTAGAACACGATTTACGAATTACAGTAAAAAATTCTTCTTTTTATTGTCACATTAAACGTAAGTTGTTCTAGGATTAGTATAACAATAAAATATAATATTTTATTGTTGATCTTAAAAACATATTAGTAAAATAAAACTTTATTTACATTGTATTTGTAAATTAAAGGTTATATTTGAAACTACCTTTTTGTTTATATATTTATGTAAATAAAAATACATATTTTGGAAATCACAATTTTGCTTACATTTTATATGTAATAAGAAATAATTTTCAGAAGTTACATTTTTGTATGCAAATATATTTTAAAATATAATTTATTCTTTTATCTGAATTTACTGATGCTAATAAACTTTAAAAATAAATTTTATTCTTTTATTTGCATTCACCAATGCAAATATATATAGTAAATAGAAATTGTTCTTTATTTGCATTTACTAATGCCAATATATATTAAAACAAATTATTCTTTCATTTGCACTCACCAATGCAAATACATATATTGAAAATAAAGTTTATTCCTTTATTTGCATTTATTAATGCAAATATGCATTGAAATTATGGTTTATTCTTTTGTTTGCATTTATAAATACAAATATTCAATGAAACTAAAGTCTAACTTTTTATCTACATTCACCAATACAAATATACACGTTTTTATACATTGAATAGAATTTATTAAAATATACTTTGAAAATAAATTTTGTTCTCTTATTTACATTCACTAATGCAAATATACTTTGAAAACAAAACTATTCTTTTATTTGCATATACAAATGCAAATATACTTTGGAAATAAATGTTGTTCTTTTATTTGCATTCACCAATGCAAATATTCATTTAAAATAAATGTTGATCTTTTATTTGCATTCACTAATGTAAATACACATTTGGAAATGAGGTTCTTTTCACATTCACTCAATTATACTTTTAAATCAAAATACAAAGTTACATTTGTTATTTGCATTCCTTGTTGCAAATAAAACATTAAAATTAAGGTTTCGTCTTTGTTTGCAATTCATTAATGCAAACAAACCATCAAAATGAAAGTTACAGTTTTGATTTATAATTTTGATATGTATAAAATATTGTTTGAAAGTGGCATTTTTTATTTGCACCCTCCAATGCAAATAAAACATGAATTAAACCTTTCATTTTACTTTCAAATTAAGAAATACCTTTTATTCACAATTTTAGATATAAATAAAGGATAGGATTAAAAATTACATTTTAGTACATTCTAGTTGTAGCAAAAGAGATAATGTTTCATTTTATTTTCTTTCTAAAGGACAATAGAAAGAATAGTTTTTAGAAATGCATTTTTTATTTCAATTCTATATGAAGTGAAAAGGGTCAATTTGTCAAATGTCTTATATGAAATAAAAGGGAGTTCTTTTTGTCACTTCAAAAAGAATGAATTAAAAATGTTTATTTAAGCATTTGTAAAGAACGAATAACTAAACATTTATATTTTTATCATTAAAATAAAATAGACAAAAACCCACATTTTTGTCTAAATTAAAAGAATGAAAGAAAATATAGCACTGGAATATTTATTAGAATTGAAACACAAATTAATCACTATCGTAAATTTACATCAGTTAAAACCAATTAGTCATTTTTGTTAATTTATATTAGCAAAAACAATTATTCATTTTAGTCAATTTATACTAGTTAATAACAAAATATTCACTTTTATCAATTCACACTATTTAAAACCAATTATTTACTTTTGTCAATTTACATTTGTTGAAACCAATTATTTGTTTTGTCACTATAGAGTTGTTAAGATAAAGATATTCATTTTCGTTTTGTTATCACTTTTCCATGAAATAGGAATAGACATTTTTAGTCATCTTTATTCTATTTGCATTCTCCAATATAAGTATACATAAAAATGTAGATGTTCTTTTGTTTGCATTTCTTGATGCATATAAAACATACATTAAAAGTTACAACTCTATTGGTAACTCAAATGTGAACGAACATATAGTTTCAAAAGATTACATTTTTATTTGTCTTTTGATACAAATCAAATCGTAGTTTAAGAAATTTATCTCTATTTACATTTTATATGCAGATAAGAAGGTAGGATTGAAAATATTAATTTCTATTTTAAATTAGAGGCAATAGAAAGATTGTACATTAAAATATATTCTTAATATTCATTAAGGAGATTAGTTAAACACAAATATACATTTTGTAAAAATATTCATTTTGTCGAAATGAATTAGTTAAAGCCATTTATATATAGATATATATATATATATCTTATGTTTGGCAAGACATATACTTGTCAAGATAGGTTAGTTAAATCAAAATATTTATTTTTTGTCAAAACAAAAATTATCATTTTTGTCCTATTAGAATGGCCAAAACAAAATAACCATTTTTGTTTATGGTTTAAACTAGCAAAATAGAAATTGTCAATAGAGACGAAGTTATTATTCTTATTTGTTCATTTCAACAGAATTACATATAATATAAAGAAGACATTTTCTTGTCATGGTTATATATTGTGTATTACACTTCCATTCACAAGTTACCCGACTTGTTTATGTGATTGGGACGATAATTTTCACACATCGCCCAAGTGCACAAATTAGTTTATCATTTGTTTGTTGGTATAAACCCCACACGGGTGTTGGGATGAAAATTTACATAAACTAATCCCAATATTCAGTTGTATGTTGATCGTTGGATCGACAGGCTGCAATGAGCGTTATTATTTAATTTTAACGCTTACACAGTGGAAATTACACTTTGGATGTAGATGGATAATTTGATGATTATACTGTTATTATCATATATATGATGTGTGTGAAATCCATATAATCCAAATTATAATGTAAATGTTTGAGTCGCATTTTGATTCGGGTGTTCTTTTAAATAAGAATATTTTTACATTAGAAATCCTTTTATATAAAGTATAAATTTTCATTAGAGGAAAAAAAATATTGTTAATCAAGTATATGTTAAAACAAAGAATATTTGTAAAAGATAAAAATTTGTAATATAAAGAAAACTTCCCATTTAGAATCTTTTATATAAAGAATATATTTTTTGATTATTTTAAAATACGTTTTTTTAAGGATTATTAGGATTTGCAATTATATTTTGTGATATGAAATAAATTGAGATGCGAAGTGGATTTATCGTGGATGGTGTTTTAAACGACATTTGTCCTTTAATCCTATTTACATTGAAATTATTATTTGGAATTTATAAATCTATTTTATAGATTTAAAAAGGGCATGTTCTAAAAATCAAGTTTTCCAATTTAATGTATTAAATTGGAATTAAGTGGAAACTCGATGGTAATAATCGAAATGGGCTTTTGTAAAAGAAGACCGATATTATATATGGAATTTAAGAGGCTTTGTCGTTATTCCATTTACATTATTAGTCCGATACAGAAATTTATATCGATTATGTATTGATTTGATTTCTGTGGAATTCCATATTTTGGAAATATATTATAGGTCTATTGTGAACTGTGTTTAAAGGACACTAGTTCTTTAACCTGTTTAAGACAGATTTATTCCTTAAAATAAATGATCTTGTAATAATGATTTTTTGATATCAAATCAAAACTGGAGTTTTAATAAATCTTTTAAGGAAGATTTAAGATTTTATTTTCAGAGTTTATCTTTGATAAAATTAATGAGAATCTTCTAATATGAATATCTTATTAAAAGAATACTCGTAGTTGGAATGTGGCGTAATATGCGATCTTCCAATATTTGCTTTTTAATCACAAAATACGCGAGTTATTCAGAAATTCCGGGTTTAACCCATTCTGAATAATCATCGCGACGATCAAGAGTTGAAGATGAAGGCGGTGATTGAAGACCGAAGGTTTTCGCATCGTTGGGATGATGACGATTGGTATCTTGAATTGGGATTGGCCTTCTAAGGCATGGTATTTGGTAATGATCGTCCAAACGCATTTGGAGATCGACAGACACGTTGTTTCGCTCAGACCCAGAGCGGACTTGTAAATGGATTGTGTGTCTGACATTGTATTCCTTCCTACTGTATTTGTTGAACGCTACTGATTATATATTTCTGTTGGTGGTAAAGAATTTATTCTTTACTTATCACCCTTCTCTAAGACGTATGAACTTAGAGGTTATATATATATATATTGGTAGATGATCAATAATATGGTAGGGTCTGACAATGTGACATACCAAGATGCAAATGATCAAGGCTTTGTTGAAAAGCAGGCCTTGTGGTTGATGATCAAAGCACAGTCTCTTTAGGCATAGCTTTGTGTATATCGTGACTTCGCGAGCCTCACACACCGGTTGAATATAAAACGGGAGAAGGGAACGCAGGGAGTGCACACGTTTCTTTCTAGCTAGAAGTAGTGTCAGTGCTTAAACTGGCTGACATTTGCTTATGTGGTTGTTGGAATTTTGCAAGGCCTCGGTTTATTCTTATCGGTCGCCTACGGCCGATTTGTAGGTCCAATAGGATTTCTCACACCAGTCCCACTACTGACCTGTAGTTTATTTCACTTTGCAAACTCGGGTGCCCTCTTTCACACGGGCAGTCGAGTAGCTTTTTGTAGATATATTTTAAGCAGGATCCTGGATTGAAGCCTATAGCTGGGTCCAGAATATTGATGGCCTTCCGCTGAGATTAGTTCCGCTGAATTATATTTCTTTTGTTGTAATTTATCTTCCGCTGTACTTTATAAAGTGTACTCTGATATTCTATACTTTGATGTAACATTTATTATTGATGTTATAAAAGTCTGTGTTGTTGTCCTGATGTGTTGTATGCCAAAAGTTAACGTATACGAAATTTGAACGGTCTTGATCGATCTTGCGATCAATTAGGGTCGGGCAAAAATCCGGGTCGTTACAGCGAGGGAAACGTAACTAAGGTTAAACAGGGGTTAATATTATTAATTAATCTTTTAATTAATTTAAGGTTGGTTAATTAATGTAAGTATTATATAAATATGGTCATCGTTTACATATGAACACAGAATGGAACCAAACTGGATGTGTTGGACTCCCATTGATGAGAGATACAACACGGAACTGACCAAAACGGAAAAAGAGCAAGTTGATTTTTTTAGCTAAATTAAACGCCTGTTTAATTTAGTTTAAAAATAAAATCCACAAACAAAGACTGATGTAGTGGAAACAATGTGAGAACTCTCTCACTCAAAATTTTGTGCAGTTATTTATTTTATAACTGTAAATATATAGATTGTCAATGTTGATTTTTATTTGTTTGATTATAACAGAAATGTTGTACGGTGCCTGTTAGCTCACATTCACTATTGTTTGAAAACCATGGATGATTTAATTGACTATACTGTGTTGTGGTTGTGATGATTAACTATTAAAAATAATGTTAATATCATTGTGATAGCTGAAATAAAATTATAAAATTCCATTTATTATTTAAACAGTGAAAATTAGTTAATTAGAAAAATAATTCGAATCAAACTAAAATTGGTTAAATTTATTAGTCAGTGATTAATTTGTATATAGTTGTATGTCAACTGATTGATTGACAGGCTGTTATAAGCATTATTTAATTATTTAATGCTCATACAGTTGTAAATTGCACTCTAGATGTAAACTGAATGTTTAATAGATGTTCATCACTATTTTTGAATACATACGATGCATGGAATCCAAATGAATGAAATTATATGGTAATTGATTGAGTCTAATTCTGAGACGACCCGAACTTCCCCGAGGAAAGCCCAAATAGAATTGAGAACAAGACGAATCAGAACGCAAACAGAAGGACATTTCATTGTTTATTACAACAATTCCATCAGGATACAAGAATATACAAAGTATGAATAAATATTACACATTTCACAAATATCAGAGATTTAAATTACATTTAAATACATATCAACGGAAAAACAATATAAAACACAACTGAAAGTAATACACGGATACAGAGCATTCAGAGCATCGTTCCAGCTGTAAATCAGGATCCTGTGAATATAAATCAACAAAACCAAAACTACTAGCTACTCGTGTCGAAAATAGGGGCACCCAGAGTTTAGGTTAAAACAATAAACTCCAGGTCAGTAATGTGACTGGTGTGAGAACTAAAACAGTTATTTAAAACTTTACTTTAAAAGAGAGTAGTTCAAGGGACCCGCCGTATAACACGGAACGGGTTTCCTCCCAAGAACACCAGTGCATAGAATAAACAACGCAATGCTTTTTCGAAAATGAAGCTATAATAAGACCCAGGTCCCATCACACAATGCAACGCAAGCCAGAGGATAGGGTTTTCCCTTATAATAGCCAAACATGCTTGGTACGTTTAAAACAAATCATTTGATACTATTATAAGTTTATAGTGTCAAAACAATATCAATCATAAATATCAATCCTAGGCGGCATGGGTACCATCTATCATGTCGCCATACTAGGCTCTACAAATAAAACCGAAATATCTCGTATTGGAAATTGGATTTCCGTCATGAGTCGAGGAAAGGGGCAAGCTCCTCTCCGCTTCGAGACACTCTAGCAAATGCCTCTGGACTACACACTCTGGGCAACCCTTGGATCTTCAGGGCCGGTCCACACTTACGTTAGTGGATTAGTATTCCTGAACACATGTTTCCCGGTCCTAACAGACCTAAAATCGAGGCGCCTCACATCCAACAACCACATAGGTGAAAAGTATATAAATGGCAGCCAGTTTAAGCACTGACACCACCACTAGCTAGAAAGAAACGTCTGCTCTCCCCGCAGTCATTATCCCGTTTTTGACTCATACAGAGGTGTGAGGATCGGGAATTCACGTTATACACAAAGCTACGCCACACAGGCCGTGCTTTGATCATCAACCACAAGACTTTGCTTTTCAACAAAAGCCTTGATCAATTGCCACTTAGGTGTGCCACACAGGCAATTCATGCCATGCGACTGATGTCCATCGATATACAACCTATGAGCTCGTACGACTCAGAGAAGGGCGTTAAGCAAGAGAATAAATTCTCCGCCGCCAAATAGATGTATATTTAATTGAGATCAATCAACAAAGAATAAAATCCAATGTCAGGCACACAGTCCATTTACAAGTTCGTTCAGGGTCTGAACGAAACCGGAGGCACTTTCCTCGCATATCCATCGATCTCCAAGTACGTCTGGACGACCACCAACTGATTCCCTCATCTTGGGTGTACAGCCCAATCAAGATCATCAGTAATCACCCAAACGATGTGAAGACTTCCGGTCTTCAACCACCGTCTTCATCTTCGACATATCGTCAAATAGGTTATTCAAAATGGGTATAAACCCGGCCTTTCTGAATGACCCGTGTATATAAAAAACAAATGTTACACAAACACAACATACGCCTCATTCCAATTCGTCAGTCACTAACCGTAAATTAGCAAGAGGACAATTCCCCAAATTTTAACCCCGAAGGCCGAAACCAACATCAGATCAATATCCAGGAAACCATTCTTCTTAGCTAACCTACAGTTAGTTTCTAAATTTCACATTCTTAGGGAAAGGTTCCCATTAATTTTATCAAAGATAAATTCTTCTAAATTTATTCTTTAATCTTCCTTTGGATATCATTTCAAACCATGTTAAGGTTTTCCAAACTAGTCGGGATTAGCGAACTACACCGAAGTAATTATTTATTTTTTTTCCCAATCCCAACCTATTCACCCATGAAGCAAAACTGGCAATACTCTATATCTAACACCACAGTGTTATCAGTAAAATTAATTACCATTTCACGTTAAAATCTAATTAAAGATTTAACTATCGCTTTGGAGCAAAACTGGTGATACTCCATTCTCGCCCACTTTCCAAATTTGGTAATTTAAATTATCAATTCACATTTCAATCTAATTACAGACTCATTAAAACTCCTTTTACTGGGTTAAAGAACTAATGTCATTTAAAACACAGTTCACGATAAACCCAAATCACATCCTATTTATTGTCGGGTTAAAGAATAAGTGTTATTTAAAACACCGTTCACGATAAACCCACAAATCAATTCTAATTCAATTTATTTATTTAAAAATAATTGGATTTTAATTCTAGTTCAAAACAAGTGCGTTACGATAAAAATCTATTTTTATCTTTACAAATATGGGATTTTTCATCCCTGTTCTTCACAAATCATTTCTTATGATTTTACATAAATTATTGATATTTTTACTAATTTTATCAAGGCCCGTACAGTCGATTTCCATCAACGGCCATCGAACTGCACTTACAGCGACCTTTTTCAAATTTGATTTGGACGTATCTCCAAATCCAATCGTTAGATTTCAAATTTCTAATATTCATTGGAAAGCTTATTTCGATACGAACCCAACGGTTCCGGTTTTAGGAGAATCCAATGGTCGAATATCCCGTAATGTCCGTTCGAAGTCAATGGTCGAAATTCACGAACTGCCGCGGCGCGTTCTATTCAGGCCATTATATTATATATATATATATATATAATATATATAATATATATTTCATCGATTTCTATTTAAAACGAATTTTATAAATAGTTTTAAATTCGTTTCAAAAACAATTTCAACTTCCATTTCAATTTCAAATCAAAATTGAATTTTCCCTTATAAATTCGTTTTAAATTCATTTTAATTCAATTCAAATTTCAATTCAATTTTAATTCATTTCAAATTGATTTTTATTCTATTTCAATTCGTTTTCAATTCAATTTGAATTCATTTTCCATTCGAATTCAATTTGAATTCAATTCAATTCGAATTCTTTTTATATTCAATTCAATTCTAATTCGTTTTATATTCAATTCAATTCGAATTCGTTTTAAAAACGAATATAATCGATATAAATATCGTTCGCGTCAAAATAGCGCATCTCTAATCAACACGACTTTATATTCTTCAATAATTTCGTTATTCTATTCAACAAATGAATATTTATTCTATTCAAAACATGAATCTATATTTTTGTCAACACATGACTAATCTCAACAAATGAGTACTATCCACATGTGACTATTTTTGTTATTCAATATATTTTACAAAATTATGATTTCTATCATTTAAATTTTAATCAAACGCTAACCGTAAATTAGTAGGAGAACGACTCCCTAAATATTAACCTCGAAGGCCAAAACCAACATCAGATCAATATCCAGGAGACCATCTTCTTATCTATTTTCCAGTTAGTTCTAATTTTATATATATGATAAAGATGTAAACTTTATTGTTAAAATATTTCGTTCAACACATGACTAATCTCAACGAATGAGTATAGTCAACACATCAATCTATATTTCTTAATATTCTTTAATTTCCCAATTGGAATGAGGCCCAATCAATTACCATATAATGTTAATTATATGGATTCCATAAAACACATGTATAAAATAACAACGATAAATAATCAACCATCATCCAAAGTGCACCACACAACTGCATAAGCATCAAATATAAATAATTAACGCTCACACAGTCTATCGACCAATCGATCGACATACAACTAAATAATTGGGATTAGTGTACGCCAAATATCATCCCAATACCCGTGTGGGGTTTCAAACAATCAAACATAGTTTTTATTTGTGCAGTTGGGCGATGTGTAAAATTTATCGTCCCAATCAACGTCCTTCAAATAGGTATTCATAAACAAACCGTCCGGTTTGTAAATGAATATTTATTTATTCACATTCACGTTAAAAATTATATTTTAACGATAAAATATTTTTAACTATCTAAATATTTTATTTTATTTCACATCACACAATCAGTTCAATCAATTTATCAATCAAACAATTAAATCAATCACCAAACAATTAACTAAACAAACAAGCCGTCCATGGTCTGTGGACGACGGGTGTCGGGTGCTACTAAACACCGTCTACATCCTAGTATATAATTTTAACTAGAAAAGAAGATTTATAGTGATAAGTTCTCACCGACTAGCTAAACCAAACCTCACGACTCTTCATATGTAGGAAATCTTCACTGTTCTCGCCCTTTTTTCACTTTCGTTGCCCGCCTATCACTACATACATAAAAATCGAATTTTTATTTTCACTTCATTTATATAAAAATCGAATTTGTTTTAAAATCTCGATCTAAACTGAAGAAAGAAGGGGGGCGTTGACCTGATGAAGGAGGAAAAAAAGGGGCCCCTTTATAAATAATTATATTTTATTTTAAATCCAGTAAAAGTAACATTTTCTGCCGAACTCAGAATCGAACCCACCGACTGTCGTCCCTAGCATATTACCCCCCTTCCTAACTCAATGGGATATGTTTCGAAGGCCAATTCGATTGTTTCGTTTAGTTTTTGTTTTGAATTTAAAATATAGATCTTTATTTATTCAATTTAAACGCACATTTCAAATTACTGGAGCCACATACGGATCCCAAAAATTACAAAAAAAATATTTCTAGCATTGTGTTGACGATACGGTCCTAACAAAACTAGTTTCATCAAATTCTGAGACCGTTTGAAAATGGTCCTTTTCCAGTCGATTAAAACCAACTAAAACTGGTCAAACGCGTTTTCCTTTGCCACGATCACATATTGATTCGAAAAATTACGAATTTTTAAACCTAGCAATAATTTGGCATCCTGGATCCAACAAAAGTGGTTTCGTCAAAAACCGTGGTCGTTTGCAAAATTTCCATTTTTAAGGATAAGAATTCCATAGTGACTATTCTGAATCTTCAACTGGACGTATCTTTTGATTCCCTCTATGAAATTTCAATTTTTTGGATTTGTTGGAAAGATATTCTCGAATAGATTCAAATATTTTTGGTTCCACTAAAATCCGGTTTATTTTGAATCCTGTACATTCATTTGAACTTTGAAATCTAATTTTCGAACTACCGCGCCATTTTCAATTCCTCTTTTATATATATAAATAAATATTTATATTCTATCGACGATTTATATTAATATATACGTTCGAATTCTATTCAAAATAAATTTCCCGTCGTTATTATTCAAAATAATTCATTTTAAATAATCAAAATTCGCTAAAATCGCCAAAATAAAATTTTTAAATTGGCTCGGATTTCCGGGTTATTACAAATTCCAATTCAGAAATAACAAATATTTTAAAATAATATTCAGTGAATAATCAAAATATGATTTTGATGTCCGATTTTGGATGGACACGAAAATATTGAAATATATGAACCCGAGTTAAGTAGAAGTGCACCATTTTAACTCGACTGGATTTTTCTGTCGATTTAATTCATTTTATAACGAATACTGATATTTTGAAATTGTTATCATTTTACTATTATAATGACATAGAATATTCAGTTTTAATTTAAAATTGAAAATAAATTTGAAATCGTTTTAAAACGAATTTAAAACATTTTATAAAATACGTTTTAAATGGAAATCGACGATATATATTATATATATTTAAATGGCTTGAATAGAACGCCCCGTGCAATGATCGTTCGCGAATTTCAACCATTAAATTCAAATTGGCGTAACGGGAGATCCGACCGTCGAATTCTCCTAAAACCAGAATCGTTGGGTTCGTATCGAAAAGGACTATCATATAGGAGATTTAAATTTGAACAGTTGGATCCAAATTATGTCCAAATCAATTTCAGAAAAGGTCGCTATGGATGCAGTTCGGTGGCCGTTATTGGAAACCGACTGTAAGGGCCTTAATAAAATTATTAAAAATATGGAAAAATTATGTAAAATTGTAACTAATGATTTGGAAAGATTTTGGATGAATAATTCCAAGTTTGAAAGGATAAAAGATATTTTTATCTAAATGAACCAGTTAATTACTAGAATAAAAATCCCATGATTTTTAAAAATAATAAATTGGATTTGCAAATGGTTTTAATTTAACCAGAATCTTTCTATGTAAAAATTGGATTGGATTTGAATGGAAATAATCTTCAGAGTATTTAGATATTGGATTATGTGATTATACGGATATTGTTGAGGAATTTGGAAGATACAGATTTCGTTATTCCAAATACGACATTTGTTGGTTCCAGAATTTGGTATTGAATATAAGCCGATATGATTTCTATTCAGAGCCTTGTATTTAATATTGAATTGGATTTTGGGTTTGTCGTGAGCTGTGTTTTAAATATCATTTGTTCTTTAAACCGAATTAACAGTGAAGTTATAGTTTGGAATTCATAAATCTTTTAATTAAGATTTAATGGAAATTGTCCAAAGTAAAGTTTTCCAATTTAATATATTAAATTGGAACTGAATGGAATTCGATTTAGTGATAACCGGGATGAGATTTTGTGAAGGAAGACCATTACTATTTATGGAGTTTAAAAGGCCTTGCCGTTATTTCGTTTATAGTATTAGTACGATATAAAAATTTATATCGATTATATACTGTTATGATTTTCGTGAAGGTTCTATTCGATTGGAAGATGATTTTGGGTTTATCGTGAATTGTGTTTTAAATAACATTTGTTCTTTAACCCGAGTAAATGTAGGCTTAATTTCCAGAATAAATGAATGGTGATTAAATTTACCAAAACATGAGATGTGGTATAAACCAAATATGCTTGGTTGTTGGTATTGATTGTGATTGATTAACTGTTTGGATTGTGCTCGACCAGTTTATGAGCAAATATGCTTTTACATTTAGCATTGGGTTGGGTAGAATTATTTTTATGCTAACATCTGGTGAAACACTTCACGATTTGACTATAAGGTGTTAGCGATGTTGTTTATTTCAAAATAATAAATGATTTTATAAAGAGATTTTCTTAAGTGAAAGTAAATGTTTTCCCGATTCTGGGACAAGGAATGTTTTATAAAAATGTTTTATAAAACAAAAACGATTTCAAGGGCTAAACCGATGTTTCTAAAATGATTTAGAATTGTATTATGTGTTTGACATTATGGTTCATCATGTAACCGATTAGTTGCTATTGATGATGTATCTATTTGGTGGCAGAGAATTTATTCTCTTGCTTAACACCTTCTTTGAGACATACGAGTTCAAAGGCTATGTGATTAATACTGATTGACCATATGTGTGAATTGCTAATGTAAAATGTATAGTTTGAAAGTACTTGTGATTATTAAGTTGTGAAATGATTTTCCCTACTTCGGGATATAAAATGATTTGGTATGTGGCTAAAGATTCGGGTAACCCATGCGACTAAAAGTATGGGCATCAAACAGTGTAGCTCCCCGAGGGCGTGGGAGGTGCACTGGACGGTGTAGCCTGCTCCATCGCGAGAGGTGCAACTATATATATATATATATATGTATGTATATCGAGTGACTAAGGAAAGCAACCCTTTGCCTTGTTGATGGGAGAAACCTCCCGATATTTGGTTGCATATTGTTTATATGCATTGTGATGTTTTGGAGTTCATATTTCCAAAGATGTTGGTTTGAGACCCCGAAGAGAAATCTACTTTGATATAAAAGTTAGATATGTATTTCAAATGATTTAAAATAAGAATTCGGGAATAAAGTCCAAAGAAATAACTTATGTAAAGTGAATTAGATTTCAAAAAAAAAAAATCTAAATTTGGGATTAAGCCTAAATGGGTAGATTGAGGAATTGCATGTTGTCTGATGCATGGTAGATCCGTATATCTATTTATAGTAGTTATTTGTACACTAGTATTCATGGGGGTAAACCCGTTCCATGACATGCAACGTGGTCCCGTGATTTACCATATTTTAAAGTAAAGATTTAATAACATTTTTAGTTCTCACACCAATCCCATGACTGACTCAGAGTTTATTGTTTCTACCTAAACTACGGGTGCCCATATTTTCCACACGGGCAGCTAGTAGTTTTGGTTTTTAACAGATATTTCTTTTTCCAGAATCCTGGATTTCAGCTGGAGCTATATTCGGAAAGCTTTGTATATGTGTATGTGGTAATTGATGTTTTTCCCTGCAAATTATATTTATTTATATATATTTCTGTTGTTTTGTAATTTATAAATCTCTGGTATTTATTTTTTCGCTGTATATTATTTATTTGTACTCTGATATTCTTGTACTCTGATGTAAATTGTTGCAATAGCAATGAAATGTTCTATTTTTTGTGTTCTGATGAGTCATGTTTCCATAACAATCTGGGCTCCTCCATCTCTTCGGGGATCGTGGAAGTCTGGCTCGTTTCACAATTATTTAGAATTTATAACCAATGATTATTAATAAAAACCTATAATTAATAATTTTTATGGCCCAAACCCCCATGCCACGAAAGTAAGGATAATCAGTGGAATATAACACCTTAACAGTAACAACATAACAGAAATATAGAATTACACTTGATAATGTACATCAAATTATACTAGAAATAATATAATCATTAGAGTTACATAGCATAATAGGATCATACTTAGTACAGAATACAGTTTCAGCGTAATATAGAATGTCTACAGCAGAATTAAACATAATATACATAATAAAGTCTGAACAGCACATTAGAAATGATAGAATCCATCTTCAGCTCCATAGCTATCCAGAATGAGCTTACTAAAACCTGAATACAAGGCTACCCGTATAGAAAATGGGGGCACCCGAGTTTGCAAAGTGAAACAAACTACGAGTCAGTCGTGGGACTGGTATGAGAAATCTTACTTAACCTATTTAATAATAAGGTCAATCACAGGACCACGCCGCTAACGTGGAACGGGTTTAATCCATTGGGTTGCCAGTGCATAAAACAAGTTAATCATTTAAACAACGCAATGCTTTTTCAAAAAATGAAGCCACTATAATACTTAAACCCCATCACACAATGCAATGCAAACCAGAGGATAGAGTTTTACCTTATAATGGCCAAAATATGCTTGATATGTATAAAACAAAATCATTTGATATTATTGTTAGTGCATATATGTTTCAAAAACACTATCAATCATAATGTATCAATCATAGACGACATGAGCGTCTCATGCCACTATGCCACCAATACAATCAAAACCGCACAATGTCGTATTGGTGTTGGATTTCTATCATTAACCAAGGCAAGAGATCATCCTTACCGAATTCGAGAATCTCTAGCCCAAGCCTCAGGACTCGTACTTAGTCAAGCCCTTGGATCTTCAGGGCCAGTCCTCTCTTACGTTTGAGGATTGGTAATTCCTGAACAATATGTTTCCCCGCCCTATGGGGCGTAAATCTGGTCAGTATGTCGACCATATCATCCATCGGCCCCGTAGTGACCGATATATCCGAGGCATCTCACTTTCCATCATCCGCATAAGTAAAAATATGTGGGCACCATATCATGACACCACTCCTAGTTAGAAAGAAACACATGTCCTCCCTGCGGTCCTCTCCCGTTTCTGGTTCATATCCAGGGTGTGAGGCTCGCGAATTAACGTTGTACACAAAGCTATGCTATTTAAAGTCGTGCTTTGATCATCAACCACAAGGCTCTGGTTTTCAACAGAAGCCTTGATCACTTGCATCTCAGCATGCCACATTGGCATTCCATGCCATGCGACTGTTATCTATCGATATATAACCTCTAAGCTAGCACATCTTAGAGAAGGGTGTTGTTAGACCAAAAAATGGTCCTAACACCCAAATTGTCATATTTTGAGCATAGGATATGAAGAAATAACTGAAAAATGTAGAAAAAGCGAGACGACAAGATTTTTATAGTGGTTCGGCGTTAACGAGCCTACGTCCACTTCATATTTTCTCATTTCATTCATGGATTACAATTACGAGTGTTGTCTCTCTCTCTCTCACTCGAATTCAATGAATAATTCCCTCTAAATTCATTTATTTTATTGAGGAAGATTGTGATTGTTCACGGATTAGTGTCGGCCTTGGCTGCCATGGATGTTGAGATGCCAAAAGGTCCCTTGAAAATGCCCTCTGGAGGTGTATTAATAGCTATAGGAAAGCCCTTTTGGTGACCAGGTCGTGGTAGGACACATGGCACCCGATCCAGGAAAGTAGGAGCGGTCATAGCCTTGAGAATAGGTCAAAATCTACATGTGTAGTAGCAGGTCCTGGCCGCGGTTCGTGGTCATGGTTCATGAGCAGGGGTTGTGCTGGTGATGGTCGTGATGGTGATGGTCACGATCTGAATCGGTTAGCGTACATGGTCACGATCCGAATCGGTTAGCGTACATGATCACGATCCGAATCGGCTAGCATATATGATCACGATCCGAATCGGTTATCGTACATGATCACGATCTGAATCGGATAGCGTACATGATCACGATCCGAATTGGTTAGCATATATGTCCACGATCCGACCCTAGGGGTTGGTCACGAACCGATCTTCAAAAGTGCCAAAATCCATATTTTTCCATATTCTGCCACTTCATCCAAACGATTAATGATCAATGCATGCTCATACTCAAATCCTTTGCTTTGGGTGGCCTGGTCACAAAGCAGGCTAACATTTTGCCCCCCAAAGTACATCTTATCGCAGATGAGATGTGCTTTGAATGTGTTGAGCTAAGTCTCCCCGGAACGTCATTCATCCTTAGGGAGGCTTTATCAAATTGTTGCAATGCTTCCCTGGGAGCTAGTCGGGCCAAGTTCTATGGAAGGAGCATTCGAGATGATCAAGTAACTGTTTAAACCTTGTCGAATCAAAAGGTCTTGTTTATTCGTCAAAAATCATGCTAAATCGTTGGCTCTCGAGCATGATTCTGCACGCACAGGTCGTTGCCAAACAATTTTATCATTTTTCGCAAGTCGAGTGCATCGTCGGGCCAGATTTTCTTTTACATATGGGTCAATGTACAAAGTAGCCATCCAAATCATTGGGTAATTCAAGAATCCTCGAGCTTTGAGTCGGTATCTAGATCGCCGGGACCGAGCACATTAGAATCAACATATGAATTTTTCATTTATACTCAAGTTTGGACTAGCTTGATATCTTGATATTGATCCAGGATCTTAAAATTGCGTTGAATTGTAACAGTAAGGAATCTGAAAGCCATGATCACTCTGGATCGTGGTCAAAGAAATCCATAATCACTCTGGATCGCTTCGTTATCCAATAATCACATATGAAGTAGTCAATAAGGGATGTTGCTAAAATCATGTGCACTAGCGCCTATATGATCGTTTCCATCGTAAGGTAATAGATAGGTTTGTCACACTGTCCATCCGGTGTTGTTTGAGTCTTTAAGTTAACATATGATCAACAAGATTGCTCGCTTGGTCGGGGAAGAACGCTTGGTTGGGGAAGATGAGTAAGGTCGTACTCCGGAGGCATGACGTACATGCTTTGAATCTGTTCCATGCCGGGATTGTCTTCAAGGTTAGTCTATGAATCGACACTTGTGCTCTTAGTGCTTTCGGAGGACAAGAAAAGTCAGTACTCATGCCCCCAGTATCAGTGGGGTTGAGCTAAGTTAATGGGGCATACGGTCTTTAAGCTCTTATACTCTCTGCAGTTGATTCAGGCCGTAGCTGAGTTACAACTTGAGCAATTCTAGTCCCAAGTTATCCTGTGCTCTTCTTGAGTCAGCAAGAGTTCGAGTTGTACATGCGAATGGTCGAATCACATTTTCTTTGATATCATCCCTTCCCTTTAGTCAGAAGGCGGGAATTTACTCATTTGGTGTTAGCTAACATTAGCACTCTTATCGGATCAATCACGGGGATAAATAGGCTTGTCAAAGATGTAAGCGGATTAGTCGAGCCCCTCCGTTCATACTTCAAGATAATCCAAAATGGTATTCATAGTCTTATTGAATCCCTTTGTCATGATCGGTTCAATTGAGCTTGACAAACAATATCGTGGGCCCGATAAGTGATATAGGTTCTCTTTAGAACTGCACATTCTAATCATTCATTTCCAAGGTTTTTTCTTTATCCTTATCAGTTCGGGAGTCGGATGGTGCTCCATCCTTTATCATAAAGCATTGAGATTTTCTATCTCGACATTAACACCTTCTTGTCATAAAAGTATGTCCACCTCAGGGTTGAATTCATCAAAGCTTCTAAGCAACTCTCGTTAGAGAGAAAATTTAAAGTCTGGGGGAATAACAGGGGATCCTAACGTCCCACGTGTAAGGGCTGACTGTCGTTATC
This sequence comes from Allium sativum, assembly GCA_030737875.1. Classification (NCBI taxonomy): domain Eukaryota; kingdom Viridiplantae; phylum Streptophyta; class Magnoliopsida; order Asparagales; family Amaryllidaceae; genus Allium; species Allium sativum. Next base: position 56,437,673 of record CM060918.1, read on the forward strand.
CATATCATCTTGAGAAGTGCCACCTCTCGAGAGGCGCTAAATCAAACTGGCGAGCAGGTTGCCATCAAAGAATTACTGCATATCGTCAATATCATGACTGGTGCCCCCAGCATTGAATCTGAGGTTACAAAGGGGGTCTTTGTTGATTTCTTACTTCCGTTTCGATATTGCCCCCGGGTAGTGGTTCGAGTCATTTGACCCGACTGGGTTCCTGTTCTTCGAATTATTGTGTTCTTGCTTGGAGCTGAGTACGGAATATCGCTCGAATATCCATTCGAGTTGGAGCTAAAGATGGTCGTGCATAACCTGAGTTTGTTACAATTCTTGCATTCTCATCTAGGATGTTGCAGGTAGCTGTTCAATTATCCATGTTTCCATCCATGATGTTTTGAATCAAAGCCGCATGCCGCACGCCTGCTGATTGGTTCATGTTCATCCCGAGTTGATGGTGGCTATCTGACTGTGCCAAGTTCGTCACTGCTTGAACTTCGATTTTATCATTTTCAGCAAATGGATGATTGTTACTCGACCTTCCGATTCAGAGCTGGTGTCCTCAGTGTGAAGTCTTGAAATAGGTGAAGGTCGGCTTCGGGCTTCTTGGTTCCACATGAGCAATAGACGTCAATCAAGCTTTTGTCATTCAATTCTAAATATAGGCATCGAGTAGTTGAACTATGCTACTTGAGGCTCGTATTCCGTGCCCCAATCCTCGGGGGTTTGGTCTGAGTAGTAGACTTCGAATCCATATCTTTCATACTCCCTCTTCGCATCATGATTCAGAGTTGGGTGAAAATCGATTTATTGGTACGTAGCCCATGCCAATCTCTTGTCTCTTATCCAGATTCCGAGGATCGGTATCAGACGGAAAAAGGTCAGACTTTGATAGTCCCGAGTGTTGTCGCTTGCCCCTTGCATCAAGGGAAAGGTCGGAGACAGGGTGGCTATGTCACACCTAGTCGTTGCATGGGATATGTCCAGCCTCATCTGAACTTTCCGGTTTGGAAGCAGGTTAGGACTAGCAAATGGACGTTCTCGCTGCATCCGCTTCATGGTCCTCAAACGACATCCTTTTCGAATTTAGATGAAGGAAGGTGTGTTCTGGATAGCCCGAGAAATCTTCAATTCATAAAATCCTGATTGTCACAATCGAATCGGATCGTATTAAGGCCAAGTAGAAATCCAAGAATCCCAAGGCTTTGCTGGGTCCTTCCCAGCCATGAGTATTAAGTCGCATGATATGTCATTGAATAATTAACTCTCAAGGCCACTTTTGGGATGCTGCCTTAATTCACATAGGAAACTTATCATTGGGCATCAATCCCATCCTTCTGGACGCGCCACTTAGTTTCTTTTCCACTGGCCAGCCGTCGTTGCTGCGCTTTCAGTCTTCGCATTCCTGACCAGTTACCCTTTGTAAATCTGCATTCAGTAAATTTTATTTATTTTGCATCACTGTGTACCTGTGAATTATCCATGATTAGTTACGCATTTAAACATTTTAAATGCAAATGGGAAAATAAGTCATGAAGCGTTATAAGTACTAAACGCAAAGGGGCAAATAAGTCATGAAGCATTATAAGTAGTCAATGCGATTATAGATGAAAGTGCACTCAAGTGGTATGTGTATATAAGTATGCCCCCAATCAATCATTAACTTAGTGCATGGCTAGGACTTTGTTGAGGATTGATTAGGGTCTTAACTGTTTTGCCCCCATGTCCGGACATGGAGGATCCGGGCTTAGCTTTCAGTCTAGCCCCTGACACTCCAGCGGGGTAAGAACCCTTGATTGGTATTTCAACCTATGCCTTTATACTCTCTCTAGAGTTCGAACTCAGCTTTCATTCTGCTCCCCGATTCTTCAGCAGGGTAGGAGTTCTTGTGGCGCTAAGTCTCTAGCGCCTTTATACTCTCCCAATCCTTCAGCGGGTTAGAGTTCGAGCTCGGTTTTCATTCTGCTCCCCGATCCTTCAGCGGGGAGGGAGTTATGGGGGCGCTGAGTCTCTAGCACCTTTCTCAGCGCTTAATCATAGACGCTTTTATACTCTCCTGGCGGTCGCCAAGGTTAGAGTTCGAGCTCAGCTATTCTGCCGCTCCCCGATCCTTCAGCGGGGTAAGAGATCTTTCTCAGCGCTTAATCATAGACGCTTTTATAATCTCCTGGCGGTCGCCAAGGTTAGAGTTCGAGCTCAGCTGTTCTGTCGCTCCCCGATCCTCCAGCGGGGTAAGAGCTCTTTCTCAGCGCTTAATCATAGACGCTTTTATACTCTCCTGGCGGTTGCTAAGGTTAGAGTGCTATCAAGGCGGTTCTTATCATGGTGCATCGTCACGCCTTGCAGACGTCATCTTCGTGTCCTTTATACTCTCTCTCGAATCTTGAGAGTTATAGTTACGGATCGAGTGGTCTTCAATCATGGCGTGCCCATCACACTCGTCCTAGATTTATACTCCTATCCAAGCTCCGAGGATTAGAGTTTATCGGAAAATATACGCCAAGGCTTTGGGTTCCTTCGATCCATCTGTGGGAGGATTGGTTGGCACCAAACTTTGGGTGCCTGCATCATTCATATTGCTTGAGTTAGTCATGTCATTGACTCAAGAAACATGTAAAAGAAAATTGCATTATTGAGGAATATGCATATCAAGGGGCAATGCTGCCTCCTTTATTTGAATTCATGTAATCTGGTGGCATCGAGGATAGGATTGAGCCATATAAACGGTCACACCGCGTCCATCTGGAGTAGGACTCCGACTTAGCAACTCAATGATTTATGTACGATTGTCTTGTGGTCTGCCATGTGTGAGCCAAGGATTGGACGGTCATCTCGAATCCATCTTGAGCTATGCAGCTTTCTTTAGATGGAGGGCATGGCTTTGTAGACGAGCAGTTCGGTCGATCTCGTTATAGTTCTGTTCCATAATTCCATATGCGGGTGTTAGAAATTTGATCGGCATAAAATCCGGGGTACCTATACCATCCACATATTAATTCATCTGAGTTAATTACATCAATAACTCATAAAGCATGCAAATATAAGAGTCATGGTTAGAGAATAATCCTGTTAAAGGAATAAGTATCATTCTGAGTGAAAAATGGCGGTGCATGTTTATTGCAGGTCCATTTTGCTTCGCCCTATCTCTGCCAATAAAGGGCTGCCAAAATCCTTTAGTTGATGAGGGGTATCTTTTCAAACTATCATGGGGGCGGCAGTCCCAAAAAAAAAAAATTAAATAGACCTTGATTGGGGTCTTGAGATGGCAAAGGCGGCTAGGTAGGAACTATAAGTCAGTGATGAGGTCGCATCTCTTTTTGAATCGCCTCTTTGCCCTAAATTTGCTGATACGCCTTCGATTCCATATTGGGGGAAAGAATTGGAGTGTAGACGATCAATTAGCATTTGGGCGTAAGCATTTTAAATACTCAATTTGCTACTCTTCAGGAAAGAATAAGTCAATCGGCCGTGCAAACTCCTGTTGTGTCAGCTTTGAATTGGTTGATTTAATCTCGAGCAATTCATGCTCAAATCTCCAGTTGCCCCCAACGTCCAGGGAATGAGTTACTTAGCAGATAGTCGATGAGGCGAGTGGAAATGTGAATCTTCACTTTCTTACACCAAAATGTTGTTCATCAGAAGTTTCATTCATGGACATCTCCCATCTAGCGGGAAGCCGACTAGTAATTTCGACAAATCATTCAGGGAAATGAATTTAGCAATGGGATTCATTGATTTCTATCTCGGGACAACTTTCCAAGGGAAATAAGCCATGTCGCCTTGCCCATTATTTATTGAGGCATAACGAATGATGGTACGACATTCATTCTCGTTGCCGAAAGCACTCTGTGCTGCAGGAAGTTTCTTACGTGGGTTATCGATGATTCTCATTCGGGTGTAGCATCGATCCAACATTGGATCAACTTCCGTCTGATCAATGGTTGTATTTCATAGTGTCTTGATGGGGATCATCTCTATCTTTTCTAGATTGTCGGACCGTTCTAACTTGGTCAGATTATCTGCCTTCTGATCTTCTGCTCGTAGGACATGAGATATGTTGTGACGTTCTAATACATCCAACAACCCTTCTCCCGGTTCTAGGTATGCTGCGAGTGGTAGTTCCTTCGTCTGGAATTCCTTTCGAGCCTAGCGAACAACAATTATGTTCAATGCCACTATTCCCAACACCATAGCGAGTTTCAATTCGATAATCAGGATGTCGTCTTCGAAGCCGTTGCTACTAGCGGAGAATTTCAATCGTAAGGCATAGTAAATTGACCGTCCTTTAGGGGTTATTAATAAGACACCGGCGTGGGACAGTCAATCATTCTTTGCACCGTCTGATTACATCTTCCAGGTGCATCTTCTACAACTGCCACATCCTCTTCGGGAGTGGTACATTTAGCGATGAAGTTGGCTAATGCTTCTTCTCGTATGGACTTCTTTAGGATGAAATTGAGATCAAACTGGTTCAGCTCTATGTCCCATTCGAGCTGTAACAACCCGCATTCTATGCATCACAGGACCGTAGAATATATATTTCTCTCACATACGAAGTCGTATGGTCATGTAACTTTGGGAGACGATTATTGGGGTCATTTCCCATGTTCATGATTTTTGTCGATTTTTAAATGACCATTTTACCCCTAGTTGGTACTGTTTTGGCCATAACTTTTGACCGGAAAGGAATTTTGACCTGAAACCACTTTCATTGGCTCCGGATGATGGTTTACAATTCCGTAGAGTGGTCACATTAGCCAAATGGACTCACCGTTTGGGAGATATGGCTGAAACAAGTTTCAGATGGTGAAAAACAGCTTAATTGGGCTTAACCAGGTAATTAGCAACCAGGCCCAAAGGGGATTTCGGGATTTGAGATGTATAGGGGCTGATTAGGGTTAGAAAACATTTCTTTCAGTCGCCACTTTCATTCTTGAACCCTAACAATGGCTGCCAACATCTAGAAACATCCCCAAATCACTTTCTAATCAAGTTTTGGCTTGATCTACGTCATATTAAGGAGAGAAAACACGAAAGCAAGGTTAGAGCTGCTGTTAGACGTCAGTATTCACCCAAATCAGTGAGGTTTCAGTTCTGAGAATTTTATTTGTGGCCAAGGTGAGTGATTTGCATAAGTTTTGCACTAATTACGGTTAATTAAGGGTAATTAGTGAAGATTAGCGAATTTATACACTAATAAATTCTAGAAAAATATCTATAAATTCGAAAATAATATTTTATGCCTCTGTTAGGAATTTGGTTTGGTTTGGTTAAGTTTTGTTAACCCTATTATCAGTTTTGCTTAAACATGCTTAAGGGAAACATGGGATTTTCGGTATGTTTGATCCATTTTACATGCTACAGTTATTGTTTTGATGTTTGTGGATGGTGTTACATGTTGCTATGACTGTATGACATGATTTGCGATTGTTTAGAAGTCTTAGATTGGTCGGAAACGCCGTCGAATGGCGTAAACAGTCGCTGGAATGAGTTGCAGGAATTTGGCCGACCCGGACCGGATCGGAGGGAGGAGCCCGAACCGAACCGACCAGGAGACCTCCCCACGAATCGATGTTCTGGAGTCATGTAGCCTCACGAGCTGAACGGAAGGAGCACATCCGAACCGAACCGACCTAGTGCTATGGAGCTAGAATTCCGAGCCGACCCGATGGAGAAGCTTGAGAGACCCGACCCGATCCGATTGCTGGGGGAGAAGGACCGAACCAGAGGAGTTTTCCATGAAGTCAGGAAATGTAGACTCTGATCCGAACCGCTGGGGGAAGATCACCCCGATCCGACCCGAAGCAGAGAGGAAGGTTGACCCGATCTGAACCGATCTGATTGCTTAGGGAGGAGTATTCCGACCCGAACCGAGGAGCTGATGACCACGACCTGAAGTAAAGTAAAGTGAAGAGATGAAGACTAGTCCGGAGAAGAAGGTGATGACCAGAACCCGAGATGCAAAGGAAGTCCAAATGAGGAGCTTTGACTCAGGATCTAGTTGGGAACCAATGAGTGAGCTTCATGATTGGACTTTGCTGCTGGACGTGTGCTAAGGGGTTGTTGATGTCTGTAACTTTGAATCACTATGTGTAGGGAGTACGTGAATGGATTCAGGGCCACAGTGGCCTAGGTACGATAAAGAGCTAGTAGACCAATGAAGTGGGGTCATTTGTAAAGATTTGGTCATGACTCCATGTGGTAAGCTTGGTAGTAGCAGTAGTTGTACAGGTCGAACTCCATCACTGCTTCGATGGTTCTAGTGATTGACAGTGGTGGACATCGTATGCTTTACCCACTGAGTGAGAGATGTGAGGATGGTTGTTATGCTTGATTTGGTTGCCATCATTATGACATACACACCCCACCCCCGTATTCTTTACACTATCTGTTATGGCACCTTAGAGTATTGTACGGTATGTAGTGATAACTCTTTGGTTGCAGGTCCAGGTTCAGGTATGTTTTTGTCTACCTGTTATTGTTCTGTTTAGATGCTTATCGCTCATACCAGGCTTTTTGTCTGACCCAGAGTTTTATGTCTCCTCTTATTACTCTGGGTGCTCACATGAGCGGACTAGAGACAGGTTAGCTGGTGATGCGCGAGTAGCTGATTCGGAGGCGAGCAAGAGGCTTCCACGTATGATATATAGATATTCTCCCTGTGTCGTTGGTGGTCGCTACTTGGGCATTAGTAGTGTACCTCCTTTATCTTGCTTTTGCTTTTGAGACAGTTTGAAAAGTTGTAATAATGTTTAACTTTGGATAATAAGCTGTACTTGGATTTTCGTTGCTCTGATGTTGATGTTGGTTTTAGTTATCAGCTTATGCACTGTCTCACCTGTTTTATGTCAGGTATATTATTATTATATTTTGCTCCATGCGCTATGAGACATTCTACAGGTTCTTGATTAGTTCGTTCTCTTCTTTCCTTTCTTCTGACGATCCGTCCTGTGCTAGCTGGGCATGTGTACAACGCACTTACAGAGAGATGTCGGTTGGTGCGGGCGGGCCGTCACATTTGGTATCAGAGATCTAGGTTGCGTAGTTAACCTAGGGAAAGACACTAGGGAGAGATAGTATGTATAAGAGAGAGCGTATTTGTGATTACTTTTATTTTCAAAAGCTATATATGTATATACTATTAGTAGTATAAGAATGAAGTCGTACTGCACCAGCACCACTATGGGGTCGTTAATCGTTTCCTTTTACAGATTGACGATGAGCCGATATGCTAGAGGTGCTGGTAGGGGAGCCAATAATGGGAATGCTGCTGACATGAGGGCGATGTTTACTGACCTCATGAGAGACATGCTTAGGGAGGTGCAAGGGGCAGCTCCCAATGGTGGTAATGGTGGTGGTCCAATAGTGCAGGCGCCTAGGGCCGATTTCGCCAAGCTGAATAAGGATTATACCAGTCTTGGTGGGAAGCTGTTCCATGGAACGGAGTCGGCCACGGATGTTCAGGATTGGTTGGATAGTTGAGAACATATCTTCGAGGATTTGGGTATCGAGGATGCGATGAAGAGAAAGCTAGCGTCCCATCAGCTACAAGGGCGGGCAATGAATTGGTGGAATGCTATAAAGGCAGCTACTCGCGAGGATCAGATTACTTAGGAACAGTTTAAGGTTCGCTTTAGCGAGAAGTTCATTTCAGCTGCTCAGAAGTCAGTGTTGTTTAAGAAATTCTTGGAGCTCAAGCAGAATGGCAGAGCTGTCTCGGAGTATATTGCTGAATTCGACACTTTGTCGAAGTATGTGTTATCTCTTATTGATACTGCCGAGAAGAAGAATGAGAAATTCATAACTGGTTTGGATCAGTACTTGGGGGAAAGGCTTATTAACCACATCGATGAGACGTTTGAATCGATTGTGGGGAAAGCATTGAGGTCAGAAAGTCTCTACCCTAAGCCGAAGACTGAGGTTGCATCTGCAGAGGAGCCAAAGCCTCAAGCAAGTGGTGGAGGCAAGGGTGGTTCCCAGAATAAGAGAAAGCAGAATCAGACTAAGGATGGTCAGAAGAAAAACAATAAGCAAGATGTTGAGTGCTTCAGCTGTGGTAAGAAGGGCCATTATGCTAGTAATTGTCGGGCCAAGCCAGCGGATAGGAATTGCTTCAACTGTGGCCAAATGGGACATCATAAGGACAAGTGTCCGCAACCCCCTAAAGAAAAGCAAATGGTGAAAGAATATGCCCTTAATGCTATTCCTTCTTCGTCAAATGCGCTAACCGCGGCGGAGAAGGGAAAGAATGTCGTCATACAAGGTATGCTTTCTGTTTATGATGTTCCTGTTAGAGTTTTGTTTGACACCGGAGCTTCCAGTTCTTTCATATCTAATGACCTGGTAGATAGGTTGGGATTGGAGCCCGAGATTGTCGATAGACCTTTAGTAGTGACGAACCCGATTTGTGGTTCGACTAGCCTTAGCATGATTTGTCGTAATGTGGTCTTATCGAGTCATGGATGCATGTTTGTTTGTGATTGCTTTGTTTTGGCTTTACTGGGTTTGGCATTATTTTGGGAGTCGATTGGCTCCAAAGATACGGGGTGGTGGTAGACTGTGAGGGCTTTTTGGTGACAGTTAGAACGGATGATGGGCGGAGGATAGTGTTTGGTGGTCTACCCAGTGAGGGGGTATTGGCTAGTTTTCTAAATTCCCTTGACATTCCGCATAGTGAGTTGTCAGGTTTGCCCGTGGTTGGCCAGTATCCGGACGTTTTCGAAGAAGTGACCGGGCTTCCACCACATCGAGAGATTGAGTTCCGTATTGATTTGGTGAAGGATGCCAGACCTATAGTGATGCCACTTCGTCGTATGGCACCAAGGGAGCAGCGAGAGCTCAGGGTGCAAGTCAGCGATCTTTTGAAGAAGGGATTTATCCGAAGGAGTGTTTCTGAATGGGGAGCACCAGTTGTGTTTGCTACCAAGGCGGATGGTTCCCTTCGTTTGTGTGTAGACTACCACGAGTTGAATAAAGTTATGAGTAAGAACAAGTATCCTCTACCGCGGATAGATGATTTGTTCGATCAGTTGAGTGGCGCGAGAGTATTTTCTCAGTTGGATCTCGCGACAGGTTTTCATCAACTTAGAGTGGAAGCTGAGAGTAGAGCTAAAACGGCATTTCGTACGCCGTCTGGATTTTATGAGTGGTTGGTCATGCCATTCGGGCTGACTAATGCCCCAGCATATTTTGTGGATCTTATGAATAGGGTATTCAGAGATCAGTTGAATAAGTTTGTCCTTGTGTTCGTTGATGATATTTTGGTCTATTCGAGGACAGAGGAAGAACACAAGGAACATTTAAGAATAGTGATGGAGGTGTTTAGAAAACACCAATTGAAAGCAAAGTTTTCTAAGTGTCACTTCTGGAGGAGGGAAGTGAGGTTCTTGGGCCATGTTGTTTCAGAGAATGGTATCGCCGTGGATCCTGCGAAGGTGGCTACGGTACAAGATTGGTCTACGCCCAAGAATGCAACAGACATAAGAAGTTTCTTGGGATTAGCTGGATATTATCATAAGTTTATCCTAGACTTCTCCAAGATAGCAGCACCATTGACCCAGTTGACCAAGAAGAATCAAGCTTCTGTCTGGGATGAAAGGTGCGAGAATGCATTCAAGAGTCTAAAGGACAAGTTGACATGCGCAGCAGTGTTAGTCATTCCTAAGGGGAATGAAGAGATGACGGTATACACGGATGCTTGTGGTACTGGACTGGGTGCTGTATTGATGCAAGGCGGTAGGGTTGTAGCTTATGCAAGTCGGCAATTGAAACCGCACGAGAGAAGATACCCTACCCATGATTTGGAATTAGCAGCGATCGTGTTCGCATTGAAGATGTGGAGACACTATCTCTTGAGAGAAAGATTCGAGTTGTTTACAGATCATAAGTCGTTGAAGTATCTTTTCTCTCAGTAGGATCTAAACCTCCGGCAGCAAAGGTGGTTAAAATTCTTAGCTTCCTATGATTTCGACATCGCATATACACCGAGAAAGGGCAATGCGGTGGCTGATGCATTGAGTAGGAGACATGCCAGTTTAGGGGCTATGTTTCTTAAATGGAAGCAACTGGAGTACATCGCTGAGTATGATTTCAGACCAAAGTGCGAATTGGATCCAGAAATGTTAGCAAGTTTGACGATCGGACCCACTTTGATTGAGCGGATCGGCTCTAGTCAGAGGGACGATCCTAACATATTGGAAATCATCTCCAAGTTAGAAATGGGTATCAATGAGGAGATGAACAAACATGGGCTTAATCGAGATGGATGACTTAGAAAGGATGGAAGACTAGTTGTACCCAATGTCAATGGATTGAGAGATGAAGTGCTTAGAGAGTGTCATCACTCAAAACTGACTATACATCCCGGTGGTAATAAGATGTATCGAGACCTGAGACAGACTTACTACTGGGAAGGGATGAAAAGAGACGTTGGGAATTTTATATCCAAATGCATGAATTGCCTGCTAGTTAAAGCCGAGCAAAAGAAGCCTAGTGGGTTGTTGCAACCATTAGAAATTCCCGAATGGAAATGGGAGCAAGTCTCGATGGATTTCGTCGATGGTTTACCAAGGACTAGATCGGGACATGATAGCATTTGGGTAATTGTGGATCGATTGACTAAGAGTGCAAGATTTATACCGGTCAAATCGACCAGAACGGCAGCCAAGTTAGCAGAATTGTATATGAAGTGGGTAGTGAGATTCCATGGAGTACCTAAAAGTATTGTGAGTGACCGAGACCCGTTGTTCACTAGTGGGTTTTGGAAGAGCTTACAAGAGGCTCTAGGGTCATAATTACATCTCAGTACCGCATATCATCCTTAGACCGACGGTCAGACGGAGAGGGTGAATCGTATTTTGGAAGATCTCTTGAGAGCATGCATATTGGATTTTGGTGGATCATGGGATGACCATTTGCATCTAGTAAAGTTTGCATATAATAATAGCTACCAATCCAGTATCGGTATAGCTCCATATGAAGCTTTGTACGGAAGACCGTGCAACTCACCATCATGTTCGATAGAGACTGGCGAGAAGTTTATGCTTGGACCAGATGTGGTGAGGGAAACTTCAGATAAGATTAAGATCATTCAACAACGAATGAAGGTTGTCCAAGATAGGCAGAAGAGTTATGCTGATAAGAGGAGAAGAGACTTAAAATTCTTCGTTGGTGACTTAGTGTTTGTCAAGATTTCTCCGTTGAAGAGCGTGATACGATTCGGCAGGAGAGGCAAATTGGCACCAAGATTTGTTGGCCCATTCCCTGTTCTTGAACTAGTCGGGAATTTGGCATATAGAGTTGACTTACCAGAGAAGATGGCGGGAGTTCACAACGTATTTCATGTTTCCCAACTAAGGAAGTTCGTTCACGACCCAGATATGACTATTTCACCTGATCAGTTAGAGGACTTCGAAGTAGAACCCGAGGCGGTTGGGAACCGCAAGCCGATCCGTATTGTCGAGCACGATACGAAGCAACTTTGAAGGTAGGCGGTGAGGCTAGTCAAGGTTCAGTGGGGCGAGGACGAGAATGATTGGTCTTGGGAGACAGAGGAGAGCATTAGGAAGACGTATCCAGAACTCTTCACCTGGTAAGATTTTATCTTCGATTTAGTTTTTCCGCATGCTAGGATAGGCTTGTTTGCTTGTTTTGTATGTTTGATTGTTGTATGTGGCTGTTAGGCATGCGGGATCCTTTGTATGTTTTGGGTTAAGGAATTTCGAGGACGAAATTTCTTAAGGGGGGGAGAGTGTAACGACTCGCATTCTATGCATCATAGGATCGTAGAATATTTATTTCTCTCACAAACGAAGTCGTATGGTCATGTAACTTTGGGAGACGATTATTTGGGTCATTTCCCATGTTCACGATTTTTGTCGATTTTTAAATGACCATTTTACCCCTAGTTGATACTGTTTTGGACATAACTTTTGATTGGAAAGGAATTTTGACCTGAAATCACTTTCATTGGCTCCGGATGATGGTTTACAATTCCGTAGAGTGGTCACATTAGCCAAACGGACTCACCGTTTGGGAGATATGGCTGAAACAAGTTTCAGATGGTGAAAAACAGCTTAATTGGGCTTAACCGGGTAATTAGCAGCCAGGCCCAAAGGGGATTTCGGGATTTGAGATGTATAAGGGCTGATTAGGGTTAGAAAACATTTCTTTCAGCCGCCACTTTCATTCTTGAACCCTAATAATGGCTGCCAACATCTAGAAACATCCCCAAATCACTTTCTAATCAAGTTTTGGCTTGATCTACGTCAAATTAAGGAGAGAAAACACGAAAGCAAGGATAGAGCTGCTGTTAGACGTCAGTATTCACCCAAATCAGCGAGGTTTCAGTTTTGAGAATTTTATTTGTGGCCAAGGTGAGCGATTTGCATAAGTTTTGCACTAATTACGGTTAATTAAGGGTAATTAGTGAAGATTAGCGAATTTATACACTAATAAATTCTGGAAAAATATCTATAAATTCGAAAATAATATTTTATGCCTCTGTTAGGAATTTTGTTTGGTTTGGTTAAGTTTTGTTAACCCTATTATCAGTTTTGCTTAAACATGCTTAAGGGAAACATGGGATTTTGGGTATGTTTGATCCATTTTACATGCTATAGTTATAGTTTTGATGTTTGTGGTTGGTGTTACATGTTGCTATGACTGTATGACATGATTTGCGATTGTCTAGAAGTATTAGATTGGTCGGAAACGCCATCGAATGGCGTAAACAGTCGTTGGAAGGAGTTGCAGGAATTTGGCCGACCCGGACCGGATCGGAGGGAGGAGCCCGAACCGAACCGACCAGGAGACCGCCCCACGAATCGATGTTCTGGAGTCATGTAGCCTCACGAGCTGAATGGAAAACCGAACCGACCTAGTGCTATGGAGCTAGAATTCCGACCCGACCCGATGGAGAAGCTTGAGAGACCCGACCCGATCCGATTGCTTGGGGAGAAGGACCGAACCAGAGGAATTTTCCATGAAGTCAGGAAATGTGGACTCTGATCCGAACCGCTGGAGGAAGATCACCCCGATCCGACCCGAAGCAGAGAGGAAGGTTGACCCGATCTGAACCGATCCGATTGCTTATGGAGGAGTACTCCGACCCGAACCGAGGAGCTGATGACCACGACCTGAAGTAAAGTAAAGTGAAGAGATAAAGACCGGTCCGGAGAAGAAGGCGATGACCAGAACCCGAGATGCAAAGGAAGTCCAAATGAGGAGCTTTGACTCAGGATCCAGTTGGGAACCAATGAGTGAGCATCATGATTGGACTTTACTGCGGGACGTGTGCTAAGGGGTTGTCGATGTCTGTAACTTTGAATCACTATGTGTAGGGAGTACGTGAACGGATTCAGGGCCACAGTGGCCTAGGTACGACTAAAGAGCTAGTAGACCAATGAAGTGGGGTCATTTGTAAAGATTTGGTCATGACTCCATGTGGTAAGCTTGGTAGTAGCATAGTTGTTCAGGTCGAACTCCATCACTGCTTCGATGGGTCTAGTGATTGACAGTGGTGGACATCGTATGCTTTACGCACTGAGTGAGAGATGTGAGGATGGTTGTTATGCTTGATTTGGTTGCCATTATTTTGACATACACACCCCACCCCCATATTCTTTACACTATCTGTTATGGAACCTTAGAGTATTGTACGGTATGTAGTGCTAACTCTTTGGTTGCAGGTCCAGGTTCAGGTATGTTTTAGTCTACCTGTTATTGTTCTGTTTAGATGCTTATCGCTCATACCAGGCTTTATGTCTGACCCAGAGTTTTATGTCTCCTCTTATTACTCTGGGTGCTCACACGAGCAGACTAGAGACAGGTTAGCTGGTGATGCGCGAGTAGCTGATTCAGAGGCGGGCAGGAGGCTTCCACGTATGATATATAGATATTCTCCCTGTGTCGTTGGTGGTCGCTACTTGGGCATTAGTAGTGTACCTCCTTTATCTTGCTTTTTCTTTTGAGACAGTTTGAAAAGTTGTAATAATGTTTAACTTTGGATAATAAGCTATACTTGGATTTCCGCTACTCTGATGTTGATGTTGGTTTTAGTTATCAGCTTATGCACTGTCTCACCTGTTTTATGTTAAGTATATTATTATTATATTTTGCTCCATGCGCTGTGAGACATTCTACAGGTTCTTTATTAGTTCATTCTCTTCTTTCCTTTCTTCTGACGATCCGTCCCGTGCTAGCTGGGCATGTGTACAGCGCACTTACGGAGAGATGTCGGTTGGTGCGGGCGGGCCGTCACACGAGCTGTCTTCCAAAAGCCTCAGGTTGCTGTAGGACCTGTTGTAGTATCTAATCAATGTGTATCACAATCCAGTGAATGTTAATAGTGGCGGAGTTTTGTCGAAACAATGAACGAGCTTTAAGCAAGCTTTTCCAACTTTGGGCAGTTGCTATGTTAGATGTCACACTCCTGCATCCTGAATCTTCATCCTCTATGGGATCTATATCTTCGGGCAGATCATCGGGCAATTCCTTTTGCAATGCTCCCTTTATTCACAACATTAACACCTCCTTCACACTCCATTTCATCTGGAGGGGAATTATCTTTGGGTTTCATGCCATCTCTGTTGCGTAGCGTATTACATCCAGCCAAATAGTCACCTTCTCCAAAAAGTTGGCCAACGTAGACAATTTCCACTCCATCTTCGGTTGGGATATTTAGCAATAGGCACTAGGGTGCAATGCAGGCTCTGAATTCCGTTGGAGCTGGTCTGTCTGGACCTTGATTAGATAAGCTTGAATATGAAAGCATTGCTTGTGAGGCTTCAAGTAATGTTCACGTGTTCTGTCACAATGAAAGGAAGACGTAGAGAGCTAATGGTTGATTCATATTTACTTTGATCTCGAACTCTCATCTCTTGACCAAGGTCATATGATGGCTGATGAGTAGTCAAGTTGCTATCATCTGGGCAAGGATCCATATGCCCAATCATGGCCTACGGTGGTTCAATTGGTACCTAACTCTGGGCACCAAAGTACATTGATCTACCCTTTATTCTATGGAAATATGTCTTCCTCGATGCGGTTGAAGACAAATAGGCATTGCAAATGTTAGTTAAGCTTTTCAAGGAATGAACCGTGAGACATATATTTTTCACCACGCTATTCAAGCGAAGGGTAACTTTGTAGTACTAGGATCCGTACTTGCTGTCGGGTATCCCATTATTGAGAATCATGGTCATTGGGATCTTCTGAGTCATCCTCAGAATAGTATCCGGATTGTTCTATGTCAATGTCATCTGGGATTTCGCCTGTAGGACAGGTTTAAGTCACGTAAACTAGGTGATCACTACCCGTTCATGAAAAACATCAGTTGCATTGGCCAAATCAATACACCATCGGAACTCTAGAAGAGGAGGCTGTTATGAGAACATCATTATTTAGTATACTGCCATAGCCAGCGTGTCGAATCTTTTCAACAACTCCTCACATTCAATAACACCGGTAGATAGAGGTCATGGCTTCTGGAGGAATTCCAGTCGCCGCCATTCCATTGTCAAATTCTTTGACAATTCGTTTATTCTTCATTGACAAGCTTTGATGAATGCTGTTGGCCAACATATATGTTGAGCTTAAGATGAGCCGTGCTCCGAGCCGAAGGCGAGGCCGTCAGCGGATCCGGGCGCAGCGCCTGCGGGGGTCCGGGGCTCCGCGGTCCCACTTAATAATGTCTGAACAGCACATTATAAATGATAGAATCCATCTTCAGCTCCATAGCTATCCAGAATAAGCCTACTAAAACCTGAATACAAGGCTGCCCGTATAGAAAATAGGGGCATCCGAGTTTACAAAGTGAAACAAACTACGAGTAAGTCATGGGACTGGTATGAGAAATCTTACTTACATTATTTAATAATAAGGTCAATCACAGGACCACGTCGCTAACGCAAAAGGGGTTTACTCCATTGGACTGCCAGTGCATAAAATAAGTAAATCATTTAACGCAATGCTTTTTTGAAAAATGAAGCCATTATAAGACTCAAGTCCCATCACACAATACAACGCAAACCGGCGGATAGATTTTTTATTATAATGGCCAAAATATGCTTGATATGTATAAAACAAAATCATTTGATATTATCATTAGTGTCTATATGTTTCAAAAACACTTTAACTCATAATGTATCAATCATAGACGACATGAGCGTCCCATGCCATTATGCCGCCAATATAGGTTTACAATCAAAACCGCACAATGTCGTATTGGAAGTTGGATTTCCATCATGAACCAAGGCAAGAGATCGTCCTTACTGAATTCAAGACTCTCTAGCCCGAGCCTCAGGACTCGTACTCAGTCAAGCCCTTAGATCTTCAGAGTCGGTCCTCTCTTACGTTTGAGGATTGGTAATTCCTGAACAATATGTTTCCACGCACTATGGGGGCGTAAATCTAGTCTGTATGTCGACCATATCATCCACCGGCCCCATAGTGACCGATATATCTGAAGTGCCTCACTTTCCATCATCCACATAAGTAAAATTGTATGGGCTCCATACCAACCACTCCGACCTAGAAAGAAACGCATGTCCTCCCTGCAGTCCTCTCTCATTTCTAGTTCGTACCCAAGGTGTGAGGCTCGCGAATTAACGATATACACAAAGCTATACTATTTAAAGTTGTGCTTTGATCATCAACCATAAGGCTCTGTTTTTCAACAAAAGCCTTGATCACTTGCATCTCAGCATGCCACATTGACATTACACGCCATGCGACTGATGTTTATCGATATATAACCTCTAAGCTCGTACGTCTTAGAGAAGGGATTTAAGCAAGAGAATAAATTCTCCGCCACCAAACAGATATATACTTAATAGAGATCAATCAACATAGAACGAAATCCGATGTCAGACACACATCCATTTACTAGTTCGTTCTGGGTCTGAACGAAACCGGAGGCACCTTATACCTCATCCCATATGTCCAATACAAGAGAGAGGCCCTCGCATATCTGGACAATCAACAAATACGTCCAGACACCTACAACTGTAACCCCTTCATGAGGAGCTATAATCCATTCGATGTGAAGATCACCAGTCTTGCGCCGTCTTCATATCTTCGATTTTTAGTTGTCGATCAATTATTTTAAATCCTTTTCAAATAATTCACGTATACATAGAATTAAAATCAATTCTTTTCATGGTTAAACCATTTGACATTCACTTTTCAATTCAATATAATAATTTCATGTCAAACACATCTAACCATCAGAATATCCAATAAACCAAGTAAAATCAGTTTATTTCCATTCCATATCATTTATAATATTTTAAAATGATTTATTGCTATTTTTGTTTATAAAAAAATAGCCCATTTTAATTAAATGACGCTTCAAGTCATTACGCAGCCCTAGAGCTGTTTTTCTTCAGATTTGAATTACATATTTCTCTAAATTTAACCATTGGATCTTAACAAATTTCATATCGTTGGAAAGGTCTTTCCAAAGCGAACCCAAAGTTTTCGGGAAAATCCGACGGTCGGATATCCTAATATAATCGTTTAAAGTTACGATTTCAAAACGCGAACTACAGCTACACGATTCGTTTAATTTTCATTTATATATATATATATATATATATATATAATTTATTCGACTATTTCACAACCATTTTCACTTCGAAAATTTGGCTAACGCCTTTAAATTTCACCATAACCTCCTTTGTATGGGGAGGGGTTTGGAAATTTATTGGGTCGTATTAGGCACCCAATAAATCCAGAATAAGCACACACAATTTTTGGTGACCTATTCTATGCCCAAGGGAGTGTGTAAAAATCATAACTCCAAAGAATAAATTCTCATCACCTTGTCCAGTGTTGGAAAATAAATAGTCCATGTGTCGTATCCAATAACTAGAGTGACGTGATTATTGTCAACTCCAGGCCCGTGCGGGGTTTTATTTAATCTGGCAATTTACTATTATTTTATTTGGCCCATATTAGTCCTCAGTTCATCATGTAGTTCAATCCTCTCCATACGAGCGTCTTGCCCGCATGGTAATCTCAACCTCGCCATACAAGCTCCAAATGCTTATATGGAATATGATATGTTAAGAAATAAATAGTTCATCTTCGGTTCAACCTGAAATATTATCATCGCCATACGAGCATCTTGCCCATATGATAATCTCAACCTCGTCGTACAAGCTCCAAATGCTTATACAGAATATGTTATGATATCTTCACGAAGTATGCCGTGTAGTGTAATTCAAAATTAATTGTTACTATCATATGGCGTTGTTTATAATCTCACACAGAACAAGCAGCACACTGCATCCAATGGCATTCACAGGAGTTTATATAATAAAAAAAATTGCGTGGCTAACTCATTAAGGTTTACCTATTTGTCGGGTACGTAAATAAATTCTTTACTCAACAACAAATCCATTTACCTGTTTAGCATGTGCATATATATGCATACTTAAGCTAAAATTAATATTTTCAGCGAACAAATATTTATTTCCATACATGACTATTTTTAACACTTCATATACATGGTAAAATTAATATTTCTAATGAACAGACATTTATTTTAACCCGTGGTTATTTTTAATACTTCTTACATGTGATAAAAATAATATTTTTAACTAATAAAAATATATTTCAACATACGGTTATTTTATTACTTCATTAGCATGTTAAAAATAATATTTTTGGCGAACAATAGTTTATTCCAACACTTGGCCATTTTTATTACTTCACATACATGATAAAAATAATATTTTTGGCGAACAAAAATATATTTCAACTCATGACCATTTTTATTACTTCACATACATGAAAAAAAATTTGGCGAACAAAAATATATTTCAACTCATGACCATTTTTATTACTTCACATACATGATAAAAAAAATATTTTTATCGTTCAAACAATTTATTCCACACATGTATATTTTTAGTGGTTCATACATACAATAAAAATGTTATTTTTATTGTTCAAACAATTTATTTCAAACATGATATTTTATATACTTCATACATACAATAAAAATGTTATTTTTATTGTTCAAACAATTTATTTCAAACACGAATATTTTATATACTTTATACATACAATAAAAATGTTATTTTTATTGTTTAGGCAATTTATTTCAAACATGAATATTTTATATACTTCATACATATAATAAAAATGTTATATTTATTGTTCAAACAATTTATTTCAAACAACAACTATTTTATATAGTACATTTCAGAAAATTTCAGCATTACAACGTCAGGGTATTTAGCACCGGCACCGTGTCCAGTCACGGCTCCTCTGCTATCCTAGGCCTTGCAGCATTACAATAATTTCATTTCCATAATACAATTCATTTTCACAATGCAATGAATTTAACACCAACACAATCAATTTTGTTGCAACCACAATCAACCATTCACAGTCACAATCAATTACACACCACAATCATCACACAATCATCCATGATTTAATAGAAAGTTGTGTCGGAAGCTACTAAGCTCCATCTGCAACCCAATATATTTCACCCATTTTATTTGAATTTAGAAATTTCACACTGGGCTCCACTCCTTCTAGAATTGTAGATAGCTCTAAAAATTTTCCGGTCACCTTTAGAATGTAACGCACGATGTCACGGTCCTAATGTCTCTTGTTTCGCTGGATTTCGACAACATATGAAAAAGATATGATTTTTATTCGATTAATTCACTTAGCAATGCTTTAAAGTGTTATAAAGTATTTAAATTATACACAGCCGTACCTCAGTTCAACTTGTTCAAAACTAGGTCACCAATTTTCACGTAAACCGTTGCACGAGGGGAGGATCGGGTTGCACCACATTGGAGAGGGAGGAGCAGCGCACCCACGCCTGGTGGCGGGGTCCAGTTTGACGGCGGGATTGTGGTTCGGCGGTGCAATGAACGTGGCAACTTTGAGGCATCGATTCTCCTCGAATACACAACGATAATTTGCAAACCCTATATGAATTTGAAGCATATGGAGAGCACTACAAAATCCTCTAAAGGACCTTTGAATATTGTTGAATATTTTGAGAGAAATCAAGGGGAGAAAAACAAAGAACCAGCACCATTCGATATCAGGTTATAGGGGTTTTTCTGAAATGAGAATAATAAAGAGGATTTTTGTGAATGGCCATTATTTATATATTTAATTTTTTTATTTTCTTTAATTACAAAATTCTCGTTTTATCCTCCTAACTCTAAATCAAATCCAACGAGTGCCAACCTAGCTAAATACCCCATTCCGGACACATTGGAATATGTTTGTAAGCCCATTCGACTGTTTCAGTCAGTTATTTTTCAAATTAAAATATAATACATTCAATTTTAGATTTGAACGTACATTTTAATTTACTGGGGTCACATACTGATTCCAAAAATCCCCGAAAAATTAAACCTAGCTATGTTTAAATGATATGGTCCTAACAAAATTAATTTCGTCAAATTTGGAGACCGTTTGAAAAACGGTCTTTTCTGGTCGATCCAATTCAAACTGAAATTACCAAACGAGTTTTAATTTACCACGCTCACATATTAATTCCAAAAATTATGAAATTTTAAACCTAGCAATAAATTGACATTCTGGATCCAATCAAAGTGGTTACGCCAGAAACAGAGGTTGTTTGCAAAACGGCTATTTTTAAGGGCTTTATTATTATTTAAAAAAAAAATCCAATTTTTTAATTCTGACGTATTTCTATCAAAATTACTGGAAATAAATTTTTTAAATTGGTTTTGATTTTCCAAGTTGGTACAATAATTATGATCTATAATCACTGATAACTTTTTATATTTAATAATTTAACATAATTAATTGTTAAAAATTAATAAATTATAGCTAGTATTTATTAATTACAATTAATAAAGAATAAATATAGTTAATAATTTATAAATCTAGTTAGCAATTATTGATTAATAATTAATTATTAGTAGCTTGCTAAATCATTAATATAAAAGAAAAAATAATTTAATTTAATTAATAAGTAATATTTAGTAATAAATTGTCAATAAATAAAAAACTAAAATTTATAATTACCATTAAATAATTAATAGTATAAAGTAATATTCAATAATGAAAAATTAATAATTAATTATAACGAAGTAATACTTAATATTTAATTTTAATTGAGTATTAATTCACAATTTCTATTTGATAAGTAATTATTAAATATTTAATTATTTTTATAATTAATAATTATATTCAATACTTAATACTTAAAAATTAAAATTTTGAATTTAACAAATAATAATTTCTATTTAATAATTAATATTTAGTGAACACTATTGATTATGTTATAACAAATATTAATTATTTAGTAATTAATAATTAGTATTAAGTAATTAATTGTCAATATTCAATAATTAGTTTTTAAAATTTAATGTTTAAAAAATAATGAATAATGAATATTAATATTTATTAAGTACTTAATTAACAATCAGTAAAAACTAATTGACAAATTAAAAATTAGGAATCAATAATTAATAATAAATATTCAATATTCAATAGTTAATGATTAACATTTAACATGTAATTAAGAATGTAACAACCCGGGAAATCCGAACCAATTTAAAGTTTTTATTTTGGCGATTTTAATGAATTTTGAATATTTAAAATGAATAATTTCAAATAACAACGAAGAGAAATTTATTTTGAATAGAATTAGAACGTATATATTCATTTGAATCAACGTTAGAATATAAATATTTATTTTAATTATAAAAGGAATTGAAATGGCGCTGTAGTTTGAAAATTCGATTTCAAATTTAAAATTAATGTACAGGATTCAAAATAAACCAGATTTTAGCGAAACAAAAAGTATTAGAATCTATTTGAGAATATCTTTCTAATGAATCCGAAAAATTGAAATTTCATAGCGGGAATAAAAAGTTATGCCCAGTTGAAAATTCAGAATAGTTGCTATGGAAAATATAGCCCTTAAAAATGGAAATTTTGCAAACGACCTCCGTTTTTGACGAAACCACTTTTTTGGATCCGGGATGTCAAGTTATTGCTAGATTCCAAAATTCAGAATTTTTGAAATCAATATGTGAGCGTGGCGAAGTTAAGAGCGTTTTGTCATTTTAAGTCAATTTGGATCGACCAGAAAATGGCCATTTTTCAAACGGTCTTCAAATTTGACAAAATTAGTTTTGTTAGGACCATATCATCAATACGAAGGTAGAAATAATTTGTATGGAATTTTTAGACTTAATATGTGGCCCCGGAAAATTGAAATATGCGTTCAAATTCAATATATAGATTTATATCTTGATTTTGATGGAAACTGATCGAAACAATCGAACTGGCTTGCGAAACATATCTCATTATGTTTGGAATGGGGGTAATTAGCTAGGGCCAACAGTCGTTGGGTCTCGTTTGGAATTCGAATGAAAAACTTACCTTTTGAAACTAAAATAATAACTAAAAATAAAATTATATTACCCCCTAACCCTACCCTCTCTCTCACAACCCGTCGCTTAAAATACTCAGCTCCAAATCGTTCAACCACTCCTCCCCTAGGCCATCCGCCGCAACCGCGACCTCCCACTCCGATAACGGCGCCCCCACATACCCCGACCCCCTTCTTCTTCCTCTGCCCCCTTTTCTTCTTCAATTGAACGCTTCCCCAAATCATTCCAAATCGACCACCGCCACCCTCTCTTGGAGCACCCACCAGCTAAAGCAGCCCCCCATTTCACCTGCGCCCCCTCGGCCACCATGGACCTCCCCATTTGCCAAAGGCCCTAGGAATTTGTGAGTTTTCTATTATTTTATTTTATTTTTAATTCTTTTATATGTTTCTTTGAATGATAACTGTTAATTACATGAAGATGTAATCTTTATTTATATAAAGTTATAATTTTTATAGAAATAATAAAAATATGATTTTTATGTTATAGAAATAATAAAAATATGATTTTTATATTATAGAAATAATAAAAATATGATTTTTATATGATAGAGAATATAAAAATATAAGTTTTATTCATGTAGCAAAATAAAAATACGATCTTTACGTATAGAGATTTAGAATACAAATATGATTTTTATTATATGAATAAAAAAATAAAAATGTGAATTTTATTTTAAAAGTAGTGCTATGAAAAATGCGATATTTGAATACATGATCATCATATTAAAAAGGCGATTTTAATATGAACAGCATGAAAATGAAGTTCGAATTTTGGGCAAGTCCAATCGATCAAAAATTCAGAATAGAATGGAGGAGTGGAACCCAAAGGTGAGAACTTCTCACTTTTATTTTCTAGTTTAAATATATACTAGGATGCAGACGGTGCTTAGCAGCACCCGTCGTCCATAGACCATGGACGAACTATTTGTTTGATTTTGTTGTGAAAATTGATTGTGTGACGTGGAATGGAGTAAAATATTTTATAGTTAAAAATATAATTTTTAACGTGTATATGTAAAAAATAAATATTTGTAAACAAATCGGACAATTTTTTATGTACACACATTTGACTGATATTGATTGAGATGATAAATTTTACACATCGCCCAACTGCACGAATAAATCTGTATTTGTTGATGGAAAACCCACACGGGTATTAGGATGATATATGACACACACTAGTCCCAATAATTAGTTGTATGTCAATCGATTGATTGACAGGTTGTTGTAAGCGTAAAATATTTATATTTGATGCTTATGCAGTGTCGAATGCACTCTGGATGATGGTTGGCTGTGTTTGATTTTTGTTGTATACATGTGTTTATGAAATCCATATAAATAAAATTATATGGTAATTGACTATGTCTAATTCCAATTCAGAAAGAATGAATATTTTAAAATAACGAATATTATAAAATAATGAATATTTTGTAATAATATTCAGTAAAGGATCAAAATATGATTTTGATGTCCGATTTGGGATGGACACGAATATATTTAAATATATATAGCCGTGTTGATTAGATATGCGCCATTTTGACGCGAACGATATTTATATAGATTTTATTCATTTTTATAATGAATATCGAAAAGGAATTTATTTCAAAATATAATGTTTTGAAAATAATATCATTTGTTGATCGATGATATGGAATATTCAATTTTGATTAGAAATTGAATATGAAGTTGAATTTTTTTGAAAACGAATTTAAAACGATTTATAAAATACATTTTAAATGGAAATCGACGAAATATATTATATATATATTATATAATGGCCTAAATAGAATGCATCGCGTTGCGGCAGTTCGCGAATTTCGACCATTGACTTCGAACGGATATTATGGGAGATCCGACTGTCGGATTCTCCTAAAACTGGAACCATTGGGTCCATATCGAAAAGATCTTTTTAATGGATACAAGAAATTAGAAATCTAACAGTTGGATTTGGAATCATGTCCAAATCAAATTTGGAAAAGGTCGTTGTAAGTGCAATTCGATGGCCGTTTATGAAAATCGACTGTATGGCCTTGATAAAAATATTAAAAATATCAATAATTTGTGTAAAATCATAACAAATGATTTTGAAAAAATTGGGATGAAAAATTCCATATTTGAAAGGATAAAAATATATTTTTATCAAAATGAACAAGTTATGAACTAGAATTATAATCCAATGTTTTTAAATAATTAAATTGGATTTGAAATGGTTTTAAAATAACCAGAATTTCCAATATATGAATTGGAGTGGATCGAAATCGAAATTACCTTCGGAATATTTCGATATTTGGTTTCGTGATTATACGGATATTGTGGAGGAATTGGGAAGATATATATATATATATGTATATGTATATATATATATATATATCATTATACCAATACTATATTTGTTGGTTTCAGAATTCGACACTGAATATAAGCCGATATATTTTCTATTCAGAGCCTTGTATTTAATATCGAATTAGATCTTGGGTTTGTCGTGAATGGTACCTTTAATAATACTGTTCTTAAACCGAATGGAGTTAAGAAAATTAGAAATCGGCTGGAGATTAGCTAAGGTTAATGGTTTCCCGGGTATTGATCTGATGTTGGTTTCGGCCTTCGGGGTTAATACTTAGGGAATTGTTCATTTACTAATTTACGATTAGAGACTGATGGGATTTTGGGTTTGTTGTGAACTGTGTTTTTAACGACATTCGTTCTTTAACCCGCTTTACAGTGAAATGTGATTTGGAATTTATAAATCTTTTTTCTAAGATTTAACGGGAATTTTCTAAAGTAAAATTTTCCAGTTTAATATATTAAATTGGAATAGAATGGAATTCTATTGATAATAATCGAAGTGAAATTCTGTGGAGGAAGACTGCGAATACATATGGAATTTAAAAACCTTCGCCGTTATTCCATTTATATTATTGGTCGGATACAGTATCGATTATATATTGATTTGTTTTTCCATGAAGATTCCATAATTAACGGAATGTGATTTGGGTTTATCGTGAACAGTGTTTTAAATAACACTTGTTCTTTAACCCGATTAACAATGGAATGAGGTATTGGGTTGTCGTGAATGGTATCTTTAATAATATTGTTCTTGGACCCAATAGAGTTAAGAAAATCAGAAATTAACCGGAGATTAGTTAAGTTGAATGGTCTCCTGGGTATTGATCTCATGTTGGTTTCGGCCTTCAGAGTTAATGCTTAAGGAATTGTTCACTTGCTAATTTACGGTTAAAGGCTAATAGAATTGAATGTGATTTTGGGTTTATCGTGAACCATGTTTTAAATGACATTGGTTCTTTAACCCAGTTAAAGGCAGGATATGATTTCCCAAGTTAAACAATCGTAAATATTGATTTTTGGGAAGATTAAAACCAAGTGGAGTTTTAATGCATCTTTAATTAGATTAAAATGATATCCAAAGGAAGATTAAAGAATAAATTTAAATAATTTATCTTCGATAAAATTAATGGGAACCTTTCCCAAAGTATAAGAATATTTGAATAAAGGAATATTATGGACTGGAATGAGGCGTACGCTGTGTTTTTATAGCACTTATTTACTATATACGCGAGTTATTCAGAAAGACCAGGTTTATCCCATTCTGAAGAACTGATTCAACGATATGTCGAGCATGAAGACGGCGGTTGAAGACAGGAGGTCTTCACAACGTTTAGATGATTACTGATGTCTTGATTGGGCTGTACCCCTAAGACAAGGTAATAAGTGGTGATCGTCAAGACGTACTTGGAGATCGACCGGATATGCGAGGACCTCTCCCTTGTATTGGACATATGTGAAACGACCCGAACTTCCCCGGTCTCCGAAGAGAAGAGAAAGGACGAATTGTTTTGAGAACAAGACAAAATAGAATGCAGACGGAAGAATATTTCACTGTTTATTACAACAATACATCAGATTATAAGAATATACAGAGTATAAATGAATATTACACAGAAATATCAGAGATTTAAATTACATTTAAATACATAGCAGCGGAAAATAATACAATACACAACTAGAAGAGATACACGGATACAAAGCTTTCCGGATATCGTTCCAGCTGTAAACCAGGATCCTGTGAATATAAATCTGCAAAACCAAAACTACTAGCTGCCCGTGTCAAAATAAGGGCACCCAGAGTTTAGGTTAAAATAATAAACTCCAGGTCAGTCATGTGACTGGTGTGAGAACTAAAACAGTTATTAATCTTTATTTTAAAGTTAGGTAAATCAAGGGACCACGTCGTATAACACGGAACTGGTTTCCTCCCAAGAATACCAGTGCATAAAACAAACAACGCAATGCTAAATAAAGAAAAATGAAGCTGTTATAAGACCCAGGTCCTATCACACAATGCAACGCAAGCCGGGGGATAGGGTTTTCCCTTATAACAGCCAAAGAATGCTTGATACGTTTAAAACAATTCATTTGATACTATTATAAGTGCATAGTGTGTAAAACAACTTCAAATCATAAGTATCAATCATAGACGGCATGGGTACCATATATCATGTCGCCATACTAGTTCTACAACTAAAACCGCAAATGTTGCGTATTTGGAAATTGGATTTCCATCTATGAACCGAGGCAAAAGATAGTCCTCAACCGATTCGAGACTCTCTAGCCCGAGCCTCAGGAACAGCCGCAACTGCCCTTTGGATCATCAGGGCCGGTCCACCGATGTGGATTATAATGCCTGAACACTACGTTTCTCCGCCCTTTGGGGCGTAAACGAGCCAACGAATGACTCCATCGGACCCAGATCGTCCGATCAAACCGAGGCGCCTCGCAACAGCAACAACCACGCAGGTGAAAAGTATATAAATGTCAGGGCTGGTAGGTCACTGACACCACCCTAGCTAGAAAGAAAACGCATGTCCCCCCTGAGGTCCGTCTCCCGTTTTTGGTTCACCACCGGGGTGTGAGGCTCGCGAATTCACGCTACACAAAGCTGTGCCACACAGGCTGTGCTTTGATCATCACCACAAGACTTTTCTTTTCAACAGAAGCCTTGATCATTTGCATCTTAGCCTACCACACAGGCAAACCACTCTATGCAACCGATATCAGTCACACGGAATGAAATCCAATGTCAGACACACAGTCCATTTACAAGTCCGTTCTGGGTCTGAACGAAACCGGAGGCAACTAGTACCTCGCATATCCATCGATCTCCAAGTACGTCTGGACGATCACCAACTGTTTCCATCTTCTTGGGTGTACAGCCCAATCAAGATCATCAGTAATCACCCAAACGACGTGAAGACCTCCGGTCTTCGACCATCGTCTTCATCTTCGACTTATCGTCGTATCAGTTATTCAGAATGGGATAAACCCGGTCTTTCTGAATAACTCGCGTATATATTATAAAAGTGTTACACAAACAAAACATACGCCTCATTCCAATTCATCAGTCACTAACCGTAAATTAATCAAGAGAATAATTCCCCAAATATTAACCCCGAAGGTCGAAACCAACATCAGATCAATATTCAGAAAACCATTCTACTTGGCTAACCGACAGTTAGTTTCTAAATTTCACATTCATAGGGAAACGTTCCCATTAATTTTATCCAAGATAAATTCCTTGAATTTAATCTTTAATCTTCTTTTGAATTTTGATTCAACTAGTCGAGATTAACGAACCTTACCGAAGTAATCATTGGTTTTAATTTCCCAATCCCAACCTATTCATCCCATGAAGTAAAAATGGTAATACTTCATATCTAACACCATGGTGTTATCGGTAAATTCAATTACCATTTCACGTTTAAATCCAATTAAAGATTTAACTATCGCCTGGAGCAAAACTGGTGCTACTCCATTCTCGGTCATTTCAATCTAATTAAAGATTCATTAAAAACTCCACTTAGTTTTAATCTTTGACTGGGTTAAAGAATCAGTGTCATTTAAAACACGGTTCACGGTAAACCCAAAATCACTTTCCATTAATTATCGGGTTAAAGAACGAGTGTTATTTAAAACACCATCCACGATAAACCCAAAAATCAATATCGATTCAATTCCAATTAAATATTATTTAATTGGTACACTTCATTAAATCTAAATAAAAAGATTTAATCTTTTCTCAACTGGGTTCAAGAACAGTGTTAATGAAGACACCATTTACGACAAACCCAAATCACATTTGTTATTAAATACAAGGCTCTGAATAGAAAATATATCGGCTTATATTCAATATCAAATTCTACGATTAACAAAGGTCGTATTGGAAATAACGATATAAATATATATCTTTCAAATTTCCACAACAACATCTGTATAATCACGAATTCCAACATCAAAATATTCCGAAGACGATTTTGATTCAAATCCACTCCAATGCAATCATTGGAAATTCTGGTTATTTTTAAAACCCTTTTCAAATTCAATTTATTTATTTAAAAATAAATAGAATTATAATTCTAGTTCAAAACTAGTTCATTTCGATAAAAAATTATTTTTATCTTTTCAAATCTGGAGTATTTCATCCCAAATCTTCACAAATCATTTCTTATGATTTTACACAAATTATTATTATTTTTAATAATTTTATCAAGGCCCGTACAGTCGATTTCCATCAATGGCCATCGAACTGCACTTACAGCGGCCTTTTTCAAATTTGATTTGGACATAATTCCAAATCCAACCGTTACATTTCTAATTTCTAATATTCGTTAGAAAGCTCTTTTCGATACGAACCCAACGGTTCCGGTTTCAGGAGAATCCGACGGTCGGATCTCCCGTAATATCCGTTCGAAGTCAATGGTCGAAATTCGCGAACTGCCGCGGCGCGGCGCGTTCTCTTCAGGCCATTATATAATATATATAATATATACTTCGTCGATTTCAATTCAAAACGTGCTTTATAAATCGATTTAAATTCATTTTTAAAACGGTTTCAACTTCATTTTCAATTTCAAATCAAAATTGAATATTCCAATTTAAATTCATTTTAAATTGATTTCAAATTGATTTCAATTCAAATTGAGTTCAAATTGATTTCTAATTCAATTTCAGTTCGTTTTCAATTCAATTCAATTTCAATTCGAATTCGTTTATATTCAATTTCAATTCGAATTCGTTTATATTCAATTCTTTTCAAAATATCAGATTTTGAAATCACTTTCGATATTCATTATAAAATGAATAAAATCGATATAAATATCGTTCACGTCAAAATGGCGTCAATCTAATCAATACGGCTTCATATATTCCTATTTTCAAATATTCTATTTCAAATATTTCTTTTTCCGATATTCCTATTTTAAATATTTCTTTTTCAGATATTTCTATTTTAAATATTCCTTTTTCAAATAATTCTATTTTAAAACTGGAATGAGGCCCAATCAATTACCATATAATGTTGATTATATGGATTTTCTGCAATACATATATACAATAACAACGATGAACAATCAACCATCAACCAAAGTGCATTCTACACTGTATAAGCATCAAATATAAATATTCAACGCTTATAACAGCCTGTCAATCAATCGATCGACATATAACTAAACAATCGGGATTAGTGTACGTCAAATATCATCCCAATACCCGTGTGGGGTTTCAAGCAATCAAACAAAGATTTTTATTTGTGCAGTTGGGCGATGTGTAAAATTTATCGTCCCAATCAATGTCCATCAAATAGGTGTACATAAACTAACCGTCCGGTTTGTAAATGAATATTTATTTATTCATATTCACGTTAAAAATTATATCTTTAACGATAAAACATTTTATTTTAACATATGAATTTCTATTCAGTTCATTCTTTAAATAAAATGATATTTTTATTTTTCTAACATATTTTAGAAAATTTTGGCTGCATAACGGCACGATACTAGAAACGGGACGAGGCCTAGCCTTATCCCCGGTCTAGTGAAGGCCCACACCATTCACACATCAATCATATCAATTCATTTCACCAAACAACTCAAATTTCAATCAAATAATCTAACTAATTTTTGCAATCAAACAAACAAGTCAATGGTCTATGGACGATTGTGTCTGGTGCTACTAAACACCGTCTGCATCCTAGTATATATATATAACTAGAAAAAGAAATTGAAAGGTGAGAAATTCTCATAGATAGCTATCCAATCATCTTGACTCTTCATTGATAGAAACCTTCATCGTTATCGCATCTTCGTCATCTTCGTTGCCCGGATTCTCTACATATGTAAAAATCGAATTTTTACTTCGTTATTCAATATATAAAAATCGAATTTTTACTTCGCTATTCAATATATAAAAATCGAATTTTTACTTCGTTGTTCAATATATAAAAATCGAATTTTTACTTCGCTATTCAATATATAAAAATTGAATTTTTACTTCGTTGTTCATTATATAAAAATCGAATTTTTATTTCGTTGTTCAATATATAAAAATCGAATTTTTACTTCGTTGTTCAATATATAAAAATTGAATTTTTACTTCGTTGTTCAATATATAAAAATCGAATTTTTACTTCGCTATTCAATATATCATTATAAAAATTCTAACTTGATTAAATAAAGATCCCGCCTTTCTACCGATAAAAATTTCGTCTTTCCTATACTAAAAATCAAATCTTTCTTGATTCAAAAATCTAATCTTTTCGTTACCATTCAAACAATAAAGATCTAATTTTTATCGACCGTTTATATGAATAAAAATCTAATTCATTTACTGATTTTAAATAACCTAAATCTCTATATAATAAAATCAGATTTTATTGTAAATAATAAATAAATAAATAAAAAAGATTTAAACACTCACTGTTTTCTGGTTTTACAGAGGGAAGAGGAGGAGGAGCCATTGAATTGGGGAGGGGGTGGAGGCTGCATCGCGTCCGAGGTGTGGTCAGGCGGGGGTGGCGCTCGGCACTGGTGGCGCGCGGTGGAGCTGTGGTCCTAGGAGGTTACGGGATTCGTGGATTTGGGGCGCTCGCGGTCTCGAATGGGAGAAGGGAGGGGGATCGATGGAGAGAAGAGGTGGTGGGGAATTGCGGCGCCAAGGGCGGTGCTGCTCCGCCTGCGGCGGCGTGGGCTGTGGCGTCGCGTTTTCCCCTTTCCCTCTTTTTTTTCTTTCTGGTTTGAATGAACGATGAAGGGGGGGGGGGCCAGCGGTTTTGAAGGGGAAGGAGAGAGATGGATATTTTTTTTATTTAATATAAAAAGTTGACTTTTACATACGACCTCGAAACGAGGCCCACCGCCTGTCGTCCATAGCGTTTTACCCCCATTCCGAACACACTGGGATATGTATCGTAGGTTGATTTGATCATCTCGATCAGTTTTCATCAAAAATTAAAATATAAATCAGTATATATTTAATTTAAACGCACATTTCAATTTAGTGGGGCCACATACGAACTCGAAAAATTCCAGAAAAATATTTTCTAGCTTCGTATTAACGATACGGTCCTAACAAAACTAGTTTCATCGAATCCTGAGACCGTTCGAAAAATGACCATTTTCCAGTCGATTAAAATTGACTGAAACTGGTCAAACGCGTTTTCCTCTGCCACGCTCACATATTGATTCGAAAAATTATGAAATTTGAAATCTAGCAATAATTTGACATCACGGATCCAACAAAACTCGTTTCGTCGAAATCCGAGGTCGTTTGCAAAATTCCCATTTTTAAGGGCCTGAATTCCATAGCGACTATTCAGAATTTTCAGCTGGATCTTTTGATTCACGCTATAAAATCTCCATTTTTCGGATTCGTTGGAAAGATATTATCAAATAGATCCTAATTTTTTGGTTTCACTAAAATCCAGCTTATTTTGCACCCGGTACATTCAATTGAAGTTTGAAATCAAATTATCGAACTACCGCTCCATTTTCAATTCTATTTATAATTATATAAAATTGTTAATATTCTAACGACGACGTATATAATATATACGTTCTAAATATATTCAAAATAAATTTCTCGTTGATTTTATTTAAAATAATCTATTTTAAATGTTCGAAATTCGCTAAAATTGCCAAAATAAAAATTTTAAACTGGCCCAGATTTCCGGGTTGTTACAATCTCCCCCACTTAAAACTTTTCGTCCCCGAAAAGGAACAAAGTCGAAAGTGGTTTGATTAATCAACTCTACGTTCGATCTGGCTTCCATTCTCTAACTTTTCAGTTTCTGAGAATTTTCAAATTTTCAAAAATTTGGCTAACACCCTAAATTTTCGAAAAATTTCGCCATAACCTCCCCTGCACCGGGAGCCACGGGAAAATCCCGAAATTGCCATATAGGCCTTCTGATCTCAAAAAGAAAAAGAAAAAGCCAAGCGGCTAGCCAATAGGCTCATAAAATCATCATCACCCAAACAAAACAGTAAATTATGTAGTAAACATGTACCTATTCGTCGGGCAAACAAATTTTATTCTCTGCTCTAGCCACCTTGCTATGACCTGTTCAATGTAAGTATATGTATATGCAAGCAAATGCGACCAATTTTCAATATCATTCAATATTTGGTTCAATTAGGCTAAATGGCCAAAAATTAGCAAACAAATAAACAAACAACACAAACATCAATCAATTAGTGAATTAGAGTTTCAAATTCATAATTTTGATACATATACAAAAATCATGTTTTTGATGCCAAATCACAACAATAAATCCTATATAGCTTTGGTTCTCACACCAGTCAATTGGAAATATATAGAAATCCCACTTTCGTCGCACGAACATAAATTCTAATGATGGAGCTCCATCATCAAAATCATCTCCGGGCGATTAGAGTGTAATTCTATATCTATCCAGTATATTAAAACTTCAAATACACGTTTGCAAGGTGTATATGCAAAGTCTTTATATACTGGACTGTCCAAATTCAATATAAATAAATAATCAAATACGAATAATTGATTTAAATTTTCAAAACAAAATTGGTTTTCATCTTAGAAATATACTCTTCACACTCGTTCTAGGATACTACTAATCCCATCTCTAACGAGTCATTCCCATTGGATATTACTAATCCAATATCTGATGAATTCTTTCGTATGGTTCTAATTGTCTTGTTCTCTGAGCTTTGTAAACCAAAGCTCTGATACCACGATGAAACGACCCGAACTTCCCCGGTCTCCGAAGAGAAGAGAAAGGACGAATTGTTTTGAGAACAAGACAAAATAGAACGCAGACGGAAGAACATTTCACTGTTTATTGCAACAATACATCAGATTACAAGAATATACAGAGTATAAATGAATATTACACAGAAATATCAGAGATTTAAATTACATTTAAATACATAGCAGCGGAAAATAATACAATACACAACTAGAAGAGATATACAGATACAAAGCTTTCTGGATATCGTTCCAGCTGTAAACCAGGATCCTGTGAATATAAATCTGCAAAACTAAAACTACTAGCTGCCTGTGTCAAAATAAGGGCACGCAGAGTTTAGGTTAAAACAATAAACTCCAGGTCAGTCATGTGACTGGTGTGAGAACTAAAACAGTTATTAATCTTTATTTTAAAGTTAGGTAAATCAAGGGACCACGTCGTATAACACGGAACGGGTTTCCTCCCAAGAATACCAGTGCATAAAACAAACAGCGCAATGCTAAATAAAGAAAAATGAAGCTGTTATAAGACCTAGGTCCTATCACACAATGCAACGCAAGCCGGGGGATAGGGTTTTCCCTTATAACAGCCAAAGAATGCTTGATACGTTTAAAACAATTCATTTGATACTATTATAAGTGCATAGTGTGTAAAACAACTTCAAATCATAAGTATCAATCATAGACGGCATGGGTACCATATATCATGTCGCCATACTAGTTCTATAATTAAAACCGCAAATGTCGCGTATTTGGAAATTGGATTTCCATCTATGAACCGAGGCAAAAGATAGTCCTCAACCGATTCGAGACTCTCTAGCCCGAGCCTCAGGAACAGCCGCAACTGCCCCTTGGATCGTCAGGGCCGGTCCACCGATGTGGATTATAATGCCTGAACACTACGTTTCTCCACCCTTTGGGGCGTAAACGAGCCAACGAATGACTCCATCGGACCTGGATCGTCCGATCAAACTGAGGCGCCTCGCAACAGCAACAACCACGCAGGTGAAAAGTATATAAATGTCAGGGCTGGTAGTTCACTGACACCACCCTAGCTAGAAAGAAAACGCATGTCCCCCTTGAGGTCCGTCTCCCATTTTTGGTTCACCACCGGGGTGTGAGGCTCGCGAATTGAGACGACCCGATTTCCCGTTCTCACGGAAACAAGGTTATCTTTTGGAATATAACACAGAAACAGATAATAGCAGAACAGAATTAAATAAATACACCAGAATGAACAACAAAATATACTGGATAAAAGTAATCATCAGAGTTACACAGTATACAGGATCTTACTTAGTACAAATACAGTTCAGCTATACATAAATGTCTACAGCGGAAATAAACAAAATATGTACAATAGGAGCTGAACAGCATAAAAGGAAATAAATGATAGAATCCATCTTCAGCTCCAGCTATCCAGAAAGAACCAGCTAAACCTGAATACAAGGCTGCCCGTGTGGAAAAATGGGCACCCGAGTTTGAGAGTGAAACAAACTACGAGTCAGTCATGGGACTGGTATGAGAAATCCACTCAACACATATATATAATTGGCTAATCACAGGACCACGCCACTTTCGTGGAACGGGTTTACTCCATTGGATTGCCAGTGCTTTAAAACAAATCTTTCTTTTAAACATCGCTATGCTTTTAACAAAAATGAAGCCATTATAAGACTCAGTTCCCATCACACAATGCAACGCAAACCGGAGGATAGATTTTTACCTTATAATGGCCAAAATATGATTGATACGAATAAAACAAAGGCATTTGATATTATTGCTAGTGTTTATATGTTTTGAAA
Source organism: Allium sativum (assembly GCA_030737875.1). NCBI lineage: Eukaryota > Viridiplantae > Streptophyta > Magnoliopsida > Asparagales > Amaryllidaceae > Allium > Allium sativum. The sequence goes on from CM060918.1 coordinate 56,472,950, forward strand.
ACAATTTCAAATCATAACTATCAATCATAGACGGCATGGGTACCATATATCATGTCGCCATATATATATACAATCAAAACCGCACGATCGCGTATTTGGAAATTGGATTTCCGTCATGAACCAAGGCAAAAGATAGTCCTTACCGAATTCGAGACGCTCTAGCCCGTGTCTCAGGCAAGCGCGCAGGCAAGCCTTGGAGCGACAGGGCCGGTCCACCGATGTGGATTATTATACCTGAACAATACGTTTCCCCGCCCTTTGGGGCGTCAACGAGCCAACGAATGACTCCATCGGACCCGGATCGTCCGATCAAACCGAGGCGCCTCGCAACAGCAACAACCACATAGGTGAAAAGTATATAAATGTCAGGGCTGGTAGGTCACTGACACCACCCTAGCTAGAAAGAAACGCATGCCCTCCCTGATGTCCTCTCCCGTTTTAGGTTCATACCGGGGTGTGAGGCTCGCGAATTCACGTTATACACAAAGCTACGCCACACAGGCGGTGCTTTGATCATCACCACAAGACTTTGCTTTTCAACAGAAGTCCTGATCACTGCATCTTAGCATGCCACACAGGCAATTCACACCGTGCAACTGATGGCTATCAATCACACAGAACAAATTCCAATGTCGGACACACAGTCCATTTACAAGTCCGTTCTGGGTCTGAACGAAACCGGAGGCACTAAATACCTCGCAAACCCATCGATCACCACGTACGTCTGGACGATCACCACTCATTATCCATATTTCGGGATGCCTCCCAATCAGGACCTCGGTTACCATCCAAACGAGGTGAAGATCTCCGGTCTTCGACCACCGTCTTTATCTTCGACTTTCAATCGTCGGACAATTATTTGAAATGAGAATTAACTCGGCCTTCTCAAATAATTCACGTATATTTAGAATTTCAATTCAATTTGTTTCAATGGTTAAATTATTTGACAACACCAATTTTGTCTTTTAATGTAATTTTCACACCAAACACATTCAACCATCAAACATCACATAAATCAAGCAAATTCAGTTTATTTCCATTCCATATTGCTTATGATATTTTTTAACTATATATCGCTATTTTTATTTATTTTAAAATAGCCATTTTATGCAAAACGACGCTTCGGGCCATAAGGCGGCCGTGGCGCTGTTTTTCTTCAGATTTGATTTACACATATCTGAAAATCTAACCGTTGGATCTTCACAAAATTTACATCATTAGAAAGGTCTTTTCAAAACGAATCCAACGGTTCCAGTTTCGGGAAAATCCGACGGTCGGATCTCCCGGTACACTCGTTTGAAATTTCGATTTCAAAATACGAACTGCAGCGTCGTTATTCGATTAAATATAATTATATTTATATATATAAATAAATATAATCGTTTCTGGCGCTGTTTTTCTTCAGATTTGAATTAAACATTCCAGATAATCCAACCGTTGGATTTCTACAAAGTTGGTGCCGTTGGGAAGATATTTCCAAGGCGAACCCGACGGTTGAGGTTTCGGGAAAATCCAATGGTCGGATTTCCCGCACTAGTCGTTTGAAATCACGGTTTCAAAATACGAACTGCACGGCTTCGTTTCGTTTTAATTTTATTTATATTTATATATTTATATAAATATAGTTCATTCAATGCTTTCTATATCGTTTTCACTTCAAAAAAATTTCTAACGCCTTAAATTTTGGAAAAATTTCGCCATAACCTCCCCTGCACCGGGAGCATCGGGAAATCGCAAATAGCGTCCCGGTCCTTCTAATCTCAAAAAGAAAAAGAAAAAGCCAAGCGGCTAGCCAACAGGCTCAAAATCATCACCCAAACAAATCAGTAAATGTGTACCTATTTGTCGGGCACAAAATTTTATTCCTCTTCTCTAGCCCCTTTGCTATAACCTGTTCAATGAATATGCATGTACATATATATACAGTTCATATCATTTTTCAATTTCTATTCGACTTCATATTTGATTTCTATTTGGTTTAAAAACTCCATTCATTCTAATGTTACATAAATAGGTGCAAATCATTTCATTAGCTAATTAATGAATATTACAACTCATATATGTTTATTCTGAACAAGTGGCTATTTTTAACACTTCACATTTCAACGATTTCTGCATACAATAAAAATGTAATTTTTATTGTAAAACAATTCATTTCAAAACACTATTTTTCTATATAGTTCATATAGTCGATAAAAGATGATTTTTTATTATCAAACAATTTATTTCAAAATATGAATACCATTCAACACATGAATTTCTAAACAACGAATGAATATCAATTCAACACATGAATGTTTTCTATAGTTTTTATATATAGATAAAAATGTGATTTTTATTATCGAACAATTTATTTCAAAATATGAATACCATTCAACACATGAATTTCTAAACAACGAATGAATATCAATTCAACACATGAATGTTTTCTATAGTTTTTATATATAGATAAAAATGTGATTTTTATTATCGAACAATTTATTTCAAAATATGAATACCATTCAACACATGAATTTCTAAACAACGAATGAATATCAATTCAACACATGAATGTTTTCTATTGTTTCTATATATAGATAAAAATGTGATTTTTATTATCGAACGATTTATTTCAAAATATGAATACCATTCAACACATGAATTTCTAAACAATGAATAAATATAGTTTAAGCATATGAAAATAATTCAAACACACAAATATTATTCAAAATTTCGGCAGCATAACGGCAGGGTAGTTAAACCGGCACCGTCCCTAGTACGGCTCCTCGCTCTACCTTAAAACCTCGCGGTTTTTGACAATGGGGTTCATGCATCTAGTTCGCACGCAGGCGGTATGTATATATTTATTTCATTTCCACAAACTAATCCTAAGTGGTTTCAACCAAATATTTCACAACCACAAATGGGTATTTTTCAACCACAATCAAATCAATATCCATCACAAACAATCCCAAACAATCATTCGCTATCAATCAATTTTCACAACAATTTCAACCAATAAATATCGTCCATGGTTTGTGGACGAGGGGCGTATATATATATATATATATATATATATATATATTTATAGATATTTATATATAGCAATTCACTTTTACTTTCAACACATATATATATAATTTTTAAATCAGAAATCTCACCAATAGCTATCCAACTGCACGACACTTCACTTATAGAAATCTTCGCCTTTTTGTCGCTTTCGCCCGTATTCTCTACATATGTAAAAATCGAATTTTTACGATGCTATTCAATATATAAAAATATGATTTCTACTTCGACTTTCGATATATAAAAATATGATTTTTACTTTCGACTTTCGATATATAAAAATGTGATTTTTCTTTCGACTTTCGATATATAAAAATATGATTTTTCTTTCGACTTTCGATATATAAAAATATGATTTTTCTTTCGACTTTCGATATATAAAAATATGATTTTTACTTTTTAAAGTTCAAATCCTTTTTCGAAAAATCAGTTTTAACCTTTCTTTAAAAACAGTTTTAACTTTTCTAAAAAAAACAGTTTTAATCTTTTAAAATCAGTTTAAAAATGTTTTTCAAATCAGTTTTTTTAAAATTATAAAAATCAGTTTTTTTCTCTTTTTATAAAATCAGTTTTTAACTTTTAAAAACCAAATCAGTTTTTACTTTTAAAAACCAAATCAGTTTTTACTTATCTAAAATAAAATCAGTTTTTAATTTTTAAAAACTAAATCAGTTTTACTCTTTTTATAAAATCAGTTTTTAACTTTTAAAAACCAAATCAGTTTTTACTTTTAAAAACCAAATCAGTTTTTACTTATCTTTTCAAAAAAACTATTTTTAATCCTTTTTAAAAATCAATTCAGTTTTAAACCTAATTAAATTTTCAGTTTTTATAAGCCTAAAAATCGAAATTACTTTTAACGAATTAAAATAAAAATAAAAACAAAATACTTACAGTATTTCGAAGAAGGGGGGGGGGAAAGGCGTCGGCGGCAGAGGCGATGTGGTGTTGTTCGTCGATGGCGGCGTCTTCGAGGCTCTAGGGGGGGCGTCGCGATGCTTCGATCGATGGAGGGGGTGGGACAGGTCTTCGTCGGCGTCGAGACGAGGGGGGGCGGGTCTTCGTCGGCGTCGAGACGAGGGCTTCGAGGGTTTGGCTTTTTTTTTTCTTTCTTTTGAAATCGAAATGAACGGCAGGGGGGGGGCAATGAAGATAAAGGGGGGGGGGGAAGAAATTAAAATATATATATTTTTTATTATTAATTTATTATTTAATTTTGGTAAAAAGGGTTGACTTTTACATACGACCTCGAAACGGGGCCCACCGCCTGACGCCCATAGCGTTTTACCCCCATTCCGAACACAATGGGATATGTATCGCAAGCTGATTTGATCGTTACAATTAGTTTCCTTTTGAATTTTCATTTAAATCACTATATTGAATTTTAAACGCATATTTCAAATTACCGGGGCCACATACTGACCAGAAAAATTCCAGAAAAATATTTTCTAGCTTCGTATTGACGATACGGTCCTAACAAAACTAGTTTCGTCGAATTCTGAGGCCGTTTGAAAAATGGCCAATTTCCAGTCGATTAAAATCAACAGAAACTGGTCAAACGCGTTTTCCTTAGCCACGCTCACATATTGATTCGAAAAATTATGAAATTTGAAACCTAACAATATCTTGACACTACGGATCTAACAAAAGTGGTTTCGTCGAAATCCGAGGTCATTTGCAAAATGTCCATTTTTAAGGGCCTGAATTTCATAGCGACTATTCAGAATTTTCAACTGGACATATCCTTTGATTCCCGCTATCAAATTTCGATTGGTCGGATTCGTTAGAAAGATATTACCAATTAGATTCCATTATTTTTGGTTTCACTAAAATCCGGATTGTTTTGCATCCGGTACATTCAATTGAAGTTTGAAATCGAATTATCGAACTACCGCGCCATTTTCAATTCTATATATAATTATAATTAATTATAATCGTTTTCAAATGTCGATTCAAACTCAGTTTTCATTGCCATTATTTAAAATATTTATTTTAAATATTTAAAATCCATTATTTTAGCCAATTTAAAATTTTTAAATTGGTTCAGATTTTCTGGGTCGTTACACGAATTCACGCTACACAAAGCTGTGCAACACAAGATGTGCTTTGATCATCACCACAGGACTTTGCTTTTCAACAGAAGCCTTGATCATTTGCATCTTAGCATGCCACAAAGGCAAACCACTCTATGCAACCGATATCAGTCACACAGAATGAAATCCAATGTCAGACACACAGTCCATTTACAAGTCCGTTCTGGGTCTGAACGAAACCGGAGGCACCTAGTACCTCGCATATCCATCGATCTCCAAGTACGTCTGGACGATCACCAACTGTTTCCATCTTCTAGGGTGTACAGCCCAATCAAGATCAGCAGTAATCACCCAAACGACGTGAAGACCTCCGGTCTTCGACCATCGTCTTCATCTTCGACTTATCGTCGTATCAGTTATTCAGAATGGGATAAACCCGGTCTTTCTGAATAACTCGCGTATATATTATAAAAGTGTTACACAAACACAACATACGCCTCATTCCAATTCATCAATCACTAACCGTAAATTAATCAAGAGAATAATTCCCCAAATATTTACCCCGAAGGCCGAAACCAACATCAGATCAATATTCAGAAAACCATTCTACTTGGCTAACCGACAGTTAGTTTCTAAATTTCACATTCATAGGGAAACGTTCCCATTAATTTTATCCAAGATAAATTCCTTGAATTTATTCTTTAATCTTCGTTTGAATTTCGATTCAACTAGTCGAGATTAACGAAACTTACCGAAGTAATCATTGGTTTTAATTTCCCAATCCCAACCTATTCATCCCATGAAGTAAAACTGGTAATACTTCATATCTAACACCACGGTGTTATCGGTAAATTCAATTACCATTTCACGTTTAAATCCAATTAAAGATTTAACTATCGCCTGGAGCAAAACTGGTGCTACTCCATTCTCGGTCATTTCAATCTAATTAAAGATTCATTAAAAACTCCACTTAGTTGTAATCTTTGACTGGGTTAAAGAATCAGTGTCATTTAAAACACGGTTCACGGTAAACCCAAAATCACCTTCCATTAATTATCGGGTTAAAGAACGAGTGTTATTTAAAACACCGTCCACGATAAACCCAAAAATCAATATCGATTCAATTCCAATTAAATATTATTTAATTGGTACACTTCATTAAATCTAAATAAAAAGATTTAATCTTTTCTCAACTGGGTTCAAGAACAGTGTTAATGAAGACACCATTCACGACCAATCCAAATCACATTTGTTATTAAATACAAGGCTCTGAATAGAAAATATATCGGCTTATATTCAATATCAAATTCTACGATTAACAAAGGTCGTATTGGAAATAACGATATAAATATATATCTTTCAAATTTCCACAACAACATCTGTATAATCACGAATTCCAACATCGAAATATTCCGAAGACGATTTTGATTCAAATCCACTCCAATGCAATCATTGGAAATTCTGGTTATTTTTAAAACCCTTTTCAAATTCAATTTATTTATTTAAAAATAAATAGAATTATAATTCTAGTTCAAAACTAGTTCATTTCGATAAAAATCTATTTTTATCTTTTCAAATATGGAGTTTTTCATCCCAAATCTTCACAAATCATTTCTTATGATTTTACACAAATTATTACTATTTTTAATAATTTTATCAAGGCCTGTACAGTCGATTTCCATCAATGGCCATCGAACTGCACTTACAACGACCTTTTTCAAATTTGATTTGGACATAATTCCAAATCCAACCGTTAGATTTCAAATTTCTAATATTTGTTAGAAAGCTCTTTTCGATACGAACCCAACGGTTCCGGTTTCAGGAGAATCCGACAGTCGGATCTCCCGTAATATCTGTTCGAAGTCAATGGTCGAAATTCGCGAACTACCGCGGCGCGGCGCGTTCTATTCAGGCCATTATATAATATATATAATATATACTTCGTCGATTTCAATTCAAAACGTGCTTTATAAATTGATTTAAATTCATTTTTAAAACGGTTTCAACTTCATTTTCAATTTCAAATCAAAATTGAATATTCCAATTTAAATTCATTTCAAATTGATTTCAAATTGATTTCAATTCAAATTGATTTCTAATTCAATTTCAGTTCGTTTTCAATTCAATTCAATTTCAATTCGAATTCGTTTATATTCAATTTCAATTCAAATTCGTTTATATTCAATTCTTTTCAAAATATCAGATTTTGAAATCACTTTCGATATTCATTATAAAATGAATAAAATCGATATAAATATCGTTCACGTCAAAATGGCGTCAATCTAATCAATACGGCTTCATATATTCCTATTTTCAAATATTCTATTTCAAATATTTCTTTTTCCGATATTCCTATTTTAAATATTTCTTTTTCAGATATTTCTATTTTAAATATTCCTTTTTCAAATATTTCTATTTTAAAACTGGAATTAGGCCCAATCAATTACCATATAATGTTGATTATATGGATTTTCTGCAACACATGTATACAATAACAACGATGAACAATCAACCATCATCCAAAGTGCATTCCACACTGTATAAGCATCAAATATAAATATTCAATGCTTATAACAGCCTGTCATTCAATCGATCGACATACAACTAAACAATCGGGATTAGTGTACGTCAAATATCATCCCAATACCCGTGTCGGGTTTCAAGCAATCAAACACAGATTTTTATTTGTGCAGTTGGGCGATGTGTAAAATTTATCGTCCCAATCAATGTCCATCAAATAGGTGTACATAAACAAACCGTCCGGTTTGTAAATGAATATTTATTTATTCATATTCACGTTAAAAATTATATCTTTAATGATAAAACATTTTATTTTAACATATGAATTTCCATTCAGTTCATTCTTTAAATAAAATGATATTTTTATTTTTCTAACATATTTTAGAAAATTTCGGCGGCATAACGGCACGATACTAGAAACGGGACGAGGCCTAGCCTTATCCCCGGTCTAGTGAAGGCCTACGCCATTCACACATCAATCAAATCAATTCATTTCACCAAACAACTCAAATTTCAATCAAATAATCTAACTAATTTTTGCAATCAAACAAACAAGTCCGTGGTCTGTGGACGATTGTGTCGGGTGCTACTAAACACCGTCTGCATCCTAGTATATATATATATATATATATATATATATATATATATATATATAACTAGAAAAAGAAATTGAAAGGTGAGAAATTCTCACGGATAGCTATCCAATCATCTTGACTCTTCATTGATAGAAACCTTCATCGTTATCGCATCTTTGTCATCTTCGTTGCCCGGATTCTCTACATATGTGAAAATCGAATTTTTACTTCGTTATTCAATATATGAAAATCGAATTTTTACTTCGCTATTCAATATATAAAAATCGAATTTTTACTTCGTTGTTCAATATATAAAAATCGAATTTTTACTTCGCTATTCAATATATAAAAATCGAATTTTAACTTCGTTGTTCATTATATAAAAATCGAATTTTTACTTCGTTGTTCAATATATAAAAATTGATTTTTACTTCGTTGTTCAATATATAAAAATCGAATTTTTACTTCGTTGTTCAATATATAAAAATCGAATTTTTACTTCGCTATTCAATATATCATTATAAAAATTCTAACTTGATTAAATAAAGTTCCTGCCTTTCTACCGATAAAAATTTCGTCTTTCCTATACTAAAAATCAAATCTTTCTTGATACAAAAATCTAATCTTTTCGTTACCATTCAAACAATAAAGATCTAATTTTTATCGGCCATTTATATGAATAAAAATCTAATTCATTTACTGATTTTAAATAACCTAAATCTCTATATAATAAAATCAGATTTTATTGTAAATAATAAATAAATAAATAAAAAAGATTTAAACACTCACTGTTTTCCGGTTTTACAGAGGGAAGAGGAGGAGGAGCCGTTGAATTGGGGAGGGGGTGGAGGCTGCATCGCGTTCGAGGTGGGGTCAGGCAGGGGGTGGCGCTCGGCACTGGTGGCGCGCGGTGGAGCTGTGGTCACAGGAGGTTATGGGATTCGTGGATTTGGGGCACTCGCGGTCTCGAATGGGAGAAGGGAGGGGGATCGACGGAGAGAAGAGGTGGTAGGGGATTGCGGCGCCAAGGGCGGCGCTGCTCCGCCTGCGGCGGCGTGGGCTGTGGCGTCGCGATTTCCCTTTTCCCTCTTTTTTTTCTTTCTGGTTTGAATGAACGATTAAGGGGGGCCAGCGGTTTTGAAGGGGAAGGAGAGAGATGGATATATTTTTTTTATTTAATTCAAAAAGTTGACTTTTACATACGACCTCGAAACGAGGCCCACCGCCTGTCGTCCATAGCGTTTTACCCCCATTCCGAACACAATGGGATATGTATCGTAGGTTGATTTGATCGTCTCAATCAGTTTTCATCAAAAATTAAAATATAAATCAGTATATATTTAATTTAAACGCACATTTCAATTTAGTGGGGCCACATATGAACTCGAAAAATTCCAGAAAAATATTTTCTAGCTTCGTATTAACGATACGGTCCTAACAAAACTAGTTTCGTCAAATCCTAAGACCGTTCGAAAAATGGCCATTTTCCAGTCGATTAAAATTGACTGAAACTGGTCAAACGCGTTTTCCTCTGCCACACTCACATATTGATTCGAAAAATTATGAAATTTGAAATCTAGCAATAATTTGACATCACGGATCCAACAAAACTAGTTTCATCGAAATCCGAGGTCGTTTGCAAAATTCCCATTTTTAAGGGCTTGAATTCCATAGCGACTATTTAGAATTTTCAACTGGACATATCTTTTGATTCCCGCTATAAAATCTCCATTTTTCGGATTCGTTGGAAAGATATTATCAAATAGATCCTAATGTTTTTGGTTTCACTAAAATCCGGCTTATTTTGCACCCGGTACATTCAATTGAAGTTTGAAATCAAATTATCGAACTACCGCTCCATTTTCAATTCTATTTGTAATTATATAAAATTATTTATATTCTAACGACGACGTATATAATATATACATTCTAAATATATTCAAAATAAATTTCTCGTTGATTTTATTTAAAATAATCTATTTTAAATGTTCGAAATTCGCTAAAATTGCCAAAATAAAAATTTTAAACTGGCCCAGATTTCCGGGTTGTTACAATATGGGAGAGGAATAAGTTGCCTCCGGTTTCATTCATACCTAGAACGAACTTGTAAATGGATGTGTGTCTGACATCGGATTTCATTCTATGTGATTGATAAACATCGGTTGCATAGCATGAATTGCCTGTGTGGCATGCTGAGATGCAAATGATCAAGGCTTCTGTTGAAAAGCAGGGTCTTGTGGTTGATGATCAAAGCACGGATTGAATATAGCGTAGCTTTGTGTAGCGTTAATTCGCGAGCCACGCACCCCGATGTGAACCAGAAATGGGAGAGGACCTCAGGGAGGACATGCGTTTCTTTCTAGCTAGGAGTGGTGTCAGCGTTTTACTAGCCCTGACATTTTTCTTATGTGGATGATGGATTGTGAGGCGCCTCATTTATATTGGTCTTTCCAGGGCCAATAATTTGGTTGGGATATGACCAGTTTACACCCCATAAGGCGGGGAAACGCTTTGTTCAGGCATTTTAATCCACTTCGTGTGGACCGACCCTGACGATCCAAGGTGCAGTTGCGGCTATTCCTGAGGTTCAGGCTAGACAGTCTCGCAGCGGTAAGGACGATCCCTTACCTTAGTTCACAGATGGAAATCCAACTTTCAAATACGTGACATTTGTGGTTTTGACTATAGAGCCTAATATTGGCGACATGATATACGGTACCCATGCCATCTAGGATTGATACATTTATATTTGAATTTGTTTTATACACTATGCACTTATTATAGTATCAAATGATTTGTTTTAAACGTACCAAGCATGTTTGGCTATAAGGGAAACCCTATCCTCCGGCTTGCATTGCATTGTGTGATGGGACCTGGGTCTTATAATAGCTTCATTTTTCCAAAAAGCATTGCGTTGTTTTGTTATATGCACTGGTATTCTTGGGAGGAAACTTGTTCCGTGTTATACGGCGTGGTCCCTTGATATATCTGATTTAAAGTTTTAAATAAATGTTTTAGATCTCACACCAGTCACATGAGTGACCTAGAGTTTATTGTTTTAACCTAAACTCTGGGTGCCCCTATTTTCTGCACGGGCAGCTAGTAGTTTTGGTTTTGCAGATTTACATTCACATGATCTTGATTTACAGCTGGAATGATATTCAGAAAGCTCTGTATCAATATATTCTTTTCAGTTGTTTTTTGTATTATTTTTCTGCTGCATTGTAACTTGTAAATCTTTGATGTTTAGTAAATGTGTAATATTTATTTATACTCTGTAATATTCTTGTATTCTGATGAAATTGTTGTAATAAGCAATGAAATGTTCTTATGTTTGCGTTCTGATTCATCTTGTCCTCAACTCAATCTGGGCTTTCCTTCATGGGGAGGTTCGGGTCGCTTAAACTGGTATCAAAGCTCTGGTTTACAGAGCTCGAGAACATGGCACATTAGAACTGAACGAAAGAATTAATCAGAGATTGGATTCGTAATACCCAATGAGAATGAATCGTTAGAGATAGGATCAATAATATCCTAGAACGAGTGAAGAGTATATTTTTAGAATGAGAATGAATTTTGTTTTGAAAAGTTAAACCATTTCATACGTATTTGAATATTTATTTGTATTGGACTTGGACAATCCAATATATAAAGATTTTGCATATACGCCTTCCAAACGTATATTCGAAGTTTTAATATACTGGATAGATATAGAATCACACTCTAGTCGCCCGGAGATGACACTGATGATAGCAGCTGCATCATCAGTATATATATGTTCGAGTTTCAAAAGTGGGATTTTTATATATTTCCAATTGATTGGTGTGAGAACCAAAACTAGATAGGGTTTATGGTTGTGAATTTGCATCAAAAGCATGATTTTCTGTATATGTATCAAAATTATGAATTTGAATAGTTAATCCACTAATTGATTGATGATTGTGTTGTATAACTGTTCATTTAAACCAACATACAGATGTATGGTAAATTTGGGCCAAATTGAACCAAATATTGAACTGACTTGAAAATTGTTTGAAATTGCATGCATATACATATGAATATATTGAACAGGTCATAGCAAGGAGGCTAGAGCAGAGGAATAAAATTGTATGCCTAACAAATAGGTACATGTTTACAAATTTGTTGGGTTTGGATGATTTTATGAGCCGATTAACTAGCTGCTTGGCTTTTTCGTTTTCTTTTTGAGATGAAAGGGCCTGTGTGGCGGTTTTGGGGATTTTCCCGGTGCTCCCGTACAAAGGAGATTATGGCAAAAAAAATCGAAAATTTAGGGTGTTGGCCAAATTTTTGAAAAATTTGAAAAGTTCTTGGAAACTGAAAAGTTGAAGAACTTAAGCCATAATTAAAATAATGAAAATTGAGTTGATTAGTTAAACAACTTTCAGCTCCGTTCCTTTTCGAGGATGAAAAGATTTTAAGTAGGGCAGATTGTAACAACCCGGAAAATCTGAACTAATTTAAAATTTTATTTTGGCAATTTTAATGAATTTTGAATATTTAAAATGAATTATTTTAAATAATAACGACGAGAAATTTATTTTGAATAGAATTAGAATGTATATATTTATTTGAATCGACGTTAGAATATAAATATTTATTTTAATTATAAAAGGAATTTAATATGGCGCGGTAGTTTGAAAATTCGATTTCAAATTTCAAACGAATGAACAAGATTCAAAATAAACCGGATTTTAGCGAAACGAAAAATATTAGAATCTATTTCAGAATATCTTTCTAATGAATCCGAAAAATTGAAATTTCGTAGCGGGAATAAAATGTTACGGCCAGTTGAAAATTCAGAATAGTCACTATGGAAAATATAGCCCTTAAAAATGAAAATTTTGCAAACGACATCCGTTTTCGACGAAACCACTTTTGTTGGATCCGGGATGTCAAGTTATTGCAAGATTCCAAAATTCAGAATTTTTGAAATCAATATGTGAGCATGGTGAAGTTAAACGTTTTTTGTCAGTTTAAGTCAATTTGGATCGACCAGAAAATGGCCATTTTTCAAACGGCCTTCAAATTTGACGAAATTAGTTTTGTTAGGACCATATCGTCAATACGAAGCTAGAAATAATTTTTCTGGTATTTTTAGACTTAGTAAGTGGCCCCGGTAAATTGAAATGTGCGTTCAAATTCGATGTATAGATTTATATTTTGATTTTGACGGAAACTGATTGAAACAGTCGAACTGGCTTGCGAAACATATGTCATTATGTTCGTAATGGGGGTAATTAGCTAGGAGTGATAGTCGTTAGGTCTCTTTTGGAATTCGAACGAAAAACTTACTTCTTGAAACTAAAATAATAATTGAAAATAAAATCATATTACCCCCAACCCTACCCTCTCTCTCATAACCCATCGCTCAAAATACCCAACCCCAAATTGTTCAACCGCTCCCCCTAGGCCATCCGCCGCCACCGCGACTTCCCCCTCCCACTCCGATACGGCGCGCCACATAGGCCGACCCCCTTCTTCTTCCTCTATCCCCTCTTCTTCTTCAACTGAACGCTTCCCCAAATCAGTCCAAATCGACCACCGCCACCCTCTCTTGGGGCCCGCCGCCGGCCAAAGCAGCCCCCTTCCACCTACGTGCCCCCTTGGCCACTATGGACCTGCCCATTCGCCAAAAGTCCTAGGAATTCGTGAGTTTTCTATTTTTTTATTTTTTATTTTTAATTCTTTTATATATTTCTTTGAATGATAACTGTTAATTACATGAAGATATAATCTTTATTTATATAATGTTATAATTTTTAAAGAAATAATAAAAATATGATTTTTATGTTATAGAAATAATGAAAACTAGTGCGAACCCGTGCTACGCATACGGGTTGTCGTTATAATGTTGCACCGGAAGTATTACATAACATTTAATTACTTGACCTTGTGATAATTTATTTAAACTTGTGTTCCCTTTATAATTTTGAAACTAAGGCACATGTTAAAAACTAGGAATAATGTGATTTATAAGGCCCAGTGTAAAAACTAAGAGTAATGTGGTTTAATACAAAATGGGATTACATAGATGTAACTGCAACTTTATAATTGTCCTGGTCCATCAGACGTTCAAAGTCACATAGAATAGCTGAATGTTGCAAAATTGTTTTGGTAAAGAATGTGTGAAAATTCTATAATGAAGCAAGTAACATAGTTATACCTACAAATGTAGATGTTATTATATAAAGTTATATAACAAAGTGCATGCTGGAAACAATATAGCATATAGCCTAATTTTCAGCTATAAAGTTATATAACAAAGTGCATGTTGGAAACAATATGGTATATAACCCAATTTTCAGCTATAAAGTTATATAACAAAGTGCATGCTGGAAGCAATATGGTATATAACCCAATTTTCAGCAGGAAGGCACAAACGTTGATTTACAAAACATGAAGGGGGAAATCAATCTTTAACATAAGTCGAAAATGGTAGCATTTTTACAATTTATAAACCAAGCAGGTACAAATATTTCAATTATATACAGTATCATATAAGATTAGACACTTCTTCACTTCTCTAGTTATCAAAGCATGAAATAAGAGGCAAGAAAAATTTAACATTGTAATAACTAAACCATAGAGTTCAAATATGTAATTGCAAAAATACTTTGTCCACCATGCGTCGGTTGATGCATTTGCCTGTCTTCTCCACTCTCTTCATGGAAAGGCCAACTGCTGCTACACGATTAAGTCATGGAAAACTGAAAAAAATTGAAATAAAACATCGATTTCTACATTTTGTGTGGGACTCTGCCTACAAATGTTTCATGGCAGCAAATACAAAAAGTGTTTACAACAATTATATGCAATTAACTGTCACATTCTGAGGATAATAATTAAAGAATTGGTGAATGATGAGAATGAAGCAGCAAACTATAGAAAGTTAACCTAAATGTACGTCGTAATAATTGGATAACTTCATTCTGTTCAAATGAATTAGCACAGTGATACATTATGTTAATAGAAGTATTATGGTCTAATAAATGCATCAAAGAATGCAATTAACAAGAATAGTTATGGGATTTATCTAATATATAGTGTTGCATTCCTTAAATATATTTACTAGTGTTATACTTGTTAGATCGAAATTTGGACCTAACACCCAAATTGTTATGAATGTTATAGAATTTCAAATGAAGAACGAGGAAAAAGAAAATAACACTCAAAATTTATAGTGGTTCGGCGTTAACGAGCCTACGTCCACTTTATATATTATTGATTATGCTTTGAAAGCTAATACAACAAGGCTTTCTCTCAATATTTCAGTAGTTTGACAACAATGGCGGATTCAGTACTCAATATTGCCAAAAAGATCCCAAAAAATGTCAAGCTCTGGGCTATTTATAGCTGATTTTGTCAGGCGGGTCGTGATAACACGTGGCACAGATCCCGAGAACATCGGATCGCATCGCCACCGTTGAGGAAATAGTCAAATTAGCCGTTGTGGACAGGTGTCGCGATCTGCTTGAAAATCGGATCGTGCAAATGGGGAGAATTGGTTCAGATGACGGTTAGGGACACGTGTCGCCAGATCCGTGCGATTCGGATCGCTGAAGACTAGCTCGCGCTTGAATGGGTCAGAGGGTTCGCCATGCACCAAAGGATTGGATCGGTTCGCTCTGGGCAACAATATAAGTTTGGATCGGATCGCCTGGACGTCTCGTTCGCTGATGAGATGGGGGCGATCCGTCGAGACGCGATCCTTCGTGGGCGATCCGTCGAGACGCGATCCTTCGTGGGCGAGTCGATAGAGTGCAATCCATTCCTTCATATTCTTGGGGAACGTGGTTTCCTGCTTTCCTCTTACGAATGATCCTAGGTGGCTTGGTCAAAAAGCGAGCCAACATTTTGCCCCCTCGAAGTATGTTTTATCGATGATGGAACATGCTTCGAAGATTCTGATCTACCTTTTCCTGAAGGGACGCAAATCAACAGTCGCATTGGTTCATATCAACGTATGCATGAATCGGATCGCCATAGAGCGCCACGGTCCGAGTGGTCACGTGCTCGTCTCGAGCTGAGTGTCTGGGCTTTTGTGCGAGACACGGCGGACTTTTCTTCGAGCCGTGTCGGGCTTCGAGCTTGGTGGGCCATCGTTTGAGGCGGTCTGTGGGCTTCTATGCGATACAAGCTTTGGATCGTGGCCTGTATGGTGTTTCGTGGACCGAATAGGACAAAGAAAGGGAGACAAACGGTCGCCCTCTTTGCCTATATAAGCCGACCCTCTCCTCTTCATTCTCCTTCTTCTTTCTTTCTGCCGAATCGTTTCGCCTGCACTATCGAAGAACGAACCCAAGTTTTTCAAACCTTCGAAAATCCGAGCATTCTCTCAATCTTTAGAAAGGTAACTCCACAAAAAGTATTCTTATTCGCGAATGCCGCTCTTTCATGAACTTTCTCGACTAGAAACGATGGAAATTTGTGCTTTTCTGACAAAATCATCAAAACGCCATGGCTAACTGATGTAGAGCTCGGAGTTCGAGGATGGAAAGGAGAGGAGGAAAACGAAGGTGGAAGAAGAAGAGGAGGGAAGGCCGGTTCGGGTCGTGGTCAAAAAGAGAAAACGAAAGCGAGTGGCGAGACGAAAGATCGTGGTGGCAGCAAAGGGACGTATCGTGGGGGTCGCAACGGTTCGTGAAGGAGCGATCCCTTCGCCCGGCGATTTGATGGGGGGGCGATTCCTCTGCCCTGCGATCCAAAAAGGGGCGATCCCTCTGCCATGCGATCCGAAAGGGGCGATCCCTCTGCTTTGCGATCCAACTCATAGCTGACGATACGAAGAAATTTCAGACTTTAATCAACGCCTTGTCACCATAAAACTCTGAACAGTTAGGATAGAGTCTTGACGTTGGACTTTCTGGACTAAATGACCTCATAACTTGACTGCATACGACGACTAATGTTTTGATGATCTTGATTGCTTTCACGCTTTATTTTTAATGCACACACGAGTACACACACCAGTACTTGCACACACGGGGGACGGGTAGTGTTAATCTTATTGTTCATATTTTCTCGTCCTAGCAGCAATGTCGAATGATCACTCTTCTTCAAGATCCGTGACAGAAGCGGAATCCGAGATTCCTGAACAGTACAACCCTGAAATTCCTCCAATCAATCCGGGAGGTAAAGATTCTGGATCTGAGTACGAAGCCACAGAATCAGATCCGACAGAAAGTACTTCATCCAGCAACAATTCTGAGACTGATGAGCGAGCTCCTGACGAGATCCCAGGCGCACTCGGGATAGATAAATTTTCTGATTCTTTAGCATCCAAGCTTGACGAGATAAAACTTAAAAGAATCTTCTTAAGACACGGAATTCCTTGGGACGATGTCTTGATGCCTGGAAGCGAAGATAGACCCCACCTAGCACCGGAAGGGTATATGGCGATCAGTCGAACAATGTGTCTAGTAGGAGCTATTCCTCCGTTTCCTCCAATCGCCATCAAAACTTTAAGACGACTAGGTATTGCTCCGATGCAGCTTCATCCAAACGCCTACGCATCTCTATACTCTCTATATGTTGCATATGCGGAGATCCTGCACGCCGAACTTAAATTCGGAGATCTAGTGTTCTTCTTTCTTTTCAAGCACCGTTCTTCGGCAACTCCAAATTTCTCTTTCTTTGAATCGGTTGCGAATAGGAAAGTTCTGTACGACGGATACAGCAACATTGGGGATCCTAAGTCCGACTGGTTTTATATAAGGAAACAGGCTGGATGCTCACGAAGATGGCTCAAATCAAGTAAACTTTGATCACCCAGTCGAATATCTTGCTCAAGGAGTCTAAGTATTAACATTCTTCCGCTTTTTCCTTTGTCTTAAACAGATCACATCTTCCCGAAAACGGAGGGTCCGTTATACAACCATCGGTTATCTATTCTTCATCAAAGCAGATCCGACTTTTTAAGGATTAAAAAATGCATTACTGATGACAATCTTCATAAGCATCGTCTTCTGGACAGAAGATTTGGACTTGGGACCGGCGGCAAACCTTATAAGTATGTGCCCCCAACGGAAGGAGAGGGAACTTCGCAAGCGGCAGAAACAACTAAGTTTCACAAGAGTCCTTCTCCGATAGTCATCCAAGACGATGAGGACCTGAACATATACAGAGGGGATGAGGTCCGCGATGACGTGTCCAAGGAAATTCCTATCTCTGCTCCAATCGAAACCGTTGCTCCCGATGACTTGACAGAAGAGCAGTTATTTGACGAGATGAATAAAATCCCTCTACCCGATGTTGTATATACAGAAAAAGACTTTGAAGAGGGGCCTTTCTTCCTTGCTCCTGAAGAGATCTGTGTTCCAACTAGAGGACGAGAAATTGATCGGACGAGCCTGTCTTCGGGCCCGGGTCTGTTAGGGGGAATTATATGGGATGCACACATTACACACACTATCTGACCCTGCACTCTTTTATCGTGGGTATTCAAATTTTTAATATGCTCTTCTCTTTCTTTTGCAGGAACGATGTCCCGTAGGAAATCTTACTCGTATCGTTCTCTTCGCGAGCGCACACCCAGCCTTCGTCCGGATACTGAGCGCTCTCGTGGTCCTTCTCATAGGCCGAGTTCCTCGCAACCTCGATCTCCTCCAAAATCAACCTCTACCAGGCCCTCAAGTCATCGGACAATTCCGACAGGGGGAAAGAAACTTCCAAAAGAGTTAACTCCTCCAAAGAGTGCACCTTCCCACAGCCGGTCGTCCAAAAGGCATCACGAATCTAAAGATAGGGACAAAGATTCATCCAAAGAGACTGAGAAGGAGAGAAGTGACATTGTCCCCACCAGCCAACCAGAGTTAGCTGCCCCCGGGTCACGGGATTACGTCCATGGTCCCGAGATCCAAGGTAGGCTGGAAAAGTTGCGGGAACAATTTCCGGGCATGTTCTTTGACAGGATGGTGTTTGTTCCTGCCTTGGAACCGGTCCCTAAAAATTGGGATAATGAAGTTATCGGACACATCCAGCATGCAGCCAGGCAATATGAGATGATGAAAAAACACGCAGTTAACCTTTCGGAAGTCATCCGAACACTCGAAATAGAAGCACACAGATCTAAAGCAAAACTTGAAAATAACGAAAGGGCTAGTACAAAATTGGAAAAGGACCTGGAAGATGCTCAGTCCCAGCTTGCTTTAGCACGGAGGGATGCTGAAAATTATAAGACTGAATTAGAGAATGCCAAGCAGCGCTTTCATTTAGAACTGGACTCCAATAGCCAAGAGAAAATGGCCTTAAAGAAGGAGGTTGAAGATCTCAAAATAGCCAATATCGAGTTGAAAACAGCACAAGGACATTTTGAAGCTGAGAAGGCTGCTTGGGAGGCAGAAAAAGCGAGTTTAAAAGAAAGTTTGGCTCTGGCTAAAGCAGAAAAGGTGATTTTGAACGACCAGGTCTCGGATGCGGAGAGGAGGGCAGCCCTTGCCGAAAAGAACGTTGAAAGTGCCATTGAATTGGCCACTGCTTCTAACAACAAGCTCCTCGAAAGAGAGAAAGAGATCGAGGGGTTTGAAGAGATGATTTTCGATTTCCTTGGCCAGGTTCTCAAGACTCGCAACATCTCGTGGATCCCGGATTACCATGTTACTTTGGCCAATTTATGGGATGCCATTGTGGAGGGTGAAAAACATAGATTGGGAGTCGAAGAAATCGATGAGGATGAACTGATGAAGAGCATCCTAAGAGACAATGAACCTGAGGACCTGGCAGAGGGTCGTCGCCTGATTCTGGCGGAGATGGAAAAGGAGAAAACCTTGGCTAAAGGTAAAAACAAAATTGATGAAGGTTCCAGTTCCGCCGTGGGGCCTAAAACCTCCGGAGTTGAGGAGTACCATCCTGATGATCCGCTAATCCCTTTGGGCCTAACTCCCGCTATTGTTGGAGCTCCTACGACTATCCAAGAAGGAGGGTCTGCGGAAGGTATCTCCCTTTTCTCCCCGCAATTTGTCAAAGCAATTGTGAATTGTCGTTGTTTGGTGGAACAACCACTTGAGTTAGTAACATGTGCTCCTCGTAATACAGGTGGCGAGCCCGTCGACATGGGTGCTGAAAAAGAAAAGGAGGTGGAGAAGGAGGCTGTCTTGCCAGGTGCTGGTATTGATGTACCAAAGCAGGCAGAGGTCACAACAGCAGAAAAAAGCATCCCGGCACCTAGCACCGATGTACCCAAAGATGCCGAGACCATCGAAGCTTTGAAAGAAATGGATGGGCACCATGTAGATGACGAATAAGACATTATCGGCGCCAAAAAGGCCGATGACGATGACGAGGAAACCTTGGCCAGCCGCAAAGCCAGGCAGGAGAAAGGGTTGGCTTCGAAGAAGGTGGGGGATGAGGCTTTGGATGTAGTCCCTCTTGCAGAATTCGATCCCAAAACTGGGATGATTGTGAAGATTCAGCCCAAATCCATCAGTCGACAGCTTCACTTTGCAAACCCCGATGACTTCCCGGCTTCTCTTTCTGATAGGAGGAAGAGAAAAGAGGTGGAAGAGGAATCTTCAGAGGAGTCGGATGTTCCCCTCATAGATAAAAGAAAGAGGAAGAAAGGGGATCCATCTGATGCCGACAAGGAGAGGCTGGAGAGGCAGAAGCAAGAGAAGAGGCCAAAGCGTAAATAGGATTCTTGTTGATATTTTGTTTTTAGGTTTTTCACTTGCCAGGAAATGTAATTGTGAGACTGGCCCTCACATTCTTTTCTAGGTTATTTTTCACTTTGTTGGTTCGCAGTACATAAATAAAAGTTTATCTCTTTTTGCATCCTTACGTACCTGCATTCAAATAAACTTTTCATGTTTAGTTATAGGCCATCTAATAATAATTACAAATCAGCCAGACAACAGATAGCCAAAGGAAAATTTTCATGCTGCGTTGCTGTATTAAAGTTCAGTATATGTATATGAGTATATGTGCCCCCAATCGGTTGTTATCATAGCGCCTGACGGGGGTTTACTAAGAATCGGATAGCCTTGTCGGCAGGTTGCCCCTTATTTCTGAATATGGGGGACTTAGAAGATTTCATAGGATAACTGTTCTTGTAGCACCGAATTCCTGACACCTTTCTCAATGCTTAATTATAGACTTCTTTGTACTCTCCTGACGGTTGTCAAGGTTAGAGCTTGAATTCGGTAGTTCAGTTGGTCTCCGATCCTTCAGCGGGGAAGGAGATCTTTCTCAGCGCTCAATCGGAGACGCTTTTATACTCTCTCTCTCTCTGGAGAGTTAGAGTTCGAGCTCAGCGATTCATTCGCTCCCCGATCCTTCAGCGGGGAAGGAGCTCTTTCTCAGCGCTCAATCGGAGACGCTTTTATACTCTCTCTCTCTGGAGAGTTAGAGTTCGAGCTCAGCGATTCATTCGCTCCCCGATCCTTCAGCGGGGAAGGAGCTCTTTCTCAGCGCTCAATCGGAGACGCTTTTATACTCTCTCTCTCTCTCTGGAGAGTTAGAGTTCGAGCTCAGCGATTCATTCGCTCCCCGATCCTTCAGCGGGGAAGGAGCTCTTTCTCAGCGCTCAATCGGAGACGCTTTTATACTCTCTCTCTCTCTCTCTCTGGAGAGTTAGAGCCATGGATCAAGCAGTCTGCAATCATGCATGCTCATCAAACTCATCCTAGGTGTATACTTTAACCCATGCTCCGTGGATTAAAACTAGTCGGACAAACAGTCGGAGCCTTTGCCAAGGCTTTGGGTTCCTCCGATTAGTCTACGGGGGGAACGGTTGGCACCGGACGTCGGGTACCTGCATTATTCACATTGATTTTCATAAAAATAAACAGGCAAATAAATAAAGATGCAATAAAGGCAAATGACACACAGTATTTTTATAGTGGTTCGGTCGAATCATGACCTTCGTCCACTTTATAATCTCTTGCTTTAAGGAATCAGACTATTCTAGGCAAGTCATGCCCTGTACATAGTTTTTTAACAAAGCAAAAGAATCAATTTGAAACTCTCATGTTAAATATGGCCGTAAATGTTGGGCATTCCACACTCTGGGGATTTCCTTTCCATCTACGGTTGCCAGCTTGAAGGTTCCATTATCAAGCTTGCTCAGAATGGAGTACGGTCCTTCCCACTTCACTCCCATATGAGTTGGGGGTGGGAAGACACGCTTCAGAACCAAGTCTCCGGGTTCCCATGTTCGGGCTCGAACCTTTTTGTTGTAATATCGGGCGACCTGTTGTTTGCATCTCAAGGCACGCAGGTCTGCTTCATCCCTCTTTTCTTCGATCATATCCAGGGACTCAAGGAGCAATTCATTATTGGTCATTGGTTCATAATAAGTCACCCGATGAGAAGGTACCTTTATCTCGACCGGGATGACTGCTTCCGTTCCAAAAGCAAGGGAGAACGGGGTATGTCCTGTTGCCGATTTATATGTTGTCCTGTAGGCCCATAGTGCCAAGGGCAATTCATCAGCCCACATGGCTCTAGCCCGCTTCATTCTTCTTTTCAGAATGGACTTAATTACTTTATTTGCCGCTTCGACTTGTCCGTTCGATTGTGGGTGCGCCACAGAGGTGTACCGATTCTCGATGTGGTATTTTTGGCAGAAGTTTCTGAATTCAGCACTATCGAACTGAGTTCCGTTGTCTGTTATTACAATCTTTGGAATCCCAAATCGACAGATGATGTTTCTCACGATGAAGTTGATCACTCGTTTGGTTGTGATTGTAGTTAGTGGTTCAGCCTCGACCCACTTAGTGAAATAATCTACGGCCACAATAGCGAACTTCGCTCCGCCTCTTGCTATGGGGAGACTTCCTATGATATCAATTCCCCACATAGCGAAAGGCCATGGACTCATCATTGTTTTTAACTGACTTGGAGGCGCTCTAGGTAACTTTGAAAATCTCTGGCACGCATCACATCGTCGTGCATATCTTACTGCATCCTTGTTTATGGTAGGCCAGAAATAACCATGCCGCAATACCTTTTTTGCCAAAGTTTGCCCTCCAGTGTGGTCGCCACATGCGCCTTCGTGGACTTCTTGCAGCACACGTTTAATGTCATCGTGGGCTACACACCGAAGGAGGGGCATTGAAAACCCTTGTCTGTAAAGAACTCCGCCTTGCAGAACGTATCGGGCGGCTTTACGGATCACTTTACGCCTCTCGCTTTTCTTGGTCGGAAGCGTTCCATCCATTAGGAAATTCTTTATAGGGGTCATCCAGGACTCCCTTTCTTGTTCCATCTCTAGTACTAGGTCGATTTCCATCTGATCTATGCTAGGGGACCGAAATACTTCAACGGGGGCTAGCCCCGTCACTTCAGGATCGTCAGAACTAGCCATCTTTGCCAACTGGTCTGCCTGCTGATTCTCTGACCGCGGAACATGAGATATGCTGTAGTGATCAAAATCATTCAGCAGTTCTTTCACTTTCTTTAAGTATAAAATCAATCTTGCACTTTTAGCTTGGAATCATCCAGTGACTTGATTCACAACTAACATGGAGTCGCAGAAGATGTTCAGCTTTGTGACTTCTAGTTCCTTTGCAATCTTTAATCCGGCTATCAGAGCTTCATATTCGGAATCGTTGTTAGTGGCATGAAACTCCATTCGGATTGCATAGGTTATCAATCGTTTCTCGGGGGTTTCAAGCACTATTCCAGTGCCGGATCTTTTGTCATTCCTAGCACGATCAGTATACAATCTCCAGGCATTAGGATCGAAAAGTAACTTTGAAGGATCAACTTCCTCGTTTGCTATATCTTCCTCAGGGACAGTGAACTCTGCTATGAAGTCAGCTATCACTTGCCCCCGAATTGATCGTCTGGGCTGAAAGTTCAAATCAAATTGACTTAACTCAATATTCCATTTGAGTAACCTTCCAGATGCCTCCGGTCTCTGTAGAACTTGCTTGAGTGGATGATTGGTGTATATGGTGATAGGATGTGCCTGAAAATAGTGCTGAAGTTTTCTAGAGGCAATCAGTAAACTATACGCCAACTTTTCTATCCGTGGATAATTACGCTCTGCTGCTGTCAATTTTTTGCTCACATAATACACAGGTCTTTGGACCTTATCCTCTTCCCTTACCAATGCTGAGCTGATCGCATGGGATGACACTGCCAAATACACGAATAAATCCTCGTGATCTATTGGCTTAGATAAAATCGGAGGTTTCTCCAAGTGCCTGAGCAAATTCTGAAATGCTTCTACACAGTCAGGTGTCCATTTAAAGTGGCGTTTTCCTCGCTTTATTAATTCAAAGAATGGGATGCACTTATCCGTAGCCCTGGAGATAAATCCGCTTTGCGCGGCCACTTTTCCGGCAAGGCTTTGCACATCCCTAATCTGCCTAGGTTCCTGAATGTTCCTGATTGCCGCGATCTGGTCTGGATTAGTCTCAATACCACGGGAACTGACAATGAATCCCAAGAATTTTCCAAAAGCAACACCGAACGAACATTTGGTCGGATTGAGTTTCATTCCATACTTTCGAAGAATGCCGAACATCTCTGCCAAGTCAGTAGTGTGTTGAGAAGATTGCTTGGACTTAACCAACATATCGTTGACGTATACTTCCATTGTTTTCCCGATCTGGTTATAAAACATCCTGTTGACCAAACGCTGATATGTAGCGCCCGCATTCTTCAAGCCAAAGGGCATCACCACATAACAATATAATCCCAGATCAGTGATAAAACTAGTGTGCTCTTGATCTGGAACATGCATCGGAATCTGGTTGTATCCTGAATAGGCATCCATAAATGAGAGAAGCTCGTGACCTGCCGTCGAGTCTACCAACTTGTCAATCCGAGGTAACGGGAAACTATCTTTTGGACAGGCTTTGTTCAAATCCGAGAAGTCGATACACGTTCGCCACTTCCCGTTGGCCTTCTTTACCAGGACTGGATTCGAAATCCAGTCTGGGTAGGTCGAATCTCTGATAAATCCATTACTCTTTAGCTTTCCAACCTCTTCTTTCAAGGCAGCGGACCTCTCTGGGCCTAGCATTCGCCTTTTTTGCTTTACTAGAGGATGTTTAGGGTCAATACTCAAGGAATGGCTCATGATTGATGGGGATATCCCACACATATCCGCGTGGGTCCAAGCAAATACATCCAAATTATTCTTTAAGAAATTCGTCAATTCTTTAGCAAGATTCGGACTTAACTGGGATCCAATCTTAAGGACCTTCTCCGGGTCACTATCATCGATCGGTACATCCACAGTTGTCTCGTTGGGAGTCGCCATTCTGCCTCCGGGTTCTTGATCCTCTCTGGGATCTATATCCTCGGGCGTCTCTCTGAGCGACTCTCTGAGCGACTCTCCAACGCCTATTCTCTTTGGTTGCTATAAGGTCTCCGCCCCTGAAGGGGGAGAGTTGCCTTTAGTTTCGATATCCCCTCCATTGCGAAGTAACTTTAGTTCGGCAACGTAACATGCTCGCGCAGCAACTTGATTCCCTCTGACGATACCAATGCCAGCTTCTGTGGGGAATTTCAATAACAAGCACCAGGGGGCTATATAGGCTCTGAACTTTGCAAGGGCCGGTCGGCCCAAGAAGGCATTGTAGGGCGATTCAACATCCAAAACCACAAAGGGAAGGATTCTCACTCTCTGGCGTTCTCCTTCCCCAAGTGTAACTGGTAACTCTACATAACCCATTGGAGCGGTGGATGCTCCGTTGAATCCACGGATCCATCCTTGGCAGGGCTTTAAGTCTTTTATTTCGAGATTCATCTGGTCAAAGGCCTTTTTGAAAAGAATATTAACGGAACTCCCGTTGTCCACCAGAACCTTATGAACAGTGGCTGGCCCAATGGGTACCGTAATTACAAGTGGATCTTCAGTTGGAGCATGGACTCCGATGCTTTCTCGTTCTCGGAAAACAACATCATCGGTCATCATCTTCTGCTGCTTCACCGGGGTACTGTCCTCGGGGTTGCTACATTCCCCTACCTCGAGGTGTTGTTTGGCCGCATTGACGTATTGATCCAATGCTTTGGAACTGTGCCCAGCGAGATAAAGTCCTCCGATCACGGTATTGATAACAATATTCTTTCCTTTTTGCTGAGCAGTCGGCCTAGTGGCAAGTTGATTTTGGTTCTGATTCGGGGCCTGCACTGCTTGCCCCCTGTCCCTGGGCGTTACTTTGTATTCATCTAACTTTCCTTCTCGAAGCAGCCTTTCGACTACATCCCTTAGGTGACGACATTCATTCGTCGAATGGCCGTGAATCTGATGAAAGAGACAAAACTTCCCTGTTTCACGCTCTTTCTCTGTCGACTCTCTGGGAGGTGGCCTCTTATTCTGGAGGACTTCGTACGCATCCATGAAGATATTTTCCAGAGTATCACTTATTGGTGTATAACTTTCAAAGGCCCTGGGACGAGTCCTTCTCTGGGAGTCGTTCCCTCGGTTCCTCTTCCGGTTATTGCCGTTACCATTATTATTGTTGTTACCTGGCTGGCGTCCACCCTGATTCTGATTTTCGACGTTAACTTCAACTTTCCCCGAGCTGTCTCCCGTCTGTTTGATGGCGACATTGCTCTGAATTTCCTCCTTATCAGTTGTTTTAGCCTTTCGGTTAGCATATACCTCTTCCCGGCGTAAATGTACGTTGGCTTTCTCGTAGAATAACTCTCTAGTGTGGGGCGGTTTGCCTGCCAGGTACCTCCCGAATTCGGTGTCCTTATCTACTCCGTCAATCAGTGCTGCGACAACGGTCGGTTCATGAGGATCTTTAACCTCAGTAGCGGCCAAATTGAAACGATCCAGGTACCAATTTAAACTCTCGCCTGGTCGCTGCTTGACAAGGAATAAATCGATCACACTTTTTGTCTTCTGTGCGTAGCTACGGAATTGTTCTACGAACTTCTCGCTCAGCTCCCTGAAGCTAGAAATCCATCTTGCCGGCAGGCGAGTAAACCATAACAAAGCCACGTCCTCCAGGAATATGGGAAACGCTTTGCACTTAACAGCGTCAGAGGCTACGGCAGCGGTCATCGTCCAAGAGTATCTCATTAGGTGCTGGACAGGATTAGATCTACCCGCATATCGGTTCATTTGTGGCATATTGAAACGCCTTGGAAAAGTCACATCCAAAATATCATCAGTGAAAGGGGTGTGACTGCGGTCGATACCCCAATCTTCATTCCGCTGTCCACGGCTGTCTGCCAGAATCTGGTGGACCATGGCTGCAACATTTGCACTGGTCAAAGGAGGTTCAGGGTCAGTGCCTCTGGCCCGACGAGGTTCTCTGATCTCTCTTCGGGAAGCAGTCACAAAATCCGAGGCTCGGACAGGGCTTCGCTGCCCCCTATTATCATGAGTATGTGCGCGGCGACGGGGCTGAGGTGGTCTGTTATGCACAGGACTGTTCACATCTCGAGTCCTGAGAGCCGTAGCTTGATCATTCACATTACGGTTTGAGGGTCCCGCCCCTAGCGCTTCTTCTTCCTGTGATGGCAGGGTTCCGAACCGAAGCTGTTCTATGTTTTCGGCCCTCTCATATGGTCGTCGCGGAGGTCTCGGCGATTCTTCAGACGAAGAAGAATATACTGGGGTGAGTGAACGAACCGGCGATGTTCTTTGCCTTGCTAGCTCATCAAGTCTTCTATCCATAGCTGTCAAATTTTGCCGTAGGATGGAACTTTCATGCCTTTGGGCAGCCAACACATCAAACAACCTATCCCACATTTCGGCGAAGCGAGAGAGATCCCCCTCAGTGACAGGAGCGGCAGGATCATATTGGTCATCATCACTCTCTCTTATGCGCAAAGAGCTCGAACCGGGTCGAGCAGAGGTTCCAGGACGATAGTAGCGGGTCATAGGTTCCTTTCCAGGTCGAGTTGTAGTTTGATCATCAATTCGGATAGCTGCGGTTCGTGGATGGCGACTCGCTGCGCCCCCCTGAGGTCGACTCGTGGTCGTGGTACGCGGAGGCTGTGAGGCGTTACCTCAGGATCGAGTAACGACCCCTTCAGCGGCCGGGATCGTCTCGTTCTCATCGACTCGGAACGCGGTGTCTTCATCGGATCGGTTCGCCCCCTGCGCTCCGCGATCCAGAGTTTCTTCGTTGCCCAGTTCGTGCACGCTCTCTTCAATCGTTTCGTTGGTCTGTGAAGCTTTAGATCTTTTTCCAGCCATGATATCCGAATCGCTGGAATCTTCAAAGAAGCGAATAGTGAAACTTTAGGACTGAGTTTCCCAGTGAAAGCACCAAAAATGTTAGATCGAAATTTGGACCTAACACCCAAATTGTTATGAATGTTATAGAATTTCAAATGAAGAACGAGGAAAAAGAAAATAACACTCAGAATTTATAGTGGTTCGGCGTTAACGAGCCTACGTCCACTTTATATATTATTGATTATGCTTTGAAAGCTAATACAACAAGGATTTCTCTCAATATTTCAGTAGTTTGACAACAATGGTGGATTCAGTACTCAATATTGCCAAAAAGAACCCAAAAAATGCCAAGCTATGGGCTATTTATAGCTGATTTTGTCAGGCGGGTCGTGATAACACGTGGCACAGATCCCGAGAACATCGGATCGCATCGCCACCGTTGAGGAAATAGTCAAATTAGCCGTTGTGGACAGGTGTCGCGATCTGCTTGAAAATCGGATCGTGCAGATGGGGAGAATTGGTCCAGATGACGGTTAGGGACACGTGTCGCCAGATCCGTGCGATTCGGATCGCTGAAGACTAGCTCGCGCTTGAATGGGTCAGAGGGTTCGCCATGCACCAAAGGATCGGATCGGTTCGCTCTGGGCAACAATATAAGTTTGGATCGGATCACCTGGACGTGTCGTTCGCTGATGAGATGGGGGCGATCCGTCGAGACGCGATCCTTCGTGGGCGATCCGTCGAGACGCGGGGCGAGTCGATAGAGTGCGATCCATTCCTTCATATTCTTGGGGAACGTGGTTTCCTGCTTTCCTCTTACGAATGATCCTGGGTGGCATGGGCAAAAAGCGAGCCAATAATACTATAGATGAAACATGTATTTTTTGAGTAATATACTTCCTATATAACACCATTTAAAATTAGCTACCAATAAATTACAATACACCATAGTATAGAAACTATGTTCCATAACATGAATCTAGAAAGGACATACAAAACTAAGTGATGCTAGAGCAACAAAATAAAAAACATGCCACGTCAAATAAAATAAAGTCAAAAAGACATTTAAATGATGCTACCGGATTAAATAAACAAATTAGACTATCTCATACTTCAACTAAAGCTGCATGAGCAATCCATGTATGAAAGATTGATAATAATTCGATGTAGAGTGATTACGCTAGCTTTTAAACTTAAGCCCATGGAACTAAAAAACAAATAAATAAGGACTTATCATTTAAAATTGTACATAGGAAAGATATATCATTTATTATCAAATATATGAATTTAAAATAAAAGTGGTCGCAATATCTTATACAAATTTTTGTCTAATAAATTACTGATAAAATTAATTCAAAATTGTTATAGCCTGCTTCACTTAAAGTGAAGTTGTACATCTGTAAGTGATTTTTACACTTCGAGATGGTATAACTTCCAACTGAAAACAAAGATAATTTTTTGTTAATTCTAAAATTGAAACCATTGAGGTCTAACTAAACTTGTGTTGTTCAATAATGACATCATAACTTAGAACCATATGAACATGACTAATGAAACTTGCAAAATTTTATCAATTTGACTTCGAGGAATACTTCAAATGATCAGGGAAAAATTCAAATGATCAGGAATATTTTAGCATCATGAATTCCTTTATCAGTTGATGTTATTGTACAACAATAATATTGCATATGGTCAACAAAGACTGGAAATTCATGATAAAATTAAATAAATATTGTTGTTATCAGTTAGAAAAACATAGTTGATGTCCTTTTCTGCCTGTGTGAATTCTACACCAGTTAAAAAGAAAGAGGATAACATATTTCCAAAGTGAAGTTATACATTTGAAAGAGCATAACAAATTTTGAATGCCAGATAATAGGTCAAATTTTAATACATTATAGAGATATCTAATTTTATATTAGCAGTAAATATTATGATACACACACATAAACATATACCATATTTCCAAAGAGAAAATCAAATTATGATGAGTTAATCCAATAATGAAAATAATAATAATAAATAACCGCTAGACGTGAATCTAATAATTTATCATATGCACATATATATATGTGTGTGGGGGGGGGGGGGTGCGCGTGCGTGTTTGTTACTTACGATCATCATTCGTATATCCATGTACACGAATGCTCTTTGATTTTCAATAGCAAAAGTTACAAACTAAAATAACGGCAGTTATTATATATATATATATATATATATATTTATGTATATGTATGTCCAATCTAACTTGTATTTGATAATGTGGTATAACAACTTATCAACCCACATTCAAGAAAAAGTGTTTGTCTAGGTATAATAGCCAATGCTATAAAAATTCATGAAGTATTGTAGGTTATTATTTTCACTATAAGCTTTCAAATTTTCAATGTTGAAAGCTTGTAGTGACTTATTATACCCATCTGTAGGTTTACACACACTGCAGAAAAGGTCTCATGAGATAGTAATATTGGATAAAAAGTTTAATAAAAATTTATGATAAATACAAAACGATTAAATAAAATATTTAAAATATCGAATGATAGAGGTAGACCGATGTCCAATAATTTAGTTAGAGATGCAAATAATTTGCCTTCTCTATTTGGATAAAGAAGTCCACATATGTCATAAGGTTTATAGGTAAATTCCATTCTGTAAAAGTGTTACGGCTTCAGCACATTCATTACTATGAAAAATGATACATAACTAAATCAAAACCAAGTAAATGAACATAAATATTCTACAAAGTGGAGTAAGAACCCAATTTCATCTTTCATAATATTAGACCAGAGATTATTCTCTGATTGAGTGAATGCAAAATAATAAAAAATGTAACATTAGTTCATATATATACATAAACAAATTGTGTAGACGTGAATGAAGTATAAAGCTTATCCATGAAAGTAAAAGAAAATGAAAATGATGGAAAGGTTACCTTAAATCTCCTAAGTTAATTGTCATACACCAGCTTTGCAATAACTTCTGAAGTCCGATCGTATCCATATGGTTATGTATCCTACAACTTGATAAAGAAGGAAACCTGCTGAAACCGAACACCGAATTAACTAAGATCCTAACTTCACCAAAATAAATATTTAATAACTTTCATTCTCGTTAAACCCAATCCAAATAGAAAATAAGTACATAACAAAATATACAAATAAACAGCTGATCAATAATAATATTACTTTCAGAATTAAAGAAGCAAATGTAATTGAAGAAAACATGGAACAACGGACATGTTGAATGGAAAACAACATAATAAATCAATGGATGTGTTGAACAAGTAAGAACATAAAAGAGAAACCATATACATTTAGCTAAAATTCAAAGATTTGGTATTTCTTGAAATACTTAATCCTTTACTATTGGAATATAATTCTTGAAAGCTTATTATGAAATCAAATGAAATAGGCAGACCGATATCCAATAATTTAGTTAGAGATGCAAATAATTTCGCTTCTCTATTTGGTAAAGGAGCAC
Organism: Allium sativum; assembly: GCA_030737875.1. Taxonomy (NCBI): domain Eukaryota; kingdom Viridiplantae; phylum Streptophyta; class Magnoliopsida; order Asparagales; family Amaryllidaceae; genus Allium; species Allium sativum. The sequence goes on from CM060918.1 coordinate 56,504,716, forward strand.
ATGTCATAAGGTTCATTATCAAATTTCAGATTGCAAAGGTGCATGTGCTTCAGCACTTCCATTATTATGGAAAAATGACATGTAAGTAAATAAAAACCAAGCAAACTAATTTCACAAAATTATATACAGTGGAGTAGAACGCTATTTCATTATTCATTATATAGGAATTAGAGCAAATATTATTCTCTCATTCAATGCTTGAGTAAATGCAAGACATAAGAATGTAACATTAGTTCATTATTATACACAAATAAATCATGCACACATGAACAAAATATAAAACTTATCCATGAAATTAAAAGAAAAGGAAAATGGTGGAAATGTTACCTTACGTCTCCTAAATTAAATGTCATATATCATATTTTCCATAGTTTCTGAAGTCCTATCATATCCTCATGCTTATGTATCCTGCAACTAAAAAAATAGGGAAATCGGGTTGAACCTAACATGAAATTTACTAAGATCCTAGCTACACCAAAATAAATATTTAACAACCTTTCATGCTTATACTACCCAATCCAAATAGAAAATAAGTACGTAAATTCCTCATATGAAAGCAGTAAATGCTATGAACATAGCTTGTTGTATGAAGTAGTGGAAAAAATGCAGTACACAAGACGGAGGTAACAGCTTACATAAGCAATATGTGGTTGCACTGCATAAATGTAGCTTTAAATTTATGACATACTTATCAACAACAATAATATACATAGTCAAAATCATATAGCATTCACCAATTCTAAAAATAATAATTTGATCTAGACAATACACAAAATAAAATCACAGTTTGCAATGTAAAATTTAATCATATCACTTGAAATGCATAACTTTTTGAATATAAGAAATAAACAACATTTCAAAATTAAAGATAATGTGATTAACAGTGGATATTTTACCCTTAAATGTAAACTATAATATAATATGTGTTGCAAGTACAACCGCTGTCGATAGGCAGTATATTTTTAGGTATCATACTTAAGGCCACTACCACTATCATTTGTCAATGTTTGATGGCTATAAGTATATTTAAATGCACATTACTAAAATAACTATGACCAAACGTGATTGCTGTATTTCATCAAATACTCATAGTAAAATGATTTCAATACAATTATTGAATTTACCTATTCAGATTCAGTTCGATCAAAACCAGTAGCTGAATCAGAGCTTCGCTTACAACAAAACCAGATGACACAAGCAACAGAACTCACAGCGCTATGTCAATAGAAACTGGTTAAGTTAGCAGGGAAAAGAACAAAAATATAATGAGGCGATGAAGGAAAAGGGGAAGCTACCTTTTTCTTCTAAGGGCACGCAAGTTGACTGTGTAGTCAGCATGAAGGTGCTAGGGCGACAGCCAAATCAGGGGTCTGATTGAAAATAGTGCAATGGAGAAAGCTAAGGGAGGAGAATATCGAGGTGGAGAAAATTTCAAAGTTAGGGGTTGAAATGGGCGAGTTTGGCTGACATGTTTTATTCTATTCGTTGTGGACATGATTATGAATTGAATGGCCTAGATGTGTTGTCTGCACACTTGGAAAGATAATGAATTTTTAAGTGGAGAAGAAACAAAAGGTTAAGGTTAATCTTCATCAATAAATACACATAAACACATATACGATGCATGCACATATGTGCATACGTATACGGTCGGCATTCCTATGCATATACATGGAAATTAGTTGGAGGATACTTATTGTTGAAAGATGGTATACATTCAAGTGATAATTGAAGTTATACTAAACTGTAAAGAATGGTAAATTAGTTTATATCCAATCAGTCAGACCTTTTTATCACATGAACAGTCCTAAATTAGCTCCAGGTAAGAAACTCTGTTAATATGAAAGTGTTGCAACGCAAAAAGATAGCCTCCAATAGTGGCTGGGAAGAAACAAAGGCTATTCCAAAGCAGAATATTTGTGGTTTAGGTCAGTGAGAATAGGTTAAATTATTTCATTGTTTAAGGGGAAAAGCTAAGTTTTCGATCACATTATGTCCATACAAAATGAGCATGTCTATCGATATGGGAAAATAGTTACCTTATGTCAGAAAGGCAGATCCAAACTGATTATTTCAGATATATCATTGACCATCATAGTACATTCGGTGGATGGAACTCTTCTTCATTGTATATGGGGATTTTCCTATTATGGATGCTGGTACACGGTCGCATGCATTGGGAAAATCAATCTTGATGGATGTTTTCTCTTCTTTCTACAAAGAAAGACCCAAACAATAAGATTAAATTAATATTATTCTAATTAGACGCCACTTTATGAACATTGTAAATATTCACCTCAAATTGATTTATTTCTAATTAATCATATTAATGTATACCAGCCATGTAAATGTTTTCTATTCCACAATAAGAGAACTCTTCAGCAAACCAAATAGAGGGTCAACAAAATAGACTTTGTAATAAAGTACAGAAATAAAAGCAATTCCCAAATAATTACACTATATCATAGGTTAAGCCAAAAATGAATTAAATAACAAAATTCAATCATCAAAAATTAGAAGTTCTAATTACCAATAGGTATAATATTTCAGCATTATGTTTGTACTTTGTAAGCATACAGTGCGGGAGAAGAGTAGAACAAAAAAAAGTCAAGTACATCTATTTTAGAATGATAAATCAGGTAGTCTATTTCACAAAAAGTTTTTTGATCTACTGTAAAGCACAGTAATAAAGTATTGGGAGGAAATGATCTCGATCGAGTACCAAACTGGATGAATAGGAAACCAACACAGAAAACCTAGCAAGTACCAAGTTTGGTGATCCGACGCGGTTTAGATTGTGCAAACCGAAAAGAAAAAAGAACTTTTATCTCTAATCGGACTCCAGTAAGTTAACGAAAGCAGAGTGACATTGAATCGACGATGCAGTCTACCTAGAAGGAATGATTCTGAGTTAGAGCACGATGGCCACCAAAAACCAAACGGCAGGAGATTTGGAGCTGCCAACGTTGTTGTAGTGGATGCAGAAGGGAAAAGAGAATAATGAAGTCGGGTTAAGCAGAAGGGATGGCGGCAGGAGAAACGTCAATTTTTTTAGTGTAATAGCTTGAATGGGAAGGGTTTTTTATTGCTAGGGTTATAAAAAGTGAGAAAGAGGACATCTATGGGGATAACCAAGCCATTCGATTTTGGCTGAGGACAGGTGGCAGAACCATATTTTTTTGTTGAAATTGGAACTGAAAAGACTACGTGGAAAGATTGTGCTTCCATATAATATAATAGATAGATATGATTTTTATATTATAGAAATAATAAAAATATGATTTATATATTATAGAAATAATAAAAATACGATTTTTATATGATAGAGAATATAAAAATATAATTTTTATTCATGTAGCGAAATAAAAATACGATCTTTACGTATAGAGATTTAGAATTCAAATATGATTTTTATTATATGAATAACAAAATAAAATTGTGATTTTTATTTTAAAAGTAGTGCTATTGAAAATGCGATATTTGAATACATGATCATCATATTAAAAAGGTGATTTTATTATGAACAACATGAAAATGAAGTTGGAATTTCGGGCAAGTCCAATCGATCAGAAATTCAGAATAGAATGGAGGAGTGGAACCCAAAGGTGAGAACTCACTTTTATTTTATTTTCTAGTTAAAATATATACTAGGATGCAGACGGTGCTTAGCAACACCCGACACCCATCGTCCACAGATCATGGATGACTTGTTTGTTTGTTTGATTTTGTTGTGAAAATTCATCGTTTGATGTGGAATGGAGTAAAATATTTTATAGTTAAAAAAATAATTTTTAACGTGTACATTATAAAATAAACATTTGTAAACAAATCGGAAGATTTGTTTATGTACACGCATTTGACTGATATTGGTTGGGACGATAAATTTTACACATCGCCCAACTACATGAATAAATCTGTATTTGTTGATTGAAACTCCACACGAGTATTGGAAAATATGGCATACACTAGTCCTAATAATTAGCTGTATGTCGATCAATTAATTGACATGTTGTTGTAAGCATTAAATATTTTTATTTGATGCTTATGCAGTGTAGAATGCACTATGGATGATGGTTGACTGTGTTTGATTATTGTTGTATACATGTGTACATGAAATCCACATAAATAAAATTATATGGTAATTGACTGTGTCTGATTCCAGTTCAAAAAGAATGAATATTTTAAAATAACGAATATTTTAAAATAATATTCAGTAAAGGATCAAAAATGGTTTTGATGTCCAATTTGGGATGGTCACGAATATATTTAAATATATATAGATGTGTTGATTAGATATGCGCCATTTTGACACGAACAATATTTATATCGATTTAATTCATTTTTATAATGAATATCGAAAAGGAATTGATTTCAAAATAGAATGTTTTGAAAATACTATCATTTATATATCGATGATATGGAATATTCAATTTTCATTAGAAATTGAAAATGAAGTTGAAATCGTTAAAATACGTTTTAAATGGAAATCGACGAAATATTATATATATATATATATAATATAATGGCCGGAATAGAACGCGCCGCGCTACGGCAGTTCGCGAATTTCGACCATTGACTTCGAACGGACATTACGGGAGATCCGACCGTTGGATTCTCTTAAAACCGGAACCGTTGGGTTTGTATCGAAAAGAGATTTCTAACGGATACAAGAAATTATAAATCTAAGGTTGGATTTGGAATCATGTCTATAAGTGCAGTTCGATGGCCATTTATGGAAAGCGACTGTACGGGCCTTGATAAAAATATTAAAAATATCAATAATTTGTGTAAAATCATAAGAAATGATTTGGAAATAATTGGGATGAAAAATTCCATATTTGAAAGGATAAAAATATATTTTTATCAAAATGAACTAGTTATGAACTAGAATTATAATCCAATATTTTTAATAATTAAATTGGATTTGAAATGGTTTTAAAATAACCAGAATTTCCAATACATGAATTGGAATGGATCGGAATTGAAATTACCTTCGGAATATTTCGATATTGGGTTTCGTGATTATATGGATATTGTGGAGGAATTTGGAAGATATATGTATATCGTTATTCCAATACGATATTTGTTGGTTTCAGAATTCGACATTGAATATAAGCCGATATATTTTCTATTCAGAGCCTTGTATTTAATATCGAATTGGACCTTGAGTTGGTCGTGAATGGTATCTTTAATAATATTGTTCTTAAACCCAATGGAGTTAAGAAAATTAGAAACTGAATGGAGATTAGCTAAGTTGAATAGTTTCCTGGGTATTGATCTGTAACGACCCAGAAAATCTGAACCAATTTAAAAAATTTAAATTGGCTATTTTGGTGGATTTTAAATATTTAAAATAAATATTTTAAATAATAACGATGAAATGTATGTTTGAATCGATGTAGAAAATGAAAATAATTAATTTGAATTATAAACAAGGCCTGAAATGGCGCGGTAGTTTCAAAATTTGAATTCAAACATTGACTGACTGTACCGGGTGCAAAACAAAACGGATTTGAGTGAAACCAAAAATATTTAAATCTGTTAATGAAGATCTTTCTAACGAATCTGAAAAATCAAAGTTTCATAGCGGGAAGCGAAAGTTATGGCCAAATGAATTTTCTATAAGGTCGCTATGGAGTTAATATAGCCCGTGAAAATGTCCATTTTGCAAATGACCTCGGAATTCAACGAAACCACTTTTGTTGGATCCAGGATGTCAAATTATTGCTAGGTTTCAAATTTCATAATTTTTGAAGCTAGTATGTGAGCGTGGCAAAGGAAAACGTGTTTTGGTCAATTACAGTTAAATTAGATCGACTAGAAATGGGCCATTTTTCAAATCACTTTTGTTGGATCCAGGATGTCAAATTATTGCTAGGTTTCAAATTTCATAATTTTTGAAGCTAGTATGTGAGCGTGGCAAAGGAAAACGTGTTTTGGTCAATTACAGTTAAATTAGATCGACTAGAAATGGGCCATTTTTCACTTTTGTTGGATCCAGGATGTCAAATTATTGCTAGGTTTCAAATTTCATAATTTTTGAAGCTAGTATGTGAGCGTGGCAAAGGAAAACGTGTTTTGGTCAATTATAGTTAAATTAGATCGACTAGAAATGGGCCATTTTTCAAACGGTCTCAGAATTCGACGAAACTAGTTTTGTTGGGACCGTATCATCAAAACATAGCTAGATTTATTTTTCGGGAATTTTTAGAATCAGTTTGTGGCCCTGGAAAATTGAAATGTAAGTTCGAATCAAATATTGAATGTTTTATATTTCAATTTGAAGGAAAACTGACTGAAACGTTCGAATGGGCCCTCGAAACATGTCCAATTGTGTTCGGAATGGGGGTAAAACACTAGGGACGACAGTCGTTGGGTCTGGATTGGGGTTCGTGAGAGAAAGAGGGTATTTTCGAAATTTAAAAATATATAAATAAATAAAATAATCTGATTGGTCAACGCATTCCTCTTCTTCCCCGATACCCCCTGAAGCGACGACGGAATTCATCGCAACCTTCCCTCCACTTTTTCTCTTCCATCTCGCAACGAAACCCAGCGACCCTTTGGAGGATTTTGTAGCCCTCTCCACCACCTTCAAATCAGACCCAGCCTCGCCCCCAACAGTTGCGTCATTCTCGAGATTCACGCCCGGAAAGCTCTGCCGTTCTTCCTCGATTTACGAGCCCCTCTGCACTTCGAACTAGACAAGGCTGGTAGCGCCGAGAAGCCGTCTCGGAGCTCTACGTCGCTGCGAAGCCTGATTTCCCTTAATGTTCATGGATTTGAAGAAAATTCAAAACCTAGTTTTGAAGATTTAAAAAGGAGGTACGGCTATTTTAATATAAACTATATTATAGCAGTTTTAAGCGCTACGGTTTTTGATTTCACTGTAAAAATCATATCTTTTTCGTTTGTTAACGAAATTCAGTGAAACAAGAGACAGTGGACTCGTGTGGACGTCTTCTACATTCTAGAAGAGATCGCATATTTTTCTGAGCCTTCTGCTATTTTTGGTGGAGTGGAACCCAATGTGAGACTTCTAAATTATAAACGATATGGAAAACGACGATGTATAAATTATATAGTCGATGTATGAGTTATATAAGCGTTGTACACCTCTTGTATAAGCGTTGTATAAGTTGTACGTTCGATGTATAAGTTGTATATGCATTGTAAAAATTATATATGTGTTGAAATAGAAGTGAAATGCTATATATATATATATATGTGTATATATATATACGCCCCTCGTCCACAAACCATGGACGATATTTATTGGTTGTGATTGGTGTGAAAATTGATTGATAGCGAATGGTTAATTGAAATTGTTTGTGGTTGGAATTGATTGATTGTGGTTGAAAAATACCCGTTTGTGGTTGAGAAATATTTGGTTGAAACCACATAGGATTAGTTTGTGGAAATGAAAAAAATATACATGCCGCCTGCGTGCGAACTAGATGCATGATTCCCCATTGTCAAAAGCTGCGAGGCTTTAAGGTAGAGCGAGGAGTCGTACTAGGGACGGTCCCGGTTTTAACTACCTTACCGTTATGCTGCCGAAATTTTGAATAATATTCATGTGTTAGAATTATTTTCATTTGTTAAAACTATATTTATTCGTTGAATAGAGAACCTTCATGTGTTGAATCGATATTCATTCGTTGAATAGAAATTCATGTGTTGAATGGTATTCGTGTTTTAAATATAAAAATTACCTTTTTATCTATATATATAAACTATAGAAAACCTTCATGTGTTGAATTGAAATTCATTCGTCGAATAGAAATTCATGTGTTGAATGGTATTCGTGTTTTAAATAAATTGTTTTTAACAATAAAAATCACATTTTTACTCTATATATATAAACTATAGAAAAACTTCATGTGTTGAATCGATATTCATTCGTTAAATAGAAATTCATGTGTTGAATGGTATTCGTGTTTTAAATAAATTGTTTTAACAATAAAAATCACATTTTTACTCTATATATATAAACTATATAAAATCTTCATGTGTTGAATTGAAATTCATTCGTTGAATTGAAATTCATGTGTTGAATGGTATTCGTATTTTGAAATAAATTGTTTTATAACAAAAATCATATTTTTATTACCTATATGAACTACATAAAATAATCTTGTTTTGAAATAAATTGTTTTATAATTTTTTTTTTTACCTATATGAACTATATAAAATAATCGTGTTTTGAAATGAATTGTTTTACAATAAAAATCACATTTTTATTATATACATTAATTGTTAAAAATAGTGAAGTGTTGAAATAGAAGACAGTTAGATAAAAATATCATTTTTATCAAATGTATGAAAATCATATAGTTTTGAAATCGAAGAATCGATATATATATATATATATATATATATATATATATATATATAGAATTGAAATATATCGAATAACGAAGCTGCAGTTCGTATTTTGAAACCGTGATTTCAAACGAATAGTGCGGGAGATCCGACCATCGGATTTTCCCGAAATCGCAACCGTTGGGCGCTTTCTAAATATCTTTCCAACGACACCAACTTTGTAAAAATCCAACGGTTGGATTGTCTGGAATGTTCAATTCAAATCTGAAGAAAAACAGCGTCAGAATCGATTATATTTTTATATATATAAATATAATTATATTAAATCGAATAACGACGCTGCAGTTCGTATTTTGAAATCAAAACTTCAAACGATCATACCGGGAGATCCGACCGTCGGATTTTCCCGAAACTGGAACCGTTGGATTCGTTTTGAAAGGATCTTTCTAATGATGTAAATTTTGTGAAGATCCAACGGTTAGGTTTTCAGATATGTGTAAATCAAATCTGAAGAAAAACAGTGCCACGGCCGCGTTATGGCCCGAAGCGTCGTTTGAATAAATTGGCTATTTTAAAATAAATAAAAATAGTGATAAATCGTTATAAAATATTATAAACGATATGGATGTGAAATTTAGAAACTAATTGAAGGTTAGCTAAGTCGAATGGTTTCCTGGGTGTTGATCTGATGTTGGTTTCGGCCTTCGGGGTTAATATTTGGGAAATCGTTCTCTTACTGATATACGGTTAGCGACTAATGAATTGAAATGATGCGTATGTGTGTTTGTGTTGCACTTGTTTATTATATATGCAAGTTGCTCAGAAAGTCCGGGTTTATCCCATTCTGAATAACTGAATCGACGATAAGAAATCGAAGATGAAGACGGTGGTTGAAGACCGGAGATCTTCACCTCGTTTGGATGGTAACTGATGTCCTGATTGGGAGGCATCCCGAAATATGGATAATGAGTGGTGATCATCCAGACGTACGTGGTGATCGAAGGGTTTGCGAGGTATATAGTGCCTCCGGTTTCGTTAAGACCCAGAACGGACTTGCAAATGGACAGTGTGTCTGACATTGGAATTTATTCTGTGTGATTGATAGCCATCAGTTGCACGGTGTGAATTGCCTGTGTGGCATGCTAAGATGCAGTGATCAGGGCTTCTGTTGAAAAGCAAAGTCTTGTGGTGATGATCAAAGCACCGCCTGTGTGGCGTAGCTTTGTGTACAACGTGAATTCGTGAACCTCACACCCAGGTATGAACCAGAAACAGGAGAGGACCTCAGGGGGGACGTGCGTTTTCTTTCAAGCTGGAAGTGGCGTCAGTGGTTTTACATGCCCTAACGAGTTTGGCTTATGTGGTTGTTACTGTTGCGAGGCGCCTCGGTTATATAGGTCGATCCGGGACCGACGGAGTCATTCGTTGGCTCATTGACTCCCCAAAGGGCGGAGAAACGCATTGTTCAGGCATTATAATCCACTCCGTGTGGACCGTCCTTGACGATCCAAGGTACGGTTGCGGCTGTGCCTGAGACACGGGCTAGAGCGTCTCGAATTCGGTAAGGACTATCTTTTGCCTTGGTTCATGACGGAAATCCAATTTCCAAATACGACATCATGCGGTTTTGATTGTATATATATATGGCGACATGATATATGGTACCCATGCCGTCTATGATTGATAGTTATGATTCGAAATTGTTTTTAAAACATGTAAACACTAGTAATAATATCAATTGCTTTTGTTTTATTCGTATCAACCATATTTTGGCCATTATAAGGTAAAACTCTATCCTCCGATTTGCGTTGCATTGTGTGATGGGAACTGAGTCTTATAATGGCTTCATTTTTTTATAAAAAGCATTGCGATGTTTAAAAGAATGATTTGTTTTAAATAACTGGCAATCCGATGGAGTAAACTCGTTCCATGAAAGTGGCGTGGTCCTGTGATTAGCCATATTTTAAATGTGTTGAGTAGATTTCTCATACCAGTCCCATGACTGACTCGTGGTTGTTTCACTTTCAAACTCAGGTGCCCCTTTTTCTACACCAACAGCCTTGTATTCAGGTTTTAGCTGGGTTTATCTGGATAGCTGGAACTGAAGATGGATTCTATCATTTATCTCTTTTTATACTGTTCAGCTCCTATTGTAAATATTATGTTTATTTTCCGCTGTAGACATTTATGTATTGCTGAACTGTATTTGTTCTAAGTAAGATCCTGTATACTGTGTAACTCTGATGATTACGTTTATCCAGTATATTCTACTGTGCATTATCTGGTGTGTTTATTTATTTCTATTCTGTTATTATCTGTTTCTGTGTTATATTCCAAGATTACCCTTGCCACCGTCAGTACGGGGTTCGGGGTCGTCTCATGATCTGATGTTGGTTTCGGCCTTTGGGGTTAATACTTAGGGAATTATTCTCTTACTAATTTACGGTTAGAGACTAATGGGATTTTGGGTTTGAACTGTGTTTCTAATGACATTCGTTCTTTAACCCATTTTCCAGTGAAATGTGATTTGGAATTTATAAATCTTTTTATTAAGATTTAATGGGAATTTTCCAAAGTAAAATTTTCCAATTTAATATATTAAATTGGAATTGAAAGGAATTCGATTGATAATAATCGAAGTGAAATTCTGTGGAGGAAGACTGCAAATACATATGGAATTTAAAAGTCTTTGCCATTATTCCATTTATATTATTAGTCGGATACGAAAATTGATATCGATTATATATTGATTTGTTTTTCCGTGAAGATTTCATAATTAACGGAATGTGATTTGGTTTTACTATGAATGGTGTTTTAAATAACACTTGTTCTTTAACCCGATTAACAATGGAATGAGGTTTTGTGTTGTCGTGAATGGTATCTTTAATAATACTGTTCTTGGACCCAATAGAGTTAAGAAAATCAGAAACTAACAGGAGATTAGTTAAGTTGAATGGTTTCCTGGGTATCAATCTGATGTTGGTTTCGGCCTTCGGGGTTAATGCTTAGGGAATTGCTCACTTGTTAATTTATGGTTAAAGGCCGATGGAATGGAATGCAATATTGGGTTTATCGTGAAACGTGTTTTAAATGACATTGGTTCTTTAACCCAGTTAAAGGTAGGATATGATTTCCCAAGTTAAACAATCGTTAACATTGATTTTTAGGAAGAATAAAACCAAGTGGAGTTTTAATGCACCTTTATTAGATTGAAATGATATCTAAAGGAAGATTAAAGAATAAATGTTAAGAATTTATCTTTGATAAAATTAATGGGAACCTTTCCCAAAGTATAAGAATATTTGAATAAAGGAATATTCTGGACTGGAATGAGGTGTGTGTTTTGTTTTTATAGCACTTGTTTATTATATACACGAGTTATTAAGAAAGACCGAGTTTATCCAATTCTGAATAACTGATTTGACGATATGTCGAGGATAAAGACGGTGGTTGAAGACCGGAGTTCTTCACATCGTTTTGGATGATTACTGATGTCTTGATTGGGCTGTACACCCAAGAAAAGGTAATAAGTAGTGATCGTCAAGACGTACTTGGAGATTGACCGGATATATGAGGACCTCTCCCCTGTATTGGACATATGGGGGAGGAATAAGGTGCCTCCGATTTCGTTCAGACCTAGAACGAACTTATAAATGGACGTGTGTCTGACATCGGATTTCATTCTGTGTGATTGATAGACATCGGTTGCATAGCGTGAATTGCCAGTGTGGCATGCTGAGATGCAAATGATCAAGGCTTCTGTTGAAAAGGGTCTTGTGGTTGATGATCAAAGAACGCCTTTAATATAGCGTAGCTTTGTGTAGCGTTAATTCGCGAGGCTCGCACCCCGGTGTGAACCAAAAACGGGAGAGGACCTCAGGGAGGACATGGTTTCTTTCTAGCTAGGAGTGGTGTTAGAATTTTACTAGCCCTGACATTTTACTTATGTGGATGATGGGTTGTGAGGCGCCTTGGTTATATCGGTCGTTCCGGGGCCGATAGTTTGGTCGGGATATGACCATTTTTCGCCCCATAAGGTGGGCAAATGCATTGTTCAGGCATTTTAATCCACTCCATGTGGACCGGCCCTGACGATCCAAGGTGTAGTTGCGGTTGCTCCTGAAGCTAGGGCTAGACAGTCTCGAAGCGGTAAGGACGATCCCTTGCCTTGGTTCACAGATGGAAATCCAACTTTCAAATACGTGACATTTGCGGTTTTGATAGTAGAGCCTAGTATTGGCGACATGATATATGGTACCCATGCCGTCTAGGTATGATACATTTATATTTGAAGTTGTTTTATACACTATGCACTTGTAATAGTATCAAATGATTTGTTTTAAACGTACCAAGCATGTTTGGCTATTATAAGGGAAAACCCTATCCTCTAGCTTGCGTTGCATTGTGTGATGGGACCTGGGTCTTATAATAGCTTCATTTTTCCAAAAAAGCATTGCGCTGTTTTGTTATATGCACTGATATTCTTAGGAGGAAACCCGTTCCATGTTATACGGCATGGTCCCTTGGTATATTTGATTTAAAGTTTTAAATAACTGTTTTAGTTCTCACACTAGTCACATGACTGACCTGGAGTTTATTGTTTTAACCTAAACTCTAGGTGCCCCTATTTTCCGCACGGGCAGCTAGTAGTTTTGGTTTTGCAAATTTATATTCATAGGATCTTGGTTTACAGCTGGAATGATATTTGGAAAGCTCTGTATCCGTATATTCTTTTCAGTTGTGTTTTGTATTATTTTTCCACTGCATTGTAACTTGTAAATCTCTGATGTTTAGTAAATGTGTAATATTTATTTATACTCTGTAATATTCTTTTATTCTGATGAAATTGTTGTAACAAGCAATGAAATGTTCTTTTGTTTATGTTCTGATTCATCTTGTCCTCAACTCAATCCGGGCTTTCCTTCACGGGGAGGTTCGGGTCGTTTCAACTGGTATCAGAGCTCTGGTTTACAGAGCTCGAGAACAAGGCACATTAGAACCAAACGAATGAATTCATCAGAGATTGGATTAGTAATATCCAATGAGAATGAATTGTTAGAGATAGGATCAGTAGTATCCTAGAATGAGTGAAGAGTATATTTTAGAATGAGAACGAATTTTGTTTTGAAAATTTAAACCATTTCATACGTATTTGAATATTTATTAGTATTGAATTTAGACAATCCAATATATAAAGATTTTTCATATACACCTTGCAAACGTATATTCGAAATTTTAATATACTAGATAGATATAGAATAACACTCTAGTCGCCCGGAGATGACACTGATGATAGCGGCTGCATTATCAGTATATATATGTTCGAGTTTCAAAAGTGGGATTTATATATATTTCCAATTGACAGGTGCGAGAACCAAAACTAGATAGGGTTCATTATTGTGAATTGGCATCAAAACCCTAATTTTCTGTATATGTATCAAAATTATGAATTTGAAATGTTAATTCACTAATTGATTGATGATTGTGTTGTATGATTATTCATTTAAACCAACATATAGATGTATGGTAAATTTGGGCCAAATTGAACCAAATATTGAACTGACTTGAAAATCGTTTGAAATTGCATGCATATTCATGTGATTACATTGAACAAGTCATAACAAGGAGGCTAGAGCAGAGGAATAAAACTGTATGCCCGACAAATAGGTACATTTTTACAAGTTTATTGGGTTTGGATGATTTTATGAGCCGCTAGGTTTTTTTTTGAGATGATAGGGCCTATGCGGCTGTTTGGGGATTTTCCAGGTGCTCCCGTACAAAGGAGGTTATAGCAAAAAAATTCGAAAGTTTAGGGTGTTAGCTAAATTTTTGAAAATTTTGAAAAGTTCTTAGAAACTGAAAAGTTGAAGACCTTAAGCCGTAATTAAAAGAATGAAAGTTGAGTTGATTAGTTAAACAATTTCAGCTCCGTTCCTTTTCGAGGACGAAAAGATTTTAAGTGGGGGAGATTATAACAACCCGGAAAATCCGAACCAATTTAAAATTTTTATTTTGGCGATTTTAATGAATTTTGAATATTTAAAATGAATTATTTTAAATAATAATGACGAGAAATTTATTTTGAATAGAATTAGAACGTATATATTTATTTGAATCGACGTTAGAATATAAATATTTATTTCAATTATAAAAGGAATTGAAAATGGCGTGATAGTTTGATAATTCAATTTCAAATTTCAAATGGATGTACAGGATTCAAAATAAACTGGATTTTAGCGAAACCAAAAATATTAGAATCTATTTGAGAATATCTTTCCAATGAATCCGAAAAATTGAAATTTCATAGTGGGAATAAAAGGTTATGCCCAGTTGAAAATTCAGAATACTCGCTATGGAAAATATAGCCCTTAAAAATGGAAATTTTGCAAATGACCTCCGTCTTTGACGATTCCACTTTTGTTGGATCCGGGATGTCAAGTTGTTGCTAGATTCCAAAATTCAGAATTTTTGAAATCAATATGTGTGCGTGGCGAAGTTAAAGGTGTTTTGTCAGTTTCAGTCAATTTGGATCGACCAGAAAATGGCCATTTTTCAAACAATCTTCAAATTTGAAGAAATTAGTTTTCTTAGGACCGCATCATCAGTAAGAAGCTAGAAATAATTTTTCTTGAACTTTTAGACTTAGTATGTGGCCCCAGTAAATTAAAATGTGCATTCAAATTCAATATATAGATTTATATTTTGATTTTGACGGAAACTGATTGAAACAGTCGAACTGGCTTGCGAAACATATCCCATTGTGTTCGGAATGGGGGTAATTAGCTACATTTGGAATTCGAATGAAAAACTTACTTTTTGAAACTAAATAATAAATAAAAATAAAATTATATTACCCCCTAACCTTACCCTCTCTCTCACAACCCGTCGCTCAAAATACCCAGCCCCAAATCGTTCAGCCGCTCCTCCCCTATGCAATCCGCCGCCACCGCGACCTCCCCCTCCCACTCCGATGACGGCGCACCACATACCCCGACCCCCTTCTTCTTCCTCTACCCCCTCTTCTTCTTATTCAATTGAACGCTTCGCCAAATCAGTCCAAATCGACCGCCGCCACCCTCTTTTGGAGCCCGCCGCCGGCCAAAGCATCCCTCCTTCCAACTGCGCGCCCCCTCGGCCACCATGGACCTCCCCATTCGCCAAAAGCCCTAGGAATTTGTGAGTTTTCTATTTTCTATTTATTTATTTATTTTTATTTTTAATTCTTTTATATATTTCTTTGAATGATAACTGTTAATTACATGAAGTTGTAATCTTTATTTGTATAAAGTTATAATTTTATAGTAGTAATAAAAATATGATTTTTATGTTACAGAAATAATAAAACTATGATTTTTATATTATAGAAATAATAAAAATATGATTTTTATATGATAGAGAATATAAAAATATAATTTTTCTTTGTGTAGTGAAATAAAAATACGATCTTTACGTATAGAGATTTAGAATAAAAATATGATTTTTATTATATGAATAAAAAAATAAAAATGTGGTTTTTATTTTAAAAGTAGCGCTATGAAAAATGCGATATTTGATTACATGATCATCATATTAAAAAGGTGATTTTAATAGGAACAACGTGAAAATGAAGTTGGAATTTCGGGCAAGTCCAATCGATCAGAAATTCAGAATAGAATGGAGGAGTGGAACCCAAAGGTAAGAACTTCTCACTTTTATTTTATTTTCTAGTTAAAATATATACTAGAATGCAGACGGTGCTTAGCAGCACCCGACACCCGTCGTCCACAGACCATGGACGACTTGTTTGTTTGTTTGATTTTGTTGTGAAAATTGATTGTGAGATGTGGAATGAAATAAAATATTTTATAGTTAAAAATATAATTTTTAACGTGTATATTTATAAAATAAATATTTGTAAACAAATCGGACGATTTGTTTATGTACACACATTTGACTGATATTGATTGGGACGATAAATTTTACACATCGCCCAACTGCACAAATAAATCTGTATTTGTTAATTGAAACCCCATACGGGTAAGGGGACGATATATGACATACACTAGTCCCAATAATTAGCTATATGTCGATTGATTAATTGACAGGCTATTGTAAGCGTTAAATATTTATATTTAATGCTTATGCAGTGTACAATGCACTCTGGATGATGGTTGACTATGTTTTATTGTTGTTGTATACATGTGTATATGAAATCCATATAAATAAAGTTATATGGTAATTGACTGTGTCTGATTCCAGTTTAAAAAGAATGAATATTTTAAAATAACGAATATTTTAAAATAATGAATATTTTAAAATAATATTCAGTAAAGGATCAAAATATGATTTTGATGGCTGATTTGGCATGGACACGAATATATTTAGATATATATATAGCCGTGTTGATTAGATATGCACCATTTCGACGCGAACGATATTTATATATCGATGATATGGAATATTCAATTTTGATTAGAAATTGAATATGAAGTTGAAATCATTTTGAAAACGAATTTAAAACGATTTATAAAATATGTTTTAAATGGAAATCAACGAAATATATTATATATATTATATATATAATATAATGGCCTGAATAGAACGTGTCGCGCTGCGGCAGTTCGCGAATTTCGACCATTGACTACGAACGGACATTACGGGAGATCCGACCGTCGGATTCTCCTAGAACTGGAACCATTGGGTTCGTATCGAAAAGAGCTTTCTAATGTATACAAGAAATTAGAAATCTAACGGTTGGATTTGGAATCATGTCCAAATCAAATTTGGAAAAGGTCGCTGTAAGTGCAGTTCGATGGCCGTTTATGGAAATCGACTGTACGGGCCTTGATAAAAATATTAAAAACATCAATAATTTGTGTAAAATCATAACAAATGATTTGGAAAGAATTAGGACGAAAAATTACATATTTGAAAGGATAAAATTATATTTTTATCAAAATGAACTAGTTATGAACTAGAATTATAATCCAATATTTTCAAATAATTAAATTGGATTTGAAATTGTTTTAAAATAATCAGAATTTCCAATATATGAATTGGAATAGATCAGAATCGAAATTACCTTCGGAATATTTTGATATTGGGTTTCTTGATTATATGGATATTGTTGAGGAATTTGAAAGATATATATATATATATCGTTATTCCAATACTATATTTGTTGGTTTCAGAATTCGACATTGAATATAACCCGATATATTTTCTATTTAGAGCCTTGTATTTAATATCGAATTGGATCTTGGGTTTGTTGTGAATGGTATCTTTAATAATACTATTCTTAAACCCAATGGAGTTAAGAAAATTAGAAACTGACTGGAGATTAGGTAAGTTGAATGGTTTCTGGGTATTGATCTGATGTTGGTTTCAGCCTTCGGGGTTAATACTTAGGGAATTGTTCTCTTAATAATTTACGTTTAGAGACTGATGGGATTTTGGGTTTGTTGTGAAATGTGTTTTTAACGACATTCGTTTTTTAACCCGCTTTACAGTGAAATGTGATATGGAATTTATAAATCTTTTTATTAAGATTAAATGGGAATTTTCCGAAGTAAAATTTTACAATTTAATATATTAAATTGGAATTGAATGGAATTCGATTGATAATAATCAAAGTGAAATTCTGTGGAGGAAGACTGCGAATATATATGGAATTTAAAAGGCTTTGCCGTTATTCCATTTATATTATTAGTCGGATATGGAAATTGATATCGATTATATATTGATTTGTTTTTTCGTGAAGATTCCATAATTAACAGAATGTGATTTGGATTTATCATGAAGGGTGTTTTAAATAACACTTGTTCTTTAACCCGATTAACAATGGAATTGTAACGACCACGAGATTTTCGACCCCAAAAATCGGCGTAAAACATAATGTCGACTAATCAAACATCAAAAACACCGGATCATTTAGGGAAAGAAGTTATACGGTGAGAAAGATAAGATAGAAATAATAGAATAGATGAAGAAGAAGAACACAGCTAAACAGAATCAGAGTAAACACGAATCTCACAGCGGAACGAAATAAAATATATTAACACAACTTTGAATTACGAACCTGTATTTTATATACATACCATATCAGAGTATAACACATGATATATCACAACAGAAATAATCTTTAAATAACTAACAGTGGAGCCTCCTGCTTCGAGCTCCTCCAAGTGAATATGTAAAATCCTGAAACACTTGACTGCCCATAAAAATTTGGGCACCCAAGAGTTTAGGGTAAAACAAAACAAAATAAACTCTGGGTCAGTAATGGGACTGGTGTGAGTAAACTTCAACCATTTGGTTTAACTTTGAATAATATTTTTGAAAGAAAAGGATAACAATAAGACCATCCCATACATAAACATGGACGGTTTTTACCTTACTATAAACCAAAACATTTTCATAAATCAATACTTTTCTGATATTATAATAGTGTCTAATCACAAGTAAATAAAATCTAGCAGAACGCCTGCATCTCATGCTCCACATACATGTATACTATATAATCAAAACCATGGGCTCTTATTGGAGAGTGGATTCCGACTGGTAAGGTATGGAACCACCTACCGATAGTGTATCTCTAGAGAGGAATACATTGGGTTCAACAAGAACGTCTTGCAACCCGGCCACACATGACCGACCACTCATTTATCTTGAGTGTATCGAATATATTGTCACCTACGGTTGCTAGCAACATAACCGTTCCCGGGAGATACAAAAGTGAAAAGAAGTAACAAATATGAATATTCTCTAGATGGTGACAATATATCATAATGGGGGCGACCCACACAGCCATGTTGCCTGCTCATTTTTTGTCATTTCCCTATTGATGAGGCTATAACGTATCTCTTGACGGATCACACCTTCACTTTCTTTGAATGCCACATCGTCATAACCGCCAAATCACAAATTGATTTCCAAAAATATTAAGGGTATAAAAAAAGATAAGAGGAACGAATTCCTCCGCCACTAGACGTAATACCTTTAAGAGATCAACCGTACGTGATTGGTTAGGTATACTCTGTCTGACACTCATCCATACAAGTTATCTTGGGACTGGACAAACAGAAAGCACTATTCTGGAATAGGACGACCCTTACATTTCACTCTGTCTTCAGCTGTCTTCCGCATAATCAAATTCACCGCACTTATGCCTATACAGAGTGGGTTTCGGATAGTATATCCAGCTGGTCTCTCTGTATTGACAACGATGGTCAAAACACTTCAATAGTCGGTTATTTAACTATCGAAGTAAAAACAACATCCATTCAAATGTACAACTAAACATCACACCATCACTGGTACTTTTTATTTAACATAAATTTTCTGGTTTACCATATCCTCCCAGATATTTTCCCAAACTCGTTTAGCCCTTCACATTTCTTGGAAAACATTTCCAATTATTATAAACCTTTATTCTCCCATATTTGAGATGTATACGTTATTGAAGTTCGGAAAATATTTTCATCCTTTCACATTTCTTATTTCCTGTATATAAAAATATACCTTATGCACATTGGAAAACATTTCCACTTTCCATTTTAACTACTTAATCTGCAGACATTTGCTTTTCTAAACATTATTTACTTGAAATGTGAACATTTATTTCTTATAGAAATCTGATTTTGTTTATCAGATAGATCTTCATTTAGATAATAGATACCATTATAACTTAGTATCGACCACCTATTTGATAAAAAAAATCCTTTTTTTTCTTTCTTGGAAATATTACATCATATTTCAAAATTCGTTTAGTCTCCCTTTATTTCAGAAATAACAATGTATATATTATTGGTTAATATTCAATTACCATTTCTTATACGATTCGGAACAATGTCGAGTGACATGTTGTAACAACCCGGAATTTGGGGACAATTTAAAATTTTCATTTTAGATATTTTAGGGGTGTTTAAATATTTAAAATAAATTATTTCAAATAAAAATGAATGGATATTTATTTTGAGCAAAGTTAATACAAATATATTCAATTAAATTAAATAAAGAATTAGAAATAGGACGGTAGTTTGAAAAGTCAAACTTGAACATTGACTAACTACACAGGATGAGAATAAACCGGATTTTGGTGAAACAAAAAATATTTAAATCTATTAATGAATATCTTCCTAACGAATCTGAAAAATCGAAGTTTCATAGCAGGAATCAATAGTTATGGCCAAATGAATTTTCAGAAAGGTCGCCATAGAGAATATATCGCCCTTGAAAATCGACATTCTGCATACGACCTCGGAATTCGACGAAACCCCTTTTGTTGGGTCCAGGATGTAAAATTATTTCTAGGTTTCAAATTTCATGATTTTTGAAGCTAGTATGTGAGCGTGGCATAAGAAACTGCGTTTTGTCAATTTCGGTCAAAATTAATTGACTGAAAAATAGCCATTTTTCAAACAGTCTCAGAATTCGACGAAATAAATTTTGTTAGGACTGTATCATCATAAGAAAGACAAAAATAATTTTTCTGGATTTTTTTGAATTCGTATGTGGCCCCGGTAAAATTATTTGTACGGTGGAATTAAAATTAAAGGACTTAAATTTTAAAAATAAAAACAGGGGTCAAGATGACCATTTGGGCTAACGGGACAGGTCCAGATGAGTCCGGGACGGGGGCTAATGGGTAAGAATGGCAGTCGTTGGGCCTAATTCTGAGCTTCTAGCCAAACGGACCTTTATTTGACTAATTAAATAATTAATAAATTAAACCTAATATAATAATATATAAATGCCGCTATAGTGCTTTCTTCCCCGATCGAGTGAACCCGTAGCCGCCCCCCCCCCCCCCTTTGATTTTTCATCTCCATTTTCCCACGAATCCACACATAATTAGACTTAGCCGTAGTTGAACTTTTTGAAGCTCTTCCCTTCCTCTCCAATCTCCGACAAGTTTCACTCGATTTCATAGCCTGTAGCTCTCGAACCGAGCATCCAAAGCCGCGACCTTCCGTGCCCCGCCGCCGCCACGTGTCGCCGCCGCACCTCCCCATACTTCGGGCATGGATGAGCCTCCCCTAGGCCTTCCATCTCCGACAAACGGCGCCTCAATCCATTCACCGTAGCTCGAGATATTTAGAATCAAAGTTTTGAACTTTTCTGAATTATAAAGGTAAAATCAATTTCAGTTTTGCCACACTTTTAAGCAGTACAGCGACAGTTGTTAAAAGTCTGTTCTAATTTATTCGTATGAACTTTAAATTGAAATCTTTCAGATCCGGAACTGTCGTGACCTTGAATACGAGATCTGATTGAATCCGAACCTTCATTTCAAATCCAAGCTAGGTGAGAATTTATTTTTAATTAAATTTAATTAATTTAATTATTATTATTGCGTTATGTGAAATTGAAAGTCAAACACAATTAGATCTGCGATGAATGTTACCATGGGTTATGGATTCAAATTGTTGTGATGTTATGATTTTAGATCCGTTATTTTCAATCATAGATCTGTTAATTAAAATTATAGATCGGCAGGAAAAATTAGATTTTTACCTCGTTTAAATTTGTTAAAGTATGCCTTGTGGATATGAATCATGTATAAATCTATCATCTTGTACATCGTTATGAAATTTACATCGTTATGAAATTTACATTATTTTAATGTGAATTAAAGTAGGAATTTATGATGTAAGGAAATTACATTTTTATAATGTTAATATAAAGTAGAGCTTGCATGTAAATAAAATTTACATTTTTACATGTAAATTATATAGGAAATTATGTCGTAGGTTAAAAATTACATTTTTCTTTGTAATTAACATGCGAATTTCGTCGTATGTTAAAATTTACATTTTTACCTGTAAATTATATAGGAAATTACACTGTAGGATAAAAATTACATTTTTCTATGTAATTAAAAGATGCATTTACATCATATGATAGAATTCACATTTTTTATGTATGTAACATAGGATGAGAATGAACATTAGAAATAAAATTCATCTATTTTATCTGTAAATAAGGTGTAGGAATTTAACATGTAAATTAAATTTACATTTTATATGTAAATAAGATGTAGGAATGTGACATGAAATTAAATTTATATTTTTAGGATGTAAATAAAAAGTAGATTTTGCATTGTATAGACAATTTACATTTTTAATAAAAATGAGAATTGGCATAGCAAATAAAATTGCATTTTTATATGCAAAAAAAAAAGAATGAACTTTTACATTGTGAAATAAAATTTACATTTTCATACGTAGGTAAAAGTTAGGTATGTTCATTGGAAATTTACAGAGTAATTAAAATAATGAATTCAACGTAAAAATGGAATTTACCTTTTTATGTAAATAACAGGGTTAGGAGAATTATATTTATATATTTATATATAAATATAATTAAAATTTATCGAATCGAGCGCGGCAGTTCACATTTTGTAATCGTATCTTTAAACGATTATACCAGAAGATCCGACCGTCGGTTTTTCCTAAAACTGAAAACATTAGGACCGCCTCGGAAAATTCTTTCCAACGGTATAAGATACGTTATGATCCAATGGTTAGATTTTGAGGAATGTGAAAATCAAAATTTGTTGAAAGCAGCGTCAGGTTCGTCCATTGTCCTGAAGCGTCGTTAATTAAAATATAATTATTTTAAATAATTAAAATAGGAATGAATCGTTAATAAAAATATTATTAACGTATAAGAAGGATTTTAAAAACATATATATTTATATATATATACACATACATACGAGGATTATTTGGGAAGTCCGATTACTCTCATTCCAAATAATCAAACGACGTTAATGGAAGTACAAAGATGGCGTATGAAGACCGTAAATCTTCCCTCGAATGGACAACGATCGAGGCCCTGATTTGACTTTCTCCCAACTCAAGGGTCATGGTCATTGCCGAAACGTACGTGTTGATTTCACGGGTTTGGCTTTCGTTCAGACCCAGAGCATAATCTGATAAATGGATTTGTGTGTCTGACATCATACTCTATCAAATATCATGTTATAGATCTTCTGTCGAATGTATGGATGTTTGGTGGAGGAGAATTTATTCTCTTGCTTAACACCCGTTCATATATTTCTTCAAAGGATTGGTAGTGCGATATGGAGTGATGATGTGGCATGCTAAGATGCATAGGATCAAGGTTTTGTTGAAAAGCAGGCCTTGTGGGACGATCAAAGTATAGCCTGTTTAGGCATAGCTTTGTGTATAGCGTGACTTCGTGAGCCTCACACACCGGCGGAGTCTAGAACGGGAGAAGGGAACGCAAGGAGAGCAGCACGTTTCTTTCTAGCTAGAAGTGGTGATTGGGCTTTAACACGGCCTAACATTTTACTTATGTGGATGATGGAATGAGGCGCCTCGGATGATAGGTCCTATAGGATCAGGAAACGTGTGTTCAAGAATTGCCAATCCACGAAGCTGTATGTGTGGATCGGCCCTGCAGGATCCAAGGGTTCACTGCGGGGGATCCTGAGACATTAGCTAGAGTGTCTCGAATCGGTAAGGAGCTCCTCCCTAGCCTTGACTCATGATGGAAATCCAAACTTCCAATACGAACCTACGGATTTGATTGTATTACTAGTATGGAAGCATAGTATTATGATATCTATGTGTCCTAGGATTGATACATTTATTTTGAAATGTTTTCATACATACTTATGATGATATTAAACTTGTATTTGCCGTATTTAGCATGTTTAATCACCATAAGGTAAAACCCTATCCTCTGGTTTATGTTGCATTGTGTGATGGGACCTGGGTCTTATGGTGATTCCATTTTTCTCAAAAGCATAACGTTGTTATATGATTCACTCATTATTTGTTTCTGACACTTTAAATTATCCACGACAATCCATTGGAATAAACCCGTTCCACGTTAGCGGCGTAGTTTTTGGCTTTGCCCTATTAATAGTGATTAATTAGTTAAGAATTCTGACACTAGTCCCATGACTGACCCGTTGTTTGTTTCCACCTTTTTGCAAACTCGGGTGCCCTCCTTTCTACACGGGCAGCCAAGTGAACAGGTTTATTCTTTGCTTGGAGTCTTTTCTTTGGAGTTGCTTATTTGTAAAGACCCGTAAATTCCCACCCTTCGAATCGACCATAAACCACACTGGTCTGACCCAAAAAGTGAAAATCTACGTATACTTTAACTTTGGGAATACAACATATTAAAACAACAACAGAAGACTTTTATGACATATCATATAATGTTACATCAGAGTACAGAATATCAGAGTACATTGAAATAAAAAAAACACAGCGGAAGAATAAGTTACAATAATTAAAATATATTGCAGCGGAAGAAAACACAGCGGAAGACTCTCTATCTCTGGACACAGCTTTAAGCTTCAACCCAGAATCCTGCTTAATATATCTGCAAAAATAGCTACTCGACTTCCCATGTGGAAAATATGGGCACCCGAGTTTGCCAGTGGACAAACTACAGGTTAGTCATGGGACTGGTGTGAGAATTCTACTTAACCTATATAATATAATAAGGCTAATCACAGGACCACGCCACTTTCGCGGAACGGGTTTTCTCCTATGGATTGCCAGTGCATGACTAAAGTAAATCGTCAAAATAACGCAATGCTTTTTAGAAAAATGAAACCATTATAAGACCCAAGTCCCATCACACAATGCAACGCAAACCGGAGGATAGGGTTTTACCTTATAATGATCAAAAGATGCTTGATACGATAAACACGGTATTATATAATAATAGTGTGCAACCAATTTGAAATACATCAAAGTAAATGTATCAATCCTAGACGACATGAGTGCCCCATCCCACTATGTCGCCATATATAGGTATACAATCAAAACCGCGTGATGTCGTATTGGAAATTTGGGTTTCCATCTGAGTCAAGGCTAGGGAGGAGATCCTTACCGATTCGAGACATTCTAGCAATGCCCCAGGATTGGTACTCTGTCCAACCCATGGATCCTGCAGGGCCGGTCCACACTTACTTTTGTGGATTAGAAATGCCTGAACACACGTTCCCCGGTCCTTTTGGACCAATAATACGGCCAGTGGCGACCGCATAAAACCGAGGCCTCGAAAAATCCAACAACCACAATGAATAAATGCCAGCGCTGGTAGGTCCCTGGCACCACTCTAGCTAGAGAGAAACGTGTGCACTCCCTGCGTTCCCTTCTCCCGTTTTAGACTCTACCGGGTTGTGAGGCTCGCGAAGTCACGTTACACAAAGCTATGCCTAAATAGACTATGCTTTGATCATCCCACAAGGCTCTGCTTTGCAAAAATAAGCCTTGATCAAGTGCAACTTGGCATACCACATCAACAACTCATATCATGCGATCGGTATTTATTTAACATACAAAAGGGTGTTAAGCATGAGAATAAATCCTCCGCCACCATGCATTTATATATTAAATAAAAACCAATTTAATTACATGAAATAAATTTCAATGTCAGGCATGCTATCCATTTACAAGTCCGTTCTGGGTCTGAACGAAACAACGTATCCGTCGATCTCCAGTACGTCTGGAAGATCATCACCTTTTACCTTGCCTTGGGGGATCAGTCCCAATTCAAGATATCATTCACCATCAACCAAACGATGTGAAGCTCTCCGGTCTTCAGTCACCGTCTTCATCTTCGACTCTTGAACGTCGTGATGATTATTCAGAATGGGTTAGACCCGGTCTTCCTGAATAACTCGCGTATTCTTAATTAAAATCAACCATACACCACATTCCAACTCTGAACATTCTTTTTTAAATAAAAATATTATTTATATTAAAAGATTCTCATTAATTTTATCAAAGATAAAATAAATTAAATTTTTAATCTTTCTAAAAAGATTTATTAATATTCCAATTTTTATTTTTAATACAAGAATCATTATTACAAGATTATTAATTTCAATAAACCAATCTTGTCTTAAATTGGGTTAAAGAACTAGTGTCATTTAAAACACAGTTCACGATAAACCCAAAACCAATTTCCAAAATATGGAATTTCTACAGAAACCAAATCAACAAATAATCGTTATAAATTTCTGTACCAGACTAACATTATAAATGGAATAACGGCAAAGCCTCTTAAATTCCATATATAATATCGGTCTTCTTTTACAGAAGCCCATCTCGATTATTATCAATCGAATTTCCACTTAATTCCAATTTAATATATTAAATTGGAAAATTCTAATTTTAGAAAATCTTCTTTTAAATTTATAAAATAGATTTATAAATTTCAAATAATAATTTCAATGTAAATTGGATTAAAGGATAAATGTTATTTAAAACATCGTCCACTACAAATCCAATCTACATATCAATCACCAAACATAATTGTTATGATCTAATGATCTTAAATAAAAGATTTATCCTAAAAATATTAAAAAAAAATATTTTAAAATAATCAATAAAATATTATTTATGTAAAATATTCTTTATAATACAAAATCTTTTATTTTACAAAAAATCTTTTATTATGTAAATATTCTTTATTTAAAAAGAAATTCTGCATTGGAATGTGACTCAACCATGCACCATATAATTTGGGTCATATGGGTTTCATACATTTCATGTATAGGGTAATAACAGGAAATAATTCTCAATCCACCCATTAATAACCAGAGTGACGATTTCAACTGTGTGTGTGTTAAAATGAAATAATAATGTTCATCGCAGCCTGTCGATCAATCGATAGACATGTAATTAAACATTGGGATTTGTGTCAGTCAAGTATCGTCCCAATACCCGTGTGGGGTTTTCAGCCAACAACAATTCATATAAATAAATAAATAATTGGTTAATAGGTTTAACCAATTTCAATTTCACTACACATGTCACTTATATCGAGTAAGAATGTATTTTACTCGTATGACTTCCCTATATACTTCTAAAGTTACATAAACAGTAATTTATTTATATAGCTTTATTGCGCATGACAAATGGAATATAAATTCCAATATTCTTTATTTGTATGAAGTTTCTTAACAATACTTTTCAGTGTATATTTTGACCAACAATACAATTGTATATTAGAATATAAATTCTAATGCAAGTTTTGCAAATAAAAATTGGATTTTATATTTGCGTATAAATTCTACTATATATTATGCAAATAAAAGTGATTCTTATATTTTTCACATAATTTCTGTTTTCAACAAAGATGAGTAAAGTGATACACTCATTTTGTAAGCAATTCTATTTCAACAAATACAATGTAAATAAAAGTGTGTTTCTAATCTTGTACTTTTATTTGTACATAAAACACAAATAAAAATGTCTCTCATGTATTTGTCTTTTTTTATTTGACAAAACAATGTAAAAAAAAATGTTCTTTTATATCTTTTACTTTTATTTAGCAAAACAATGATAAAAAAATGTCTTTTACTCTTTTACTTTTATTTAACAAAACAATGACAAATAAAAGTATAATTTTCTTTCTATGCTTTATTTGCATCTAAAAATGCAAATAAGAAATACAACTCTCTTTTTACTTATTCTTTACAATAGAAAATGTAAATAAAATGGTTCACACAATTTTTGTTTTTTTCTTTACAATAGAAAATGTAAGTAAAAGGATTCACATTATTTTGTTCTTTTTCATTTATAATAGAAAATGTAAATAAAAGGGATTCACATTATTTTGTTCTTTTTCATTTACAAAAGAAAATGTAAATATATGTATTTCTAAATTCCATTCTTCTTATTTACATAAGAAAATGTAAATAATTGTAATTTCAAGTTCCATTCTTTTTACTTACATAAGAAAATGTAAATAATATATATTTCTAAATTTTATTCTTTTTATTTACATAAGAGAATGTAAACAAATATATTTCTAAATTTTATTCTTTTTATTTACATAAGAGAATGTAAATAATTGCATTGTATATGCGATGCGAATTTCACGTCTTTTAATTACATAAGAATGTAATTTTCCATATCATGCGAATTCTCAAATTTCTAGTTACATATAAAGTGTAATTCTTAATTTACAATGCAAATCCTCATTTCTAATTACATAAAATGTAACTTTTTAATTCACGATGCAAATTCTCTTATCTCATTACATAAAAATGTATTTTTTAATTTATTCGTGAATCTTACTTCTTTATTACATTATAGAAAATGTAATTTTTATTTTACATTATAAATTCATGTCCCAATTACATAAAGAAATGTAATTTTCATAATACAATACAAATTCATATTTTAATTTCATTGAAAAAATATAATTTTTATCATACCGTTATAACTCATATATAAATTACATAGAAAAATGACATTTTTATTTTATCGTTTTAATCCACATCTAAATTACATAGAAAAATGTAACCTTTATTATGCGATGGGAATTCATATTTTAATTACATAGGGAAATGTAATTCCTATCATACGACATAAATTCATATTTAAATTACATCTAAAAATGTAGTTTTTATCCTACAGTGCAAATTCACATTTTAATTACATGTAAAAAATGTAATTTTCATTCTACCGTTTTTTTTCATCTCTAAATTACATTGAAAAATGTAATTTTAATCATGCAATGTAAATTTACATTTTTATATCATAGAAAAATGCAATTTTTGTCATACGGTGCAAATTCATATATATATTACATATAAAAATGTAACCTTTGTTATGCAAAGTAAATTCACCTTTTTAATTACGTATAAAAATGTAATTTTATTCATACGGTGGAAATTCATTCATAAATAACATACAAAAAATGTAATTTATTTCATACAGTGTGAATTTATTCACAAATGCATATAAAAAAATGTTATTTATTTCATACGATGAAAAATCATTCATAAATAACATATAAAAATGTTATTTATTTCATGCGATGAAAAATCATTCATAAATAATATATAAAAATGTTATTTATTTCATGCTGTGGAAATTCACTCATAAATTCCATAATAAAATATGTTTTATTTCATACAATGTAAAAACATCTTTTTTTTTATGTCCAATGTAAAAATATCATCTATTTATATTTCTACTGTAAAAATATCAGTTTATATATTTCACAATGTAAAAATATCATCTTTACTATTTTACGACGTAAAAATATCCATTTTCCTATTTTGCAATGTAAAAATAAGACTTTTCTATTTTACAATACAAAAAGATCGTCTTTTCATTTTCATCATCAAAATTTCAATATAAAAATATTGTCTTTTTGTTCTGAACATAAAAAGATTATCTTTTTATTTATCGCGCCAAATTTTCAATATAAAAATATTGTCTTTTTATTTTAAACATAAAAAGATTTTCTTTTTATTTTCATCGTCAAAATCTCATCTTTTTGTTTTCAATGTAAAAAGATTATCTTTTTATTTACATCATAAAGTTTTCATCTTTAAATTTTCACTATAAAAAGATTATCTTTTTATTAATCAACCTAAAATTGTCATCTTTTTATTTCTATTTTTATTCCTCTCGTCCAACGTTTTCATATCCAATTCCACCACAAATGATGAATATCGCATCATAAATTCAGATCTAACGCTTTAACCACAGATCTAATATCATATCATCTAAACACAAATCGAATTCACAACATAAAATAACATCCATCGCATAACGATTCATATTTGCCATTCTACATTAAACAACAAAAGAATAATAATTAAATTAATTAATATTAAATTAAAAATAAATTCTCACCTAGGCCGGATCTGAAATGGATTGTCAATTTTGATCAGGTCTTGTGTTTGTATTCAAAACGATTTCGGATCTGAAATGATTCAAATACAAGTTCATATGAAAAATCAAAATTCATGCCTTTAACAACTGACACAGCGACGCTACAAAGCGTGACAAAATCTGAAATAATTATACCTTAATTTTCAGAATTGTTCAAAACTTTGAATGCGGATTTCGGGAGCTGTAGTCGACGGTTTTACGAACGGTTTGCGGGAGATTGAAGAGCTACAAGAGGGCTATCTTCACCGGGAGTTGGAGGAGGTGCGGCTGCAAGGAGGAGGTGCGGCGGCGGCATGTTTGGCCGAACTTTGCGGGGGTGAATCGAGAGCTACGGGCAACGGTTTGATGTGAGATTTGTTGGAGAAGAAAGAGGAAGAAAAGAGCTTCAAAAAGTTTCACTACGGCATGGTCTAATTCTTAGTGGTTTGGGAGATAGGGAGGAGAGAAGTTTCGGCCATGATGGGTTCCATGGAGCGGCTAAATCACGTTGGAGGAAGAAGAACCCGTCGTTTTATAATATTATAATATTAGGGTTATTTAATTATTATTTAATTAGCCCGTTAAAGCCCGTTTTGGCCCGAACTCCGATTTAGGCCCAACGACTGTCGTTCCTACCATTTAGCCCCCATTTCGAACTCATCTAGACATGTCTCGTCAGCCCAAACTGTCATCTAGGCCTCCGTTTTGCAGTTTTAAAATTTAAGTCCTTTATTTCTAATTTTTCCGTACAAATAATTTTACCGGGACTACACACTAACTCAGAAAAATCCAGAAAAATTATTTTTGGCTTTCTTATGACGTTACGGTCCTAACAAAATTTATTCCGTCGGATTCTGAGACTTTTTTAAAAATGGCTATTTTTAAAGCGTTTAAATTTAACTGAAATAGTCAAAACACGTTTTCTTTTCCCACGTTCACATATTAATTCGAAAAATTTTGAAAATTGAAACCTAGCAATAATTTTACATTCCGGTTCCAACAAAAGTGATTTCGTCGAAAACCGAGGTCGTTTGAAAAATGACTATTTTTAAGGCCAATATATTTAATATCAAAAATACATTTTTAACAAATAAATCCAGAAACTCAAAATATATAAGTGTTTACTATTTTTCAATGCAAAAACATCATTCTGAACTCAATGGAAGTGGTTTCGAGTTCAAATTCCTTCGTATGCAAAAAGTAGCATTTTGGCCCTTATAAATTTCATAGCGACCTTTCTAGATTTTAATTTTGACATAACTTTTGATTCCCGTTATGAAATTTCGATTTTTCGGATTCGTTGGAAAGATATTTCTAAATAGATTCTAATATTTTTGGTTTCACTAAAATCTGTATAATTTTGCATCCTGTACGGTCAGTCAAAGTTCAAGTTTGACTTTTCAAACTACCGCGCTATTTCTAACTCTTTTTATAATTAAAATTAAATTATTCGTTCTATCTTCGATTTGAATCAAATTTGTGATCATTATTATTTAAAATAGATTATTTAAATATCAAAACTCATTAAAATCACTTAAAATAAATTTTTAAATTGGCCCCACAAATCAGGGTTATTACATTATTATATTTCTTGGATTTGCTTTTGTGGAGAGGTGATGACTTGGAGCTTGAAGACATCTATCATTTGCAACTATTGCATTTTTCTCTTTTTAATTTCAGACATCAAACTTATTTTATTTCATATTGTTCTATTTTGAAGTTGAAACTTATTCCACTTTGCTGAAACTTGATGTAATAATTTAGAATTATATGACTATGGATTTTCTATGGTTGATGACATTATATTTCCGTTGCTACGGTGTTGTTACTCTATGAATTTCCTATGCTATGTTGTATCTGTGATATGTATTATTGTATTTATGTTGTATTCCAAATGATTATTCCTTACTTTCATTCCGTGGAAGTTTGGGGGTCATCACAGTTGGAGAGCTTTGGTTAAACTTAGCTTTGGAATATAACATATTTATGATAATTTGTATACATAGAATCACAATATTCTATGGCGAACATTTCATGTGAATACATAATAGTCAGTCATTCTATCATTATCTTTTATCCGTCCTTTTATCTTGATCAATTCCTCAAATCACCATTATAGTTGTTCTGACTCTTTCCTTGATCATACAGAACTAACTAGAAATGAGTACCGCTGCCGCTAGAGCCGCTAGAACTCGAGCCTGGAGGCACAATGCTACTGGAACTGAGGAGGATACTGTCCAACAACCACCACCACCCCAGCCCTTTGGTTTGGATAAGGTGGCAAAGAAATACAAAAACCTGGGAGGAGTGCCATTCAAGGGTACTGAAACTGTGACACAAGCTCAAGCTTGGCCGAGGCACTGCGAAAAGATTTTTGGAGGATTAGAGCTGGAGGATCATAGGAAAAGATTAGTGGCTTCATGGCTGCTATAAGAGGAAGCTCAAAACTGGTGGGACACAGTCACGGTTGGAGGGATTGCAGACAATATGACTTGGACAAAGTTTAAGGAGCTTTTCAATGACAAGTACATTCCAAGGCAGGAGGTAGAAAGACTACATGACGGGTTCGCCAATCTGAAGCAAGGCGACAAGACCATTTCAGAATATGTACGAAGATTTGAAGACCTCTCCCGCTATGCCCCTGAATTGATTAAGGATGACTTTCAGAAGAACAAGAGGTTCATAAATGGGCTTGCGAGGAAGTATATTGATAGAGTCACTGCCCACATCGACCTTTCTTTCAATAGGCTGGTGGAGTTTGCTTGTCGATATGAGGAGAATGATAGGAAGAATTCCCAACAAGACAGGGAAAGGAGCTTGGCCAACAATAAGAGGAAGCAAACAGAGAAGAAGACTGAAGGAAGTAATTCTGGACCTGCTAAGGTGCACGATAAGTCAAAGGTGCAATGCTACAACTGCCAAAAGTTTGGGCACTACAACAAGGACTGCAGAAATCCAAAGAAGGCCCGAAGTGACGACACCAAGGAATGCTATAATTGCCATAAGAAGGGTCATATCAAGCCAAACTGTCCGCTGTTGAAAGGAGCGCAGATTGCACATATGTGTGAGGGGAAAATGCGCCATCTTCTTCCGCTCCTACTTCTTCTGAAGGAGCAGGTAAGCCTAATGTTTTAGATGGTACCGTTTCTGTTAAAAACATCCCTGTTACTGCCTTGTTTGATACAGGTGCATAAAGAAGTTTCATTTCTAGCAACGCGGTCCAGAAATTGAAACTAAAACAAAGAAATCTTAAAGAGCCAGTTAATGTTCATAATCCTGTAGGAGGCTCTATCGTCCTCGATTCGTACTGTCGGGTGCCTATTTCCTACTCTTACTTTCAGTTCCCTTTTGACTTGACGATTATGAATTTTTCTGAATTTGATATCATCCTTGGTCTGGATTGGCTAACAAAATCTGATGCCGAAGTAAGGTGTGCAGATAGAATAGTTGTAATCAAAACAAAGTTTGGGGATATTATTTCCATACCTTGCCATGGTTCAAAATCTGATAGAAAGGCAATTTGGTCTTCCCTGGAGATCACTCCCATTTCTTTAGAAAATATTCCCATGGTCAAGGATTACGCGGATGTATTTGAAAAAGTAGACAGCCTGCCCCCGCGAAGGGAAATCGATTTCAGGATTGATCTTGTTCCTAATGCAAGACCTATAGTTCATGCTATCAGAAGGATGACTCCTAAAGAAAAGGAAGAATTGCAAACCTAAACTAAGCAGCTCTTGTGGAAAGGACTCATCCGACCTAGCTTTTCTAATTGTGGTGCACCTGTGGTGTTTAAAACACAGTTCAGATGGTACTCTAAGACTCTGTGTTGATTACCGCGATCTTAACAAACAAACATTGAAGAACAAATACCCCTTCCCCCGCATAGCTGATTTGATGGACCAATTGAATGGAGCCAAGGTGTTCTTGAACATGGACCTAGCCACAGGTTTCCACCAACTCTGCATAGCTGAAGAATACATACCTTTGACCGCCTTCAGAGGTCCCGATATATTCTACGAATGGTTGGTGATGCCGTTCGGTTTATGCAATGCTCCAGCCTACTTTGTTGACTTGATGAATAGGGTCTTCCGAGAGGTCCTAAATAAATTCATCCTAGTCTTCATTGATGATATTCTAATCTATTCTAAAACTAAGGAGGAGCATGAAGGGCATTTACGGGAAGTGTTGGAAATTCTGCGACGAAATGTTTTAAAAGTAAAGTTTTCTAAATGCATACTTTGGCAAGAAGAAGTAAAATTCTTAGGCCATGTTGTGTCAAAAGAAGGAATCGTAGTTGACCCAAGTAAAATTGCTGCCATTCGAGATTGGAAGCAGCCCAGTACACCCACTGAAGTAAGAAGCTTCCTAGGATTGGCTGGATATTACAAGAAATTTGTCAAAGATTTCGCCAAGCTGTCTAGCCCATTAACAAAGCTTACCAAGAAGCACGCCAAGTTCAATTGGACATCGGATTTTGAGGAGGCATTCCAAAAGCTAAAGGTGAGTTTGACTACTGCTCCCATACTTACCATCATCGATGGCAACCAAGATTTAAAGGTCTACACTGATGCTTCTCAAAGTGGAGGTCTTGGTGCGGTACTGATGCAAAGGGGCAAAGTTGTTGCATATGCAAGTCGTCAATTAAAGCCGCATGAGAAAAATTATCGTGTCCATGACTTAGAATTGTTGGCCGTAGTCTTTGCTTTAAAATTTTGGAGACATTATCTTTTGGGCGAAAAATTTGAATTATTCACAGACCATCAATCTTTGAAATATCTCTTCGATCAAAAGGATCTGAATTTAAGGCAGCAGCGATGGCTAGAATTTCTGGCGGCATACGATCTTGACATCTTATATACGCCGGGGAAAGCCAATGTTGTGGCAGACGCGCTTAGCAGAAAGGACATCATTGTCGCAAGCCTCATCGTTACCCCTTCCTTGATTGATAAAATTTCTGCTCATCAAAAGGATGATGAATTCATTCAGAGGATGATCAAGAGGATTAAAGCAGGTGAAAACACGAACTTCCAAATAGATGGCAAGGGAATTCTTAGATTTAAAGGGCGGATTTGTGTTCCATATATCAAAGACCTCATAAGGGAAGTTTTAGATGAAGGTCACAAATCAAAGCTTTGTATCCACCCCGGTGTGAGCAAAATGTATCAAGACTTAAAGCGAACCTTTTGGTGGAGATCTATGAAGAGGGATATATCCATTTAAGTGAGTAGATGCCCCACATGCCAACAAGTAAAAAGTGATCAACAAAAGCTTGCAGGGTTGTTGCAACCATTTGAAGTTCCAGATTGGAACTGGGACCAAATCTCCATGGATTTTACAGATGGTCTGCCTCGTACTAGGAAAGGAAATGACAGCATATGGGTGACCGTGGATCGCTTCACAAAATCCGCTCATTTCATACCTGTCAAGTCCACTAGGACTGCTCAAAGTATGGTGCAAATCTATTTCAAAGAAATCGTCAGGCTATATGGGTAATAAAACTAAATCTTTCCTTTTCATCATAATCTAAATGAGAGTTTTCTTTTTCAAATTAAATAATAATCTTTTCTTTTACACAGAGTTCCTAGTAGCATCGTTAGCGACTGTGATCCTATCTTTGCTAGCAAATTTTGGGAAGCACTCCAAAATGAGTTGGGGACGAAGTTAAATCTCAGTACCGCATATCACCCTTAGACTGACAGCCAGACTGAGTGGGTGAATCACATTCTTGAAGATCTATTGCGAGCTTGCATACTCGATTTTGGAGGTTCTTGGGAGGATCACTTGCATTTAGTTGAATTCTCATGTAACAATAGCTATCAAGCAAGCTTGAAAATGTCTCCATTTGAAGCCTTATATGGTAGGCCGTGTAGATCACCAGCGTGTTGAATTAAAAAAGGAAATCAGCTTGTGTTGGGTCCAGACATGATCCGAGAAGCTTCAGACAAAGTTGACTTTATTAAGAAGCGACTATTGGCTGCACAAAGTAGACAGAAGAGCTATGCAGATGTAAGTAGGCGAGAGCTAGCTTTTGAAGTGGGTGAATATGTCTATCTGAAAGTTGCTCCAATGCGAGGTGTTATCCGTTTTGGAAAGACAGGAAAATTAGCACCTAGATTCATCGGCCCCTTCCCTATCCTTGAAAAGATTGGCACCCTAGCCTACAGAATTCAGATGCCCGACCGGTTACCTGGAGTGCACGATGAATTCCATGTATCTCAACTTCGAAGGCATGTCCATGATTCAGATCTGATTGTGGAAGAAGCAGCATAACAAGATTTGGAGATTACCCCAAGCCTTGTAGTGAGGAGGGAACCACTAAAAATTATTGGCAAGGACACAAGGAAGCTGAGAAATAAAAGTATCAACCTAGTTAAGGAGCAATGGAGCGGTGATCCTAGAGACTGCACTTGGGAAACCGAGGAGAGTATTAAACAAGCATATCCCAAATGCAGAATGGATATTTCCGATTAGTTTAATTTTGAGGTACGCTTAAAATATTTTCTATTCTTTATGTTGGTTCCTACCCTTCTATTCTTCCCTTTTCCTTTTCGAGGACGAAAAGTTCTTAAGCGGGGGAGATTGTAACAACCCGGAATTTGGGGCCAATTTAAAATTTTCATTTTAGAGATTTTAGGCGTGTTTAAATATTTAAAATAAATTATTTCAAATAAAAATGAATGGAAATTTATTTTGAGCAAAGTTAATACAAATATATTCAATTAAATTACATAATGAATTAGAAATAGGACGGTAGTTTGAAAAGTTAAACTTGAACTTTGACTAACTACACAGGATGCAGAATAAACCGGATTTTGGTGAAACTAGAAATATTTAAATCTGTTAATGAACATCTTTCTAACGAATCTGAAAAATCGAACTTTCATAGCGGGAATCAAAAGTTATGGCCAAATGAATTTTCAGAAAGGTCGCTATAGAGAATATATCGCCCTTGAAAATCGACATTTTGCATACGACCTCGGAATTCGATGAAACCACTTTTGTTGGGTCCGGGATGTAAAATTATTGCTAGGTTTCAAATTTCATGATTTTTGAAGCTAGTATGTGAGCGTGGCATAAGAAACTGCGTTTTGTCAATTTCGGTCAAAATTAATTGACTGAAAAATAGCCATTTTTCAAACAGTCTCAGAATTCGACAAAATAAATCTTGTTAGGACCGTATCATTATAAGAAAGACAAAAATATTTTTTCTGGATTTTTCTGAGTTCGTATGTGGCCCCGGTAAAATTATTTGTACGGTGGAATTAAAATTAAAGGACTTAAATTTTAAAACAGAAAAACAGGAGTCAAGATGATCATTTGGGCTAACGGGACAGGTCCAGATGAGTCCGGGACGGGGGCTTATGGGTAAGAATGGCAGTCGTTGGGCCTAATTCTGAGCTTCTAGCCAAACGGACCTTTATTGGACTAATTAAATAATTAATAAATTAAACCTAATATTGTTAGACCCAAAAGTGGTTCTAACACCCAAATTGATTAAAAGCAAATAAGATGAGATAAAAATAAAAATGAACACATAGGATTTATAGTGGTTCGGCGAAGAGATGCCTACGTCCACTTATCTTTCACTATATTCACTGATTCAGTTGTAAATACAATGTAATAGTCACTTGATTTCACTCACAACTCGCTTATATTCACTCAATAGATTAAAACAAATAATGAAAGAAGATTTGGATTCTCCGGGAGCAATGGAGTTCGGATTATGGAGGTGGTTGAATTCTTAAAGTGCTAAAAAAAAGATCCTTCTCTTTGTCTCCAGACGGGGTATTTATAGGTGTGAATTTGCTTGAAACTTGATCCGGGTCGGGGCCACATGTCATCCATCCCACTATCTTCGGGTTCGGATGAGCTATTATGTTGACAACGCATCAAAGGAACGGAGGTTATGGGTAGGAACTGGTCATAGCCGGTCCGGATATCCAGGCGCTTTTGTAGGAGAATAACGTGGAGCATGGGTTCGGGTCGGAGACGCACAGATAAGGGGTTCGGATCGGGATACCCGATCCGAACCAGATTGGCTTGGATGCAATGCTCTCTTCTTCTCTAATCTGCTCCGCTCCGATCCATTTTCGTGGCAAACGGGTGGCTTTCCGATCCAATCGAGATTTAGTTGCCCTCCGATCCGATTAGATATGCCTTACCAATTTACTCAGTAGGAGTTCACCGATCCGAACAGAGGACTCTATCCGACCCGAACCGATGGTTTGCTCTGACCCGACCCGAACAGCTGCTGCTATCTAATCTAGATTGTAGTGTCTTCTCCAATCCGAACCGAAGTCTTCTAATTAAAAATGCCCTTCAATGTTTGGTTTCTTGACTTTGTGTTGCCTAGTTCACAAAGTAGGCTAACATTTTGCCCCCTCAAAGGATGCTTCTGTTGTATACGAAGCGTGCTTTGATGTCGTTTGAATGCTAGTCCTTGAATCAGAACAGTCAGAAAGTCACTTCTGTTCGTTTGTGAAGATGCGTTGCTTCATGAAGACATGTCTCTTATCGCTTATATATATGTCGTGAAATACTTGATTCATTTTCTTCATTTTTGAGTCAAGTCCAAAAGTTCTTCTCGACATATAGTATTCTTCTCAGGTATGTTCTTTCCTAGTTTTTCTTTTAAATCCAATTCGAATGCTAGAGGAATGCACAGATTTCTACCCGGTTCGGTGTCCGACTCGAGCACCTTTTCTTCCTGTTTTGCTTTGCACTAGGTTGATGGGCCAGAAGATGTGGGCTGGCTTGGACTCGGTCCGAACGGAGTAAAATACGGGGAATACAAAGAGCCACCTCACGTCTTATATAAACTCAACCACCCAAACTCTTCTACCTTTTTTACTCCCACAATTCTTGTTCTCCCAGCTTTATACCGAAACCCTATTTCCTAAAAAATCCAAAAACTCCAAAACTTCTCGTTTCAATCTCCGAATAAAACATCTAGGTATTTTAAATCTCCGATTATTTATGTAATAACTGATTTCAGCTAGAATTTGCGGTTAAATCGAGCGATTGGAGTGTGGTGTTTGTTGAACTCCGACGCCTGGATCTCCTCCACCGTTTGTCATCGTCGTTGATGGCGTCTTCGCCGTCTCGAGGTAGCAACGGGGGTCATTGGGATCCAGCGTTAAACATTCAAGCACATAAACGCTTAACTTCATTTGGGTCTAGTGAAATTTGAAGACGAGAAAGGGGAGAATAGGAACTGGGTTCGGTTCGGGTAAGGAAGTGCTGAAGCAGCGGAGGGGAGGACAAGTTCATATGTTAGGATCGGGTCGGAATGAAATGCGATGTGGAGAAAGCCATGCTTGCCCGACCAGGTCGGATTGGAGGAAAAGATAGAGAAAGGAAAAGGACGTATGGATCCTTTTGTTTGCTGAACCACTCCGAATGCTTATTCCGATCCGGTTTTAAACTGCCAAATATGAATGTCTTCTCCGAACCAAACAATACGCAGACCCGAACCGATCCCAGCTATATGCACATCCGATCTGAACCCAACAATGAGCACACCCTATCCGAACTGAATGATATGCATATTCCAACTCAAAGCACAAGACTTTATCCAACCAGGGTTAATCAATGCTTGACATAATCTTCAACTTAATGAACAATTAGGATAGTGCCTTGCGGACATAAACGAACATTAAGAACAACTCTGAATATCACTTTCTCTTCAAAACTTCGTCTTACATTGCTGTACTTTTATTTTGCATTTCTCACATTTGCTGCACACATTTTAGTTCACACACATACACAGGGGGGCACGGGATAATTTACTCTAATCCGTGCTATTGCTTCTTCAATAGTTCTATGACAATGAGGCCCAGACGCTCTTCCCGACTAGCTGAGAGGAAAGAAGCCCCGGAAACTTCTAACAAAATCACTCTTGAGGATATATCTTCTTCGTCTGATCCAGAATGGGACAGTGAAGGTCCAGACTACGGGGTTGGAGATCGAGAAAGCAACGAGGCGTCTTCAGAAAACGAGGTTTCTCTGGGTTTTGAGGAGGAAGGAGGGATCGGTGACGATCGAGCCCCTGACGAATTTGAATCTGCCATTATATTGGAATCACCTCCAGATTCCGTAGAATCGACAATCGACAACGATCGACTTGTTCGAATTTGCTTAAAGTATGGAATAATGAAAAGGGACACCCTAGTGCCCTCACGCTCTGACCGTCCCCACAACCCTCCAGAAGGATATATGACGGTCACTCGATTGATGTGCATGGTTGGTGCCATTCCTCCATTCTCTCCATTCATTGTTGATTTTTTAAGACAAATGCGGATTGCCCCCATGCAATTGCACCCCAATTCATATGCCTATCTGCACAACTTGTACATAGCATATCGGGAAATCTTAGGCATAGAGCTCACATTCGATGACGTTCACTTTTTCTATAATTTCAAGCATCGGACTCGAGAAACTCCATCCTTCTGCTACTTTGAATCAGTTCCAAAAAGGAAGATAATCTCTGCACCATTTAGCAGTAAAGCTGGAGATTCCAGACTAGAATGGTTCTATGTGAAGCAACAGCCTGGATGCGCCAGGAGATGGACGAAATCAAGTAAAGCGTTGATTTTCTAAATCCGGACTCTACACACTTTAATCATCACCCTGACCTGTTTTCCTTTTTGTTTGCAGTCGACAATCCCAAACAGATATCAGATCAGGTGTTCTTTAATCGGATGCACCGACTTCTTAATGGCGATCAAAAATTCTTAACTATCGATGAGGTCCTTAAAGATGAATACCTCCACTTTCATGGGCTGCTATCCGTTTTTCGTAGCATCGGTCATGGGACGGTCCCTTATGCATACATTCCTCCAGTGGAGATAGTTCCAGAGACAGGAGAAGGCTCGGGAATTCCTACAGTGCCTCTTCAAACTTCGCCTTCTCCATCTTCCACACAAGATGATGAATTGGCTAACCTGGCCGAAAAGCATCGTGAAGGGAATATTGCCCCCGAGGAAACTACCTCTCTAGACAAGTCAAAATCCTCCCAAGAGTCGCCACTTCATGCTTCCGAAGGGGATGTTCCTAGCACTGATGAGCACATATTTCAGGGTTTGGGGGATCTCCCCTTACCCGAGACTATATATACTTCGGAGGATTTCAGGAAGGATCCTTTAGTCTTCACCTCTTCTGAAGAAACCACTCCTGCTAAGGCCAAAGAGCCTGCCCGCACTAGTCTAGCTTCAGACTCGGGTTGGTTGGGGGAAACACGCCACTTAGGATACACTTTACACCACAGCATTAGCATTCATTGCACTTCTTTCTCCATGAATCCATTAATTCTAAACTTCGTTTATTTTATTGTGCAGGTACAATGTCTCGATCCTACTACGATATAAGAAAACTCCGTCGCAGCATGTCCAATCCTCCTCAGGATGTCGAATACGATCGTCGGGATGACCGTGGTAGGGAGGAGAGAAGGCCTTATGATCCCTATCGTTCTCGACCCTCACGCTCCCGCTCACCAGTTCGATCGGAACAAGAGAAATATAAGAGCTATCAAAGCCGCAGGGAGGAGGACAGAGCACCTTCTAAAGACTCCACTTCCTCCCATGAAAAGCGGAGTAGAGAGAGAACTCCTCCAAAAGAAACCGGGTCTCGAAGTAAGCACAAGGTCCCTGCCACTAAACGACCTAGGACGGACAAAGAGACTACTGAATTCTCTTCTCATAGGGACACCGGATTATCAATTCCCGCTCCTCCCCCACTAGATGCAGGAACTGCAGTCAAGCTGGCATATTTAGAGGAGCAATTTCCCGAGCACTACTTCGAGACTTTGACCTTTCTACCTACCCTTGAACCTATTTCTTCTATTTGGGCAGATGAGGCCAAAGCAAAGATTGATTTGGTGGAAAAACAATATACCGAAATGTTCAAGTATTCATGCAATCTTTCTAGAATCATCCGCACTCTCATGACAAATGCTGATTCAATGCAAAAGACCGCGGAGGAGGATGCTAAGGCCTTAAAAGCTCTAGGAAAAGATTTGGAAGACACTCAATCTCAGCTAGCGGTCGCTCAAAGGGACGCTTCTAATTTCAAACAACAGTTCGAAGACATGCAAAAGCGTTATCACGACCTGCTTGAGTCTCATACTTAGGAGCGTTCTGAACTAAAAAAGCAAGCTGACGAGGCCAAGTCAGAAGCTGCTAAGACACGCCTTGCTTATGCTGAGCTTGAACGGAAAAACGCCGAGTTAGCAAAGAGAAGTGTTGAATTAGAAAAGAAGAATGCTGACTTGGCTTCAAAGTTGTTGGAGGCAGAGAATAGGGCTGCTCTTGCCGAGGGCAATGTGGAGTGTGCTATTAAATCTGCGGAGGAAGCCCGCAAGCAACTATCAGAGGCGGAGGCTGATATTCAGGGCTTCGGCGAGCTAATGATTGAATTCTTCGCACACATTATTCGTCGTCAAAACATTTCTTGGATCGAGGACTATCCATCCACTCTGGTTCAAGTATGGAATCAAATCGTTGAGTGGGAAAAAGAAGAACTTAAGGTCGATTCCCTTGATGAAGATAAACTGATGGAGAAATACTTGAGAGATGATGAACCGGAGCGTCTAGCTGAAGGGCGCCGCCT
This sequence comes from Allium sativum, assembly GCA_030737875.1. NCBI lineage: Eukaryota > Viridiplantae > Streptophyta > Magnoliopsida > Asparagales > Amaryllidaceae > Allium > Allium sativum. Next base: position 56,547,294 of record CM060918.1, read on the forward strand.
CATTGCTGAGGCCATGGAAGAAGAGAGACGGAAGTCTAAACAAAAAACCATTCTCAAAGCTGGTTCCTCTTCTTCTGCCCCTGCAACCTCCGAAGTAGAAGGGTATGATCCCGAAAATCCGGGAATTCCTCGAACAACCCTGCTATCCCCTATTCCTGAACTAACCCCAGAGGTAGTGGTCACCCCCGCCGATAAGTCTTCGGAAGGTATCGCTATCTTTTCTCCTCAATTTGCCAAAGCTATTTCTACCTTTCGCCACGTGATTGAACAATCGATGAGAGACCCTTTGTTTTCGCCTGAGTTGATAACCGTTGCTTCTCATTCTGTAGGTGTTGAATCATCCGAAAAGACAGATGTAGCTCAAGGAGCTGTCGCTGGGACAAAGCCCGCTGATAGGGCCAAAGAAGGGGAAGACAAGGCTGCTTCTATAGACTTGGGGGAAGGAAGTGAGCCAACTAAGGTCACCACTCCCCATGATGAAGAAATGATAGCAGCTTTAAAGGACGACGGAGGAGACGGGGGGCATGAAGAGGAACCGGAAGTTGCAATAACTGGGGAGTCGAAAAGCGCTGATGACGTTACCTTGGCTGCCATGAAGGCTGATCAAGACAAGCGCTTGCAATTAAAGGCTGAAGAACTAGACCCTGAGGTCCTCAAGCCCCTCGCAGTTGTGGATGCGGGATCAAGGTTAGTTGTTAAGCTCTCAACTAGATCTATTACAAAAGAACTTGCTAAAAAATCTTCTCTTGATTCCAGTGCCCCACCCTCCGGGAAGAAGTCTACTGGCTCCAGTACCGCATCTTCAGGGAAAAAGAAATCAAAACGAATCTTGACTGAAGCCGAGAAGGAAGCAAAGGATGCAGAGAAAGCCGCCAAGAAATCCAAGGCTCATTCCAAATCTAAATAGTGGATTGCCCTGTATCTTTTGAGCATCTTTGTGAACCAATAATTGCTGCTACAAAAGCAGCTCCTGCACTTTCTTTTTTAGCTATCTCCCTTTACAAATTCATTCATTTGTAAATAAAAATAATTCACTTTTTGCAATGTTTATTTGTTAGTAGTTCTGTACTTATGTAAAAATGCATGTCTATAGTTATGAAACGAAGTTGTGGAGGGGGGAAATATGTGTATGCATACGTGTCCCCGGTTAACTCCCACAAATTATTTAATATGCTTAATCAAGCAATCTGAATGCTCCCAATTCTCTGACGGGATAGCACTTCCTGTGTCGTCAGTACCTGTCGTTTTTTCTGGCATTTCTTTTATACTCTCCCTCTTTCTCTTGAGAGTTAGAGTTCGAGTTCAGTCATCTGTTTATTCCCCGGTCGTTCAACGGGGAAAGATTTCTTTCTCGGCGCTCAGTCGGAGACGCCTTTATACTCTCTTTCTCTCTGGAAAGTTAGAGTTAGGAGGAGAATTTCTTTTTCAGCGCTCAGTCGGAGACGCTTTTATACTCTCTCTCTCTCTGGAGAGTTAGAGTTACGAATGTCGTTTTCTCATTCTTTTATGTCTTATTTGCCTTCAACCTTTTTAAGCTGTGAGTTATCCTGTATCTTATAATCACAACAGAATAACTGATAAATGTATTTACGTAATGCATAAAAGTAAATAACACACAATATTTTTATAGTGGTTCAGCTAAGTCGTAGCCTACATCCACTTTATAGTCCTTTATTCAAATCGTCAGATTTTCCCAAGGCAAGTCGTGCCTTATTACAGAGTTCACAGGAAAAATAACAAAAAGTACAGCATTTCTAATCCAAATATCGCATTAAGTGTTGGGCATTCCATGCTCGAGGGACTTCTTCGCCATCTACGGTCGTTAACTTGAAGGTTCCTTTTTCAAGTTTCCGTTGGATGACAAAGGGTCCTTCCCATTTTGGGCCGAGGTGAGGAAGGGATGGAAAAACTCTCTTTAGCACCAAATCTCCTGGTTCAAAAGTTCTGAGGCGAACTTTTTTGTCATAATAGCATGCCATCAGACGCCGATGTCTCGCTGCACGCAAATCTGCTTCGTCCCTTTTCTCTTCGACTTCATCAAGAGACTCAAGTAAGAGCGCCCGATTCGTCATCGGGTCATAATATGTCTCCCTGTGGGAAGGAACTTCCAGTTCAACTGGAATTACTGCTTCTGAGCCAAAGGAGAGAGAGAATGGGGTATGACCGGTGGCTGTCTTAAATGTTGTTCGATATGCCCACAAAGCTAGGGGCAATTCGTCAACCCATCTTGCCTTTGCACGCTCTAACCGTTTCTTGAGGATGGATTTTATAACTTTGTTTATTGCCTCTACTTGTCCATTCGATTGCGGATATGCAACTGCAGTATATCGCTTGTCTATCTTATACTTCTGACAGAAATTTCTAAATTCAGTACTATCAAACTGGGTTCCGTTGTCAGTTATGATCGTCCTTGGAATCCCGAACCGGCATATAATATTTCTGACCACAAAACTTATCACCTTTCTTGTTGTGATCTTGGTCAAGGGCTCAGCTTCCACCCACTTCGTAAAATAGTCCACGGTCACTATTGCATACTTAGCTCCTCCTTTAGCAATCGGTAAAACTCCAATGATATCAATTCCCCACGTGGCAAATGGCCAAGGACTCACCATTGATTTAAGTTGGGTCGACGGTGCCCTGGGAATTTTGGCGAATCTCTGGCACTTATCGCAGCGTCGTGAATAATCAGCTGCATCTTTATTGATCGTAGGCCAGAAGTATCCGTACCGCAATATTTTCTTTGCTAAAGTTTGACCTCCTGTATGATCTCCACACTCACCTTCGTGTACTTCTCTTAGTACACGCTTGATGTCGTCGTGTGCGATACATCGTAACAGGGGCATAGAAAATCCTTGCCGATAGAGAGTATCATCTTGTATGACATATCTGGTAGCTTTGCGAACTATAGCTCTTTTCTCACTCTTCTTTGATGGGAGTGTCCCATTCTTGAGGAAATTCTTAATTGGAGTCATCCACGACTCCTTCTCTGGTTCTGCTTCAAAAGCGAATTCAATTTCCATTGACTCAAAGCTTGGCGACTCCAACGTTTCAATTGGAATTACTTCAGTCTCTTCTGGATTGTCGGAACTAGCCAGCTTTGCCAGTCTATCCGCTTTCTGGTTTTCAACTCTGGGAATATGTGTTATGTTGTACCGCTCTAAGCTATTCAATAGCTCTTTCACTTTCTTGAGGTAGGCGATAAGTCGAGGTCCTCGAGCCACAAATTCCTCTCGCACTTGGCAAACAACAATTTTAGAGTCACAGAATATGTTTAACATTTTTACTCCAAGGTCTTTAGCAAGTTTCAGCCCGGTAATCAGGGCTTCATATTCAGAGTCATTGTTAGTTGCCGAAAATTCTAATCGCAGGGCGTAATATAACGACCGTCCCTCGGGAGTGACTAAGACAATTCCAGCTCCGGACCTTCGGTCATTCTTAGCTCCATCTGTATATAATTTCCACGGATTCATCTCTAGCTCATCCTCGGATTTAACCACTCGGTCATTGATTATTTCCTCCTCTGGAATGGTGAACTCCGCAATAAAGTCTGCTAGAGCTTGCCCCCTGATTGACTTTCGTGGTTGAAAATTCAGATCAAACTGACTTAGTTCTATGTTCCATTTGATCAACCTTCCCGATGCTTCGGGTCTCTGCAATACCTGCCTTAAGGGCTGGTCGGTGTATATGGTTATTGGATGGGCTTGGAAATAGTGACGAAGTTTTCGGGATGCGATCAGGAGGCTGTAAGCGAGCTTCTCAATTTTTGGGTAATTGCGCTATGCCGCTGCTAATTTCTTACTTACATAATACACCGGCCTTTGTACTTTGTCTTCTTCTCGAACCAGAGCCGTGCTGACAGCATGAGCTGAGACTGCCAAATAAACAAATAATTCTTCGTGATCTACGGGCTTTGATAAAATCGGCGGTTTCTCTAGCAGTTCTAACAGATTTTGAAAGGCCTCAACACAATCCGGAGTCCACTGGAAGTTCTTCTTTCCCCTTTTTATCAAATCAAAAAACGGAACACAGTTATCTGTGGCTTTGGAGATGAATCTACTCAGCGCCGCTACTTTCCCTGCCAGACTTTGGACGTCTTTAATTCTCCTCGGTTCTTCGATATTTCTAATCGCTGCTATCTGGCTAGGGTTGATTTCAATTCCTCGGGAACTCACAATGAAGCCAAGGAACTTTCCCGATGCCACTCCAAATGAGCATTTCAGAGGATTCAATTTCATCCGGTACTTTCGCAAGATACCAAACATTTCCGCTAAGTCTCGCGTATGGCTGGAAGACTGCTTTGATTTGACAAGCATATCATCCACATAAACTTCCATAGTTTTTCCTATTTGATCATAAAACATTCTATTTACCAAGCGCTGATAAGTAGCTCCAGCGTTTTTTAACCCGAATGGCATTACAACATAACAATATAGCCCCAAATTCGTAATGAAACTCGTATGTTCTTGGTCTGGTACGTGCATAGGAATTTGGTTGTATCCAGAATATGCGTCCATGAAAGAAAGAAGTTCATGACCTGCTGTCGAGTCTACAAGCTGGTCAATCCTGGGAAGTGGGAAACTATCTTTCGGGCAAGCTTTATTTAAATCTGAAAAGTCAATGCAAGTCCGCCACTTTCCGTTTGGCTTCTTTACTAAGACGGGATTCGATATCCAGTCGGGATAAGTCGAATCTCGAATAAATCCATTCTGCTTCAACTTCTCTACTTCCTCTTTGAGAGCAGCCGACCTCTCTGGGCCCAGCATGCGTCTCTTTTGCTTCACAGGCGGATGCTTCGGATTTACATTCAATTTGTGACTTATAATGGATGGCGATATCCCACACATGTCAGCATGGGTCCAGGCGAACACGTCTAAGTTTGCCTTCAAGAAGTCCGTTAGTTCTTTAGCTCGACGTGGATCCAATTGAGAACCAATCTTCAAAACTTTTGTCGGATCGGCTTTATCAATGGGAATTTCCACTGTCGCCTCATTAGGAGTTGCATTCCTAGCCTCTGGTTCCTCGTCTTTTCTGGGATCCAGGTCTTCAGGCGTTCCTTTGGGCAACTCCTTCGGGGTCAATCTCTCTAATTGCTATGCCGAGTCCCCCTTTGAGGGAGACGAGGCATCCTTACTCTCAACGTTAAGTCCTTTCATCAACATCTTTAACTCGGCCACATAGCAGGCCCGTCCGGAAACCTGATCCCCTCTCATTACTCCAGTTCCGGCTTCGGTTGGGAACTTAAGTAACAAGCACCAAGGGGCGATACAAACTCTAAATTCAGCGAGGGCAGGTCTGCCCAAAAATGCGTTATAAGGCGAATCTACATCCAATACTACGAACTGAAGCATTCGCACCCTTCTACGTTCTCCTTGCCCCAGGGTCACGGGCAACTCTATGTATCCCATGGGAGCTGTCGTCGCCCCGTTGAAGCCTCTGATCCATCCTTCACAAGGTTTCAGATCTTCGGACTCAAGCTTCATCTGATCAAATGACTTCTTGAACAAAATATTAACGGAACTTCCATTGTCTACTAATACCTTATGGACCAAGGCCGGCCCAATGGTGGTAGTAATAACCAACGGATCATTGATGGGTGATTGTATCCCAGTATTGTCTCGGCTACGAAATACCACGTCGCCAAACATGGTCTTCTGTTGTTTTATGGGGGTGACATCGTCTAAATCATCACCTTCATTCACGTCTAGATGCTTGGCAGCATTCACATATTGATCCATCGATCTGAAACTTCAGATGGCTGGGTGAGGTCCGCCTACTATGGAGTTGATAACAATTCCTTTACCTTTCTGCTGCGCTGTAGGCTTGGGAGCAGGTAGGATCTGTTTTGGAGCCTGCTCTCCTTGCCCCCTGTCCCTCGGGGCAACCTTGTACTCATCCAACTTTCCTTCATGCAGCAGCTTCTCAATCACATCCCTCAAATGCCGACATTCATTGGTCGAATGCCCATGAGTTCCGTGAAACAAGCAAAATTTCCCTGTCGCCATTTCTTTCTCGGTCGAATCACGAGGTGGCGGTCTTTTGTACTGTAACACATTGTACGTATCCAGGTAAATATTTTCCAGGGTGTCGTTCAATGGTGTATAATTCTCGTAGTTCTGGAATCGGGGTCTTTTGTTAGGGTCACTTCCCCTATTTCTGTTTCTTCTGTTACCGTTTGGATTACGGTTATTGTTGTTGTTTCCCCCACTTCCAGTATTTCTGTTTCCACCCTTGTTTCCTACATTTACTTCAACCTTGCCAGAATTCTCCCCCGACTGCTTCACGGCGATATTACTCTGCACATTCTCCTTTGAAGCCGTCTCAAACTTTCTCTTTCGGTTTGCCCTGGCCTCCTCTCGCCTTAAATAAATATCGGCTTTTTTGTAGAATATCTCCCTTGTGGAGGGTGTCTTCCCAGAAAGGTAGTCTCCAAACTCAGATTCAGGATCGACTCCTTCCTTCAATGCCATCAGAATGGTGGGCTCATGCGGGTCACTGACCTTAGTTACAGCTTGGTTAAAACGATCAAGATATGCCCTTAAAGATTCTCCTGGTGCCTGTTTGATTCTCGATAATTCAATAACACTCTTGGACTTTCGGGCATGTAGTCGGAACTGGTTCATGAAACGCTCGCTTAGTTCCTTGTAATTAGAAATCGAACGAGGAGGAAGTCGGGTAAACCAGAACAATGCCACATCTTCTAGGTAGATTGGGAATGCTTTGCACTTCACTTCATCTGGGGCAGCAGCAGCATTCATGAGCCACGAATACCGCATCAAATGCTGTCCCGGATCAGTCCTTCCGTTGTACTTGTCCATTTGTGGCAAGTTAAAGCGTCGGGGAAATTGGAAGTCGAGGATATCGTCGGTGAAGGGAGTATGGCTTCGCTCAATGCCATAGTCTTCATTCGTATAATTCCGACTCTCGGACATAATCTGGCGAACCATTGCCTGTACATCAGCATTAGTTAGGGGCCGCTCAGGTTCCCTGGCCCTAGCATCCGAGTTCCTTCTGGGCTCTTGCTCAGGAGATGCCCTTCTTCTTCGAGCTGCCTTTGTTCGATTCCGTTCCCTGCGTTCCCGGTCGATCTCGGGAGGAGGGGACTGGAGTCTTTGCCCCCGAGTGGGGTCATTGTTTCCTAATGCTCGTGCGATATCCTCACGAGATCCCAAAGATCCAAATGTCAGCTGCTCCACGTTCTGAGGTCGTTCGAGTGGCCTTCGTTCACGGGGCCTCTCTTCCTCGGAAGATGAAGATTGATCTACTGGTGTGTGACGAACCGGTGATGGAGTTCTCTGTCGACGGAGCTCACTAATCTCCCGACTCATGAGCCTCATATTTTCCTGCATCATGAGATTAGTGCGCTCGTGAACTTTCATGGCCTCCCTCGTGCTCTCAAGCATGTCAAGCAAGCGCGAGAAATCTCCTTGAGTGATGGGCGCAGATGAATTGACCTGATCACCAACCCTGGTGGCTGGAATTGGAGCATTCGTAGGGACTCGAGTAGAGGTTCCAGCTTCACCAAGCATCGGGTCGGATCGGATGTAGGAAGTCGGATCGGTTCGGAGCTGGGGAGCCTGGTCGGATCGGTGCGTGGCAAGCAGCTCGGGTCGGTTCAGATTGGGGGAATGCACTGCTTCAGAATCTCCTACCCGGATCGGATCGGAGCTCTCCCCCTGCTGTCGGTTCGGATTTCCTGCATTGGTTCTTCCTGCTGCTGAACTCTGCCCCCGAGACCTTGTTACTACAGCATTTTGCTAATCTTCGCCAGCTCCATTTCCTCGAACAGACTGAACTTCCTTGCCTTTTCCTTTGGCCATGAGTCTTTGACAATCACTTCAACGAATGTAAAAAAGCAGAGAAACTTAAGGATTCACTTCTTTGAACTCAACGGTCCAAAAAGTGGAAAGAGATCCCGAAAAATAGAGAATTTAGATGAGGATTCTCAGTGAAAGCACCAAAATGTTAGACCCAAAAGTGGTTCTAACACCCAAATTGATTAAAAGCAAATAAGATGAGATAAAAATAAAAATGAACACACAGGATTTATAGTGGTTCGGCGAAGAGATGCCTACGTCCACTTATCTTTCACTATATTCACTGATTCAGTTGTAAATACAATGTAATAGTCACTTGATTTCACTCACAACTCGCTTATATTCACTCAATAGATTAGAACAAATAATGAAAGAAGATTTGGATTCTCCGGGAGCAATGGACGTCGGATTATGGAGGTGGTTGAATTCTTAAAGTGCTAAAAAAAAGATCCTTCTCTTTGTCTCCAGACGGGGTATTTATAGGTGTGAATTTGCTTGAAACTTGATCCGGGTCGGGGCCACATGTCATCCATCCCACTATCTTCGAGTTCGGATGAGCTATTATGTTGACAACGCATCAAAGGAACGGAGGTTATGGGTAGGAACTGGTCATAGCCGGTCCGGATATCCAGGCGCTTTTGTAGGAGAATAACGTGGAGCATGGGTTCGGGTCGGAGACGCACAGATAAGGGGTTCGGATCGGGATACCCGATCCGAACCAGATTGGCTTGGATGCAATGCTCTCTTCTTCTCTAATCTGCTCCGCTCCGATCCATTTTCGTGGCAAACGGGTGGCTTTCCGATCCAATCGAGATTTAGTTTCCCTCCGATCCGATTAGATATGCCTTACCAATTTACTCAGTAGGAGTTCACCGATCCGAACAGAGGACTCTATCCGACCCGAACCGATGGTTTGCTCTGACCCGACCCGAACAGCTGCTGCTATCTAATCTAGATTGTAGTGTCTTCTCCAATCCGAACCGAAGTCTTCTAATTAAAAATGCCCTTCAATGTTTGGTTTCTTGACTTTGTGTTGCCTAGTTCACAAAGTAGGCTAACAAATATAATAATATTTAAATGCCGCTACAATGCTTTCTTCCCCAATCGAGTGAACCCGTAGCCCCCCTTTTGATTTTTCATCTCCCTTTTCCCACTAATCCACACACAATTAGACTTAGCCGTAGTTGAACTTTTTGAAGCTCTTCCCTTCCTCTCCAATTTTCGACAAGTTTCACTCGATTTCATAGCCTATAGCTCTCGAACCGAGCATCCAAAGCCGCGACCTTCCTTGCCCTGCCGCCGCCACGTGTCGCCGCCGCACCTCCCCATACTCCCGGCATGGATGCGCCTCCCCTAGGCCTTCCATCTCCGACAAACGGCGCCTCAATCCATTCACCGTAGCTCGAGATATTTAGAATCAAAGTTTTGAACTTTTCTGAAATATAAAGGTAAAATCAATTTCAGTTTTGCCACGCTTTTAAGCGTAACAGCGACAGTTGTTAAAAGTCAGTTCCAATTTATTCGTTTGAACTTCAAATTGAAATCTTTCAGATCCGGAACTGCCGTGACCTTGAACACGAGATCTAATTGAATCCAAACCTTCATTTCAAATCCAAGTAAGGTGAGAATTTATTTTTAATTAAATTTAATTAATTTGATTATTATTATTGCGTTATGTGAAATTAAAAGTCAAACACAATTAGATCTGCGATGAATGTTACCATGGGTTATGGATTCAAATTGTTGTGATGTTATGATTTTAGATCCGTTATTTTCAATCATCGATCTGTTAATTAAAATTATAGATCGGTAGGAAAAATTAGTTTTTTACCTTGTTTAAATTTGTTGAAGTATGCCTTGTGGATATGAATCATGTATAAGTCTATCATTTTGTACATCGTTATGAAATTTACATTATTTTAATGTGAATTAAAGTAGGAATTTATGATGTTAGGAAATTACATTTTTATAATGTTAATATAAAGTAGAGCTTGCATGTAAATAAAATTTACATTTTTACGTGTAAATTATATAGGAAATTGTGCCGTAGGTTAAAAATTACATTTTTCTTTGTAATTAACATGTGAATTTCGTCTTATGTTAAAATTTACATTTTTACATGTAAATTATATAGGAAATTACATCGTAGGATAAAAATTACATTTTTCTATGTAATTAAAAGATGCATTTACATCGTATGATAGAATTCACATTTTTTATATATGTAACATAGGATGAGAATGAACATTAGAAATAAAATTCATTTATTTTATATGTAAATAAGATGTAGGAATTAGACATGTAAATTAAATTTACATTTTATATGTAAATAAGATGTAGGAATGTGACATGAAATTAAATTTATATTTTTAGGATGTAAATAAAAAGTAGATTTTGCATTGTATAGACAATTTACATTTTAAATAAAAATGAGAATTGGCATCGCAAAAAAAATTGCATTTTTATATGCAAAAAAAAAAATGAACTTTTACATTGTGAAATAAAATTTACATTTTCATACGTAGGTAAAAGTTAGGTATGTTCATTGGAAATTTACAGAGTAATTAAAATAATGAATTCAACGTAAAAATGGAATTTACCTTTTTATGTAAATAACAGGGTTAGGAGAATTATATTTATATATTTATATATAAATATAATAAAAATTTATCGAATCGAGCGCGGCAGTTCACATTTTGAAATCGTATCTTTAAACGATTATACCAGAAGATCCGACCGTCGGTTTTTCCTAAAACTGAAAACATTAGGACCGTCTCGGAAAATTCTTTCCAACGGTATAAGATACGTTATGATCCAACGGTTAGATTTTGAGGAATGTGAAAATCAAAATTTGTTGAAAGCAGCGTCAGGTTCGTCCATTGTCCTGAAGCGTCGTTAATTAAAATATAATTATTTTAAATAATTAAAATAGGAATGAATCGTTAATAAAAATATTATTAACGTATAAGAAGGATTTTAAATATATATATATATATATATATATTTACGAGGATTATTTCGGAAGTCCGAGTTCTCTCATTCCAAATAATCAAACGACGTTAATGGAAGTACAAAGATGGCGTATGAAGACCGTAAGTTTTCCCTCGAATGGACAACAATCGAGGCCCTGATTTGACTTGCTCCCAACTCAAGGGTCATGGTCATTGCCCAAACGTACCTGTTGATTTCACGGGTTTGGCTTTCACTCGGACCCAGAGCATAAGCTAATAAATGGATTGTGTGTCTGTGTGACGCCCCCATTTCCCGTACAGACGGGGACAAGGGTAATCTTTGGAATATAACACAGAAACAGATAATAGCAGAACAGAAATAAACAAATACACCAGATAATGAACAATAGAATATACTGGATAAAAGTAATCATCATAGTTACACAGTATACAGGATCATACTTAGTACAAATACAGTTCAGCTATACATAAATGTCTACAGCGGAAAACAAACAAAATATGTACAATAGGAGCTGAACAGCATAAAATAGATAAATGATAGAATCCATCTTCAGCTCCAGCTATCCGGATAAAGCCTGCTAAACCTGAACACAAGGTTGCCCGTGTAGAAAAAGGGGCACCCAAGTTTGAAAGTGAAACAAACTACGAGTCAGTCATGGGACTATTATGAGAAATATACTCAACACATTTATAATATGGCTAATCACAGGACCACGCCACTTTCGTGGAACGGGTTTACTCCATTGGATTGCCAGTGCTTTAAAACAAATCATTCTTTTAAACATCACAATGCTTTTTATAAAAATGAAGCCATTATAAGACTCAGTTCCCATCACACAATGCAACGCAAACCGGAGGATAGATTTTTTACCTTATAACGGCCAAAATATGCTTGATACGAATAAAACAAAAGCATTTGATATTATTGCTAGTCTTTATATGTTTTAAAAACAATTTCAAATCATAACTATCAATCATAGACGACATTAATGCCCCATACCACTATGTCGCCATATATAGGTATACAATCAAAACTGCACAGTCACGTATTTGGAAATTGGATTTTCGTCATGAACCAAGGCAAAAGATAGTCCTTACCTACTTCGAGACGCTCTAGCCCGTGTCTCAGGATCAGAGCTCGAGTGACCCTAGGATCGTCAGGGCCGGTCCACCGACGAGGATTAAAATGCCTGAACACTGCGTTTCCCCTCTATATGGGGCGTCAATGAGCCAACGAATGACTCCATCGGACCCGGATCGTCCGATCTAACCGAGGCGCCTCGCAACAGTAACAACCACATAAGTCAAACTCGTCAGGGCGTGTAAAACCACTGACGCCACTTCTAACTAGAAGGAAACGCATGCCCTCCCTGATGTCCTTTCCCGTTTCTGGTTCATACCGAGGTGTGAGGCTCGCGAATTTACGTTATACACAAAGCTACGCCACACGGGCGGGGCTTTGATCATCACCACAAGACTTTGCTTTTCAACAGAAGCCCTGATCACTGCATCTTAGCATGCCACACAGGCAATTCACATCGTGCAACTGATGGCTATCAATCACACAGAATAAATTCCAATGTCAGACACACTTTCCATTTGCAAGTCCGTTCTGGGTCTGAACGAAACCGGAGGCACTATATACCTCGCAAACCCATCGATCACCACGTATGTCTGGACGATCACCACTTATTATCCATATTTCGGGATGCCTCCCAATCAGGACCTCAGTTACCATCCAAACGAGGTGAAGATCTCCGGTCTTTGACCATTGTCTTCATCTTCGATTTGTTATCGTCGATACAATTATTCAGAATTGGATAAACCCGGTCTTTCTGAGCAACCCGCGTATATAAGAAACAAGTGCAACACTAACACACACACGCATCATTTCAATTCATTAGTCACTAACCGTCAATCAGTAAGAGAACGATTTCCCAAATATTAACCCCGAAGGCCGAAACCAACATCAGATCAATACCCAAGAAACCATTCGACTTAGCCAACCTTCAGTTAATTTCTAAATTTTCATCCATATCGTTTATAATATTTTATAATGATTTATCGCTATTTTTATTTATTTTAAAATAGCCATTTTATTCAAAACGACTCTTCGGGCCCTAACGCGACCGTGGCGCTGTTTTTCTTCAGATTTGATTTACACATATCTGAAAATCTAACCGTTGGATCTTCACAAAATTTCCATCATTAGAAATATCTTTTCAAAACGAATCCAACGGTTCCAGTTTCGGGAAAATCCGACGGTCGGATCTCCCGGTATAATCGTTTGAAGTTTCGATTTCAAAATACGAACTACAGCGTCGTTATTCGATTAAATATAATTATATATATATATATATATATATATAATCGATTCTGGCGCTGTTTTTCTTCAGATTTGAATTAAACATTCCAGACAACCCAACCGTTGGATTTTTACAAAGTTGGTGCCTTTAGGAAGATATTTCCAAAGCGAACCCAACGGTTGCGATTTCAGGAAAATCCGATGGTCGGATCTCCCGGTACAATCGTTTGAAATCACGGTTTCAAAATACGAACTACAGCGTCGTTATTCGATATATTTTAATTCCATTTCTATATATATATATCGATTCTTTGATTTCAAAGCTATATTCTTTTCATACATTTGATAAAAATGATATTTTTATCTAACTGTCTTCTATTTCAACACTTCGCTATATTTAACAATTCATGTATATAATAAAAATGTGATTTTTATCATAAAACAATTCATTTCGAAACACTATTATTTTATATAGTTCATATAGGTAATAAAAATAGGATTTTTATTATAAAACAATTTCTTTCAAAACTAGATTATTTTATATAGTTCATATAGATGATAAAAATGTGATTTTTATTATAAAACAATTTATTTCAAAATATGAATACCATTCAACACATGAATTTCAATTCAACGAATGAATATCGATTCAACACATGAATGTTTTCTATAGTTATATAAATAGATAAAAAGGTGATTTTTATATTTAAAACACGAGCACCATTCAACACATGAATTTCTATCCAACGAATGGATATCGATTCAAGATATGAAGGTTTTCTATAGCTTACATATATAGATAAAAATGTGATTTTTATATTTAAAACACGAACACCATTCAACACATGAATTTCTATCCAAGGAATGAATATCGATTCAACACATGAAGGTTTTCTATAGCTTATATATATAAATAAAAATGTGATTTTTATATTTAAAACACGAACACCATTCAACACATGAATTTCTATCCAACGAATGAATATCGACACAACACATGAAGGTTTTCAATACAACGAATAAATATAGTTTCGACAAATGAAAATAATTCAAACACATGAATATTATTCAAAATTTCGGCAGCATAACGGCAGGGTAGTTAAAACCGGAACCGTCTCTAGTACGGCTCCTCGCTCTACCTTAAATCCTCGTGGTTTTTGACAATGTGGATCATGCATCTAGTTCGCACGCAGGCGGCATGTATATATTTATTTCATTTCCACAAACTAATCCTATGTGGTTTCAACCAAATATTTCTCAACCACAAATGGGTATTTTTCAACCACAATCAATCAATATTAACCACAAACAATCCCAATCAACCATTCGTTATCAAATTTTCACACCAATCACAACCAATAAATATCGTCCATGGTTTGTGGACGAGGGGCGTATATATATATATATATATATATATATATATATATATATATATATAGCAATTCACTTCTATTTCAACACATATAAAATTTTTACAACGCATATACAACTTATACATCGAACGTACAACTTATACAATGCTTATACACGAGGTGTACAACGCTTATATAACTCATACATCGACTATATAATTTATACATCATCATTTTCCATATCGTTTATAAATTAGAAATCTAACATTGGGTTCCACTCCACCAAAAATAGCAGAAGGCCCAGAAAAATATGCAGTCTCTTCTAGAAGGTGGAAGACGTCCACACGAGTCCACTGTCTCTTGTTTCACTAAATTTCGATAAAAAACGAAAAAGATATGATTTTTTTCAAATTTGCAACACTTAAAAGTGTTATCTTTAATTCAGAAAAATCAAGTCGTTTACCTTCCTTGATTCCTCAAAACTAGGGTTCGAATTAAAATCCAATCCGCTACACTTCGTTAAGATCCAACTGCACCACGTTGACGGGCCTCGAGAGGCGCCTCTGCGCCAGGAAAATGATGGAGCTCGAGCTCCAATCGCAGTCAGAAAAGGGGGCGGAACTGGCGAACTTTGGGGCGAGAATCCTGGCGATAGGGTGCACGATAGAAGATGGGGCTTGTCTTGATTTGAAGAGGAGGAAACGAGCTATAAAAAGTTGCAAAGGAGTGGTGGGTTTTGATGAGAGGTTTCGCCAGAAAATGGGGAAGAAGAACGGAGCTCTTTCCGCCGTGTATCGCAATCGGGGAGAGAGAGAAGACGCGGGGGAGGGGGGGCGCTGACGTGGGCGAATGTTTTTTTTTATTTATAACTTTAAAATTCCAAAACTACCCTCTTTAACACACGAACCCCAATCCAAACCTAACGACTGTCGTCCCTAGCGTTTTACCCCCATTCTGAACACAATGGGATATGTTTCGTAGCCCCATTCGACTGTTTCAGTCAGTTTTACTTCAAATTGAAATATATAACATTCAATATTCAATTTGAACGTACATTTCAATTTTCCAGGGCCACAAACTGATTCGAACAATTCCAGAAAAATAAATCTGGCTATATTTTGATGATATGGTCCCAACAAAACTAGTTTCGTCGAATTCTGATACCGTTTGCAAAAAGGCCCATTTCTGATCGATCCAATTTAAGTGTAATTGATCAAAACACATTTTCCTTTGCCACGCTCACATACTAGCTTCAAAAATTATGAAATTTGAAACCTAGCAATAACTTCTCATCTCGGATCCAACAAAAGTGGTTTCGTCGAATTCCGAGGTCGTTTGCAAAATGGCCAATTTCACGGGCTATATAAATTCCATAGCGACCTTTCTGAAAATTCATTTGTCCATAACTTTTGCTTTCCGCTATGAAACTTCGACTTTTTAGATTCCACTAACAGATTTAAATATTTTTGGTTTCACTCAAATCCGTTTTGTTTTGCACCCGGTACAGTCCGACAAAGTTTGAATTCAATTTTTGAAACTACAACGCCTTTTCAGGCCTTGTTTAATTAGAATTAATTATATCCGTTTTCAATTGTCGATTCAACTCACTTTTCATCTCTACTATTTAAAATATTTATTTTAAATATTTAAAATCCATTATTTTAGCCAATTTTAAGATTTTAAATTGGTTCAGATTTTCTGGTCGTTACAATCTCCCCCCACTTAAAACTTTTCATCCCCGAAAAGGAACAAAGTCGAAAGTGGTTTGATTAATCAACTCTAGGTTCGATCTGGCTTCCATTCTCCAACTTTTCAGTTTATGAGAATTTTCAAATTCTTCAAAAATTTGGCTAACACCCGGAATTTTCGAAAAATTTCGCCATAACCTCCTTTGTACGGGGAGGGGTTTGAAAATTTATTAGGCCGTATTAGGTACCCAATAAATCCTAATAAGCATACACATATTTATAGTGATATATTTTGGTGTTTACAGGGGAGCGTGTATAGATAATAACTCCAGAGAATAAATTCTCGTCACCCTGTCAAAGCCTGAGGGAGTGTGTATTTTAAATGCTCCAGAGGATAAATCCTCATCACCTCGTCCCGTGTGGGAAATAAATAGTCCATGTGTCGTATCTAATAACTAGAGAGATGTGATTATTGTCAACTCCAGACCCATGTGGGGTTTTTATTAATCTGGCAATTTTATCGTTACAATTTAAATAGTCCATATCAGTCATCAGTTCAATTTGTAAAATATAGTCATCGCCATACAAGCCTCTCGCTCGTATGGTAAATCTTCCACCTCGTCACACAAGCTCCAAATGCTTATGTGGTATATAATGAAGTATGCCTATCTTCAGAAGTATGCCATGTAACGTAGTTCAAAATTAATTGTTACTATCCTATGGCGACGTTTATTTTTACACACAGAATAACCAGCACTCCGCATCCAATGGCATTCACAGGAGTTGATATAATAATATTTTGCATCCAACTCATTAAGGTTTACCTATTTGTCGGGCACACAAATAAAATCTTTACTCAACAGCTAATCCATTTACCTGTTCAAACATATATAATGCACATGTATATATTTCTATCTATTTTCTACTCAGTTCAATGTGTGATTTAAATGAATAAATCCTACCATTATTCTATTGTTGATTAAATTAACTATTGTTTCAATAATTCAATTAATCAAATTTACTATCACACAACACATACAACAATTAAATTGTTTTTAACTTTTCAAAATCATACAAATCAATTCATATATTCTTTTAAAATCATTCAGACTATAGAGTTAAAAGTGCACATCCATGGAAAGAAAATAACAACAGAATAGAGAACTAATTGGTAATGTAAAGTATGGTAATTGTACCTTGCACCGGAGTCAATCAGAGATATCCACTCGGCATCTAGGATAAGCTTTCTGAATGCTCTCCTCAGTTTCCCAAGTACAATCTCATGGATCTCCACTCCATTGCACTTTGACTAAGTGAACCTTCTTGTTCCTCAGCTCTTTGGTTTCTTTACCGATAATCTTTAGCGGCTCTCTTCTCACAGCTAATTCTGGAGTAATTTCAATATCCTATTGAGCTGCTTCTTCCACGATCAAGTCTGGATCATGAACGTGCTTTCGAAGTTGAGATATGTGAAACACATCATGAACTCCAGGCAACCAATCTGGCAATTTAACCCTATAAGCGAGAGTTCCGATCCGTTCCAGAATAGGAAACGGACCAATGAATTTGGGTGCCAACTTTCTAGTTTTACCGAACCGGATTACTCCTCTCATCGGCGATACTTTCAAATATACATAGTCGCCAACAGCAAATGATATATCTCTTCTTCTCCTATCGGCGTAGCTCTTTTGTCGGCTTTGAGCGGCGAGTAATCGCTTCTTAATAAAGTTGACTTTGTCGGCAGCTTCTCGGATCATATCTGGCCCTAACACAAGTCTATTTCCAGGTTCAACCCAACAAGCAGGAGATCGGCACGGTCTATCGTATAATGCTTCGAATGGCGACATTGTTAGACTTGCCTGGTAGCTGTTGTTATATGAGAATTCAGCCAAATGCAGATGGTCTTCCCATGATCCACCAAAATCTAGAACACAAGCCCGCAATAGATCTTCTAAAATACGATTCACCCTCTCAATCTGACCGTCTGTCTGAGGATGATAAGCGGTGCTCAAGTTCAACTTCGTTCCCAGCTCGACTTGAAATGCCTCCCAGAATTTGCTAGTGAATATTGTGTCTCTATCACTGACTATACTGAGCGGCACTCCATGTAGTCTAACTATTTCCTTGAAGTAAATCTGCTCCAGACTCTGAGCAGTTCTGTTTGATCTGACAGGTATGAAATGGGCGGTCTTCGTGAAGCGATCTACGATCACCCAAATACTGTCATTTCATTTTCTGGTTTTGGGCGAACCATCTATGAAGTCCATGGAAATATGTTCCCGCTTCCAACCAGGAACGTCTAGCGGTTACAATAATCCAGCCAGTTTCTGCTGGTTGTTTTTGACTAGCTGGCAAGTAGGGCATCGGCTAACATATATTGAAACGTCTCTTTTCATAGCCTTCCACCAGAATGTTCGTTTGAGATCGTTATACATTTTGGCCACACCAGGATGGATACCCAGCTTGGACTTGTGACACTCGTCTAACACTTCCCTTTTAAGCTCGGGGATGCCAGGAACACAAATCCTTCCTTTCAATCTCAGGATCCCATCGCCATCTATTTGAAAACACGAGGGTTCGCCTTTCTGAATCCTTTTGATCATATCCTTAATAAAGTTATCCTCCTTCTGAAGAATAGATATTTTGTCAATCAAGGAAGTCGTAATAATAAAGCTGGCGATCATTACATTCTTTCGGCTCAGTGCATCGGCCACGACATTGGCTTTCCCTGAAGTGTATATAATCTCAAAGTCATATGCTGCAAGAAACTCCAGCCAACGTTGCTACCTCAGATTCAAGTCCTTCTGGGTGAATAGATACTTTAGCGACTGGTGATCTGTAAACAGTTCAAATCTCTCACCCAGAAGATAGTGTCTCCAGATTTTCAAGGCGGATACTATAGCCAATAACTCAAGATCATGAGTTACGTAGTTTTTCTCATGCGGCTTCAGCTGACGGCTAGCATAAGCAATCACTTGGCCCCTTTGCATTAACACTGCGCCAAGGCCTTCTCTAGAAGCATCAGTCCAGACTTTTAAATCCTGATTGCCGTCGATAATGGTTAACACTAGAGCAGTAGTTAATCTTAACTTTAGCTCTTCAATAGCCTCCTCGCTTTCTGGAGTCCATTTGAATTTAGAGTGCTTCTTTGTAAGCTTCGTTAAGTGACCAGATATCTTCGAAAAGTTTTTAACGAACTTCCGGAAATAACTAGCCAATCCGAGAAAACTGCGGACTTCAGTGGGGGTACTAGGCTGTTTCCAATTCTGAATAGCTGTGATTTTACTTGGATCCACAGCAATTCCTTTTTTCGATACAACGTGGCCCAGAAATTTGACTTCTTCTTGCCAGAATATACATTTGGAAAACTTTGCTTTCAATACGTTCCTTCTGAGAATTTCTAACACTTGTTCCAAATGTTTTTCGTGCTTGCTTTCTAACTTAGAGAAGATAAGGATATCATCAATGAAAACCAGAACAAATTTATTCAATACTCATCTGAATACTCTGTTCATTAGATCGACGAAATAGGCTGGAGCGTTACATAAGCCGAACGACATTACTAACCACTCGTAGAATAAGTCGGGACCTCTGAATGCTATCATTGGAACACACTCTTCGGCAATTCGAAGTTGATGGAAGCCTGTAGCTAGGTCCATTCGTGAAAATACTTGTGTGCCATTTAACCGATCCAACAAATCATCAATCCGCGGCAATGGATATTTGTTCTTTATGATCTGTTTGTTCAGATCACGATAATCCACACATAGACGTAGAGTACCGTCAAATTTTGGGACAAACACCACTGCTGCTCCCCAATCAGAGAAACTAGGCCTGATCAGACCCTTCCATACGAGCTGTCGTGTTTGATTGTCAAGTTCTTCTTTCTCCTTCAACGACATTCTTCGAATAGCGTGAACTACCGGCCTTGCATTCAGAATCAAAGCAATTTTGAAATCTATTTCTCTTTGCGGAGGTAAGCAAACAACTTCTTCGAACACATCCGCGTAGTTCTTGACGACATGAATATCTTTCACTAGGTCGGGAATATTCTCTGTGACTTCAGGGATATTTTCTATTTGAACAGGAGAAACATCGAGAGCTGCCCATAAGTCTTTTCTATTAGATTTCTGACCTTCACACAGTATGGTTATATAATTCCCTGATTTAATCTTAGCTCTAACAACTCTCTCGGCGCATCTAACCTCTGCTTCATATTTGGTTAGCCAATCCAATCCCAGAATAAGATCGAATTCATTAAAATTCATGAAGACAGAGATAGTAGGGAATTTATAGCAGGAAAAAGAGATAGGCACCCCACAAACCGAACTGAGACCGATGGAACCCCAACTGGATTTTGGACAGTCATTGGTTCTTTGAGCTTCTTCAATTTCAAATCCAATTTCTTGACTGCACTCTTTGCAATAAAGCTTCGTGACGCGCTAGTATCAAACAGTACTTTAACTGGAATGTTCTTGACATTGAGCGTGCCTTCCAACACATCTGCCCTTTCTTGACTAGCTGAGGGTTCAGAAGTTTCTGCTACTTTATTCACTTGAACTATTTCAGTTTTTCTGAATAGCGGGCAGGCCTTTGAAAGATGACCTGTCCGATGGCATTGACTGCACTTTCTATTCTCTTGATATCCCTTCTTGGATTGAAGTCCACCTTTTAATCGCTTCTTCAAGGGTCTGCAGTTTATCGCCATGTGCCCCGGCTTCTTACAGTTACTACATATGGCAGTCGTTACTTGTCCTCTCTCAGATTCAGCCCCTTTTCTCTTGGCACTGGGCTTCTTACTGACCTCGGACCTCGTACTGGCTTCAGGAATATCAATTTTCGACTCTTCTTTGTTACTAGAATAGACTTCCTCTTCGTCGCGCAACATTCCTTTCTTATGGAGATCTTCATACTGATAATCCATATAAATCATTTCAGAGAAAGGAAGTTTCACATTCCTCATTACACTGTTCTGATATTTTCTTTGCAGGCCATGAATAAATCTCATATTCTTCCTCTTTGGATCTTGAATCAGATGAGGAGCAAAGTGAGCAAGTTTGTTGAATTTCTTATGATATTCTGGGATGGTCATATCACCTTGTATCAGATAAGAAAATTCATCACATAATCGCTCCGTTGCTTTAGGAGGAGTAAATCTTTCTAGGAAGATCTCTTCGAATCTGTCCCAGGTGATATCACCTTCGGGATTATCTTTGATGATTGTTTCCCACCATATTAAAGCTTCTTCTTTGAGCGCCCAAGAGGCTACTAATATTTTCCGATCATCTCTCAGCTGGATACGCTCAAAAATTCTTTCGATAGAACTCATCCAAGCTTGAGTTTGAATAATAGATTCATTGCCCGAGAACTGTGCTCCGTTCCGATTTCGATATCTCTTTAATAGAGCCTCTAGATCGGGTTCTTCATTTCTCCTGTTTCTGACACTCATTTTTCTAGTACTCCTGCAAATGGCAGATCAAGTGTCAGGTCACAGAAAAGATAATTTAAAATATAGAAACACATACTTCAAATGTAAATGTGTCTATCGAGGTGTAATTTCATTCTCCTTTACTCATACTAGGATATTGCTGATCCTTTCTGTATAGAGTTACCCGTCCTAGAACACTACTGGTTCTATTTCTGACGAGTTCGTTAATATGTTATATTCCAGCACTAAGCTTAACCAAAGCTCTGATACCATGTTGTGATGCCCCCATTTCCCGTACAGACGGAGACAAGGGTAATCTTTGGAATATAACACAGAAACAGATAATAGCAGAACAGAAATAAATAAATACACCAGATAATGAACAATAGAATTTACTGGATAAAAGTAATCATCAGAGTTACACAGTATACAGGATCATACTTAGTACAAATACAGTTCAGCTATACATAAATGTCTACAACGGAAAACAAACAAAATATGTACAATAGGACTTGAACAGCATAAAATAGATAAATGATAGAATCCATCTTCAGCTCCAGCTATCCGGATAAAGCCTGCTTAACCTGAACACAAGGCTGCTCGTGTAGAAAAAGGGGCACTCGAGTTTGAAAGTGAAACAAACTACGAGTCAGTCATGGGACTGGTATGAGAAATCTACTCAACACATTTATAATATGGCTAATCACAGGACCACGCCACTTTCGTGGAACGGGTTTACTCCATTGGATTGCTAGTGCTTTAAAACAAATCATTCTTTTAAACATCGCAATGCTTTTTATAAAAATGAAGCCATTATAAGACTCAGTTCCCATCACACAATGCAACACAAACCGGAGGATAGAGTTTTTACCTTATAACGGCCAAAATATGCTTGATACGAATAAAACAAAAGCATTTGATATTATTGCTAGTGTTTATATGTTTCAAAAACAATTTCAAATCATAACTATCAATCACAGACGGCATTAATGCCCCATACCACTATGTCGCCATATATAGGTATACAATCAAAACCGCACAGTCATGTATTTGGAAATTGGATTTCTGTCATGAACCTAGGAAAAAGATAGTCCTTACCGACTTCGAGATGCTCTAGCCCGTGTCTCAGGATCAGAGCTCGAGTGACCCTAGGAAAGTTCAGGCCGATCCACTGACGTGGATAAAAATGGCTGAACACTGTGTTTCCCCGCCCTATGGGGCGTCAATGAGCCAATGAATGACTCCATCGGACACGGATCGTCCGATCTAACCGAGGCGCCTCGCAACAATAACAACCACATAAGTCAAACTCGTCAGGGCATGTAAAACCACTGACGCCACTTCTAACTAGAAGGAAACGCATGCCCTCCCTGATGTCCTTTCCCGTTTCTGGTTCATACCGGGGTGTGAGGCTCGCGAATTTACGTTATACACAAAGCTACGCCACACGGGCGGGGCTTTGATCATCACCACAAGACTTTGCTTTTCAACAGAAGCCCTGATCACTGCATCATAGCATGTTCACACAGGCAATTCACACCGTGCAACTGATGGCTATCAATCACACAGAATAAATTCCAATGTCAGACACACTGTCCATTTGCAAGTCCGTTCTGGGTCTGAACGAAACCAGAGGCACTATATTCCTCGCAAACCCATCGATCACCACGTACGTCTGGACGATCACCACTTATTATCCATATTTCGGGATGCCTCCCAATTAGGACCTCGGTTACCATCCAAATGAGGTGAAAATCTCCGGTCTTCGACCATCGTCTTCATCTTCGATTTCTTATCGTCGATACAGTTATTTAGAATGGATAAACCCAGTCTTTCTGAGCAACCCGCATATATAAGAAACAAGTGCAACACTAACATACACACGCATCATTTCAATTCATTAGTCACTAACCGTCAATCAGTAAGAGAACGATTTCCCAAATATTAATCTCGAAGGCCAAAACCAACATCAGATCAATACCCAAGAAACCATTCGACTTAGCCAACCTTCAGTTAATTTCTAAATTTACATCCATATCGTTTATAATATTTTATAATGATTTATCGCTATTTTTATTTATTTTAAAATAGCCATTTTATTCAAAACGACGCTTCGGGCCCTAACGCGACCGTGGCGCTGTTTTTCTTCAGATTTGATTTACACATATCTGAAAATCTAACCATTGGATCTTCACAAAATTTTCATCATTAGAAAGATCTTTTCAAAACGAATCCAACGGTTCCAGTTTCGGGAAAATCCGACGGTCGGATCTCCTGGTATAATCATTTGAAGTTTCGATTTCAAAATACGAACTGCAGCGTCGTTATTCGATTAAATATAATTATATATATATATATATAAATATATAAATATAATCGATTCTGGCGCTGTTTTTCTTCAGATTTGAATTAAACATTCCAGACAATCCAACCGTTGGATTTTTACAAAGTTGGTGCCGTTGGAAAGATATTTCCAAAGCGAACCCAACGGTTGCAATTTCAGGAAAATCCGATGGTCGGATCTCCCGGTATAATCGTTTGAAATCACGGTTTCAAAATACGAACTGCAGCGTCGTTATTCGATATATTTTAATTCCATTTCTATATATATATCGATTCTTCGATTTCAAAGCTATATTCTTTTCATACATTTGATAAAAATGATATTTTTATCTAACTGTCTTCTATTTCAACACTTCGCTATATTTAACAACTCATATATATAATAAAATGTGATTTTTATCATAAACCAATTCATTTCAAAACACTATTATTTTATATAGTTCATATAGGTAATAAAAATAGGATTTTTATTATAAAACAATTTCTTTCAAAACTAGATTATTTTATATAGTTCATATAGATGATAAAAATGTGATTTTTATTTAAAACAATTTATTTCAAAATATGAATACCATTCAACACATGAATTTCAATTCAACGAATGAATATCGATTCAACACATGAAGGTTTTCTATAGTTATATAAATAGATAAAAAGGTGATTTTTATATTTAAAACACAAGCACCATTCAACACATGAATTTCTATCCAACGAATGAATATCGATTCAACACATAAAGGTTTTCTATAGCTTACATATATAGATAAAAATGTGATTTTTATATTTAAAACACGAACACCATTCAACACATGAATTTCTATCCAACGAATGAATATCGATTCAACACATGAAGGTTTTCTATAGCTTATATATATATAGAGATAAAAATGTGATTTTTATATTTAAAACACGAACACCATTCAACACATGAATTTCTATCCAACGAATGAATATCGACTCAACACATGAAGGTTTTCTATACAACGAATAAATATAGTTTCAACAAATGAAAATAATTCAAACACATGAATATTATTCAAAATTTCGGCACAAAACGGCAGGGTAGTTAAAACCGGGACCGTCCCTAGTACGGCTCCTCGCTCTACCTTAAAACCTCGCGGTTTTTGACAATGGGGATCATGCATCTAGTTCGCACGCAGGCGGCATGTATATATTTATTTCATTTCCACAAACTAATCCTATGTGGTTTCAACCAAATATTTCTCAACCACAAATGGGTAATTTTCAACCACAATCAATCAATATCAACCACAAACAATCCCAATCAACCATTCGCTATCAATCAATTTTCACACAAATCACAACCAATAAATATCTTCCATGGTTTGTGGACGAGGGGAGTGTATATATATATATATATATATATATATATATATATATATATATATATATTTATATATAGCAATTCACTTCTATTTCAACACATATATAATTTTTACAACGCATATACAACTTATACATCGAACGTACAACTTATACAACGCTTATACATGAGGTGTACAACGCTTATATAACTCATACATCGACTATATAATTTATACATCGTCGTTTTCCATATCGTTTATAAATTAGAAATCTCACATTGGGTTCCACTCCACCAAAAATAGCAGAAGGCTCAGAAAAATGTGCTGTAACACCCCACACCCGCTACGGTCACTCTCTAAGGGAATGCCATAACATCGGCGGAGTATTTTGAGTGAATATAGAACAGAGAATTTACAGCAAGACAGATAAAAGTAATACTTGAAAATTTAAAACAACATTTCATTGCAGCGGAAAGTAAAACATGTCTGGTTACATCACAAAACCATAATAAGAGTTAAGTACAAATATCCATTCTGCTAAATAAAAGTACATAATCCCAATACATGAACTGATAGCCATAAAAGAAAAGGGTAAGCTGAGCTCTACATCTAGGGTCCAAGCTCCAAGAGAGTAATAAAAGCAGCCTGATCAAATCCTACTTGTACTGGGCCCACTCTGAGAACCTGAGGGTTGGGAAAAATATAAAAACAACGGGGTCAGACATAAGTCTGAGCGAGTCCTATAACTTTAACAATACAATCATTAAAGTAACCAGAGAAGACATAAACTTGATATACGGTAATGTCTGGGGATGAATGGCTACACTAAGCAGCTTGGTAGACTTAGGATAAACTAAGATAACCGTAAAGACGCATTTACCCACCCAAGGATAATTACTACACTGCACCACACCAGTCATTCCTACTTAAAGGTTGATCCCTCCCAAGGACTTAGAAAATTTACCCAGTAGTTTCGTGTACCCCAAGCCGACTACATAGGTGTCGTCTGCCCCTATCTCCACTAGGTGTACCCACTACTCCCAAGTGATCGGCTCCCTACCGTAGATACCCGTGTCGGCCCCACAGTGGGGTGTATCACTCCCCAAAGTGGCAACCTGATATAATTAACGGTGCACGGCTTATATCTACACGATGCAACAACGTCTTACCTACCAGCCCGGGTCCACACACGCATATGAAACCCGTTGGACTTGCGTTGCCACCGCTAACCCGTTTTGGCCTCTTATAGTCAAGCCCAGTACGCGTGTCCCGTCCTCGACATGGGTCGAGCCCAATAAGATACATATGGGTTACTGGTTGAAATGGGCCCCCACAAGCTACCCACCTAAGCTTGTCCCTTTTTCTAGTGCATCCCACTTAACCCTTTAATCATGTTTAATTACATGTTTCCACTTGGTTAAGTATTCTAATCGTATTTTCTATTGCCACCCAAGGCAACCACTAGATTTCCACATGCCACCCAAGGCACCCACTTAACCCCTCATGTCCCTCTACATGCTAATGTGGCTAAGTGTTTCTTAATTAATTAATTAAGATCATGACCTCATAAAGACCTCTCACATTAGACCGTCTTTTATGACTGCTGGATATGCCGGTTGGTTCCGGGCAGACTTCTGTCATCAAAAGGGTCTAACCTCGTGTCTTTACTTTAATCATGTATTTAATTTATGACTAAGACCTCTCACATTAGGCCAATCATTTGTAGCTGCTGGATTTGCCGGTTGGTTCCGGGCAGACTTCCGCTACAAAAGGGTCCAACCTCGTGTCTTAGTTGATTAATTACACCTAATTAATCATCCCCATAATTTGTATTAATTATCCCTAATTAATTACACATTTTTGAGAATATGGGTAGACCTAACTCAATAGGTAAATTCCCAATTCCATAGTATGGGTAGACCTAACTTAATAGGTAAATTCCCAACTCCATAACATGGGTAGACCTAACTTAATAGGTAAATTCCCAACTCCATAATATGGGTAGACCTAACTTAATAGGTAAATTCCCAATTATGTCCATTCATTTTATGTTATACACATTTTTATTAACATGCATATTAACCCCATCGTTTCCCACGTAATTCGTTTTCATAACATGTCATATAAATGGGAAGATTCACTATAAATGTAATGGGTTCCATCTTAGCACAACGTTGGCTTTTACATGGGTTTAAAAGGTGTCAACTTGCATCATGATAGTAAACCCAACTAGCATCATTAAATAACCCAACTTGCATGACTACACATATGTCATATAAAGGTAACTTGCATAAGTGTTCATAGGTTACACAAAGGGTGAACTTGCATATGTGACTTGCATCATAAATAGGGTAAACATGCATAGCATACAAAGGTGTCATCTTGCATATGTATGCATCTTATTTAAAGAGGGTAAACTTGCATGTCATAATGTATGCATAAAACCAACCACTTAGCATGCATGAAATCAAGTACTTAGCATGCATAAAACCAAACACTTAGCATGCATAAAATCAAATACTTAGCATGCATAAAACCCAATACTTAGCATGCATAAAATCAAATACTTAGCATGCATAAAATCAAATACTTAGCATGCATAAAACCCACCACTTAACTTGCATAAACCCACATACTTAACTTGCATAAACCCACATACTTAACTTGCATAAACATAGGGTTAACATTAAACATAGATTAGCAAACTAACATCATATCATATGACTTAAAACCTACTAATCCGCATACAAAACCGCATGATCTCATCATATCTCATCTACTTAATTTAGCAATTGGTTATTAAAGTGATAGAAACTCACCAAAACCAAGATTAGCAAACTTATGAAGTAGAACTAGTTGCTATATTTGAAGATGGTGATGATTAGAGGTTGATTAGCTTGCAACTTTCTTCATAAATTAGTGGAGGCTCCTCTTAAGTTTGATTTTGGCGGCATGATGGTATCAATCCTATTTTTAGTATGGATTAGGCTTGCATTAGGGTGTATTTATAGGATTAGGGTGTGTTTTAGACCATAGGATTAGCCCTAGGTTAGATTAGGTCCGTCAGATTTAAGAAGTTTCTAGAGATTAGCCCAAAACACAGCCAAACCCTAAAATGGTGCACCAGGTTTAACTGGTCGAGCACCCCCTGTCGACACCCAAGTCGACAGGGCTGTCGACCTGGTCCTACCCAGTCGACTGCCCAGTCGACAGGGCTGTCGACTCGGGTAGCTAGGCGGGAGTTTTTCCCTCCAGCGCCCAATGGCCCCAATTTTGAATTTTAAACCTGAATTTTAAATATGTTTTGAACTTTGAATTTTCTGCAAACTTCATTGGGCCATAACTGGGCCATACGGACTCCGATTCTCGAAAACTCGGACTCTATTTCGCGTATTTTTCCGAGACGAACGCAATGACGTAGCCCGTTTCCCCCAATTCTCACATCTGAGAATATTTATTCTGCAATTAGTGAATTTTAGCATCAACCGAAATTCGGGGTGTTACATTCTCCCCTTCTTAAAGGATTTCGTCCCCGAAATCTCTAAGCTAAGGAGAATGCATATCCTACCATTCAAATAACCATCTACTCAATCCATCAAACACGGGCATCCATTGTCCTTAAAACAATTTCTAATGATGTATGAGCATATGCAAAAAGTGTGTGTATATGTTCCCTATCTAATGTATGAACATATGCAAACCATGATAGTGCCATGCATCCATTATGTATGCGAGAGAACCCTATCGACACATACAACATCTACATGAGTGCACAATCATTCACCAAAATGCATCATCCATATGATAACACAACCATTATACATCCATAAATATAGCTATCTACACACAATTATATGCAATATGCGATATGAAGTGACTGAGCCGATCTAGTGCCTAGAGTGTGTGTATATGCATCCACGAGCAACCACTAGCAAACACTTGCATCCACTTGCATCCATCAACCATAACATGTCTCAAACACATGTTTCAACCATAGGTTTACCCTATCTAAAGGTCAAACAGTACTAACGAGAGGACATACTAAAGATAAGATAAGTACTAGACAACGATAGAGGAGAAATTAAAAGACATACCCTCAAAAAGAAATGGGTATAATGAACGCATCTTCGCTTCCGTCTCCCAAGTTGCGTTGCTCTCATCTTCTCCCCATTGCACTTTGACTAGTTGAACCTCTCTGTTTCTCAACTTCCTAGTCTCTGACCCAAGGATGCGAGTAGGAGCTCGTCGAATCGTTGCATCACGCTCTACTTCCACTTCTCTAAGCAAGCTTGGCTCTACCACCTCTGCAGTCTCATGTAGGCACTTCCTCAAATGTGACACATGGAATACATCATGTACCCCACTAAGTCTGTCGGGCAACTCCACTCTATATGCCATTCGTCCAATCCTTTCCTTAATAGGAAACGGCCCTACGAACCTTGGTGCTAACTTCCCAACAGATCCAAAGCGAACCACATTTCGTAACGGAGACACTTTGACAAAGACCATGTCCCCAACTTCAAACTCAAGGTCCGTCCTCCTCTTGTCCGCATAAGATTTTTGGCTATCCTGCGCTGCTTTCATCCTTCTTCGAATCAAGTCAATCTTATCAGAAGTCTCCCTAACCATGTCAGGCCCAAGCAAAATCTTATCCGTTGATTCCCACCAACATGTAGGTGACCGACAAGGCCTTCCATAAAGAGCTTCAAAAGGAGCCATACCAATACTGGACTGAAAGCTGTTATTATATGCGAACTCCACCAATGGAAGATGCTCTTCCCATGTACCTCCAAAATTTAAGATACAAAGCCTCAAAAGGTCTTCTAGGACACGATTCACCCTCTCAGTCTGGCCGTCCGTCTGAGGATGATATGCGGTGCTCAGACATAATTGAGTCCCCACTGCTTCTTGCAAACTTTTCCAGAACTCGCTAGTGAAGATAGGATCTCGATCACTCACTATGCTAGAGGGTACCCCATGCAATCAAACTATCTCTCGAAGATATACTGAAGCTAGCCATGGAACAGTCCTCTTGCTCTTCACAGGGATGAAATGGGCGCTTTTAGTAAGTCTGTCTACCACAACCCAAATCCCCGTATTACCCTTTCTCGATCTGGGTAACCCGTCAATAAAATCCATCGAGACGCTATCCCACTTCCATTGCGGAACTTCCAATGGGTGAAGCAACCCACCTGGTTTCTTTTGCTCCGCTTTCACTTGTTGGCACACCAAGCATCGAGCGACATACTCGGCCACATCTTTCTTCATACCGGCCCAGAAGAAAACCCGCTTCATATCTCGGTACATCTTGTCCCTACTGGGATGAATGATCATCCTAGAACGGTGTGCATCATCAAGAATAGCCTTCCTCAAACCCTCGTCTTGCGGTACACAAAGTCTACCGTCTCTACGCAAGCACCCCCTATCGTCTAGGGTGTACCTACTCAAATGGCTGGACGACTCCCCCCTTATGAGCTTCTCTACCATCTCAACCAACTGTGGGTCGTCCCTCTGTGCTTCTCCAATCCGCCCCAAAAGAGTAGGTCTGACCTCCAAGGATGCTAGCAAACCGGGTATATAGTCAATGGAAGGTCTGAAATCGAACATCGAGATAAATTCCAAGCTTCGTTGTTCTACGAACAATGGACTCAAGGACAACCTTTTTCTGCTCAAGGCGTCCGCCACCACGTTACCCTTGCCGGGGTATACGCTATCTCGAAATCATAGGATGCTAAGAACTCCATCCACCTTTGCTGTCTCAAATTCAAATCCTTCTGAGAAAACAAGTACTTCAATGATTTGTGGTCAGTGAACAATTCGAATCTCTCGCCAAGAAGATAATGGCGCCAAATCTTAAGCGCAAAAACAATAGCGGCCAACTCTAAATCATGGGTAGGGTAATTTTTCTCATGTGCCCTCAACTGCCTTCCACCATAGGCTATCACCCTTCCCTCTTGCATTAAGACTGCGCCCAGCCCTGTCCCACAAGCATCGGTATAGACAACAAATGGCTTGCTCCCATCTGGCAACACTAAAACTGGAGCTGTGGTTAAAGCTCTCTTTAACCGTCGGAACGCATCATCACAATCTACGTCCCATGTGAAAACAAGATTCTTCTTCGTTAAGCGGGTTAATGGGGCTGATATCTTCGCGAAGTCTTTGATAAACTTCCTATAATAACCCGACAACCCCAAGAAACTTCTTACTTCGGTAGCATTCCTAGGAACCCTCCAATCTTGAATTGCTACTACCTTCGCGGGATCCACAGCTATCCCTTCCTTGGAGACCACGTGCCCGAAGAACCGCACTTCCTTCCTCCAGAAGTGACATTTAGAGAATTTAGCCTTAAGGCTATGTGCTCGAAGAGTCTCCAACACCTCCCCAAGATGTAGGGCATGCTCTTCTTCACTCTTAGAAAATACTAAGATATCATCCACAAAGACCACCACGAACTTATTAAGGAACTCCCTGAACACCCTACTCATCAAATCAACAAAGTATGCAGGGGCGTTCGTCAACCCGAATGGCATTACCAGCCACTCATAGAAACCATCTGGAGTCCTAAAGGCCATCTTGTCTATGCTATCCTCAGCCACCCTCAACTGATGAAACCCCGTGGCTAAGTCCAACTGAGAAAATACTGAAGCGCCAACCAACTGATCGAAAAGATCATCAATCCTCGGTAATGGGTGTCTATTCTTCTTTGTGAGCTTATTGAGTTCTCTATAGTCTACACAAAGTCTGAGGGACCCATCCGCCTTCGTAGCAAAAACTACTGGAGCACCCCACTCCGATATACTTCGTCTTATGAACCCCTTCTCAAGCAACTCCCCTACTTGCTTATTGAGTTCCCTCCTCTCAAGAGGAGCCATGTGGCGCACTGGTAAAGATACAGGTTTAGCATTATCCACCAGATATATTCGGAAGTCAATCTCCCGCTTCGGAGGTAAGCCCTTCACCTCCTCAAACACATCCGAGTATTCCCGGACCACTCTAACAGATTGTAAACTCTCGACCGAAGCGTCAAGCGATTCAAGATAACTTAGCATAACAGAATCCATGGGATTACAAGAGATCTCAAGAGTGTTACCCAAACTGGTCATGAGCCTAACAACTCTCCTTTCGCAATCAAGAACGGCACCATTACTGGACAACCAGTCCATGCCCAAAATCAACCCATAGCCCGTGAAGCCCAACACAAAAGCATCACATCTAAACTCAATGCTAAGTATAGAAATCTTCAAACCCAAACATATCATGGACAAATAAGTGGAGCCCCCAATTGGGTTTGAAACAACCAAGGGATCATCTACTAGACTGGTGTCTAAGTGCAGTGACTCAACTAATGATGATGAGATAAACGAATGCGATGCGCCAGAATCAAACAATGTATGGACAGGATGATCAAATAGAAAAACCAGACTTTCCACGGAAATAGTTCTACCTCTTTCTCGAATCGGTGGAGCTGCGAGAGCCTGAACTTGCCCCCTTGCCTAAGCTGGTGCCACAAGAGCTTGCACCTGTCCTCCTGAGGTAGGCCTCGTCCTTTGCCCTTTCTTAGGGCAGTCTTTCACTAGATATCCTGCTTCGCCACAGTGGAAGCAGTCAGTCTTCTTCTTCTTGCGACAATCCTTGCTTAGGTGGCCAGGTGTCCCACAATTGAAACACTTCTTCTTGCCCTTGCCACCGTTGCCTTTCCCACCTTTGTTTTGCTGTTGTTGCTGAGGTTTCTTTTGATCTCCCTTCTTCTCGGGTGCCTTATTAGCATTGGGACCCTTCTCTTCTTCATGCATGAGTGCCATGTCAACTAGCTTCTCGAAGGTGGCCCCCATAGGGATATGAGTCATAGCCAACCCATGCATTGGTTCATTCAAGCCTTTCACGAACCTCAAAGCCTTCTTCTCCGGTGTATTCACCATGTCTAGGCCAAACCTTGCCAATTGATTAAACTTGTTGACATATTCCTTCACTGAGAGATTTCCTTGTTTTAGAGTCAAGAATCTTTCCATATACAAGTTCTCCTCCGCCCTTGAGAGAAACTTTGCCACAAATCTTTGCCTAAAATCCGCCTAAGAGTCAACGGGGCGTTCTCCATTAGTGACCTCCCACCAGAATGAGGCCTCTCCCTTCATTAACCAAGCAGCTAACTTGACTTTCTTTCCTTCTTCCATCTCAAAGATATCTATCAACTCTTCCACCTCCTTAAGCCAATCCCTAGCCTCCACAAAAGTTTCTGATCCTTGAAAAGGTTTCCCTCCCATAGCTTTAAATTCCTTGCAAGTCTTAGCAAAAGTATCCGTGCGAGGAGGAGGGGGAGGAGGAAGATCGGGTGCTACGGTTGGTGGAGGAACATTTGCTGGACCCGCAGTGGTGGCCCTAGCCTCCATCAATCTCCTATACCATACTGATACCGTCACACCTTCCGGAAAGTTAAGATCCTCAGCCATGCTGAAACGAAAAAGGAAAGATTCAAAACGGAGAATTCGAAAGAAAAAGATATGGCTATTGGGGATTATGCTTTTCTTTCAAAATCTTTTCTCTTTAAAGACATGTTTTTTTTT
The DNA here is from genome assembly GCA_030737875.1 of Allium sativum. NCBI lineage: Eukaryota > Viridiplantae > Streptophyta > Magnoliopsida > Asparagales > Amaryllidaceae > Allium > Allium sativum. The sequence continues at coordinate 56,581,082 of CM060918.1, forward strand.
TGAAAATATCTTTTCCAAAAATGTTTTTAGAAAAATAGTTTTCTAAAAATTTTATCTGTTCCAGTAACCTTTGCTCTGATACCACGTGTAACACCCCACACCCGCTACGGTCACTCTCTAAGGGAATGCCATAACATCGGCGGAGTATTTTGAGTGAATATAGAACAGAGAATTTACAGCAAGACAGATATAAGTAATACTTGAAATTTTAAAACAACATTTCATTGCAGCGGAAAGTAAAACATGTCTGGTTACATCACAAAACCATAATAAGAGTCAAGTACAAATATCCATTCTGCTAAATAAAAGTACATAATCCCAATACATGAACTGATAGCCATAAAAGAAAAGGGTAAGCTGAGCTCTACATCTAGGGTCCAAGCTCCAAGAGAGTAATAAAAGCAGCCTGATCAAAGCCCACTCGTACTGGGCCCACTCTGAGAACCTGAGGGTTGGGAAAAATATAAAAACAACGGGGTCAGACACAAGTCTGAGCGAGTCCTATAACTTTAACAATACAATCATTAAAGTAACCAGAGAAGACATAAACTTGATATACGGTAATGTCTGGGGAAGAATGGCTACACTAAGCAGTTTGGTAGACTTAGGATAAACTAAGATAACCGTAAAGACGCATTTACCCACCCAAGGATAATTACTACACTGCACCACACCAGTCATTCCTACTTAAAGGTTGATCCCTCCCAAGGACTTAGAAAATTTACCCAGTAGTTTCGTGTACCCCTAGCTGACTACATAGGTGCCGTCTGCCCCTATCTCCACTAGGTGTACCCACTACTCCCAAGTGATCGGCTCCCAACCGTAGATACCCGTGTCGGCCCCACAGTGGGGTGTATCACTCCCCAAAGTGGCAACCCGATATAATTAACGATGCACGGCTTATATCTACACGATGCAACAACGTCTTACCTACCAGCCCGGGTCCACACACGCATATGAAACCCGTTGGACTTGCCTTGCCACCGCTAACCCGTTTTGGCCTCTTATAGTCAAGCCCAGTACGCGTGTCCCGTCCTCGACATGGGTCGAGCCCAATAAGATACATATGGGTTACTGGTTGAAATGGGCCCCCACAAGCTACCCACCTAAGCTTGTCCCTTTTTCTAGTGCATCCCACTTAACCCTTTAATCATGTTTAATTACATGTTTCCACTTGGTTAAGTATTCTAATCGTATTTTCTATTGCCACCCAAGGCAACCACTAGATTTCCACATGCCACCCAAGGCACCCACTTAACCCCTCATGTCCCTCTACATGCTAATGTGGCTAAGTGTTTCTTAATTAATTAATTAAGATCATGACCTCATAAAGACCTCTCACATTAGACCGTCTTTTATGACTGCTGGATATGCCGGTTGGTTCCGGGCAGACTTCTGTCATCAAAAGGGTCTAACCTCGTGTCTTTACTTTAATCACGTGTTTAATTTATGACTAAGACCTCTCACATTGGGCCAATCATTTGTAGCTGCTGGATTTGCCGGTTGGTTCCGGGCAGACTTCCGCTACAAAAGGGTCCAACCTCGTGTCTTAGTTGATTAACTACACCTAATTAATCATCCCCATAATTTGTATTAATTATCCCTAATTAATTACACATTTTTAAGAATATGGGTAGACCTAACTCAATAGGTAAATTCCCAATTCCATAGTATGGGTAGACCTAACTTAATAGGTAAATTCCCAACTCCATAATATGGGTAGACCTAACTTAATAGGTAAATTCCCAATTATGTCCATTCATTTTATGTTATACACATTTTTATTAACATGCATATTAATCCCATCGTTTCCCACGTAATTCGTTTTCATAACATGTCATATAAATGGGAAGATTCACTATAAATGTGATGGGTTCCATCTTAGCACAACGTTGGCTTTTACATGGGTTTAAAAGGTGTCAACTTGCATCATGATAGTAAACCCAACTAGCATCATTAAATAACCCAACTTGCATGACTACACATATGTCATATAAAGGTAACTTGCATAAGTGTTCATAGGTTACACAAAGGGTGAACTTGCATATGTGACTTGCATCATAAATAGGGTAAACATGCATAGCATACAAAGGTGTCATCTTGCATATGTATGCATCTTATTTAAAGAGGGTAAACTTGCATGTCATAATGTATGCATAAAACCAACCACTTAGCATGCATGAAATCAAGTACTTAGCATGCATAAAACCAAACACTTAGCATGCATAAAATCAAATACTTAGCATGCATAAAACCCAATACTTAGCATGCATAAAATCAAATACTTGGCATGCATAAAATCAAATACTTAGCATGCATAAAACCCACCACTTAACTTGCATAAACCCACATACTTAACTTGCATAAACCCACATACTTAACTTGCATAAACATTGGGTTAACATTAAACATAGATTAGCAAACTAACATCATATCATATGACTTAAAACCCACTAATCCGCATACAAAACCGCATGATCTCATCATATCTCATCTACTTAATTTAGCAATTGGTTATTAAAGTGATAGAAACTCACCAAAACCAAGATTAGCAAACTTATGAAGTAGAACTAGTTGCTATATTTGAAGATGGTGATGATTAGAGGTTGATTAGCTTGCAACTTTCTTCATAAATTAGTGGAGGCTCCTCCTAAGTTTGATTTTGGCGGCATGATGGTATCAATCCTATTTTTAGTATGGATTAGGCTTGCATTAGGGTGTATTTATAGGATTAGGGTGTGTTTTAGACCATAGGATTAGCCCTAGGTTAGATTAGGTCCGTCAGATTTAGGAAGTTTCTAGAGATTAGCCCAAAACACAGCCAAACCCTAAAATGGTGCACCAGGTTTAACTGGTTGAGCACCCCCTTTCGACACCCAAGTCGACAGGGCTGTCGACCTGGTCCTACCCAGTCGACTGCCCAGTCGACAGGGCTGTCGACTCGGGTAGCTAGGCGGGAGTTTTTCCCTCCAGCGCCCAATGGCCCCAATTTTGAATTTTAAACCTGAATTTTAAATCTGTTTTGAACTTTGAATTTTCTGCAAACTTCATTGGGCCATAACTGGGCCATACGGACTCCGATTCTCGAAAACTCGGACTCTATTTCACGTATTTTTCCGAGACGAACGCAATAACGCAGCCCGTTTCCCCCAATTCTAACATCTGAGATTATTTATTCTGCAATTAGTGAATTTTAGCATCAACCGAAATTCGGGGTGTTACATATGCTGTCTATTCTAGAAGGTAGAAGACTTCCACACGAGTCCACTGTCTCTTGTTTCACTGAATTTCGACAAGAAACGAAAAAGATATGATTTTTTTCAAATTTGCAACACTTAAAAGTGTTATCTTTAATTCAGAAAAATCAAGTCGTTTACCTTCCTTGATTCTTCAAAACTAGGGTTCGAATTAAAATCCAATCCGCTACTCTTCGTCGAGATCCAACTACACCACGATGACGGGCTTCGAGAGGCGCCTCTGCGCCAGGAAATTGATGGAGCTCGAGCTCCAATCGCGGTCGGAAAAGGGGGCGGAACTGGTGGACTTTGGGGCGAGAATCCTCGCGATAGGGTGCACGATGGACGACGGGGCTTGTCTTGATTTGAAGAGGAGGAAACGAGCCATAAAAAGTTGCAAAGGAGTGGTGGGTTTTGATGAGAGGTTTCGCCAGAAAATGGGGAAGAAGAACGGAGCTCTTTCCACCGTGTATCGCAATCGGGGTGAGATAGAAGACGTGGGGGGGGGCTAACGTGGGCGAATGGGTTTTTTTTTATTTATAACTTTTAAAATTCGAAAACTACCCTCTTTAACACACGAACCCCAATCCAAACCCAACGACTGTCGTCCCTAGCGTTTTACCCCTATTCTGAACACAATGGGATATGTTTTGTAGGCCCATTCGACTGTTTCAGTCAGTTTTACTTCAAATTGAAATATATAACATTCAATATTCAATTTGAACGTACATTTCAATTTGTCAGGGCCACAAACTGATTCAAAAAATTCCAGAAAAATAAATCTGGCTATGTTTTGACGATACGATCCCAACAAAACTAGTTTCGTCGAATTCTGAGACCGTTTGCAAAAAGGCCCATTTCTGGTCGATCCAATTTAACTATAATTGATCAAAACACATTTTCCTTTGCCACGCTCACATACTAGCTTCAAAAATTATGAAATTAGAAACCTAGCAATAACTTTTCATCCCGGATCCAACAAAAGTGGTTTCATCGAATTCCGAGGTAGTTTACAAAATGGCCAATTTCACGGGCTATATAAATTCTATAGCGACCTTTCTGAAAATTTATTTGGCCATAACTTTTGTTTTCCGCTATGAAACTTCGATTTTTCAGATTCGTTTGAAAGGTGTTCACTAACAGATTTAAATATTTTTGGTTTCACTCTAATCCGTTTTGTTTTGCACCCGGTACAGTCCGACAAAGTTTGAATTCAATTTTTGAAACTGCAGCGCCTTTTCAGGCCTTGTTTAATTAGAATTAATTATATTCATTTTCAATTTTCGATTCAACTCACTTTTAATCTCTATTATTTAAAATATTTATTTTAAATATTTAAAATCCATCATTTTAGCCAATTTAAAGATTTTAAATTGGTTCAGATTTTCTGGGTCGTTACAGTCTGACATCATACTCTATCAAATATCATGTTGTAGATCTTCTATCGAATGTATGGATGTTTGGTGGAGGAGAATTTATTCTCTTGCTTAACACCCGTTCATATATTTCTTCAAAGGATTTGTAGTGCGATATGGAGTTATGATGTGGCATGCTAAGATGCATAGGATCAAGGTTTTGTTGAAAAGCAGGCCTTGTGGGACGATCAAAGCATAGCCTGTTTAGGCATAGCTTTGTGTATAGCGTGACTTCGCGAGCCTCACACACCGGAGGAGTCTAAAACGGGAGAAGGGAACGCAGGGGGAGCAACACGTTTCTTTCTAGCTAGAAGTTGTGATTGGGCTTTAACACGGCCCAACATTTTACTTATGTGGATGATGGAATGAGGCACCTCGGATGATAGGTCCTATAGGATCGGGAAACGTGTGTTCAAGAATTGCCAATCCACGAAGCTACATGTGTGGACCGGCCCTACAGGATCCAAGGGTTCACTGCGGGGGATCCTGAGACATTAGCTAGAGTGTTTCGAATCGGTAAGGAGCTCCTCCCTAGCCTTGACTCATGATGGAAATCCAAACTTCCAATACGAATCTACGGATTTGATTGTATTACTAGTATGGAAGCATAGTATTATGGTATCTATGTGTCCTAGGATTGATACATTTATTTTGAAACGTTTTCATACATACTTATGATGATATTAAACTCGTATTTGCCGTATTTAGCATGTTTAATCACCATAAGGTAACCTATCCTCTGGTTTGTGTTGCATTGTGTGATGGGACCTGGGTCTTATGGTGATTCCATTTTTCTCAAAAGCATAACGTTGTTATACGATTCACTCATTATTTGTTTATGACACTTTAAATTATGCACGGCAATCCATTAGAATAAACCGTTCCGCGTTAGCGGCGTGGTCTTTGGATTTGCCCTATTAATAGTGATTAATTAGTTAAGAATTCTCACACTAGTCCCACGACTGACCCGTTGTTTGTTTCCACCTTTTTGCAAACTCGGGTGCCCTCCTTTCTACACGGGCAGCCAAGTGAATAGGTTTATTCTTTGCTTAGAGTCTTTTCTTCGGAGCTGCTTATTATCTTTCTTGGATTTGCTTTTGTGAAGAGGTGATGATTTGGAGCTTGAAGACATCTATCATTTGCTACTATTGCATTTTTCTCTTTTTAATTTCAGACATTAAACTTATTTTATTTTATGTTGTTCTATTTTGAAGTTGAAACTTATTCCACTTTGCTGAAACTTGATGTAATAATTACGAATTATGTGACTGTGGATTTTCTGTGGTTGATGACATTATATTTCCGCTGCTATGGTGTTGTTACTCTATGAATTTCCTATGCTATATTGTATCTGTGATATGTATTATTGTATTTATGTTGCATTCCAAATGATTATTCCTTACTTTCATTCCGTGGAAGTTTGGGGTCATCACACATGTTATATAGACTCAAATGTTTTTATCACATTCCCATATTTTAAAGAGTTCCCTTCAGTACGGTAGTATATATCAGATCTCAATTATTTACTTCTACTTCCAACTTCGTATAATTCATTTACACTTCTTCGGGAAAAATATAATTATTTTCTTATTACTCGATGTAAGCGAATTTCCAACCTTTTAGGGAAATAATGTTATATATAATAATCACGCTTAAGCTTGGTTAACAACGTTAATTTATCGTTATAGAAAAAACTTGCATTACGCTCTAATATTCCCCTTTATAACTAATCTTGACATAACAGTCACTCTTAAGCCTAGTCAACAACGTTATTTTATCATTATAGTTCAAAGACTTGCAATACGCTGCTATATTCCACTTTATAACTAATCTCGACGTCTCTTCCCGTTACAAACTAATAATATCCCTCAATAATAGTGAAGTCATTCAGGTTGGGGTATTTCATTTACCTCTCAGACCTTGATCGACAACGTTCTTATCTTATAATAGATATACATCCGTAACTCTGAACTCCTTATTACTTATAGTATCCCTCAAACCGTATTTATTATTTTGTTTGGAATATGGTTTTATAAAATCTTTGTTGTTTATGACTATTTATATTAAACTTTAATGCTTCGCTTTAACTTCATTTCACAGTTCTATTTTTAACTTCTTTACCAAGATCCTTTGATGTTCTTTGTCTTTTGATGTTTTACTTTTATTTGAATCATCATACTTAATTTAAGTAACATCTTATTATAAACTCAATACCCTCTTAGATGAAATCCATTTAAGAAACAATTATTTAATTAAATAATATTTACTTTATCATTGCTGAAGTAAACAGTTTACTTCATCATTAATCTAAAATAGATTGGTTGCTTACATTATATCAACAATAACTAATTATATTGGTCCAATAATTATTTAATACCTCATTAATTAAAAAGGGTAATTAATAAGGAATCTTATTAATTTTGGATCAGTTTACCGCTAATTTATTTTCATTAGATTAATTGAAGACCAATTAATCTAAGAATCATTTTCCAAATAAACAGTTGATTTAATCAACTTCATTCCATCAGTAAATTCGTTAACTGGTTTTAATTACTTCTTACCATTAGATTAATATAATTAATCGAATAATATTTCTTAACTGTTTGCTTTAAAATAATTATCCAAGTTATTCACTCGGAGGGTAATTACGGCTTCATAGCTTATTTAAATATCAAATAATCATTTATAAATGAACTATAAAATACCAGTTTATAATAGAACTTCTTTAGTTATAAAAATATAATTTTTTATAACTAACTTTGTTGATTTGCCTGACGGCCAATTAATTTCTTAACCAAAAGATGGGTTTATGGTCGACTGTTGCAGTTTTCTTAATTGATATCGTCCATTTATTAAATCAATATTTCAACATGGTTCAACCTATGCATATGTAAAACAAACAGCACATATAAATATTGAGGAATCCGGTTGGATTCCTGTAACACCCCGAGAATTCTATAACTGTGAAATTCAGGAATTAAAGTATAATCAAATTCAAATCAAAGAACTAAGGGAAACGGGATACGCCATTGCGTTCGTCTCGGAAAAATACGCGAAATAGAGTCCGAGTTTTCGAAAAACGGAGTCCGTATGAAGAAGATATGGCCTTCGGAAGTTTTTGAATTTAATTTATAATTCAAACAGAATTAAATAATTAAATATTCCGAAGTGGGGCCCATTGGGCCAGGGCGGAAGAACACCCGCCTGGGCCACCCAGGTCGACTGGGCTGTCGACCTGGGCTACCCATGTCGACAGGGCTGTCGACAGCCCTGTCGACAGGGGTATCGACCTGGTCGAGCCCAGTCAACCTGGCTGGCCAGGTCGGTGTGTGGTCGAATTTCTGTGGTCTGCTTTGTCATTAGGGCTAGGTGGCGGGTTTTTATTGGTCTCTCTTCCTAATGGATGGCTACGATCTAACCTAGCAACATCAATGGTCCTAATCAATTCCTAACCTCTATATAAACAACCCTAGACTAAACCCTAATCTATTCATTCAAAATAAGATTATAGCCGCCATGTTGCTGAGGAACGACAAAGAGTAGCCGCCGACTAGAGAGAGAGAGTTAGGAAGAAGGTTCTAAAGCCTAAAGCAATTCAAGCAACCTAAAGCTAATCAATTCAACAAAGGAATCGTGTCTCTTAATTAGAGAATTCGCCGCAACCATTGTAAGTAGAGTATTACTTTGGTATGAATAAACAACTGTATTGATTTGTATGCTTGAATTGGGATAATAAAGTAATTCATATTTGTGCAAAATTATGTTATTCATTATAAAGAACTACATGCGGTAGTTCTATGCAAATATACGTTTGGAATATTGTGCAAATTATGTAATCTATGTTGAAGCTACATGTATGTAGTTGAGTGAAATTTATGCAAGTTTGGGGCTTTGTTATTATATCGTCATGATGTATACTTTGTGCATAAATCGTTTTGCAAGCAATTGAGACAAGTTTGGTTGTTATAGTTCATATGAAACTATGTCGGAATTTTGCCACCACAATCCATGTATTAAGTCATGCTTATGAATATGGCTAGGCTATGAATGATATTTGGCATAATTGAAATCTATGAATTAAGTCTATCTTGTTTAAAAGAATTATATGATGACATATGTGAGACATGGCTAGGTTAGACTCAAAAATCCCTTTTTGCAAGTTTAAAGCAAACACCATAATTAGGAATATTTATGCATAAGTATATTTATACCATCGTTATGTGATTAGACTTAAACCATGATTAAGTTGAACTATGCTTTTGTGTTAGTAACAAAGTATCCCCTTTGTAAACATGTAGAAACCTTATGAACATGACTTGTTTATGTTTATGCCATGAACAAATTGAACTTTACCTATGCCATGCTTATGTTTGACATTATGTCATGTTTATGCTAGAAATATTTATGACATGTTTATGTTTGACATTATGCCTAAATAAGAATATAGGTTCATGTTGTAGTTAAACCTATGCAAGTTCACATGCTTTGATTCATGTCACCTATGTCACCACTATGCAAGTACACCAACTTCTATTTTGTATTTCCAACGTCGTATTGCAAGTTCATGCGCTCACCTTCCCCTCTTTGTGTATACGCCATAAGCCTCCCCTTTTCGCATGGCTAAATTGGGCTTTAAAAGGCTAAGCCCAATATATATATAAACGGACGTGTAAAACGGGGGAAAATAACGTTGGGTTAAAAATAAATTAATGAATGAAAATATAAAATAGAAGGGCCCAAATTCAAGTATGGGTTGGGCCCGTGATTGGTGTAACCTTTACACCATTAACTTAATAATGGGCCGCAAATATTTACATATAAATAAAGAAGAATGACAAGATATGTAAATGTAGAACATACGATGTGTTTAACCCGAGGTTGGATTGAGTTGTGATGTAAACCTGCCCGGAACCGCCCGGCTGTCCAGTAGTCACAACAACACCTATCCAATGTGGGAGGTTAAACATGGAGCCCAGCAGGGACCCGAGGTTAGACTGAGTTGTGGCGTAAGACTGCCCGGAACCAACCGGCAACAGGCAGCCACAACAATACCTGTCTAATGTGAGAGGTCAGGGCCTTAATAAGACAATTAAGGCTGAGTCAGGATTGTTAGGATTAAGTGGACTAAAAACTTAATCAAAATGGAACATGCTAAACTAAACGGACTGGTGGGGTTAGGTAGGAAACACTTAACCAACTTAGCATGTTGGCTAGAGATAGAAAACCTAGTAACGGGGGACCCTTTTTAGCAGTAACCCTAAAAGGTGTATCAGGATACCCTGAAACTAGGCAGGGTGGGGCACGATTACTGGGCTGATTGTAAGAGGTCAAAGCGACGGCGGTGGTGTAGCAGTGTAGGTTCTAACGGAGTGCGGGCGTGCACACACTCCGGCGCAGAAAAATAAGGCACTGGACACCAGTAGCATACCTGTGCACTCTAAGGTTGTGTCGGGTTGCCACTATGGGACTTGATACACCCCATGGTGGGACCAGCATAGGTAACTACAACATCGGGGGCCGTAAGACACATGTAACTATGCGAGTAGGAGCCGATCATCATTGAATGGATCACATCGCCCTGATTATGGGGTGCAAATGGGAAACTAGTTTATATGGGTTCAGAGATTAACATGGGGTACGATAGTATATTCGACCCTAGGTAACTTAACCAAGTTCATAGTGTTTGCCCACTTCCTGTTTTACTTATCATACCCAGTTCTTTATTCATAGACAAAGTAGTACTAGACTTACTCAGGCTTTATGTCTGACTCTATTTTTCTTTCATCTTCTTTCTTCCGTTTCCCCCCCCCCCCAGGTCCTCAGGGAGGGAACGCAGCAGCTTGACCAACCTCAACATCCAGCTTGAAGAAGAGAAATGTATTGCTTGGACTTTCCTGTTTTGAACTATGGCTTTGGACAATCCACTATGGGGCTTTTGCAGTTTATCAATGTTTTATTTATGCTTCTTTAAATCATGTACTCAAGACAGATTATGAAAGTGTTATGTTATGTTTTTGGAAAGGATGTTGTTGTAACACGTATTTGACTTTATGAAATAAAAGTTTGTTGTTCTTCCGCTGTTTACAAATATGTGTTCTTATATCTGTCTTGTATATCTGTGACTTGTACTTATAAACCTCCACCAAAATTAGGGCATTCCCTTTGAGAGTGACCCTAACGGAGGTGGGGTGTTTCACTTGGTATCAGAGCATAGGTTTACCAGATAAGATAAAAAGTTTTGAAAAAAATTATTTTCAAAAAGGAAATTTAAAGAAGCATTTTTAAAAGATAAAAATATTATTTTATTTTAAAAAGGCAAAGTCCACTCCCCAAAGCCATAGGAACTATCTCTTATCCTTCGTTTTGAATCTATCCTTTTTGTTTCAGCATGTCCCAAGAACTTAACTTGCCGGAAGGGGTGCCAATACCTGGTTGGTTTAGACGGTTCTTAGAAGCAAGGGCCACTCAGCCAGGTCCTACCATTCCTCCTCCCCCAGCTGAAGGAAATCATCCAGCTGCAGCAGCACCTTTTCCTCCACCTCCTCCTCGGGGAAACGCATTCGCTAAGATATGTAAAGATTTTAAAGCCATGGGAGGAAGGGATTTCCATGGAACTGAGTCCTTCGTAGCAGCTAGGAATTGGCTGAAAGAAACTGAAGACCTATTCATCATCTTTGAGGTAGAAGATAGACAAAAAGTACAGTTGGCAGTGTGGCTATTGAAGGGTGAGGCTTCCTACTGGTGGGAAGTCACTAATGCTGAAAGACCAGTGGAGACATGGGAGGACTTTAGGGCAAGGTTTGAGACCAAATTTCTCTCTGATGCAGAAAGGAGTTTGCAGTTAGAAAAATTCCTATTTCTTAAACAAGGGGACAAGACAGTCAGAGAATATGTGAATCAGTTCGATGAGCTGGCTAGGTTTGGGCTTGACCTAGTCAATACCCCGCACAAGAAGGCTCTCCGTTTTGTAAAAGGGTTAAATGAGCCATTACACAGTTTGGCCATGACCCATATACCCATGGGAGCCACGTATGAAAGATTGGTGCAAATGGCATTGCTGAATGAGGAGGATAAGGGCAAGAAGGAGACGAAGGCAGAAAGCTCTCAAGGGAAGAAAGAGGGTTTGCAGCCCAAGAAGACAGACTTTAAGAAGGGCGGGAAAGGCAACAAAGAGAAGAGGAAGTGCAATTTCTGTGGCAAAGTGGGGCACTTAGTAAAGGACTGCCGGAAAAAGAAGGCCAAGGAGAATGGTGGGTGCTTTTCATGCGGTCAGACAGGCCACAGGGCTAAGGACTGCCCAAGGAAACGAGGACAGGGGCAGGGCGCTGGATCCACCCCAGGGGCACAGGTTCATGTGCTAGAAGCGCCACCATTGCAACAGCGAGGTACAAACACTTCTATAGAAAGTGTAGTTTATCTTTATGATCACCCCGTTCGCACTTTATTTGATTCCGGCGCATCACACTCCTTTATCTCGTCTGCTTTAGTAGAATCTCTGCACCTAAAAACTAGTATGGTAGAGGACCCCTTAATTGTTTCAAACCCAATTGGGGGCCCAGCTCATTTGTCTATGATCTGTGAGGGATTGAAAGTTTCTATCCCAAGTGTTGAATTTCAATGTAGTGCCTTTGTTTTGGGCTTTTCGGGGTATGGTTTGATTTTGGGTATGGATTGGCTATCCAGTAATGGGGCCATCCATGATTGTGAGAAAAGGGTTGTTAGGCTCCTAACCCAGCTCGGTAATACTTTGGAAATTTCTTGTAATCCCTCGTATGCGGTTATGCTTAGTTATCTTGAATCGCTAGATGCCTCTGTTGAAAACTTGCAATCAGTTAGAGTGGTCCGGGAATATCCGGATGTCTTCGAAGAGGTGAAGGGCTTGCCTCCGAAGCGGGAAATAAACTTCCGCATATATCTTGTAGATAATGCAAAGCCCGTTGCGTTGCCCGTTAGACATATGGCTCCACGAGAAAGGAAAGAGCTCAGTAAACAGATTAAAGAGCTTCTAGAGAAGGGGTTCATTAGGAGGAGCATTTCAGAATGGGGCGCTCCAGTGGTGTTCGCTAGAAAGGCGGATGGTTCACTCCGTCTATGTGTTGACTATAGGGAGCTCAACAAGCTAACGAAAAAGAATAGGCACCCTCTCCCTAGAATTGACGATTTATTTGACCAGCTTGTAGGAGCGTCTGTTTTCTCCCAACTCGATTTAGCAACCGGTTTTCATCAGCTAAGGGTGGCTGAAGATAGCATCGATAAAACGGCGTTCAGAACCCCAGACGGCTTCTTTGAATGGCTTGTCATGCCTTTCGGCTTGACAAATGCACCTGCTTACTTCGTGGACCTGATGAGTAGGGTATTTAGAGATTTCCTCAACAAATTCGTAGTGGTCTTCGTAGATGATATCCTTATCTTCTCAAAGAGTGAAGAGGAACATGCTCAGCACTTAAGGGCAATTATGGAAACTTTGCGAGTCCATCAACTAAAAGCCAAATTCTCCAAATGCCACTTTTGGAGAGAAGAGGTGAGGTTCCTTGGGCACATAGTATCCAAACAAGGGTTAGCGGTGGACCCTGCGAAGGTAGTGGCGGTACAGGATTGGAAGACACCAAGGAATACGACTGAGGTCCGAAGCTTTCTAGGACTAGCGGGTTTCTATCGAAAATTTATAAGGGATTTTGCGAAAATCTCAGCTCCGCTCACGAAATTGACCAAGAAGAATCTAGTGTTTAATTGGGATTTGGATTGCGAATTTGCTTTCCAACGACTAAAAAGGGCTCTTACAACAGCCCCAGTTTTGACGCTGCCAGATGGGAGCAAGATGTTCACTGTTTATACGGATGCATGTGGGACAGGGCTAGGCGCCGTCTTAATGCAAGAAGGAAGGGTAGTAGCTTATGGCGGGAGGCAGTTGAAGGTGCACGAAAAGAACTACCCAACCCACGATCTTGAGTTAGCCGCCATCGTCTTTGCACTCAAGCCTTGGCGACACTATCTCCTAGGTGAGAAGTTCGAACTTTACACTGACCATAAATCGTTGAAATATCTTTTCTCGCAGAAGGATCTTAACTTGAGGCAACAAAGATGGATGGAGTTTCTTGCCTCGTACGATTTCGAAATCTCTTACACTCCGGGCAAAGGCAACGTAGTGGCAGACGCGTTGAGCCAAAAGAAATTGACCTTAAGCCCGTTATTTGTTGAAAGACAAAGCTTAGGGTTTATAGCCAGCTTCGACTTTAGGCCTTCCTCCGATTTCGTACCGGGTCTGCTAGCATCGCTCGAAGTACGCCCAACTTTAGTGGATTCAGTAGGGACAGCACAACGCGAAGACCCTCAACTTGTGGAAATAATTGATAGGCTAATTAGGGGTGAGACTTCAAGTCACCTCAACAGATACTCCATCGACGATAAGGGTTTGCTAAGGCGAGACGGAAGACTATGCGTCCCACAGACAAACGATTTAATAAAGAAGGTTCTCGAGGAAGCACATCACTCCAAGATGACGATACACCCAGGCGGGGATAAAATGTACAAAGACATAAAAAGGACTTTCTTCTGGAACGGCATGAAAAAGGACGTGGCAGAATTCGTTTCCAAGTGTATGGTGTGCCAACAGGTTAAAGCGGAACAGAAAAAGCCTGGCGGACTACTACATCCTCTGGAGGTCCCGCAGTGGAAGTGGGATAGCATCTCAATGGACTTCATCGATGGGCTGCCTAGGTCTAGGAGAGGCAACACTAGCATTTGGGTAATAGTGGATAGGCTTACTAAAAGCGCCCACTTTTTACCCGTCAAAAGTAAGAGAACTGCCTCATCCCTAGCGTCACTGTACCTTAAGGAAATCGTTCGACTCCATGGAATACCATCTAGCATTGTTAGTGACCGAGACCCCATCTTCACCAGCGAGTTTTGGCGGAGTCTGCAAGAAGCAGTAGGAACGCGGTTATGCTTGAGCACAGCCTATCATCCCCAAACCGACGGTCAAACAGAGAGAGTAAATAGAGTTTTGGAAGACCTCTTAAGACTATGCGTCCTCGACTTCAGAGGGACATGGGAAGACCACATTCCTTCAGTAGAATTCGCCTACAACAACAGCTATCAAGCAACCATCAGAATGGCGCCCTTCGAAGCTTTATATGGAAGACCGTGCCGATCGCCCACTTGTTGGTGGGAGTCCACGGATAAGCTTATAGTTGGACCAGACATGATCCGAGAGACTTCAGAGAAAGTAGACTTAATACGAAGAAGGATGAAGACGGCCCAAGACAGACAAAAGTCCTATGCCGACAAGAGGAGGACCGACCTTGAATTTGAAGTTGGAGACAGAGTTTTTCTCAAGGTATCACCGCTAAGGAACGTTGTTCGTTTTGGAACCACAGGAAAGCTAGCACCAAGGTTCGTAGGGCCATTCCCTATTATCGAGAAAGTTGGGAAAATGGCCTATAGATTAGAGCTACCCGAGAAGTTGGCTGGAGTCCACAACGTTTTTCACGTTTCACATCTCCGAAAATGTCTGCATGAGTCAGCTGAAGTAGTAGAGCCAAACATCCTCGAAGAGGCCGAAGTGGAACGCGAAGCAACCATAAGAAGAGTTCCAACCCGCATCTTAGGAACGGAAGTGAAGAAGCTACGCAACCGCGAAGTCAAGCTCGTCAAAGTTCAGTGGAGCGACGCCGAGGAAGACGCGACTTGGGAAATTGAAGCTAGAATCCGTACAGCCTACCCTTTTCTGTTTGAGGGTACATCCTTGATCTTTCATTTTCCTTAAGTTGCGCTTTTATCTATCTTCTTAGGTATATTTCCTCGACCTTATATTTTAGGTAGAATATTTTTGGATGAAAACATGTAATTGAAACATGTTATGGATGATGGTTGCAAGTGGTTGCAAGTGATTGCTAGTGGTTGCTCGTGGTTGCATATACATACACAATCTAGGTTTTAGATCGGCTCAGTCACTTCATATTGCATATGCATATATGTTTGCATTCGTATATGATTGAACTTTAATGTGTTGTCATATGGATGTTGCATTTGTAATGAATGATTGTGCACTCATGTAAAATCAAGAATAGGGAAAAATTTGCATACATAATGGATTCATGGCACTTACACAATTCGCATTAAGGAGGTCAACTGAATCAGTAGACTGCCTGATTTTGCATTTGATAAGTACATGTACACACACACTTCGCATATAATCATGAAGCATTAGAAATATTTTAAGGACAATGGATGCTCGTGTTTGATGGATGAGTAGATGGATGATTGGATGTTAGGATATAAATTTCTCCTAACTTGAAGATTTCGGGGACGAAATCCTTTTAAGTGGGGGAAAATGTAACACCCCGAGAATTCTATAACTGTGAAATTCAGGAATTAAAGTATAATCAAATTCAAATCAAAGAACTAAGGGAAACGGGATACGCCATTGCGTTCGTCTCGGAAAAATACGCGAAATAGAGTCCGAGTTTTCGAAAAACGGAGTCCGTATGAAGAAGATATGGCCTTCGGAAGTTTTTGAATTTAATTTATAATTCAAACAGAATTAAATAATTAAATATTCCGAAGTGGGGCCCATTGGGCCAGGGCGGAAGAACACCCGCCTGGGCCACCCAGGTCGACTGGGCTGTCGACCTGGGCTACCCATGTCGACAGGGCTGTCGACAGCCCTGTCGACAGGGGTATCGACCTGGTCGAGCCCAGTCAACCTGGCTGGCCAGGTCGGTGTGTGGTCGAATTTCTGTGGTCTGCTTTGTCATTAGGGCTAGGTGGCGGGTTTTTATTGGTCTCTCTTCCTAATGGATGGCTACGATCTAACCTAGCAACATCAATGGTCCTAATCAATTCCTAACCTCTATATAAACAACCCTAGACTAAACCCTAATCTATTCATTCAAAATAAGATTATAGCCGCCATGTTGCTGAGGAACGACAAAGAGTAGCCGCCGACTAGAGAGAGAGTTAGGAAGAAAGTTCTAAAGCCTAAAGCAATTCAAGCAACCTAAAGCTAATCAATTCAACAAAGGAATCGTGTCTCTTAATTAGAGAATTCGCCGCAACCATTGTAAGTAGAGTATTACTTTGGTATGAATAAACAACTGTATTGATTTGTATGCTTGAATTGGGATAATAAAGTAATTCATATTTGTGCAAAATTATGTTATTCATTATAAAGAACTACATGCGGTAGTTCTATGCAAATATACGTTTGGAATATTGTGCAAATTATGTAATCTATGTTGAAGCTACATGTATGTAGTTGAGTGAAATTTATGCAAGTTTGGGGCTTTGTTATTATATCGTCATGATGTATACTTTGTGCATAAATCGTTTTGCAAGCAATTGAGACAAGTTTGGTTGTTATAGTTCATATGAAACTATGTCGGAATTTTGACACCACAATCCATGTATTAAGTCATGCTTATGAATATGGCTAGGCTATGAATGATATTTGGCATAATTGAAATCTATGAATTAAGTCTATCTTGTTTAAAAGAATTATATGATGACATATGTGAGACATGGCTAGGTTAGACTCAAAAATCCCTTTTTGCAAGTTTAAAGCAAACACCATAATTAGGAATATTTATGCATAAGTATATTTATACCATCGTTATGTGATTAGACTTAAACCATGATTAAGTTGAACTATGCTTTTATGTTAGTAACAAAGTATCCCCTTTGTAAACATGTAGAAACCTTATGAACATGACTTGTTTATGTTTATGCCATGAACAAATTGAACTTTACCTATGCCATGCTTATGTTTGACATTATGCCATGTTTATGCTAGAAATATTTATGACATGTTTATGTTTAACATTATGCCTAAATAAGAATATAGGTTCATGTTGTAGTTAAACCTATGCAAGTTCACATGCTTTGATTCATGTCACCTATGTCACCACTATGCAAGTACACCAACTTCTATTTTGTATTTCCAACGTCGTATTGCAAGTTCATGCGCTCACCTTCCCCTCTTTGTGTATACGCCATAAGCCTCCCCTTTTCGCATGGCTAAATTAGGCTTTAAAAGGCTAAGCCCAATATATATATAAACGGACGTGTAAAACGGGGGAAAATAACGTTGGGTTAAAAATAAATTAATAAATGAAAATATAAAATAGAAGGGCCCAAATTCAAGTATGGGTTGGGCCCGTGATTGGTGTAACCTTTACACCATTAACTTAATAATGGGCCGCAAATATTTACATATAAATAAAGAAGAATGACAAGATATGTAAATGTAGAACATACGATGTGTTTAACCCGAGGTTGGATTGAGTTGTGATGTAAACCTGCCCGGAACCGCCCGGCTGTCCAATAGTCACAACAACACCTATCCAATGTGGGAGGTTAAACATGGAGCCCAGCAGGGACCCGAGGTTAGACTGAGTTGTGGCGTAAGACTGCCCGGAACCAACCGGCAACAGGCAGCCACAACAATACCTGTCTAATGTGAGAGGTCAGGGCCTTAATAAGACAATTAAGGCTGAGTCAGGATTGTTAGGATTAAGTGGACTAAAAACTTAATCAAAATGGAACATGCTAAACTAAACGGACTGGTGGGGTTAGGTACGAAACACTTAACCAACTTAGCATGTTGGCTAGAGATAGAAAACCTAGTAACGGGGGACCCTTTTCAGCAGTAACCCTAAAAGGTGTATCAGGATACCCTGAAACTAGGCAGGGTGGGGCACGATTACTGGGCTGATTGTAAGAGGTCAAAGCGACGGCGGTGGTGTAGCAGTGTAGGTTCTAACGGAGTGCGGGCGTGCACACACTCCGGCGCAGAAAAATAAGGCACTGGACACCAGTAGCATACCTGTGCACTCTAAGGTTGTGTCGGGTTGCCACTATGGGACTTGATACACCCCATGGTGGGACCAGCATAGGTAACTACAACATCGGGGGCCGTAAGACACATGTAACTATGCGAGTAGGAGCCGATCATCATTGAATGGATCACATCGCCCTGATTATGGGGTGCAAATGGGAAACTAGTTTATATGGGTTCAGAGATTAACATGGGGTACGATAGTATATTCGACCCTAGGTAACTTAACCAAGTTCATAGTGTTTGCCCACTTCCTGTTTTACTTATCATACCCAGTTCTTTATTCATAGACAAAGTAGTACTAGACTTACTCAGGCTTTATGTCTGACTCTATTTTTCTTTCGTCTTCTTTCTTCCGTTTCCCCCCCCCCCCCCCCCAGGTCCTCAGGGAGGGAACGCAGCAGCTTGACCAACCTCAACATCCAGCTTGAAGAAGAGAAATGTATTGCTTGGACTTTCCTGTTTTGAACTATGGCTTTGGACAATCCACTATGGGGCTTTTGCAGTTTATCTATGTTTTATTTATGCTTCTTTAAATCATGTACTCAAGACAGATTATGAAAGTGTTATGTTATGTTTTTGGAAAGGATGTTGTTGTAACACGTATTTGACTTTATGAAATAAAAGTTTGTTGTTCTTCCGCTGTTTACAAATATGTGTTCTTATATCTGTCTTGTATATCTGTGACTTGTACTTATAAACCTCCACCAAAATTAGGGCATTCCCTTTGAGAGTGACCCTAACGGAGGTGGGGTGTTTCAATTCCCCCAACCGGTTTCCTGCATCCACAGATGTTAGTCTATACAATTTACATTAATTCCATACTAGGGATTCTTATAACCGATGGAATCAGTATTTAATCCATGATGTGTACATATGCAATGATATTTATATATTTCAACCAGTTTAATTGTAATCTACCTAAACGACCATCACATAGCATTCAACCAATATTAAAATATAATTATAATATTTTAAAATAGATCAGAGTTAGTGAATTTACTCACCTTGGCGCGTTAGCCGTTAAATAACGATTTGCGTTAGTTCGGATCCACGCTCGTTAGAAACCCTTCTTCCGAAACCAAGAAGAATAGCCTGCCCGCATACCATTCCGCTATTTCGCAGATTTCTTTTCTTTTCTTTTCTTCGTTATGATCTCTACCTAATTCGTTTCACGTGATTTCTTAATTATCCTTTCATACTTGATGAGTCATCTTGAATCGACATCTCCTTCCAGACAATCACGAACTCGATTTCAAACCGTTACCGTTCTTTCCCTTTCACCCCAAATTCCAAATAATCAAACCATCACTGTTTACTCCATCTCCATAAGTGGTTCTACGAACTTTAATACATGGTCGACTTCCTCAAAGGACAACCCGCCTATAGTACTTGCATGTTGACCCCTCTGTTTAAACGACTTCCCGAAATCACATAAAAACATTATCGGTAATCTCGCGTCGCCCAACCAAGATCTGACATCGCACTGCTTACTTCATACTAAGATAAAACCCGCTGCTATACATCACCAAAGACTACGCTGCCTACTTGAAATGCAAAACAATGCTTATACTTCTTTATTTCAGTGACTTTACCATCCCCAGTCCGTGCGCTTCAAACCGTAACTCCACTGTTCACATCCCACTCTTTTCTTCTTTCTCTCACCATCACTTACCCTTCTCGCCCCAATCAAACTACAGTATTAGTATACATTTTCATGGCCATACCCATCCGTTCTTCTCCAAACTTCCAAGGCCTCACGTCATCTACAATAATCATCCCATCTCCTCCCAATTCGTGACAACAGTTTCTTCCCTATGGCACCGTTATACACACCGCCGCATCTCCCATGCAATACGCAATTCCCCTAGTATTCTCAATCCAAGTCTAAACGTGCCATTCCTTTCCATCATTCATGCAGAAAACGCTGCATGCTTATTTCCATTTTGTTTTTATTTTTATATTGGTCTGATTTATTTTGAAACTAAGGGAGAAGCTTCAGCTTGAACACTGAAGTTGAAAAAGAATTGAAGGAATTGTTGATGTATTTATAAATTTGTGAAGTTTGGCATGCACGCAACGTAGGGTAGATTATGAGATAAGTGGATGTACACATTGCATGTGCGTTGGGAAGTAGACATGCGCGGTTGTTGTAAAGTTAGGGTAGCCTTGTGATTTGAAATTACACTGCGCCTGGTTCCTTTGCCACCAAGTATTAGGGGATGTACATAGATTAGAATAGTTGTGTGATATAATGTATGTACCCAATTGTCAACCGCTAGTTTGGTAGGTTGTTTTTATTGTAAAATCTTAGTTTAGTACTTTCTTTGATTTAACTCATCATGAGCATAGCCTGAGTTATTAGGATATTCTTACGTCATAGCGTACTTAAATAAATTACCAGTTATCATTTTTAATGTAAGATTCAACTTTTGGGATCACGCTAGTTTAATATATTGTGAAGAGACTCTTATCTTCATATATAGCCGTAGAGAGCATGATATATTTAGTAAATAAGTAATGTATTACCTAGTTGAACGATTCAGAAGAGGACAGTATGAAAGCTTCTAGAGGTTTGGGTGGTTAGAGACATTATTCATTATAATTTGTTAGGAAAAGGTTTTGAACTGGTTGAACGTCAAATAAAATATGCGGGTCTTCTTCATGTAAGTTCTACTATTTGATAGGATGAGTACCTTTACTTCTTATGGGTTCTTATGTGTTCTACTAGGTACCATTATGGGATGGCTTGCTCTACTATTTGTTTACTTTGCCAGGAAGTATCAAGGAAAATTGGTCTGCCTGCTTTTCTCTTAAGTATAAAGCACGAAGAACTGAGTGACTTAATCGGATTGAAAATATAGGATTGTTTAATTTCAACTAGGCTGTCACTTCGCTTAGGCTTAGGACTTAAGCATTCTTCATAGCAACATGGGTCTGCACGAAAAAACACACATGTGATGCTTCAGTGTTAAAGACAAGTATTTTTTTGTATTTTCGGTTCTTAGTAGTCTTGATGTTCTAGGGGATCCCTTCATCATGAAGTAATAGCACAACAAGAAGTAATAGCACGTTCAGATGAAAATTTTCCCTAGGGTAGCTATGCAAGATGTCAGTAAATAAATATCCTAGCTTAATTTAGAATACACGAGATTAAATTTGTTTTGAAGATTGGTTTACCTCAGTTCCTAAAATTATACTTGCATACGGATAGAAGTAAGAGTACAGTCATGCTCAATGAGGTGTCATGATCCCAAAAATATAATAATATCGGTAGGTTAACTCATATTGTGAAACCCAGAAATACTGATTTAGGGTGCAAAATACTCCAAATAAAAAGTTTCATACTTAATTATTAAAAATTATAGTAAAATTCTAAAAATTAATGCATCACTATGTCTCAAAAGAATCTTATCTAAATTTGAAACTGATATCTAGTTATATCAAATAAAACGTTACGGTCGATAAATGATTCTATAGCGACTATTTATGCAACGACCCAGATTTTTTTTCTGTTATTTAAAATCGAGTATTTAGATTTGTTTTAAATATTACAATTGGGTCTTGGTTATGACGGTGTACACTTAGAATACTCATTGTAAATACGGTAAATACCGATTGGTTAAGTAACCGTATTTAAATTAAATAAGTATGAAAACATCTATTCTATGTAAAAATAAAATTTTAAAAAATAAACTCCTTTTAGTTGGTGAAAGCTTTGAAGCAAGCTTACCCTATAACCGACATGAATATCACTATTAAAGTAGTATAAAGTCATAACATTCATTTATTTCATGCAATACATTTTGAATTGTATTTGGGGATTGCTTTAAACATTTGAAAAGAAAGAACCTTCACCTTAATTAGTTGTTCTTGTACAAAACTTTCAAAGTAGGATTTTTTTTTAGGCAAGAAAAGGCTTGATACTGGTCCCAATTGATCAAACAATTAACTAGCTTCTAGAGTTCTACCGTATAAACGTTGTTACAGTGCACGTTGAGAATAATACTATAATAACGCTCATTTGTGTCCTGAAAAATGCATAGCCATTTTAATCACCTTCATGTATAGGTTTAAGCAGTAAGGAAATGAAACCTACCAGCTAAAACATAGAGACCTACCCCATCAAAATCAATACAGACTAATGAAAGAGAAATTATACGCAACTATACACATGGCTAGCTTAAATCTGGGGAATGGGCAATCTAAGGTACAACGGCCCATATATTAATACAAACACAAACCATGCCTTGTAATAGAATCACACAGTTTACAAGCATCAACTCTCCAGCTAATAAAATGAATTCAAATGAAAATACAACTCAATGAAAAGGAAAAGGAATACTGCTAAGCCTATTTACAAACATATATTTCCGCACATGCTTATCATCAAACTATACACCCTAGCCTACATTTTTTTAACTGTCTGAGCCCATTCGTACCCTAAAGAACAGAACGAACATGGCCATCTCCATAGCTATTCTAATGTCTATTCACCCTATGCCATGACTGCCAAGGCGTCAACACCGTGTATGCCAAACTTGTTGCACCGTGATGACCACGTTGTCTCACGCTATAAATACAGAGGAGGAGCCTCATTTTTCTGTAGTTGGAAAATATAGGTCATCTCTATATCCAATTCATAATTGCAGCAACATCATGTATTTCATTTATTGCTTTTATTTTATTCTATCTGTTTGTTTGAACCAGCCTTTGTGATGTCATGTTTTTGATTCACCAATACTTCACACAGTAAATGGCTTTTGACTACAACGCTCCTCCAAGCAAACTCGCTTCGGCCCTCCATTTGTGTATCTTTGTCGCTCATCTTACACCGACCTCACTTTAGACTTGCACCAAGAACAGTTGATATACGTATCAAAGCAATGGGGCGAGGGTGAGTGACTAAGCTGGCATGGATCAGAGTGGGTTCAAAGTACCTGGCAGAAACAAAAATGATGGCTGATGTAAGAAAATGGCGATGCACGTAGGAAATGGGGTAGGCGCCGTTGGGGATAGTTATCAGGTGGGAAAGGAGCGGTGTGGTGCTGACAGTATAGCGAATGAGTGGCGGTTGTTTGGGGTAAGAAGTATTGTACTGTAGGGAGGTCCGTGAAGAGTTGAATAGCGTAAGGTTTGTAGATCGATTGGCGTTGAAGAAAATGGTGGATCTGCTATTGTGTTTTTAGATAAGGCATGGCTCTGCGTGGAAGGGAAGTTGGCTTTGGCTGTTACAAATGGAGTTCAAACACAAAGAAGCATAAGCAGTTTTCAGAAATGTCACAAACGAGATGGAGAAGACGAGTTATAGGGCATCGTCATTTTTGGAGTTCAGGAAAGCAAAGATGAAGTTTACTTTTGCTTGGAAGTAATGGTCCGGAAAGAGAAGTATTAGGGGAACAGTGGGATGCCGTGTTTTTGGGGTAAGCCCAAATTATAAAATGTGTTGAACAAAAAAAAAAGATGGTGAGACATGGGAGTAGCGTGACAGCAGTATGGACGGTGCAATACGTATGGAAAAGTGTAAATTTTCTGCATGGGGTAGTGGGGACGTGTTCGGTCTTGAGGGGAAATGTGAGTCCCAGGTGAATGTTTCTATGCATGGAGTAGCGGCATTATTATTCAAAGCATGAGGCATGCAAAGGAGTTGGCCTTGTGAACGTAGCAGTGAAGAATTGGACCTCACCAAGTAATTTGATTTGTTATTTTATAATTTAAGTAGTTAATTAAACTGATAGTTAGTTAAATTATTAATTATTTAATTAAAAGCATATAGCTTATAATATTGACAACATGTTCACATATTATCAGAATCTGACCAAACGAGATACGCTGGAACCGTATTAGGCGAGCACGACATGATGAAACTGGTTCGGTCAGTGTAGGAAGTAATGATAGTTTTAATTAAATTAAACGCTAGTTTAATTTAATTAAAACAAGTCACTAAAAATGCAGAATTTGATCAAGTTGAGTTAAACTCACCTAGTTCCCCATTTATAATTTTTATAAGTCGGGTTTATTATTTGTCTACCATGTTTGTTAGTTGTTGTTTGATTTGATGGTTGTTTGAATGATTGTTAAATATTTTATATCGATTATTTAAATTAAACATTGTTTAATTTAAATAAAATGACATCGTTATTTTAACAATGATTTCCAAACAAGGTAACTTACGTTGTTAGTTATGTTTATAAAAATATAAACTTATTAAATTAAATTGGATGCTTGAATGGTTGTTATTAATTGACCGTTATCAGTTAAATTTATTGTTTATCATCATCATATGAACTGTTTAACCCATTTGATTGGATTATTGATTTGATTTCTGGTTGTTTAAACCAAATTCAACATTCGTTTGATTATTAACCAATGTGTGATATTGGTTAAGGAATTTATAGCAGATCGCCAAAATACAACTGTTTTATATATAGAGATTGATTTACCATCAGGTGAATCGATAGAAATGAAGATATGAAATTTATTTTATAATTGAATATAGAATTTTAAATATATAATTCTAATTGGATTTATAAAAAGGAAATAAACTAACCTTATATACATTGATTATTTTAAACATCAATTACCATTTTTGGTACCAAAATCTATCCGTGTGTGAAGCACGTGCCTCATATTAATTATTATATGATCTTATAAAGATGATTTTTATATTTACAAGACTGGTTAGCGAGTGAGCGGACGTTAATGTGATGTTTAATAACCGAGGTTGATTGTTTTTAAGAAGCAATTTAAAATGAGATTATATTAATTTGATTACTATTTATAATAATCAAATGGAATTATTTAAATTAATTTAATTTGCAACTAAATTTAAATAAAAAGACAAATTGAGATTTGATTAATGAGTTAATCCTATGTAGAGTTGACTAAGCCAACTGCGTTACTCGAAATTAAATTATGTAATTAGTTATTAATTTAATGAAAATAGTTAATGGATAATTAAACCATTTTTAAATATTGATATTTGTTGAATGACGATCAAAGTGGTATTTTGGGATTGAAAATGTATAAATGATGGGTTATAAAGTTTTAAACCATAATTTATAGTAAAGTGATGGTTTTAAGCAAATTTATATAAGTAATAATATAGGTTAAGTTATATTGTAGTTTTAAAGTTAACTCTTATTTAAAATTCAAATTAACTGGATCCAAGTGGGACTGAGTTATGAAACTCGAATTTATTGAGTATCATCGGGACGAGTTACTAGAAATGGATTTTTAAAATGGAAATAAAAGTCGAGATGTGAAATGAAAAGATTGAAACCTAATTGGAGATCAGTTGAGGTAAATGATTTTCTAATTTTTGATCTGATGTTGATTTCGGCCTTCGGGGTTGATATTTAGGGAATCATTTTCTTACTGATTCACGGTTAGGAACTAACGAAGCTATGAAATAGGAATCAAATGGAAAACCCAAGTTGAATTAAAGTGTTCAGACTAGTTAAATTATAAAGATGCGATCGCTATATTAATTAGAGATTAGAGATGAGGTTTCGTCAAGTTATAACTAAAATGGGATTTGTTTTGATATTGGGAATGAATATCGGGTTTGTATTACAACCGATATCTATATTAAGGTAAGAACATTGTTGATCAAGGCCTGAGAGGTAATTAAAATACCCCAACTTGAACGACTTCGGGATTATCGAAGGATGGTATTAGTTGTAAAGATGTTAGAATAATTTATTTTAAGAAATAATAGTGTAGCGTTATTTGAAGAGTTTGGGTGTATATATAAGGATTCCAAAATAAAAAGAAATGAAAGTGGGCTTGAAATATGAAATGGTATTTTCATAATAAAGAAATAAAAGAGGTTTACGAAAATATAACGATATTTTGAAAATAAGAAGACGAGACTTGGAATGAGTTTATTTCGAAAAGGAAAGAGACGATGATGATGATAAAATAACGAAACCAAGAGAGATATCGTAATGACGGTTTATGATGATAAGTTGGATCGATTTTCCAAAAGATAGATAATAATAGCAAATGATTGAATGATAATTAAAGTTAGAATCTTAAGATATTTTACCAAGTATATAATTTGAATGATTTGAGAATATTAACATATTAAAACTGATTTATTATTTTAAATGGCCAAATGACGCTATAAAATAAACCAATGGATTCATTTTATTTTTATGATTGTTTATTTTGATAGTTAAATAACCGACTATCAAAATCATACCCAATTTGTTGTTGGTACAATAAGACCGGGATCAAATTTATATTCGAAAACCATTCCGACCAACAAATACGTAAGCGAAGAAGATATCTGATGCTGATCGAGAGGGAGCAATTGAAGACCGTAAATCTTCATGAGCGAGGGAACTAATGTTGAATTTCCCTATCTGATCCCTAGAGATATATGTTTGACAATGATTTCGTCGTAATTGAAATCTACGGATTGCAAGGACTACTCGCTACTGATCTATAGGGTGATTTCTAGGATGTGGTAGGAGGGTGCCTTAGGTTCATCCTGTTCCTGGATGACTTGTATGGACGATCTGAATAGTGGCCAGATGTTTCAAAAGTCGATTATAACCTCAAGCCTCAACAACCGGGAAATGACAGAAATCGGGTAGGCAGCATGGCTATGTGGGTCGCTCCCATTAGGGTGTATAATCACATATCTAAATAAAATCTTTTTCCTTCTTTATTCTATTCGATGATTTCCCTTTCGGGAAACGGTGGTTTGAGCCCAATCATTGGTGATATACATTCGATACACTCAAGCAAAATGAGTGGTCGGTCATGTGTGGGCCGGGTTGCAAGATGTTCTTGTTGAACCCAGTGTATTCGCCTCTAGAGATACACTATTGGCAGGTGGTTCCATACCTTGTCATAGTCGGAATCCAATCTTCAATAAGCGGACGCGATTTTGTTTGTATACTATATACGTGGAGCATGAGATGCAAGCGTTCTGCTAGATTCTATTTATTTGTATTTAGACACTATTATAATATCAGAGTAAGATATTGATTTCAAAATATTTTGGGTTATAATAAGTTAAAAAACGTCCGTATTTATGTGTGGATTTGGTCTTACGATTATCCTTTTCTTTCAAAAGGATTTTGAATTTTAAAAATCAAGTTGGATGATATTATAAACTCAGCGATTTTTTCTCATTTGGGTTCACCAGACCGACCCAGTGTTTGTAAATGCTCGAGTTAGACCGGGTTGTACAGGTTCAGGTTATCTGATGCTGTTGTAACGACCCGCATTCTACGCATCATAGAATCGTAGAATATTTATTTCTGTCACATACGAAGTCGTATGGTCATGTAACTTTGGGGGACGACTATTGGGGTCATTTCCCATGTTCATGATTTTTCACGATTTTTAAATGACCATTTTACCCCTAGTTATCACTGTTTTGGCCATAACTTTTGACTGGAAAGGAATTTTGACCTGAAACCACTTCCATTGGCTCCGGATGACGGTTTCTCTTTCCGTAGAGTGGTCACATTAGCCAAACGGACTTACCGTTTGGGAGATATGGCTGAAACAAGTTTCAGATGGTGAAAAACAGCTTAATTGGGCTTAACCGGGTGATTAACAGCTAGGCCCAAAGGGGAATTTCGGGATTAGGAGTTTAAAAGGGCTGTTAGGGTTTGGAGAATACTTTTTTCTCATTTTTCAGCCGTCACTATTCATTCCTCTTAACCTAGCCATGGCCTCCACCCTCTAAATCTCTTCAAAACACATCTTAATCACTTTCTAATTGAAGATTAGGCTTAGCAAACATCAAATCAAGGAGTATTAGCACGAGAACCGAGGTAGAGCTGCTGTGTAAGATTGGGAACAGCGCCAAATCAGAGAATATTTCAGTTTTGGGGTTTTAGTGGTGGCAAAGGTGAGTGATTAGCTTGCTTTTACACTAATTACTGTTAATTATGGGTAATTAGTGAAGATTAGCGAATTTATACATTAATAAATTCTGGAAAAATTCCTAAAATTCTATAATGATGTTTTATGGCTCTGATAAAAATTTGGGCTAATTTGGATAAGTTTTGCTAATTGTATGCATAATCACGGTTAAGAAGGATTAAGGGGAAAACATGGGTTTCTGGGTATGTTTGATCTAAAGTATTTCATGTAAATGATGTTTTAATGTTTGTGATTGATTCTATATGTTGTTACTGCTGTTTGGAATGTTTTGTAATGTCATAGGAAGTTTAGAAAGGTTGAAAACGCCGTCGTTCGGCGAAAATAGCTTGCTGGAAAAAGTTGCAGATTTTCAGAACCGGTTAGGAAGAACACCCGATCCGAACCGGATAGGAGGAGGAGATCCGATCCGAACCGGATAGGAGGAGGAGATCCGATCCGAACCGGATAGGAGGAGTAGATCCGATCCGAACCGAATAGAAGGAGGAGATCCGAACCGAACCGGATAGGAGGAGACACCCGAACCGAACCGGATAGGAGGAGACACCCGAACCGAACCGGATAGGAGGAGGAGATCCGATCCGAACCGAATAGAAGGAGGAGATCCGAACCGAACCGGATAGGAGGAGACACCCGAACCGAACCGGATAGGAGGAGGAGATCCGACCCGAACCGAATAGAGGAGGAGACCCGAACCGGATAGGAGGAGGATGCCCGAACCGAACCGAATAGGAGGAAGAGACCCGAACCGAACCGAAGAAGACCATAACCCGAGATGCAAAGGTAGTCCAAATGGGAAGTTTGTACCAAGGATTCAGATGGGAATCAACGAGTTAACTTCATGATTGGGCTTTGCTGTGGGACGTGTGCTAAGGGGCTGTCGATGTCTGTAACTTTGGATCACTATGTATAGGGGGTACGTGAACGGATTCAGGGCCACAGTGGTCTAGGTACGACTAAAAGAGCTATATACCAATGAAGTGGGGTCATTTGTAAAGGTTTAGTCATGACTCCATGGGGTAAGCTTGGTGGTAGCAGTAGTTGTACAAGCCGAACTCCGTCACTACTTCGATGGGTCTAGTGGTTGAAAGCGGTATACATCGTATGCTTTATGCACCGAGTGAGAGATGTGAGGATGGTTGCCATGATTGAATTGTTTGCTATCCCTATGACATGCACACCCCCACCCCCGTATTTCTTTACACCATATGTTGATGGCACCTTAGAGTATTGTACAGTATGTGGTGCTAACTCTTTGGTTGCAGGTCCAGGTTCAGGTATGGTTTAGTATACCTGTTATTGTTCTGTTTAGCTGCTTATCGCTCATACCAGACTTTTTGTCTGACCCAGAGTTTTATGTCTCTTCTTATTACTCTGGGTGCTCACACGAGCAGACTAGAGACAGGTTAGCTGGTGATGCACGGGTAGATGATCCGGAGACGAGCAGGAGGCTTCCACGTAATATATATATATATAGTATTCTCCCTGTGTTGTCGAAGATCACTGCTTGGGCATTGGTGGTGTATCTTCCACTTTAGCTTTCTTTTGTTTAGAGACAGTAGATTTTGAAAAGTTGTAATAAGCTGTATTTGGATTTCCGCTGCTCTGATGTTGACACTTATTATTAGTTATCAGCTTATGCACTGTCTCACCTGTTTTATGTCAAGTATGTTATTAATATATTTTACTCCATGCGCTGTGAGACATTCTACAGGTTCCTTGATTAGTTCATTCTCTTCTTTCTTTTCTTATGACGACCGTTCCGTGCCAGTTGGACATGTGTACAGCGCACACTTGGAGGAAGTGTCGGTTGGTGCGGGGCGGGCCGTCACACTTGGTATCAGAGCTCTAGGTTGCGTAGTTAACCTAGGGAAGTTATCAGGGAGAGATAATATACGTATACGAGAGAGCGTATTTGTGGTTATTTTGGTTTTCAAAAGCTATATATATACTATTAGTAGTATAAGAATGAAGTCGTACTGAACTAGCACCACTATGGAATCGTTAATCGTTTCCTTTTTCAGATTGACGATGAGCCGAGATACTAGAGATGCTGGTAGGGGAGCCAATAATGGGAATGCTGCTGACATGAGGACGATGTTTACTGACCTCATGAGAGAGATGCTTAGAGATGTACGGGGGGCAGCTCCCAATGGTGGAAATGGTGGTGGTCCAATAGTGCAGGCGCCAAGAGTTGACTTCGCCAAGCTGAATAAGGATTATACTAGCCTTGGTGGGAAGCCATTCCATGGTACGGAGTCGGCCACAGATGTTCAGGATTGGTTGGATAGTTGCGAACGTATCTTCGAGGATTTGGGTATCGAGGATGCGATGAAGAGAAAGCTAGCGTCCCGTCAGCTGCAAGGGCGGGCAATGAATTGGTGGAATGCTATAAAGGCAGCTACTCCCGAAGATCAGATTACTTGGGAGCAGTTTAAAGCTCGCTTTAGCGAGAAGTTCATTCCAGCTGCTCAGAAGTCAGTGCTATTTAAGAAATTCTTGGAGCTCAAGCAGAATGGCAGAGCTGTCTCGGAGTACATTGCTGAATTCGACACTTTGTCAAAGTATGGGTTATCTCTTATTGATACTGCCGAGAAGAAGAATGAGAAATTCATAACTGGGTTAGATCAGTACTTAGGGGAAAGGCTTATTAACCACATCGATGAGACGTTCGAGTCGATTGTGGGGAAAGCATTAAGATCAGAGAGTCTCTACCCTAAGCCGAAGACTGAGGTTGCATCCGCAGATGAGCCAAAGCCACAAGCAAGTGGTGGAGGCAAGGGTGGTTCCCAGAATAAAAGAAAGCAGAGTCAGACTAAGGATGGCCAGAAGAAAAAGAATAAACAAGATGTTGAGTGCTTCAGCTGTGGTAAGAAGGGCCATTATGCTAGTAATTGTCGGGCCAAGCCAGCGGATAGGAAGTGCTTCAACTGTGGCCAAATGGGACATCACAAGGACAAGTGTCCGCAACCCCCTAAAGAAAAGCAAATGGTGAAAGCATACGCCCTTAATGCTATTCCTTCTTCGTCGAATGCCCCAACAGCGGCGGAGAAGGGAAAGAATGTCGTCATTCAAGGTATGCTTTCTGTTTATGATGTTCCTGTTAGAGTTTTGTTTGATACCGGAGCTTCCAGTTCTTTCATATCTAGTGACCTGGTAGATAGGTTGGGATTGGAGCCCGAGATTGTCGATAGACCTTTAGTAGTGACGAACCCGATTGGTGGTTCTACTAGCCTTAGCATGATTTGTCGTAATGTGGTCTTATCGAGTCATGGATGCATGTTTGTTTGTGATTGCTTTGTTTTGGGCTTTACTGGGTTTGGCATTATTTTGGGAGTAGATTGGCTCCGAAGATACGGGGTGGTGGTAGACTGTGAGGGCTTTTTGGTGACAGCTAGAGCGGATGATGGGCGGAGGATAGTGTTTGGTGGTCTACCCAGTGAGGGGGTATTGGCTAGTTTTCTAAACTCCCTCGACATTCCGCATAGTGAGTTGTCAGGTTTGCCCGTGGTTGGCCAGTATCCGGATGTTTTCAAAGAAGTGACCGGACTTCCACCACACCGAGAGATTGAGTTCCGTATTGATTTGGTAAAGGATGCCAGGCCTATAGTGATGCCACTTCGTCGTATGGCACCAAGAGAGCAGCGAGAGCTCGAGGTGCAAGTCAGCGATCTTTTGAAGAAGGGATTTATCAGAAGGAGTGTTTCTGAATGGGGAGCACCAGTTGTGTTTGCTACCAAGGCGGATGGTTCCCTTCGTTTGTGTGTAGACTACCGCGAGTTGAATAAAGTGACGAGGAAGAACAAGTATCCTCTACCGCGGATAGATGATTTGTTTGATCAGTTGAGTGACGCGAGAGTATTTTCTCAGTTGGATCTCGCGACAGGTTTTCATCAGCTTAGAGTGGAAGCTGAGAGTATAGCTAAAACGGCATTTCGGACGCCGTCTGGGTTTTATGAGTGGTTGGTCATGCCATTCGGGCTGACCAATGCCCCAGCATATTTTGTGGATCTTATGAATAGGGTATTCAGAGATCAGTTGAATAAGTTTGTCCTTGTGTTCGTTGATGATATTTTGGTCTACTCGAGGACAGAGGAAGAACACAAGGGACATTTAAGAATAGTGATGGAGGTGTTGAGAAAACACCAATTGAAAGCAAAGTTTTCTAAGTGTCACTTCTGGAAGAGGGAAGTGAGGTTCTTGGGCCACGTTGTATCAGAGAATGGTATTGCCGTAGACCCGGCAAAGGTGGCTACGGTACAGGATTGGCCTACGCCCAAGAATGCAACAGACGTAAGAAGTTTCTTGGGATTAGCGGGATATTATCGTAAGTTTATCCAAGGCTTCTCCAAGATAGCAGCACCGTTGACTCAGTTGACAAAGAAGAATCAAGCTTTTGTTTGGAACGAAAGGTGCGAGGATGCATTCAAGAGTCTAAAAGAAAAGTTGACAAGTGCACCAGTGTTAGTCATTCCCAAGGGGAGTGAAGAGATGACGGTATATACAGATGCTTGTGGTACCGGACTAGGTGCTGTGTTGATGCAGGGTGGTAGGGTTGTAGCTTATGCAAGCAGGCAACTGAAACCGCATGAGAAGAGGTATCCTATCCATGATTTGGAATTGGCAGCGATCGTATTCGCATTGAAGATGTGGAGACATTATCTCTTGGGAGAAAGATTCGAGTTGTTTACTGATCATAAGTCGCTGAAGTATCTTTTCTCTCAAAAGGATTTGAATCTTCGTCAGCAGAGGTGGTTAGAGTTCTTAGCTTCATATGATTTCAACATCGCATATACACCGGGAAAGGGCAATGCCGTAGCCGATGCGTTGAGTCGAAGACATGCCAGTTTAGGGGCTATGTTCCTTGAATGGAAGCAACTGGAGTATATCGCGGGGTTTGATTTCAGACCAAAGTGCGAATTGGACCCAGAAATGTTAGCAAGTTTGACGATCAGACCCACTTTAATTGAGCGGATCGGCTCTAGTCAGAGGGACGATCCTAACCTATTGGAAATCATCTCCAAGTTAGAGATGGGTATCGATGAGGAGATGAGCAAGTATGGGCTTGATCAAGATGGATGGCTTAGAAAGAATGGAAAGCTCGTTGTACCCAATGTCAATGGATTGAGAGATGAAGTGCTTAGAGAATGTCATCACTCAAAACTGACTATACACCCCGGTGGTAATAAGATGTATCGAGACATGAGACAGACTTACTACTGGGAAGGGATGAAAAGAGACGTTGGGGAGTTTATATCCAAATGCATGAATTGCCAGCTAGTTAAAGCCGAGAAAAAGAAGCCTAGTGGGTTGTTACAGCCATTAGAAATTCCCGAATGGAAATGGGAGCAAGTCTCGATGGATTTCATTGATGGTTTACCAAGGACTAGATCGGGACATGATAGCATTTGGGTGATTGTGGACCGATTAACCAAAAGTGCAAGATTTATACCGGTCAGATCGACCAGAACGGCAGCTAAGTTAGCAGAATTGTATATGAAGTGGGTAGTGAGATTCCATGGAGTACCTAAAAGCATTGTGAGTGACCGAGACCCGTTGTTCACTAGTGGGTTTTGGAAGAGCTTACAAGAAGCTCTAGGGTCAGAGTTACATCTCAGTACCGCATATCATCCTCAGACCGACGGTCAGACGGAGAGGGTGAATCGTATTTTGGAAGATCTCTTGAGAGCATGTATATTGGATTTTGGTGGATCATGGGATGACCATTTGCATCTAGTAGAGTTTGCATATAATAATAGCTACCAATCCAGTATCGGTATGGCCCCGTTTGAAGCTTTGTACGGAAGACCGTGCAACTCACCATCATGTTGGATAGAGACTGGCGAGAAGTTTATGCTTGGACCAGATGTGGTGAGGGAAACTTCAGATAAGATTAAGATCATTCAACAACGAATGAAGGCTGCCCAGGATAGGCAGAAGAGTTATGCTGATAAGAGGAGAAGAGACTTAAAATTCTCCGTTGGCGACTTGGTGTTTGTCAAGATTTCTCCGTTGAAGAGCGTAATACGATTTGGCAGGAGAAGCAAGTTGGCACCAAGATTCGTTGGCCCATTCCCTGTTCTTGAACTAGTCGGGAATTTGGCATATAGAATTGACTTACCGGAGAAGATGGCGGGAGTTCATAACGTATTTCATGTTTCCC
The DNA here is from genome assembly GCA_030737875.1 of Allium sativum. Classification (NCBI taxonomy): domain Eukaryota; kingdom Viridiplantae; phylum Streptophyta; class Magnoliopsida; order Asparagales; family Amaryllidaceae; genus Allium; species Allium sativum. Next base: position 56,615,636 of record CM060918.1, read on the forward strand.
AACTAAGGAAGTTCGTTCACGACTCAGATATGACTATTTCACCTGATCAGTTGGAGGACCTCGAAGTAGAACCCGAGGCGGTTGGGAACCGCAAGCCGGTCCGTATTGTCGAGCACGACATGAAGCAACTTCGAAGGAAGGCGGTGAAGCTAGTCAAGGTACAGTGGAGCGAGAACGAGAATGATTGTACTTGGGAGACAGAGGATAACATTAAGAAGTCACACCCAGAACTCTTTGCCTGGTAAGATTTTGACTTCGATTTAGTTTTCCGCATGCTAGGATAGGCTTGTTTGCTTGTTTTGCATGTTTGATTGTTGTACGTGGCTGTTAGGCATGCGGGATCCTTTGTATGATTTGGGTTAAGGAATTTCGGGGACGAAATTTCTTAAGGGGGGGAGAGTGTAACGACCCGCATTCTACGCATCATAGAATCGTAGAATATTTATTTCTGTCACATACGAAGTCGTATGGTCATGTAACTTTGGGGGACGACTATTGGGGTCATTTCCCATGTTCATGATTTTTCACGATTTTTAAATGACCATTTTACCCCTAGTTATCACTGTTTTGGCCATAACTTTTGACTGGAAAGGAATTTTGACCTGAAACCACTTCCATTGGCTCCGGATGACGGTTTCTCTTTCCGTAGAGTGGTCACATTAGCCAAACGGACTTACCGTTTGGGAGATATGGCTGAAACAAGTTTCAGATGGTGAAAAACAGCTTAATTGGGCTTAACCGGGTGATTAACAGCTAGGCCCAAAGGGGAATTTCGGGATTAGGAGTTTAAAAGGGCTGTTAGGGTTTGGAGAATACTTTTTTCTCATTTTTCAGCCGTCACTATTCATTCCTCTTAACCTAGCCATGGCCTCCACCCTCTAAATCTCTTCAAAACACATCTTAATCACTTTCTAATTGAAGATTAGGCTTAGCAAACATCAAATCAAGGAGTATTAGCACGAGAACCGAGGTAGAGCTGCTGTGTAAGATTGGGAACAGCGCCAAATCAGAGAATATTTCAGTTTTGGGGTTTTAGTGGTGGCAAAGGTGAGTGATTAGCTTGCTTTTACACTAATTACTGTTAATTATGGGTAATTAGTGAAGATTAGCGAATTTATACATTAATAAATTCTGGAAAAATTCCTAAAATTCTATAATGATGTTTTATGGCTCTGATAAAAATTTGGGCTAATTTGGATAAGTTTTGCTAATTGTATGCATAATCACGGTTAAGAAGGATTAAGGGGAAAACATGGGTTTCTGGGTATGTTTGATCTAAAGTATTTCATGTAAATGATGTTTTAATGTTTGTGATTGATTCTATATGTTGTTACTGCTGTTTGGAATGTTTTGTAATGTCATAGGAAGTTTAGAAAGGTTGAAAACGCCGTCGTTCGGCGAAAATAGCTTGCTGGAAAAAGTTGCAGATTTTCAGAACCGGTTAGGAAGAACACCCGATCCGAACCGGATAGGAGGAGGAGATCCGATCCGAACCGGATAGGAGGAGGAGATCCGATCCGAACCGGATAGGAGGAGTAGATCCGATCCGAACCGAATAGAAGGAGGAGATCCGAACCGAACCGGATAGGAGGAGACACCCGAACCGAACCGGATAGGAGGAGACACCCGAACCGAACCGGATAGGAGGAGGAGATCCGATCCGAACCGAATAGAAGGAGGAGATCCGAACCGAACCGGATAGGAGGAGACACCCGAACCGAACCGGATAGGAGGAGGAGATCCGACCCGAACCGAATAGAGGAGGAGACCCGAACCGGATAGGAGGAGGATGCCCGAACCGAACCGAATAGGAGGAAGAGACCCGAACCGAACCGAAGAAGACCATAACCCGAGATGCAAAGGTAGTCCAAATGGGAAGTTTGTACCAAGGATTCAGATGGGAATCAACGAGTTAACTTCATGATTGGGCTTTGCTGTGGGACGTGTGCTAAGGGGCTGTCGATGTCTGTAACTTTGGATCACTATGTATAGGGGGTACGTGAACGGATTCAGGGCCACAGTGGTCTAGGTACGACTAAAAGAGCTATATACCAATGAAGTGGGGTCATTTGTAAAGGTTTAGTCATGACTCCATGGGGTAAGCTTGGTGGTAGCAGTAGTTGTACAAGCCGAACTCCGTCACTACTTCGATGGGTCTAGTGGTTGAAAGCGGTATACATCGTATGCTTTATGCACTGAGTGAGAGATGTGAGGATGGTTGCCATGATTGAATTGTTTGCTATCCCTATGACATGCACACCCCCACCCCCGTATTTCTTTACACCATATGTTGATGGCACCTTAGAGTATTGTACAGTATGTGGTGCTAACTCTTTGGTTGCAGGTCCAGGTTCAGGTATGGTTTAGTATACCTGTTATTGTTCTGTTTAGCTGCTTATCGCTCATACCAGACTTTTTGTCTGACCCAGAGTTTTATGTCTCTTCTTATTACTCTGGGTGCTCACACGAGCAGACTAGAGACAGGTTAGCTGGTGATGCACGGGTAGATGATCCGGAGACGAGCAGGAGGCTTCCACGTAATATATATATATATAGTATTCTCCCTGTGTTGTCGAAGATCACTGCTTGGGCATTGGTGGTGTATCTTCCACTTTAGCTTTCTTTTGTTTAGAGACAGTAGATTTTGAAAAGTTGTAATAAGCTGTATTTGGATTTCCGCTGCTCTGATGTTGACACTTATTATTAGTTATCAGCTTATGCACTGTCTCACCTGTTTTATGTCAAGTATGTTATTAATATATTTTACTCCATGCGCTGTGAGACATTCTACAGGTTCCTTGATTAGTTCATTCTCTTCTTTCTTTTCTTATGACGACCGTTCCGTGCCAGTTGGACATGTGTACAGCGCACACTTGGAGGAAGTGTCGGTTGGTGCGGGGCGGGCCGTCACAGCTGTGAAGTCCAGAGACGAGCTAAAGGTGTTCAGACATATGACATTATCTAGTAGTATTACGCTGAGTGATGTATATGAGGACAGACTATTATAACTGTCTTGGTTTATTAATGTACTCTGATGATTGTAAGTTTTATTTCAAATCTCTCTATAAAGTTTATCTATATATTATATTTTGTTCCGCTGCGATGTGAGACTCTGTGTGGTGTTGGTTCTTCTTCTTCTTCTATTCTAATATTTCTTTCTTTCTTATCTCACCCTCTAAATTCTTTCTTATAGCCTTCTGGGGTTTTTGACACTTGAGTTGGACACGGGATGTATAAAATGTCTGTATTCAAGTGTCGAAATTCCTGGGTCGCTACAGTTGGTATCAGAGCCAGGTTTAGTAATAACCTTGGCTCTATGGTGTAACTCGATAGAGATCGGATTAGTAACACCCTAGATCGAGATTGAGTGTATACATATATATGACAGCGTATTTGGAAATTTTATATATAAAAATGATTTTGTGTTGTGTTGTTTGACCGGTTCAAGTTGAATTAGAAATTGATACAATATTTTTTGTAAAGTAGGTAGATGAGATAATTTTGCCCAAACTATATTTTAGTATGGAAAAGAAATAATTTTATTTAATTATTGATACTGGTTTATTAATTGATTTGGTTGAGAATTCAAATGAGATTGCAAATTTGAATAAGTTAATATTACTAGAAGAATTGGTAAATGAGAATATATTAAATATAAAATTAAGTGAATCGGGATTCAACTTAAGATAAGTTAAATAAAATGGTTTGGTTAGCATGGTTGTCCATTGTTTGCTGGTTGAATAATGAATTGGTTGAATATAAGAATTCATCAACAGTTGAATGAACTAAAAACTAAGAGAATATATGTTAGTATAATAAACTTGGTAATTGAATCAATATTAGATAAAACCAAATGATAACCCTATATTATCATTGTAAGTGGAGTTAAGTGCAGAATCCTGAAGGCTGCGGAGATGATCTGATTACACAGATTAGAAGTACAGACGAATAGATGTTAGTTGCAGTAATTGGAGTTTCGCTGTCCAACAAATGGGTAAGCCTAAATTATATTAATTGGATTGGCGACTGATTTCATATACCCCTGAGTTGGATAGCGACTTGGCTTTGTTTTCATTAGGTTGATATGTTAGGCCAGAGTGGCAAGTTGTAGTCGTTTGGATCGAACAGTACAAAGGAGATGCTGGCAAACTTTTCGTAAATTTTTTAAAACTTGAGAATTATTTTTGATAATATTTCAAGTAATTATTTTGGAAATAAATGGGATTTGATGTATTCTTCTAACTTAGCAATTTCGAGGACGAAATTATTTTAAGGGGGGAAGAATGTAACGATCCGGATTTTTTTACGGTAATTTAAAATCGATTATTTAGATTTGTTTTAAATATTATAATTGGGTATTGGTTGTGATGGTGTACACTTAGAACGCTCAATGTAAATACAGTAAATACCGATCGGTTAAGTAACCGTATTTAAACTAAATAAGAATGAAAACATCTATTCTAAGTAAAAATAAATTTTAAAAAAATAAACTCCTTTTAGCCGGAGGAAGCTTTGAAGCAAGCTTACCCTATAACCGACATGAATATCACTATTAAAGTAGTATAAAGTCATAACATTCATTTATTTCATGCAGTACATTTTGAATTGTATTTGTCCATTGCTTTAAACATTTGAAAAGAATGAACCTTCACCTTAATTAGTTGTCCTTGTACAAAACTTTCAAAGTAGGATTTTTTTTAGGCAAGAAAAGGCTTGATACTGCGTCCCAATTGATTAAACAATTAACCAGCTTCTAGAGTTCTACCTTTTAAACGTTGTTACAGTGCACGTTGAGAATATTACTATAATAACGCTCATTTGTTTCCTGAAAAATCATAGCCATTTAAATCACCTTCATGTATAGGCTTAAGCAGTAAGGAAATGAAACCTACCAGCTAAAACGTAGAGACCTAACCCATCAAAATCAATACAGACTAATGAAAGAGAAATTATACACGGCTATACACATGGCTAGCCTAAATTTGGGGAATGGGCAATCTAAGGTACAACAGCCCATATATTAATACAAACACAAACCATGCCTTGTAATAGAATCACACAGTCTACAAACATCAACTCTCCAGCTAATAAAGTGAATTCAAATGAAAATACAACCCAATGAAAAGGAAAGGGAATACAGCTAAGCCTATCTGCAAACATATATTTCCGCACATGCCTATCTTCAAACTATACACCCTAACCTTCATTTCTTTAACTGTCTGAGCCCATTCGTACCCTAAAGAACAAAAACGCACATGGCCATCTCTATAGCCATTCTAATGTTTATTCACCCTATGACGTGACTGCCAAGGCGTCAACACCGTGTATGCCAAACTGGTTGCACCATGATGACCAAGTTGTCTCATGCTATAAATACAGAGGAGGAGCCTCATTTTTTCTGCACCTGGAAAATATAAGTCATCTCCATATCCAATTCTTAATTGCAGCAACATCGTGTATTTTATTTATTTCTTTTTATTTTATTCTATCTGTTTGTTTGAACCAGCCTTTGTGATGTCATGTTTTTGATTCACCAATACTTCACGCAGTAAATGGCTTTCGACTATAATGCTCTTCCAAGCAAACCCGCTTCGGCCCTCCATTTGTGTACCCTTGTCCCTCGTCTTACACCGACCTCACTTTAGACTTGCACCAAGAACAGTTGATATACATATCAAAGCAATGGGGCGAGGGTGAACGACTAAGTTAGCATGGATCGGAGTGGGTTCAAAGTACCTGGCAGAAACAAAAATGATGGCTGATGTAAGAAAATGTTGGTGCACGTAGGAAATGGGGTAGGCGCCGTTGGGGATAGTTCTCAGGTGGGAAAGGAGCGGTGCTGACAGTATAGCGAATGAGTGGCGGTTGTTTGGGGTAAGAAGTATTGTACTGTAGGGAGGTCCATGAAGAGTTGAATAGCGTAAGGTTTGTAGATCGATTGGCGTTCAAAGAAAATGGTGGATCTGCTGTTGTGTTTTTAGATGAGAGATGGCTCTGCGTGGAAGGTAAGTTGGCTTTGGCTGTTACGAATGGATTTCAAACACAAAGGAGCATAAGCAGTTTTCAGAAATGTCATAAACGAGATGGAGAAGATGAGTTATAGGGCATCGTCATTTTTGGAGTTCAGGAAAGCAAAGTTGAAGTTTTACTTTTGCCTGGAAGTGATGGTCCGGAAAGAGAAGTATTAGGGGAACAGTGGGCTGCCATGTTTTTGGGGTAAGCCCAAATTATAAAATGTGCTGAACAAAAAAAAGACGGTGAAGCATGGGAGTGGCGTGACAGGAGTATGGACGGTGCAATACGTATGGAAAAGTGTAAATTTTCTGCATGGGGTAGTGGGGACGTGTTCGGTCTTGAGGGGAAATGTGAGTCCCAGGTGAGTGTTTCTATGCATGGAGTAGCGACATTATTATTTGAAGCATGAGGCATGCAAAGGAGTTGGCCTTGTGAACGTAGCAGTGAAGAATTGGACCTCACCAAGTAATTTGATTTGTTAATTTATAATTTAAATAGTTAATTAAACTAATAGTTAGTTAAAGTATTAATTATTTATTTAAAAGCGTATAGCTTATAATATTGACAACATGTTCACATATTATCAAAATCTGACCAAACGAGATACGCTGGAACCGTATGAGGTGAGCACGACATGATGAAACTGGTTCGGTCAGCGCAGGAAGTAATGATAGTTTTAATTAAATTAAACGCTAGTTTAATTTAATTAAAACAAGTCGTTGAAAATGAAGAATTAGATCAAGGTGAGTTAAACTCACTCAATTCCCCATTTATAATTTTTATAAGTCGGGTTTATTATTTGTCTGCCATGGTTGCTAATTGTTATTTGATTTGATGGTTGTTTGAATGATTGTTAAATATTTTATATCAATTATTTAGATTAAACGTTGTTTAATTTAAATGAAATGACATCGTTATTTTAACAATGATTTCCAAACAAGGTAACTTACCTTGTTAGTTTCGTTTATAACAATATAAATGTATTAAATTAAATTGGATGCTTGAATGGTTGTTATAGTTGACCGTTATCAGTTAAATTTATTGATTATCATCATCATCATATGAACTGTTTAACCCATGTGATTGGATTATTGATTTGAATACTGGTTGTTGAAACCAAATTCAACATTCGTTTGATTATAAACCAATGTGTGATATTGGTTAAGAATTTATAGCAGATGGCCAAAATACAACTGTTTTATATATAGAGATTGATTTACCATGAATCGATAGAAATGAAGATATGAAATTTATTTTATAACTAAATATAGATTTTTAAATATATTATTTTAGTTCGATTTATAAAATGGAATTAAACTAACCTTATATACATTGATTATTGTAACCATTAATTACCAACTTTGGTACCAAAATCTATCCCTGTGCGAAGCACGTGCCTCATATTATTTATTATATGATCCTATAAAGATGATTCTTATATTTACAAGACTGGTTAGCGAGTGAGCGGACATTAATGTGATGTTCAATAACCGAGGTTGATTATTTTTAAGAAGCAATTTAAAATGAAATTATATAGATTTGATTATTATTTATAATAATCAAATGGAATTATTTAAATTAATTTAATTTGAAACTAAATTTAAATAAAAAGACGAACTGAGATTTGATTAATGAGTTAATCCGGTGTACAGTTGACTAAGCTAACTGCGTTACTCGAAATTAAATTATGTAATTAGTTATCAATTTAATGAAAATAGTTAATGGATAATTAAACCATTTTTAAATATTGATATTTGTCGAATGACGATCAAAGTGGTATTTTGGGATTGAAAATGTGTAAATGAAAGGTTATAAAGTTTTAAACCATAATTTATAGCAAAGTGATGGTTTTAAGCAAATTTATATAAGTAGTAATATAAGTTAAGTTATATTGTAGTTTTAAAGTTAACTCTTATTTAAAATTCAAATTAATTGGATCCAAGTGGGACTGAGTTATAAAACTCGAATATATTGAGTATCATCGGGATGAGTTACTAGAAATGGATTTTTAAAATGGAAATAAAAGTCGAGATGTGAAATGAAAAGATTGAAACCTAATTGGAGATCAGTTGAGGTAAAAGATTTTCTGATTTTTGATCTTATGTTGGTTTCGGCCTTCGGGGTTGATATTTAAGGAATCATTTTCTTACTGATTCACGGTTAGGAACTAACGAAGCTATGAAATAGGAATCAAATGGAAAATCCAAGTTGAATTAAAGTGATCAGACTAGTAAATTATAAAGATGTGATCGCTATATTAATTAGAGATTAGAGATGAGGTTTCATCAAGTTATAACAAAATGGGATTTGTTTTGATATTGGGAATTAATATCGGGTTTGTATTACAACCGATATCTATCTTAAGGTAAGAACATTGTTGATCAAGACCTGGGAGGTAATTAAAATACCCCAACTTGAATGACTTCGGGATTATCGGAGGATGGTATTAGTTGTAAAGATTTTAGAATAATTTATTTTAAGAAATAATAGTGTAGCGTTATTTGAAGAGTTTGGGTGTATAATAAGGATTCCAAAATAAAAAGAAACGAGAGTGGGCTTGAAATATGAAATGGTATTTTCATAATAAAGAAATAAAAGAGGTTTTTGAAAATATAACGATATTTTGAAAATAAGAAGATGAGACTTGGAATGAGTTTATTTCGAAAAGGAAAGTGACGATGATGATGTTAAAATAACGAAACCAAGAGAGATATCATAATGACGGTTTACGATGATAAGTTGGATCGATTTTCCAAAAGATAGATAATAATAGCAAATGATTGAATGATAATTAAAATTAGAATCTTAAGATATTTTACCAAGTATATAATTTGAATGATTTGAGAGTATTAACATATTAAAAATGATTTACTATTTTAAACTGCCATATGACGCTATAGAATAAACCAGTGGATTCATTTTATTTTTAAGATTGTTTATTTTGATAGTTAAATAACCGACTATCAAAATCATACCTAATTGTAACGACCCAGAAAATCTGAACCAATTTAAAATTTTTAAATTGGCTAAAATAATGGATTTCAAATATTTAAAATAAATATTTTAAATAATAGCAATGAAAACTGAGTTTGTATCGACAATTGAAAACGAATATAATTAATTATAATTATAAACAAGGCCTGAAATGGCGCTGCAATTTCAAAAATTGAATTCAAACTTTGTCGGACTGTACCGGGTGCAAAACAAAACGGATTTTTGTGAAACCAAAAATATTTAAATCTGTTAGTGAATACCTTTCTAACGAATCTGAAAAATCGAATTTTCATAGCGGAAAGAAAAAGTTATGGCCGAATGAATTTTCAGAAAGGTCGCTATGGAATTTATATAGCCCGTGAAATTGGCCATTTTGCATACGACCTCGGAATTCGACGAAACCACTTTCGTTGGATCCGGGATGTGAAGTTATTGCTAGGTTTCAAATTTCATAATTTTTGAAGCTAGTATGTGAGCGTGGCAAAGGAAAACGTGTTTTGGTCAATTACAGTTAAATTGGATCGACCAAAAATGGGCCTTTTTGCCAACGGTCTCAGAATTTGACGAAACTAGTTTTGTTGGGACCGTATTGTCAAAACATAGCTAGATTTATTTTTCTGGAATTTTTCGAATCAATTTGTGGCCCTGGCAAATTGAAATGTACGTTCAAATTAAATATTGAATGTTTTATATTTTGATTTGAATGGAAAACTGACTGAAACAGTCGAATGGGCCTACGAAACATATCCCATTGTGTTCGGAATAGGGGTAATTAGCTAGGGGTGACATTCGTTGGGTTTGAATTGGAGTTCGTGACGATAAACAAGAATTTTTGAAATTTAATATTATTAAAATATTATATATATACACTTTGGCCAAACCCTAACCCTCAAAACAAGGAGCCGCCGCCTTCTCTTTTAACGGATGAAATCATCCGAAAATGAAGCCCAAAATTGATCCAATCCACTAGGAATTACTCCAAACTCCTGATCGAAAATTAAAGAGCTCACTGCACTCTTCCAATCCATACTTGCAGCATCAATTATTATGGGAGGAGGACGACGATTTTCAGCCTCGAGGGCGGCGCGTTTCAAGCGGAACTGAGGAGTAAGGGGCCCACCGAAGTGGAAGCTTTTCTGGTCGGAGGTGGCTCTGGTCAACGGTCATCCAGCGGCGCCGTTAGATCGATACATGGCGCGGCGTATGGAGGGGCGTTGGCAACCCTAGGACGGAAGATGTTGGGTTCGATGGAAGCAGCTTTACAGAACGAGGAAGAAAGTGGTTATGCCCTTAATTATTTAATTAATTAAAATTTTTGTGATGAATTGAAAAACTGCCGTAACTTCTTCATGCTAGAACGGAATTCGAAGATTTCAGAAGCGTCAGACTCGTCTCAACGAGAGCTTCGCAACAAAAGAGACCGCATATTTTTCTGAGCCTTCTTCTATTTTTGGTGGAGTGGAACCCAATGTGAGATTTCTGATTTAAAAACAATGTGGAAAACGACGATGTATAAATTATATAGTCGATGTATGAGTTATATAAGCGTTGTACACCTCATGTATATGCGTTGTATAAGTTGTACGTTCGATGTATAAGTTATATATGCGTTGTAAAAATTATATATGTGTTGAAATAGAAGTGAATTGCTATATATATATATATATATATATATATATATATATATATATATATACGCCCCTCGTCCACAAACCATGGACGATATTTATTGATTGTGATTGGTGTGAAAATTGATTGATAGCGAATGGTTGTTTGGGATTTTTTGTGGTTGATATTGATTGATTGTGGTTGAAAAATACCCGTTTGTGGTTGAAAAATATTTGGTTGAAATCACATAGGATTAGTTTGTGGAAATGAAATAAATATATACATGCCGCCTGCGTGCGAACTAGATGCATGATCCCCATTGTCAAAAACCGCGAGGTTTTAAGGTTGAGCGAGGAGCCGTACTAGGGACGGTCCCGGTTTTAACTACCCTGCCGTTATGCTGCCGAAATTTTCTGAAATATACACGTGTTAGAATAATTTTCATTCGTTGAAATAAATTACATATGTTGAAAGAATATTCATGTGTTGAGTTGCAATTCATTCGTTGAGTTGAAATTCATGTGTTGAATATTATTTGAATTTAAACAAATAGTTTTAGCGATAAAAATCACATTTTTATATATATACAAACTATAGAGAATATTCATGTGTTGAGTTGCAATTCATTCGTTGAGTTGAAATTCATGTGTTGAATATTATTTGAATTTAAACAAATAGTTTTAGCGATAAAAATAACATTTTTATATATATACAAACTATAAAGAACATTCGTGTGTTGAGTTGCAATTCATTCGTTGAGTTGAAATTCATGTGTTGAATATTATTTGAATTTTAAACAAATAGTATTAGCGATAAAAATCACATTTTTATATATATACAAACTATAGAGAATATTCATGTGTTGAATTGAAATTCGTTCGTCGAGTTGAAATTCATGTGTAGAATGTTATCGTATTTTAAAATAAAATGAATAGACAATAAAAACTACATTTTTATTGTGAATATGAAGTGTTAAAAACATTCACGTGTTGAATAAATATTTTTGATGACAAAAATATTTCTTTTATCATGTATACGCTTTGATAAAAATACACACGTGTTGAAATAAATAATAGTTTGCTAGAAATATCATTATTGGCTTTGTTCTGCATATATATACATGTGTTGAACAGGAAAAATGGATTAGCTGTAAAGTAAAGAAATTATTTGCGTGCCCGACAAATAGGTAAGCCTTGATGAGTTGGCTGCGCAATTTTATTTTTATATCAACTCCTGTGAATGCCATTGGATGCGGAGTGCTGGTTATTCTGTGTGAAATAATAAATATCGCCATAGGATAGTAACAATTAAATTTGAACTACACTACATGGCATACTTCTTGACGATAGGCATACTTCATCATATTCCACATAAGCAATTGGAGCTTGTGTGACAAGGTGGAAGATTTACCATACGAGCGAGAGGCTTGTATGGCGATGATTATATACTACAGGTTGAACTGATGACTGATATGGACTCTATAAAATATAACGATAAATTGCCAGATTAATAAAAAAAACCCACACGGGTCTGGAGTTGACAATAATCACGTCTCTCTAGTTATTAGATATGACACATGGACTATTTATTTCCACACGGAAACGGGGTGACGAGAATTTATTCTCTGGAGTGATTATCTATACATGCTCCCCCGTAAACACCAGAATATATCACTATAAATATGTGAATGCTTTTTAGGATTTATTGGGTACCTAACACGGCCCAATAAATTTCCAAACCCCTCCCCGTACAAAGGAGGTTATGGCAAAAAAATTCGAAATATTAAGGCGTTAGTGAAATATTTGAAGTGAAAACGAAGTTGAAAATATAGAATGAACTATAGTTGGAATTATAGAATGAACTATATTTATATATATAAATATAAATATAATTAAAAGGAATCGAAGCCGTGCAGTTCGCGGTTCGGAATCGTAATTTGAAACGATTAGTACGAGAAATCCGACCATCGGATTTTCCCGAAACCGCAACCGCTGGGTTCGCTTTGGAGAAATCTTTCCACCGGCACCAACTTTGTAAAAATCCAATGGTTGGATTGTCTGGAATGTTTAATTCAAATCTGAAGAAAAACAGCGCCAGAAACGATTATATTTATATATATAAATATAATTATATTTAATCGAATAATGACGCTGCAGTTCGTATTTTGAAATCGAAATTTCAAACGATAGTACTGGGAGATCCGACCGTCGGATTTTCCCGAAACAGGAACCGTTGGATTCATTTTGAAAAGACCTTTCTAATGATGTAAAGTTTGTGAAGATCCAACGGTTAGATTTTCAGATATGTGTAAATCAAATCTGAAGAAAAACAGCGCCACGACCGCGTTATGGCCCGAAGCGTCGTTTTGAATAAATTGGCTATTTTAAAATAAATAAAAATAGCTATAAATCGTTATAAAATATCATAAATGATATGGAATGGAAGTAAACTGAATTTGCTCGATTTATGTTGTATTTGATGGTTGAATGTGTTTGGTGTGAAAATTACATTAAAGAACAAAATTGGTGTTGTTGAATGATTTAACAATTGAAATAAATTGATTTGAAATTCTAAATATACGTGAATTGTTTGAAAAGGCCGAGTTAATTCTCATTTCAAATAATTGACCGACGATTGAAAGGCGAAGATGAAGACGGTGGTCGAAAACCGGAGATCTTCACCTCGTTTGGATGGTAACCGAGATCCTAATTGGGAGGCATCCCGAAATATGGATAATGAGTGGTGATCGTCCAGACGTACGTGGTGATCGATGGGTTTGCGAGGTATTTAGTGCCTCCGATTTCGTTCAGACCCAGAACGGACTTGTAAATGGACTGTGTGTCTGACATTGGATTTTATTCCATGTTGATTGATCTCTATTAAATATACATCTGTTTGGCGGCGGTGAATTTATTCTTTTGCTTAACGCCCTTGTCTGAGACGCACGAGCTCAGAGGTTGTATATCGATGGACATCAGTCGCATGGCATGAATTGCCTGTGTGGCATGCTAAGATGCAATGATCAGGGCTTCTGTTGAAAAGCAAAGTCTTGTGGTGATGATCAAAGCACCGCCGGTGTGGCGTAGCTTTGTGTATAACGTAAAATCGCGAGCCTCACACCTCGGTATGAACCAGAAATGGGAGAAGGACCTCAGGGAGGGCATGCGTTTCTTTCTAACTAGGGTGGTGTCAATGACCTACCAGCCCTGACATTTATATACTTTTCACCTTGTGGTTGTTGCTGTTGCGAGGCGCCTCGGTTTGATTGGACGATCCGGGTCTGATGGAGTCATTCGTTGGCTCGTTTACGCCCCAAAGGGCGGGGAAACGTATTGTTTAGGCATTTTAATCCACATCGGTGGACCGGCCCTGACGATCCAAGGGTCCACCTGAGTCTGGGTCCTGTGGCTCGGGTTAGAGAGTCACGAATTCGGTAAGGACTATCTTTTGCCTTGGTTCATGACGGAAATCCAATTTCCAAATACGTGACTGTGCGTTTTCGATTGTATATATATATTTGGCGACATAGTGGCATGGGACGCTCATGTCGTCTATGATTGATATTTATGATTTGAAATTGTTTTCAAAACATATAAACACTAACAATAATATCAAATGCTTTTGGTTTATTCGTATCAATCATATTTTGGCCATTATAAGGTAAAACTCTATCCTTCGGTTTGCGTTGCATTGTGTGATGGGAACTGAGTCTTATAATGGCTTCATTTTTATAAAATGCATTGCGTTGTTTAGAAGAATGATTTGTTTAAAGAACTGGCAATCCAATGGAGTAAATCCGTTCCACAAAATTGGCGTGGTCCTATGATTAGCCATATTATATATGTGTTGAATAGATTTCTCATACCAGTCCCATGACTGACTCGTAGTTTGTTTCACTTTCAAACTCGGGTGCCCCTTTTTCTACACGGGCAGCCTTGTATTCAGGTTTAGCTGGCTTTCTCTGGATAGCTGGAGCTGAAGATGGATTCTATCATTTATCTCTTTTTATGCTGTTCAGCTCCTATTGTACATATTTTGTTTGTTTCCGCTGTAGACATATATGTATAGCTGAACTGTATTTGTACTAAGTAAGATCCTGTATACTGTGTAACTCTGATGATTACTTTTATCCAGTATATTCTATTGTTCTTTATCTGGTGTATTTATTTAATTCTGTTCTGCTATTATCTGTTTCTGTGTTATATTCCAAAGATAACCCTTGTCTCCGTCTGAACGGGATTTGGGGTCGTCACAACGTGGTATCAGAGCTTTGGTTAAGCTTAATTCTGGAATATAACATTTGAACGAACTCGTCAGAAATAGAACCAATAGAGTTCTAGGATGGGTAACTCTATACAGATAGGATCAGTAATATCCTAGTATGAGTAGCAGAATGAAATTACACCCCAGTAGACACATTTACATTGAAGTATTTGTCTCTATATTTTGAAATATCTTTTCTGTTGACCTGACACTTGATCTGCTATTTGCAGAAGTACTAGAAAATGAGTGTCAGAAACAGAAGGAGTACAGAACCGGATATTGAGGCCCTATTAATCAAATATCGAAATATGGGTGGAATACCGTTCTCTAGTGAAGAATCTATTATGAAGACACAGGCTTGGATTCATTCGGCTGAAAAGATCTTTGATGGTTTAAAGCTGAGGGATGACCAGAAAAAATTACTGGCCTCCTGAGCACTCAAAGATGAAGCTTTGTTCTGGTGGGATTCGGTTATTGAGAATAATCCAGAAGGTGATATCACCTGGAACAGATTCAAAGTGATTTTCCTAGAAAGATTTACTCCTTCCGAAGCGACTGAGAGATTATGCGACGAATTTTCTTATCTGATACAAGGAGATATGACCATCCCAGAATATCATAAGAAATTCAACGGACTTGCTCACTTTGCTCCTCATCTGATTCACGATCCAAAGAGGAAAAATCTGAGATTTATTCATGGCCTGCAAAGGAGATATCAGAATAGTGTACTGAGGAATGTAAAACTTCCTTTCTCTGAAATGATTTATATGGCTTATCAGTATGAAGATCTTCATAAGAAAGGAATGCTGCGCGATGAAGAAGAAGTCAGTTTTAGTAAAAAGCAGAGTCGGAAACTGATATTCCTGAAGCTAGTACGACGTCTGAGATCAGTAAGAAGCCCAGTGCCAAGACAAAAACGGCTGAATCTGGGAAAGAACCTGTAACGACCGCCGTATGCAATAACTGTAATAGGCAAGGACATCTCTCGATAAGTTGCAGATCTCTAAAGAAACAAGTAAAGGATGGGTCTAAATCCGGTAAGAGGTTACAAGAGAAAAGAGGATGCCATAAGTGCCACCAGGCCGGTCATATTGCGAAAAACTGCCCGCTATTCAGAAAGCCTGGAATAGTTCAAGTGAATGAAGTAGCAGAAGCTTCTGAGCCCACAGCTAGTCAAGAAAGGGATGATGTATTAGAAGGCACGCTAACTGTCAAAAACATTCCAGTCAAAGTACTGTTTGACACAGGCGCGTCACGAAGCTTCATTTCCAAAGAGGCAGCTAAGAAACTGGATTTGAGTTTGAAGAAGCTCAAGGAACCAATGACTGTCCAGAATCCGGTTGGGGGTTCCATTGATCTCAGTTGGATTTGTGGAGTGCCGGTTTCTTTCTCTCGTTATCGGTTCCCCACCATCGCAGTCGTCATGAATTTAAAAGAGTTTGATCTTATCTTGGGGTTAGACTGGTTGACTAAATATGAAGCTGAAGTTAAATGCGTCGAAAGAGTCGTAAAGGCGAAGATTAAATCAGGTGATTATATAACCATTCCCTGTGAAGGTCAGAATGCTAATAGAAAAGACTTCTGGGCAACTTTGGATGTTTCTCCAGCCCAAATGGGAAATATCCTAGAAATCACAGAGAATATTCCCGACCTAGTGAAAGATATTCCTATCGTCAAGAACTATGCGGATGTGTTCGAAGAAGTAGTTCGCTTACCTCCGTAGAGAGAAATAGATTTCAAGATTGCTTTGATTCCCAATGCAAGGCCGGTAGTTCATGCTATTCGAAAAATGTTGTGATAACCCCAAACTTCCACAAGTGAAAGCAAGGAGAAATCATATGGAATACAACATAAATACAATAAAACAGAACACAGATACAATATAGCAAAGGAGATTCATAGAGTAATAACATTATAGCAGCGGAAAAATATAATGTCATCAATCACAGAAAATCCACAGTCACAGAATCTAAGCTATTACAACAAGTTTGCAGAAAAGAAATAAGTTTGATGTCTAAAAAGAAAAGAATAGATGCCAATAGAAACAAAAAAGTCTTCAAGCTCCAAGTCATCACCTCTTCTCCCAAGCAGAGTCCAAGAGAGAGAAAATAAGCAGCTTCAAAGAAAAGCTCCAAGCAAAGAATGAACCTGTCTACTTGGCTGCCCGTGTAGAAGAGAGGGCACCCAAGCTTGCAAAAAGGTGAAACAAACTATGGGTCAGTCGTGGGACTGGTGTGAGAAATCTTAAATAACTTAACTTATACAAAAATAAGGCAAATCCAAAGACCACGCCGCTAACGCGGAACGGGTTTGTACCAATGGACTGCCGTGCAAAACTACAGTGTCAGTACAGATAAATAAAACGTAACACAACGCAATGTCTTTTGAAAAATGAAACCACCATAAGACTCAGGTCCCATCACACAATGCAACGCACACCAAGAGGATAGAGTTTTACCTTATGGCGGTTAAACATGATAAATACGCCAAATACGAAACTAATACTATTATTAGAGTGTATAGGTTTTAAATCATTCAAAATAAAATTATCAATCCTAGGAAGCATAGGTACCATATATTATGCCTCCGTACTAGTAATACAATCAAATCCGTCGGGGTCGTATTGGAAACTTGGGTTCCCATCATGAGTCCAGGCTAGGGAGGACTCCTTACCGATTCGAGACGCTCTAGTTAACGTCTCAGGATTACCCGCAGTTAACCCTTGGATCCTGCAGGGCCGGTCCTCACATACAGCTTAGAGGATTGGCAATTCCTAAGCACACGTTCCCCGGTCCTATAGGACCTATCCGAGGCGCCTCATTTCATCATCCTCCAAAAGTAAAATGACTACTAACTAGAAAGAAACGTGCTACTTTCCCTGCGTTCCCTTCCCCCTTTTTAGACTCTACCAGTTTGAGAGGCTCGTGAAGTCATGTTCTTCATACCACAAGGTTCTGCTTTTCAACAAGTAACCCTGATCATTGCATCTTAGTATGCCACACCGTCACTCCATACCGTACTATTGATCTTCCGTCACTATATAAACGGGTGTTAAGTAGAGAATAAATTCTCTGCCACCAATCGTTTATATATTAACTGAATATCAACAACATAATATTTTGTGGGGTACGATGTCAGACACACTATCCATTTATACCCATGCTCTAGGTCTGAACTAGGGTCAAACCTGTGAAATCAACACGTACGTTTGGGCAATTATCCCGACCCTTGAATTGGGATCAAACCAATTCAGAGTCTTGATCGTTGTCCATTCGAGGGGAGATTTACGGTCTTCATACGCCGTCTTCATACTTGAATTCTTGAAATCGTACGATCATTTGGAATGGGATTAACCCGGTCTTTCCAAATAATCTCGCATTCATATATTTTGAGAAAAACATATTTCATATCGTTATTTTATTTTATAACGATTAATTCTTGCCTTAATTATTTAATATAATTAATTCCTTATTTAACGATGCTTCAGATCAAGGGCGACCTTGGCGCTGTTTTCAATCAATTTTGTTTTTCACTTTCCTCAAAATCTAACCGTTGGATTTTAGCGTAGCTTATATCGTTGGAAAGATTTTTCCAAGACGGTCCTAACGGTTTCAGTTTTGGGAAAATCCGACGGTCGGATCTTCCGGTATATTCGTTTAAAAGTTCGATTTCAAAACACGAACTACTGCGCTCGATTCGTTATATTATAATTATATATATATATAAATATATATAAATAATTCGTTTAGTTTATCGTCCCTACGTGCAGCTTACATTTCTCTTAACTTTCACCTTTCTACTTACATGACAATGTAGTTTAGGATTAGACGATAATTCTTCCCTTTTTAATTCATTATTATTTATTTTATACTTTATAATTTTCATTTAAGAATGTAAATTATAATGTGCCATCCCATTCATTTCTTTATATATTTCTTTTCCAATTTCATTATGAATAATGAACACTTTCCTATGGTGTAAGTTCCCTTTTACCTACATTATAAATAATGTTAATGTTTCAATACAGTTACTTACCTTTCATTTAACATTATAAATAATGTTATTCTTACATACGTTTCATTTCTTTTATTTACCATTATAAATAATGTTAAACCTTACATACAGTTTCATTTCTTTTATATAACATTATAAATAATGTTAATTCTTCCTACGGAGTGAATTCTCTTTTTATATACATTATAAAATAATGTTAATACCATACGGTATAAATTCTTATGTGTTAACATTAAAATTAAATGTTAACTTGACATACGATGAAATTTTCTCTTATATTAACATTAAAAATAATGTTAACTACATACAGTGTTATTTTCTTTTTAACATTAACATTAAAATGTTAATATCATACAATGGTGTTATTCTTATAATATAATGCATAAATAAAATGTAATCTCTTTCCTACAGTTAATCCTCTTTAAATTACAATTATAACTAATGTCGATTTCCCATGCATTGTAAATTACTTATTTTTAACATTAAGAATAATGTACTCTTCCTACGATAGAAATACTCTTTTTATTAACATTTAAAATAATGTTACATTTACATACAATAAATGTTAATGGACCATATAGTGAGTTTTTCTCTTTTATTTTCCATTCCATTAACATTAGAAATAAATGTTAATGAATCATACAATGCATTTTCTATATTTTTAATATAGACAAAAATGTTAAATTATCCTTTATTAACATTAAGAATAATGTACATTTTCCCTACGAGGTGAATTCTCTTTTAATAACCATTAAAATAAAGTTACATTTACATGCCATGCATCTTCCATTTATTAACATTGAAAATAATGTTAAATTTACATAAAATGGAAATTCTTTTCTTTTAACATCAAAAATAATGGTGAATCATCCTACGGTGTACATTCTTTCATTTTAACATTAAAATAATGTTAAATTATCATACGGTGTACATTCTTTTATTTTAACATTAAAATAATGTTAAATTATCATACGGTGTACATTATTTAATTTTAATCATTGCAAATCATGTTAACCATCCTACGGTGAAATCTTCTTTAATATTAACTTTAAAAAAAATGTTAATCTCATCATATGGTAAAATTACTTTTATTATATTAACAAAAATGTTAATGACATCCTACGGTGTATCTTTACAAAATTAACATTAAACAAAAATGTTATTTTACATACAATGCATTTTTATTATTTTTATGAGATGACAAAAATGCTATTTTCATACAATGCACTTTTTATATTTCCTATATTAACATTCGACACAAATGTCATTTTCATACAATGACCGTTTTCTATATTAACATAACTAAAAATGTTAATTTAACATGCGGTGACATTTTCTTTTATTAACATTAATAAAAATGCTAATTTAACATGCGGTGACATTAACATACAAAAATTTTCCAATTAACATACGATGGCAATTCCATTTTAATATTGACAAAATTCTATTTTCATACAATGAAGTTTCTCATATTAACATTTACAAAAATACCATTTTCATACAATGAAGTTTCTTATATTAACATTGACGAAAATACCATTTTCATACAATGAAGTTTCTCATATTTTCTAACTTGACAAGAATCCTATTTACATACGATGGAGTTTTCTTGTATTAACATTAGCAAAAATACTATTTTCATACGATGGATCATTTCTATTTTAATATTGACAAAAATTGTCATTCTTACATACGGTGTGTGTAATTCTATTTTAATAATGAACAAAATTTGTCCATTAACATACGGTGTGTAAAATTCTATTTTAATATGAACAAAAATAGTGACATCAACATACGGTGCTTTCTATTTTAATATGAACAAAAATAGTGACATCAACATACGATGCTTTCTATTTTAATATGAACAAAAATAGTGACATATTCTATCTTATAAAGACAAAAATTTGTTCATTTCATACGGTGCATAAATTCTATTTTATAATGAACAAAAATAGTTCATTTCATACGGTGTATAAATTCTATTTTATAATGAACAAAAATAGTTCATTTCATACGGTGACGGTTTTCTAACTTTTAATGCTAACCCAAATGTCATTTTACATACAATGAACATTTTCAACAATTTCTATTTTAATCATTAAAATGTCGATATAACAAACAATGAACAATTTCAATATTTTCTACTTTAACATATTAACATGAACAATATATCATAAAATGAACAATTTTAATATTTTCTATTTTGACATATTAAAATGTTATATAACATACAATGGTTTTATTCCTATTTAAATATTGACAAAAGATGTCAATCAACATACAGTGGTTTTATTCCTAACATACACATACAGATTAATGTCATAGTGGCAGGGTCATTGGGGTTTGGCTGATTAACCATGGGTTGGTGTTTGATGTTGGTCAGAGGAATTTGATCAAACACTTAGGGGTTCACAGAGTGCACGCTAGATTTTGGATTTCAAGGTAGTTTGTGAGTCTCTATTGATGAATTTGGGTGTTAAGTGGTGAATGAAGGCGGATTCGTCAGAGAGATGAAGTGATTTGGGAATGATAGAGGTGTTTGTTGATATTCAAGGGAATGAACCCTAATCTTGAGAGGCTACAGTTGTGATTCAATGAATGGGAAATGCAGATGAATATGATCGATTAGCAGGATGTTAGAACAACTAAAATGTGATGACAAATTAACCTAAATTCAGTAAAGGTAATCAAGATTTGAACAATTATATTCTATAACAGAAAAGAAAGATTACACTAATTCTATCTAACAAGCTACCATTAAACTAACTAAAGGTTAATTGCTAATGAACAAGAAACACTAGTGGTACTGGAAAAAAACAGAGTACTGAAAATGGCACAAGAACTGATCACTTTTCATTCATATTCCCAAATGATACATGTACACATGTATTTATACAAATACTTGACCTTAACAGGCCGAGAACAAATCATACAATTAAAGCCCAAAACAGTATTACTATATTGCTGTCGCTTTACATATTTCACACTACTTAATCAGATGTCATTGTACTAATTCAACCTCAATTTTAAGCTGTGTATCAATGTATCATGTGTGTGCATGAAATCAGTGCACACACGGATACACACTGATACCAACTCCAAACTTCTTCCTCACATCATAGAAACTCCATGCAATGTCTCTACCATCTCCTCTTCACCTTATAGCATGGTCTCCGACGATCTATGGCCGACCTCCGATGAACTGGAGCTGGGACAACCTCTGTTTACCATTCCAGCATCATTTCCAACCCATCTCCTCTCTTCTACCCAGGCAATCAAGGTCTGATTGTTACAACTCCTCTCCCCTTCAAAGATGGATCTTGTCCCAAGATCCAGGGTGGGGAATCTTCTGATCATCGGCCAGTAATCCTCCCAAGTTGCTTCCTCCACTGGTTTCTCCTTCCATTTTATAAGAATTTGCACCACTGGTTCATTATTTCTGGGCACAATCCTTCTGTCTAGTATCTTTTCAGGTTGATCCACAATCTCTTCTACAAAACTTGGGTCATCATGCTGTATTAACACTGTGTCACCAACCTTCTTCTTCAATTGAGATACGTGGAAAACTGGGTGTATCTTTGCATTTTCTGGCAACTGTAATTTATATGCTACTTCACCCACTCTTTCAATCACTTTATAAGGCCCATAAAATTTGGGAGAAAGCTTGTGAGTCCTTTGATTTCTTGCAGTGATTTGTCTATATGGTTGAAGTTTCAAAAATACCCAATCACCTATCTCAAATGACCTCTCAGATCTCTTCAGGTCTGCAAATCTTTTCATTCTTTCTTGAGCCTTTTTCAAACTATCCTTCAAAAACTGAATCATGATATCTCTAGTGTACAAGTGTTCCTCAACTTGCTCCACCTTGGCCGTGTTAGGTACATAGGAAAGTAGGGTTGGGGGGTCAACTCCATACACTGCTTTATAGGGAGTGGTATTGGTAGAAGTTTTCCAATTAGTGTTAAACCAATATTCTGCCACAGCCAACCATCTGGACCATTCACTAGGCCTATGACATACAAAGCATCTCAAATAGCACTCTATTATCTTATTCACCACTTCGGTCTGGCCATCACTTTGAGGGTGGTAGGCTGTACTATACTTGAGTGTACTCCCTTGCAACCTGAATATTTCTTGCCAAAAACTACTCATGAATATAGAATCTCTGTCACTCACTATTGTTTTAGGCATCCCATGTAGTTTAAAAACACCTTGAAAAAATACAAGCGCTACATCCTTGGCTGTATATGGGTGAGAGAGTGGAAAGAAATGGGCATACTTACTCAACCGGTCCACAACTACAAAAATCACAGTGTATTTCTGACTTTTAGGTAGGCATGTTATGAAGTCCATAGACAAATCTGTCCATATCCTTTCTGGTATGGGCAAGGGCTGAAGTAGGCCTGGATACCTTACATTCTCATGTTTATTTCTCTGACATTCCTCACATGCTTTCACAAATTGTTCAACATGCTGCTTCAACCTTTTCCAATAGAATACCTACTTCAATTTTTTGATAGTTGCTCGAACTCCTACATGGCCTCCCAGGGGGGTTGAGTGATGCTCTCTTATTAAAATGTGTATTAGTGAAGAGAGGTGGTGATCAATGAATATTTTTCCTTTATAATAGATCAAATTCTCTACTGCCTTATATTTTTCTGGCATTTGATTCTCCTTCACTTTTTGTAACTGCCCTTTATACCATCTTGAATCATGTAAAGCCTTCTTTAGTTCATCAAACCAGGGGGTTTGGACTGCAGTAATTTCTTGTATTTGCACTTTTTCTATTTCTTCAATATCTCTTCGTGACAAGGAATCCGCTACAGTATTTTCCTTACCACTCTTGTACTCAACACTGTAGTCAAAGCCATGTAGTTTACTCATCCATTTGTGTTGTAAACCTGTGGTCAACCTCTGGGTGAGCAAGTGTTTGAGGCTTTGATGGTCAGTCTTGATGATGAATCTTCTGCCCATCAAATATTGACTCCATCTCTTTGTGGCTATGATGATTGCCAGCAACTCTTTCTCAAATGTGGACAACCCTAAATTTTTCCCATGCAAGGCCTTACTTAAATATGCTATTGGCTTTCCATTTTGAGTAAGTACTGCCCCAATTCCACTTCCACATGCATCACATTCAAGAGTGAAAGGTACAGAAAAATCAGGCAGCGTGAGTACTGGGGGGTTAGTAAGACACTCCTTTAGTTGATCAAAAGCATGTGTGGCTGCATCATTCCATTTGAAAGAATCTTTTTTTAACAAACTAGTCAGTGGCTTAGCAATGATCCCATAGCTTTTAATGAATCTCCTATAGTATCCAGTGAGGCCTAGGAATCCTCTCAATGCTTTCAAGTCCTTAGGGATAGTCCAGTTCATGATTGCTTCAATCTTGCTAGGGTCTGTAGCAACTCCATCTCTGGAAATGATGTGACCTAAATACTGCAAGGAAGTTTTAGCAAAATGACATTTAGAAAGTTTAATTTTTAGCTGATGTTTATCAAGAATTTGAAATGTAATCTTCAATTGTTCAATATGATCATTCCATGACTGACTATAGATTAAGATGTCATCAAAGAAAACAAGAATAAACTTTCTTAAGTAAGGTTTGAAGATCTCATTCATGAGGGACTGGAAAGTTGAGGGGGCATTGACAAGTCCAAAGGGAATCACCACAAACTCATAGTGGCCTTCATGAGTTTTAAAGGCAGTTTTAAAGATATCAGGCTCCTGCATCCTGATTTGATGGTATCCAGAGGTTAAATCAAGCTTGGAGAAGAACTGGGAGCCATGTAATTCATCAAAAAGATCCTCAATTAGTGGTATAGGGAATTTGTCTTTGATAGTTTGGGAGTTGAGAGCTCTATAATCAATGCACAACCTCCATGAACCATCCTTTTTCCTTACCATCACAACTGGAGAGGAGTAGGGACTATTACTGGGTCTGATTACTCCAGTCTCGAGTATGCTTCTAATGATCTTTTCCAGTTCATTTTTAATATGGTAGGAGTGTCTATAGGGTTTCAGACAGACTGGTTTAGAATGAGGGGTGAGGGGTATTTTGTGGTCATGGATTCTGGTTGGTGGTAATGATTGTATGGGTTCAGTAATAGATGGGAAGGTTTTCAATGTGTTTTGAATTTCATAAGGGACATCTGAAGCAAGACTCTCTGTGTTGTTTTTCACATTGATTGTTTGTAAGCATACCATCATGGTTATTTGTCCAGCATTGCTTTCCTTATTGAATTTCTTTTTATCTATAATTTTCAAATCATCTTGCTTCATTCCTTGCCATGTATATTCTTTCCCATTGAATTTGAATTTAACTTGTAGCTTATCCAGGTTAAGTGTGACTTCACCCAACTCCTTCATCCATTGTGCACCTAAAACAACCTGGCAACCTTCTAATGGAAAGAGCAATAGGTCCACAGGCATTTCACACCCTTGGCAAATAAGCACAACATCCTTGCACATGCCTGAATTTTTCAGTTTCTCCCCATTAGCCACCGTTACTTCAAATACCCTAGTCTCATCAATCTTTAAACCCAGTCTTCTAGCCAAGTCCTCATTGATGAAACTGTGTGTTGACCCAGAATCTATCAACACCTGTACTGTTTTGCCTTTAATGAGTCCTTGAACCTTGATGGTTGATAATGCAGGTATACCACATAGGGCTTGTAAAGTGATGGATAGGGTTTCATGGCTAGTGTTGTCTGGGTCTCCCTGTTCAGAAGCATCTTCAGTGTCCTCGTCTTCATTCAGGGGCATTACTCCCTCCAATACATACACCTGTGGGCCCTTACATCTGTGTTCTGGGGTCCACTTCTCCTTGCATCTGTAGCATAGTCCCTGCTTCCTCATTTCAACAATTTGGCTTGGAGTTAATCCTCTTCTCTTAGCCTGAACATCTGATGGATTCTCCTTTATTTCTGAAGAATTAGGATCTGTTTGGTTTCTATTAGTTGGTGGGACCTGGTTATTGTTGGTATTGGACTGGGGATGTGTGTTGCCTTTGGATGGGGGGTGATGAAATGAAGAGTTCTTGGTGTGTTTCTTGGATAAAAGATATTTTGTCTCGTACATTTTTGCTAAGGATACTGCCTCCCTGAAATCATGGGGCCTCGAGGTCATAACATCATATCTAATTTCTTCCTTTAATCCACCTATAAATCTGTCTAGTAGGAATTTAGCTGGTAGGGTTTCAAGAACAGCCTTTAATTGTTCAAATTTGCTGAGGTAGGCTCTTACAGTGGTGGTTTGCTTAAGTTTGCATAAAGTTTCATAAGGTCTCTCCATTTCTTCTGGATTGAATCTGACAAGAATCTCTTCTTTGAACACCGGCCATGCATCTGCATGCTCGACTGTGCCCATGTACCAATAGTACCACTGCAGTGCCTCTCCCCTTAAGGCAAATGCACACATTTCTACCCACATTATTTCATCAGTCCTGTGAAACCTGAAATACTGTTCCACTTGCCTTAGCCAATTAGTGATATCCTCTTCCCCTGAATAGACTGGAAATTCCAGTTTTACAGTGTAATGGGGGTATTGTTGATGATGAGGAGGGGAATATGGGTATGGATATGGTTGATAAGGGTGGTTTTGGAAGGGAGGAGGAGGATTTCTCGGATCTTGATAAGGGGGTGGTGGATAGTACAACTCTGGATAGGGTGGAGGATAATAATTTTCTTGAAATGGTGGCGCATGATTGAAGTTTCGTGGTGCAGGTCTGGGAGGTGGTGGTGGAGGGCCATTTCTTGGAGGTGGTACATATGGTGGAGCTTGTTGTGGTAGGAGTGGTGCAGCATGCACTGGAGGCGGTGGGAGTGGGTTCTGCAAGGGTGGTGGCCTTTCTTGATTTCGGTTTTCAATGAGAGTGACAACCTGATCGAGTCTTTGATTCATTCTCCTCTCTGCTTCCTCAAATCTCCTATCAATTCCCTCCAGCCTGTTCTCCAAATTCAAATTGATTTCATCTTGTCTCTGCCATCGGTCAATTTGGGGATCATTTGGTCGGAGAGGGTCCCGAGGGTCGTTGGTGAGCTGTTGACCGTCAGTGGAGCCGACTTCCGACAACCGCTCTGATACCAATTTGGCAGGGTCATTGGGGTTTGGCTGATTAACCATGGGTTGGTGTTTGATGTTGGTCAGAGGAATTTGATCAAACACTTAGGGGTTCACAGAGTGCACGCTAGATTTTGGATTTCAAGGTAGTTTGTGAATCTCTATTGATGAATTTGGGTGTTAAGTGGTGAATGAAGGCGGATTCGTCAGAGAGATGAAGTGATTTGGGAATGATAGAGGTGTTT
Organism: Allium sativum; assembly: GCA_030737875.1. NCBI lineage: Eukaryota > Viridiplantae > Streptophyta > Magnoliopsida > Asparagales > Amaryllidaceae > Allium > Allium sativum. Next base: position 56,642,836 of record CM060918.1, read on the forward strand.
GTTGATATTCAAGGGAATGAACCCTAATCTTGAGAGGCTACAGTTGTGATTCAATGAATGGGAAATGCAGATGAATATGATCGATTAGCAGGATGTTAGAACAACTGAAATGTGATGACAAATTAACCTAAATTCAGTAAAGGTAATCAAGATTTGAACAATTATATTCTATAACAGAAAAGAAAGATTACACTAATTCTATCTAACAAGCTACCATTAAACTAACTAAAGGTTAATTGCTAATGAACAAGAAACACTAGTGGTACTGGAAAAAAACAGAGTACTGAAAATGGCACAAGAACTGATCACTTTTCATTCATATTCCCAAATGATACATGTACACATGTATTTATACAAATACTTGACCTTAACAGGCCGAGAACAAATCATACAATTAAAGCCCAAAACAGTATTACTACATTGCTGTCGCTTTACATATTTCACACTACTTAATCAGATGTCATTGTACTAATTCAACCTCAATTTTAAGCTGTGTATCAATGTATCATGTGTGTGCATGAAATCAGTGCACACACGGATACACACTGATACCAACTCCAAACTTCTTCCTCACATCATAGAAACTCCATGCAATGTCTCTACCATCTCCTCTTCACCTTATAGCATGGTCTCCGACGATCTATGGCCGACCTCTGATGAACTGGAGCTGGGACAACCTCTGTTTACCATTCCAGCATCATTTCCAACCCATCTCCTCTCTTCTACCCAGGCAATCAAGGTCTAATTGTTACACATAGTATACACATACGGTTCATGTCATAGCATACACATACGGTTTAATAATTTAAATAAATTCAAGTTCAGTGAATTCTCACAGTGGTCTAGTCTGAAAAGATGGCTCGGGTTCAATCAGATCCGGTGTTCGTATTCAATTTGATTTCAGATCTGGAATGATTCGAATAGAAATTCATATGAAAAATCAAATTCAGGCTTTTAACAACTGGCTGTGTAACACTTAAAAGCGTGGGGAAATCTGAAGCGAAAATTACCTTAGAACGTTCAAAACTTTGATTTCGATTTTCCGGAGTTGTAGTTGACGAAACGACGAGCCGTTTGTTGGAGAAGGACCGGCTACGAGAGGTCTATGCACGGCCAGAAGGTGGTGAGGTGCGGCGGGACCTACAGGGGGCGGCGGACAGAAAACGGCGGCGGCTTTGAGGCTTCGGTGCGGGCGGCTCAGGCGACGGAAAGGGACGGGACTTGTCGGAGATCGAAGAGCTCGGCGAGAGCTTCGAAACGTGTACTCACACGCTAATTTTCGTTGAGAAATGAAAGAGTTATGAGGGTTTGAAGTTTTCAGTCATGATGGGTTCAGCATGAAGAGGTGTCGGCTGAAGATGGAGGATGAACAGTAAAATCCGAATTTTATAATATTATATTAGGGTGAACTAATTATGTAATTAGCCCGTTAAGGCCCGTTTTGGTCCGAACTCCGATTTAGGCCTGCTTACTGTCGTTCTTAAGGTTTTGACACCTTCTGAACGTAATGGGCTATGTGCCGGGGTCCAATTCCGAGGTCTGCTATGAGTTTTGGAATAAATACATTATTTTATTAATATTTTAATGTGTACCGTACGTGAAAATTCACCGAGGTCACAAATTAACTTCAAAAATTCTCGAAAAATATACTTAGCTATGTTTTGATGCTGTGGCCTTATGAAAATTAATTTCGTTCAATTCTGAGACCGCATGAATTTTTAATGAATTTTTAAAGTCAAAAATTTGCCCGTTTACACTGAAAAATCAATTATAATTATATATTAATTCCAAAAATTATCAAAAAATCATTTTTAGCTTTGTTTTGATGATACGAATCCAACAAAATTTATTTCGTTCGATTCTGAGACTTTTTGAAAAATGGCTATTTTCAAGGCGAATATTTTTAATATTAAAAATACATTTTTAAACAAATAATTTCTGAAACTCGAAACATATAAGTGTTTACTGTTTTTCAATGCAGAAACATCATTCTGAAACCAATGGAAGTGGTTTCGAGTTCAAATTCCTACATATGTGAAAAGTAGCATTTTTGTCCTATGCAAATTACCCACCGACCTTTCTAAAAATTGAATTAGCCATAACTTTTGATTTCCGCTATGAAATTTCGATTTTTCGGATTCGTTGGAAAGATATGTTTAAATAGATTCTAATATTTTTGGTTTTACTAAAATCCGTTAAATTTTGCATCCTGTATGGTTAGTCAAAGTTCAAGTTTGACTTTTCAAACTACCGCGCCATTTCTAGCTCTTTTTATATTTAAAATTAATTTATTCATTCTAACTTCGATTTGAACCCAATTTGTGATCCTTATTATTTAAAATAGATTATTTTAAATATCAAAACTCATTTAAAATCACTTAAAATAAATTTTAACTTGGCCCCAAAATTCAGGGTCGTTACAGTCTCCCCCACTTAAAAACTTTTCGTCCCCGAAAAGGAAAAAGAAAAATAGAAGAGGAAAAGAGGAAGAATAAACACAGAGAATGTTTTTAACAGAGATGGTACCGTCTATAACATCAGGCTTTCTACCGAAGAAGTGGGTCCTTTCGCTCCTTCGTAAACATGTGCCAATTGAGCATCGCCACTTCACTTAGTCTTCTTCGAATGCACGATCAAGGGAAGAGTCAAAACAACTGAAATGGTGATTCTAAGAGATAGAAAAGATCGAAGGATGAATGAAAAGATGACGATAAAATGACTGGCTATTATGTATCTCATGAACTGTTCGCCATAGAATATAGTGATTCTACGTAAACGAATTATTATAGATATGTTGTACTCCGCTTTGTAAACCAAAGCTCTGATACCAACTGTGATAACCCCAAACTTCCACAAGTGAAAGCAAGGAGAAATCATATGGAATACAACATAAATACAATAAAACAGAACACAGATACAATATAGCAAAGGAGATTCATAGAGTAATAACATTATAGCAGCGGAAAAATATAATGTCATCAATCACAGAAAATCCACAGTCACAGAATCTAAGCTATTACAACAAGTTTGCAGAAAAGAAATAAGTTTGATGTCTAAAAAGAAAAGAATAGATGCCAATAGAAACAAAAAAGTCTTCAAGCTCCAAGTCATCACCTCTTCTCCCAAGCAGAGTCCAAGAGAGAGAAAATAAGCAGCTTCAAAGAAAAGCTCCAAGCAAAGAATGAACCTGTCTACTTGGCTGCCCGTGTAGAAGAGAGGGCACCCAAGTTTGCAAAAAGGTGAAACAAACTATGGGTCAGTCGTGGGACTGGTGTGAGAAATCTTAAATAACTTAACTTATACAAAAATAAGGCAAATCCAAAGACCACGCCGCTAACGCGGAACGGGTTTGTACCAATGGACTGCCGTGCAAAACTACAGTGTCAGTACAGATAAATAAAACGTAACACAACGCAATGTCTTTTGAAAAATGAAACCACCATAAGACTCAGGTCCCATCACACAATGCAACGCACACCAAGAGGATAGAGTTTTACCTTATGGTGGTTAAACATGCTAAATACGCCAAATACGAAACTAATACTATTATTAGAGTGTATAGGTTTTAAATCATTCAAAATAAAAGTATCAATCCTAGGAAGCATAGGTACCATATATTATGCCTCCGTACTAGTAATACAATCAAATCCGTCGGGGTCGTATTGGAAACTTGGGTTCCCATCATGAGTCCAGGCTAGGGAGGACTCCTTACCGACTCGAGACGCTCTAGTTAACGTCTCAGGATTACCCGCGGTTAACCCTTGGATCCTGCAGGGCCGGTCCTCACATACAGCTTAGAGGATTGGCAATTCCTAAGCACACGTTCCCCGGTCCTATAGGACCTATCCGAGGCGCCTCATTTCATCATCCTCCAAAAGTAAAATGACTACTAACTAGAAAGAAACGTGCTACTTTCCCTGCGTTCCCTTCCCCCTTTTTAGACTCTACCGGTTTATGAGGCTCGTGAAGTCATGTTCTTCATACCACAAGGTTCTGCTTTTCAACAAGTAACCCTGATCATTGCATCTTAGTATGCCACACCGTCACTCCATACCGTACTATTGATCTTCCGTCACTATATAAACGGGTGTTAAGTAGAGAATAAATTCTCTGCCACCAATCGTTTATATATTAACTGAATATCAACAACATAATATTTTGTGGGGTACGATGTCAGACACACTATCCATTTATACCCATGCTCTAGGTCTGAACTAGGGTCAAACCCGTGAAATCAACACGTATGTTTGGGCAATTATCCCGACCCTTGAATTGGGATCAAACCAATTCAGAGTCTTGATCGTTGTCCATTCGAGGGGAGATTTACGGTCTTCATACGCCGTCTTCATACTTGAATTCTTGAAATCGTACGATCATTTGGAATGGGATTAACCCGGTCTTTCCAAATAATCTCGCATTCATATATTTTGAGAAAAACATATTTCATATCGTTATTTTATTTTATAACGATTAATTCTTGCCTTAATTATTTAATATAATTAATTCCTTATTTAACGACGCTTCAGATCAAGGGCGACCTTGGCGCTGTTTTCAATCAATTTTGTTTTTCACTTTCCTCAAAATCTAACCGTTGGATTTTAGCGTAGCTTATATCGTTGGAAAGATTTTTCCAAGACGGTCCTAACGGTTTCAGTTTTGGGAAAATCCGACGGTCGGATCTTCCGGTATATTCGTTTAAAAGTTCGATTTCAAAACACGAACTACTGCGCTCGATTCGTTATATTATAATTATATATATATAAATATATATAAATAATTCGTTTAGTTTATCATCCCTACGTGCAGCTTACATTTCTCTTAACTTTCACCTTTCTACTTACATGACAATGTAGTTTAGGATTAGACGATAATTCTTCCCTTTTTAATTCATTATTATTTATTTTATACTTTATAATTTTCATTTAAGAATGTAAATTATAATGTGCCATCCCATTCATTTCTTTATATATTTCTTTTCCAATTTCATTATGAATAATGAACACTTTCCTATGGTGTAAGTTCCCTTTTACCTACATTATAAATAATGTTAATGTTTCAATACAGTTACTTACCTTTCATTTAACATTATAAATAATGTTATTCTTACATACGTTTCATTTCTTTTATTTACCATTATAAATAATGTTAAACCTTACATACAGTTTCATTTCTTTTATATAACATTATAAATAATGTTAATTCTTCCTACGGAGTGAATTCTCTTTTTATATACATTATAAAATAATGTTAATACCATACGGTATAAATTCTTATGTGTTAACATTAAAATTAAATGTTAACTTGACATACGATGAAATTTTCTCTTATATTAACATTAAAAATAATGTTAACTACATACAGTGTTATTTTCTTTTTAACATTAACATTAAAATGTTAATATCATACAATGGTGTTATTCTTATAATATAATGCATAAATAAAATGTAATCTCTTTCCTACAGTTAATCCTCTTTAAATTACCATTATAACTAATGTCGATTTCCCATGCATTGTAAATTACTTATTTTTAACATTAAGAATAATGTACTCTTCCTACGATAGAAATACTCTTTTTATTAACATTTAAAATAATGTTACATTTACATACAATAAATGTTAATGGACCATATAGTGATTTTTCTCTTTTATTTTCCATTCCATTAACATTAGAAATAAATGTTAATGAATCATACAATGCATTTTCTATATTTTTAATATAGACAAAAATGTTAAATTATCCTTTATTAACATTAAGAATAATGTACATTTTCCCTACGAGGTGAATTCTCTTTTAATAACCATTAAAATAAAGTTACATTTACATGCCATGCATCTTCCATTTATTAACATTGAAAATAATGTTAAATTTACATAAAATGGAAATTCTTTTCTTTTAACATTAAAAATAATGGTGAATCATCCTACGGTGTACATTCTTTCATTTTAACATTAAAATAATGTTAAATTATCATACGGTGTACATTCTTTTATTTTAACATTAAAATAATGTTAAATTATCATACGGTGTACATTCTTTTATTTTAACATTAAAATAATGTTAAATTATCATACGGTGTACATTCTTTTATTTTAATCATTGCAAATCATGTTAACCATCCTACGGTGAAATCTTCTTTAATATTAACTTTAAAAAAAAATGTTAATCTCATCATATGGTAAAATTACTTTTATTATATTAACAAAAATGTTAATGACATCCTACGGTGTATCTTTACAATATTAACATTAAACAAAAATGTTATTTTACATACAATGCATTTTTATTATTTTTATGAGATGACAAAAATGCTATTTTCATACAATGCACTTTTTATATTTCCTATATTAACATTCGACACAAATGTCATTTTCATACAATGACCGTTTTCTATATTAACATAACTAAAAATGTTAATTTAACATGCGGTGACATTTTCTTTTATTAACATTAATAAAAATGCTAATTTAACATGCGGTGACATTAACATACAAAAATTTTCCAATTAACATACGATGGCAATTCCATTTTAATATTGACAAAATTCTATTTTCATACAATGAAGTTTCTCATATTAACATTTACAAAAATACCATTTTCATACAATGAAGTTTCTTATATTAACATTGACGAAAATACCATTTTCATACAATGAAGTTTCTCATATTTTCTAACTTGACAAGAATCCTATTTACATACGATGGAGTTTTCTTGTATTAACATTAGCAAAAATACTATTTTCATACGATGGATCATTTCTATTTTAATATTGACAAAAATTGTCATTCTTACATACGGTGTGTGTAATTCTATTTTAATAATGAACAAAATTTGTCCATTAACATACGGTGTGTAAAATTCTATTTTAATATGAACAAAAATAGTGACATCAACATACGGTGCTTTCTATTTTAATATGAACAAAAATAGTGACATCAACATACGATGCTTTCTATTTTAATATGAACAAAAATAGTGACATATTCTATCTTATAAAGACAAAAATTTGTTCATTTTATACGGTGCATAAATTCTATTTTATAATGAACAAAAATAGTTCATTTCATACGGTGTATAAATTCTATTTTATAATGAACAAAAATAGTTCATTTCATACGGTGACGGTTTTCTAACTTTTAATGCTAACCCAAATGTCATTTTACATACAATGAACATTTTCAACAATTTCTATTTTAATCATTAAAATGTCGATATAACAAACAATGAACAATTTCAATATTTTCTACTTTAACATATTAACATGAACAATATATCATAAAATATACAATTTTAATATTTTCTATTTTGACATATTAAAATGTTATATAACATACAATGGTTTTATTCCTATTTAAATATTGACAAAAGATGTCAATCAACATACAGTGGTTTTATTCCTAACATACACATACAGATTAATGTCATAGTATACATATACGGTTCATGTCATAGCATACACATACGGTTTAATAATTTAAATAAATTCAAGTTCAGTGAATTCTCACAGTGGTCTAGTCTGAAAAGATGGCTCGGGTTCAATCAGATCCGGTGTTCGTATTCAATTTGATTTCAGATCTGGAATGATTCGAATAGAAATTCATATGAAAAATCAAATTCAGGCTTTTAACAACTGGCTGTGTAACACTTAAAAGCGTGGGGAAATCTGAAGCGAAAATTACCTTAGAACGTTCAAAACTTTGATTTCGATTTTCCGGAGTTGTAGTTGACGAAACGACGAGCCGTTTGTTGGAGAAGGACCGGCTACGAGAGGTCTATGCACGGCCAGAAGGTGGTGAGGGGCGGCGGGACCTACTGGGGGCGGCGGACAGAAAACGGCGGCGGCTTTGAGGCTTCGGTGCGGGCGGCTCAGGCGACGGAAAGGGACGGGACTTATCGGAGATCGAAGAGCTCGGCGAGAGCTTCGAAACGTGTACTCACACGCTAATTTTCGTTGAGAAATGAAAGAGTTATGAGGGTTTGAAGTTTTCAGTCATGATGGGTTCAGCATGAAGAGGTGTCGGCTGAAGATGGAGGATGAACAGTAAAATCCGAATTTTATAATATTATATTAGGGTGAACTAATTATGTAATTAGCCCGTTAAGGCCCGTTTTGGTCCGAACTCCGATTTAGGCCTGCTTACTGTCGTTCTTAAGGTTTTGACACCTTCTGAACGCAATGGGCTATGTGCTGAGGTCCAATTCCGAGGTCTGCTATGAGTTTTGGAATAAATACATTATTTTATTAATATTTTAATGTGTACCGTACGTGAAAATTCACCGAGGTCACAAATTAACTTCAAAAATTCTCGAAAAATATACTTAGCTATGTTTTGATGCTGTGGCCTTATGAAAATTAATTTCGTTCAATTCTGAGACAACATGAATTTTTAATGAATTTTTAAAGTCAAAAATTTGCCCGTTTATACTGAAAAATCAATTATAATTATATATTAATTCCAAAAATTACCCAAAAATCATTTTTAGCTTTGTTTTGATGATACGAATCCAACAAAATTTATTTCGTTCGATTCTGATACTTTTTGAAAAATGGCTATTTTCAAGGCGAATATTTTTAATATTAAAAATACATTTTTAAACAAATAATTTCTGAAACTCGAAACATATAAGTGTTTACTGTTTTTCAATGCAGAAACGTCATTCTGAAACCAATGGAAGTGGTTTCGAGTTCAAATTCCTACATATGTGAAAAGTAGCATTTTTGTCCTATGCAAATTACCCACCGACCTTTCTAAAAATTGAATTAGCCATAACTTTTGATTTCCGCTATGAAATTTCGATTTTTCGGATTCGTTGGAAAGATATTTTTAAATAGATTCTAATATTTTTGGTTTTACTAAAATCCGTTAAATTTTGCATCCTGTATGGTTAGTCAAAGTTCAAGTTTGACTTTTCAAACTACCGCGCCATTTCTAGCTCTTTTTATATTTAAAATTAATTTATTCATTCTAACTTCGATTTGAACCCAATTTGTGATCCTTATTATTTAAAATAGATTATTTTAAATATCAAAACTCATTTAAAATCACTTAAAATAAATTTTAACTTGGCCCCAAAATTCAGGGTCGTTACAAATGTCCTTGAAAGAGAAGGAGGAATTAGACAATCAAACACGATAGCTCGTATGGAAGGGTCTGATCAGGCCTAGTTTCTCTGATTGGGGTGTAGCAGTGGTGTTTGTCCCAAAATCTGACGGTACTCTACGGTTATGTGTGGATTATCGTGATCTGAACAAGCAGACGATAAAGAACAAATATCCGTTGCCGCGGATTGATGATTTGTTGGATCGATTAAATGGCGCATAAGTATTTTCACGGATGGACCTAGCTACAGGCTTCCATCAACTTCGAATTGCCGAAGAGTGTGTTCCAATGACAGTAGTCAGAGGTCCCGACTTATTCTATGAGTGGTTAGTAATGCCGTTCGGCTTATGTAATGCTCCTGCTTACTTCGTCGATCTGATGAACAGAGTATTCAAAGGAGTATTGAATAAATTTGTTCTGGTTTTTATTGATGATATTCTAATCTTCTCTAAGTCAAAAGCCGAACATGAAAAAGATTTGGAACAAGTGTTAGAGATCGTCAGAAGAAATGTATTGAAAGCCAAGTTTTCCAAATGTACATTCTGGCAAGATGAAGTGAAATTTCTAGGCCACGTCGTATCAAAAGAAGGAATTGCTGTGGATCCAAGCAAAATCACAGCTATTAAGAATTGGAAACAGCCCAGTACCCCCACAAAAGTCCGCAGTTTTCTCGGATTGGCTAGCTATTACCAGAAGTTCGTTAAAAACTTTTCGAAGATATTTGGTCATTTAACAAAGCTTACAAAGAAGCACTCTAAATTCAAATGGACTCCAGAAAGTGAGGAGGCTTTTGAAGAGCTAAAGTTGAGATTAACAACTGCTCCAGTCTTGACCATCATCGATGGCAACCAGGATTTGAAAGTCTGGACTGATGCTTCTAGAGAAGGCCTCGGCGCAGTGTTAATGCAAAGGGGTCAAGTGATTGCTTATGCTAGCCGTCAACTGAAGCCGCACGAGAAGAACTACGTAACTCATGATCTTGAGTTATTGGCTATAGTATTCGCTTTGAAAATATGGAGACACTATCTTCTGGGTGAGAGATTTGAACTATTTACAGATCACCAGTCGTTAAAGTATCTGTTCACTCAGAAAGACCTGAATCTAAGGCAGCAACGTTGGCTGGAGTTTCTTGCAGCATATGATTTTGAAATTCTATACACTCCAGGGAAAGCCAATGTCGTGGCCGATGCGTTAAGCCGAAAGAATGAAATGATCGCCAGTTTCATCATTGCGACTTCGTTGATTGACAAGATATCGGCTCTCCAAGAAGACGACAAATTTATCAAAGGGATGAGACCGCGAATTCGTGAAGGCAATGCTTCGGATTTCCAGCTAGACAGCGAAGGGAATCTGAGGTTAGAAGGACGAATTTGCGTTCCAGAAATTCCTGAACTCAGAAGAGATGTGCTTGATGAATGCCACAAATCTAAGCTCAGTATCCATCCAGGTGTGAATAAAATGTATAACAATATCAAACGCACATTCTGGTGGAAGTCATTAAAAAGAGACATCTCGATATATGTTAGTCGATGCCCTACTTGCCAGCTAGTTAAGAGTGACCAACAGAAATTGGCCGGATTGTTACAACCACTAGAAGTTCCTGGCTGGAAGTGGGAACATATTTCTATGGATTTCATTGATGGTCTGCCCCGAACCAGAAAAGGAAATGACAGTATTTGGGTGATCGTAGATCGCTTCATGAAGACCGCCCATTTCATACCTGTCAGATCAAACAGAACTGCTCAGAGTCTGGCGCAGATATACTTCAGGGAAATAGTTAGACTACATGGAGTGCCGCTCAGTATAGTCAGTGATAGAGATACAATATTTACTAGTAAATTCTGGGAGGCATTCCAGGTAGAACTGGGAACGAAGTTGAACTTAAGCACCGCTTATCTTCCTCAGACAGACGGTCAGACTGAGAGGGTGAATCGTATTTTAGAAGATCTATTGCGGGCTTGTGTTATAGATTTCGGTGGATCATGGGAAGACCATCTGCATTTGGCTGAATTCTCATATAACAACAGCTACCAGGTGAGTCTGACAATGTCGCCATTCGAAGCATTGTATGGTAGACCGTGCCGATCGCCTGCTTGTTGGGTCGAACCTGGTAATAGACTTGTGTTGGGTCCTGATATGATCCGAGAAGCCGCCGACAAAGTCGATTTCATTAAGAAGCGATTACTTGCCGCTCAAAGCCGACAAAAGAGCTATGCCGATAGAAGAAGGAGATATATATCCTTTGCTGTTGGCGACTATGTATATTTGAAAGTATCGCCGATGAGAGGAGTTATCCGGTTCGGTAAAACTGGAAAGTTGGCGCCCAAATTCATTGGTCCGTTTCCTATTCTGGAACGGATCGGAACTCTCGCTTATAGGGTTAAATTGCCTGATTGGTTGCCTGGAGTTCATGATGTATTTCATATATCTCAACTTCGGAAACACGTTCATGATCCAGACTTGATCGTGGAAGAAGCAGCTCAACAAGACATTGAAATTACCCCAGAATTAGCTGTGAGAAGAGAGCCGCTAAAGATAATAGGCAAAGAAACCAAAGAGCTGAGAAACAAGAAGGTTCACTTAGTCAAGGTGCAATGGAGTGGAGATCCACGAGATTGTACTTGGGAAACTGAGGAGAGCATTCAGAAAGCCTGTCCCAGATGCCGAGTAGATATCTCTGATTGACTCCGGTGCAAGGTACATTTACCATACTTTGCATTACCATTTAATTCTCTATTCTGTTGCTATTTTCTTCCCATGGATGTGCACTATTTATTCTATACTCTGAAAGATTTTTAAGGGAATATAGGGTTTGATTAGTATATTTTTGGAAGGTTATAAACAAATTGGTTGTTGTGTTGTGATAGTAGATTTATCAAACCACTTTCGACTTTGTTCCTTCTCGGGGACGAAAAGTTTTAAGTGGGGGAGATTGTAACGGCCCAGAAAATCTGAACCAATTTAAAATTTTTAAAATGCCTAAAATAATGGATTTTAAATATTTAAAATAAATATTTTAAATAATAGCAATGAAAACTGAGTTTGAATCGACAATTGAAAACGAATATAATTAATTATAATTATAAACAAGGCCTGAAATGGAGCTGCAGTTTCAAAAATTGAATTCAAACTTTGTCGGACTGTACCAGGTGCAAAACAAAACGGATTTTAGTGAAACCAAAAATATTTAAATCTGTTAGTGAATACCTTTCTAGCAAATCTGAAAAATCAAATTTTCATAGCGGAAAGCAAAAGTTATGGCCGAATGAATTTTCAGAAAGGCTGCTATGGAATTTATATAGCCCGTGAAATTGGCCATTTTTCATACGACCTCGGAATTCGACAAAACCACTTTTGTTGGATCCCGGATGTGAAGTTATTGCTAGATTTCAAATTTCATAATTTTTGAAGCTAGTATGTGAGCATGGCAAAGGAAAACGTGTTTTGGTCAATTACAGTTAAATTGGATCGACCAAAAATGGGCCTTTTTGCAAACGGTCTCAGAATTCGACGAAACTAGTTTTGTTGGGATCGTATCGTCAAAACATAGCTAGATTTATTTTTCTGGAATTTTTCGAATCAATTTGTGGCCCTGGCAAATTGAAATGTACGTTCAAATTAAATATTCAATGTTTTATATTTTGATTTGAATGGAAAACTAACTGAAACAGTCGAATGGGCCCACGAAACATATCCCATTGTGTTCGGAATAGGGGTAATTAGCTAGGAGTGACATTCGTTGGGTTTGAATTGGAGTTCGTGACGATAAACAAGAATTTTTGAAATTTAATATTATTAAAATATTATATATATATACACTTTGGCCAAACCCTAACCCTCAAATCAAGGAGCCGCCGCCTTCTCTTTTAACGGATGAAATCATTTGAAAATGAAGTCCAAAATTGATCCAATCCACTGGGAATTACTCCAAACTCCTGATCGATAATTAAAGAGCTCACTGCACTCTTCCAATCCATACTTGTAGCATCAATTATTGTGGGAGGAGGACGATGATTTCAGCCTCGAAGGTGGCGCGTTTCAAGCGGAACTGAGGAGTAAGGGGCCCACCGAAGTGGAAGCTTTTCTGGTCAGAGGTGGCTCTGGTCAACGGCCATCCAGTGGCGCCGTTAGATCGAGACATGGCGTGGCGTATGGAGGGGCGTTGGCAACCCTAGGACGGAAGATGTTGGGTTCGATGGAAGCAACTTTACAGAACGAGGAAGAAAGGGGTTATGCCCTTAATTATTTAATTAATTAAATTTTTTGTGATGAATTGAAAAACTGCCGTAACGTCTTCATGCTAGAACGAAATTCAATGATTTCATAAGCGTCGGACTCGTCTCAACGAGAGCTTCGCAACAAAAGTGACCGCATATTTTTCTGAGCCTTCTGCTATTTTTTGTGGAGTGGAACACAATGTGAGATTTCTGATTTAAAAACAATAAGGAAAACGACGATGTATAAATTATATAGTCGATGTATGAGTTATATATGTGTTGTACACCTCATGTATATGTGTTGTATAAGTTGTACGTTCGATGTATAAGTTATATATGCGTTGTAAAAATTATATATGTGTTGAAATAGAAGTGAATTGCTATATCTAAATATATATATATATATACACACCCCTCGTCCACAAACCATGGACGATATTTGTTGATTGTGATTGGTGTGAAAATTGATTGATAGCGAATGGTTGTTTGGGATTGTTTGTGTTTGATATTGATTGATTGTGGTTGAAAAATACCCGTTTGTGGTTGAAAAATATTTGGTTGAAACCATATAGGATTAGTTTGTGGAAATGAAATAAATATATACATGCCGCCTGCGTGCGAACTAGATGCATGATCCCTATTGTCAAAAACCGCGAGGTTTTAAGGTAGAGCGAGGAGCCGTACTAGGGACGGTCCCGGTTTTAACTACCCTGTCGTTATGCTGCCGAAATTTTCTGAAATATACATGTGTTAGAATAATTTTCATTCGTTGAAATAAATTACATATGTTGAAAGAATATTCATGTGTTGAGTTGCAATTCATTCGTTGAGTTGAAATTCATGTGTTGAATATTATTTGAATTTAAACAAATAGTTTTAGCGATAAAAATCACATTTTTATATATATACAAACTATAGAGAATATTCATGTGTTGAGTTGCAATTCATTCGTTGAGTTGAAATTCATGTGTTGAATATTATTTGAATTTAAACAAATAGTTTTAGCGATAAAAATCACATTTTTATATATATATATACAAACTATAGAGAATATTCATGTGTTGAGTTGCAATTCATTCGTTGAGTTGAAATTCATGTGTTGAATATTATTTGAATTTAAACAAATAGTTTTAGCGATAAAAATCACATTTTTATATATATACAAACTATAAAGAATATTCGTGTGTTGAGTTGCAATTCATTCATTGAGTTGAAATTCATGTGTTGAATATTATTTGAATTTTAAACAAATAGTTTTAGCGATAAAAATCACATTCTTATATATATACAAACTATAGAGAATATTCATGTGTTGAATTGAAATTCATTCGTCGAGTTGAAATTCATGTGTAGAATGTTATCGTATTTTAAAATAAAATGAATAGACAATAAAAAACTACATTTTTATTGTGAATATGAAGTGTTAAAAACATTCACGTGTTGAATAAATATTTTTGACGATAAAAATATTTCTTTTATCACGTATACGCTTTGATAAAAATACACATGTGTTGAAATAAATAATAGTTTGCTAGAAATATCATTATTGGCTTTGTTCTGCATATATATACATGTGTTGAACAGGAAAAATGGATTAGCTGTAGAGTAAAGAAATTATTTGCGTGCCCGACAAATAGGTAAGCCTTGATGAGTTGGCTGCGCAATTTTATTTTTATATCAACTCCTGTGAATGCCATTGGATGCGGAGTGCTGGTTATTCTGTGTGAAATAATAAATATCGCCATAGGATAGTAACAATTAAATTTGAACTACACTACATGGCATACTTCTTGACGATAGGCAAACTTCATCATATTCCACATAAGCAATTGGAGCTTGTGTGACGAGGTGGAAGTTTTACCATACGAGCGAGAGGCTTGTATGGCGATGATTATATACTACAGGTTGAACTGATGACTGATATGGACTCTATAAAATATAACGATAAATTGCCAGATTAATAAAAAACCCCACACGGGTCTGGATTTGACAATAATCACGTCTCTCTAGTTATTAGATACGGCACATGGACTATTTATTTCCACACGGAAATGGGATGACGAGAATTTATTCTCTGGAGTGATTATCTATACATGCTCCCACGTAAACACCAGAATATATCACTATAAATATGTGAATGCTTTTTAGGATTTATTGGGTACCTAACATGGCCCAATAAATTTCCAAACCCCTCCCTGTACAAAGGTGGTTATGGCGAAATTTTTCGAAATATTAAGGCGTTAGTGAAATATTTGAAGTGAAAACGAAGTTGAAAATATAGAATGAACTATAGTTGGAATTATAGAATGAACTATATTTATATATATAAATATAAATATAATTAAAAGGAATCGAAGCCGTGCAGTTCGCGTTTCGGAATCGTAATTTGAAATGATTAGTACGAGAAATCCGACCATCGGATTTTCCCGAAACCGCAACCGCTGGGTTCGCTTTGGAGAAATCTTTCCACCGGCACCAACTTTGTAAAAATCCAACGGTTGGATTGTCTGGAATGTTTAATTCAAATCTGAAGAAAAACAGCGCTAGAAACGATTATATTTATATATACATATAAATATAATTATATTTAATCGAATAACGACGCTGTAGTTCGTATTTTGAAATCGAAATTTTCAAACGATAGTACCGAGAGATCCGACCGTCGGATTTTCCCGAAACTGGAACCGTTGGATTCATTTTGAAAAGACCTTTCTAATGATGTAAATTTTGTGAAGATCCAACGGTTAGATTTTCAGATATGTGTAAATCAAATCTGAAGAAAAAAGCGCCACGGCCGCGTTATGGCCCGAAGCGTCGTTTTGAATAAATTGGCTATTTTAAAATAAATAAAAATAGCGATAAATCGTTATAAAATATCATAAATGATATGGAATGGAAGTAAACTGAATTTGCTTGATTTATGTTGTATTTGATGGTTGAATGTGTTTGGTGTGAAAATTACATTAAAGAACAAAATTGGTGTTGTTGAATGATTTAACCGTTGAAATAAATTGATTTGAAATTCTAAATATACGTGAATTGTTTGAAAAGGCGGAGTTAATTCTCATTTCAAATAATTGACCGACGATTGAAAGTCGAAGATGAAGACGGTGGTCGAAGACCGGAGATCTTCACCTCGTTTGGATGGTAACCGAGGTCCTGATTGGGAGGCATCCCGAAATATGGATAATGAGTGGTGATTGTCCAGACGTACGTGGTGATCGATGGGTTTGCGAGGTATTTAGTGCCTCCGGTTTCGTTTAGACCCAGAACGGACTTGTAAATGGACTGTGTGTCTGACATTGGATTTTATTCCGTGTTGATTGATCTCTATTAAATATACATCTGTTTGGCGGCGGAGAATTTATTCTTTTGCTTAACGCCCTTATCTGAGACGCACGAGCTCAGAGGTTGTATATCGATGGACATCAGTCGCATGGCATGAATTGCCTGTGTGGCATGCTAAGATGAAGTGATCAGGGCTTCTGTTGAAAAGCAAAGTCTTGTGGTGATGATCAAAGCACCGCCGGTGTGGCGTAGCATTGTGTATAACGTAAAATCGCGAGCCTCACACCCCGGTATGAACCAGAAACGGGAGAAGGACCTTAGGGAGGGCATGCGTTTCTTTTTAGCTAGGGTGGTGTCAGTGACCTACTAGCCCTGACATTTATATACTTTTCACCTATGTGGTTGTTGCTGTTGCGAGGCGCCTCGGTTTGATTGGACGATCCGGGTCCGATGGAGTCATTCGTTGGCTCGTTTACGCCCCAAAGGGCGGGGAAACGTATTGTTCAGGCATTTTAATCCACATCGGTGGACCGGCCCTGACGATCCAAGGGTCCACCTGAGTCTGGGTCCTATGGCTCGGGTTAGAGAGTCACGAATTCGGTAAGGACTATCTTTTGCCTTGGTTCATGACGGAAATCCAATTTTCAAATACGTGACTGTGCATTTTTGATTGTATATATATATTTGGCGACATAGTGGCATGGGACGCTCATGTCGTCTATGATTGAAAGTTATGATTTGAAATTGTTTTCAAAACATATAAACACTAGCAATAATATCAAATGCTTTTGGTTTATTCGTATCAATCATATTTTGGCCATTATAAGGTAAAACTCTATCATCCGGTTTGCGTTGCATTGTGTGATGGGAACTGAGTCTTATAATGGCTTCATTTTTATAAAATGCATTGCGTTGTTTAAAAGAATGATTTGTTTAAAGCACTGGCAATCCAATGGAGTAAACCCGTTCCACGAAAGTGGCGTGGTCCTGTGATTAGCCATATTATATATGTGTTGAATAAATTTCTCATACCAGTCCCATGACTGACTCGTAGTTTGTTTCACTTTCAAACTCGGGTGCCCCTTTTTCTACACGGGCTGCCTTGTATTCAGGTTTAGCTGGCTTTCTCTGGGTAGCTGGAGCTGAAGATGGATTCTATCATTTATCTCTTTTTATGCTGTTCAGCTCCTATTGTACATATTTTGTTTGTTTCCGCTGTAGACATATATGTATAGCTGAACTGTATTTGTACTAAGTAAGATCTTGTATACTGTGTAACTCTGATGATTACTTTTATCCAGTAAATTCTATTGTTCTTTATCTGGTGTATTTATTTAATTCTGTTCTGCTATTATCTGTTTCTGTGTTATATTCCAAAGATAACCCTTGTCTCCGTCTGAACGGGATTTGGGGTCGTCACAACGTGGTATCAGAGCTTTGGTTAAGCTTAATTCTGGAATATAACATTTGAACGAACTCGTCAGAAATAGAACCAATAGAGTTCTAGGACGGGTAACTCTATACAGATAGGATTAGTAATATCCTAGTGTGAGTAGCAGAATGAAATTACACCCCAGTAGACACATTTACATTGAAGTATTTGTCTCTATATTTTGAAATATCTTTTCTGTTGACCTGACACTTGATCTGCTGTTTGCAGAAGTACTAGAAAATGAGTGTCAAAAACAGAAGGAATACAGAACCGGATATTGAGGCCCTATTAATCAAATATCGAAATATGGGTGGAATACCGTTCTCTGGTGAAGAATCTATTATGAAGACACAGGTTTGGATTCGTTCGGCTGAAAAGATCTTTAATGGTTTAAAGCTGAGGGATGACCAGAAAAGATTACTGGCCTCCTGGGCACTCAAAGATGAAGCTTTGTTCTGGTGGGATTCGGTTATTGAGAATAATCCAGAAGGTGATATCACCTGGGACAGATTCAAAGTGATTTTCCTAGAACGATTTACTCCTCCCGAAGCGACTGAGCGATTATGCGACGAATTTTCTTATCTGATACAAGGAGATATGTCCATCCCAGAATATCATAAGAAATTCAATGAACTTGCTCACTTTGCTCCTCATCTGATTCAAGATCCAAAGAGGAAAAATCTGAGATTTATTCATGGCCTGCAAAGGAGATATCAGAATAGTTCTCTGAAATGATTTATATGGCTTATCAGTATGAAGATCTTCATAAGAAAGGAATGTTGCGCGATGAAGAAGAAGTGAGTTTTTGTGAAAAAGCAGAGTCGGAAACTGATATTCCTGAAGCTAGTACGACGTCTGAGATCAGTAAGAAGCCCAGTGCCAAGAGAAAAAGGGCTGAATCTGGGAAAGAACCTGTAATGACCGCCGTATGCAATAACTGCAATAGGCAAGGACATCTCTCGATAAGTTGCAGATCTCTAAAGAAACAAGTAAAGGATGGGTCTAAATCCGGTAAGAGGTTACAAGAGAAAAGAGGATGCCATAAGTGCCACCAGGCCGGTCATATTGCGAAAAACTGCCCGCTATTCAGAAAGCCTGGAATAGTTCAAGTGAATGAAGTAGCAGAAGCTTCTGAGCCCATAGCTATTCAAGAAAGGACCGATGTTTTAGAAGGCACGCTAACTGTCAAAAACATTCCAGTCAAAGTACTGTTTAACACAGGCGCGTCACGAAGCTTCATTTCCAAAGAGGCAGCTAAGAAACTGGATTTGAATTTGAAGGCTCAAGGAACCAATAACTGTCCAGAATCCGGTTGGGGGTTCCATTGATCTCAGTTGGATTTGTGGAGTGCCGGTTTCTTTCTCTCGTTATCGGTTCCCCACCATCGCAGTCGTCATGAATTTAAAAGAGTTTGATCTTATCTTGGGGTTAGACTGGTTGACTAAATATGAAGCTGAAGTTAAATGTGCCGACAGAGTCGTAAAGGCGAAGATTAAATCTGGTGATTATATAACCATTCCCTGTGAAGGTCAGAATGCTAATAGAAAAGACTTCTGGGCAGCTTTGAATGTTTCTCCAGCCCAAATGGGAAATATCCTAGAAATACAGAGAATATTCCCGAGCTAGTGAAAGATATTCCCGTCGTCAAGAACTATGCGGATGTGTTCGAAGAAGTAGTTCGCTTACCTCCGCAGAGAGAAATAGATTTCAAGATTGCTTTGATTCCCAATGCAAGGCCGGTAGTTCATGCTGTTCGAAGAATGTCCTTGAAAGAGGAGGAATTAGACAATCAAACACGACAGCTCGTATGGAAGGGTCTGATCAGGCCTAGTTTCTCTGATTGGGATGCAGCAGTGGTGTTTGTCCCAAAATCTGACGGTACTCTACAGTTATGTGTGGATTATCGTGATCTGAACAAGCAGACGATAAAGAACAAATATCCATTGCCGCGGATTGATGATTTGTTGGATCGATTAAATGGCGCACAAGTATTTTCACGGATGGACCTAGCTACAGGCTTCCATCAACTTCGAATTGCCGAAGAGTGTGTTCCAATGACAGCATTTAGAGGTCCCGACTTATTCTACGAGTGGTTAGTAATGTCGTTCGGCTTATGTAACCCTCCTGCTTACTTCGTCGATCTGATGAACAGAGTATTCAGAGGAGTATTGATTAAATTTGTTCTGGTTTTTATTGATGATATTCTAATCTTCTCTAAGTCAAAAGCCGAACATGAAAAACATTTGGAACAAGTGTTAGAGATCCTTAGAAGAAATGTATTGAAAGCCAAGTTTTCCAAATGTATATTCTGGCAAGATGAAGTGAAATTACTAGGACACGTCGTATCAAAAGAAGGAATTACTGTGGATCCAAGCAAAATCACAGCTATTAAGAATTGGAAACAGCCCAGTACCCCCACAGAAGTCCGCAGTTTTCTCGGATTGGCTAGCTATTACGGGAAGTTCGTTAAAAACTTTTCGAAGATATCTGGTCATTTAACAAAGCTTACTAAGAAGCACTCTAAATTCAAATGGACTCCAGAAAGTGAGGAGGCTTTTGAAGAGCTAAAGTTGAGATTAACAACTGCTCCAGTGTTAACCATCATCGATGGCAACCAGGATTTGAAAGTCTGGACTGATGCTTCTAGAGAAGGCCTCGGCGCAGTGTTAATGCAAAGGGGTCAAGTGATTGCTTATGCTAGCCGTCAACTGAAGCCGCACGAGAAGAACTACGTAACTCATGATCTTGAGTTATTGGCTATAGTATTCGCTTTGAAAATCTGGAGACACTATCTTCTGGGTGAGAGATTTGAACTGTTTACAGATCACCAGTCGTTAAAGTATCTGTTCACTCAGAAAGACCTGAATCCGAGGCAACAACTTTGGCTGGAGTTTCTTGCAGCATATGATTTTGAAATTCTATACACTCCAGGGAAAGCCAATGTCGTGGCCGATGCGTTAAGCCGAAAGAATGAAATGATCGCCAGTTTCATCATTGCGACTTCGTTGATTGACAAGATATCGACTCTCCAAGAAGACGACCAATTTATCAAAGGGATGAGTCAGCGAATTCGTGAAGGCAATGCTTCGGATTTCCAGCTAGACAACGAAGGGATTCTGAGGTTAGAAGGACGAATTTGCGTTCCAGAAATTCCTGAACTCAGAAGAGATGTGCTTGATGAATGCCACAAATCTAAGCTCAGTATCCATCCGGGTGTGAATAAAATGTATAACGATATCAAACGCACATTCTGGTGGAAGTCATTAAAAAGAGACATCTCAATATATGTTAGTCGATGCCCTACTTGCCAGCTAGTTAAGAGTGACCAATAGAAATTGGCCGGATTGTTACAACCACTAGAAGTTCCTGGCTGGAAGTGGGAACATATTTCTATGGATTTCATTGATGGTCTGCCCCGAACCAGAAAAGGAAATGACAGTATTTGGGTGATCGTAGATCGCTTCATGAAGACCGCCCATTTCATACCTGTCAGATCAAACAGAACTGCTCAGAGTCTGGCGCAGATATACTTCAGGGAAATAGTTAGACTACATGGAGTGCCGCTCAGTATAGTCAGTGATAGAGATACAATATTTACTAGTAAATTCTGGGAGGCATTCCAGGTAGAACTGGGAACGAAGTTGAACTTAAGCACCGCTTATCTTCCTCAGACAGACGGTCAGACTGAGAGGGTGAATCGTATTTTAGAAGATCTATTGCGGGCTTGTGTTATAGATTTCGGTGGATCATGGGAAGACCATCTGCATTTGGCTGAATTCTCATATAACAACAGCTACCAGGCGAGTCTGACAATGTCGCCATTCGAAGCATTGTATGGTAGACCGTGCCGATCGCCTGCTTGTTGGGTCGAACCTGGTAATAGACTTGTGTTGGGTCCTGATATGATCCGAGAAGCCGCCGACAAAGTCGATTTCATTAAGAAGCGATTACTTGCCGCTCAAAGCCGACAAAAGAGCTATGCCGATAGAAGAAGGAGATATATATCCTTTGCTGTTGGCGACTATGTATATTTGAAAGTATCGCCGATGAGAGGAGTTATCCGGTTCGGTAAAACTGGAAAGTTGGCGCCTAAATTCATTGGTCCGTTTCCTATTCTGGAACGGATCGGAACTCTCGCTTATAGGGTTAAATTGCCTGATTGGTTGCCTGGAGTTCATGATGTATTTCATATATCTCAACTTCGGAAACACGTTCATGATCCAGACTTGATCGTGGAAGAAGCAGCTCAACAAGACATTGAAATTACCCCAGAATTAGCTGTGAGAAGAGAGCCGCTAAAGATAATAGGCAAAGAAACCAAAGAGCTGAGAAACAAGAAGGTTCACTTAGTCAAGGTGCAATGGAGTGGAGATCCACGAGATTGTACTTGGGAAACTGAGGAGAGCATTCAGAAAGCCTGTCCCAGATGCCGAGTAGATATCTCTGATTGACTCCGGTGCAAGGTACATTTACCATACTTTGCATTACCATTTAATTCTCTATTCTGTTGCTATTTTCTTCCCATGGATGTGCACTATTTATTCTATACTCTGAAAGATTTTTAAGGGAATATAGGGTTTGATTAGTATATTTTTGGAAGGTTAAAAACAAATTGGTTGTTGTGTTGTGATAGTAGATTTATCAAACCACTTTCGACTTTGTTCCTTTTCGGGGACGAAAAGTTTTAAGTGGGGGAGATTGTAACGACCCAGAAAATCTGAACCAATTTAAAAATTTTAAATTGGCTAAAATAATGGATTTTAAATATTTAAAATAAATATTTTAAATAATAGCAATGAAAACTGAGTTTGAATCGACAATTGAAAACGAATATAATTAATTATAATTATAAACAAGGCCTGAAATGGCGCTGCAGTTTCAAAAATTGAATTCAAACTTTGTCGGACTGTACCGGGTGCAAAACAAAACGGATTTTAGTGAAACCAAAAATATTTAAATATGTTGGTGAATACCTTTCTAACGAATCTGAAAAATCGAATTTTCATAGCGGAAAGCAAAAGTTATGGCCGAATGAATTTTCAGAAAGGTCGCTATGGAATTTATATAGCCCGTGAAATTGGCCATTTTGCATACGACCTAGGAATTCGACGAAACCACTTTTGTTGGATCCGGCATGTGAAGTTATTGCTAGGTTTCAAATTTCATAATTTTTGAAGCTAGTATGTGAGCGTGGCAAAGGAAAACGTGTTTTGGTCAATTATAGTTAAATTGGATCGACCAAAAATGGGCCTTTTTGCAAACGGTCTCAGAATTCGACGAAACTAGTTTTGTTGGGACCGTATCGTCAAAACATAGCTAGATTTATTTTTCTGGAATTTTTCGAATCAATTTGTGGCCCTGGCAAATTGAAATGTATGTTCAAATTAAATATTGAATGTTTTATATTTTGATTTGAATGGAAAACTGACTGAAACAGTAGAATGGGCCTACGAAACATATCCCATTGTGTTCGGAATAGGGGTAATTAGCTAGGGGTGACATTCGTTGGGTTTGAATTGGAGTTCGTGACAATAAACAAGAATTTTTGAAATTTAATATTATTAAAATATTATATATATACACTTTGGCCAAACCCTAACCCTCAAAACAAGGAGCCGCCGCCTTCTCTTTTAATGGATGAAATCATCCGAAAATGAAGCCCATAATTGATCCAATCCACTGGGAATTACTCCAAATTCCTGATCGAAAATTAAAGAGCTCACTGCACTCTTCCAATCCATACTTGTAGCATCAATTATTGTGGGAGGAGGACGACGATTTTCAGCCTCGAAGGAGGCGCGTTTCAAGCGGAACTGAGGAGTAAGGGGCCCACCGAAGTGGAAGCTTTTCTGGTCGGAGGTGGCTCTGGTCAACGACCATCCAGTGGCGCCGTTAGATCGAGACATGGCGCGGCGTATGGAGGGGCGTTGGCAACCCAAGGACGGAAGATGTTGGGTTCGATGGAAGCAGCTTTACAGAACGAGGAAGAAAGGGGTTATGCCCTTAATTATTTAATTAATTAAAATTTTTGTGATGAATTGAAAAACTGCCGTAACTTCTTCATGCCAGAACGAAATTCAAAGATTTCAGAAGCGTCGGACTCGTCTCAACGAGAGCTTCGCAACAAAAGAGACCGCATATTTTTCTGAGCCTTCTGCTATTTTTGGTGGAGTGGAACCCGATGTGAGATTTCTGATTTAAAAACAATAGGGAAAACGATGATGTATAAATTATATAGTCGATGTATGAGTTATATAAGTGTTGTACACCTCATGTATATGCGTTGTATAAGTTGTACGTTCGATGTATAAGTTATATATGCGTTGTAAAAATTATATATGTGTTGAAATAGAAGTGAATTGCTATATATAAATAAATAAATATATATATATATATATATATATATATACGCCCCTCGTCCACAAACCATGGACGATATTTATTGATTGTGATTGGGGTGAAAATTGATTGATAGCGAATTGTTGTTTGGGATTGTTTGTGGTTGATATTGATTGATTGTGGTTGAAAAATACTCGTTTGTGGTTGAAAAATATTTGGTTGAAACCACATAGGATTAGTTTGTGGAAATGAATAAATATATACATGCCGCCTGCGTGCGAACTAGATGCATGATCCCCATTGTCAAAAACCGCGAGGTTTTAAGGTAGAGCGAGGAGCCGTACTAGGGACGGTCCCGGTTTTAACTACCCTGCCGTTATACTGCCGAAATTTTCTGAAATATACATGTGTTAGAATAATTTTCATTCGTTCAAATAAATTACATATGTTGAAAGAATATTCATGTGTTGAGTTGCAATTCATTCGTTGAGTTGAAATTCATGTGTTGAATATTATTTGAATTTAAACATATAGTTTTAGCGATAAAAATCACATTTTTATATATTACAAACTATAGAGAATATTCATGTGTTGAGTTGCAATTCATTCGTTGAGCTGAAATTCATGTGTTGAATATTATTTGAATTTAAACAAATAGTTTTAGCAATAAAAATCACATTTTTATATAAATATACAAACTATAGAGAATATTCATGTGTTGAGTTGCAATTCATTCGTTGAGTTAAAATTCATGTGTTGAATATTATTTGAATTTAAACAAATTGTTTTAGCGATAAAAATCACATTTTTATATATATACAAACTATAAAGAATATTTGTGTGTTGAGTTGCAATTCATTCGTTGAGTGGAAATTCATGTGTTGAATATTATTTGAATTTTAAACAAATAGTTTTAGCGATAAAAATCACATTTTTATATATATACAAACTATAGAGAATATTCATGTGTTGAATTGAAATTCGTTCGTCGAGTTGAAATTCATGTGTAGAATGTTATCGTATTTTAAAATAAAATGAATAGACAATAAAAACTACATTTTTATTGTGAATATGAAGTGTTAAAAACATTCACGTGTTGAATAAATATTTTTGATGATAAAAATATTTCTTTTATCATGTATACGCTTTGATAAAAATACACACGTGTTGAAATAAATAATAGTTTGCTAGAAATATCATTATTGGCTTTGTTCTGCATATATATACATGTGTTGAACAGGGAAAATGGATTAGCTGTAGAGTAAAGAAATTATTTGCGTGCCCGACAAATAGGTAAGCCTTGATGAGTTGGCTGCGCAATTTTATTTTTATATCAACTCCTGTGAATGCCATTGGATGCGGAGTGCTGGTTATTCTGTGTGAAATAATAAATATTGCCATAGGATAGTAACAATTAAATTTGAACTACGCTACATGGCATACTTCTTGACGACAGGCATACTTCATCATATTCCACGTAAGCAATTGGAGCTTGTGTGATGAGGTGGAAGATTTACCATACGAGCGAGAGGCTTGTATGGCGATGATTATATACTACAAGTTGAACCGATGACTGATATAGACTCTAAAAAATATAACGATAAATTGCCAGATTAATAAAAAACCCCACACGGGTCTGGAGTTGACAATAATCACGTCTCTCTAGTTATTAGATACGGCATATGGACTATTTATTTCCACATGGAAACGGGGGTGACGAGAATTTATTCTCTGGAGTGATTATATATACATGCTCCCCCGTAAACATCAGAATATATCACTATAAATATGTGAATGCTTTTTAGGATTTATTGGGTACCTAACACGGCCCAATAAATTTCCAAACCCCTCCCCGTACAAAGGAGGTTATGGCGAAATTTTTCGAAATATTAAGGCGTTAGTGAAATATTTGAAGTGAAAACGAAGTTGAAAATGTAGAATGAACTATAGTTGGAATTATAGAATGAACTATATATATATATATATAATTAAAAGGAATCAAAGCCGTGCAGTTCGCGTTTCGGAATCGTAATTTGAAACGATTAGTATGAGAAATCCGACCATCGGATTTTCCCGAAACCGCAACCGCTGGGTTCGCTTTGGAGAAATCTTTCCACCGGCACCAACTTTGTAAAAATCCAACGGTTGGATTGTCTGGAATGTTTAATTCAAATCTGAAGAAAAACAGCGCCAGAAACGATTATATTTATATATATAAATATAATTATATTTAATCGAATAACGATGCTGCAGTTCGTATTTTGAAATCGAAATTTTCAAACGATAGTACCGGGAGATCCGACCGTCGGATTTTCCCGAAACTGGAACCGTTGGATTCATTTTGAAAAGACCTTTCTAATGATGTAAATTTTGTGAAGATCCAACGGTTAGATTTTCAGATATGTGTAAATCAAATCTGAAGAAAAATAGCGCCACGGCCGCGTTATGGCCCGAAGCGTCGTTTTGAATAAATTGGCTATTTTAAAATAAATAAAAATAGCGATAAATCGTTATAAAATATCATAAATGATATTGAATGGAAGTAAACTGAATTTGCTCGATTTATGTTGTATTTGATGGTTGAATGTGTTTGGTGTGAAAATTACATTAAAGAACAAAATTGGTGTTGTTGAATGATTTAACCATTGAAATAAATTGATTTGAAATTCTAAATATACGTGAATTGTTTGAAAAGGCGGAGTTAATTCTCATTTCAAATAATTGACCGACGATTGAAAGTCGAAGATGAAGACGGTGGTCGAAGACCGGAGATCTTCACCTCGTTTGGATGGTAACCGAGGTCCTAATTGGGAGGCATCCCGAAATATGGATAATGAGTGGTGACCGTCCAGACGTACGTGGTGACCGATAGGTTTGCGAGGTATTTAGTGCCTCCGGTTTCGTTCAGACCCAGAACGGACTTGTAAATGGACTGTGTGTCTGACATTGGATTTTATTCCGTGTTGATTGATCTCTATTAAATATACATCTGTTTGGCGGCGGAGAATTTATTCTTTTGCTTAATGCCCTTGTCTGAGACGCACGAGCTCAGAGGTTGTATATCGATGGACATCAGTCGCATGGCATGAATTGCCTGTGTGGCATGCTAAGATGCAGTGATCAGGGCTTCTATTGAAAAGCAAAGTCTTGTGGTGATGATCAAAGCACCGCCGGTGTGGCGTAGCTTTGTGTATAACGTAAAATCGCGAGCCTCACACCCCTTTATGAACCAGAAACGGGAGAAGGACCTCAGGGAGGGCATGCGTTTCTTTCTAGCTAGGGTGGTGTCTGTGACCTACCAGCCCTGACATTTATACACTTTTCACCTATGTGGTTGTTGCTGTTGCAAGGCGCCTCGGTTTGATTGGATGATCCGGGTGCGATGGAGTCATTCGTTGGCTCGTTTACGCCCCAAAGGGCGGGGAAACGTATTGTTCAGGCATTTTAATCCACATCGGTGGACCGACCCTGACGATCCAAGGGTCCACCTGAGTCTGGGTCCTGTGGCTCGGGTTAGAGAGTCACGAATTCGGTAAGGACTATCTTTTGCCTTGGTTCATGACGGAAATCCAATTTCCAAATACGTGACTGTGCGTTTTCGATGGTATATATATATATATTTGGCGACATAGTGGCATGGGACGCTCATGTCGTCTATGATTGATAGTTATGATTTGAAATTGTTTTCAAAACATATAAACACTAGCAATAATATCAAATGCTTTTGGTTTATTCGTATCAATCATATTTTGGCCATTATAAGGTAAAACTCTATCCTCCGGTTTGCGTTGCATTGTGTGATGGGAACTGAGTCTTATAATGGCTTCATTTTTATAAAATGCATTGCGTTGTTTAAAAGAATGATTTGTTTAAAGCACTGGCAATCCAATGGAGTAAACCCGTTCCACGAGAGTGGTGTGGTCCTGTGATTAGCCATATTATATATGTGTTGAATAGATTTCTCATACCAGTCCCATGACTGACTCGTAGTTTGTTTCACTTTCAAACTCGGGTGCCCCTTTTTCTACACGGGCAGCCTTGTATTCAGGTTTAGCTGGCTTTCTCTGGATAGCTGGAGCTGAAGATGGATTCTATCATTTATCTCTTTTTATGCTGTTCAGCTCCTATTGTACATATTTTGTTTGTTTCCGCTGTAGACATCTATGTATAGCTGAACTGTATTTGTACTAAGTAAGATCCTGTATACTGTGTAACTCTGATGATTACTTTTATCCAATATATTCTATTGTTCTTTATCTGGTGTATTTATTTAATTCTGTTCTGCTATTATCTGTTTCTGTGTTATATTCCAAAGATAACCCTTGTCTCCGTCTGAACGGGTTTTGGGGTCGTCACACTAATGTGTTGTTGGTACGGAAAGTCCGGGATCGAATTTATATTCGAAAACCATTCCGACCAACAAATACGTAAGCGAAGAAGATATCTGATGTTGATCGAGAGGGAGATATTGAAGACCGTAAATCTTCATGAGCGGGGGAACTATTGTTGAATTTCCCTAACTGATCCCTAGAGATATATATTTGACAATGATTCTCTCGTAATTTAAATCTACGGATTGCAAGGACTGCTTGCTACTGATCTATAGGGTGATTCCTAGGATGTGGTAGGAGGGTGCCTTCGGTCCATCCTGTTGCTGGATGACTTGTATGGACGATGTGAATGGTGGCCAGATGTTTGAAAAGTCGATTATAACCTCAAGCCTCAACAACCGGAAAATGACAGAAATCGGGCAGGCAGCATGGCTATGTGGGTCGCTCCCATTAGGGTGTATAATCACATATCTAGGGAAAATCTTTTTCCTTCTTTATTCTATTCGATGATGTCCCTTTCGAGAAATGGTGGTTTGAGCCCAACCGTTGGTGATATACATTCGATACACTCAAGCGAAATGAGTGGTCGGTCATGTGTGGGCCGGGTTGCAAGACGTTCTTGTTGAACCCAGTGTATTCGCCTCTAAAGATACACTATCGGCAGGTGGTTCCATACCTTGTCATAGTCGGAATCCAATCTTCAATAAGCGACCGCTGTTTTGTTTGTATACTATATACGTGGAGCGTGAGATGCAAGCGTTTTGCTAGATTCTATTTATTTGTATTTAGACACTACTATAATATCAGAGTAAGATATTGATTTCAAAATATTTTGGGTTATCGTAAGATAAAAACCGTCCGTATTTATGTGTGGATTTGGACTTATGATTATCCTTTTCTTTCAAAAGGATTTTGAACTTTAAAAATCAAGTTGGATGATATTATAAACTCAGCGAGTTTTTCTCACTCTGGTTCACCAGACTGACCCGGTTTTTGTAAATGCTCGGGTTAGACTGGGTTGTACAGGTTCAGGTTATCGGATGCTGTGAAGTCCAGAGACGAGCTGAAGATGTTCAGACATATGACATTATCTAGTAGTATTACGCTGAGTGATGTATATGAGGATAGACTATTATAGCTGTCCTGGTTTATTGATGTACTCTGATGATTGTAAGTTTTATTTCAAAGCTCTCTATAAAGTTTATCTATATATTATATTTTGTTCCGCTGTGATGTGAGACTCTGTGTGGTATTGGTTCTTCTTCTTCTTCTATTCTAATATTTCTTTCTTTCTTATCTCACCCTCTAAATTCTTTCTTATAGCCTTCTGGGGTTTTCAATACTTGAGTTGGACACGGGATGTATAAAATGTATGTATTCAAGTGTCGAAATTCTTGGGTCGCTACAATTTGGAAATTTGATTTGGACATAACTCCTAATCTATTACACAAAATCTTGGTTTTTCACTTTCATTAGAAAGATACAGTTCAACAGATTCCAACGTTTCTTGTTTCGCAGAATTCCGATTTAAAATGGGTCATGTACACTCAGTTGAAGTTCAGAACATTAAATTACGAACTGTCGCGATATTAGGGGCTCGATTATAATTAATATATATTTTTATACATTCAACTTTGTTTTAATTAATATATAAATCCACTTATATTACGAATTCAATATTTAAACTGATTTAAATGTTCAAATACAAACCGATAAAATGCGGGACGTTACATTCCTTCCCCCTTAAAAGAATTTCGTCCCCAAAATTACTAAGGTAGGGAAAATGCTACAATCATATTATAACTAGATTAAAAGATCCTTTGTTTTTCTTCTTGATTCGGTTTCAACTAAACTGATTAATTCTAATTGAAAATTAATTCCTTCTTATTAACAAATACTTTCAGAAATTCCAAAAATTTCCTAACAGCTAAATTTTTTGGAGAATTTCACCAGCATTTCCTCTGTACGGCTCAATTGGTACTACTACAACTTGCCACTCTGGGCCTTCTTCAAATCCAAAAGAAAACATACAGCCAATCGGCTTTCCAAAAATAGTTCATAAATCTCATACTCGAATATAAGGAAAACTTGTACCTTTTTGTTGGCATTTAACTATATCTCTTCCATTTGCTATCACTTTAACATATACCCAAGCATCCTTGGTTGATCTCCCATCAATCCATTCTCAAACCAATCTTTCGCTGTTACTAAACCCAATTTCTATTTCAACTCCAATTTAATTTACTGATTTATTTCTCAAATCAATTATCTTCATCTCCAAATTCAAAATTTGATTCTTATTCTCTAAGAATCAATTCATTTTAATAACTCGAAATCCAATATTTCTCTTTTACAATTTCCATTCTGGATCGTTCCAAATTCAGTCAAATTTTCCACTTTTACCATTTTAACTCCATAAATTAAATCTTTAGTTCAGAACTCAAATTCCTGGGATTTATTTCAAATCAGTTTGAAATAATATATATTTACATATAATAATAGAAATTCAAAACATTTGAATTTTTAACAACTCGTTTTCTCAAAACAATTCAAAAACAAAACTTTTTGGTAGTAATCCGTCACTCCGAAACTTGAAAATGACACTGATGATGTGGCCAGCATCATCAGAATTATTTTCCAGTGGTAGAAGTGAGTTCGATACTATATTAATTTCCAAAATTCATTTAAAAACACTTCCATTTTGAATTTTACTTCAAAATATCTTTCACAACATTTGGAAAACAAGTTCAAATCTCCCAGGATTTTAAAATTCCCATATATTTAATCCAAATATTATTTCTAACTCTTTTCCAAGTTTCCATAGTTTTAATTCAATCATAGTTTTAAATTCAGATTTAGTCCATTAGATTTTTCATATTATACTTATATAATATTCCGACTGGTTATTTATATAATCAACTCAATTATAAATCTTATTCGATCATAATTTCAACCAACACATTCAATATATATTAGATAGTTCCAATATATATGCTTTCTTTATATCAGAATATATTTTCGGGAAAAATTTTATTTCATTTACCCTCTTTTCTAAACATACTGTGTCGAATTTGAAACACCTATCAATAAAGTTTGCATTACTGTTTCAACCAGAAACCATAAACCACTCGACTGACCAGTCAACACAACATAAAAAAGTTTTCATATTTATTTACAAATACACACTCATATATATACACTCATACTCAATCTAGGGTATAACTAACCCTATCTCTATTGAGTCACACCACAGAGCCAAGTTATTCCATTTACCTTCAGATCTGATACCACTGTAACGACCATGAGATTTTTGACCTCGAAAATCGACATAAAACATAATGTCGACTAATCAGACATCGAAAACACATGATCATTTAGAGAAAGAAGTTAGTGGGTGAGAAAGGTAAGATAGAACTAATAGAATAGAAGAAGAAGAACACAACTAAACAGAATCAGAGTAAACACGAATCTCATAGCGGAACGAAATAAAGTATATTACATACACAACTTTGAATTACGAAACTATATTTTATATACATACCATATCAGAGTATAACACATGATATATCACAGCGGAAATAATCTTTAAATAACTAACAATGGAGCCTCCTTCTTCGAGCTCCTCCAAGTGAATCGGTAAAATCCTGAAACACTTGACTGTCAATACAAATTTGGGCACCCAAGAGTTTAGGGTAAAACAAAACCAAATAATCTCTGGGTCAGTCATGGGACTGGTGTGAGTAAACTTCAACCATTCGGTTTAACTTTGAATAATCTTTTTGAAAGAAAAGGATAATAGTAAGACCAGCTCACACATAAACATGGACGGTTACCTTACTATAACCCAAAACATTTTCAAAAATCAATACTTTTCTGATATTATAATAGTGTCTAATCACAAGTAAATAAAACCTAGAATAACGCTTGCATCACACGCTCCACATATATATATATATATAATATAATCAAAACCGCAGGCTCTTATTGGACATTGGATTCCGACTGACAAGGTATAGAACCACCTGCCGATAGTGTATCTCTATGGAGGAATACACTGGGTTCAACAAGAACGTCTTGCAACCCGGCCACACATGACCGACCACTCATTACTCTTGAGTGTATCGAATATATTGTCACCTACGGTTGCTAGCAACATAACCATTCCCGGGAGATACAGAAGCGAAAAGAAGTAACAAATATGAATATTCTCTAGATGGTGACAATACACCCTAATGGGGGCGACCGAGATAGCCATGTTGCTGCATAGAAATGATTAAAGCTCTGCGTTTGTTAGTTATATTTTCACATGCAATGTTGGGGATAGAGAATTTTTATAGCAGAGCATGCGAGAGTTTATGTGAAATGTCATGCAACTATATCACAAAGTAAATATGAAATTAGACCTTTTAGCAAAAATGTAATGCAAAAATCCAATGATTTGCAAAGAAGTGAGTTATAAGCTGTTGAATTAGACAATTTGGCATCAGTTTGTTTAGTAATTCTCTTATGATTTTTTTATATTTTTATTATGCAGTGTCTTCTCTTAACGTGTTTACACAATGTAACAACACGGAAATTCTGAGCCAATTTAAAAAATTTATTTTGGCGATTTTAATGAATTTTGAATATTTAAAATGGATTATTTTAAATAATAATAACTAAAAATTTATTTTTGATGAAGTTAAAATGAATAATTTTATTTTAATTATATAACGAGCCTGAAATGGCGCGGCAGTTCGAAAATTCGATTTCGAATTTCAAATGAATATATAGAATTTGTTATAAATCAGAATTGAACGAAACAAGAAATATTTGAATCGGTTTAATGATATATTTCTAACGAAGTTAAGAAACTGAGATTTCACTTTAGAAGTTGAAAGATATGTCAAGTTTAAAATTCAGAAAAGTCGCTGTGGAATTTATATATATTTTATATATAAATGAAGCCCTTAAAAATGCCATTTTGCAAACGACCTCAGTTTTCGACGAAACCGCTTCTCTTGGATTCGTGATGTCAAATTATTTCTAGATTCCAATTTTCATTATTTTCCGAATCAATATGTGAGCGTGGTGAAGTAAAACGTGTTTTGACAGTTTCGGTCAATTGGGATCGACCAGAAAATGGCTATTTTCAAACGATATCAGAATTTGACGAAATTAGTTTTGTTAGGACCGTATCGTCAATACGAAGCTAGAAAATAATTTTCGGGAGTTTTTAGAGATGGTATGTGGCCCCGGTAAATTGAAATGTATGTTTAAAATTCAATACAATGATTTATATTTTATATTGAACGAAAACTGCTCGTAACAGCCGAATGGGCTTACTATACAAATCCCATTGTGTTCGGGATGAGGGTAATTAGCTATGGGCAACAGTCGTTGGGCTCGATTTGAGATTCGAATTAAAAGTCAACTCTATGGAATTTAAAAATAATTATATATATATATATATATATATTATATAACCCTCCCTCTCCACACTCTCTCTCTCTCTCTCCGTTCATTCAGAATAGAAAAGAAAAAAACCAAATGAAAACGACGGAGCCCTAATCAGCCACCGCGATCGAAGTCACCGTCCTCCAGCCGCCTGCGCCTCATGCCGCCCCTTCTGACAATCCCCCCTTTCTCCTCCTCCACCCTCTCCATCCCCATTCAAAAACCTCGAGCCCCCAATCGCAAAAGCCAGACCGTGAGCGTGGGATTTGAGGGTGCGCTCACTTCCAGTCCCCACGAGATCAATAGAGCAGCCACGCCAACGCCGCCTCAAACTGCCGCGCACCGGAAACAACCCCTCCTCTCAATTCAACGCCGAACGAACAGTGAGCCCTTTTATCTCTTCTATTTTATTTTATTTTTACTTAAAAATCATTTTACAAAGCTGAGATTTTTATTTAAAACAAGGTGAGATGTTTAATTTATAAAAGATATGATTATTAATTTATAAAGATTTGATCTTTAGTTCGAGAAAAATATGATCTTTATTTGGAGAAAGACTTGATCTTTAGTTGGAGAAATATACGATCTTTATGGTACGAAAATATGATTTTTGAAAGTTAGGAAATATGATTTTTGAAAGTAAGAAGATATGATTTTTGAAAGTAAGAAGTAATGATTTTTGAAAGCAAAAAGGTTTATATTTTAAAATAGGGAAAGTTTATATTTTTAAATATAAAAGGTTGGATTTTCAATGATAATAAAAATATGATTTTTATAGTATATAGAGAATAAAAATACGATTTTTTATATTATAGAAAGAATAAAAATATGATTTTTATATTATATAGATAATAAATATATGATTTTTATAAGATAGAGAATATAAAAATATAATGTTTATACATGTAGCGAAATAAAAATCTGATTTTTATTCAATATATAGTGAGATAAAAATGTGATTGTTAATGTGAACAGCGTGAAGAAGGATTGCATTGGAATTTCAAATAAATCCAAACGGTTCAGAAGTAGAATGGCGAAGTTGAACCCCAAATGTGAGAAATTCTCACTTTTAATTTGTTTTCTAGTTGAAATATATACTAGGATGCAGACGGTGCTTAGCAGCACCCGACACCTGTTGTCCACAGACCATGGACGACTTGTTTGATTTTGTGTGTTGTGAAAATTGATTGTGATGTGGAATGAAATAAAATATATATTCATATGTTGAAATAAGAATATATATTCATGTGTTGAAATAAAATAAAATTCATGTGTTGAAATAAAATATATATTCATGTGTTGAATAGAATAAAATTCATGTGTTGAAATAAAATATATATTCATGTGTTGAAATAATATATATATATATATTCATGTGTTGAAATAAAATATATATTCGTGTGTTGAAGTAAAATAAATATTCATTTACAAATCGAATGATTTGTTTATGTACACCGATTTGACCGATATTGATTGGGACGATAAATTTTACACATCGCCCAACTGCACAAATAAAATATGTGTTTGAATGATTGAATCCCCACACGGGTGTTGGGATGATATTGACGTACACTAATCCCAATTGTTTAGTTGTATGTCAATCGACTGGTTGACAGACTGTGTAAGCGTTAATTATTTATATTTAATGCTTATGCAGTTGTGTGGTGCACTTTGGATGATGGTTGATTATTTATCATTGCTATAATATACATGTGTTTTAGGGAATCCATATAATTAACATTATATGGTAATTGATTGGGACTCATTCCAATTTGGAAAATAAAGAATAAATATTCATGTGTTGAACAAAAATACAAACTCGTGTGTTGAAAAGAATAAATATTCATGTGTTGAATAAAAATATAAATTCATGTGTTGAATAGAATAAATATTCATGTGTTGAATAAAAATATAAATTCATGTGTTGAATAGAATAAATATTCATGTGTTGAATAAAATAAACATTCATGTGTTGAATTAAAATATAAACTCATGTGTTGAATAGAATAAATATTCATGTGTTGAATAAAAATATAAATTCATGTGTTGAATAGAATAAACATTCATGTGTTGAATAAAAGGCGTTTTGAAAATAGAAAAGGAATAAAGATTGACGCCATTTCGACGTGAAAGATATTTATATCAATTTTATTCATTTTATAATGAATATAGAAAAGGAAGTGATTTCAAAATATAACGTTTTGAAAATATTATCATTTATAGATCAATGATATGGAATATTCAATTTTGATTAGAAATTGTATATGAAGTTGAAATCGTTTCGAAAATGAATTTAAAACGATTTATAAAATACGTTTTAAAAGGAAATCGATGAAATATATATAATACATATATTATATATATTAAGTGGCCTGAATAGAACGCACCGCTCCGCGGTAGTTCGCGAATTTCGACCATTGACTTCGAATGGATATTACGGGAGATCCGACCGTCGGATTCTCCTAAAACCGGAACCGTTGGGTTCGTATCGAAAAGTTCTTTCTAATGAATATTAGAGATTTGAAATCTAATGGTTGAATTTGGAATTATGTCCAAATCAAATTTGGAAAAGGTCGTTGTAAGTGCAGTTCGATGGTCGTTGATGGAAATCGACTGTACGGGCCTTGATAAAATTATAAAAAATAGTAATAATTTGTGTGAAATCATTAGAAATGGTTTGGAAAGAATTGGGATGATAAACTCCATATTTGAAAAGATAAAAATAGATTTTTATCGAAATGAACTAGTTTTGAAGTAGAATTATAATCCGTTTATTTTTGAATTAAATAAATTGGATTTGAAAGGGTTTTAAAAGTAACCAGAATTTCCAATAATTGAATTGGAATGGATTTGAATTGAAATTGTCTTTGGAATATTTCGATGTTGGATTTCGTGAGTATATAGATATTGTTATGGAAATTTGAAAGATATATTGGTATCGTTATTTCCAATACGATATTTGTTGGTCGTAGAATTTGATATTGAATATAAGCCGATATATTTTCTATTCAGAGCCGTGTAATTAATATCAAATGGGATTTGGGTTTGTTGTGAATGGTATCTTCATTAACACTTTTCTTAAACCCAGTTGAGAAAAAGATTAAATCTTTTTATTTAGATTTAATGAAGTATACCAAATAAATGGTATTTAATTGGAATTGAATTTGAATTGATTTTTGGGTTTATCGTGAACGGTGTTTTAAATAACACTTGTTCTTTAACCCGATAATTAATGGAATGTGATTTTGGGTTTATAGTGAACCGTGTTTTAAATGATATTGTTTCTTTAACCCAGTTAAAGATAGTATAAGATTTCCCAAGTTAAATAATCATTAATATTGATTTTTGGGAAGGTTAAAACCAAGTGGAGTTTTAATGAATCTTTAATTAGATTGAAATGATCGAGAATGGAGTATCACTAGTTTTGCTCCACGCGATAGTTAAATCTTTAATTAGATTTGAACGTGAAATTGTAATTGAATTTACTGATAACACCGTGGTGTTAGATATGAAGTATGACTAGTTGTACTTCATGGGATGAATAGGTTGGGATTGGAAATTTAAAACAAACGTTTAGTTCGGTAAGGTTCGTTAATCCCGACTAGTTTGGATAAACCATAATTTGGTTTAAATTGATATTCAAAAGAAGATTAAAAAGTAAATTTAAGGAATTTATCTTTGATAAAATTATGGGAACCTTTCCCAAAGTATAAGAATATTTGAATAAAAGAATATTATGAATTGGAATGAGGCGTATGTTGTGTTTGTGTAACACTTGTTTATTATATACGTGAGTTATTCAGAAAGACCGGGTTTATCCCATTCTGAATAACTGATTCGACGTGGTATCGAGGATGAAGAAGATGGTCAAAGACCGGAGGTCTTCACATCGTTTGGGTGATTAATGATGATCTTGATTGGGTTGTACACCCAAGAGGAGGGAATCAGTTGGTGATCGTCCAGACGTACTTGGAGATCGATGGATATGCGAGGTACAAGGTGCCTCCGGTTTCGTTCAGACCCAGAACAAACTTGTAGATGAATTGTGTTTCTGACATTGGATTTTATTTTGTGTGATTGATTTCTATTAAATACATATCTGTTTGGCGGCGGAGAATTTATTCTCTTGCTTAACGCCCTTCTCTGAGACGTACGAGCTCAGAGGTTATATATTGATGGATATCAATCGCATGGAGTGAATTGCCTGTGTGGCATGCCTAAGTGGCAATTGATCAAGGCTTCTGTTGAAAAGCAAAGTCTTGTGGTTGATGATCAAAACACCGCCTGTGTGGCATAGCTTTGTGCAACGTGGATTCGCGAGCCTCACACCGCGGTTGTGAACCAGAAACGGGAGAGGACAGCAGGGAGAGCATGCGTTTCCTTCTAGCTAGGGTGGTGTCAGTGACCTACCAACCCTGACATTTATATTATTTTCACCTGTGTGGTTGTTGGATTGCAAGGCGCCTCAGATATATCGATGACTGTGTGGAGCCAATGGAGTCATTTGGCTCACTTACGCCCCAAACGGCCGGGAAACGCATGTTTAGGGTTTAAGTTTAATCCACATCGATGGACTGGCCCTGCATGTTGCCTAGGTACAGTTGCAGCTGAGTCCTGAGACATGGGCTAGATTGTCTCGAAACGGTAGGATTACGCCTAGCCTTGGTTCACAAATGGAAATCCAATTATCCAATACGAGATATTTCGGTTTTGATTGTAGAGCCTAGTATTGGAGACATGATATATGGTACCCACGCTATCTATGATTGATACTTATGATTGAAGATGTTTTATACACTATGCACTTATAATAGTATCAAATGATTTGTTTTAACATACCAAGCATGTTTGGCTATTATAAGGGAAAACCCTATCCTACGGCTTGCGCTGCATTGTGTGATGGGACCTGGGTCTTATAATAGCTTAGTTTTTCAAAAAACATTGCGTTGTTTTGTTATTTGCACTGGTATTCTTGGGAGGAAACCCGTTCCATGTTATACGGCGTGGTCCCTTGATATATCTGATTTAAATTAAAGTTTTAAATAACTGTTTAAGTTCTCACACCAGTCACATGACTAACCTGGAGTTTATTGTTTTAACCTAAACTCTGGGTGCCCCTATTTTCCACATGGGCAGCTAGTAGTTTTGGTTTTGTAGATTTATATTCATAGGATCCTGGTTTACAGCTGGAATGATATCCGGAAAGCTCTGTATCTGTATATTCTTCTCAGTTGTGTTTTGTATTATTTTTCCGCTACTATGTAATGCATTGTAATCTCTGATATTTTGTGATGTATATTATTTATTCATACTCTATATATTCTTGTATTCTGATGGAATTGTTGAAATTAACAATGATATGTTCTTATGTTTGTGTTCCAATTTGTCGTGTTCTCAAAACAATCAGGGGTTTCGAACGGTCTTGGTCAGTTTAGCGATCGATTCGGATTGAGCGAAATTGCTTATCATTACACACAAGCTTAAAATTACCATCACAGTTGACTTGTTGGATTCTAAGTGGCCACCATCCATGTAGAGTTATGCGAAGGAATCATATGTATTGGTTCTTCTATTGTAGGAATGTGAGCCTCTGTTCTTTTTTTGCAAAGTTTCTTACTATCAGTATCAGCATGCAAAGAAATAACCAACGATTAATTTACCTACTCAATATTTGTTTCAGGCATTTCAGGAAAACTTCGTTACATCAGACCTTTTAAGCTTAGTGCCCTTATATCCTACTTCAAAATGCTAAATCTTAATGTCTCCAAGTGTCACAATCAATCATTGTTATTGCAAGCTCTCGTATAGACTGTGATATTCCTGACTTTTGCTACTATGTTGGTCAATGCAGACTAGAACTAATATGCTGGGGCCAAACTACCAATTATGATTTATACGACTTTTCTTTTCTTAACGGGAAAGGGATCTACAAATTTTGAAAATATTTTGTAGCACTGCTTTAATGTGGTTTGCTGCATCACTATTAAGGTATAACAATGAAGGAACAACAAGCAAATCGGGTAGTTTTCTCAGTATTTGGATCAGCTCTCTTCTTCTCGATAATTCCATGTTTTCCTCTTACTCTTGCTACTGCAGTCATACTTTAAAATTTCATTCTAGAAGAATGTGATGAAAAGGAGAGTTTCTACCGGTACTCTCTTTATGTTTATGTTTTCCTCTTACGCTATTAAACTTGGTATGTAGCATTACTTTCACTTTGAATATTTGATTTAGTTTTGTTGTAACAGTATGGGGCAATTAAAATTAGAGAACAATATTGCATTTACTGATGCATAGAAATAAACAAATGTAGGATGCTAGGAAGTCATTTCCAACAACATGAGGGGTGAAGAGGCCATATCGCTTCAGGCCAAGAACTGTTGCTCTTCGTGAAATTTGAAATTATCTAATTGTATTTATTGGTAATACAATTATATTGATAATTCTTTTTGTTTTGTGATGGAGTGTGTATTTTTGGTTTTTTTCTATACACATGAACTATGTTGATTGATAATACAATTATATTGTTTGTTTGATCGGATTTTTAGTAATAATGCATTTGTAAAATTTTAAATTCCATTTGATATTGTTATAGGTTTAAAAATTTGAAATATTGGAAATAACTATATTTTTGCTTTAGATTAAATTTGCATCGGTTGTAACAGCATAGGCCACTGATATAATACATCAAGATCATTACATATGCTACTTTTTGTATTTGTTCAATAGTGTCGATCGTTTAAAAATGCCGATGCAATACTAACAGCTTTTAGAAGCAAAAGCAGCCATTGGCATCTGTTCTATGGTATTAGTTGTATCGAACAACTGAAGCAAACCATTATCATTTGCATCGGTCATTAAGTGATGCAATAGAAATTATATGTTGCACCATCTTCATTTGCATCAGTTGAACATCCGACGCAACAGGGGGTTAACAACTGATGCAAATGACATGTTTTGTAGTAGTGTAAGTACATGAATCAACACCTTTCCATAGCCTATGGCTCTAGAACGTCAAATCAATATGGATCGGCATGATATTTGGTGCGAGGAATCATAAGGTCTCAGGAAGGTTACATTTAAAGTTAAGAACAGTTGGAT
Organism: Allium sativum; assembly: GCA_030737875.1. Lineage (NCBI taxonomy): Eukaryota > Viridiplantae > Streptophyta > Magnoliopsida > Asparagales > Amaryllidaceae > Allium > Allium sativum. The sequence continues at coordinate 56,684,079 of CM060918.1, forward strand.
AGGTCGAAGTGCTGAAGTTCGGGTTCATTGTGATGGAACTACATAAAAGGCTTCGATTTGGAAATTTGACACGCTACTTGACCAGAGGGGATTTTCTCAAAGCCTGTATGGTGAAAATCCTCTCGGTCTAAATTGACTAAGTGTATGGATCAAAATAAGTCCATGATGGATATTAGTCCAACAAATCGATGTGATTAGGACTAGGGGTTCTAAAGTAGAAAGCAGAGGTCTTTAGGAGGTTGTAGGTGGTCTCTGTTTATCGATAGCTTCTAAAGGTGAAAGTTATCATCTTGGATGTGATGGTTCTTTTATTGTGAACTTAAGTAGGTGTAGTCGATGACAAATGTGATAGGTAGCTCAGGATGGAATGAGAGTTGGAGATAATGGACTAACTCGGGTGGGACTTGAGAAAAGGATGGAGTTGTGCATTACTCATGTGGTTAGAATGCTAAGGAATCATTAATAGTTTGTAAGATTCTAGAGGGCTTGAAACAAGGATATCATTGGGATGCATATTAGCATCTGAGAGATCGGAGTAATCTAGTTATCTTGGGAAGACAATAGTATGTGGGATGTGTAGCCATACAACTAGAATCGTAGTTCTCCATTAGCTTTGACAGATGGCAACGACTAGTCATTCGAATATCAATGTATTTAAGGCTTTTGTCAGTGATAGCTAGGTCATTGTTTCTTATGGAGCTATCATTTCTTGTGTGTTCTCTTCTACTTATGTGGGTAGGCTATCGCCATAGGGCACTAAAGAGAAGTGGGGATCGGGAATCCTTTATGACTAATGCCTATCTCTATGTTATTTGAGTAGCTTGTTCTATGTGATTATTATGTGCTAACTCTTTGGTAGTAAGGACAGGTCAGCAAAGACTTGAACTGTCTAGTATCATATTTTCCTGTATAGTTGTTGATAGTTTTTTACCGCCCACACCAGACTGTTATCTGACTTAAGGTTTTATGTCTCCTCTTATTACCTTGGGATGCTCATCGGTGATGTTTTCGAGTATACTAAGTTGCAGGTAGCAGGTTTGGTAATGATGTTGTAGTGCAGTATTGAGTTGGAGGCTTATGTATTATGATCCTATTATTGCTACTTAATTATTTCAGTTCTTTTTTTGTTATACTCTGATAAGGGATGTTGTGAGGCTTTATGTATTTAGATATTGAGATGTATAGTACATGATTTCTATGATTTTATGGAGATGAGATTCCTTCTTTGTTATGCTTCACTACTATATCATGTTGTATACTTTATTATTATATGTTATTCATACACTGTGAGTTATATGAAACGTTATGCTTTGGTTTATCATCCTTGATGATCGTCCCATATCGATTTGGTAAGACATACAATGCACTTTTCCAGAAATTTGATGTAATAGGTATGAGGCAATTGTCACATATATATTTTTTATTATAGAGATCGGTATGCATGTTTTCATTACATACGTTCATTAATATGTAGGCTTCAGAGCTTGTGATATATTGTACTTATCCCATAATTTGAGATTAAACAAAAATATATAAGCATATCCACTATATGATTTACATGTAATATTTTGTGAATTTTTGTTATTTAGTTGATCATACTCGTGAAAACCATACTTACAATAAATAATATGAAAATTTACAATCCCATAATGTTCACTTTATTTTAGTTTGGAGTGTTGTTAATGTGACGGCAAGGAATTTCGCTCGGTCCGAACCAGTCGCTAAACCGACCCAGACCGTTCGAAACGCCCTATCGTTTGAGAACAAGACACAGCAGAACGCATATAAGAGAACATTTCACTATATATCACAACAATGCATCAGATTACAAGAATATACAGAGTATAAATGAATATTACACAGAAATATCAGAGATTTAAATTACATTTAAATACATAGCAGCGGAAAATAATACAATACACAACTAGAAGAAGATATACGGATACAAAGCTTTCCGGATATCGTTCCAGCTGTAAACCAGGATCCTGTGAATATAAATCTGCAAAACCAAAACTACTAGCTGCCCGTGTCAAAATAAGGGCACCCAGAGTTTAGGTTAAAACAATAAACTCCAGGTCAGTCATGTGACTGGTGTGAGAACTAAAACAGTTTTTAATCTTTATTTTCAATCATTGGGTAAATCAAGGGACCACGCCGTATAACACGGAACGGGTTTCCTCCCAAGAATACCAGTGCATAAAACAACAACGCAATGCTAAATAAAGAAAAATGAAGCTGTTATAAGACCCAGGTCCTATCACACAATGCAACGCAAGCCGGGGGATAGGGTTTTTACCTTATAACAGCCAAGAATGCTTGATACGTTTAAAACAAATCATTTGATACTATTATAAGTGCATAGTGTATAAAACAACTTCAAATCATAAGTATCAATCATAGGCGGCATGAGCGTCCCATGCCACTATGTCGCCATATATAGGTTTACAAATAAAACCGCAAATGTCACGTATTTGGAAATTGGATTTCCGTCTATGAACCGAGGCAAAAGATAGTCCTCAACCGATTCGAGACTGTCTAGCCCGAGCCTCAGGAACAGCCGCAACTGCCCCTTGGATCGTCAGGGCCGGTCCACACGGAGTGGATTATTATGCCTGAACAATACGTCTCCCCACCCTATGGGGTGTAAGTCTGGTCCGTCAGCCGACCAGAATGCATTCGGCCGAAACCGATATAACCAAGGCGCCTCGCAACAGCAACAACCACATAAGTCAAACTCGTCAGGGCGTGTAAAACCACTGACGCCACTTCTAACTAGAAAGAAACGCAAGTCCTCCCTGAGGTCCGTCTCCCGTTTTTGGTTCATACCTGGTGTGAAACACGCGAGGTAAACGTTACACAAAGCTACGCCACAAAGGCCGTGCTTTGATCATCACCACAAGACTTTGCTTTTCAACAAAAGCCTTGATCATTTGCATCTTAGCATGCCACACAGGCAAACCATCCTATGCAACCGATATCAGTCACACAGAATGAAATCCGATGTCAGACACACAGTCCATTTACAAGTCCGTCCTGGGTCTGAACGAAACCGGAGGTACCTAGTACCCCGCATATCCATCGATCTCCAAGTACGTCTGGACGATCACCAACTGTTTCCATCTTCTTGGGTGTACAGCCCAATCAAGATCATCAGTTACCACCCAAACGACGTGAAGACCTCCGGTCTTCGACCATCGTCTTCATCTTCGACTTATCGTCGCATCAGTTATTCAGAATGGGATAAACCCGGCCTTTCCGAATAACTCGCGTATATTTTAAATAAGTGTTACACAAACACAACATACGCCTCATTCCAATCCATCAGTCACTAACCGTAAATTAATCAAGAGAATAATTCCCCAAATATTAACCCCGAAGGCCGAAACCAACATCAGATCAATATCCAGAAAACCATTCTACTTAGCTAACCGACAGTTAGTTTCTAATTTCACATTCATAGGGAAAGGTTCCCATTAATTTTATCAAAGATAAATTCTTGAATTTATTCTTTAATCAACTTTTGAATATCAATTCAAACTAGTCGGGATTAGCGAACCTTACCGAAGTAATCATTTGTTATAATTTCCCAATCCCAACCTATTCATCCCATGAAGTAAAACTGAGAATACTTCATATCTAACACCACAGTGTTATCGGTAAATTCAATTACCATTTCACGTTCAAATCTAATTAAAGATTTAACTATCGCCTGGAGCAAAACTGGTGATACTCCATTTTCGATCATTTCAATCTAATTAAAGATTCATTAAAACTCCACTTAGTTTTAATCTTCGACTGGGTTAAAGAATCAGTGTCATTTAAAACACGGTTCACGATAAACCCAAACGACGTTCATTAATTATCGGGTTAAAGAACGAGTGCTATTTAAAAACACTGTTCACGATAAACCCAAAAATCAATATCAATTCAATTCCAATTAAATATTATTTAATTGGTAAACTTCATTAAACCTAAATAAAAAGATTTAATCTTTTCTCAACTGGGTTCAAGAACAGTGTTAGTGAAGACACCATTCACGACAAACCCAAATCACATTCGATATTCAATACAAGGCTCTGAATAGAAAATATATCGGCTTATATTCAATACCGAATTCTACGACTAACAAATGTCGTATTGGAAATAACGATACAAATATATATCTTTCAAATTTCCATAACAACACCTGTAATATCACGAATTCCAACATCGAAATATTCCGAAGACAATTTCGATTCAAATCCACTCCAATGCAATCATTGGAAATTTTGGTTATTTTCAAAACCATTTTAAATTCAATTTATTTATTTAAAAATAAATAGAATTATAATTCTAGTTCAAAACTAGTTCATTTCGATAAAAATCTATTTTTATCTTTTCAAATATGGAGTTTTTCATCCCAAACTTTCATAAATCATTTCTTATGATTTTACACAAATTATTACTATTTTTAATAATTTTATCAAGGCCCGTACAGTCGATTTCCAACAACGGCCATCGAACTGCACTTACAGCGACCTTTTTCGAATTTGATTTGGACGTATCTCCAAATCCAACCGTTAGATTTCAAATTTCTAACATTCATTAGAAAGCTCTTTTCGATACGAACCCAACGGTTCCGGTTTTAGGAGAATCCGACGGTCGGATCTCCCGTAATGTCCGTTTGAAATAAATGGTCGAAATTCGCGAACTGCCGCGGCGCGGCGTGTTCTATTCAGGCCATTATATTATATATATAATATATATAATATATATTTCGTCGATTTCTATTTAAAACGAATTATATAAATAGTTTTGAATTCGTTTCAAAATTCATTTCTATTCAATTCAAATTTCAATTCAAATTTCAATTCAATTTGAATTCATTTCAATTTGCTTTCAATTCAATTTGAATTCGTTTTCAATTCATTTCGAAATCGTTTTCAATTCAATTCATTTCGAAATCGTTTTCAATTCAATTTGAATTCGTTTTCAATTCAATTCATTTCGAAATCGTTTTCAATTCAATTTGAATTCGTTTTCAATTCAATTCATTTCGAAATCGTTTTCAATTCAATTTGAATTCGTTTTCAATTCAATTCATTTCGAAACCACTTTTAATTCAATTCACTTTGAAATCACTTTTAATTCAATTCACTTCGAAATCACTTTCAATTCAATTCACTTTGAATTCATTTTCAATTCAATTCATTTCGAAATGAATAAAATCGATATAAATATCGTTCACGTCAAAATGGCGTCAATCTAATCAACACGGCTTCATAAATTTCTATTTTCAAAATAGTTGTTATTATCAAAATATTTCGTTCAACACATGACCAATCTCAATGAATGAGTACTGTCAACACATGAACTTTTATTTTATATCGATAAAGATGTAAATTTTAATATTAAAATATTTCGTTCAACACATGACCAATCTCAATGAATGAGTACTGTCAACACATGAACTTTTATTTTTTATCGATAAAGATGTAAATTTTAATATTAAAATATTTCGTTCAACACATGACCAATCTCAATGAATGAGTACTGTCAACAACACATGAACTTTTATTTTATAATATTCTTTATTTTTCAAATTGGAATGAGGCCCAATCAATTACCATATAAAGTTAATTATATGGATTTTCATACAACACATGTATATAATAACATTGAAAATAATCAACCATCAACCAAAGTGCACTACACTGTAAAAGCATCAAATATAGATATTCAACGCTTATAACAGCCTGTCAATCAATCGATCGACATATTTAATCAATCAGGATGAGTGAACTTCAAATTTCATCCCAACACCCGTGTGGGGTTTCAAACAATCAAACAAATATTTTATTCGTGCAGTTGGGCAATGTGTAAAATTTATCGACCCAATCAATGTCATTCAAATAGGTGTACATAAACAAACCGTCTGGTTTGTAAATGAATATTTTATTTTATTCACTTCACGTTAAAAATTATATTTTTAACGATAAAACATTTTATTTCAATCTATGAATTTCTATTCAATTCATTTATTCTATAAAATGATATTTTTATTTTCTAACATATTTTAGAAAATTTCGGCGGCATAACGGCACGATACTAGAAACGGGACGAGGCCTAGCCTTATCCCCGGTCTAGTGAAGGCCCACGCCATTCACACATCAATCAAATCAATTTCATCTCACCAAACAATTCAATTCAAACAAATAATCCAACTAGTCTATGCAACCAAACAAACAAGTCCATGGTTTGTGGACGATTGTGTCGGGTGCTACTAAGCACCGTCTGCATCCTAGTATATATATATAAATAGAAAAGAAATTGAAAGGTGAGAAATTCTCACCTATAGCTATCCTAGCTCCACGGCTCTTCATTTGCAGAAGTCTTCGTCGTTTCACCTTTTTTGTCACCTTCGTTGCCCAAGGCCACTATATATATAAAAATTGAATTTTTATTTCAAAGTTCAATATATAAAAATCGAATTTTTATTTCAAAGTTCAATATATAAAAATCGAATTTTTATTTCAAAGTTCAATATATAAAAATCGAATTTTTATTTCAAAGTTCAATATATAAAAATCGATTTTTTATTTCAAAGTTCAATATATAAAAATCTGATTTTTACTTTTGCTTTCAACATATAAAAATATGATTTTCTTTTCTTTTTAAAAACAGTTTTTACTTGCATTTAAAATCAGTTTTTACTTGCTTTTTAAAAAAAAACAGTTTTATAATGTTTTTCAAATCAGTTTTTTTTTTATTACTTTTATAAAATCAATTCGGTTTTTATACTTTAAAATTCAGTTTTAAAATACTTTTAAAAATCATTTCAGTTTTAAAATACTTTAAAATTCAGTTTTTAAAATACTTTTAAAAATCATTTCAGTTTTAAAATACTTTAAAATTCAGTTTTAAAATACTTTTATAAAATCAATCTGTTTTTACCTAAACATCGAAATTACTTTTAACGAATTAAAATAAAAAAAATAAAAACAAATTACTTACAGTATTTCGAAGAAAAGGGGGGGGGGGAGGAAGAAGGCGTCGGCGGTGGAAGGATCGTCGGCTGGGGGGGTTTGCTGGTGGCGGTCGGCGGCTTCATCTTCGCGAGCGAGGGAGGGCGTCAGCGGAACTCGAGCGATCTGGGGGGGGAAGCTCAGGCGGAGGCGGGGCTCGGAGCAGGTCAGGGCGGTGGCGTCGATCGCCTTCTTAGGGTTTCTCTCTTTTTTTTTTTTTTTTTTTAATTTCTGTATAAATGAATTCGGGGGGGGGGGGGGGGCAGGAAGAAGAATAAAGGGAGGGAGGAGTATTTATTTATATATATATATATATATTTTATTATTATTTAATTATTAAATTTCGCAAAAAGGTTGACTTTTATCCACGACCTCGAAACGAGGCCCACCGCCTGTCGTCCATAGCTTTTCACCCCCATTCCGAACACAATGGGATATGTATCGCAAGCTGATTCGATTGTTACAATCAGTTTCCTTTTGAATTTTCATTTAAATCACTATATTGAATTTTAAACGTACATTTCAAATTACCGGGGGCACATACTAACTAGAAAAATTCCAGAAAAATATTTTCTAGCTTCGTATTGACGATACGGTCCTAACAAAACTAGTTTCGTCGAATTCTGAGGCCGTTTGAAAAATGGCCAATTTCCAGTCGATTAAATTCAACTGAAATGGTCAAACGCGTTTTCCTTTGCCACGCTCACATATTGATTCAAAAAATTATGAAATTTGAAACCTAGCGATCACTTGACATCCCGGACCCAACAAAACTGGTTTCGTCGAAATCCGAGGTCGTTTGCAAAATGTCCATTTTTAAGGGCCTTATATATATAAAAATATATATAAATTCCACAGCGACTATTTCTAATTTTAAACTGGACATATCTTATCATTTCTAAGATGAAATCTCAGTTTGCTAATTTCGTTACAAAGATATAGTTATACAGATTCAAATATTTCTTGTTTCGTTCAATTTTGACTTAAATTGAATTCTGTATATTCATTTGAAATTAGAAATCGAATTTTCGAACTACCGCGCCATTTTCAATTCTATTTATAATTATATATAAATATTTATATTCCTACGACGACGCGTATAAATATATTCGTTCGAATTATATTCAAAATAAATTTCTCGTCGTTTTTATTTAAAATAATTCATTTTAAATAATCAAAATTCGCTAAAATTGCCAAAATAAAATTTTCAAACTGGCTCGCATTTTACGGGTTGTTACAATCTCCCCCACTTAAAACTTTTCGTCCCCGAAAAGGAACAAAGTCGAAAGTGGTTTGATTAATCAACTCTACGATCGATCGGGCTTCCATTCTCCAACTCTTTAGTTTTTGAGAATTTTCAAAATTTCAAAAATTTGGCTAACACCCTAAATTTTCGAAAAATTTCGCCATAACCTCCCCTGCAATGGGAGCATCGAGGAATTTCAAATAGCTTCCCCGGTCCTTCAGATCTCAAAAAGAAAAAGAAAAAGCCAAGCGGCTAGCCAATAGGCTCACAAAATCATCATCACCCAAACGAAACAGGAAATTATGTAGTAAACATGTACCTATTTGTCGGGCAAACAAATTTTATTCTCTGCTCTAGCCTCCTTGCTATGACCTGTTCAAAGATATATATGTATATGCAAGCAAATGCAACCAATTTTTCAATATAATTCAATATTTGGTTCAATTAGGCATAATGGTTCAAAATTAGCGAACAAATGAACAAACAACACAAACATCAATCAATTAGTGAATTTAACGTTTCAAATTCATAATTTTGATACATATACAGAAAATCTTGTTTTTGATGCCAATTCACAACAAAGTGTTCTAGCTATATAAGATTTGGTTCTCACACCAGTCTAATGGAAATATATAGATATCACACCTTCGAAACACGAATATAAATATTGATAATGCGGCCGCATTACCAAAATTATCTCCGGGCGACTAGAGTGTGATTCTATATCTATCCAGTATATTAAAATTTCAAATACACGCGGATCAGACGTATACGCAAAATCTATATATACTGGATTGTCCACATCAATATAAATAAATAATCAAATACGAATAATTGATTTAAATTTTCAAAACAAAAATTTGTTTTATTTTAAAAATAAACTCTTCACACTCGTTCTAGGATACTACTGATCCTATCTCTAACGAGTCATTCTCATTGGATATTACTAATCCAATATCTGATGAATTCTTTCGTATAGTTCTAATGTGCCTTGTTCTCCGAGCTTTGTAAACCAAAGCTCTGATACCAAATGTGACGGCAAGGAATTTCGCTCGGTCCGAACCAGTCGCTAAACCGACCCAGACCGTTCGAAACGCCCTATCGTTTGAGAACAAGACACAGCAGAACGCATATAAGAGAACATTTCACTATATATCACAACAATGCATCAGATTACAAGAATATACAGAGTATAAATGAATATTACACAGAAATATCAGAGATTTAAATTACATTTAAATACATAGCAGCGGAAAATAATACAATACACAACTAGAAGAAGATATACGGATACAAAGCTTTCCGGATATCGTTCCAGCTGTAAACCAGGATCCTGTGAATATAAATCTGCAAAACCAAAACTACTAGCTGCCCGTGTCAAAATAAGGGCACCCAGAGTTTAGGTTAAAACAATAAACTCCAGGTCAGTCATGTGACTGGTGTGAGAACTAAAACAGTTTTTAATCTTTATTTTCAATCATTGGGTAAATCAAGGGACCACGCCGTATAACACGGAACGGGTTTCCTCCCAAGAATACCAGTGCATAAAACAACAGCGCAATGCTAAATAAAGAAAAATGAAGCTGTTATAAGACCCAGGTCCTATCACACAATGCAACGCAAGCCGGGGGATAGGGTTTTTACCTTATAACAGCCAAGAATGCTTGATACGTTTAAAACAAATCATTTGATACTATTATAAGTGCATAGTGTATAAAACAACTTCAAATCATAAGTATCAATCATAGGCGGCATGAGCGTCCCATGCCACTATGTCGCCATATATAGGTTTACAAATAAAACCGCAAATGTCACGTATTTGGAAATTGGATTTCCGTCTATGAACCGAGGCAAAAGATAGTCCTCAACCGATTCGAGACTGTCTAGCCCGAGCCTCAGGAACAGCCGCAACTGCCCCTTGGATCGTCAGGGCCGGTCCACACGGAGTGGATTATTATGCCTGAACAATACGTCTCCCCACCCTATGGGGTGTAAGTCTGGTCCGTCAGCCGACCAGAATGCATTCGGCCGAAACCGATATAACCGAGGCGCCTCGCAACAGCAACAACCACATAAGTCAAACTCGTCAGGGCGTGTAAAACCACTGACGCCACTTCTAACTAGAAAGAAACGCAAGTCCTCCCTGAGGTCCGTCTCCCGTTTTTGGTTCATACCTGGTGTGAAACACGCGAGGTAAACGTTACACAAAGCTACGCCACAAAGGCCGTGCTTTGATCATCACCACAAGACTTTGCTTTTCAACAAAAGCCTTGATCATTTGCATCTTAGCATGCCACACAGGCAAACCATCCTATGCAACCGATATCAGTCACACAGAATGAAATCCGATGTCAGACACACAGTCCATTTACAAGTCCGTCCTGGGTCTGAACGAAACCGGAGGTACCTAGTACCCCGCATATCCATCGATCTCCAAGTACGTCTGGACGATCACCAACTGTTTCCATCTTCTTGGGTGTACAGCCCAATCAAGATCATCAGTTACCACCCAAACGACGTGAAGACCTCCGGTCTTCGACCATCGTCTTCATCTTCGACTTATCATCGCATCAGTTATTCAGAATGGGATAAACCCGGCCTTTCCGAATAACTCGCGTATATTTTAAATAAGTGTTACACAAACACAACATACGCCTCATTCCAATCCATCAGTCACTAACCGTAAATTAATCAAGAGAATAATTCCCCAAATATTAACCCCGAAGGCCGAAACCAACATCAGATCAATATCCAGAAAACCATTCTACTTAGCTAACCGACAGTTAGTTTCTAATTTCACATTCATAGGGAAAGGTTCCCATTAATTTTATCAAAGATAAATTCTTGAATTTATTCTTTAATCAACTTTTGAATATCAATTCAAACTAGTCGGGATTAGCGAACCTTACCGAAGTAATCATTTGTTATAATTTCCCAATCCCAACCTATTCATCCCATGAAGTAAAACTGAGAATACTTCATATCTAACACCACAGTGTTATCGGTAAATTCAATTACCATTTCACGTTCAAATCTAATTAAAGATTTAACTATCGCCTGGAGCAAAACTGGTGATACTCCATTTTCGATCATTTCAATCTAATTAAAGATTCATTAAAACTCCACTTAGTTTTAATCTTCGACTGGGTTAAAGAATCAGTGTCATTTAAAACACGGTTCACGATAAACCCAAACGACGTTCATTAATTATCGGGTTAAAGAACGAGTGCTATTTAAAAACACTGTTCACGATAAACCCAAAAATCAATATCAATTCAATTCCAATTAAATATTATTTAATTGGTAAACTTCATTAAACCTAAATAAAAAGATTTAATCTTTTCTCAACTGGGTTCAAGAACAGTGTTAGTGAAGACACCATTCACGACAAACCCAAATCACATTCGATATTCAATACAAGGCTCTGAATAGAAAATATATCGGCTTATATTCAATACCGAATTCTACGACTAACAAATGTCGTATTGGAAATAACGATACAAATATATATCTTTCAAATTTCCATAACAACACCTGTAATATCACGAATTCCAACATCGAAATATTCCGAAGACAATTTCGATTCAAATCCACTCCAATGCAATCATTGGAAATTTTGGTTATTTTCAAAACCATTTCAAATTCAATTTATTTATTTAAAAATAAATAGAACTATAATTCTAGTTCAAAACTAGTTCATTTCGATAAAAATCTATTTTTATCTTTTCAAATATGGAGTTTTTCATCCCAAACTTTCACAAATCATTTCTTATGATTTTACACAAATTATTACTATTTTTAATAATTTTATCAAGGCCCGTACAGTCGATTTCCAACAACGGCCATCGAACTGCACTTACAGCGACCTTTTTCGAATTTGATTTGGACGTATCTCCAAATCCAACCATTAGATTTCAAATTTCTAACATTCATTAGAAAGCTCTTTTCGATACGAACCCAACGGTTCCGGTTTTAGGAGAATCCGACGGTCGGATCTCCCGTAATGTCCGTTTGAAATAAATGGTCGAAATTCGCGAACTGCCGCGGCGCGGCGCGTTCTATTCAGGCCATTATATTATATATATAATATATATAATATATATTTCGTCGATTTCTATTTAAAACGAATTATATAAATAGTTTTGAATTCGTTTCAAAATTCATTTCTATTCAATTCAAATTTCAATTCAATTTGAATTCATTTCAATTTGCTTTCAATTCAATTTGAATTCGTTTTCAATTCATTTCGAAATCGTTTTCAATTCAATTCATTTCGAAATCGTTTTCAATTCAATTTGAATTCGTTTTCAATTCAATTCATTTCGAAATCGTTTTCAATTCAATTTGAATTCGTTTTCAATTCAATTCATTTCGAAATCGTTTTCAATTCAATTTGAATTCGTTTTCAATTCAATTCATTTCGAAACCACTTTTAATTCAATTCACTTTGAAATCACTTTTAATTCAATTCACTTCGAAATCACTTTCAATTCAATTCACTTTGAATTCATTTTCAATTCAATTCATTTCGAAATGAATAAAATCGATATAAATATCGTTCACGTCAAAATGGCGTCAATCTAATCAACACGGCTTCATAAATTTCTATTTTCAAAATAGTTGTTATTATCAAAATATTTCGTTCAACACATGACCAATCTCAATGAATGAGTACTGTCAACACATGAACTTTTATTTTATATCGATAAAGATGTAAATTTTAATATTAAAATATTTCGTTCAACACATGACCAATCTCAATGAATGAGTACTGTCAACACATGAACTTTTATTTTTTATCGATAAAGATGTAAATTTTAATATTAAAATATTTCGTTCAACACATGACCAATCTCAATGAATGAGTACTGTCAACACATGAACTTTTATTTTATAATATTCTTTATTTTTCAAATTGGAATGAGGCCCAATCAATTACCATATAAAGTTAATTATATGGATTTTCATACAACACATGTATATAATAACATTGAAAATAATCAACCATCAACCAAAGTGCACTACACTGTAAAAGCATCAAATATAGATATTCAACGCTTATAACAGCCTTTCAATCAATCGATCGACATATTTAATCAATCAGGATGAGTGAACTTCAAATTTCATCCCAACACCCGTGTGGGGTTTCAAACAATCAAACAAATATTTTATTCGTGCAGTTGGGCAATGTGTAAAATTTATCGACCCAATCAATGTCATTCAAATAGGTGTACATAAACAAACCGTCTGGTTTGTAAATGAATATTTTATTTTATTCACTTCACGTTAAAAATTATATTTTTAACGATAAAACATTTTATTTCAATCTATGAATTTCTATTCAATTCATTTATTCTATAAAATGATATTTTTATTTTCTAACATATTTTAGAAAATTTCGGCGGCATAACGGCACGATACTAGAAACGGGACGAGGCCTAGCCTTATCCCCGGTCTAGTGAAGGCCCACGCCATTCACACATCAATCAAATCAATTTCATCTCACCAAACAATTCAATTCAAACAAATAATCCAACTAGTCTATGCAACCAAACAAACAAGTCCATGGTTTGTGGACGATTGTGTCGGGTGCTACTAAGCACCGTCTGCATCCTAGTATATATATATAAATAGAAAAGAAATTGAAAGGTGAGAAATTCTCACCTATAGCTATCCTAGCTCCACGGCTCTTCATTTGCAGAAGTCTTCGTCGTTTCACCTTTTTTGTCACCTTCGTTGCCCAAGGCCACTATATATATAAAAATTGAATTTTTATTTCAAAGTTCAATATATAAAAATCGAATTTTTATTTCAAAGTTCAATATATAAAAATCGAATTTTTATTTCAAAGTTCAATATATAAAAATCGAATTTTTATTTCAAAGTTCAATATATAAAAATCGAATTTTTATTTCAAAGTTCAATATATAAAAATCGAATTTTTATTTCAAAGTTCAATATATAAAAATCTGATTTTTACTTTTGCTTTCAACATATAAAAATATGATTTTCTTTTCTTTTTAAAAACAGTTTTTACTTGCATTTAAAATCAGTTTTTACTTGCTTTTTAAAAAAAAACAGTTTTATAATGTTTTTCAAATCAGTTTTTTTTTTTTTAATACTTTTATAAAATCAATTCGGTTTTTATACTTTAAAATTCAGTTTTAAAATACTTTTAAAAATCATTTCAGTTTTAAAATACTTTAAAATTCAGTTTTTAAAATACTTTTAAAAATCATTTCAGTTTTAAAATACTTTAAAATTCAGTTTTAAAATACTTTTATAAAATCAATCTGTTTTTACCTAAACATCGAAATTACTTTTAACGAATTAAAATAAAAAAAAATAAAAACAAATTACTTACAGTATTTCGAAGAAAAGGGGGGGGGGGGAAGGAAGAAGGCGTCGGCGGTGGAAGGATCGTCGGCTGGGGGGGTTTGCTGGTGGCGGTCGGCGGCTTCATCTTCGCGAGCGAGGGAGGGCGTCAGCGGAACTCGAGCGATCTGGGGGGGGGGGAAGCTCAGGCGGAGGCGGGGCTCGGAGCAGGTCAGGGCGGTGGCGTCGATCGCCTTCTTAGGGTTTCTCTCTTTTTTTTTTTTTTTTTTAATTTCTGTATAAATGAATTCGGGGGGGGGGGGGGGGCAGGAAGAAGAATAAAGGGAGGGAGGAGTATTTATTTTTATATATATATATATATTTTATTATTATTTAATTATTAAATTTCGCAAAAAGGTTGACTTTTATCCACGACCTCGAAACGAGGCCCACCGCCTGTCGTCCATAGCTTTTCACCCCCATTCCGAACACAATGGGATATGTATCGCAAGCTGATTCGATTGTTACAATCAGTTTCCTTTTGAATTTTCATTTAAATCACTATATTGAATTTTAAACGTACATTTCAAATTACCGGGGGCACATACTAACTAGAAAAATTCCAGAAAAATATTTTCTAGCTTCGTATTGACGATACGGTCCTAACAAAACTAGTTTCGTCGAATTCTGAGGCCGTTTGAAAAATGGCCAATTTCCAGTCGATTAAATTCAACTGAAATGGTCAAACGCGTTTTCCTTTGCCACGCTCACATATTGATTCAAAAAATTATGAAATTTGAAACCTAGCGATCACTTGACATCCCGGACCCAACAAAACTGGTTTCGTCGAAATCCGAGGTCGTTTGCAAAATGTCCATTTTTAAGGGCCTTATATATATAAAAATATATATAAATTCCACAGCGACTATTTCTAATTTTAAACTGGACATATCTTATCATTTCTAAGATGAAATCTCAGTTTGCTAATTTCGTTACAAAGATATAGTTATACAGATTCAAATATTTCTTGTTTCGTTCAATTTTGACTTAAATTGAATTCTGTATATTCATTTGAAATTAGAAATCGAATTTTCGAACTACCGCGCCATTTTCAATTCTATTTATAATTATATATAAATATTTATATTCCTACGACGACGCGTATAAATATATTCGTTCGAATTATATTCAAAATAAATTTCTCGTCGTTTTTATTTAAAATAATTCATTTTAAATAATCAAAATTCGCTAAAATTGCCAAAATAAAATTTTCAAACTGGCTCGCATTTTACGGGTTGTTACAATCTCCCCCACTTAAAACTTTTCGTCCCCGAAAAGGAACAAAGTCGAAAGTGGTTTGATTAATCAACTCTACGATCGATCGGGCTTCCATTCTCCAACTCTTTAGTTTTTGAGAATTTTCAAAATTTCAAAAATTTGGCTAACACCCTAAATTTTCGAAAAATTTCGCCATAACCTCCCCTGCAATGGGAGCATCGGGGAATTTCAAATAGCTTCCCCGGTCCTTCAGATCTCAAAAAGAAAAAGAAAAAGCCAAGCGGCTAGCCAATAGGCTCACAAAATCATCATCACCCAAACGAAACAGGAAATTATGTAGTAAACATGTACCTATTTGTCGGGCAAACAAATTTTATTCTCTGCTCTAGCCTCCTTGCTATGACCTGTTCAAAGATATATATGTATATGCAAGCAAATGCAACCAATTTTTCAATATAATTCAATATTTGGTTCAATTAGGCATAATGGTTCAAAATTAGCGAACAAATGAACAAACAACACAAACATCAATCAATTAGTGAATTTAACGTTTCAAATTCATAATTTTGATACATATACAGAAAATCTTGTTTTTGATGCCAATTCACAACAAAGTGTTCTAGCTATATAAGATTTGGTTCTCACACCAGTCTAATGGAAATATATAGATATCACACCTTCGAAACACGAATATAAATATTGATAATGCGGCCGCATTACCAAAATTATCTCCGGGCGACTAGAGTGTGATTCTATATCTATCCAGTATATTAAAATTTCAAATACACGCGGATCAGACGTATACGCAAAATCTATATATACTGGATTGTCCACATCAATATAAATAAATAATCAAATACGAATAATTGATTTAAATTTTCAAAACAAAAATTTGTTTTATTTTAAAAATAAACTCTTCACACTCGTTCTAGGATACTACTGATCCTATCTCTAACGAGTCATTCTCATTGGATATTACTAATCCAATATCTGATGAATTCTTTCGTATAGTTCTAATGTGCCTTGTTCTCCGAGCTTTGTAAACCAAAGCTCTGATACCAAATGTGACGGCAAGGAATTTCGCTCGGTCCGAACCAGTCGCTAAACCGACCCAGACCGTTCGAAACGCCCTATCGTTTGAGAACAAGACACAGCAGAACGCATATAAGAGAACATTTCACTATATATCACAACAATGCATCAGATTACAAGAATATACAGAGTATAAATGAATATTACACAGAAATATCAGAGATTTAAATTACATTTAAATACATAGCAGCGGAAAATAATACAATACACAACTAGAAGAAGATATACGGATACAAAGCTTTCCGGATATCGTTCCAGCTGTAAACCAGGATCCTGTGAATATAAATCTGCAAAACCAAAACTACTAGCTGCCCGTGTCAAAATAAGGGCACCCAGAGTTTAGGTTAAAACAATAAACTCCAGGTCAGTCATGTGACTGGTGTGAGAACTAAAACAGTTTTTAATCTTTATTTTCAATCATTGGGTAAATCAAGGGACCACGCCGTATAACACGGAACGGGTTTCCTCCCAAGAATACCAGTGCATAAAACAACAGCGCAATGCTAAATAAAGAAAAATGAAGCTGTTATAAGACCCAGGTCCTATCACACAATGCAACGCAAGCCGGGGGATAGGGTTTTTACCTTATAACAGCCAAGAATGCTTGATACGTTTAAAACAAATCATTTGATACTATTATAAGTGCATAGTGTATAAAACAACTTCAAATCATAAGTATCAATCATAGGCGGCATGAGCGTCCCATGCCACTATGTCGCCATATATAGGTTTACAAATAAAACCGCAAATGTCACGTATTTGGAAATTGGATTTCCGTCTATGAACCGAGGCAAAAGATAGTCCTCAACCGATTCGAGACTGTCTAGCCCGAGCCTCAGGAACAGCCGCAACTGCCCCTTGGATCGTCAGGGCCGGTCCACACGGAGTGGATTATTATGCCTGAACAATACGTCTCCCCACCCTATGGGGTGTAAGTCTGGTCCGTCAGCCGACCAGAATGCATTCGGCCGAAACCGATATAACCGAGGCGCCTCGCAACAGCAACAACCACATAAGTCAAACTCGTCAGGGCGTGTAAAACCACTGACGCCACTTCTAACTAGAAAGAAACGCAAGTCCTCCCTGAGGTCCGTCTCCCGTTTTTGGTTCATACCTGGTGTGAAACACGCGAGGTAAACGTTACACAAAGCTACGCCACAAAGGCCGTGCTTTGATCATCACCACAAGACTTTGCTTTTCAACAAAAGCCTTGATCATTTGCATCTTAGCATGCCACACAGGCAAACCATCCTATGCAACCGATATCAGTCACACAGAATGAAATCCGATGTCAGACACACAGTCCATTTACAAGTCCGTCCTGGGTCTGAACGAAACCGGAGGTACCTAGTACCCCGCATATCCATCGATCTCCAAGTACGTCTGGACGATCACCAACTGTTTCCATCTTCTTGGGTGTACAGCCCAATCAAGATCATCAGTTACCACCCAAACGACGTGAAGACCTCCGGTCTTCGACCATCGTCTTCATCTTCGACTTATCGTCGCATCAGTTATTCAGAATGGGATAAACCCGGCCTTTCCGAATAACTCGCGTATATTTTAAATAAGTGTTACACAAACACAACATACGCCTCATTCCAATCCATCAGTCACTAACCGTAAATTAATCAAGAGAATAATTCCCCAAATATTAACCCCGAAGGCCGAAACCAACATCAGATCAATATCCAGAAAACCATTCTACTTAGCTAACCGACAGTTAGTTTCTAATTTCACATTCATAGGGAAAGGTTCCCATTAATTTTATCAAAGATAAATTCTTGAATTTATTCTTTAATCAACTTTTGAATATCAATTCAAACTAGTCGGGATTAGCGAACCTTACCGAAGTAATCATTTGTTATAATTTCCCAATCCCAACCTATTCATCCCATGAAGTAAAACTGAGAATACTTCATATCTAACACCACAGTGTTATCGGTAAATTCAATTACCATTTCACGTTCAAATCTAATTAAAGATTTAACTATCGCCTGGAGCAAAACTGGTGATACTCCATTTTCGATCATTTCAATCTAATTAAAGATTCATTAAAACTCCACTTAGTTTTAATCTTCGACTGGGTTAAAGAATCAGTGTCATTTAAAACACGGTTCACGATAAACCCAAACGACGTTCATTAATTATCGGGTTAAAGAACGAGTGCTATTTAAAAACACTGTTCACGATAAACCCAAAAATCAATATCAATTCAATTCCAATTAAATATTATTTAATTGGTAAACTTCATTAAACCTAAATAAAAAGATTTAATATTTTCTCAACTGGGTTCAAGAACAGTGTTAGTGAAGACACCATTCACGACAAACCCAAATCACATTCGATATTCAATACAAGGCTCTGAATAGAAAATATATCGGCTTATATTCAATACCGAATTCTACGACTAACAAATGTCGTATTGGAAATAACGATACAAATATATATCTTTCAAATTTCCATAACAACACCTGTAATATCACGAATTCCAACATCGAAATATTCCGAAGACAATTTCGATTCAAATCCACTCCAATGCAATCATTGGAAATTTTGGTTATTTTCAAAACCATTTCAAATTCAATTTATTTATTTAAAAATAAATAGAACTATAATTCTAGTTCAAAACTAGTTCATTTCGATAAAAATCTATTTTTATCTTTTCAAATATGGAGTTTTTCATCCCAAACTTTCACAAATCATTTCTTATGATTTTACACAAATTATTACTATTTTTAATAATTTTATCAAGGCCCGTACAGTCGATTTCCAACAACGGCCATCGAACTGCACTTACAGCGACCTTTTTCGAATTTGATTTGGACGTATCTCCAAATCCAACCATTAGATTTCAAATTTCTAACATTCATTAGAAAGCTCTTTTCGATACGAACCCAACGGTTCCGGTTTTAGGAGAATCCGACGGTCGGATCTCCCGTAATGTCCGTTTGAAATAAATGGTCGAAATTCGCGAACTGCCGCGGCGCGGCGCGTTCTATTCAGGCCATTATATTATATATATAATATATATAATATATATTTCGTCGATTTCTATTTAAAACGAATTATATAAATAGTTTTGAATTCGTTTCAAAATTCATTTCTATTCAATTCAAATTTCAATTCAATTTGAATTCATTTCAATTTGCTTTCAATTCAATTTGAATTCGTTTTCAATTCATTTCGAAATCGTTTTCAATTCAATTTGAATTCGTTTTCAATTCAATTCATTTCGAAATCGTTTTCAATTCAATTTGAATTCGTTTTCAATTCAATTCATTTCGAAATCGTTTTCAATTCAATTTGAATTCGTTTTCAATTCAATTCATTTCGAAACCACTTTTAATTCAATTCACTTTGAAATCACTTTTAATTCAATTCACTTCGAAATCACTTTCAATTCAATTCACTTTGAATTCATTTTCAATTCAATTCATTTCGAAATGAATAAAATCGATATAAATATCGTTCACGTCAAAATGGCGTCAATCTAATCAACACGGCTTCATAAATTTCTATTTTCAAAATAGTTGTTATTATCAAAATATTTCGTTCAACACATGACCAATCTCAATGAATGAGTACTGTCAACACATGAACTTTTATTTTATATCGATAAAGATGTAAATTTTAATATTAAAATATTTCGTTCAACACATGACCAATCTCAATGAATGAGTACTGTCAACACATGAACTTTTATTTTTTATCGATAAAGATGTAAATTTTAATATTAAAATATTTCGTTCAACACATGACCAATCTCAATGAATGAGTACTGTCAACACATGAACTTTTATTTTATAATATTCTTTATTTTTCAAATTGGAATGAGGCCCAATCAATTACCATATAAAGTTAATTATATGGATTTTCATACAACACATGTATATAATAACATTGAAAATAATCAACCATCAACCAAAGTGCACTACACTGTAAAAGCATCAAATATAGATATTCAACGCTTATAACAGCCTTTCAATCAATCGATCGACATATTTAATCAATCAGGATGAGTGAACTTCAAATTTCATCCCAACACCCGTGTGGGGTTTCAAACAATCAAACAAATATTTTATTCGTGCAGTTGGGCAATGTGTAAAATTTATCGACCCAATCAATGTCATTCAAATAGGTGTACATAAACAAACCGTCTGGTTTGTAAATGAATATTTTATTTTATTCACTTCACGTTAAAAATTATATTTTTAACGATAAAACATTTTATTTCAATCTATGAATTTCTATTCAATTCATTTATTCTATAAAATGATATTTTTATTTTCTAACATATTTTAGAAAATTTCGGCGGCATAACGGCACGATACTAGAAACGGGACGAGGCCTAGCCTTATCCCCGGTCTAGTGAAGGCCCACGCCATTCACACATCAATCAAATCAATTTCATCTCACCAAACAATTCAATTCAAACAAATAATCCAACTAGTCTATGCAACCAAACAAACAAGTCCATGGTTTGTGGACGATTGTGTCGGGTGCTACTAAGCACCGTCTGCATCCTAGTATATATATATAAATAGAAAAGAAATTGAAAGGTGAGAAATTCTCACCTATAGCTATCCTAGCTCCACGGCTCTTCATTTGCAGAAGTCTTCGTCGTTTCACCTTTTTTGTCACCTTCGTTGCCCAAGGCCACTATATATATAAAAATTGAATTTTTATTTCAAAGTTCAATATATAAAAATCGAATTTTTATTTCAAAGTTCAATATATAAAAATCGAATTTTTATTTCAAAGTTCAATA
Source organism: Allium sativum (assembly GCA_030737875.1). Taxonomy (NCBI): domain Eukaryota; kingdom Viridiplantae; phylum Streptophyta; class Magnoliopsida; order Asparagales; family Amaryllidaceae; genus Allium; species Allium sativum. The sequence continues at coordinate 56,705,785 of CM060918.1, forward strand.
TATAAAAATCGAATTTTTATTTCAAAGTTCAATATATAAAAATCGAATTTTTATTTCAAAGTTCAATATATAAAAATCTGATTTTTACTTTTGCTTTCAACATATAAAAATATGATTTTCTTTTCTTTTTAAAAACAGTTTTTACTTGCATTTAAAATCAGTTTTTACTTGCTTTTTAAAAAAAAACAGTTTTATAATGTTTTTCAAATCAGTTTTTTTTTTTTTAATACTTTTATAAAATCAATTCGGTTTTTATACTTTAAAATTCAGTTTTAAAATACTTTTAAAAATCATTTCAGTTTTAAAATACTTTAAAATTCAGTTTTTAAAATACTTTTAAAAATCATTTCAGTTTTAAAATACTTTAAAATTCAGTTTTAAAATACTTTTAAAAAATCAATCTGTTTTTACCTAAACATCGAAATTACTTTTAACGAATTAAAATAAAAAAAAATAAAAACAAATTACTTACAGTATTTCGAAGAAAAGGGGGGGGGGGGAAGGAAGAAGGCGTCGGCGGTGGAAGGATCGTCGGCTGGGGGGGTTTGCTGGTGGCGGTCGGCGGCTTCATCTTCGCGAGCGAGGGAGGGCGTCAGCGGAACTCGAGCGATCTGGGGGGGGGAAGCTCAGGCGGAGGCGGGGCTCGGAGCAGGTCAGGGCGGTGGCGTCGATCGCCTTCTTAGGGTTTCTCTCTTTTTTTTTTTTTTTTTTAATTTCTGTATAAATGAATTCGGGGGGGGGGGGCAGGAAGAAGAATAAAGGGAGGGAGGAGTATTTATTTTTATATATATATATATATTTTATTATTATTTAATTATTAAATTTCGCAAAAAGGTTGACTTTTATCCACGACCTCGAAACGAGGCCCACCGCCTGTCGTCCATAGCTTTTCACCCCCATTCCGAACACAATGGGATATGTATCGCAAGCTGATTCGATTGTTACAATCAGTTTCCTTTTGAATTTTCATTTAAATCACTATATTGAATTTTAAACGTACATTTCAAATTACCGGGGGCACATACTAACTAGAAAAATTCCAGAAAAATATTTTCTAGCTTCGTATTGACGATACGGTCCTAACAAAACTAGTTTCGTCGAATTCTGAGGCCGTTTGAAAAATGGCCAATTTCCAGTCGATTAAATTCAACTGAAATGGTCAAACGCGTTTTCCTTTGCCACGCTCACATATTGATTCAAAAAATTATGAAATTTGAAACCTAGCGATCACTTGACATCCCGGACCCAACAAAACTGGTTTCGTCGAAATCCGAGGTCGTTTGCAAAATGTCCATTTTTAAGGGCCTTATATATATAAAAATATATATAAATTCCACAGCGACTATTTCTAATTTTAAACTGGACATATCTAATCATTTCTAAGATGAAATCTCAGTTTGCTAATTTCGTTACAAAGATATAGTTATACAGATTCAAATATTTCTTGTTTCGTTCAATTTTGACTTAAATTGAATTCTGTATATTCATTTGAAATTAGAAATCGAATTTTCGAACTACCGCGCCATTTTCAATTCTATTTATAATTATATATAAATATTTATATTCCTACGACGACGCGTATAAATATATTCGTTCGAATTATATTCAAAATAAATTTCTCGTCGTTTTTATTTAAAATAATTCATTTTAAATAATCAAAATTCGCTAAAATTGCCAAAATAAAATTTTCAAACTGGCTCGCATTTTACGGGTTGTTACAATCTCCCCCACTTAAAACTTTTCGTCCCCGAAAAGGAACAAAGTCGAAAGTGGTTTGATTAATCAACTCTACGATCGATCGGGCTTCCATTCTCCAACTCTTTAGTTTTTGAGAATTTTCAAAATTTCAAAAATTTGGCTAACACCCTAAATTTTCGAAAAATTTCGCCATAACCTCCCCTGCAATGGGAGCATCGGGGAATTTCAAATAGCTTCCCCGGTCCTTCAGATCTCAAAAAGAAAAAGAAAAAGCCAAGCGGCTAGCCAATAGGCTCACAAAATCATCATCACCCAAACGAAACAGGAAATTATGTAGTAAACATGTACCTATTTGTCGGGCAAACAAATTTTATTCTCTGCTCTAGCCTCCTTGCTATGACCTGTTCAAAGATATATATGTATATGCAAGCAAATGCAACCAATTTTTCAATATAATTCAATATTTGGTTCAATTAGGCATAATGGTTCAAAATTAGCGAACAAATGAACAAACAACACAAACATCAATCAATTAGTGAATTTAACGTTTCAAATTCATAATTTTGATACATATACAGAAAATCTTGTTTTTGATGCCAATTCACAACAAAGTGTTCTAGCTATATAAGATTTGGTTCTCACACCAGTCTAATGGAAATATATAGATATCACACCTTCGAAACACGAATATAAATATTGATAATGCGGCCGCATTACCAAAATTATCTCCGGGCGACTAGAGTGTGATTCTATATCTATCCAGTATATTAAAATTTCAAATACACGCGGATCAGACGTATACGCAAAATCTATATATACTGGATTGTCCACATCAATATAAATAAATAATCAAATACGAATAATTGATTTAAATTTTCAAAACAAAAATTTGTTTTATTTTAAAAATAAACTCTTCACACTCGTTCTAGGATACTACTGATCCTATCTCTAACGAGTCATTCTCATTGGATATTACTAATCCAATATCTGATGAATTCTTTCGTATAGTTCTAATGTGCCTTGTTCTCCGAGCTTTGTAAACCAAAGCTCTGATACCAAATGTGACGGCAAGGAATTTCGCTCGGTCCGAACCAGTCGCTAAACCGACCCAGACCGTTCGAAACGCCCTATCGTTTGAGAACAAGACACAGCAGAACGCATATAAGAGAACATTTCACTATATATCACAACAATGCATCAGATTACAAGAATATACAGAGTATAAATGAATATTACACAGAAATATCAGAGATTTAAATTACATTTAAATACATAGCAGCGGAAAATAATACAATACACAACTAGAAGAAGATATACGGATACAAAGCTTTCCGGATATCGTTCCAGCTGTAAACCAGGATCCTGTGAATATAAATCTGCAAAACCAAAACTACTAGCTGCCCGTGTCAAAATAAGGGCACCCAGAGTTTAGGTTAAAACAATAAACTCCAGGTCAGTCATGTGACTGGTGTGAGAACTAAAACAGTTTTTAATCTTTATTTTCAATCATTGGGTAAATCAAGGGACCACGCCGTATAACACGGAACGGGTTTCCTCCCAAGAATACCAGTGCATAAAACAACAGCGCAATGCTAAATAAAGAAAAATGAAGCTGTTATAAGACCCAGGTCCTATCACACAATGCAACGCAAGCCGGGGGATAGGGTTTTTACCTTATAACAGCCAAGAATGCTTGATACGTTTAAAACAAATCATTTGATACTATTATAAGTGCATAGTGTATAAAACAACTTCAAATCATAAGTATCAATCATAGGCGGCATGAGCGTCCCATGCCACTATGTCGCCATATATAGGTTTACAAATAAAACCGCAAATGTCACGTATTTGGAAATTGGATTTCCGTCTATGAACCGAGGCAAAAGATAGTCCTCAACCGATTCGAGACTGTCTAGCCCGAGCCTCAGGAACAGCCGCAACTGCCCCTTGGATCGTCAGGGCCGGTCCACACGGAGTGGATTATTATGCCTGAACAATACGTCTCCCCACCCTATGGGGTGTAAGTCTGGTCCGTCAGCCGACCAGAATGCATTCGGCCGAAACCGATATAACCGAGGCGCCTCGCAACAGCAACAACCACATAAGTCAAACTCGTCAGGGCGTGTAAAACCACTGACGCCACTTCTAACTAGAAAGAAACGCAAGTCCTCCCTGAGGTCCGTCTCCCGTTTTTGGTTCATACCTGGTGTGAAACACGCGAGGTAAACGTTACACAAAGCTACGCCACAAAGGCCGTGCTTTGATCATCACCACAAGACTTTGCTTTTCAACAAAAGCCTTGATCATTTGCATCTTAGCATGCCACACAGGCAAACCATCCTATGCAACCGATATCAGTCACACAGAATGAAATCCGATGTCAGACACACAGTCCATTTACAAGTCCGTCCTGGGTCTGAACGAAACCGGAGGTACCTAGTACCCCGCATATCCATCGATCTCCAAGTACGTCTGGACGATCACCAACTGTTTCCATCTTCTTGGGTGTACATCCCAATCAAGATCATCAGTTACCACCCAAACGACGTGAAGACCTCCGGTCTTCGACCATCGTCTTCATCTTCGACTTATCGTCGCATCAGTTATTCAGAATGGGATAAACCCGGCCTTTCCGAATAACTCGCGTATATTTTAAATAAGTGTTACACAAACACAACATACGCCTCATTCCAATCCATCAGTCACTAACCGTAAATTAATCAAGAGAATAATTCCCCAAATATTAACCCCGAAGGCCGAAACCAACATCAGATCAATATCCAGAAAACCATTCTACTTAGCTAACCGACAGTTAGTTTCTAATTTCACATTCATAGGGAAAGGTTCCCATTAATTTTATCAAAGATAAATTCTTGAATTTATTCTTTAATCAACTTTTGAATATCAATTCAAACTAGTCGGGATTAGCGAACCTTACCGAAGTAATCATTTGTTATAATTTCCCAATCCCAACCTATTCATCCCATGAAGTAAAACTGAGAATACTTCATATCTAACACCACAGTGTTATCGGTAAATTCAATTACCATTTCACGTTCAAATCTAATTAAAGATTTAACTATCGCCTGGAGCAAAACTGGTGATACTCCATTTTCGATCATTTCAATCTAATTAAAGATTCATTAAAACTCCACTTAGTTTTAATCTTCGACTGGGTTAAAGAATCAGTGTCATTTAAAACACGGTTCACGATAAACCCAAACGACGTTCATTAATTATCGGGTTAAAGAACGAGTGCTATTTAAAAACACTGTTCACGATAAACCCAAAAATCAATATCAATTCAATTCCAATTAAATATTATTTAATTGGTAAACTTCATTAAACCTAAATAAAAAGATTTAATCTTTTCTCAACTGGGTTCAAGAACAGTGTTAGTGAAGACACCATTCACGACAAACCCAAATCACATTCGATATTCAATACAAGGCTCTGAATAGAAAATATATCGGCTTATATTCAATACCGAATTCTACGACTAACAAATGTCGTATTGGAAATAACGATACAAATATATATCTTTCAAATTTCCATAACAACACCTGTAATATCACGAATTCCAACATCGAAATATTCCGAAGACAATTTCGATTCAAATCCACTCCAATGCAATCATTGGAAATTTTGGTTATTTTCAAAACCATTTCAAATTCAATTTATTTATTTAAAAATAAATAGAATTATAATTCTAGTTCAAAACTAGTTCATTTCGATAAAAATCTATTTTTATCTTTTCAAATATGGAGTTTTTCATCCCAAACTTTCACAAATCATTTCTTATGATTTTACACAAATTATTACTATTTTTAATAATTTTATCAAGGCCCGTACAGTCGATTTCCAACAACGGCCATCGAACTGCACTTACAGCGACCTTTTTCGAATTTGATTTGGACGTATCTCCAAATCCAACCGTTAGATTTCAAATTTCTAACATTCATTAGAAAGCTCTTTTCGATACGAACCCAACGGTTCCGGTTTTAGGAGAATCCGACGGTCGGATCTCCCGTAATGTCCGTTTGAAATAAATGGTCGAAATTCGCGAACTGCCGCGGCGCGGCGCGTTCTATTCAGGCCATTATATTATATATATAATATATATAATATATATTTCGTCGATTTCTATTTAAAACGAATTATATAAATAGTTTTGAATTCGTTTCAAAATTCATTTCTATTCAATTCAAATTTCAATTCAAATTTCAATTCAATTTGAATTCATTTCAATTTGCTTTCAATTCAATTTGAATTCGTTTTCAATTCATTTCGAAATCGTTTTCAATTCAATTCATTTCGAAATCGTTTTCAATTCAATTTGAATTCGTTTTCAATTCAATTCATTTCGAAATCGTTTTCAATTCAATTTGAATTCGTTTTCAATTCAATTCATTTCGAAATCGTTTTCAATTCAATTTGAATTCGTTTTCAATTCAATTCATTTCGAAACCACTTTTAATTCAATTCACTTTGAAATCACTTTTAATTCAATTCACTTCGAAATCACTTTCAATTCAATTCACTTTGAATTCATTTTCAATTCAATTCATTTCGAAATGAATAAAATCGATATAAATATCGTTCACGTCAAAATGGCGTCAATCTAATCAACACGGCTTCATAAATTTCTATTTTCAAAATAGTTGTTATTATCAAAATATTTCGTTCAACACATGACCAATCTCAATGAATGAGTACTGTCAACACATGAACTTTTATTTTATATCGATAAAGATGTAAATTTTAATATTAAAATATTTCGTTCAACACATGACCAATCTCAATGAATGAGTACTGTCAACACATGAACTTTTATTTTTTATCGATAAAGATGTAAATTTTAATATTAAAATATTTCATTCAACACATGACCAATCTCAATGAATGAGTACTGTCAACAACACATGAACTTTTATTTTATAATATTCTTTATTTTTCAAATTGGAATGAGGCCCAATCAATTACCATATAAAGTTAATTATATGGATTTTCATACAACACATGTATATAATAACATTGAAAATAATCAACCATCAACCAAAGTGCACTACACTATAAAAGCATCAAATATAGATATTCAACGCTTATAACAGCCTGTCAATCAATCGATCGACATATTTAATCAATCAGGATGAGTGAACTTCAAATTTCATCCCAACACCCGTGTGGGGTTTCAAACAATCAAACAAATATTTTATTCGTGCAGTTGGGCAATGTGTAAAATTTATCGACCCAATCAATGTCATTCAAATAGGTGTACATAAACAAACCGTCTGGTTTGTAAATGAATATTTTATTTTATTCACTTCACGTTAAAAATTATATTTTTAACGATAAAACATTTTATTTCAATCTATGAATTTCTATTCAATTCATTTATTCTATAAAATGATATTTTTATTTTCTAACATATTTTAGAAAATTTCGGCGGCATAACGGCACGATACTAGAAACGGGACGAGGCCTAGCCTTATCCCCGGTCTAGTGAAGGCCCACGCCATTCACACATCAATCAAATCAATTTCATCTCACCAAACAATTCAATTCAAACAAATAATCCAACTAGTCTATGCAACCAAACAAACAAGTCCATGGTTTGTGGACGATTGTGTCGGGTGCTACTAAGCACCGTCTGCATCCTAGTATATATATATAAATAGAAAAGAAATTGAAAGGTGAGAAATTCTCACCTATAGCTATCCTAGCTCCACGGCTCTTCATTTGCAGAAGTCTTCGTCGTTTCACCTTTTTTGTCACCTTCGTTGCCCAAGGCCACTATATATATAAAAATTGAATTTTTATTTCAAAGTTCAATATATAAAAATCGAATTTTTATTTCAAAGTTCAATATATAAAAATCGAATTTTTATTTCAAAGTTCAATATATAAAAATCGAATTTTTATTTCAAAGTTCAATATATAAAAATCGAATTTTTATTTCAAAGTTCAATATATAAAAATCGAATTTTTATTTCAAAGTTCAATATATAAAAATCTGATTTTTACTTTTGCTTTCAACATATAAAAATATGATTTTCTTTTCTTTTTAAAAACAGTTTTTACTTGCATTTAAAATCAGTTTTTACTTGCTTTTTAAAAAAAAACAGTTTTATAATGTTTTTCAAATCAGTTTTTTTTTTTTTAATACTTTTATAAAATCAATTCGGTTTTTATACTTTAAAATTCAGTTTTAAAATACTTTTAAAAATCATTTCAGTTTTAAAATACTTTAAAATTCAGTTTTTAAAATACTTTTAAAAATCATTTCAGTTTTAAAATACTTTAAAATTCAGTTTTAAAATACTTTTATAAAATCAATCTGTTTTTACCTAAACATCGAAATTACTTTTAACGAATTAAAATAAAAAAAAATAAAAACAAATTACTTACAGTATTTCGAAGAAAAGGGGGGGGGGGAAGGAAGAAGGCGTCGGCGGTGGAAGGATCGTCGGCTGGGGGGGTTTGCTGGTGGCGGTCGGCGGCTTCATCTTCGCGAGCGAGGGAGGGCGTCAGCGGAACTCGAGCGATCTGGGGGGGAAGCTCAGGCGGAGGCGGGGCTCGGAGCAGGTCAGGGCGGTGGCGTCGATCGCCTTCTTAGGGTTTCTCTCTTTTTTTTTTTTTTTTTAAATTTCTGTATAAATGAATTCGGGGGGGGGGGGGGGGGCAGGAAGAAGAATAAAGGGAGGGAGGAGTATTTATTTTTATATTTTTTTTATTATTTAATTATTAAATTTCGCAAAAAGGTTGACTTTTATCCACGACCTCGAAACGAGGCCCACCGCCTGTCGTCCATAGCTTTTCACCCCCATTCCGAACACAATGGGATATGTATCGCAAGCTGATTCGATTGTTACAATCAGTTTCCTTTTGAATTTTCATTTAAATCACTATATTGAATTTTAAACGTACATTTCAAATTACCGGGGGCACATACTAACTAGAAAAATTCCAGAAAAATATTTTCTAGCTTCGTATTGACGATACGGTCCTAACAAAACTAGTTTCGTCGAATTCTGAGGCCGTTTGAAAAATGGCCAGTTTCCAGTCGATTAAATTCAACTGAAATGGTCAAACGCGTTTTCCTTTGCCACGCTCACATATTGATTCAAAAAATTATGAAATTTGAAACCTAGCGATCACTTGACATCCCGGACCCAACAAAACTGGTTTCGTCGAAATCCGAGGTCGTTTGCAAAATGTCCATTTTTAAGGGCCTTATATATATAAAAATATATATAAATTCCACAGCGACTATTTCTAATTTTAAACTGGACATATCTTATCATTTCTAAGATGAAATCTCAGTTTGCTAATTTCGTTACAAAGATATAGTTATACAGATTCAAATATTTCTTGTTTCGTTCAATTTTGACTTAAATTGAATTCTGTATATTCATTTGAAATTAGAAATCGAATTTTCGAACTACCGCGCCATTTTCAATTCTATTTATAATTATATATAAATATTTATATTCCTACGACGACGCGTATAAATATATTCGTTCGAATTATATTCAAAATAAATTTCTCGTCGTTTTTATTTAAAATAATTCATTTTAAATAATCAAAATTCGCTAAAATTGCCAAAATAAAATTTTCAAACTGGCTCGCATTTTACGGGTTGTTACAGTTAAATACACCACGATAACTACTAAATTTTAACCCATTCAAAAATGAAGTTATTCAATTATTTTGATGCACTTGATAATACCACAAACACCAACAATACAAACCCATTTCATTTTATTTTCACCAAAGAATAAAATGTCCAACGCAACTACACTACTAGAAAAAAACTGTATTTGATTGATGCAAGAGTCTTGTCTCGGCTGGTTAGAGCATAGAAGCAGGATTCCAGAGGGCATGGGTTCGATTTTGTTGGACCCTTTACCAAGGTATTATGTTTCATCTTATTCATATTTGTATATAAGTACTATTTCAAAAAAATCATGGAAAAATAATTAAAACGATTTTCAATTTTTCCAATGAAATTTCAAATACCTTGAAGAATTATATTTGTTTTCATGCTTTAAATTTTGGTCTTTCTTTTAAATATTGATTGTGGTCAATTTCTATGACTATTAAATATGGCGTTATTAGTTACAAAATTAAATTATCTATTTCATTTTGCAAATTTATGCTATTATTGATGATTAAACAATATAATAACGAACTAGAACACTTTGATTCTTTTTAAAATTGTCTCCGAGATTTTTTGAAATTGACGAAAGCTTAAAATTTAATTTGTTGTCTTGACCTTTAGCTTTTTTCCAAGGCTCTGTTGCTTAGAAAGTTGAACACCAAAGGTTGAGAGCTAAATGCTAATTGCAGAGCATAAGATATAATGTTTGATTTTGTCCTGAATAGAAACCAGAATTGTTTAAACAAATATTAATTTAACAAAATTATCCTTACGTTAAGTTAGAACAAATTACCATTACATTTCTTTACGATTATTAATTTGAAGTAATTACTGTACATAAATATAGAATGCTTACTAGAAGAAATTAAAACATACATTCTTCAGGACAATTATTAATTAAAACAATAAAGATCCTCGAGGAGATCAACAAATTCATCAGGTACGTTTGCTATAATGTCCCTGTTTTTAACTGATTTTATAATACAATTTAATATGGATTTTCTCAGTAATTTATTTAAATATCAAAAATTGTGAATAATAAATATTATGTAATGCTCCAAATATATATATATATATATATATATATGTATTTATAGTTTAAAAATTCTTATTAGTGTATATATGTATATAAAACGAATAAATAATGTTTTGTTAGTTTATTTTAAGGTTTGGTTAAAAATATAGAATAAATTGGATTTGAATGTCATAGAAAATTAGTACATAATTATTTCAAAATCCTAATGTTATATCTATATATACACAAATAAATGTTGTTTTAATATTGTGCTTCCATTTAGACTTATTTAAGTTCATATAAATATAAAATTGGTTTTTATTTTAAGAATATTGAATTACTTATAATATAAGTAACATGAAAAGGACATGATATTAAAGTGATAAGAATGGAATAAACTTGATGCATTTAATATATTGATTTGCTTTTAAGTGAAAATGATTTTAATACATTGTTTCACATGGCTCCTTCATATATTAAGGCAGCCTATCCAAGCCAAACGAAATGCATTTGCAGGCAAAAGAACACACACACACACACACACACACACACACTTTAGCATATATGTTGTACAAAATGCATGTGCATATCAAGCTATTAAGATTAAACAACTCCACTTGCTAATACTGTAGGCAGCCTACACCTTTTACCTCATAGCCATGACAACTGAATAGAAATAAGACCCTAAGAAACATGCCTTCACATCAACCTATAGGTAGCCTAAACCATAGACATATAGGAAAGTGATAACCATGAATTTCTTAGGAGCTAAGTTAGTCTGCATACATAGCTTTGCACATGGATGGTACACCCATTTGCACACATTTGAGTACTTATCTTAACATGGTCGTGCTCTCCGCTCTGAAAATGACTAGAAAATACTTATGTGAAATGCCTTGACACAACAATCCTTTCCATTAACATACAACAATCCACATACTGCTCCTATATTTGCCCTAACAACCTAGTGATGCTACACAATATTTTACATTTATGATTGCCTATAAATACACGCTAATACCCATCACAAAACACTAACATACTTTGCCTAAGATATGAAATAAACTGGAAGAAATAATAAAAAAACCGGAAGAAGTAATGGCAGATAGCAGACCCAATAAACCAGTGAGCAAAAGGCCTATAAACCTAGAACTAGAGTATAGAGAAAAACCTGTAACTTGAAAGCATAAAATGAGTGATCAACTAGTGAGTAAACTTCCTCTATTTAATTTTTGAATTTACATATTATGATGTAGAAATATAACTGCATGTATGTTTTGATGAGTTATATAGTTAAACAATATATCTATGCAAAATTGGTCCGCAACATTGGACCAGCAGTTAGGGACTTGTGTTGAGGTAACAACGATGCGAGTTTGAAACAAGGAATGACCATGCTAAAAGGGTTTACCATGTGCATATGCTATGACTGCCACTTATGTGGTAGGTATCCGCGGATCGGGCTAGGTGCACTGGTGGGTGGGGGGCTTTACGGCTCCGGTCGGTTTCCCCACTAAACAAATTCAAAAAAAAATATCTACGCAAAATTGGAAAAGATTAACATGAAAACTAGTGAGTAAACTCGGTTTTAACCTTTGTTTAAAGTATCCCCTTGATGTATTTTTGAATACTACAAGTTTTTTAAGGATACATACATGTTTGTGAATGTGTTACATCCCATATTACTCAAGCATTGATCTATTGTTGGATTTGAGGCATGATAAACAAGTCTAATGCTAAACTGGAGCTTTGCTTCTTGTTACTTAAAAATCCATAACTCAATCTTTAGCAAGATACAGGGTTTGAGCGTTATGCAAAAGTTGTTCAAAATTAAGTCTACGTTATTTTAGAAATAGTTACACTTTAAATAAGTGCATATATTTATAGGTATATACAAAATACAACAAAAAGGGTTTAAATACTCAAAAATTTAATCTTTGAAATATTGGAATCCAGTTGTATGATTGTGCTCGTGTTAATAAATCATGAATTTTAAGGGTAGTTTTGTGATTTTCAGAGCAATGGTTGTTGGGAATTTGATAATAATCGGAAATTGTATTTGTGAAAATTTCGGTCAATGTCGGTGGCAAGGGATAGCGTGTCTGGGCATGGAGGCGAGCCAACAATTGGGCAATGTGGGAAAAATGGTCCATGTTTTTCAAAACCTTGGTTTGTGAAAATGAGGTCAAAGAAGGGGATTCGAGTTGATTTGGAGGCTTCAGTTCAAGCACGAACTACACCACCGTGGTGATGTAGGAGGAGAACACACTAGAGGGAAAAGGTCGGGACAAGGGTCAGCTTCGTCAAGGTGAAGTATGGCATCGATCTAAACACTGAGGTGGCGGCGATAGGTAAATAAGTGGCAGTGGTTGGATTATTCTTTTTTTTTAAATGGGTCTGAGTAGTGGTATTTCGATCGAGATGATCGAAGGGAGTTCGGGGTAGCGGGTTTGACTCAGGAGGTGATGACACGGTTGTAGGATGGATTGCCATAGATGAATGTCAGCCTAGAGGTGCGTGCATGTGCACATATGCACCCATGTACATTAAGTTTGCCCGGAGCAAACATAAAAGAAGAAGAAGATGGGTGCAACGGTTTGGGTAATACATGGTCATAGGTCCGGGGCTTGGCCCATAGAAAAAAAGGAAAGGTAGAAGAAAAAAACAGAATAGGAAAGAAAATAAAGAGTTGGGGTGCCATTGTTGGGTCACTGGAACAAAGCGGGAAGGAATGGGGAGAATGTGTGTATGTGGGATTTTGTTTCCATATAGGCCTTTGGGCCGTGGGTCTGTAAATTAAAATAAAATATAAAATAGAAAGAAAAAAGTTTTAAATTTAAATCAAGTTTAAATATTGTATATAAAGACATGTATAAAAGGAGTGGGCTGATTATTGGGCTAGGCCCATTACATATAATTATAAAGAAGAAGATGTTTAAATTAAAATCTGAATATAAATAAAATTAGCTATTTAAAGAGTATATATGTGTGTGTATATAGGTTGGATTGAGAATGTGTTCGAGTAAATTTGGCTCGTGTATGTATGGTCTTGTTGAACGTTAGTGTGTATATATAACTCGATGTAGTTAACAAGTTCGAAACCATTTGATTTAAAATTATTTAATTTATTAAGTGTTTTAATAATAAGTATCATTAAAACTAATTTAATGTAAATTTAATCGTTAACCGAATTAACACGCTTGCTTATATCAATCAGTAATAATCAATAATTCAGTAAATTGTGAATGTCTTGTTAAATTAATTGATTTATTAATTAAGTTGTGTTTTGTTACCTGAATCATAATTATATATTTTCATTGACGTCTGTTAGTGGAAATAAACACCGTTCCACTATATATTTGATCAACTAAATTGTTTGGAAATCCCTATTAGAAGAAATAAACATCGTTCTGCAATTATATTAGTTTAATATATTTTGTTGAGTTATTATATTATCAATTGATCATGTTGAATTATATTTAGATGGTTGTTTGTGCAAACTGGATTAGCGAAAGTCGTCTGTTATAAGAAGTGCTATATACCGTTGGAACTACTAAGTTATAATTTCTAAAATAACTCAGAAATAAACTTAAGTTTTAAAAAATGGATATAGACTATTAAAATGGATTATTTTAAATTAATTATATTATTAATTAATTCAAAATAAAGATTAATTGTAATCATTTAAACTATTCATTTTCTTAAATGAATTTTGATAAGTTAATCAATGTTTAATTAACAGTTTTGATAAATTAATAGTACAGTTAAATGGAGAAGCTAAACTTGGATAAATTTTCTAAGATAATGTTTAAGTTTAATTAATTTCTTAATTAAGTTTTAAGAGGATAAAGGAATCAATCGATTATATGAATTAAATTCCCTGATTAATTATTTAAGTTAAATCAAGTTAACTAGATAAATGTTTTACAAACAACAATGTTGTTTGGGAAATGGTTTAAGATTTGAAAATCAAGTTGGATTTACATGTTCTAGTTTTGTCGAATATTTTGATATCGAACTTCTACGAATCTTAACAATAAGAATGATTTTGACTCAAGGTCTGAGTGGCAATTAAAATACCCCAACTTGATCGATTTCATTATTATCTGATATATCATATTATTTTGTGTTTAGAATGAGTGTTAGAGTTAGATATCGTTTTCAATTATGAAACGAATATTCAAAAGTGAGATTATCACGTAAGATTTATAATAAGAATTTTGTTGTTTAATTAATAATTATATTTTCAGATTAATATATGTACAAAGTTAATATTTGAATATTTAAGCCTAATTCAAATAAAGCTTAGAAAATCCAACATAAATAAACCTATTTATTTTACTGTATATTTGATAGATAAATAACAGACTATCAAATATGCACCTTTTTCATTATCATTTTGAAGAGACCGAAATCTAAATTCCACTTTGATTCGATATATACTTTTCGAGTTAGAGATTATTGAAGACCGTTGAAGATGGAGTATTACAAGGGTTGTTTTGTCAATCCTAGGTAGAAATTGCCTAAAATAGATTTAAATGATAGTGCCTTCGGTTTGTCTAGTCCTAAGACAACTTGTATAGACGAATATCTGACAGAGTATGCCTAACCGATCATGTACATTGATCTCTTCAAACGTATTTATGTTAGTTAAAGAGGAATTCATTTCTCTTGCTTTATACCCGTAAAATATTTATGGGGAAATCAGTTAGTGGTTGACGATTTTGACACTGTGGCATTCGAAGTAAATAAACAGATGATTGGTTGAAGGTAAGTTCAGCCTCAAGCCTCACAACCGGGAAATGACAAAAATCGGGTTGGCAGCATGCCTAAGTGGGTCGCTCCCATTAGGGTGTATTGTCATGATCTAGAGAATTCGTATTTGTTCTTCTTTCGCTTCTGTATCTTCCGGGAACGAATTTGTTGGTACCAACCGTAAGGTGACAATATATTCGTTACGCTCAAGTGAAATGAGTGGTCGGTCATGTGTAGTCGGGTTGCAAAATGTTCTTGTTGAACCCAGTGTATTATTCTTTAGAGATACATTATCGGAAGGTGGCTCCATACCTTGTCATAGAAAGAAACCCATTATCCAAAAGCGCTCATGGTTTTGATTGTATATTATGTATGTAGAAGGTGAGATGCAAGTGTTCTGCTAGATTTCTATTTATTTGATTTAGAAATTATTATAATATCAGAAGAGTTTTGATATAAAGATGTTTTGGATTATCGTAAGGTAAAAACCATCTGTATTTATGTGTGGGTCAGTCTTACAATTATCTTTTCTTTCAAAACGTTCTTGAAAGTTAAACCAAGTGTATTGGATTCTCATAAGGGAAAACCCGTTCCATTTTTATGGCATGGTCTTATAAGATATCCTTTATTAGTCAAGTTTGTTTTAAAATTGTTTACGCATACCAGTCCCATGACTGACCCAGAATTTATTTGTCTATGTTTTCCCTAAAGTCTTAGGTGCCCAAATTTGTACGGGCAGTCTAATAGTTCAGGATTTTACAGGTTTCTCTGTAGGAGCTTGGAGCAGGAGGCTTCAGTGTTAGATATTTAGAGTTTATTCCGCCCTATTGTTCATTTGATGTACTCCGATGATGTACATAACTAAAAATACAGTTTTGTATTTCAAAGCTGATTTTGTATATATTATATTTTATTCCCCTCCGATTGTGAGATTCTATGTTGTTGTTCAGTTCTATATTTTATCAATTTTCTTTTATTCTAATTTTCTATCTTTCTATTTCTCAACCTCTAAATTCTTTCTATTAATGATTCGTATTTTCATGCAATTTGGATTGGACGTGAGTTGTATTCTGTCAGGTCAAATGGTACGGATTTTTTGGTCGTTACATTTGGTATCAGAGCTGAATGTTGAGTGATAACCTTGGATTTGTGGCATAACTCGATAGAGATAGGGGCTAGTAATACCTTAGATTGATTTCGAGTGTATATATATGAGCGCATATTTGTTAATCGATATAAAAACTGTTTTATATTGTGATGATTGGTTTATGAATTCTGGTCGATCCAAGGTGTACAACTGTATGGATAGGAGTTTCTAAACTCTTGAATAGTGTAATTCGACACAGTATTGTTTTAAAAACTGGGTAAATGA
This sequence comes from Allium sativum, assembly GCA_030737875.1. NCBI lineage: Eukaryota > Viridiplantae > Streptophyta > Magnoliopsida > Asparagales > Amaryllidaceae > Allium > Allium sativum. Next base: position 56,722,285 of record CM060918.1, read on the forward strand.
AACAATTTTTCCAAAAATTATATTTTGTTGTAAAATAATAATTTTCTGAAATTACTATTATGCATGGACATGTCGATTATTTTTATTATAATCAATCAGGATTATAAAAATTGAAATGGTTATATGTTAAACCAAATTGAATTTGTATAAGGATAAGATATAAAAATAGGACAATGTGGAAAATCGTTTGTGGAAAACAAATTGTTTTTGGAAAATTCAAAGTTTTGAATTTGGAATGGAATCAAGATATATGATTTCAAATTGGTTTGGAATAAAAAAAGGTCAGAAATTTGGATTCTGGAATTTGAAATTTTAACTAGAGTTAAGAAATTGGAACCTAACTAGAGATTGGCTGAGTTAAATGATTTTCTGAGTATTGATCTGATGTTGATTTCGGTCTTTGGGGTTGATACTTAGAGGATTATTTTCTGACCAATTTACGGTCAGGGACTGATTGATATTGAAGAATAGAAATAGGGAGTAAGAAATGGAAATGTTTTCCAACTGTAGAAACAGATATTTCTAGTTATGGAAATAACTATGGTTGACAGCTAATTACTGATGTGTGCATTGAGTATTTTGATTGTTGTGAAATGTTTTGGTAGGTAACCTTTTTTTTGGATGCCTTATTTATTGTGATTGTTAAGTGATGACCCATGCATGTGTATTGTGTATAAGTCTATGAATATAAATATAACTAGAATCTCCTCGTTACTCTTTAATTTCTCGGAAGAAATTCTTTTAAGGGGGGTAGATTGTAATATCCCCGTTTTGGCTGATTTTGTAACACAATTTATTATGGATTTTCTCACTAATTTATTTAAGTATCATAAATTGTGAATAATAAATATTGTGCAATGTTCCAAATATATATATATATATATATATATAGTCTAAAAATTCTTGACTAGTGTATATATGTAAATAAAACCAATAAATAATGTTTTGTTAATTTATTTTAAACTTTGGTTAAAATATAGAATAAATTGGATTTGAATGTCGTAGAAAATTAGTACAATAATTATTTCAAAATCTTATTGCTATATCTATACATGCAAAAATAAATGTTGTTTTAATATTGTTTTTTCATTTAGACTTATTTTAAGTTCATATAAATATAAAATTGGTTTTTATTTTAAGAATATTGAATTACTTCTCATATAAGTAACATGAAAAGGACATGATATTAAAGTGATAAGAATGGAATAAAATTGATACATTTAATATATTGATTTGCTTTTACATGAAGTTGTTTTTAATACATTGTTTCACATGGCTTATTCATAGATTAAGGCAGCCTATCCAAGCCTAAACAAATGCATGTGCAAGCAAAAGGATACACACACACACACACACACACATATATATATATATATACACACTTTAGTACATATGTCGTACAAAATGCATGCACATGGAAGCTATTAAGATTAAAGAACTCACTTCACAATATTGTAGGCAGCCCGCACCTTTTACTTCATAGTCGTGACAACTGAATAGAAATAAGACCCTAAGCAACATGCCCTCACATCAGCCTATAGGTAGCCTAAACCATAGACATATAAGAAAGTTACGACCATGAATTTCTTAGGAGCTAAGTCAGTATGGAGACATAGTTTTGCACATGGATGGTACACCCATTTGAGTACTTATCTTAACATGTTCGTGCTCTCTGCTCTACAAATGACTGGAAAATACTTATGTGGAATGCCTAAATACAGCAATCACGTCCATCAACATACAGCAGCCCACATATTGCTCCTATATTTCCCCTAACAACCTATTGATGCTACACCATATTTTACATTTGTGATTTCCTATAAATACACAATAATACCCATCACAAAACACTCCAATACTATGCCTGAGATCTGAAACAAACTGGAAGAAGTAATGGCAGACAGCAGACCCAAAAAACCAGTGAGCAAAAGGCCTATAAACCTAGAACTAGAGTACAGAGAAAGACCTGTAACTTGAAAGAATAAATGAGTGAACAACTATTGAGTAAACTTCCCCATTTAGTTTTCGAATTTACATATTATGATGTAGAACTATAATTGCATGTATGTTTTGATGAGTTATATAGTTAAACAATAAATCTATGCAAAAGTGGAAAAGATTAACATGAAAACTAGTGAGTAAACTCGGTTTTAACCTCTGCTTAAATTATCCCCTTGATGTGTTTCTAAATAGTGCAAGTTATTTAAGGATACATACATGTTTTTGAATGTGTTACATCTCATATTACTCAAGCATTGATCTGTTGCTGGATTTGAGGCATGATAAAGAAGTCTAATGCTAAACTTGAGCTTCGCTTCTTGTTACTTAAAAATCCATAACTTGACCTTTAGCAAGATATAGGGTTTGAGTGTTATGCGAAATTTGTTCAAAATTAAGTATAGGTTATTTTAAAAATATTTACACTTTAAATAATTATACATATTGATGGGTATATACAAAATACAGCAAAAAGGGTTTAAATACTCAAAAATTTAATCTTTGAAATATTGGAATCCAGGTATATGATTGTGTTCTTGTTAACAAATCATGAATTTTATGGGTAGTTTCGTGATTTTTAGAGCAGTGGTTGTTGGGAATTTTGACAATAGTAGGAAATTGTATTCATGGAAATTCCGGTCAAAGTCGGTAGGGAGGGGTAGCGTGTTTGGACATGGAGGTGCGCCGGCAATGGGGCAATGTAGGAAAAATGGTTCGTGATTTTTCAAAACCTTGGTTTGTGAAAATGAGGTCGAAGAAGGGGATTCGAGTCGATTTGGAGGCTTGATTTCAAGCACGAACTGCACCACCGAGGTGATGCAGGAGGAGACCGCACCAGAGGGAAAAGGTCGAGTCAAGGGTCAGCTTCATCAAGGTGAAGTATAGCTCAATCTAAACAGTGGGGTGATGGAGATAGTTAAATAAGTGGCAATGGTTGGTTTATTTTATTTTTTCAGATGGGTCTGGGTAGTGGTAATTCGATCGAGATAATCCAAGGGAGTTAGGGGTTTGACTCAAGAGGAGACGACACGGTTGTGGGATGGATCGCCATGGATGAATGTCAGCCTAGAGGTGCATGCGTGTGCACATATGCACCCATGTACGCTATTAAGTTTGCCTGGAGAAAACATATAAGAAGAAGATGGGTGCAACGATTTGGGTAATACATTGTCATAGGTCCTGGGCTTGGGCTTAGCCCACGGAAAAAAGGAAAGGTTGAAGAACAAAACAGAACAGGAAAGAACATAAAGAGTTAGGGTGCCATTTTTGGGTTGCTGGAACGAAGCAGGAAGGAATGGGAGAATGAGTGTATGCGGGTTTTTGTTGCCATATGGACTTTTGGGCCCTTGGTCTGTAAATTAAAATAAAATAGAAAGAAAAACAAAATTTTAAATTTAAATCTGGTTTAAATATTATATACAAAGACATGTATAAAAGGAGTGGTCTAATTATTCGGCTCGGCCCATTACATATAATTATAAAGAAGAAGATGTTTAAATTAAAATCCGAATATAAATAAAAAAATTAGTTATTTAAAGAATATATATGTATGTATATATAGGTTAGATCAAGAATGTGTTCGAGTAAATTTGGCTCATGTGTGTATGGCCTTGTTAAACGTTAGTGTGTATAAATAACTCGATGTAGTCAACAAGTTCAAAACAATTTGATTTAAAATTATTTAATTTATTAAGTGTTTTAGTAATAAATATCATTAAACTTAATTTAATGTAAATTTAATCGTTAACCGAATTAACACACTTGCTTACATTAATCAATAATGATCAAGAATTCAGTAAATTGTGAATGTCTTGTTAAATAATTGGTTTGTTAACTAAATTGTGTTTAATTGCATGAATCATAATTATATATTTCCATTGACGTCTGTTAGCGGAAATAAACACCGTTCCACTATATATTTGATTAACTGAACTGTTTGGAAATCCCTATTAGTAGAAACAAACATTGTTCGGCAATTATATCAGTTTAATATATTTTGTTGAGTTATTATATTATCAACAGATTATATTGAATTATATTTAGATGGTTGTTTGTGCAAACTCGGTTAACGACTTGAATGTCGTCTGTTATAAGAACTGCTATACACCATTGGAACTGCTAAGTTATAATTTCTAAAATAACTCAGAAATGAACTTAAGTTTTAATAAATGGATATAAATTATTAAATGGATTATTTTAAATTAATTATATTATTAATCAATTTAAAAAGAATGATTAATTGTAATAATTTAAACTATTCATTTTCTTAAATGAATTTTGATAAGTTAATTAATGTTTAATTAACAGTTTTGATAAATTAATAGTACAGTTAAGTGGAGAAGTTAAACTTGGATAAATTTTCCAAGATAATGTTTAAGTTTAATCAATTTCATAATTAAGTTAGTTTTAAGAGGATATGGGAATCAAGTCGATTATTTGAATTAAATTCCCTGACTAGTATTTAAGTTAAATCAAGTTAACTGGATAAATGTTTCACAAACAACAACATTGTTTGGGAAATGGTTTAAGATTTGAAAGTCAAGTTGGATTTAAAAGTACTGGTTTTGAAGAATATTTTGATATCGAACTTCTACGAATCTTAACGATAAGAATGATTTCGACTCAAGGTCTGAGAGGTAATTAAGATACCCAAACTTGATTGATTTCACTATTATCCGACAGATCATATTGGTTTGTGTTCAGAATAGGTGTTAGAGTTGGATATCGTTTTCAATTATGAAACGGATATTCGAAAGTGAGATTATCACGTAAGATTTATAACAAGAGTTTTGTTGTTTAATTAATAATTATGTTTTCAAATTAATATATATATAAAGTTAATATTTGAATATTTAAAGCTAATTTAAACAAGGCTTAGCAGACCCAACATAAATAAACTTGTTTATTCTATTGTATATTTGATAGTTAAATCACTGACTATCAAATCTGGACCTTTTTCGATGTCGTTTCATAGAGACCATAATCTAAATTCCACTTCGATTCGATATATATGTTTTGAGTCAAAGATTATTGAAGACCGTTGAAGTTGGAGTATTGCAAGGGATGTTCTGTCAATCCTAGTTATAAATTGCCTAAGATGGAATTATAGGATAGTGCCTTTGGTTTGTCCTGTCCTAGGACAACTTGTATGAACGAATGTCGGATAGAGTATGCCTAACTGGTCACATACGTTGATCTCTTCAAACGTATTTATGTTGGTGGAAGAGGAATTTGTTTCTCTTGCTTTATACCGGTAATATATTTTTGGGGAAATCAATTAGTGGTTGGCGGTTTTGAATCTATGGCATTCGAAGTAAATAAAGAGATGATTGGTTGAAGGTAAGTTCATCCTCAAGCCTCACAACTAGGAAATGACAAAAATCGGACAGGCAACATGGCTAAGTGAGTCGCTCCTATTAGGGTGAATTCTCGCCATCTAGAAAAATTTCCATTTGTTCTTCTTTCTCTTCTGTATCTCCCAGGAATGGTTATGTTGGTACCAACTATAAGGTGACAATATATTCGATACACTCAAGAGAAATGAATGGCCGGTCACGTGTGGCCAGGTTGCAAGATATTCTTGTTGAACCCAAATGTATTCTTCACTAGAGAAACACTATCGGAAGGTGGTTCTATACCTTGTCATAGTTGGAAATCCATTATTGTAACAACCCGGAAATTCTGAACTAATTTAAAATTTTTATTTTGGCAATTTTAATGGATTTTGAATATTTATAATGATTTATTTTAAATAATAACGACTAAAAATTTATTTAATCGAAGATAGAACGTATAAATTTATTTTAATTATAAAACGAACTGGAAATGGCGCGACAGTTTGAAAATTCGATTTCTAATTTCAATTTAATATACAGAATTCATTTTAAATCAGAATTGGATGAAACCAGAAATATTTGATTCTGTTTAATGATATCTTTCTAGCGGATGTGAAAAATATAATTTTCATCTTATAAAGTGAAAGTTATGTCCAGTTTAAAATTCAAAGTGCTCGATATGCAATATATATATATATATATATATATATATATATATATATCAATACAATATATAGCCCTTAAAAGTAGCCATTTTGCAAACGACCTCCGTTTTCGATGAAACCACTTTTGTTTAATTTGGAATGTCAAATTATTTCTAGATTCCAATTTTCATAATTTTTGGAATTTATATGTGAGTGCAGTAAATTTAAATGTGTTTGGTAATTTAAATTTGAATTGGATCGACCAGAAATTGGCCATTCTCAAATGGTCTCCAAATTAGATAAAATAAGTTTTGTTAGGACCTTATCGTCAGAACATAGCTAGATTTATTTTTCAGGAATTTTTGGAGTTAGTATGTTGCCCTGGTAAATTAAAATATGCGTTAGAATTGAATATAAATTAATTTATATTTTAATTTTGAAGAAAAACCAGTCGAAACAGTCAAATAGGCTTACGAAAGATATCCCATTGTGTCCGAAATAGGGGTATTTAGCTTGGGACGACAGTCGTTGGGTTGGATTTGGAGTTCGTGGAAAAACGAATATTATTGGAATTAAAAATAATAAAATAAATTTCTTTTATAATCCTAACGTTTCAACCCTAGCCCTAAATACAACAACCGTCGCCGTATATTGTTTCAATGGCTGAAACGATTTGAAATTGAACTCTAAATTATTTCTAATCACTTCAGTAATTTCCGAAATTCCTAAAACAAAAATCGAAGGGACTTTCACGATCTTCAAAAGGGTACGGATGTGATCGACTATTGTTGGGCGGATTGTGAGATTTTTTGCCACAAAGTGGTGGCGTTCGAATGAAAAGTGGAGGAGCAGGGGGGCCGCGATTTCAACAGCGTGGCCAGGCGCGGGCGGAGGAGTGAACGGCTGTTGATGTGGTGAGGATGGATCGACGGTCGACGGTTAGCTTTGGCGTGCGACAGGGAGTTTGGGGATTAAGAGTTGGGTTTCATCGTTATAGACCCCAGGACAAAGAACAGTGAAGCTAATGTAATTATAATTAGTCTAATTAAAATTAGCATTAGTTTAAATTTATATTAAGCATTGTTTTTAAATTTAAAAATAAAATTAGCATTGTTAAAATCTAAATTTTTATATAAGAATTATAAAAATATGATTTTTATTTATGTATAACATTTTTAAGAATATATTTTTTTCTTTATGTATAACATTGTTTTTAAAGGTGTTTTTTAACTATACATATCAAGGAATAAAGATGTGATTTTTAAATATACATATCATTTTTAAAAAAAATAATTTTTAAAAATAAAATTAGCACGATTTTTAAAAATAAAATTAGCATTGTTCTTAAAAATAAAATGGCAATGTTTATAGAATATAAAATGGCATTATTTATTAAATATAAAATGCCATTGTTTTATTTTTCTGATTTTATGACTAACATGATTTATTTTCAGATTTTTAAATATGGAAAAAAGAACATTGATGTAAAAAATTGATTTTTAAATTATATAACATTGTATATAAATAACATTGGTTTTAAAATAAATAATATTTGTTTTTAAAATAAATAACATTGGTTTCAAAAATATGATTTTTACATAAAGAACTTTGTTTTGAGAATATGATTTGTATAAATAAAGTGTTGGAATAAAAATATGATTTCTATTATAAATAGCATTGTTTTAAGAGCTGAAGTTTTATATAAATGGATTTGGTTTTAAAATATGATTTTAATATATATATATATAACATTATAAAAGCATGATTTTTAATATATTTATAGCGTTATAAAAATATGGTTTTTAATATATATACCATGTGAAACAGATTGCAGAGGAATTAACTGGAAGCAAATCCAAATCCAAATTGTCCGCTAAAGAATGACGAAGTGGAAACCAAAGGTGAGAACTCCTTCTCACTCTAATTACTTTATAGTTAAATATATACTAAGATGCATATGGTGCTTAGCAGCACCCGACACTATTTATTGTACAAACCATGATTGTTTAAATTGAAATGATTAACATATTAAAAATAATGTTAATATTAATGTGATAATGGAATTAAAGTATAAATATTCATTTATAATTTGAACAGTGAAATTTGGTTAAATAGAAACTAATTCAAACCGAATTAGAATTGATTAAATTTATTAACCAATGATTTATTTAAATAAACTGTTGTTGTTTGAAAACCCCACACGAGTATTGGGATGATATATGACATACACTAGTACCAATATTTAGTTGTATGTAAATTGATGGATTGACAGTCTATGATGTGCGTTATTTATTTATTTTAATGCTCACACAGTTTTAAATTTCACTCTGGATATGAATTGTGACGACCCCAAAACCCCGTACCATGGTGTCAAGGGTAATCTTTGGAATATAATACATAAACTGATAATAGCAGAACAGAAGTAAATAAATACACCAGATTATGAACAAATAATCACTGGATAAACAATAATCATCAGAATTACACAGTATACAAGATCATACTTAGTACAAATACAGTTCAGCTATACATAAATGTCTACAGTGAAAAAACAAACATAATATGTACAATAAGAGCTGAACAACATAAAAAGAGATAAATGATAGAATCCATCTTCAGCTCCAGCTATCCAGAAAGAGCCTGCCAATACCTGAATACAAGGCTGCCCGTGTAGAAAATGGGGCACCCGAATTTGCAAGTGAAACAAACTACGAGTTAGTCATGGGACTGGTATGAGAAATCTACTTAACACATTTCTATAATATGGCTAATCACTGGACCACGCCACATTCGCGGAACGGGTTTACTCCCTTGGATTGCCACTGCATTAAAACAATTAAATCTTTTAAACATCGCAATGCTTTTTATAAAAATGAAGCCGATATAAGACTCAAGTCCCATCACACAATGCAACGCAAACAGGAGGATAGAGTTTTACCTTATATCGACCAAAATATGCTTGATACGAGCAAAACAAATCATTTAAAATGTAAACTTTGTCGTTTAATTCTTAATCAGACTCCAACTGTAAATTAGCAAGAGGATGACCCCCTAAGTATTAACCCCAAAGGCCGAAACCAACATCAGACCAATACCTAGGAAACCACCCATCTTAGCTCGTTTGCAGTTAATTTCTAATTTCATACACAATCATAAATATCAATCATAGACGGCATGGGTACCATATATCATGTTGCCATATCTATATACACACAATCAAAACCGCACGATGTCGTATTTGGAAATTGGATTTCCGCCATGAACCAAGGCAAAAGATAGTCCTTACCGAATTCGAGACTGTCTAGCCCGAGTCTCAGGATCAGAACGCATCGACCCTTGATCGTCAGGGTCGGTCCACCGATGTGGATTGAAATCCTGAACACTGCGTTTCCCCGCCCTTTAGGGCGTAAGTGAGCCAACGAATGACTCCATCGGTCCCGGATCGACCGATATAATCGAGGCGTCTCGCAACAGGTACAACCATATAGTTGAAAATAATATAAATGTCGGCCAGTTTAAGCACTGACACCACCTCTAGCTAGAAGGAAATGCATGTCCTCCCTGAGGTCCTCTCCCGTTTCTGGTTCATACCGGGGTGTGAGGCTCGCGAATTCACATTATACACAAAGCTACGCCACAATGGCGGTGCTTTGATCATCAACCACAAGACTTTGCTTTTCAATAGAAGCCCTAATCACTGCATCTTAGCATGCCACACAGGCAATTCACACCATGTAACTGATGGGTATCAATCACACAGAATGAATTCCAATGTCAGACACACAGTCCATTTGCAAGTCCGTTCGGGGTCTGAACGAAACCTGAGGCACTATATACCTCGCAAACCCATCGATCTTCACGTGCGTCTAGACGATCACCACTCATTATCCATATTTCGAGATGCCTCCCAATCAGGACATCAATTACCATCCAAACGAGATGAAGATCGCCGGTCTTCGACCACCGTCTTCATCTTCAACTTCTTATCGTCGATTCAGTTATTCAGAATGGGATAAACCTGGTCTTTCTGAGCAACTCGCGTATATAATAAATAATTGCTACATAAACACCACACACGCCTTATTTCAATTCATTATTCACTAATCGTCAATCAATAAGAGAACGATTTCCCAAATATTAACACCGAAGGCCGAAACCAACATCAGATCAAAACCCAGGAAACCTTTCGACTTAGCCAACCTTCAGTTAGTTTCTAAATTTCATATTCCATATCGTTTATAACATTTTATAATGATTTATCGCTATTTTTATTTATTTTAAAATAGACAATTTATTCAAATGACGCTTCGGGCCATAACGCGGCCGTGGCGCTGTTTTTCTTCAGATTTGATTTACACATATCTGAAAATATAACTGTTGGATCATCACAAAATTTACATCATTAGAAAGATCTTTTCAAAATGAATCCAACGGTTCCAGTTTTTTGAAAATCCGACGTTCGGATCTCCCGGTACAATCGTTTGAAGTTTCGATTTCAAAATACAAACTGCAGCATCGTTATTCGATTTAATTTAATTATATTTATATACATACATATATAAATATAATCGATTCTGGCGCTGTTTTTCTTCAGATTTGAATTAAACAATCCAGACAATCCAACCGTTGGATCTTTACAAAGTTGGTGACGTTGGAAAGATATTCCCAAAGCGAACCCAACGGTTTCGGTTTCGGAAAAATCCGATGGTCGGATCTCCCGCACTAATCGTTTGAAATCACGGTTTCAAAACTCGAACTGCAGCTTCATTATTTGATTTATTTTAATTATATTTATATATACATATATGTATAAATATAATCGATTCTTCGATTTCAAAACCATATTCATTTCATACCTTTGATAAAAATGATATTTTTATCAAACTAACTTCTATTTCAACACTTCACTATTTTTAACAATTCATGTATATAATAAAAATATGTTTTTTATTGTTAAACAATTTATTTCAAAACACGACTATTTTATATAGTTCATATAGACGGTAAAAATATGATTTTTATTACAAAACAATTTATTTCAAAACACGAATATTTTATATAGTTCACATAAATGATAAAAATATGATTTTTATTAAAACAATTTCTTTCAAAACACGGCTATTTTATATAGTTCATATAAATGATAAAAATATGATTTTTATTATAAAACAACTTATTTCAAAACACGAATACCATTCAACACATGAATTTCCATTCAATGAATGAATTTATATTCAACACATGAAGGTTTTCTATAGTTTATATATATAGATAAAAAGGTGGTTTTTATATTTAAAACACGAATATCATTCAACACATGAATTTCTATTCAACGAATGAATTTCAATTCAACACATGAAGGTTTTCTATAGTTTATATATATAGATAAAAAGGTGTTTTTTATATTTAAAACATGAATACCATTCAGCACATTAATTTCTATTCAACGAATGAATTTCAATTCAACACATGAAGGTTTTCTATAGTTTATATATATAAAGTAAAAAATGTGATTTTTATTGCAAAACAACTTATTTCAAAACATGAATGTCGTTCAATAGATGAATTTCTATTCAACACACAAATATAGTTTCAACACATGAAAATAATTCTAACACATGAATATTATTCAAAATTTCGGCAGCATAACGGCAGGGTAGTTAAAACCGGGGTCGTCCCTAGTACGGCTCCTCGCTCTACCTTAAAGCCTCGCAGCTTTTGACAATGGGGATTTCATGCATCTAGTTCGCATGCACGCGGCATGTATATATTTTTCATTTCCACAAACTAATCCTATGTGGTTTCAACCAAATAATTCTCAACCACAAACGGGTATTTTTCAACCAATATCAATCAATTTCAGCCACAAACAATTCTAATCAACCATTTGCTATCAACCAATTTTCACATCAATCACAACCAATAAATATCGTCCATGGTTTGTGGACGAGGGGAGTATGTGTGTATATATATATATATATATATATATATATATATATATATATTATAAGCATTTCACTTCTATTTCAACACATATATAATTTTTACAATGCCTATATAACTTATATATCGAACGTACAACCTATACAACGCTTATACATGAGGTGTACAACGCTTACACAAGTCATACATCGACTATATAATTTATTCATCGTCGTTTTCCAAATCGTTTATAAATTAGAAATCTCACATTGGGTTCCACTCCACCAAAAATAGCAAAAGGCTCAAAAAAATATGCGGTCTCTTCTAGAATGTAGAAGACGTCCACACGAGTCCATTTTCTCTTGTTTTACTGAGTTTCGTCAAAAACGAAAAAGATATGATTCTTACAGTGAAATCAAAAACCGTAGCACTTTAAACTGCTATAATATAGTTTAAAATAAAAATAGCCGTACCTTTCTATTTCTGTTCGAAACTAGGTTTTAACTTTTTGCTCGATCCGTGAAGTGTTGCGTCAATCAGCCACTGCCACGCTGTAGAGGGGCGCGGCCAACGATGGTGGCGCGGTGGACTCCGGTGGTCGGAGATGACGGCGGCGGCGATTTGAAAGCGCGAACTTTCGAAGCCGAATTCTCCTCCAATTCTGAACGATAAAATTCAAAACCTATATGGATTTGAAGATCTCGCGAAGCTCTACAAAATTGCCAACAGGGCCGTTCGATTTTATTGCGTGGATGTGGAGTTTTTGAAGAGAGAAGGCTTGAAGGGTTTCCAACTGTTATTCGATCATCGAGGAGAGAGAAACTATGAGGTGGACGAATGAGATTTATTTATTTATTTATATATTTTTAAATTTCGAAAATACCCTCTTTCACCCACGAACCCCAATTCAAGCCCAACAACTGTCGTCCCTAGCATTTTACCCCCATTCTTAACAAAATGGGATATGTTTCGTAGGCCCATTCGATGGTTTCAGTCAGTTTTCCTTCAAATTAAAATATAAAACATTCAACATTCGATTTGAATGTACATTTCAATTTGCCGGGGCCACATACTGATTCTAAAAATTCCCGAAAAATATCTAGCTATGTTTTGACGATATGGTCCCAACAAAACTAGTTCATCGAATTCTGAGACCGTTTGAAAAATGAGCCATTTCTGGTCGATTCAATTTAATAGAAATCGACCAAACACATTTTCTTTTGCCACGCTCACATATTAACTTCAAAAATTATGAAATTTGAAACCTAGCAATAATTTGATATCCCGGATCGAACAAAAGTGGTTTCGTCGAATTCTGAGGTCGTTTGCAAAATGGCCATTTTCACGGGCTATACAAACTCTATAGCGACCTTTTTGAAAATTCATTTGGCCATAACTTTTGCTTCCCACTATGAAACTTCGATTCTTAAGATTCGTTAGAAAGATATTCACTAACGGATTTAAATATTTTTGGTTTCGCTAAAATCCATTTTGTTTTGCACCCGGTACAATCAGGCAAAGTTTGAATTCAAATTTTGAAACTACCGCGCCATTTCAGGCCTTGTTTATAATTAGAAATAATTGTATTCATTTTCAATGTCGATTCAGACTTACTTTTCATCATTATTATTTTAAATATTTATTTTAAATATTTAAAATCCACTAAAATAGCCAATTTGATATTTTTAAATTGGTTCAGATTTTCCGGGTCGTTACAATCTCCCTCACTTAAAACTTTTCATCCCCGAAAAGGAACAAAGTTGAAAGTGGTTTGATTAATCAACTCTACTTCCAATCTGGCTTCCATTCTACAACTTGTCAGTTTATGAGAATTTTCAAATTCTTCAAAAATTTGGCTAACACCCGGAATTTTCGAAAAATTTCGCCATAACCTCCTTTGTACGGGGAGGGGTTTGGAAATTTATTGGACTGTATTAGGTACCCAATAAAACATATAAAGCATACACATATTTATAGTGATATATTCTGGTGTTTACATGGGAGCGTGTATAGATCATAACTCTAGAGAATAAATTCTCGTCACCCTGTCAAAGCCTGAGGGAGTGTGTATTTTAATTGCTCTAGAGAATAAATTCTCGTCACCTTGTCCCATGCGGGAAACAAATAATCCATGTGCCGTATCTAATGACTAGAGAGACATGATTATTGTCAACTCCAGACCTGTGTGGTTTTTTTTATTAATCTGTCAATTTATCGTTACAATTTTATATGGTTAATATCAATCATCAGTTCAACCTATAAAATATAGTCCTCGCCATACAAGCCTCTCGCTCGTATGGAAAATCTTCCACCTCGTCACACAAGCTCCAAATGCTTATGTGGTATATGATGAAGTATGCCTATCTTCAAGAAGTATGCGATGTAGTGTAGTTCAAAATTAATTGTTACTATCCTATGGCGATGTTTATTATTCCACACAGAACAACTAGCACTCCGCATCCAATGGTATTCACAGGAGTTGATATAATAATAAAATTACGCATCCAACTCATTAAGGTTTACCTATTTGTCGGGCACGCAAATAAAATATTTACTCAACAACTAATCCAATTACCTGTTCAAACATATATAATGCACAAGTATATATTTCTATCTATCTTTATATCAGTAAAATGTGTGATTTAATCGAATAAATTCTACCATTCACTCTATTATTAATTAAATTAACTATCGTTCTGATAATTTAACTAATCAAATCTACTATCACACAATGCAAACAACAAGAAATTTGTTTTTAACTTTTCAAAATCATACAGATTAATTCATACACTCTTTCTAAATTAATCAGACTATAGAATTAAAAGTGCACGTCCGTGGAAAGAAAATAACAACAGAGTAGAGAACTAGATGGTAATGCAAAGTATGGTAAATGTACCTTGCACCGGAGTCAATCAGAGATATCCACTCGACATTTAGGATAGGATTTCTGAATGCGCTCCTCAGTTTCACAAGTACAATCTCGCGGATCTCCACTCCATTGCACTTTGACTAAGTGAACCTTCTTGTTCCTCAGCTCTTTGGTTTCTTTGCCGATAATCTTTAGCGGCTCTTTTCTCACAGCTAATTCTGGAGTAATTTCAATATCCCGCTGAGCAGCTTCTTCCACGATCAAGTCTGGATCATGAACGTGCTTTCGAAGTTGAGATATGTGAAATACATCAGGCACTCCAGGCAACCAATCAGGCAATTGAACCCTATAAGCGAGAGTTCCAATCCGTTCAAGAATAGGAAACGGACCAATGAATTTGGGCGCCAACTTCCCAGTTTTACCGAACCGGATAACTCCTCTCATCGGCGATACTTTCAAATATAAATAGTCGCCAACAGCAAATGATATATCTCTTCTTCTCTTATCGGCATAGCTCTTCTATCGGCTTTGAGCGGCGAGTAATCGTTTCTTAACGAAATCGACTTTGTCAGTAGCTTCGCGGATCATATCTGGCCCCAAAACAAGTCTATTACCTGGTTCGACCCAACAAGCAGGAGATCAGCACGGTCTACCATATAATGCTTCGAATGGTGACATTTTCAGGCTTGCCTGGTAGCTGTTGTTATACGAGAACTCTTCCAAATGTAAATGGTCTTCACATTATCCACCAAAGTCTAGAACACAAGCCCGCAATAGATCTTCTAAAATATGATTCACCCTCTCAGTTTGACCATCTGTCTGAGGATGATAAGCGGTGCTCAAGTTCAGCTTCGTTCCCAGTTCTACTTGAATTGCATCCCAGAATTTGCTAGTGAATATTGGATCTCTATCACTAACTATACTGATCGGCACTCCGTGTAGTCTAACAATCTCTTTGAAATATATCTGCGCCAGACTCTGAGCAGTTCTGTTTAATCTGACATGTATGAAATGGGCGGTCTTCATGAAGCGATCTACGATCACCCAAATACTGTCATTTCCTTTTCTGGTTCTGGGCAAACCATCTATGAAGTCCATGGAAATATGTTCCCACTTCCAACCAGAGACATCCAGCGGTTGCAACAATCTAGCAAGTTTCTGTTGGTCCCTTTTGACTAGCTGGCAAGTATGGCATCGGCTAACATATAAAGAAATGTCTCTCTTCATCGACTTCCACCAGAAAGTACGTTTGATGTCATTATACATTTTTCTTACTCCTGGATGGATACTTAGTTTTGACTTGTGGCATTCATCTAGGACTTCCTTTCAGAGCTCAGAAATGTTAGGAACACAGATTCGACCTTTTAGCCTTAGAATCCCAACATTATCAACCTGAAAACTCGAGGGCTCGCCTTTCTGAATCATCTCTCTGATCTTCTTAATGAATTGATCATCCTTCTGAAGAGAAGATATTTTATCTATCAATGAAGTTGTGATAATAAAACTGGCGATCATTACATTCTTTCGGCTTAGCGCATCGGCCATGACATTGGCTTTCCCTGGTGTGTATAGAATCTCAAAATCGTATGCTGCAAGGAATTCTAGCCAACGTTGCTGCCATAGATTCAAGTCTTTCCGGGTGAACAGATACTTTAACGACTGGTGATCTATAAACAGTTCGAATTTCTCACCCAGAAGATAGTGTCTCCAGATTTTCAAAGCAAACACGATGGCCAACAACTCAAGATCATGAGTGACGTAGTTCTTTTCATGTGGCTTCAGCTGGCAGCTAGCATAAGCAACAACTTGACCTCTCTGCATTAAAACTGCACCAAGGCCTTCTCTAGAGGCATCTGTCCGGACTTTCAAATCCTGATTGCCTTCGATAATCATTAACACTGGAGCAGTTGTTAATCTTAACTTTAGCTCCTCAAAAGCCTCCTCACATTCCGGAGTCCACTTGAATTTTGAGTGCTTCTTTGTAAGCTTTGTTAAGTGTCTAGATAACTTCGAAAAATCTTTAACGAACTTCAGGTAATTACCAGCCAATCTAAGGAAACTTCGGACTTCCGTGGGAGTACTAGGCTGTTTCCAGTTTTGAATAGCTTTGATTTTAACTGGATCCACAGCAATTTCTTCTTTCGATACGATGTGGCCCAGAAACTTCACTTCATCTTGCCAGAATATACATTTGGACAATTTGGCTTTCAATACATTCCTTCTCAGAATTTCTAGAACCTGCTCCAAATGTTTTTCATGTAAGGCCTTTGTTTTAGAGAAGATTAAAATATCATCAATAAAAACCAGAACAAACCTATTCAGGACTCCTCTGAACACTCTATTCATTAAATCGACGAAGTATGCTTGAGCATTACATAAGCCGAACGGCATTACTAACTACTCATAGAATAAGTCTGGACCTCTGAATGCTGTCATAGGAACACACTCTTCGGCAATACGAAGGTGACGGAAGCCTGTAGCTAGGTCCATCCTTGAAAATACTTGTGCCCCATTCAGACGGTCCAATAAATCATCAATTCACGGCAATGGATATTTATTCTGTATTGTCTTCTTGTTCAAATCATGATAATCCACGCATAGTCGAAAAGTATCGTCAGACTTTGGGACAAACACCACTGCTGCTCCCCAATCAGAGAAACTAGGCATGATCAGACCCTTCCATACGAGTTGTTGTGTTTGATTATCTACTTCTTCTTTCTCCTTTAGGGTCATCCTCCGAATAGCGTGCACTACTGGCCTTGCATTCAGCATTAAAGCAATTTTGAAATCAATTTCTCTCTACGGAGGTAAGCTGACAACTTCTTCGAACACATCCGCATAATTCTTTACAACAGGAATATCTTTGATGAGCTCGGGAATATTCTCTGTGACTATAGGGATAATTTCTATTTGAGCAGGAGAAACATCGAGAGCTGCCCAGAAGTCTTTTCTATTTGTGTTCGGACCTTCACAGGGAAAGGTTATATAATCACCTGATTTAATCTTCGCCTTAAGGACTCTGTCGGCGCATTTAACCTCAGCTTCATATTTGGTCAACCAGTCTAACCCCAAAATAAGATCAAACTCTGTAAAATTCATGACGACCGCGATGGTAGGGAACCGATAACGAGAAAAGGAAACCGGCACCCCACAAACCCAACTGAGATCGAGGGAACCCCCAACCGGATTATGGACAGTCATTGGTTCTTTGAGCTTCTTCAAATTCAAATCCAGTTTCTTAACCGCATTCTTTGCAACAAAGCTTCGCGACGCGCCGGTGTCAAACGGTACTTTAACTGGAATATCTTTGACAGTAAGCGTGCCTTCTAAAACGTCTGGCCTTTCGTGAATAGCCGAGGGCTCAGAAGTTTCCGCTACTTCATTTACTTGCACTGCCTTGGATTTCTTAAGTAGCCGGCGGTCCTTTTCAAGATGACCAATCCGACAACATTTACTGCATTTTCTATTCTCTCGAAACTGGTTATCGGGTTTAAACCCCTTCTTTCGTTTCTTCGAGGATTCACAATTCCTGGTTAAATGCCCTTGCTTATTGCAGTTAGAGCAGGTGGCCATCGTCACTGGTTCTTTCCCAGATCTGGTCATTTTCCGATTGACTTTAGGCTTCTGACTGATCTCAGACATCGTACTAGCCTCTAGACGATCAGTTTCAGACTCCCCTTTATTACTAGCACTGACTTCCTTTTCGTAGCGTAACATACCTTTCTTGTCGAGATCCTCGTACTGGTAAGCCATGTATATCATTTCAGAAAAAGGAAGCTTCCCATTGCGCATTACACTATTCTGATATTTCCTTTGCAGGCCATGAATAAATTTCAGATTCTTCCTCTTCGGGTCTTGAATCAGATGAGGGAAAAAAATGAGAAAGTTCATTGAGTTTCTTATGATATTCTGGGATGGTCATATCTCCTTGTATCAGATAAGAGAATTCATCACATAGCCACTCAATTGCTTCAGGAGGAGTAAATCTTTCCAGAAAGATCACTTTGGACCAATCCCAGGTGATATCACCTTCTGGATTATCCTTAACGACTGAATCCCACCAGAATAGAGTTTCGTCTTTAAGTGCCTAGGAGGCCAGTAATCTTTTCTAGTCATCCCTCAGCTTTAAATCGTCAAAGATTTTCTCAGCCGAACGAATCCAAGCTTGTGTTTTCATAATAGACTCTTCGCCCGAGAACGGTTTCCTACCCAGATTTCTATATTTCATAAATAGAGCTTCTATATTAGGGTCAGTATTACTTCTTCTGTTTCTGGCACTCACTTTCTAGTGCGTCTGCAAATAGCAGATCAAGTGTCAGGTCAACAGAAAAGATAATTCAAAATATGGAGACAAATACTTGAATGTAAATGTGTCTACTGGGGTGTATTTCATTCTGCTATACTCATAGTAGGATATTACTGATCCTATATGTAATGAGTTACTCATCCTAGAACACTACTGGTTCTATTTCTGATGAGTTCGTTAATATGTTATATTCCAGCACTAAGCTTAACCAAATCTCTGATACCACGTTGTGACGACCCCAAAACCCTGTACCACGGTGTCAAGGGTAATCTTTGGAATATAACACATAAACAGATAATAGCAGAACAGAAATAAATAAATACACCAGATAATGAACAAATAATCACTGGATAAACAATAATCATCAGAGTTACATAGTATATAGGATCATACTTAGTACAAATACAGTTCAGCTATACATAAATGTCTACAGCGGAAAAACAAACATAATATGTACAATAAGAGCTGAACAAAATAAAAAGAGATAAATGATAGAATCCATCTTCAGCTCCAGCTATCCAGAAAGAGCCTGCTAATACCTGAATATAAGGCTGCCCGTGTAGAAAAAGGGACACCCGAGTTTGCAAGTGAAACAAACTACGAGTCAGTCATAGGACTGGTATGAGAAATCTACTTAACACATTTCTATAATATGGCTAATCACAGGACCACGCCACTTTCACGAACGGGATTACTCCCTTGGATTGGCAGTGCATTAAAACAATTAAATCTTTTAAACATTGCAATGCTTTTTATAAAAATGAAGCCGATATAAGACTCAAGTCCCATCACACAATGCAACGCAAACCGGAGGATAGAGTTTTACCTTATATCGACCAAAATATGCTTGATACGAGCAAAACAAATCATTTAAAATGTAAACTTTGTCGTTTAATTCTTAATCAGACTCCAACTGTAAATTAGCAAGAGGACGACCCCCTAAGTATTAACCCCGAAGGCCGAAACCAACATCAGACCAATATCCAGGAAACCACCCATCTTAGATCATTTGCAGTTAGTTTCTAATTTCATACACAATCGTAAATATCAATCATAGACGACAAGAGTACCATATATCATGTTTCCATATATATATATATATATATATATATATATATATACACAATCAAAACTGCATGATGTCGTATTTGGAAATTGGATTTCCGCTATGAACCAAGGCAAAAGATAGTCCTTACCGAATTCGAGACTGTCTAACCCGAGTCTCAGGATCAGAACGCATCGACCCTTGGATCGACAGGGCCGGTCCACATATGTGGATTAAAATCCTGAACACCGTGTTTCCCCTCCCTTTGGGGCGTAAGTGAGCCAACGAATGACTCCATCGGTCCCGAATTAACCGATATAATCGAGGCGCCTCGCAACAGAAACAACCACATAGGTGAAAATAATACAAATGTCAGCCAGTTTAAGTACCGACACTACCTCTAGCTAGAAGGAAACGCATTACCTCCCTGAGGTCCTCTCCTGTTTCTGGTTCATACCGGGGTGTGAGGCTCGCGAATTCACGTTATACACAAAGCTACGCCACACAGGCGGTGCTTTGATCATCAACCACAAGACTTTACTTTTCAACAAAAGCCCTGATCACTGCATCTTAGCATGCCACACAGGCAATTCACACCATGTAACTGATGGGTATCAATCAAACGGAATGAATTCCAATGTCAGACACACAGTCCATTTGCAAGTTCGTTCTAGGTCTGAACGAAACCGGAGGCACTATATACCTCGCAAACCCATCGATCTTCACGTACATCTGGACGATCACCACTCATTACCCATATTTCGGGATGCCTCCTAATCAGGACATTAGTTACCATCCAAACGAGATGAAGATCTCTGGTCTTCGACCACCGTCTTCATCTTCGACTTCTTATTGTCGATTCAGTTATTCATAATGGGATAAACCTGGTCTTTCTGAGCAACTCGCGTATATAATAAATAAATGCTACATAATCACCATACACGCCTAATTTCAATTCATTAGTCACTAACCGTCAATCAGTAAGAGAATGATTTCCCAAATATTAACCCCGAAGGCCGAAACCAACATCAGATCAAAACCCAGGAAACCATTCGACTTAACCAACCTTCAGTTGGTTTCTAAATTTCATATTCCATAACGTTTATTATATTTTATAACGATTTATCGCTATTTTTATTTATTTTAAAATAGCCAATTTATTCAAATGATGCTTCGGGCCATAATGCGGCCATGGCACTGTTTTTCTTCAGATTTGATTTACACATATCTGAAAATCTAACCATTGGATCATCACAAAATTTACATCATTAGAAAGATCTTTTCAAAACGAATCCAACGGTTCCAGCTTTGGGAAAATCCAATGGTCGGATCTCCCGGTACAATCGTTTGAAGTTTCGATTTCAAAATACGAACTGCAGTGTCGTTATTCGATTTAATTTAATTATATATATATATATATATATATATATATATATATATATATAATCGATTCTGGCGCTATTTTTCTTCAGACTTGAATTAAACATTCCAGACAATCCAACTGTTGGATCTTTACAAAGTTGGTGTCGTTGGAAAGATATTACCAAAGCGAACCCAACGGTTTCGGTTTCGGGAAAATCCGATGGTCGGATCTCCCACACTAATCGTTTGAAATCACGGTTTCAAAACGCGAACTGCTGCTTCGTTATTCGATTTATTTTAATTATATTTATATATGTATATAAATATAATCGATTCTTTGATTTCAAAACCATATTCATTTCTTACCTTTGATAAAAATGATATTTTTATCAAACTAACTTTTATTTCAACACTTCACTATTTTTAACAATTCATGTATATAATAAAAATATTATTTTTATTGTTAAACAATTTATTTCAAAACACGACTATTTTATATAGTTCATATAGATGGTAAAAATATGATTTTTATTATAAAACAATTTATTTCAAAACACGAATATTTTATATAGTTCATATAAATGATAAAAATATGATTTTTATTATAAAACAATTTTTTTCAAAACACGGCTATTTTATATAGTTCGATAAAAATATGATTTTTATTATAAAACAATTTATTTCAAAACACGAATACCATTCAAAACATGAATTTCCATTCAACGAATGAATTTCTATTCAACACATGAAGGTTTTCTGTAGTTTATATGTATAGATAAAAAGGCGATTTTTATATTTAAAACACGAATACCGTTCAACACATGAATTTCTATTCAACGAATGAATTTCAATTCAACACATGAAGGTTTTCTATAGTTTATATATATAGATAAAAAGGTTATTTTTATATTTAAAACATAAATACCATTCAACACATGAATTTCTATTCAACGAATGAATTTCAATTCATCACATGAAGGTTTTCTATAGTTTATATATATAAAGTAAAAAATGTGATTTTAATTGCAAAACAACTTATTTCAAAATATGAATGTCGTTCAATCGATGAATTTCTATTCAACACATGAATATAGTTTCAACACATGAAAATAATTCTAACACATGAATATTATTCAAAATTTCGGCAGCATAACGGCAGGGTAGTTAAAACCGGGGCCGTCCCTAGTACGGCTCCTCGCTCTACCTTAAAGCCTCGCAGCTTTTGACAATGGGGATTTCATGCATCTAGTTCGCACGCAGGAGGCATGTATATATTTTTCATTTCCACAAACTAATCCTATGTGGTTTCAACCAAATAATTCTCAACCACAAACGGGTATTTTTCAACCACTATCAATCAATTTCTACCACAAAGAATTCTAATCAACCATTCGCTATCAACCAATTTTCACATCAATCACAACCAATAAATATCGTCCATGGTTTGTGGACGAGGGGCGTATATATATATATATATATATATATTATATAAGCATTTCACTTCTATTTCAACACATATATAATTTTTACAATGCCTATATAACTTATATATCGAACGTACAACCTATACAACGCTTATACATGAGGTGTACAACGCTTATGCAAGTCATACATCGACTATATAATTTATACATCGTCGTTTTCCATATCATTTATAAATTAGAAATCTCACATTGGGTTCCACTCCACCAAAAATAGCAGAAGGCTCAGAAAAATACGTGGTCTCTTCTAGAATGTAGAAGACGTCCACATGAGTCCACTGTCTCTTGTTTCACTGAATTTCGTCAACAAACGAAAAAGATATGATTTTTACAGTGAAATCAAAAACCGTAGTGCTTTAAACTGCTATAATATAGTTTAGAATAAAAATAGCCGTACCTTTCTATTTCTGTTCGAAACAAGGTTTTAACTTTTCGCTCGATCCGTGAAGTGTTGCGCCAATCAGCCACTGCCACGCTGTAGAGGGGAGAGAGGCGCGGCCAACGATGGTGGCGCGGTAGACTCCGATGGTCGGAGATGACGGAGGCGGCGATTTGAAAGCACGATCTTTCGAAGCCGAATTCTCCCCCAATTCTAAACGATAAAATTCAAACCCTATATGGATTTGAAGATCTCGCGAAGCTCTACAAAATTGCCAACAGGGCCATTCGATTTTATTGCGTGGATGTGGAGTTTTTGAAGAGAGAAGGTTTGAAGGGTTTCCGCCTGTTATTCGATCGTCGGGGAGAGAGAAACTTTGAGGTGGACGAATGAGATTTTTTTATTTATTTATATATTTTTAAATTTCGAAAATACCCTCTTTCACCCACGAACCCCAATTCAAGCCCAACGACTGTCGTCCCTAGCGTTTTACCCCCATTCCGAACACAATGGGATATGTTTCGTAGGGCTATTCGACTATTTCAGTCAGTTTACCTTCAAATTGAAATATAAAACATTCAATATTCGATTTGAACGTACATTTTAATTTGCCGGGGCCACATACTGATTCTAAAAATTCCCGAAAAATAAATCTAGCTAGGTTTTGACGATATGGTCCCAACAAAACTAGTTTCATCGAATTCTAAGACCGTTTGAAAAATGGCCCATTTCTAGTCGATCCAATTTAATAGAAATCGACAAAACACATTTTCTTCTACCACGCTCACATATTAACTTCAAAAATTATGAAATTTTGAAACCTAGCAATAATTTGACATCCCGGATACAACAAAAGTGGTTTCATCGAATTCTGAGGTCATTTGCAAAATGGCCATTTTCACGGGTTATATAAACTCTATAGCGACCTTTCTAAAAATTCATTTGGCCATAAATTTTGATTCCCACTACGAAACTTCGATTCTTCAGATTCGTTAGAAAGATATTCACTAACGGATTTAAATATTATTGGTTTCGCTAAAATCCATTTTGTTTTGCACCCGGTACAGTCAGGCAAAGTTTGAATTCAAATTTTGAAACTACCGCGCCATTTCAAGCCTTGTTTATAATTAGAAATAATTGTATTCATTTTCAATGTCGATTCAAACTTAGTTTTCATCGTTATTATTTAAAATATTTATTTTAAATACTTAAAATCCACTAAAATAGCCAATTTAAAATTTTTTAATTGGTTCAGATTTTTTGGGTCGTTACATGAATGGACTGTTTGATGATTACTTATCATTATTTTTGCGTACATGTGATGTATGAGATTCTTATAGCTGAAATTATATGGTAATTGATTGAGTTGCATTTCGATTCAGAAATAAAAGTACATTTTAAAATAAAATAACATTTTAAATAAAGGACATTTTAAAATAAAGAATATTTTTAAAATAAGGAATCTTTTAAAATAAAGAATATATTTAAAAATAAAATTTTTTAACAATAAAAATCACATTTTTATTGTATGTATAAAGAATAAAAGAATCATGCGTTAAAATACATTTTTGTTCGACAAAAATTAAAAAAATTCATCTTCAATTTGTTAAAGAAGAATAAAAGAAGCATGCGTTAAAATACATTTTTGTTTGATAGAAGTAAAAAAATGTCATTTTTATTATGTAAATGAAGAAGAAAAAAAGAATCATGTGTTAAAATATTTTTGTTAGACAAAAATATTATTTTTATCATGTTAATGAAGTGAATAAAATATTCATGTATTGAATAAAAAATTTAAACAATAAAAATATCATTTTTATTGAATGTACAAACCATATAAAATATTCATGTGTTGAATAAAATTTTTGAACAATAAAAATAGTTATGTAGTTAAACACCCTTTTTATAGATTGAGTTATTCATTTTATAATGAATACCGAAAAGAAGCGATTTTAAAATTTAATATTTTGATAAATTATCATTTTAATATGATAAAGGTATATAATATTCAATTTTGATTAAAAACAAAAAATAAAGTTGGAATTGTTTTAAAACGAATATGTAAACGATTTATAAAATACTTTTCAATTGGAAATCAACGAAATATATATAATATGTATTATATATTTAATGGCCTGAATAGAACGCGCCGCGCGGCGACCGTTCGCGAATTTCGACCATTAACTTCAAATTGATGTAACGGGAGATCCGGCCGTTGGATTTTCCTAAAACTGGAACCGTTGGGTTCGTATCGAAAAAAGCTTTCCAATGAATGTAAGAAGTTTGAAATCTAATGGTTGGATTTGGAATTATGTCCAAATTAAATTTGAAAAAGGTCGCTATTGTAACAACACGGAAAATCGGAACCAATTTAAAAAATTTATTTTAGCAATTTTAACGAATTTTGAATATTTAAAATGATTTATTTTAATTAATAATGAGTAAAAATTTATTTAAATCGAAGTTAGAACAAATAAATTTATTTTATTTATATAACGAGCCTGAAATGGCACGGTAGTTTGAAAATTCGATTTCAAATTTCAATTGAACGTATAAGATTCAAAATAAATCGGATTTCAGTAAAACCAGAAATATTTGAATCCGTTTGAAAA
Source organism: Allium sativum (assembly GCA_030737875.1). NCBI lineage: Eukaryota > Viridiplantae > Streptophyta > Magnoliopsida > Asparagales > Amaryllidaceae > Allium > Allium sativum. Next base: position 56,748,238 of record CM060918.1, read on the forward strand.
TATCTTTCCGACATATGTAAAAAATCTAGATTTCAAAACAGGAACAAAAAGTTATGTCCAGTTGAAAATTCAAAATAGTCGCTATGGAATTTATATATATATCCTTTAAAAATAGCCATTTTTGCAAACGACCACCATTTTCGACTAAACCACTTTGGTTGGATCTGGAAAGCCAAATTATTGCTGAATTCCATTTTTCATAATTTTTGGAATCAATATGTGAGCGTGGCAAAAGAAAACGCATTTGGTAATTTCAGTTTGAATTTAATCGACTGGAAAATGAACGTTTTTCAAACGACCTCCAAATTCGACAAAACTAGTTTTGTTATGACCGTATCATCATAACGTAGCGAGATTTATTTTTTGGAATTTTTTATGTGGCCCCGATAAATTTAAATGTACATTTGAATTCAATATACATTGAATTATATTTTAATTTAAAAGAAAAATGAACGAAACAGTCGAATTGGCATACGGGACATATCCCATTGTGTTCAGAATCGGGGTAGTTAGCTGGAGGCAACAGTCGTTGGGCTCAATTTGGAGTCCGAACGAAAAAGTGACTTTTTGAAATATAAAACAAATAAATAAATAAATATATAAAACAACGTCACCCCTTTCTCTCTTATTCCCGTTCAACAGAAGAAAAGAAAAAACCGCGATTTCCGCCCCGTCGTTCCCCCCCTAAGGTGCCGCCGCCACTTACCCAGGTCACGCCACCACCTTCCCGGACCTCCTCCGCCCTTGCCCTCTCTCTTCAGCCGCATACAAAAACCCTATCCACCTTTTCAACCATAAAACCGCCATCACCCTCTTGATCCACCGCCAAATCGTCACCGCCACCCTCCCCAAGTCGCTCGACCTCCCCTCCGCCTCCCCTGACGTCCATAGCCACCAAACGCCGCCCCTCTTCCTTCTCCCCCCTCCTCTTGTAAGTTTTTTTATTTGTTTATTTTTATTAATATGTTGTAATTAGTTTTCTAAAAATAAAATAAAATATAGTTTTTATATATGATACAATTGCATAAAGATTTGATTTTTAAATATTAAAAGATTTGATTTTTAAACATTAAAAGATTTGATTTTTGTACATTAAATATTTGAGTATAAAGATATGATTTTTTATAAAAATATGATTTGTACATATGTTGTAGAAATAAAAATATGATTATTATTATATATGAAGCGAAATAAAAATATGATTTTTATATATGAATTAGCGCGATAAAAATATTTTTTTTATATATATGAAGTAACATTATAAAAATATTATTTTTATAATATACTCGCGGTTTAACAATTTGGTTTTTATTTTATGAATAGCAATATAAAAATACAACTTTTACATATATAATAGCATTGTAAAAATACGATTTTTAATGTATACAACGCATTGTAAAGATGTGATTTTTACATGATATAGTGTAATTAAATATGTGATTTTTAATATAAACCACGTGAAACAGATTGCGATGGAACTGGTTGAAAACAAATCCAAATCTAAACCGTTCAGAAATAAAGAATGGAGGAGTGGATCCCAAAGTTGATAACTTCTCACTCTAATTTTATTTTCTAGTTAAATATATATACTAGGATGCAGACGGTGCTTAGTAGCACCCGACACCTTTGTTTGAAACCATGGTTGTTTGCTTTGATTGTTTTGTTGGTTTGAATTTGGTTTGGGATGTAAATTGAATTAATTAGAATTGGTATGTGTATGGCACGAGCCATTATTAAGCCAGGGATAAGGCTAGACATTATTCCTGTTCTAGTATCGCGCCGTTATGCTACCGAAATTTTCTACAAATGTTAGAACAATAAAAATATCATTTTTATTGTATAAATGAACTGTATAAATATTCATGTGTTGAAATAAATTTTTTATAGTTAAAAATATAATTTTTAACGTGTATATGAATAAGATAAATATTCATTTACAAATCAGACGATTTTTTTATGTACACGCATTTAACTGATATGGATTGGGACGATATATTTTACACATCGTCCAACTACACAAATATAATCAGTGCTTGATGTTTGAAAACCCCACTCGAGTATTGGGCTGATATTTGACATACACTAATCCCAGTTGTCTAGCAGTATGTCAATCGATTGGTTGGCAGGCTGTTGTAAGCGTTAATTATTTATATTTAACGCTTATGCAGTTGTATAATGCACTTTAGATGATGGCTGACTGTGTTTGATTATTGTTGTGTACATGTGTGTATGAAATCCATACAAGTAAAATTATATGGTAATTGACTGTGTTCGATTCTAATTCGGAAAGAACAAACATTATAAATTAACGAATATTTTAAAATAACGAATAATGAATATTTTAAAATAACTAATATTTTAAAATAATATTCAGTAATGGATCAAAATATGATTTTGATATCCGATTTGGGATGGACACGAAAATATTGAAAAATTTAAAGCCGTGATGATCAGATTAACGTCATTTTGATGTGAACGATATTTATATCAATTTTATTCATTTTATAATGAATATAGAAAAGGGAAATGATTTCAAAATCTGATATATTGAAAATATTATCATTTATATACTATAATGATAAGGAAAATTCAATTTTGATTTAAAATTGAAATTGAAGTTGGAATCGTTTTAAAACAAATTTATAAATGATTTGTAAAATTCGTTTGAAAATGGAAATCGATGAAATATATAAAATATATATTATATATTTAATAGCCTGAATAGAACGCGTCGCGCCGCGGTCGTTCGTGAATTTTGACCATTGACTTCGAATTGATATTACGGGAGACCCGGTCGCCAGATTCTCCTAAAACCGGAATATCGAAAAGAGATTTCCAACGAATACAAGAAATTTGAAATCTAACGGGTGGATTTGGAATTATGTCCAAATCAAATTTGGAAAAGGTCGTTGTATGTGCAGTTTGATGACCGTGTATGGAAATCTACTGAAAGGGCCTTAATAAAATTATTAAAAATATTGATAATTTGAGTAAAATCATAATAAATGATTTGAAAAGTACTTGGATGAAAAATTCCACGTTTGCAAAGATAAACATATATTTTTATCAGAATGAACTAATTATGAACTAGAATTACAATCCATTATTTTTAAATAAATAAATTAGATTTGAAATGGTTTTAAAAATAACCAGAATTTCCAATATATGAATTAGAATGGATTTTAATCGAAATTATCTTCGGAATATTTTGGTATTGGATTCCATGATTATACGGATATTATGGAGGAATTCGGAAGATATATATATATATATATCGTTATTCCCAATATGATATTTGTTGATTTCAGAATTTGATATAGAATATAAGCCGATATAATTTCTATTCAGAGCCTTGTATTTAATATTGAATTGGATTTTAGGTTTGTGTTGAATGATGTCTTAAATAACACTGTTCTTTAACCCTGCATGAGAGGAATAAATATTTTAAATAAGATTATTAGAGTTTCCAGTTATATTTAGTAACTGGAATAAAATGGAATGTGAATCGGGTTTATTGTGAACTTCGTTTTTAACGACATTTGTTCTTTAACCCAATTTATAGTTAAATGTGATTTGTAATTTATAAATCCTTTTATTAAGATTTAACGGGAATTTTCCAAAGTAAAGTTTTCCAATTTAATATATTAAATTGGAATTGAATGAAGTTCGGTTTGATAATAATCGAAATGAGCTTCTGTGGAGGAAGACTATTAATATATATGGAATTTAAAAAGGCTTTGTCGTTATTCCATTTATATTATTAGTCGGATACGGAAATTGATATTGATTATATATTGATCTGTTTTCTGTGAAGATTCCATAGTTAATGGAATGTGATTTGGGTTTATCGTGAACTGTGTTTTAAATGACATTAGTTCTTTAACCTAGCTAAAGACAGGATTACATGTCTAGCATTTTATTACAAACTGTATGGTTGAGCTCTGCTGAATATATATCTGTTTGGTGGCAGAGGATTTATTCTCTTGCTTAATACCCTTCTCTAAGACATACGAGCTTAGAGGTTATATATAGGCAGAAATCAATAGTACGGTGTAGATTGTTGATGCAACATGTTTGATTTCCCGAAGTTAAATAATCATTAATATTGATTTTTGGAAAGATTAAAACTAAGTGGTGTTTTAATGAATCTTTAATTAGATTGAAAAGAGAATGTGATAATTTAAATTATCAAATTTGGGAAATGATCGAGAATGGAGTAGCACCAGTTTTACTCCAAGCATTAGTTAAATTTTTAATTAGATTTGAACGTGAAATGGTAATTAAATTTACCGATAACACCGTGGTATTAGATATGGAGTATTACTAGTTTTGCTCCATAGGATGAATAGAGAGGATTAGGAAATTAAACAAATGATTACTTTGGTAAGGTTCGCTAATCACAACTAGTTTGAATAAACCTTAATTTGGTTTAGAATTGATATCCAAAGGAAGATTAAAGAATAAATTTAAAGAATTTATCTTTGATAAAATTAATGGGGACCTTTCCCAAAGGATATGAATATTTAAATAAAAGAATATTCAGAATTGGAATGAGGCGTAAGTTGTATTTTATAGCACTTGTTTATAATATACGCGAGTTACTCGGAAAGGCCGGGTTTATACCCATTTTGAATAACTGATTCGACGGTAAGTCAACGATGAAGACGATGGTTGAAGTCCGGAGGTCTTCACATCGTTTGGATGATTACTGATGTCTTGATTGGGTTGTCCAACCAAGACAAGGTAATAAGTGGTGATCGTCCAGACGTACTTGGAGATCGACCGGATATGCGAGGACCTCTCTCCTGCATTGGACATATGGGACGAGGATTAAGGTGCCTCTAGTTTCGTTCAGAACCAGAACGAACTATTAAATGGATGTGTGTCTGACATTGGATTTTATTCTATGTTGATTGATTTCTATTAAATATATATCTTTTTGGCGACGGAGAATTTATTCTCTTGCTTAAAGCCTTTCTCTGAGAGTACGAGCTCAGAGGTTATATATTGATAGACGTAAGTCGCATGGCATGAATTGCCTGTGTGGCATGCTGAGATGCAAATGATCAAGGCTTCGGCTGAAAAGTAGAGTCTTGTGGTTGATGATCAAAGAACGACTTTAATATAGCATAGCTTTGTGTATAGCGTTAATTCGCGAGCCTCACACTTTGGTATGAGTCAAAAATGGGATCCGGACGTAGGGAGGGCATGACATTTCCTTCTAGCTATGGGTGGTGTCATGGTATGGAGCCCAGACATTTATTAATTTTTTACCTATGTGGATGATAGGTAGTGAGGCACCTCGGATATATTGGTTACTACGGAGCCGATGGATATAGGTCCGATAGGACCAGAAACGTGTGTTCAGGAATAACTAATCCTCAAACGTAAGGGAGGACCGACCCTGCAGGATCCAGGGTTCCTTGCGAGGAATCCTGAAGCATTTTCTAGAGTGTCTCGAAGCCAGTGAGGATGATCCCTTGCCTCGACTCATGACGGAAATCCAATTTCCAATACGTGACATTTCGTTTTTAGTTGTAAACCTATATGGCGACATAGTAGCATGGGATACTATGCCATCTATGATTGATACATTTATATTTGAAGCTGTTTTGACAATATGCACTTATAATAGTATTAAATGATTTGTTTTAAACGTACTAAGCAAGTTTGACTATTATAAGGTAAAACTCTATCCTCCGGCTTGCATTGCATTGTGTGATGGGACCTGAGTCTTATAATAGCTTCATTTTTCCAAAAAGAATTGCACTGTTTATAACTGTTTATGCACTAGTATTCTTGGGAGGAAACCCATTCCGTGCTATATGGCGTGGTCTCTTGATTTACTTTAACATAACGTAAAGTTTTAGATAACTGATTTAATTCTCACACAAGTCACATGACTGACGTGGAATTTATTGTTTTAACCTAAACTCTGGGTGCCCTATTTTCCAAATGGGTAGCTTGTAGTTTTGGTTTTGCAGATTTATTTATATAGGATCCTCGTTTACAACTGGAGTGATATTCGAAATGCTCTGTATCAATGTATTTCTTTCAGTTGTGTTTAGTATTATTTTCCTCTACATTATAATTTGTAAATCTCTGATATTTTCTAATGTATATTATTTACACATACTCTGTATATTCTTGTACTCTGATGTAAATGATTGTAATAAGCAATGAAATGTTTTTCTGTTTGTCGTGTTCTCAACTCAATCCGGGCTTTCCCGTATGGCGAGTTTGGTTCGTTTCAACTTGGTATCAGAGCTTTGGTTTACAAAGCTCGAGAACAAGACACGTTAGAACCAAACGAAAGAATTCATTAGAGATTGGATTAGTAATATCCAGTGAGAATGACTCGTTCGAGATAGGATCAGTAGTATCCTAAAACGAATGTGAAGAGTAGAGTTTTTAAAATAAAAATGAAAAAGCAAATGTTTTGAAAATTTAAATCGAATAATATGTATTTGGCTATTTTATATTGAATTTCGACAATTGAGTATATGAAGATTTTGAATATACGCGTAATTAACATGTATTCGAAGCCTCAAATATACTGGGTAGATATAAATTCACACTCTAGACGCCCGGAATAATTCTGATGATGCCGCAACATCGTCGGTATTTATTTTCGAGTTTCGAAAGTGGGATTTCTATATATTTCCAATTTACTAGTGTGAGAACCAAAACTAGATAGGGTTTATTGTTGTGACTTGGCATCCAAAATTGATTTATATATATATATATATAAGTTATGTGTTTGAAACAATAATCAACTAATTGATTGCTGATTGTATTGTTTGATTACTGGTTTGATTAATTAAAACTTTGAACCATTAAGCCAAATTGAGTCAAATATTGAACTGAATTGAAATTGGTTGAAACTGCATAAATGTACATGCACATATATTGAACAAGTCATAGCAAGAAGGCTAGAGAAGAGGAATAAAATTGTATGCCCGACAAATAGGTACATGTTTACTATATTTCTTGGGTTTGGATGATTTTATGAGCCGATTGGCTAGCCGATTGTCCTTCTTTTTCTTTTTGGATGATGAGAGCCCTGCGTGGCTAGTTGCGGTTTTAAATGTCTCTCCGTACAAAGGAGGTTATGGCAAGATTTTTCGAAAATTTAGGGTGTTAGCCAATTTTTTGAAAAATTATAAAATTCTTAGAAACTGAAAAGTTGAAGAATTAAAGCCAGAATGAAAGTTGAGTTGATTAGTTAAACAACTTTCAGCTCCGTTCCTTTTTGAGTATGAAAAGATTTTAAGTGGGGGAGATATGGATGCACTTCGATGGCCGTTATTGAAAACCAACTGTACGTGTAACACCCCACTTCCGTTAAGGTCACTCACAAAGGGAATGCCTTAACTTCAATGGAGCAATATGGGTACTGGAACAGAAATATTACAAGACAGACATATATAAAAATAGCTGAAAGTAAAGTAGAAGTACTTCAAATCATTTATTAAATATAATTGTTTATAATAAAAGCCCATCATCTTCCAATACTCCATTACATAGCTGAAATATCTGTCTTGCTCAAAAACAAAGAAGCATAAAAATAAACTGTAGTATTCCCCAATAAAGCAAAGAACGCCATAGCCAAGAGAAATCCAAGCCGTACATGAAAGAGCCTTGAAGCTTGGTAAGACCCGAACTAAGTTGTATTCCCACCCTGCGAACCTGGAGGGGGGGGGGACGGAAGAAAAAGAGGCGAAACAAACCGGGTCAGTCATAAAGACTGAGTAAGTCCTTGTGACTTTCAGCGTAAAAATAGGTGAAGATAATATAACATGGCACGTGGAAGGGTTAAGTCAACTTGAATATATAGATAATACTTAACCTACTTAGCATGATACGTAGGCGGGTTAAGTCATGAACTACTTGAAAACACTTAACCAATTTGATATGCTAAGATAGCGGGGTTAAGTTATGAATCACTAGACAACACTTAACCAACTTGACATGATATGTGGGCGGGTTAAGCCATGAATTATTTGGAATACTTAACTAATGCAATCTGACGAATGGAAGGGTTAAGTTAAATGGGTTGTTTTAACTTGAATGGGTTGATAACACCCAACCGATATAACCTGATGTGTGGTAGGGTTAAGTAAATACACGAGGGTAACACTTAACCATTATGAAATGGCTAGTAGATGAGGTTGAGTTAACATATACTTAACCAATCTAACGTGAGGTGTTGTAAGGGTTAAGTTAACACAGGGAGAACGCTTAACCGATATAACAAGACATGCGGTAGGGTTAAGTAACACAAGAGAGAACACTTAACCACGGTATCTTGATGGGGGGTAGGGTTAAGTTAAATAGATAATACTTAACCAACCTGTGGGGTATACGAATAAACCCTAGGAAAACCCTAGTAGCGGGACCCGTTTCAGCAGTTACCCACATTAGGTATCAACGGTACCCTAAGCTAAGCAGGGTAGGGCACGATTACTGGGTTGATTGTAAGCGGTCAAAACGGCGGCAGGGGATGCAGTGGTGCAGGTTTCGACGGATTACGGGTGTGCACGTATTCCGAAGTGGAAAATTTAGCCATTGGGTATCAGTAGATATAAAGCTGTGCATCAAAAAAGGTGTCGGGGTTGCCATCCTAGGGATTGATATGCCCTAGGGTAGGACCAGCACAGGTATCTACGAGTAGGGGGCGTAAGAACTAAGTCGAGTAGGAGCCGATCGATTAGGGTAGTAAGGATGCATCTAACGCATTTATGGCAATTGGGCTGGTTGAGGTGAAAATCCTCATATTAGATGTAGTCCTGAAGGCTACCACAATTACGGGGTTTGGATAACTTTAGTATATAACACATATGAAACATTGTAAGTAAGAGCCGATCAATTAAGATAGGTGCGGTGGGGACATGAAACTGTCAATATGAGGTGGGACCCTCATCGTGGGATATGTACCTATAAAACTATCATATGGGTTATGGGGGATCACTTATCTCGTAATTATAACTAAGTAAACTATTTGGAACGCTAGTTAGGTGGTGTAGAGAATATAGAAAATCAAGGAAAATAGGATAATGGTGAAGCTTAGAAACCTTGCGATGTTATAGAAACCATGCGATGTGATACTTGGTAGGAACCTTGTGATGCTACACATGATAGGAAGTATGGGATGTTATACTTGATTCATCGTGCCTGTAACTTACCTCGTCATCATGCTTATGTTTACTTTCAATTTATACATGCCATATTATCTTTACCTGTTTTTATGCTGAATGTCACTAGGAGTTACCCAGTCTTTATGACTGACCCTGTTTGTTTTGCCTCTTTTTCTTTTGTTTCCCCCCCCCCCCCACCCCCAGGTTCGCAGGGTGGGAATACAACTTAGTTCGGATCTTACCAAGCTCCAAGGCTCTTTCATGTACGACCTGGATTTCTCTTGGCTATGACTTGCTTTGCTTTATTGGGGAATACTGCAGTTTACTTTTATGCTTCTTCTTTTTTGAGCAAGACAGATATTTTAGCTATGTAATTGAGTATCAGAAGTTGATGGGCTTTTATTGTAAAAATTATGTTTAATAAATGATTTGAAGTACTTCTACTTTACTTTCCGTTGTTTTTATATACGTCTGTCTTGTAATATTTCTGTTCCAGTACCCATAATGCTCCATTGAAGTTAAGGCATTCCCTTTGTGAGTGACCTTAACGGATGTGTAACACCCCACATCCGTTAAGGTCACTCACAAAGGGAATGCTTTAACTTCAATGGAGCATTATGGGTACTGGAACAAAAATATTACAAGACAGACGTATATAAAACCACGGAAAGTAAAGTAGAAGTACTTCAAATCATTTATTAAACATAATTGTTACAATAAAGGCCCATCAACTTCCAATACCCAATTACATAGCCAAAATATCTGTCTTGCTCAAAAACAAAGAAGCATAAAAATAAATTGTAGTATTCCCCAATAAAGCAAAGCAAGCCATAGCCAAGAGAAATCCAAGCAGTACATGAAAGAGCCTTGGAGCTTGGTAAGATCTGAACTAAGCTGTATTCCCACCCTGCGAACCTGGGGGGAGGGGGGAACGAAAGAAAAAGAGGCGAAACAAACTGGGTCAGTCATAAAGACTAAGTAAGTCCTAGTGACTTTCAACATAAAAAAAGGTAAAGATAATATGGCATGAATAAACTGAAAGTAAACATAAGCATGATGACAAGGTAAGTTACAAGCACGATGAATCAAGTATAACATCCCATACTTCCTATCAAGAGTAGCATCACAAGGTTCCTACCAAGTATCACAACGGAAGGTTTCTATAACATCGCAAGATTTCTAAGCTTCACCATTATCCTATTTTCCTTGATTTTCTATATTCTCTGCACCACCTAACTAGCGTTCCGATTAGTTTACTTGGTTATAATTACAAGATATGTGATCCCCCATAACCCGCATGATAGTTTCATAGGTATATATCCCACGATGAGGGTCCCACCTCATATTGACAGTTTCATGTCCACATCGTACCTATTTGATCGGCTCTTACTTACAATGTTTCATGTGTGTTATATACTAAGGTTATCCCAACCCCGTAGTTGTGGTAGCCTTCAGGACTACATCTAATATGAGGGTTTTACCTCAACTAACCCAATTCCATGAATGCGTTAAATGTCTCCTTACTACTCTAATCGATCGGCTCCTACTTGACCTAGTTTTTGCGGCCCCCTACTTGTAGATACATGTGCTGGTCCCACCCTAGGGTGTATCAATCCCTAGGATGGCAACCCCGACACCCTTTTTGATACACAACTTTATATCTACTGATGCCCAATGGCTAAATTTTCCACTCCGTAATACATGCACGCCCGTAATCCGTCAGAACCTGCACCGCTGTATCCCCTGCCGCTATTTTGACCGATTACAATCAACCCAGTAATCGTGCCCCACCCTGCCTAGCTCAGGGTACCATTGATACCTAATGTGGGTTACTGCTAAAACGGGTCCCGCTACTAGGGTTTTCCTAGGGTCTACTCGTATACCCCACAGGTTGGTTAAGTGTTATCTATTTAACTTAACCCTACCCCCCATCATGATACCGTGGTTAAGTGTTATCTCTTGTGTTACTTAACCCTACCGCATGTCTTGTTATATCGGTTAAGCGTTCTCCCTGTGTTAACTTAACCCTTACCACACCTCACGTTAGATTGGTTAAGTGTATGTTAACTCAACCTCATCCACTAGCCATTTTATAATGGTTAAGTGTTACCCTCGTGTATTTAATTAACCCTACCATACGTCAGGTTATATCGGTTGGGTGTTATCAACCCATTCAAGTTAAACCAACCCATTTAACTAAACCCTCCCATTCGTCAGATTGCATTGGTTAAGTATTTCAAATAATTCATGGCTTAACCCCCCTCCCCCCACGTATCATGTCAAGTTGGTTAAGTGCTGTCTAGTGATTCGTAACTTAACCCCGCTATCTTAGCATATCAAATTGGTTAAGTGTTTTCAAGTAGTTCATGACTTAACTCGCCCACGTATCATGCTATGTTGGTTAAGTATTGTCTATATGTTCAAGTTGACTTAACCCTGCCACGTGTCATGTTATATTGGTTAAGTGTCATTAGTCTAATCATATTACTTAACCCACCTATTCATGTCATATCGGTTAAGTGTCATTAGTCTAGTCATATTACTTAACCCACCCCCTAGTCTGATTAACAGTTATGTTGGTTAAGCCTACACTTATAAGTTTTACGTGTTCTTAACTCATACCGGTTAGGTCCACATTTACATGTCATATTTCCATGTCATCCCACCTAACCCTCTAACCATACCCACATCTTATTATGGTTAGTATTCCTTAATTCATTCATTATGACGAACGAATCATGACCTCTCACATTAGACAGTGCATTTTGTGGCCATTGAATTTGCCGGGCAGTTCCGGGCAGATTTACACCACAAACTAAGTCTAACCTCATGTCATAAATCGTTACGCCTACAACTCGACCTTCGACCTCTCACATTTGACTGACACTTTGTGGCTACTGGATTTGCCTGGAGGTTCCGGGCGGATTTACACCAGAAACCGAGTCTAATCTCGTGTGAAAGGTTCATTAATGGTCGTATTCCCCCTAAGACCCCAATATCAGCTCATGTGTTTAACATATAGAAATGTTCATGTTCCAACCACGTTCATATTTCCAGTTATATGCCAACACATTTTTGCCCTAAAATGTATTTCCAAATTATTATCATAATTCACTATAAGGTTATGGCAAATTATAGCCTTTTATTTACAATACATACCAACTACCCAAAACCCAACTTAGGCGCGTTCATATTAAACTCTACCAAGTCATAAATTATCATATATGTTTCAACTCCAAATTTTACATAATTAACATATGCCCAAGTTCTAGATTACATGTCAGCTTTACATATGTCAAAATTCATGATTTACATGTTTACAAAGCTATGCTTAATTTACATAGATCAAGTTTTATACCAAAAATTATATGTATACCACGTTTACACCAACTTACCCATAACAAGTTCTAGCCAAATTACATATATCAAGATCTATATCAAATTACATATGCCAATCCCCACTCTTGCAATTATCATTTTAATGACAATACCCAAATATCCAATTTCATGTTAATTGTAGTAATACCCAAATATCCAATTTTTATGTTATGCCATCAATTCCACCAAACACATATATTCCACTAGGCAATATTCCAATATTTCCCCCGTATACCATTGCACATATATCGTAGTTTAGGCCTAGGTCCGAAACTGACCTAGGTTCATCAAAAGAAAATAAATAGGGGAAGGTAGAAGTTGCAATAAAAACAAGATCAGAGAAAAAGCGGCATAAAAACATCATCTCAGGCATAAAGAATAGATCTTGATAATAATATCAACATGAACCAAGAAAATTGATTTACAACAGGCTGAATGGACCATAAACTTGTCATGCGAATAAAGATAGAAAAGTTCTCAAGATCAAGATCTAAGAAGAAACAAGAATAGACTTGAATCAAAAGTCCAATTTCACTTCATCATATGTCCATATTAAATTTATTTATTTTAATCTAAAAATAACTAGAACTTACAGATCATGGACAAGGAATTAAGAACTGAATTTGTTGTAAAAATGTTGCGGCGTTGTTGATTTATTGTCTAGAATCATTGTTGAAGCTTTGTCCTTTGAATTGATTTGAGTTTGAATGCTTGTACTTTGATTTGGAGTTGGCGGCCATGTTTCAAGAGGTATTTTAGCAGCATAATAGTGTAAGAATGATTTGATATGAATTAGGTTAGGTCTTAGGATGTATTTATAGGGGTAGCAACTAGTTTAGGGCCTTAGATTAACCCTAGAATCAATCTGGACCATCAAAACATGTCTCAGGCATCAAGATTGATTCAAGACAATAAATAAACAACGCCGCAACATTTTTACAACAAATTCAGTTCTTAATTCCTTGTCCACGATCTGTAAGTTCTAGTTATTTTCAGATTAAAATAATTAAATTTAATATGGACATGTGATCAAGTGTAATTGGACTTTTGATTCAAGTATATTCTTGTTTCTTCTTGGATCTTGATTTTGGGAACTTTTCTATCTTTATTCGCATGACAAGTTTATGGTCTATTCAGCTTGTTGTAAATCACTTTCCTTGGTTCATGTTGATATTATTATCCAGATCTATTCGTTATGCCTGATATGATGTTTTTATGCCGTTTTTTCTCTGATCTTGTTTTTATTGCAACTTCTACCTTCACCTATTTATTTTCTTTTGATGAACCTAGGTCAATTTCGGACCTAGACCTAAACTACGATACATGTGCGATGGTATATGGGGGAAATATGGGAATATTGCCTAGTGGAATATATGTGTTTGGTGGAATTGATGGCATAACATAAAAATTGGATATTTGGGTATTAATACCATTAACATGAAATTGGATATTTGGGTATTGTCATTAAAATGGTAATCGCAAGAATGGGGATTGACATATGTAATTTGATATGGATCTTGATATATGTAATTTGGCTAGAACTTATTTTGGGTAAATTTGTGTAAACGTGGTATACATGAATTTTGGGTATAAAACTTAATCTATGTAAATTAAGCATAGCTTTGTAAACATGTAAATCATGAATCTTGACATATGTAAAACGGCATGAAATTTCGTATATGTGTAAATTGGCATAAAATTGGCATACATGTAAAACGGCATGAATTGAACATATGTAAATTTGTAATGAATTGGGCATATGTAAAACTGACATGAAATCTAAATCTTGGGAATATGTTAATTATGTAAAATTTGGAGTTGAAACATATACAATAATTTTTGACTTAGTAGAGGTTCAATATGAACGTGCCTAAGTTGGGTTTGGGTAGTTGGCAGGTATTGTAAATAAAAGGCTATAACTTGGCATAACCTTATAGTGAATTACGATAATAATTTGGGAATACGTTTTTGGGGGGGGGGGGGAACGTGAATTACGAACTTGATAATTGGCATATAACTGGAAATATGAACGTGGTTGAAACATGAACTTTTTTATATGTTAAACACATGAACTGATATTAGGGTTTTGGGGGGAATATGACCATTAATGAACCTTTGACACGAGGTTAGACTCAGTTTTTGGTGTAAATCTGCCTGGAACCACCTGGCAAATCCTGTAGCCACAAAGTGTCAGTCCAATGTGAGAATTCAAAGGTCGAATTATAGGCGTAACGGTTTATGACACGATGTTAGACTCAGTTTGTGGTGTAAATCTGCCCGAAACCGCCCGGCAAATCCAGTGGCCACAAAGTGCACGGTCTAATGTGAGAGGTCATGATTCGTTCGTCATAATGAATGAATTAACGAATACTAACCATAATAAGACGTGGGTATGGTTAGAGGGTTAGGTGGGATGGCATGGAAATTTGACATGTAAATATGGACCTAACCGGTATGAGTTAAGAACACGTAAAACTTATAAGTGTGGGCTTAACCAACATAACTGTTAATCAGACCAATGGGTGGGTTAAGTAATATGACTAGACTAATGACACTTAACCGATATGACATGCATGGGTGGGTTAAGTAATATGACTAGACTAATGACATTTAACCGATATGACATGAATGTGTGGGTTAAGTAATATGACTAGACTAATGACACTTAACCAATATAACATGGCACGTGGCAAGGTTAAGTCAACTTGAACATATAGATAATACTTAACCAACTTAGCATGATACGTGGGCAGGTTAAGTCATGAACTACTTGAAAACACTTAACCAATTTGATATGCTAAGATAGCGGGGTTAAGTTATGAATCACTGGACAACACTTAACCAACTTGACATGATACGTGGGCGGGTTAAGCCATGAATTACTTGAAATACTTAACCAATGCAATCTGACGAATGGGAGGGTTAAGTTAAATGGGTTGGCGATGCTAAACCAATATGACATGGTGTGTGGTAGGGTAAAGTAAACACACGAAGGCAACGCTTAACTGATATAACAAGACATGCAGTAGGATTAAGTAACACCAGAGAGAACACTTAACCAAGGTAACATGATAGGGGGTGGGGTTAAGTTAACTTGAATGAATAACACTTAACCAACCTGTGAGGTATACGAATAGACCCTAGGAAAACCCTAGTAGCGGGACCCGTTTCAGCAGTAACTCACACTAGGTATCAACGGTACCTAAGCTAGGCAGGGTGGGGCATGATTATTGGTCTGATTGTAAGCGTCAAAACGGCGGCGGGTGATGCAGCAGTGCAGGTACCGACGGATTACCGACGTGCACGTATTACGGAGTGGAAAATTTAGCCATTGGGCATCAGTAGATATAAAGTTGTGCATCAAGAATTGCATCGGGGTTGCCATCCTAGGGATTGATACACCCTAGGGTAGGACCAGCACATGTATCTACAAGTAGGGGGCCACAAGAACTAGGTCGAGTAGGAGCCGATCGATTAGGGTAGTAAGGATACATCTAACACATTCATGGCAATTGGGCTGGTTGAGGTGAATCCTCATATTAGATGTAGTCCTGAAGGCGACCACAACTACGGGGTTGGGATAACCTTAGTATAAACACATGTAAAACTTTGTAAGTAAGAGCTGATCAATTAAGATAGGTACGGTGGGGACATGAAACTATTAATATGAGGTGGGACCCTCATCGTGGGATATGTACCTATAAAACTATCATGTGGATCACTTGTCTTGTAATTATAACTAAGTAAACTAATTGAAACGCTAGTTAGGCGGTGCAGAGAATATAGGAAATCATGGAAAATAGTGTAATGGTGAAACTTAGAAATATTGCGATGTTATAGAAACCTTGCGATGTGATACTTGGTAGGAACCTTGTGATGCTACTCTTGGTAGGAAGTATGGGATGTTATAACTGATTCATCGTGTCTGTAGCTTACCTCATCGTCATGCTTATGTTTACTTTCAGTTTATTCATGCCATATTATCTTTACCTGTTTTTACGCTGAAAGTCACTAGGACTTACTCAGTCTTTATAACTGATCCGGTTTGTTTCGCCTCTTTTTCTTCCGTTCCCTCCCCCCTCCCCCACAGGTTCGCAGGGTGGGAATACAACTTAGTTCGGATTTTACCAAACTTCAAGGATCTTTCATGTACGGCTTGGATTTCTCTTGGCTATGGCTTGCTTTGCTTTATTGGGGAATACTACAATTTATTTTTATGCTTCTTTGTTTTTGAGCAAGACAAATATTTTGGCTATGTAATTGGGTATTGGATGTTGATGGGCTTTTAATTTAAACAGTTATATTTAATAAATGATTTGAAGTACTTCTACTTTACTTTCCGCTGTTTTGTATACGTCTGCCTTGTAATATTTCTTTTCCAGTACCCATAATGCTCCATTGAAGTTAAGGCATTCCCTTTGTGAGTGACCTTAACGGATGTTGGGTGTTACATTCTAGAAGAAATCGAAGTGGAACGCGAAGCAAATGTAAGAAGAGTTCCAACTCGAATCGTAGGAACTGAAATCAAAAGGCTACGCAACCACGAAGTAAAGCTCGTCAAAGTTCAGTGGAGCGATGCCGAGGAAGACGCGACTTGGGAAACTGAGGACAGAATACGCGCAGCCTAGCCTTTTCTTTTTTAGGGTATATCTTTGATCTCTCTTTTTCCTTAAGTTTTGCTTATATCTATCTTTTTAGGTATGATCTCCTCGATATTATCCTTTATCCTTAGGTAGAAACCCCTTTGGATGTAAACATGTATTCGAAACATGTTATGGTTGATGACTGCAAGTGGTTGCAAGTGGTTGCTAGTGGTTGCTCGTGGATGCATATACACACGACCTTGGTTTTAGATTGGCTCAGTCACTTCATACTGTATATGCATATATGTATTCATATTTGTAGGTGGTTGAAACTTGATATGTCTTCATATGGATGTCTCATTTGTATGAATGATTGTGCACTCATGTAGAATTATGAGTAGGAAATTTTTTGCATGCATATGGATTCATGGCACTTACATGATTCGCATTAAGGAGGTCAACTGAATCAGTAGACTGCCTAATTTTTGCATTAGTTAAGGACATATACACACATTATGCATATGATGATAAAGCATTAGAAATCTTTTAAGGGCAATGGATGCCTGTGTTTGATGGTTGAGTAGATGGACGATTTGATGTTAGGGCTTACATTCTCCTAGACTTGAAGATTTCGGGGACGAAATTTTTTAAGGAGGGGAGAATGTAACACCCTGAATTTTCTGTTAACTGTATATTAACAAATTAAAGTATAATTAAATATAGATGATAGAATTAAGGGAAACAGGTTATGCCATTGCGTTCGTCTCGGAATTCTTCTTGAGATAGAGTCCGAGTTTGCGTGAATCGGACTCTGTATGAAAGAGTTATGACCTCCGGAAGTTTCAGAATTCAAATTAAATTTCAAAAGTTCAAAACGAAGTTCAAAATTCAAAAATCAGACCCAAACTAGGCTAGGTTGGAAAATTCCCGCCCAGGAACAAGGTCGACCTCGGGGTTGACCAGGGTGTCGACCTGGGTGACCAGGTCGACCACAGGGTCGACCTGGGTGACCAGGTCGACCTGCCCAGTCGACCTGGTTTGGCCTTGGCTGGCCTGATCGGGTTTTGGTCGATTTCTGAGGCTTGGCTGTGTCACTAGGGCTGACATGTCGCATTTTGGTTGGCTTCTTTCGAAGTGAATGGTCTAGATTCGTATATGATCATCTGACGGCTCATATCAATCTGAAACTCTATATAAACAACTTAAGACTCCAACCTAAATTTACATAAGAAATTAGAGATGGAACCGCCATGCTGTCGGGAGAAAATTAGGAAGAGCCTCCACTTGTAGAAAAGCTTAGTGACGAGCCAAAATCAAAGTTAAAACACGAATCATAACAACGTTAGTCTACCCAAAGGAAAGCAATTTAAATTCAGAACTCAGAATCCAGAATTCAAGTTCTGTGTTCATTGTAAGTATAGTGATTTTTCCGATGCGAATAAAATTATGTCTTGATTCGATGTAAATTGGGAATGAAATGGTGTTATTGTATAACAACGATATTGTTTCATATGTAATGTAATGATTGTGATATTGTGATGTTTGTGGTATAATTGAGTTTATGTTGATCCTATTGTATATGTAGAATCACATGCAAGTTGTATAGTTCATGTTGTAATCAACACCTATATGTTTATGTGAATTATATAGGTTGTATGTGATTAAGATTTCATGTGTGTATATATATATATATATATATATATATATATATGCTAGAACCTTTATGCTAAACGATTATGTTCACATACATGCTAGTATGTTTGTAAGAAAAGTTGCAAGTTCCAAAATTGGATCCATGTCAAGATCCACTTTAATACATGTTCATGTTGTAATTAGATATACGATTTGGATCTAGTTCACACCCTTGTCATAAAATTTTGAAATTATCATATCCTTGTCATATGCTAGTTATGCTCGATGTTATGCCTAGATCCGAAAACAAGTTTAGGCTTGTGTTATCTAAATCTTATGCAAATTTATGTGATACCTATTTGGTTAGATCCCTATTTCAATGCAAGTTCACATATATGTAAGTTGAACTAGGCTATGTTGTAAATTCACATGTATGTTGATTTAGTCTATGTTACAAATTCACATATATGTATGTTGACTATTTTGCAAGTTCACACCAATGATGTTCATATCGACTTTGCCAAAAATGCTAAGTTTACACCTATGTCATGTTTATGTTTATGGATTACCTTATGCCAATTTGTATGCGCTAAATTAGGCTAAGTTTTTAGCCTAATATCATATGTTAAAAACCATGCGAATGAAAATTAGGCTAAGATTGTTGGAATATTAGAAAACTTATCATAAAATATATTAAATTGGCATGTTTGTCACATGCCAAAATTGGTGGCACTTGAATGGTATAAATTCTTATAACAGAAATGTTAAACTCGGAAAGTGGGCCACAACAATTAATTGTTGACAAATTTACATATATTAAGTGATAAAGACAAATATGTAAATTTAGAAAATACGAGTATGCTTAACACGAGGTTGGATTGAGTTATGATGTAAACCTGCGCGGACCCGCCGGCTGTCCAGTAGTCACAACAATACCTATCCAATGTGGGTACTTAAGCATGAAGCCCAATAAGGACCTGAGGTTAGACTGAGTTACGGTGTAAATCTGCCTGGAACCGACCGGCACATCCAGTAACCGTAACAATATTTGTCAAATGTGAGTGGTTGGTGCTTTAAGAAGCTAAGGACAGACTGTCAAGATGGTAGGGTTAAGTTAACTAAAAACACTTAACCAATTCAACATGTTAATGAAATTGATGGGAGGGGTTAGATAAATACAGACACTTAACCACTTAACATGTTTGACTAGAAAACGGTAGTAACGGGGACCCTATTCAGCAGTAACCCAATTAGGTATCATGGTACCCTGAAACTAGGCAGGGTGGGGCACGATTACTGGGCTGATTGTAAGCGGTCAAAAGCGACGGCGGTGGGTGCAACAGTGCGGGTTCTAACAGAATGCGGGCGTGCACACACTTCGGAGCAGACAAACAGGGCATTGGGGGCACCAGTAGTATAACCTACGCATTTCTAGTTTTGTGTCGGGTCGCCACCATGGGACTTGATACACCCCATGGTGAGGCCAGCATAGGTATCTATAATCTTAGGGGGCCGTAAGACACAGATGATTATGCAAGTAGGAGCCGATCTTTAGAAAAGGGGATCACTTTACCTCCAGTATGGGGTGCCAGTTAGGATAATACAAGTAGGTGCATAGATTTAGTGTGGGGTGCGATAGTATATTCGATTCAAACTGCTTTGTCTTAGTGTATGACACTCTCCTATTTCCAGTTTATACTTATCATGCCCTTATTCTTATTCTCATACTGAAGAGTCACTAGACTTACCAGGCTTTATGTCTGATCCTATTTTCTTTCGTCTTCTTTTCTTCCGTTCCTCCCCCCCCCCCGGTCCACAGGGAGGAAACAACTCAGCTTAGTCAGACTCTTTGCAAGCTTCAAGATAGTAGATGTACGGTTTGGACTCTCTCTCCTTGGCTATGGCGGTTGGACACAATTATAGGGATTTATGCAGTTTTAATCATGTTTTATGCTTCTTTATTTAATAACCAAGATAGAAATGAGGTTGTAATGTTTGGAAGTTGTTATGAGACAATTATGGAAATGTTTTGTATGAACAAGTATTTTATGAAATAAAAGTCTGTTTGTTTCCGCTTCTTATATATATGTGTTTATAGATGTCTTGTGTTTTATCTGTGACTTTTACTTACAAACCTCCACCAAAGTTAAGGCAGTCCCTTGTGAGTGACCTTAATGGAGGGTGGGGTGTTTCTGTATGGGCCTTGATTAAATTATTAAAAATATGGAAAAATTATGTAAAATCATAATTAATAATTTGGAAAGATTATGGATGAAAAACTCTAAGTTACAAAAGATAAAAATGTATTTTTATCGAAATGAACTAGTTATTAACTATAATAATAATCCAATTATTTTAGAAATAATAAATTGAATCTGCAGTGGTTTCGATATAACCAAATTTTCCAACGTATGAATTGGAATGGATTTGAGAAGAAATAATCTTCGGAGTATTTCGATATGGGATTTCGTGATTATATAGAAATTGTTATGGGAATTTGGAAGATATAAATATCATTATTCCTAACACGATACTTGTTGATTTCATAATTTGATATTGAATATAAGCCGATATAATTTCTATTCAGAACCTTTTATTCAATGATTAATTGGATTCTGGGTTTGTCATGAATGGTGTCTTAAATAACATTGTTCTTAAACCCCGATGAGAAAAGAATAAATCTTTAATTAAGATTTAATGAAGTTTTTCAATTAAGTAATATTTAATTGGAATTGAATAAAATAAATTGGATTTTGGGTTGTCGTTAGTAGTGTCTTAAATAATACTGTTCTTAAACCTCAATGAGAAAGAATAAATCTTTTAATTAATATTTAGAGAAGTTTACTAATTAATTAATATTTAATTAGAATTGAAATGAAAGTTTATTGTGGGTTTATCGTGAATGGTGTTTTTAAACAACATTTGTTCTTTAACCCAATTAACAGTGAAAATATAATTTGGAATTTATAAATCTTTTATTAAGATTTAAATGGAAATTTTCTAAAGTAAAGTTTTCCAATTTAATATCCTAAATTGGGATTGAATGGAATTCGATTTGGTAATAATCGAGATGAGCTTCTCTGAATGAAGACCGTTACTATATATGGAATTTAAAAGGCTATGTCGCTATTCCATTTACATTATTAGTCTGATACAGAAATTTATATTGATTATATATTGATCTTTTTTTGTGTAGATTCCATTTTCAGGGAAAATAATTTGGGTTTATGATGAACTGTATTTTAAAGGATAATGGTTCTTTAACCCAAGTAAAAACAGGATTTATTTCCTAAAAATTTGGATAATCATTAAGGAATGATTTTTGAGATTATACATGAATTAGAGTTTTAAATGAATGTTTAATTAGAATACAATGATAATGGTATAAATAGGTTAGGATGTGGAAATATAAATAAATGATTATTTCGGTAAGCTTCGTTAATCCCGACTAGTAGATAAACCTTAACATGGTTTAGAATTGTGAAAAGATAAAATAAAATCTTTTGAAATTAAGATCCAAAAGAATATTAAAGAATAAATTTAAAAGAATTTATCTTTGATAAATTAATGGGAACCTTTCCCTAAAAATATGAATATTGGAATAAAAGAATATTCGGAATTGGAATGAGGCGTATGATGTGTTTTTATAGAATTTGATTATAAAATACGTGAATTATACGGAAAGACTAGGTTTAACCCATTCTGAATAATTAATACAACGAACAAAAGTCAAAGATAAAGACGGTGGTTGAAGATCGGAGTTCTTCACATCGTTTGGATGATTACTGATGTCTTGATTGGGATGTACACCTAAGACAAGGTAATGGGTGGTGATCGTCCGGGCGTACTTGGAGATTGACGGATATGCGAGGACCTCTCTCCTATATTGGACATATGGGCAAGGAATAAGGTGCCTACATTTTCGTTCAGACCCAGAATGGACTTGTAAATGGATGTGTGTGTCTGACATTGGATTTCATTATGTGCTAATTGATTACTATTAAATATATATCTGTTTTGGTGGCGGAGAATTTATTCTCTTGCTTAACACCCTTCTCTGAGACGAACTAGCTTAGAGGTTATATATTAATAGACATCAGTTGCATGGCGTGAATTGTCAGTGTGGCATGCCAAGATGCAAATGATCAAGGCTTTTGTTTAAAAGTAGAGTCTTGTTGTTGATGATTAAAGCACAGCTTTAATTAGAATAGCTTCGTGTTGTAGCGTTAATTCGTGAGCCTTACACCCGGTATGAGTCAAAAACGGGATAAGGGAATGCAGAAAGTGCACGACGTTTCATTCTAGCTAGAAGTGGTGTTATGGTATGGAGACCAGACATTTTTACTTATGTGGATGATGGAACGAGACGCCTCGGATATTGGTCGCTACTAGCAAAGTGATAGGTCCTATAGGATCGGGAAATGAGTGTTCAGGCATAACTAATCCACTAAAGTATTTATGGACCGGCCCTGCAGGATCCAAGGGTTCGCCAGCGTCCGAGCCTTGAGGCATTTGCTAGAGTGCTCAAATTGGTAAGGATACCATCCCTAGCCTTGACTCATGATTGAAACCCAATTTCCAATACGTGACTTTTCGATTTTAATTGTAGAACTAGTATGGCGACATAGTAGGATGGGGTACTATGTCGTCTATGATTAATACATTTATATTTGAAATTGCTTTGACACTATACACTTATAGTAATATCAAAATAATTTGTTTTAAACGTACCAAGCATGTTTGGATATTATAACGTAAAACTCTATCCTCCGGCTTGCGTTGCATTGTTTGATGGGACCTGAGTCTTATAATGGCTTCATTTTACCAAAAAGCATTACATTGTTTTATTTTAAACTAAGATTCATGTGGAGTAAACCCGTTCCATGTTATACGGTGTGGTCCCATGATTTCCCCACTTTAAAATTAAAGATTAATAACTGTTTTAGTTCTCACACCAGTCCCATGACTGACCTGGAGTTTATTGTTTTAACCTAAACTCTAGGTGCCCATATTTTCCACATGGGCAGCTAGTAGTTTTGGTTTTGCAGATATTTCTTTTCCATGATCCTGGATTTACAGCTGAAGCTATAATTGGAAAGCTCTGTATCCGTTTATTTCTTTCATTTGTGTTATGTATTATTTTTCCGCTGCTTTGTAATTTAAATCTTTGATATAATATTTCCAATGTGTAATATTTATTCGTACTCTGGTATATTTTTGTACTCTGATGTAATTGTTGTAATAAGCAATGAAATGTTCTATTGTTTGTGTTCTTATTTGTCATGTTCTCAAAGAAATCCGGGCTTTCCCATGAGGGCGAGTTTGGGTCGTTTCATTTGGTATCAGAGCTTTGGTTTACAGAGCTCGAGAACAAGGCACATTAGAACCAAACAAAAGAATTCATCAGAGATAGGATTAGTAAAATCCTATAAGAATAACACATTAGAGATAGGATCAGTAGCATCCTAGAATGAGTTTGAAGAGTATTATTAAAAAAACAAATTTAGTTTTGAAATTTTTATCTTAATATACGTATTTGAGTATATTATTTTATTTTAATCTGGACAATCGAGTATATAAAGATTTTGCATATACGCCCAGCTAGCGTATACACAAAGCCTCAAATATACTAGAGAGATATAGAATCACAATCTAACCGTCCGGGCATGATACTGATGATGGCGTGCCATCACCAGTATTTTTGTTTGAGTTTCAAAAGTGGGATATCTATATATTTCCAATCGGCTGGTGTGAGAACTGAAATATAGTTAAAATACATTGGTTGTAAATTGGCATCAAAAACATGATTTTTTTTGTATATAAAAAAACTATGAATTTGAAAAGATAATCAACTAACTGATGGCTGGTTATGTTGTTTGATTATTATTCTGATTAATAAAAATATATTGGAACCATAAAACCAATAAGAGAAATGAAGGTAAATTTAGCCAAATTGAGTCAAAATTTTGAACTGAACTGGAAATTTGATTAAAATTGCATACATGTACATATATATATGTGTGAACAGGTCATAACAGGGAAGCTAAGAAGAGGAATAAAATTGTATGCCCGACAAATAGGTAAATATTTACTGTATTTATTGGGGTTTGATGATTTTATGAGCCAATTAGCTAGCCGCTTGGCTTTTTCTTTTTCTTTTGGATTGGTGAGGGCCCTATGTGGCTAGTTGCGGTTTTATATATCAACCCGTACAAAGGAGGATATAGTGAAATTTTTCAGAAATTTAGGGTGTTAGCTAAACTTTTGAGAAATTAGAAAATTCTTATAAATCGAAAAGTTGAAGAATGAAAGCTAGAATGAAAGTTGAGTTGCTTAGTTAAACAACTTTCAACCCCGTTCCTTTTCGAGGACGAAAAGATTTTAAGTGGAGGAGATTGTAACAACCCGGAAATTTTGAACCAATTTAAATTTTTTATTTTGGCAATTTTAATGGATTTTGAATATTTAAAATGATTTATTTTAAATAATAATGACTAAAAAATTATTTTAATCGAAGTTAGCATATATAAATTTATTTTAATTATAAAACAAACTGGAAATGGCATGGCAGTTTGAAAATTCGATTTCTAATTTCAATTTAATATACAGAATTCATTTTAAATCAGAATTGGACGAAACCAGAAATATTTGAATTTGTTTAATGATATCTTTCTAATGGATGTGAAAAAAATAAATTTCATCTAATAAAGTGAAAGTTATGTCCAGTTTAAATTTCAAAATGATCGCTATGGAATTTATATATATTTTAATATAATATATAGCCCTTAAAATTAGCCATTTTGCAAACGACCTCCGTTTTTGATGAAACAACTTTTGTTGAATCCGGAATGTCAAATTATTGCTAGATAATAATTTTCATATTGGAATTAATATGTGAGCGCGGTAAATTTAAATGTTTTGGTAATTTAAATTTGAATTGGATCGACCAGAAATTGGCCATTTTTCAAACGGTCTCTAAATTTGACAAAATTAGTTCAGTTAGGACCATATCGTCAAAACATGGCTAGATTTATTTTTCAAGAATTTTTTGAGTCAGTATGTGGCACCAGTAAATTAAAATGTGCATTCGAATTGAGTACAAATTAATTTATATTTTAATTTTGAAGAAAAATTGGTCGAAAAAGTCGAATAGGCTTACGAAACATATCCCATTGTGTTCGGAATGGGGGTATTTAGCTAGGGACGATAGTTGTTGGGTTGGATTTGGAGTTCGTGGCAAAAATGAATATTATTGGAATTAAAAATAATAATAAAATAAAATAAATTTCTTATATAGCCCTAACGTTTCAGCCCTAACCCCAAATACAACAGCCGCCGCCATATATTGTTTCAATGGCGGAAACGATTCTAAATTGAACCCTAAATCATTTCTAATCCCTTTAGTAATTTCCTAAATTCCTAAAACAAAAATCGTAGGGGCTTTCACGATCTTCAAAAGGGTACGGATATGATCGACTATTGTGGGGCAGATTGCAAGATTTTTTGCCACAAAGTGGCGGCATTCGAATTAAAAATGAAGGAGCGGGGGCCCGCGAGTTCAACATCGTGGCTAGGAGCTGGCGGAGGAGTGGACGGCGGTTGATGTGGTGAGGATGGATCGACGGTTGGCGGTTAGATTTGGCATGCGACAGGGAGTTTGGGGATCGAGAGTTGGGTTTCATCCTTACAGACTCTAGGACGAAGAACAGTGAAGTTAATGTAATTATAATTAGTCTAATTAAAATTATCATCAGTTTAAATTTATATTAAGCATTGTTTTTAAATTTAAAAATAAAATTAGCATTGTTAAAATCTGAATTTTTATATAAGAAGTATAAAAATATGATTTTTATTAATGTATAGCATTTTTAAAAATATAATTTTTTTTCTTTATGTATAAATTGTTTTTAAAGTTTAGTTTTTTTAACTATATATATATCAATGAATAAAGATGCGATTTTTAAATATACATATATTTTTTTTAAAAAAAAGATGATTTTTGAAAATAAAATTAGCATGATTTTTAAAAATAAAATTAGCATTGTTTTTAAAAATATAATGCCATTGTTTATAAAATATAAAATGGAATTGTTTATAAATTATAAAATGGCATTGTTTTATTTTTCTGATTTTATGAATAACATGATTTATTTTTAGATTTTTAAATATGGAAAAAGGAACATTGATGTAAAAATTTGATTTTAAATTATATAACATTGTATATAAATAACATTGGTTTTAAAAAAAAAATGTTGGTTTTTAAATAAATAACATTGGTTTTAAAAATATGATTTTTACATAAAGAACCTTGTTTTGAGAATATGATTTGTATAAATAAAGCGTTGTAACAAAAATATGATTTTTATTATAGATAGCATTGTTTTAAGAGTTGAAGTTTTATATAAATGAATTTGGTTTAAAATTATTATTTTAATATATATATATATATATATATATAACATTATAAAAATATGATTTTTAATATATTTATAGCGTTATAAAAATATAGTTTTTAATATATATATATATACACACACACATACCGCGTGAAATAGATTGCAGTGGGATTGACTGGAAGCAAATCCAAATCAAAATTATCCGCTAAAGAATGACGGAGTGGAAACCAAAGGTGAGAACTCCTTCTTAATCTAATTACTTTAAAGTTAAATATATACTAGGATGCAGATGGTACTCAGCAGCACCCGACACTATTTATTGTACAAACCATGATTGTTTATTTGGACTGTATTGTGTGTTGTTTATGATGTTGAAATGATTAACAGATTAAAAATAATTTTAATATTAATGTGATAGTGGAATTAAATTATAAATATTCATTAATAATTTGAATAGTGAAAAATTGGTTAAATAGAAAATAATTCAAACCGAATTAGAATTGGTTAAATTTATTAACCAATGATTTATTTAAATAAACTGTTATTGTTTGAAAACCCCACACGGGTGTTGGGAAGATGTATGACATACACTAGTCCCAATATTTAGTTGTATGTCAATCGATGGATTGACAGTCTGTGATGAGCGTTATTTATTTATTTTAATGCTCACATAGTTGTTAATTTCAATCTGGATGTGAATGGACTATTTGATAATTATTTATCATTATTTTTGCATACATGCGATGTATGAAATCCATATAACTGAAATTATATGGTAATTGATTGGATCGCATTCTGATTCAAAAATAAAAGAACATTTTAAAATAGAAGAACATTTTTAAATAAAGGACATTTTAAAATAAAGAATATTTTTAAAATAAGGAATCTTTTAAAATAAAGATTTTTTTTTAAAATAAAATGTTTTAACAATAAAAATCACATTTTTATTGTATGTATATATAATAAAAGAATCATTCGTTAAAATACATTTTTGTTACATAAAATCAAAAAATGTCATCTTTAACATGTTAATGAAGAATAAAAGAAGCATGCATTAAAATACATTTTTGTTAGATAAAAATTAAAAAATGTCATCTTTAATATGTAAATAATGAAGAAAAAAAGAATTATGTGTTAAAATATTTTTGTTAGATAAAAATATTATTTTTAGCATGTTAATGAAGTGAATAAAATAATCATGTATTGAATAAAAATTTTGAACAATAAAAATATCATTTTTATTGAATGCATAAACCATATAAAATATGCATGTGTTGAATAAAATTTTTGAACAATAAAAATAGTTATGTAGTTAAATGCCCTTTTTATAGATCGAGTTATTCATTTTATAATGAATATTGAAAAGAAGTGATTTCAAAATTTAATATTTTGAAAAATTATCATTTTAATATGATAAAGATATAGAATATTCAATTTTGATTTAAAATTAAAAATGAAGTTGAAATCGTTTTAAAACGAATATGTAAATGATTTATAAAGTACATTTTAATTGGAAATCGATGAAATATATATAATTTATAACATATTATATATATTTAATGGCCTGAATAGAACACGCCGAGCAGCGACCGTTCGCGAATTTCGACCATTAACTTCAAACTGATGTAACGGGGGATCTGTTTGTCGGATTCTCCTAAAACCAGAACCATTGGTTTCGTATCGAAAAGAGCTTTCAAATGAATATAAGAAGTTTGAAATCCAATGGTTGGATTTGGAATTAGGTTTAAATCAAATTTGAAAAAGGTCGGTATGGATGCAGTTCGGTGGTCGTTATTGAAAACTGACTGTACGGGCCTTAATTAAATTATTAAAAATATGGAAAAATTATGTAAAATCATAATTATTAATTTGGAAAGATTTTGGATGAAAAACTCTAAGTTACAAAAGATGAAAATGTATTTTTATCGAAATGAACTAGTTATTAACTATAATAATAATCCAGTTATTTTAGAAGTAATAAATTAGATCTACAGTTGTTTTGATATAACCAAATTTTCCAATGTATGAATTGGAATGGATTTGAGAAGAAATAATCTTCGGAATATTTTGATATTGGATTCTTTGAATATATAGATATTATTATGGGAATCTGGAAGATATAAATATCGTTATTCCCAACACGATATTTGTTGATTTCAGAATTTGATATTGAATATAAGCCGATATAATTTCTATTCAGATCCTTTCATTTAATGATAAATTGGATTTTGGGTTTGTCGTGAATAGTGTCTTAAATAACACTATTCTTAAACCCCGATGAGAAAAGAATAGATCTTTAATTAAGATTTAATGAAGTTTTTCGATTAATTATTATTTAATTGGAATTGAATAAAATAAATTTGATTTTGAGTTGTTGTGAATAGTTTCTTAAATAACACTGTTCTCAAACCCCAATGAGAAAGAATAAATCTTTTAATTAATATTTAGAGAAGTTTACTAATTAATTAATATTTAGTAAGAATTGAAATGAAAGTTTATTGTGGGTTTATCGTGAACGGTGTTTTTAAACGACATTTGTTCTTTAACCCAATTAACAGTGAAAATATAATTTGGAATTTATAAATCTTTTATTAAGATTTAAATGGAAATTTTCTAAAGTAAAGTTTTCTAATTTAATATCCTAAATTGGGATTGAATGGAATTTGTTTTGGTAATAAACGAGATGAGCTTCTGTGAATGAAGACCGTTACTATATATGGAATTTAAAAGGCTTTGCCGCTATTCCATTTATATTATTATTCTGATACGAAAATTTATATTGATTATATATTGATCTGTTTTCCATGTAGATTCCATTTTCATGGAAAATTATTTGTGTTTATTGTGAACTGTGTTTTAAAGGATATTGGTTCTTTAATCCAAGTAAAAACATGATTTATTTCCTAAAAATTTGGATAATCATTAAGTAATGATTTTTTAGATTAAAACTGAATTAGAGTTTTAAGTGAATCTTTAATTAGATTACAATGAGAATGGGATAAATAGGTTAGGATTGTGAAATATAAATAAATGATTATTTCGGTAAGGTTCGTTAATCCCGACTAGTTGATAAACCTTAACATGGTTTAGAATTGTGAAAAGATAAAAATAAAATCTTTTGAAATTGAGATCCAAAAGAAGATTAAAGAATAAATTTAAAAGAATTTATCTATGATAAAATTAATGGGGACCTTTCCCTAAAAATATGAATATTGGAATAAAAGAATATTCTAATTGGAATGAGGTGTATGATGTGTTTTTATAGCACTTGATTATAACATACGTGAATTAGTCGAAAAGACCGGGTTTAGCCTATTCTGAATAATTAATACGGCGAACAAATGTCGAAGATAAAGAGGTGGTTAAAGACCAGAGTTCTTCACATCATTTGGATGATTACTGATGTCTTGATTGGGTTGTACACCAAAGACAAGGTAATAAGTGGCGATCGTCTGGACGTACTTGGAGATCGACGGATATGTGAGGACCTTTTTCTTGTATTGAACGTATGGGATGAGGAATAAGGTGCCTCTGGTTTCGTTCAGACCCAGAACGGACTTGTAAATGGATATGTGTCTGACATTGGATTTCATTCTGT
Source organism: Allium sativum (assembly GCA_030737875.1). Lineage (NCBI taxonomy): Eukaryota > Viridiplantae > Streptophyta > Magnoliopsida > Asparagales > Amaryllidaceae > Allium > Allium sativum. Next base: position 56,778,962 of record CM060918.1, read on the forward strand.
GCTAATTGATTTCTATTAAATATATAACTATTTTGGTGGCAGATGATTTATTCTCTTGCTTAACACCCTTCTCTGAGACATACGAGCTTAGAGGTTATATATTGATAGACATCCATTGTATGGTGTGAATTGGTAGTGTGGCATGCCAAGATGCAAATGATCAAGGCTTTTGTTGAAAAGCAGAGTCTTGTGGTTGGTGATCAAAGCACGGCTTTAATTAGCATAGCTTTGTGTTGTAGTGTTAATTTGCGAGCCTCACACCTGGTATGAGTCAAAAACGGGATAAGGGAACGCATGGAGTGCATGACGTTTCTTTCTAGCTAGAAGTGGTGTCACGGTATGGAGCCCAGACATTTTTACTATTGTGGATGATGGAATGAAGCGCCTCGGATATTGGTCGCTATTGGCCAAGTGATATGTCCTATAGGACTTGGAAACATGTGTTCAGGCATAACTAATCCACTAAAGTATTTGTGGACCGGCCCTACAGGATCCAAGGGTTCGTCAGCGTCCGAGCCCTAAGGCATTTGCTAGAGTGTCTCAAATCGGTAAGGAGACCATCCCTAGCCTTGACTCATGATGGAATCCCAATTTCCAATACGCGACTTTTTGATTTTAATTGTAGAACTAGTATGGCAACATAGTAGGATGGGGTACTATGTCGTTTATGATTGATACACTTATATTTGAAGTTGCTTTGACATTGTGCACTTATAGTAATATCAAAATAATTTGTTTTAAACTTACCAAGCCTGTTTAGCTGTTATAAGGTAAAACTCTATCCTCTGGCTTGCATTGCATTGTATGATGGGAACTGAGTCTTATAATAGCTTCATTTTTTCAAAAACCATTACGTTGTTTTATTTTAAACTAAGATTCATGTGGAGTAAACCCATTCCGTGTTATACAGCGTGGTCCCATGATTTCCCCACATTAAAATTAAAGATTAATAACTGTTTTTGTTCTCACACCAGTCCCATGACTGACCTAGAGTTTATTGTTTTAACCTAAACTTTTGGTTCCCATATTTTCCATACGGGCAGCTAGTATTTTTGGTTTTGCAGATATTTCTTTTGCATTATCCTGGATTTACAGTTGAAGCTATATTATGAAAGCTCTGTATCTGTCTATTTCTTTCAGATGTGTTATGTATTATTTTTTCGCTGCTTTGTAATTTAAATCTATGATATTGTATCCAATGTGTAATATTTATTCGTACTCTGATATATTCTTGTACTCTGGTGGAATTGTTGTAATAAGAAATGAAGTGTTCTATTGTTTGTGTTCTGATTTTTCATGTTCTCAAAGAAATCCGGGATTTCCTGTGAGGGTGAGTTTGAGTCGTTTCAATTATCCAATAAGCGCTCGTGGATTTGATTGTATACTATGCATGTAAAACGTGAGATGCAAGTGTTTTGCTAGATTTCTATTTATTTGATTTAGACATTATTATAATACCAAAAGAGTTTTGATATGAAGATGTTTTGGATTATCGTAAGCTAAAAATCATCCGTGTTTATGTGTGGGTTGGTCTTATGATTATCTTTTCTTTCAAAACATTTTTGAAAGTTAAACCAAGTGTATTGGACTCTCATAAGGGAAAACCCGTTCCATTTTTACAGCATGGTCTTATGAAATATCCTTTATTAATCAAGTTTTTTTTAAAGGTCATTTACTCATACCAGTCCCATGACTGACCCAGACTTTATTTTTCTATGTTTTCCCTAAACTCTTGGGTGCCCAAATTTGTAGGGCAATCCAATAGTTCAGGATTTTACAAATTTTTCTGAAGAAGCTTGGAGCAAGAGGCTTCGATGTTAGATATTTACAGTTTATTCTGCAGTATTGTTTATGTGATGTACTCTGATGATGTATATAAGTGAAAATACAGTTTTGTTTTTCAAAGGTGATTATATATATATATATATATATATATATATATATATATATTATATTTTATTCCGCTATGAGTGTGAGATTCAATGTTGTTGTTCAGTTCTAACTTTTGTCTATTTTCTTCTATTTTATTTTTCTATCTTTCTATTTATGATCCTCTAACTTCTTTCCATTAATGATTCGAATTTTCTTACAATTTGGGTTAGACGCGAGTTGTATTCAGTCAGATCAAATGGTATGGATTTGCGGGTCTTTAGATTTGCCATAAAATCTTGTGAATGGGATGAAAACACTTCCGCGAGACTTAGAGATTCTTGTTGGGCCACTTGCTTGTCAAATTCAACGGTTATTTACTCAAAAATATTTATGTTCTAAACTTCTTCTTTAGCTTGTATAAATAACTCTCCACCACGTGAAACACAACGTAAAAAATTATGTACTGCAATACATGCAACAACTATATCTCGTTGATCGAAAAACTTTTAGGAAGACATTTTAATCAATATGGGAAACCGTTTTTTAGTACTCCAAAATTTCTATGATATTATTGAGCTTAATATGTTCGTGATTGAATCTTTCCATTTTATTTTTGCATTGCTTTTTTGTATAGTTTTTCAATCGTGTGTTGCAATGAGCAGTGAGAAACTCTCTAGTGTTTGTATATGATGCATCGCAGATGTAGTACATATCTATGGAAAATAAATTAAGCATGTTATCAATATGAGATATGGAACTATAGTATTTAAATTTACTTACATAAAAGAGGCATAGGAAAATTATCGGTGGGATTGCATATTGTTTCGTTAAGGAATCTTGAATCATGTATTATTCCCTCTCATCATGCAATTACAAGATAAATTTCATCTCAAAATCACATACTATCATGACATTCTAATAATAATATCTTTGTCATCAGCCTCTTAAAGGAATATGATCATGAATAAGTATACTTGCATCAACTAAAGTACCATTCAGTGCTCTAAATGCTCCTTTAAAAGTTCCTTCTCTTAATTCAACATGAGATCTTATACTTTCAAGAGGCTCATTAAAATCAGGCGAAACTACCATCTCTCGAGTGAGTTTTTTCACGGTTATCAAAAAATCATGAAAATACTTACTTACCATTTTACTTGAATATTGATAAAGATATCTTGAGATTTGATTTCTATCGTTATGACTTGTGATAGCTAGAAACATTGCTATTTTATCTTAGACATCCACATGCATTCTACGTTAGAGCCAATTTTTACTTAAAAATAACAAAAAAAGCTATACAAATGATGATTTGTCCATTCTGAATTTTTCATACATCATAATAGATAGACATGTCATTAGCACTTGCGTATCTTTTTTCCAGAAAGTGATGAAGTCAAAAACTTTTTAATGGGTAGTTCTACGAGTCTACTTCCTAAGTAAGATTAGAAATAACAACAATTGTAGAAGCAGTAACATATTCTGCCTCATCTAAAATGCCATAAAATAGTTTAAAAAACTCCAAATTTTAATGTTCGAAGTAAAATATTATTTAAATAGGTTTAAATAGTATTCATTATAAGGTGGAATTTTCAATTGAATGGATTGTTAGGTTCAAGAACTAATTCCGTGAAGCATTATCTAAAAATATTATTCATTTCTTAAAAGAATTGAACTACTTAATCATAATCTCAAATAATAGCACAACAACTAAAACAAAACATAAATGATATGTAAAACATTCAATGCAAATGAAATTGAAAGAAACAACAAGTTCAAAACATTTCACTTAAGCCCATGTAGTTATTATTATTCATTTAATAATTCAAAATACGTTAAACATAGCAAACCCCACTTCAAACAAGCACTCTGATTTATAAGCCAAGACCGTAGATCAAGAATTCAACTTTTTTTTATTATACTCTTTTCGTCCATAAAATTTGTCCATAAATTGGGTTTCTTACAATATATTATTTTAGTTTTGACGTATCTCGGTTCTAATAAGATAGTCATGTTTTTCAATTCTTTCAAAACTATGATCACGTCAATCAAACTTGGTCCTTGGGTAATATCCTCTCTATCAATTTGTGTTTTTATGACTCCATCTAAATCTTCAATTTGTTTGTTGACAGTGTCACCAATATATTTTTTTATGTTTCCTTTCTAGAATTATGAATTTAACCTTAAAAGAACCGTTGTTACCAGATTCACCGTCCAATAAAGTATCACCCTCCTCATTAGTTGTTACCTCCTCAAATAACTCATTAACTACAAAATTATACAACTCGGCTTCATCTCCTTGTGTGATTCCATCAACTACTGCATGAGCATCCCCTTGATCATCATCGCCCATATAGTTATCATTATTAGGTGTTGTATCATCATCTAATGGTGGTTCAAATGATGAATATGACCATGCGAATATTCCATGTGTAAGAGTGGACACAAACATCCTTTGAGCAGTTTGAAATTTTTTAAAGCACTGATGCGAATTTTCATTGCGTTAAGATACTGCTGTGAAGTGACATATATGTAATAATTTAATATAAACATATACAATTTTAATTTAGTTAATATAAGAAAAATGTAAAAGAATATGTAATGTACTTGCCTCGACGAACTTAATCCATTTTCCAAGGGGTCAAAGTATGGTACTTGTATCACATTGGATCTATTGTAGCAACAAATAATTTTATTTATTTAAATTTGTAAATAATTTATTTATTTAAATATTCAATTTGTGTTCTTAATCATTAAATTCCATTTTAAATAATGAGTTAATGATATATAAATTATTTTAAGCATTTAAATATTGATTTTGATGGCTTTATAGCCTTTTCAAAATTTACATAATTTAAAATGTAGAACTCAGCTTTATTCACGTAATAATTGTATATACGTAAATATTATATTAAAATTTAATTTTTCATATTTAAAAATATGATTTGATTTTTGTGAATAAAATAAGAAAATAATATTATAATGCAGGATTTGATGTTTAACATTTATTTATGTATATATTAAGAATAGTTTATAAAATATTTTTACAATGTGTAAAAGGTGATTTTACATTTGGTAAAATAAAGTTTGCTTAAATTTGGAGTAAAAAGGCTTGAAATAATGTATATAAAATTGAAAGAGTATGGTGGTGTAACGCCCTGCCTTTTCGACCGCTTCAAGTAAGTAATTAAACCAACTTAAACCGCTTGAAACGATAGATTGTTATTTAACCTATGGGGTTTAAATAAAATCATGCACAGAATCGGAATAAAATAAAAACAATATCTCATAGCGGAAGCATTTTATACAAATATCAAAGTTTACAAAATTCATATACACAGTGGAAGAAGTATATACATTAATTTATTTACTAAAAAAATTCAAATTTTAATTGGACCAAAATCGAGCTCGCCCTCACGTGCCTTCACTAATCCTTATCATCATTAGCTTCAAATCTAAGCTGTAATTACTTAGGTTTGACCCCGACCCGAGCAACCAAAAACTGAGGTCAGGTTGTATTCAAGTAAATCAACTAAAACTAAAATTTAAAGCATTCATTAAAATCCTAATTGTCATATTTGAATATCTAGTTACCGCTATTTTTCTTGTAGACAAATGATACTTTCATAGTATACACGATACATTAATAACCAATCCTTCACACAAAATGAACAGGTTCATAATTAACTACAGCTATATATATATATATATATATATATATATATGTATGTATGTATGTATGTATGTATGTATGTATGTATGTCATACCCATTTCTTTTTCATTTAATTGAATTCAATACCCAACTAAAACACATAGTTTATTCCACTCATCACTACCTTATCTGAGTGTTGATAATGTAAATCAGACATTTTGGTTTTTTATTTGCATGCATCAAATAGATCCGTACAGTGGGTCAATTATCAATTACAAGGCAAAGCGTCCTTAATGTTTATAAACTTATTAATATACCTGCAGCATAAAATTTTCTTCTTATCAAACCCACCACACTGGACACATGCACTACAAATTAAAAACTAGCAGCAACATGAAAATGATGTAAAGATGCAGATTGCAGCAAGGCTATTGGAAAATATAAACATTTCATTTCAAAGCAACTGTTATATGAATTCATTTCAATTTAAAGATGGAATTCATGCAAAGCACAAGGTACCTAGTACATAATAAATAATAGGCATGTACTCATTAATTGCTAGTAAAACGGAATAGAAAAAGGTCAGCAAGACTTATACACTAATCAGGGAAAAATGGTAACTCACAACTTGGTACAACAAACTTCTTTCAGACATATACCAGATGTTATTGACCTCAGTATAATTGGTAAGATTGCATAGCACAAAAATTCAATCCAAAATGGTGTCAGAAATACCATAGTCATTCACTCATTCTAGCAACAATTAGCAAGGTAGTGAGCAAATATAAAGTGTATCATAGATTCTTACCCATTTAAGAAAACAACAGGTCAAGTATTTTGTTCAGCATGAAAATGAAACAACCAAGAACATAGCTAAAAAGTGCACACAAATCATAGAATTAAGAAATAGTGAGGTGAACTCACTTATAGGCAGCGGAAAAAGAGGGAAAACGGCTGGCAGTCGCGGTTAGAGCAAGGGTGATGGCCTTCATTGTGAAGTTTTTTTTTCTTTTCATGCCATGTGTTAGCCTCATTTTGCAAGGAGAAATTGGAAAAATATGATGCCTAATCCATGCATAAGGGAAGGAATAATGTAAATTCCAGAAAGAGAAAGTTGGTTTACCTTTTGATTCTCTTTTGTTTATATATATGTGAGGCTACAGGTTTTTGAGAAGAAAAGGGAAATGAAAAAAAGGAAAGTGAAGGAAAGAGAGAAAGGTCTGGCGAATTAATAGAAGCAACGACAAGAAATGAATAGTCTTGAAATGAATTAGCATAAGTATTGAATTGAAATAGAAATGGGTAACGTATGCACAAAACAGGAAACAAATGAATGCACGCAGAAGTTATAAAAAGAAATTTTAAAATGAATGGATGGATAACTTATCCATTAACACGAAATAAATGATTGCATGCGAAATTATAAAAGGGAATTTTAAAATGAATGTATGGGTAACATATTCATTAACAAAGAATAAATGAATGCATGCAAAAGTTATAAAGAGGAATTTTAAAATGAACGGATGGGTAACTTATGCATTAACAAGGAATAAATAATTACATGCAAAAGTTATAAATAGAAGTTTAAAAATGAATGAATGGGTATCATATGCATTAGTAAAGAATAAATGAATGCATGCAAAAGTTATAAAAAGGAATTTCAGAATGAATGGATAGGTAACGTATGCATTAACAAAAAATAAAAGAATGCATGAAAAAGTTATGAAGAGAAGTTTTAAAATGAATGGATAGATAACATGTGAATTAAAAAAGAACAAATGGATGCATGCAGAAGTTAGAAAAAAAATTTAAAATGAATGGATGGGTAACTTATGCATTAACAAGGAATAAATGATTGCATGCAAAAGTTATAAGAGGGAATTTTTAAAAGGAATGGATGGGAAATGTAGGAATTAACAAGAATAAATGAATGCATGCAAAACTTATAAAGGGAAATTTGAAAATGAATGGATAGGCATCGTATGCATTAAAAAGGAACAAAGGAGAGAAAGGAGGTAGTGAATATGGGGAAGTAAAGAAAGAAGATGAAAGAAAATAAACTTGCATGAAACGTGAAGAGCAAAGAAATTACATGTATGATTTATTTGATTATTAACGTTGACATTAATTTTCGTCAACTATGCAAGTTAAAACTTACGTTGCATATCGTTGCCACCTCATTTCGTTACAATTTTTCCTATACAATTTAAACTGGAAACATTAATTAATCTATTATCAATTATCATAAAACTTCTATATTAATGTTTTTAAACAAAATAATGATTCAATTACTATTTTCTTTTATTTTCAATAGTTAGTAGTTAATTATTAAAATATGCATACAATTTGATAATAATCTCAATTATTATCAATCGCTATTTATCTCATTACAAATTGTTGTTTATTAGAAATTAATTTCAAATCGTTCATAAATAACATCATAAAGTGTATCTTAAAACCCCTTTAAATTCAATAATTAAATTTATTTAATGACTTAAATGCCCGAAATTTACGGGATATTACAACATCCCCCACTCAGAACTTTTCGTCCTCGAAAAGGAGAGGATGTTAAAAATATGCTTATGTATACCACAAAATATTCTTAGTTATACAAATTTTATAAAGTTTGGAACAAAATAAACTATAGGATTTTAAATTCGAAAATTCGTCCTTACATTATTAATTAAATTTGTTTGTTATAAATCTATTTATTAAATTCAAAATCTTTATTTCACTACACTTTTTATTAAGTGCAAGTTTTCTTATATCACAACCTAAAATATTTATAAAAAAACTTAAAACTTGAAAATATGATTCTTGTGTTTGAAAACAACTTTTTAAATCAGAAATAAGTATTTTATTAAAAACTTAAAGCTGTTGTAATTTTTAAGGCATTTAAAAATTTTCTTTCTTAATTTATTATGTTGAAGTTGTATAAATTTAATTCCTAGTTATTGATTTGTTATTTAGCATTGGAAAATACTTGATAATTCGAAGTTTTTAAGTATTAAATATACTTGTTTCAACTCCCAGTGAAAATAGTTAAAAACATTTAAAATAGATATGGAAAAATACGTTCCCCCATGGAACATGGTTACTCGGCGGTTACGCTACTATCTTAGTAGAATCGGTTGTAACCATAGGCATCACACCCCTCGAATTTTGCAATGGTTGTTGCCATAGATTGCAGTTTCACGGCGATTATAAACACTATCTCAGTGGAACCACTTGTACTGTAGGCATCGCGCCCTTCGAATTTCGTTACGGCGTCTAGATCACAGTTACACTGCCGTTACAACCACTATCTCAGTGGAACCGCTCGTAATTGTAGGCTTCGCGCTCCTCGAATTACGCTAGACTAGGTAAGTAATAATAGTCAATGTTATCCCACCGAGTGGGATTCCGATATCAATGGATACTCCAATCAATGGAGAAACAATGTAGCTACGATTTTCAATTTTCAATTTTCATTGGAAGGTACTCCCCATATCTTCATTTGGAAAACATGCATACTAAATATTTATAGTACTCCATTTCACGTTTCTCTTATATTGCACATACATAAGTATCAAATTATATAATATTTCTTTTCAAATCATGTTTTTCCAACATATCATTCTCATATAAATTTTATTGTATAAGACTATTATTTCAATCAATTATATTCTAAATTAGTGTTTTTCGAATTAATCTCATACTTATATGAGTCATATGTTGATCCCAAAATTAGAATCAACACAAAAAGTAGTGCAAATACTCCACGAAGTGTGGAAAATAGAAGAAATGGAGTCTCACAATAGTAGGAATGCAAATAGAGAATACAACGTTTTATAGTGGTTTGATCCAGCATGATCTATTTCCACTTTAAAGAATGGTTCCATTATCACATCAAGAATTACTAAGCAAGCATATCCTCTCATTACATTCATCATTAGCCTCACTACCTCTCCCTTAGATCTATTAGAAATGGCTAAGGAGAGACTTGATAGAGTTTTTCAAAGGTGGTAGGTGATTGGACGAATATAGACTTTCTCATGGACTTTGATGAACCTCCATGGCTTCATGATGGATTTGGAGTTTGATCTTCAATTAGAAGTGGTTGGAGATGAATAAATTTCTTGGAAAAGGTCGAGAATTGGATTCGGCTGCCCTTCGGGGTCATGAAAAATCCTCCACCATTGAAGTGAAGTTGAACCCCTAATGAAATATAGCTCTTCAGATTTTGGGTCGGGCTATTCAGTATATACAAAAATGCCATTGACAGTTGTTGCCAGTTGTCGCCAGGTAACTACCAACTCTTATGTACATGCCCAATCCAGAATAGGCCTGATCGGCTCAGAGCGGACTTGACCGACCCGATCTAGACAAAATTGGCCGACCCGCTCCTTTATGACCAAAACGATCTGCTGCTTCTTGAGAGGATTAGAATGACCCGATCGGGTTAACTTGCGTGACGATGGATGCACCGATCCGATCCACTTGAATGTGCCGATCCATTCTTAGTTGAACAGACCGACCCACTTTTTCTTGGACACTTCGACCCGCTTTGAACGAACCAGGACGACCCGATCCAGTTCGACGAACTGACCTATTGACAAACCGATCCGATCCATATTTTGAATTAACCCATCCTGGGATGGGATGATCCTAACCGACCCGATCCGTTATAATGTAGATGAACCGACCCCTTTGCTTTATACCGACCCATTACCTAAACTCTAATTTTTTTGGGTTAACATTTGCCCCTCGAAGTTCGCGATTTTTGGATTCAAAAATTTATTAGCTTCGAAACACATTTTCTCTGAACCAATGGGTTGAGTAATCTTCAAATTATAAGGGTTGGTATACATTTTGCATTTGGGTCGGACATTAGCAATAAAGGGGGCCCGGTCGAAATGGGATTTTATTTATTCTGCACGGCCTAATATCCTTTAGTCTTTTTAAAGGCATAACATGCCCCTTCTTCTTCCATTCTTTCATTTCACCCAACCTCCGGATCGAGCTCTTCTAATGGCAGTGGCCCTCTTTTGAAGAAAACGCTTTAATTTTGTTTTCCACCCCCGATTTAATTCCACAACCCAATTCGAAACACGCTTCACTTTGGATCAGTTCGACCAAGCAATTCACATCTCCCAAGTCCATGCCCATCTAAATTTCCTGAGCTCGAACCAGTTCTTTTCGTTTGAACCCCATCAATTGCAGGTATTAGTTCTTTGGAATTTGCATTATATTTGGGAATTTTTGTGATCGGGTTTTGAATTAGTGCGGCTTGGGATTGAGAAGTGGATTAGGGTTTTAGAAATCTTAGTGTTGATGGGTTCAAGAATGGTCTTGGAGTTATTTGTGATGCATTTGTGTGTGTATGATGAGTTTGATTTTCACAAATTCCTTGTTGGACCTCGCTTTGGCTTGACACCTAGCATGTGTTTGTCGAAATGCCCATGGCATTAGGATCATGTTGAACACTTATGCTTTTTGGAACCTCTTTTTGCTGTCACAATCGTGCTCACATTTCATTTATATTGTGTTTCACTAATTGTTTCGATCACATTCATTTCCCAAAATATGGAGTTTTAGCCGTTAACAAAACAGTTGTGGTTGGCCTTGTCTAATCCATTATGGGTGGTCAAGTCTGATTCAGCTTAGGATCGGTCATGGTCAATCCAATTCTGGATCGGCTATGGCCGAGCCAATTCTAGATCAGTCATGGCCGACCCAATCTAGATTGGTCCTGACCGATCCAATCCTGGATCGGTTATGGTCGATCCAGTTTTTGATTAATCATGGCCGACCCTACTTTAGGTCAGTCATGGTCGACCCAGTTCTGGATCGGTCATGACCGACCCAATTTTGGATTAGCTACGGCCGATCCATTTATAGACCAATCATGACCCATTTTGGGTCATGTACGACCAATCTTCCCTGGATCAGAGCTAGCTTTATATGCCTAGAGTTTTTGTGAACATCTTTTCTCTATGACTTCTCCCTATTATGCAACCTTTACAATGTATGCTAAAATGCTTTGCTTTTGCATGATGTATGCTAGTCACATAAGAATGAAGGGGACCTCGGATCAAGATAGCTCTCGAAAACGCCATTGGTCGGGTAAACTTCCCATGCCTGATATCCAGACTTCCTCTGCTGCCCCAACTCTAACTGAACTTCAAGCCATCATTGACAGACCTTGTTATAGTCCTATACCAAATACATCTGAACTAGCTGATCGGTTTGAGGGCTAGTGCCTTCAAGGGTTGAATTTTGACCAGTTCGACATGGATATATATCCATCCGATAAGTGATCGGTTCCAGAGGATTTAGATGTTCTAAAGAATCATTTTGTGATGCAACTTGAAACAACCAAGACTTGGATGGAGAAGCACTTAGACGAAATTGGACAGTAACATGCATGCAAATTAGGTGCCAGGAAACCTTTTCTGGTGACCTCCAAAGATTGAACGGGGAGAATATCGAGCGCATTACTACTTAAGCAACGCTTATCCAGGCCCTCAAGTCCTAGGATGAGATCATTGCTGAATTATCATGTTCTGGGAACAAAACAACTTCTCCTTCTACTCATGCTGGGAAATGATCTAGTGACGCAATCCTTTTGTCTGACTTTTGTTATTTTCTTTTATGTACTCATGCCTTAGACCCGTTGTATATGCAGGTGCCAGTCCCCGCCTATGTTCCTCTAAAATGTTTGTACTGGGTTTGTGACTTTGACTTTGTGTTGCTATGATGGTAATGTTATGCTCGTTGTATATTAAGCTTTTACCGTCCATATCTGCTTTCTTTATGCTTGCGCCACAAATTCCTTTTATCACAAGCTGTTTGTCCTTGCAATACTTTGTGTTGAAATGATTTCATGGTACTTTTGAAAAGTTGATTTTTCAATTATAGTCACGAACCATTATTGGTTAGACCTATTTTGACCAACCTTGCTGGATTTCTTTCATTCTGACTATGGCGATTTTTGAATTATATCCTGAATAACCACTTTTATGCTTCCTATAGTGTTGGGGTTATCGATTTTTTCCCTTTTCATTTCAAAGTTCCGCTTTATTGGTCAAATTAGTTCTTGTTGACAATTAACCCTTAATTTTAAAGTTGTGACGAATTTGTGGTAAGTTTTAAGAAATAAGCATCGTTAAATCTCTTTATTGCGGTGGTGATGCACTCATACTGAGATTCATTGCAGACTTTATAAGTTAGGTGTAGCGTTTCGCAACCAACTAGGTTTAGACCACGCGTTCTTGCCATTGTTGGAATTTTTGGCACGAATCTGATCGAAGGTTTCCAATTTAGTTGGTCTTACTTATGCCTTTTTACAGAGATGAAATCCTATTTTCATGCCCCTGCTTAAGAGGTCTTATTGGATATTCAATCGTATTCCTCACTAACCTGGAAATCCGGGCCCTTCGGAGATTAGATTTGAACATATGTCCCTGAAGAGGTTTTAAATTTCGTTCCTCTGAGGAGTGTTTGTCTGTAGACCCGTTATTCATTGTGGCCGAATGATTCAGCTACTTGTAGAATTTGTAGGGTGCCTTCGAAAAGGTCTTTGGGTCCGTCATTAGCCGAATTTGGAAGACTCAGCATATGATCGAATGCCCTATCAGGGTCTTTTTAAACTCGGTGTTTATATCGCTATCCAGCTATGTATTAATGGCATCGACGATGAACCGAGTGCCCCTTGAGGAAGTCTTTGGTTAAAACCCAGTGTTTACCCCGCTATCCGGCCATGTATTAATGGCATCGACGATCAAACGGGTGCCTCACAGGAAGGTCTTTGGTTTCAAAGCCCAGTGTTTATTGCAATCCTTCCATGTATTAATGGCGTCGACGATCAACTGGGTGCCCCTCGGGGAAGTCTTTGGTTTCAAAGCCCAGTGTTTATCGCAATCCAGCCATGTAATAATGGCATCGATGATCAACCGGGTGCCCCTCGGGAGGTCTTTAGTTTCAAAGCCCAGTGTTTATCGCAATCCAGCCATGAATTAATGGCATCGACGATCAACCGGGTTGCCCCTTATGGAGGTCTTTGGTTCCAAATTACGTCGTTTCACGGGGTAGACGCTAGTTCATTTATCGGGTTTTACCGCAATTTATTAGAACTAGCGCTTAAGACCCTGCAATTAAGAAGGTGCAACTTTTGTGAAACTTGCAGCTTTGTTTGTAGTTCGAGCACTGTTTCATTAGGCCGCTTGGTTCCTAGTGCCCCTTCCTTATGATGCTATGTTTCACACCTTTCATATTTTGCTGCAAATTATGTTTTAAGTCCTAAGGAACAGGTATTTGAGCTTTCCCCATCGGGATGTGCTGTAATTATCACCAGGTTACATTGGGTCATAACCATGACATCGTCCTTTTTTAAGAGGGGGCATGTAATCAAAATCGAATCTTTAGCAAATAATTTGCGAATCGTACGAATTAGGCAAGCAAAGCAATTCCTTTCATTATTATGTACAAAGCTGGTAATAATGTTGCATGATATTTACAACTTTTTTAGATCTTATGAAAGAAACATTAAGCGAAATATTGACGGAGATGTAAAACATTACACGCTCTTGGAAGTTGGATTCCATCTATCGTTTTTAGTTCAAATGTACCATCCGGGAATTTTTGGCTAATTATATATGGCCCCTCCCAGTTGGGTCCGAGTACCCCAGTTCTTGTCATGATTCTTTTCAGAACAAGATCCGCATCTTGGAAGGTTTTATGCTTCACTCTAGCATTGAAATGACGAGCTATTCGTCTCTGATGCGCCATGACTCTGAGTTCGGCTTCTCTTCTTCTTTCTTCAAGAAGATCGAGTGCTTCTAGTTGCAATTTCTCATTCTCTTCTTGGTTGAAGTGGATTCTCCTACGAGTTGAAACTCCAGTTCTACTGGAATCATAGCCTCAGATCCAAATGCAAGCGAGAATGGACTATGCCCTGTCGCAATTTTATGAGTGGTACGGTATGCCCATATTGCAAGTGGAAGCTCGTCGACCCAAGCGCCCTTAGATTTTTAGAGTCACTTCTTGATGGTTGACTTCAAGATTTTGTTAATCTCTTCGACTTTCCCGTTGGCCTGAGGACGAGCCATGGCTGCAAAACTCTTCTTGATTTTGTACTTGGCACAGAAATCTAAAAATTCACTGCTCTCAAATTGAGTTCCATTGTTGGTGATTATTTTGTGCGGTATATCGAACCTGCATATGATGTTCTTCAATAAAAAATTGATCACCTTTTTTGAAGTAATAGTAGCTAGTGGTTCGGCTTCAGCCCATTTAGTGAAATAGTCAACTACTACTATCACATACTTCATATTTGATTTAGCTGCAGGTAATGCTCCGATCAAATCTATGCCTCAAACAACAAATGGTCACGGGCTAACCATTTGAGTCAATTTAGTGGGAGGTGCTCTCAGAATTTTCGCAAATCTTTGGCAACTATCACACTTTTTAACATAGGTCATCGCATTTAGATTCATATCGGGCAAAAAGTAGCCATATCGTAGAATATTCTTGGCCAGTGTTTGACCACCTATGTGACCTCCGCAATCTCCTCCACGTAATTCTGCTAAGATCGTTTTTGATTCCTCCTTTGTTACAAATCGAAGCAATGGCATAGAAAACTCTTGTCTGTATACTTTTTCGTCCTGAATAAGGTACAGCGGTGCTTTGCGTAGTATCTTCTTCCGGTTTTTCGGCTCTTCGGGAAGTGTCCCGTTGAGGATATATTCCTTAATCGGCGTCATCCATGATATCAATTGTCTCCATGATCCAATCAACATCTGCTTCCTCGATGGTGAGAGTTTAAAGGACTTCGACAGGAATAAGGCCCAATAACTGCGCATCTAAAGAACTAGCATATTTGACAAGAGAATCTGCCTTTGAATTTTCTTCCGTCAGAATGTGATATATAGTGTAGTGGTCGAGGTTGTTGAGAAGTTCCATGGCTTTAATAAGATAAGAAGGGAGGTTTCTAACTTTAGTCTGGAATTCTCTAAGGACATGACGCACTACCAATTGAGAATCAGTAAAGACTTGTAAGGTTTTCAGATTCAACCCCTTTGCTAATTTCAGCCCTATTATTAATTCTTCATATTCGGCCTCATTGTTTGTCGACGGGAATTCCAATCTCAAGGCAGAGCACAAAGAATGACCATCTGGAGTTTGTAAGACAATTCCGACCGCTGAACAGTAATCGTTTCTGGATCCATCAAAGTATAGCTTCCAACTAGCTACTGTCTCTGCCGGTTCCTCAATTTCCTCTTCCATGTCCATGAATTCAGCGATAAAATCTGCTAAGGCTTGCCCATTAATAGCTCTTCTGCAGTGATAAGTGATGTCAAATTGACTAAGCTCAATGTTCCACTTCAATAATCTTCTTGAAGTTTCTGGGCGAAATAGAACTTGTCTTAGCGGTTGATCGGTAAGAACTTTTATAGGATGGGATTTGAAGTATGGTCTCAACTTTTTTGATGCAATGAGCAGGCAGTATACATGTTTCTCGAGCTTCGAGTAGTTTAATTCTGCTCCAGCGAGCTGCTTGCTAATGTAATAAACTGGCCATTGGACTATTGCATCCTCTCGGACAAGTGCAGCGCTTAAGGCATGTAATGAGACAGCTAAATATAGGAAAAGTTCCTCTCTATCTCTAGGCTTAGAAAGCATCGGTGGTGACTCCATGTGCTTAATCAATTCTTCGAAGGCTGTTTGGCATTCTGGGGTCTACTAGAAATATTTCTTTCTCTTTTTCAAAGCATCGAAAAGTGCGATGCATCGATCAGTTTCTTTAGAGATGAACCGGTTGAGGGCAGCGACTTTCCCATTCAATCTTTGAAGCTCTTTCTTCGTTCTTAGAGCTCGTATTTCTCATAACGCCGTGACTTGGGAAAGATTCGCTTCAATGCCCCTAGCGTTGACTATAAATCCGAGAAATTTCTCCGAAGAAACTCCGAATGAGCATTTTAGAGGATTTAACTTCATACCGTACTTTCTAAGGATATGAACATCTCGGCTAGATTCTCCAGATGATTTTCTGTCTTTTTGGATTTTACCAGCATATCATCTAAATAGACCTCCATAGTATTCCCAACTTGGGATTTGAACATGGAATTCAAAAGGCGCAGGTAGGTTGTTCCTACATTCTTTAGTCCAAACGGCATAACTTTCTAGCAATATAAGCCTCTATCAGTTATGAAACACATGTTTTCTTGGTTTGGTTTATGCATCATGATCTGATTATACCCATAGTACGCATCCATGAAGGATAAAAACTCATGCCTTGCAGTTGCGTTTTCTTGGCCAAACGACATAACTTTGTAGCAATATAAGCTTCTATCAGCTATGAAACTCGTGTTTTCTTGGTCTGGTTTATGCATCATGATCTGATTATACCCAGAGTATGCATCCATGAAGGATAATAACTCATGCCTTGCAGTTGCATCAACAAGTTGGTAAATTCTTGGTAATGGAAAACTGTCTTTTGGACATGCTTTGTTATGGTCCGAGTAGTCTATGCACACTCTCTATTTGCCATTGGATTTTTTAACCAGGACCGGATTAAGAACCCAAGCGGGTTATGTAGATTCTCTTATAAAATTATTCATGGACAATCTATCCACCTCTTCTTTTAATGCCATGGATCTTTCAGGTCCTTGCATCCGTCTTTTTTGTTTTACAGAAGTCAAATTAGTATTAATATTCAACTTGTGAACAATTACATCTGGTGATATTCTGCACATGTCAGAGTGTGTCCATGCAAATACATCTTAGTTTGCTATAAAGGGGATCACGGATGCGGAGCGGAGGTTCCACATCCTTTTGCACTTCCTTCTTCCTTGCCTATGCAAGCTCAACCAGATAGCACTCCCTCGCTGCCTGTTGGTCACCTTTGACTGTGCCACTTCTTTTTTCAGTAGGGGATTTCATCATGGGATACCATGGAGCCATCGTTATTCGAAATGCTGCGAGGGTTGGCCTTCCAAGAAAGGCGTTGTTAGCTGAGAACTCATCTATTATGACAAAATCTTGTTTTAATGTTGCCTTACACACTCCTAATCCAAGCTTGACGAGCAATTTGATGACGCCAATTGGTTGAACGGCCTGCCCCGTGAATCCGTGAATTTTATTCTGACAAGCTTTCACATGATCCATTGAGAGTTTCATTCTATGGAATGCACTGATGAAGAGAACATTGACTAATGCCCCAGTATCAACTAAGACTCTTCTGACAATGGCTGGACCTAGGCTAATGGTTATTACCATGGGATCCACTGTTGGAGCTATGGGTCTATCTGAATCCTCATCTTTGAATACGATGTCATCTCATGGAATTCTCGGAATCATTGCTGATAAGGCTTCGTTCTTGATCATGAGCTCTTCTACTTTCGGAAGGTTCTTGGTTTCCTTAGAGTATTTCACGATGTCCTCCCAGCTTCTTTCGGCTGGGTGTGGCCCACTTGAAATGGTATTGACCAATCTTGGAATAGTTGTGATCGAAACATTTTCATTTTTCTTAGGTTGTCCCGCAGAGGTTCCTTGGCCTTGTGCATTATGGGCATGCTGCGGTTTTTTTTGTATACTATTGAAGTCTATTTTTCCTTATCAGTTCTTTAATAAAGCCTTTCAGATGTCTACACTCGTTTGTATTATAACCTGGCTGATTATGGAATCGGCAGAAACTTCCTGACTTGACTGTGCATCACTGACCTTCGCTTGTTTTGGTACTGGGTAATCTTCAGTATCTTTGGTCGCCATGAAGATGTTCTCCACGGTGTCGTTCAGAGGAGTCAATTCCGAATTCTTAAAGAAATGAAGCTTTTTATTCGGTTGATTGTCCCGTTTATTATTCCCTCTTTTCTGACTACCGGGATTCTTTTGACCACTCCCGGCATCATCATACTTCTTTTCAGGCCGTATATTGCTTTCTAGAATATCCATAGTATAGGCCGGATCCTCATCTACGCCTATGTATTCCTCAGCTTTGTCGAACAGTTCCTCAAGAGTACCTGGTTTCTTCTTTTTTATCCATCGCCCGAGCTTGGTCTTCTTGCTTATGGCTCCCTTTAAAGCCATTAGAACCAAATGTGGCTCATAGTTCCCAAACTCAGCTGTGGCGGTGTTGAAGCGGGTGAGAAAAGCCCTTAAGGCCTTTGTTCAAGTTCATTCAAATCCATGACAACCCGTACTTTCATTGCTTGGAGGCTAAATTGTTCTCGAAACAATTTAGCCAAGGTAGCAAAGTCATCTACAGATTTGGGTGGTAGCTTTGTGAACCAAAGCGATGCCACTCCCTCGAGATAAGTTGGAAAATACAAGCACTTCAATTCGTCAGTGGCCCGCGCCCCGTCTGTATGCTGGTCATATTTGAATAGAAATATATTGGGATCACTTGTTCCATTATACGCCTGGATTGTTGGTGGTTTGAATTTGTTTGGTTATACTGCCATTTTTGTCCTTTCTGCGAGTGGTGTTTTGGTTGGAGCAAATCCCCAATCCTTCTATCACCTGGCTTCTTTGAGGTTCTTTCCATAATTCTGCGCACCATGTCTGTTACGCGTTCTTCTTTGTTGAGTTGGTCCACGGAGCGGGCGCCTTTATCCCTATGGATATTTGCCTAAGCAAACAGTCACGGTTTGGAATCCAGGGACCTTTGCCTCTCTCTTGGGGAGGTGACCCATTGGTGGCACCAAGCGCTTATCGAGAAGACATTGGAATGGTCGCATGTTTGAAGATTTGCTTCCCTTCGAGGACCGTTAGTATTTGTGACCTCTTGAATGGAATTTCCCCGATTTGGGCTCGAAGACGAGGAAGCTGCATTTTTTGTATGATCCACTTGAACAGGCTTAGCACGGGCGGTTTCCATGGTGACTTTTGTCGTGGCGGCTTGCATGGCGAACATGGACTCGAGCTTTTTCATCATGGCTTTGTTCGTACTTTCCATTTGGCTTGATAAATTCATGGCAACGTCATCCAATTTTCGTCTGGTTACGGCGGCTCTGGCCTTAGAACTTTCACCAACATCGAATTAGTTAGTGAGAGGAGTATTCTCATTGTTGGCGACATCGTTGGTATCTTTGCCATTTTGACTAGATATTCTTTTTGATGGTCTACCCATTTTACCCATGATTTCAAGCAAGTACTTGAATCAGGTCGTAATGAGATTGGCTTAGATTCTTAATACAAAGTCTCAAACCTTGTGAGAGAGTGTGAGAGAACATAAGATTGAATCGGCCTCATGGTGGGCGCTAATTGTTGATCCCGAAATTAGAATCAACACCAAAAGTAATGCAAATACTCCACATGCGAACCAAAGCGATGCCACTCTCTCGAGATAAGTCATAAAATAGAAGCACTTCAACTCGTCAGTGGCCCGTGCCCCATCCGTATACTGGTCATATTAGAATAGAAATATGTTGGGATCACTTGTTCCATTGTAAGCCTGGACTGTTGGTGGTTTGAATTTGTTTTCGGTATAGTGCCATTTTTGTCCTTTTTGTGAGTGGTGTTTTGGTGGGAGAAAATCCCCAATCCTTCTCATCATCCGGCTTCTTTGAGGTTCTTTCCATAATTCTGCTACCATGTCCATTACGCGTTCTTCTTTTTGAGTTGGTCCACTGAGCGGGCACCTTTACCCCTACGGATGTTTGCCTAAGCAAACGGTCACGGTCTGGAATCCGGGGACGTTTTCCTCCCTCTTGGGGAGGTGCCCCATTGGTGACACCAAGCGCTTATCGAGAAGACGTTTGAATGGTCGTATGTTTGAGGTTTCGCTTCCCTTCAAGGACCGTTAGTATTTGTGACCTCTTAAATGGAATTTCCCCGATTTGGGCTTGAAGACGAGGAAGCTGCATTTTCTGTATGATCCACTTGAATAGGCTTAGCACGGGCGGTTTCCATGGTGACTTTTGTCGTGGTGGCTTGCATGCAAATATGGACTCGAGCTTTTTCATCATGGATTTGTTCGCAATTTCCATTTGGCTTGATAAAGTCATGGCAACTTCATCCAATTCTCGTCTGGCGCTAATTGTTGATCCTGAAATTAGAATCAAAACCGAAAGTAATGCAAATACTCCACAAAGTGTGGAAAATAAAAGAAATGGAGCCTCGCAATAGTAGGAATGCAAATAGAGAACAAAACATTTTATAGCGGTTCGATCAAGAATGATCTACGTCCACTTTAAAGAATGATTCCATTATCACATCAAGAGTTACAAAGCAAGCATATCCTGTCATTACATTCATCATTAGCCTCGCTACCTCTCCCTAAGATCTATTAGAAATGGCTAAGGAGAGGCTTGATAGAATTCTTCAAAGGTGGTAGGTGATTGGATGAATCTATACACTCTCATGGACGTTGATGAACCTCCATGGCTTCATGATGGATTTGGAGTTTGATCTTCAATTAGAAGTGGTTGGAGATGGAAAACTTTCTTGGAACAGGCCGAGATTTGGATTCGGCAGCCGTTCGGGGTCGTGGAAAATCCTCCACCATTGAAGTGAAGTTGAACCCCTATTTATAGGAGTGAGTAATGAATGAAATATTGCTCTTCAGGTTTTGGGTCGGGCTATTCAGTATTTACAAAAATGTCACTGCCAGCTGTCGCCAGGTAACTACCAACTTTTATGTACATGCCCGATCAAGATTAGGCTCGATCGGCTCAGAGCGGACTTGACCGACCCGATCTAGACATAATAGGCTGACCCGCTCCTTTATGACCAAAACGATCTGCTGCTTCTTGAGGAGATTAGAATGACTCGATCGGGTTAACTTGCTTGACGATGGATGCACCGACCCGATCCACTTGAATGTGTCGATCCATTCTTAGTTAAATAGACCAACCAACTTTTTCTTGGACAGTTCGACCAGCTTTGAACGAACTAGGATGACCCGATCCAGTTCGACGAACCGACTTATTGACGAACCGATCCAATCCATATTTCGAACTAAGCCGTCCTGGGATGGGATGATCCAGACCGACCCGACCCATTATAATGTGGTGAACCGACCCCTTTGATTTATACCGACCCATTACTTAAACTCTAATTTTGTGGGTTAACATCATATAAGTTTTAAACATTTCAAATTACAGTATTCATAATTCGAAATATCCTCAAAATTTTCATTTCAATATCAATTTAGTTTTGATTTCACAATTGTTTTGAATATTCATTATCATTTAAAAACTAGTTTACATTGATAATCAATTCATTATTAAAACTTTACTTTTGATTTGGGTAACATATCAAAAATATCATTGTCCAATTTTATATTTACATTCAATCATTTCTTATCCAGATATCTCTCCAAGATGTATAATTACACTATCCTATGATACATAGGATTATCATTTAACCATACCCGAGAATCAATTCGAGATTTGATTTCAACCATTCAAAATTTTCTTTCAACCATTCAAAATATACATATGCACATATATATACATATATATATATATTCATATCAAAACATGCTTCATAAATGAAGCATCATTTATCCTTGATAAACAAGTAGCAAAGCTATTAAAGTAGTATCCCCTACTTTGAGACTCGAGAATAAATTCCAATGAAGTAAAATTATCATTGAAATTAGTTTCTGGCTACAAAAGTGGGTTCTCCATCCATTTATTTTTCTTTTTAAAACATTTCAAAAGTTACCTCAAATATTCTTATTCGAGCATACTTGTATTTAATACTAGTGTTTTTTTTTCAAAACATTAAAAATCAATTTCACAAATTTCAGGAATCAAATTCTCAAATTTTATTCAAATGATCTCCTTAGTTTTAACTAAATCAATATGTCATTTTTTTCATGATATACATTTCGTATTTCATCAATGGTTTAACATTTGTAATTTATTAATCCGAATATTAGTTATCACTCATTGATATATCTTAAATATACTACAATAATGACAAGCATTGATTTACTGCTATGAATATATTCTTCCAAAATTCATAACTTTCATCATATTTAAAATCGATATTTTCTATATGCAATTCATATAGTAAAGCTCACTTGTTGGAGTTCAAAAACAATCATTTTTCTAAACCATTAAGAGATTTCAAAATACTTAATTCAATATTAGATTTGTTAATCTTACTCATACTATATTACTAAACAATTTACAAAACATAACTTGATTCAATCAAGTTAGTTAATACCCTATACTTAAGGCTTATTTAGATTCCCATTCAATTCAAATGGTATTTTATTTGACATACAAATTCATTTAGGTCTCAATTACATCCAAAAAGTTATTTGGTTTCAATTTTTTTTCTTTATATACTCAAACTTATTTCAAATTATTTCTCATTATAAGATTTCAAAATTGTAAAATACTTCATATTTCAAATTAACTTATATTCCAAAATATTTTATATTTCAAGTTAGTTTATACTTCTGAACAAACTTTATTTCCAAATAATTTATACTTCTAAATACGTTATATTTCAAGTTAATATACACTTCAAAAGTACTTTATAATTTCAATTCCAAAATATTTTTTCAAATTAATTTATACCAAAAAAATACATTACTTTTCGAAATATGTTGTCGCCAGAGATTCAAGTGATAATTCTTGTTAAATCTCATATGTTAAGCTTTGTATAAAGCAAACCTCTGATATCAACTATAACGCCTTGCCTTTTCGACCGCTTCAAGTTGGTAATTAAGCCAACTTAAACCACTCAAAACGACATGTTGTTATTTAGTCTACGGGGCTTAAATAAAATCATACATAGAATCAAAAAATAAAATAAAATAAATATCTCATAGTGGAAGCATTTTATACAAATATCAGAGTTTACAAAATTCATATACACAGCGGAAGAAAAATATACATTAATTTATTTACAAAAAAATTCAAATTTTAATTGGATCAAAAGCAGCGTGCCTTCACGAATCCTTATCGTCGTCAGCTTTAAATCTAGCCTGTAACTACTCAGGTCTGACCCTGACCCGAGCAAAAAAAAAAAAAAAAAAAAAAAAACTCAGGCCAGATTGTATTCAAGTAAATCAACCATAATTAAATTTCAAGCGTGCATTCAAATCCTAATTGCCATATTTAAATTTGTAGTTACCACTATTTTTTTCTTGTAGGAAAATGATACTTTCACAGTATACATGATACATTAATAACTAATCCTTCACACAAAATTAATAAGTTTATAATTAATTGTAGCTATATGCATATATGTATATGTATGTGTGTATGTGTGTGTGTGTGTCATATCCATTTCTATGCATTTAATTGATTTCAATACTCAACTAAAACACAAATTTAATTCTACTCATCATTACCTTATCTGAGTGTTGATAATGTAAATCAAACATTTTGGTTTTTTATTTACGTGCATCAAACAGATCCAAACAGTGGGTTAATTATCAATTACAAGGTAAAACGTCCTTAATGTTTATAAACTTATTAATATACTTGCAGTATAAAGTTTTCTTTTTATCAAACCCAACACACTAGACACATGAAGTGCAAATTAAAAACTAGCAACAACATAAAAATGATGTAAAGATGCAGATTATAGTAGGGCTATTGGCAAATATAAACATTTCATTTCAAGGCCACTGACATATGATTTCATTTAAACTTAAAGATGGATTGAATTTAAAGCACAAAGTTCGTAATACATAATAAATAAGAGGCAGATGCTCATGAATTGCTATGCAAAGGGAATAGAAAAAGGTCAGCAAGACATATACACTAATAAGGAAAAAATGGTTACCCACAACTTGGAACAACCAACTTCTTTCAGATAGATACCAAATGCTATTGACCCCAATATCATTGGTAAAATTGCAT
Source organism: Allium sativum (assembly GCA_030737875.1). Classification (NCBI taxonomy): domain Eukaryota; kingdom Viridiplantae; phylum Streptophyta; class Magnoliopsida; order Asparagales; family Amaryllidaceae; genus Allium; species Allium sativum. The sequence continues at coordinate 56,803,293 of CM060918.1, forward strand.
GTGACGGCCCGCCCCGCACCAGTCTGCATTTCCTCCAAAGGTGCGTTGTACACATGCCCGACTAGCACGGAACGGTCGCCAAAGAAAGGAAAGAAGAGAGTGAACTAACAAGGAACCTGTAGAATGTCTCACAGCGAATGGAATAAAATATAATAATAATATAATCTTGACATAAAACAGGCAAGACAGTGCATAAGCTGAAAACTAAACCAACATAGCAGCGGAAATCCAAATACAGCTTATTACAACTTTCCAAATTATTGTCTCTAAAACAAAGAAAGCTTAAGTAGAAGATGCACTACTAATGCCCAAGCAGTGATCTTCAACAACACTGGGAGAATACTATATGTATCATACGTGGAATCCTCATACTCGTCTCCGAATCAGCTACTCGTTCATACCCAGCTAACATGCCTCTAGTCTGCTCGTGAGAGCACCCAGAGTAATAAGAAGAGACATAAAACTCTAGGTCAGACAAGAAGTCTGGTATGAGCGATAAGCAGCTAAATAGAACAATAACAGGTATACTAAACCATACCTGAACCTGGACCTGCAAGCAAAGAGTTAGCACTACAAACCGTATAATACTCTAAGGTGCCACTGAACAGATGGTGTAAAGAAAATGGGGGTTGGGGGTGTGCATGTCATAATGATGGCAAACAAATTAAGCATAGCAACCATCCTCACATCTCTCACTCAGTGCGTAAAGTATACGATATCTACCGCTTCGATCACTAGACCCATCGAAGTAGTGACGGAGTTCAACCTGTACAACTACTGCTACTACCAAGATTACCACATGGAGTCATGACCAAACCTTTACAAATGACCCCACTTCAATGGTCTATAGCCCATTTAGTCGTACCTAGGCCACTGTCGCCCTGAATCAGTTCACGTACTCCCTACACATAGTGATTCAAAGTTACAGACATCGACAACCGCTTAGCACACGTCCCGCAGCGAAGCCCAATCATGAAGCTCACTCATTGGTTCCCAACTGGATCCTGAGTCAAAGCCCCTCATTTGGACTTCCTTTGCATCTCGGGTTTTGATCGAATTGGAGTTGGTCTTCAGAAGAGTCGTCGCGTAGTAGTAATAGCACATGTATGGTTCAGTTCAGTATTCCCCTTCTGGCCTGGTTCGGTTCAGTGTACTCTTGCTCCATCGGTTCGGTTCGGATGCCCTGTGCCTGATTCGGTGGTTGCTCCCTCCTAGATGTCCCGATCCGATCCGGTGCTTCGCTCTAACTCCAGCTCCAAGCTTGGTCCTCCGATCCGATCCCTATGCCCTTGCCTCCGATCCGATCCTTGTTGGTCTCTCCGATCCGATCCCTGCTGGTCTCTCCGATCCGATCCCCTGCCCAACGCCAATTCTAAGCAAATGGCTTTCCTTGTCACCAAGCCCCTTATATTAAGCTCTAATCCGAATCTAATCCACTTGCCCAGTTCTCCTATCCGATCCAAGCCCAATTATCCGATCCGAACCGGTTTGAAACCCTGCATATTTCCTGTGACTTTCCAGTGACTGTTTTACGCCATACGACGGCGTTTTCGACCAATCTTACAGTTCTAATCAATCACAAAACATATCATATAGTCATAGCAACATAAAGAAGTGACCTCAAACATCAAAACAACAACCATAACACGTAAAATGGATCAAACATAGCCTAAAACCCCAATTTTCTCTTAAGCATGTTTAGGCAAAACTAATGATATGATTAGCAAAACATAATCAAATTAAACCAAACTTCTAGCAGAGGTCTAAAGCATTATTTAAGAATTTATAAATATTTTTCCAGAATTTATTAGTGTATAAATTCGCTAATTTTCACTAATTACCCTTAATTAACCGTAATTAGTGCAAAACTATGCAAATCACGCATCTTGGCCACAAATAAAATTTTCAGAACTGAAACCTCGCTGATTTTGGTGAATACTGGTGTCTAACAATAGCTCTAATACTGATTTGGTGAAGATCTTCTTTGATTTGATGTAGATTAAGCCAAAACTTGATTAGAAAGTGATTAGAAGTTGATTTGGGTGTTGGAGGCCATTGCTAGGGTTCCAAGAATGAAAGTGGCGGCGGAAAGAAATGATTTCTAGCCCTAATCAGCCCCTATGCATCTCTAATCCCGAAATGGGTCATGGGCCCTCTTGCTAATCACCCTAGTTAGGCCCAGTTAAGCTGTTTTTCACATTCTAAACCTTATTTCAGCCATATCTCCCAAACAGTTAGTCCGTTTGGCTAATGTGACCACTCTACGGAAAGGTAAACCATCATCCGGAGCCAATGGAAGTGGTTTCAGGTCAAAATTCCATTCAAATCAAAAGTTATAGCCAAAACAATACCAGCTAGGGGTAAAATGGTCATTTAAAAATTGGCAAAAATCATGAACATGGGAAATGACCCCAATGGTCGTTTCCCAAAGCCACATGACCATACGACTTCATATAAGAAAGAAATAAATATTCTATGATCCTCCGATGCGTAGAATGCAGGTTGTTACATTCTCCCCCCTTAAGAAATTTCTTCCTCGAAATTCCTTAACCCAAAACATACAAAGGATCCCACATGCCTACCAATCATATACAATAATCAACCATGCAAAACAAACAAACAAACTATCCTATCTTAACATGCGGAAAGACTAAATCGAAGTTAAATCTTACCAAGCGAAGAGTTCTGGGTACGTCTTCCTAATGCTCTCCTCTGTCTCCCAAGTACAGTCATTCTCATTTTCGCCCCAATAGACTTTGACTAGATTCACCGCTTTCCTTCGAAGTTGCTTCGTATCGTTCCCAACAATACGCATAGGCTTGCGGTTCCCAACCGCCTCGGGTTCAACTTCGATATCGTCCAACAGATCAGGTGAAATAGTCACATCTGGGTCGTGCATGAACTTTCTTAACTGGGAAACATGAAATACGTTGTGAACTCCTGCCATCTTCTCTAGTAATTCAACTTTATATGCCAAACTCCCAATTTTCTCAAGAACTGGGAATGGACCAACAAATCTTGGTGCTAACTTGCCTCTCCTGCCAAATCGTATTACGCTCTTCAACGGAGAAATTTTGACAAACACCAAATCGACAATGGAGAACTTCAACTCTCTTCTCCTCTTATCAGCATAACTTTTCTGCCTATCTTGGGTAGCCTTCATTCGCTGTTGGATAATCTTAATCTTAGCTGAAGTTTCTCTTATCACATCGGGTCCAAACACAAACTTCTCGCAGTTTCTACCCAACATGACGGTAAGTTGCACGGTCTTCTGTACAAAGCTTCAAACGGAGCCATACCAATACTGGATTGATAACTATTATTATATGCAAACTCTACTAGATGCAAATGGTCATCCCATGATCCACCAAAATCCAATACAAAAGCTCTCAAGAGGTCTTCCAATATACGATTCACCCTCTCTGTATGTCCGTCAGTTTGAGGATGATACGCGGTACTGAGATGTAATTCTGATCCTAACGCCTCTTGTAAGCTTTTCCAAAATCCACTAGTGAACAACAGATCTCGGTCACTCACAATGCCTTTGGATATTCCATGAAATCTCACTACCCACTTCATATACAGTTCCGCTAGTTTAGCTGCCGTCCTGTTTGACTTGACGGGTATAAATCTTGCACTTTTAGTCAATCGGTCCACAATCACCCAAATGCTATCATGGCCCGATCTAGTCCTTGGTAACCCATCAATGAAATCCATTGACACTTGTTCCCATTTCCATTTTGGAATTTCTAATGGTTGTAACAGACCACTAGGCTTCTTTTGCTCAGCTTTAACTAGCTGGCAATTCATGCGTTTGAATATAAACTTCCCAATGTCTCTTTTCATCCCTTCCCAGTAATAGGTCTGCTTCATGTCTCGGTACATCTTGTTACAACCGGGGTGTATAGTCAGTTTTGAGTGATGACATTCTCTAAGCACTTCATCTCTCAATCCATTGACATTGGGTACAACAAGTCTTCTATTCTTTCTAAGCCATCCCTCTCGATCAAGCCCATACTTGTTCATCTCTCCGTCGATTCCTATTTCTAACTTTGAGATGATTTCCAATAGGTTAGGATCGCTCCTCTGACTAGAACCAATCCGCTAAATCAAAGCGGGTCTGATCGCCAAACTTGCTAACATTTCTGGATCCAATTCGCACTTTGGTCTGAAATCATACCCAACGATGTACTCCAGTTGGTTACATTCTAGAAACATAGCCCCTAAACTGGCATGTCTTCTACTCAATGCATCAGCTACCGTATTGCCCTTTCCTGGTGTGTATGCGATATTGAAATCATAGGAAGCCAAGAATTCTAACCATCTTTGCTATCGGAGATTTAGATCCTTTTGGGAGAAAAGATACTTTAACGATTTATGATCGGTAAACAACTCGAATCTTTCTCCCAAGAGATAATGTCTCCACATCTTCAATGCGAACACGATCGCTGCCAATTCCAAATCATGGGTAGGGTATCTTTTCTCATGCGGTTTCAGTTGCCGACTTGCATAAGCTACAACCCTACCTCCTTGCATCAATACAGCACCAAGTCCAGTACCACATGCATCTGTGTATACCGTCATCTCTCCATTCCCCTTAGGAATGATTAACACTGGTGCACATGTCAACTTGTCCTTTAGACTCTTGAATGTGTTCTCGCACCTTTCGTCCCAAACAAAAGCTTGATTCTTCTTAGTCAACTGAGTAAATGGTACCGCTATCTTAGAGAAGTCTTGGATAAACTTACGATAATATCCAACTAACCCCCAGAAATTTCTTATGTCCGTTGCATTCTTGGGCGTAGACTAATCTTGTACCATAGCCACCTTCGCAGGATCCACGGCAATACCATTCTCTAAAACAACATTGCCCAAGAATCTCACTTCCCTCCTCCAGAAGTGACACTTAGAAAATTTTGCTTTCAACCGGTGTTTTCTCAACGCCTCCATCACTATCCTCAAATGTTCCTTGTGTTCTTCCTCTGTCCTCGAGTAGACTAAAATTTCATCCACGAACACAAGGACAAACTTATTCAACTGATCTCTGAATACCCTATTCATAAGATCCACAAAATATGCTGGGGCATTGGTCAGCCCGAATGGCATGACCAACCACTCATAAAATCCAGACGGCGTCTGGAATGCCGTTTTAGCTATACTCTCATCTTCCACTCTAAGATGATGAAAACCTGTCATAAGATCCAACTGAGAAAATACTCTCGTGCCACTCAGCTGATCAAACAAGTCATCTATCCGCGGTAGAGGATACTTGTTCTTCCTCCTCACTTTATTCAACTTGCGGTAGTCCACACACAAACAAAGGGAACCATCCGCCTTGGTAGCAAACACAACTGGTGCTCCCCATTCAGAAACACTCCTTCTGATAAATCCCTTCTTCAAAAGATCGCTGACTTGCACCCCGAGCTCTCGCCGCTCCCTTTGTGCCATACGACGAAGTGGCATCACCATAGGTCTGGCAACTTTCACCAAATCAATACGGAACTCAATCTCTCGGTGTGGTGGAAGCCTGGTCACTTCCTCGAAGACATCCGGATACTGGCCAACCACGGGCAACCCTGACAACTCACTATGCGGGATGTCGAGGGAATTTGGAAAACTAGCCATTACCCCATCATTGGGTAGACCACCAAACACTACCCTCTGCCCATCAACTGCTCTAGCTGTCACCAAAAAGCCCTCACAGTCTACCACCACCCCGCATCTTTGGAGCCAATCGACTCTTAAAATAATGCCAAACCCAGTAAAGCCCAAAACAAAGCAATCACAAACAAACATGCATCCATGACTCGATAAGAGCACATTACGACAAATCATGCTAAGGTTAGTCGAACCACCAATCGGGCTCGTCACTACTAAAGGTCTATCGACAATCTCGGGCTCCAATCCCAAACTATCTACCAGTTCACTAGATACGAAAGAATTGAAAGCTCCGGCATCAAAAAAAACTCTAACATGAACATCATAAACAGAAAGCATACCTTGAATAGCGACATTTTTTCCCTTCTCCGCCGCAGTTGGGGAATTCGACAAAGAAGGAATAGCATTAAGGGCATATGCTTTCACCATCTGCATTTCTTTAGGAGGTTGCGGACACTTGTCCTTGTCATGTCCCACTTGGTCACAGTTGAAGCACTTCCTATCCGCTGGCTTGGCTCGACAATTACTAGCATAATGGCCCTTCTTACCATAGCTGAAGCACTCAACATCTTTCTTATTCTTTTTCTGGCCATCCTTATTCTGGTTCTGCTTCCTCTTATTCTGAGAACTACTCTTGCCTCCACCACTTGCTTGCGGCTTTGGCTCCTCTGTAGATGCAACCTCAGTCTTCGGCTTAGGATAAAGACTCTCTGACCTTAATGCTTTCCCCACAATCGATTCAAATGTCTCATCGATGTGGTTAATAAGCCTTTCCCCCAAGTACTGATCCAAACCAGTTATGAACATCTCGTTCTTCTTCTCGGCAGTATCAATAAGAGATAACCCATACTTCGACAAAGTGTCGAATTCAGCAATATACTCCGAGACAGCTCTACCATTCTGCTTGAGTTCAAAGAATCTCTTAAACAACACTGATTTCTAGGAAGCTGGAATGAACTTCTCGCTAAAGCGAACCTTAAACTGATCCCAAGTAATCTGATCTTCGGGAGTAGCCGCATTTATAGCATTCCACCAATTCATTGCCCGTCCTTGCAGCTGACGGGATGTTAGCCTTCTCTTCATCGCATCTCGATACCCAAATCCTCGAAGATACGTTCGCAACTATCCAGCTAATCCTGAACTTCTGTTGCCGACTCCGTTCCGTGGAACGGCTTCCCACCAAGACTAGTATAATCATTATTCAGCTTGGCGAAATCGGCCCTAGGCGTCTGCACTATTGGACCACCACCATTACCACCATTGGGAGTTGTCCTCTGTACAACCCTAAGCATCTCCCTCATGAGGTCAGTAAACATCGTCCTCATGTTAGCAGCATTCCCATTATTGGCTCCCCTACCGGCAACTCTTGCGTATCGGCTCATCATTCAATCTGTAAAGAGAAAACGATTAACCATCTCCATAGTGGTGCTAGTGCAGTACGACTTCATCCATAGCTATACTAATAGTATATATATATATATATATATATATATATATATATATATATATATATATTGTAACAACCCTGAATTTTGGGGTAAATTTAAAATTTTATTTTAAGTAATTTTAATGAATTTTTGATATTGAAAATAATTTATTTTAAATAATAACGATTAAACATTTATATTTAATAAAATAATAATAATAATAAAGTTTTTAAATAAGATTTAGACGTCTTTAATGAGATTAATTAATAATATGTTGACAGATCCGCTTTAATAATTTCCTTGCCTATTCAAAGTGTAACGTTCATCAATTAATAATTTTTTTTTTGAATAGTTGCATTCGCTTCCAATGCCTTCCTCTCATCTTTATTTTCTTAATGCAACGTCAAAAGTAAACACATTTTTAAATAGAAATGTATTGATATAGAATTTACATTTTTAATGTATATACAATATTTAAAAATAAACATTTTGAGATAAAATGTATCGATATAGAATTTACACTTTTAATGTAAATGAGACATTGAGAATGTTTTGACATTAAAATTTACACTTTTAGTGTAAATGATACATAAAAAAGATTCATTGTATAATAAATGGTGTTCACATTAGAAACTATATTTTTAATGTAAAAGATGGATCAATAAAATAATTTAAAAAAAAGGGATTCATAGTTTGATAAGACGTTTTAATATAATAAAAAATGTTTTAACAGTAGAAAATGTCCATTTATTTAATATTAACATTCACATGTAAACATTTATTTCTAACAATTAGCATTAACCATGCATTCACCTCTCTCCTTCATGCAATTAATTTATTATCCTTTATTCTATTAATTTCTTTCCTTTATTTTTCTCATCATGTTTCATTCCTTATATTACTTAACCATGCATTCATTTATCTTTCCTTCTTTTGTTTTTTTTCCTTGTTATTATTTTTCCTTCACAAAACAAATCACCTACATATATATATAAATGAATAAACACATATATATATTCTATTTATTCTTTCCAACCCATTGAATATTTTACTTAAATTATGATACTTAATGTCATGTGTTTCGAAATTTAAAAGTTAAACGTCCTAACAATTGGCATTATACCATAAATCATGCATTAATTGCATTCCCGTTTCTCTCTCCCCATGTTTTTATTTTTGAATTTTTGAATAAGAAAAAAAACATTGATTAGATTAACACGGGCCTAGTCAGCTAATTCATTTCATTGTAACCTACTACATATGTAGGGACACAAGTGAATGATAAAATAAAATATATAACAAAATGGTAAAATAAAAATATATAAATATAAATATATATATATATATACACATATTGGCTCTACTATAACATCCTAAACTTCTCTAAACCCTAAATCATTTCATAGCCGCCGCCTCCATCTTTCATGAACGGCTAGAAACACTTTCCGTTTCCCCCTCAAATCTCTCTCAATCCATTCCTCGATTTGCAAATCGTTCAGCGACAAACATGAAGAACTCAATGAGCTCTAATTAGCCAATGATAGGGATCCTTTTTTTCCTTTACCTGAATTGCGTGGAATCAAGACATGGAAGGCGCGGGGTGTCGAAGTCAGATGCGAGCAGATGGGTTTCCTCGTGACAGAAATACAATGAAGAAGAAGAAACCAACAAGGGGCAGTCACTGTTTTTCTTCAAATGTAATTAAGGCCCTAACCGATTTTAATTATTATTTTAATTAATTAATGTAATCAAAAATTTAAATGTTCATATCTTATGCAAATCAAATCAGAATTTGATGAAACAAAATACGTTGGAATCATGTTGGCCTGATCTACGCAATGAGACCACTCTGGACAAGATTTGGAGCTCGTAGAAATTTTGGTTAAATTAAACCTTCTGTTTAATTTAATTAGAAGCAATCATTATTAATGATTTCAGATCCGATCAAGGTGAGAATTCTTTATTTTTAGATAAATAAAAATTTATTAATTTACATTGTTTGCAAGTCCACTATTAAAGTTAATTTTTTGTTACTTGATGTGGATGGATGAACCCTGTTATGTTGATCTGTGATTGAGTTGATTACTTTTGTGTTGAAATAAAATCAACAAAATAGAAATGCTATTTAATTTGTTCAATTAGAATCAACAAAATAAGATTTTCATTTTATTTGTGTTAGAATTGATAAATCAGAGTATACATATTGTTTATGTTAGAATTGACAAATTTAAAATAAAAACACCGTTTTGTGTTAGCAAATATGACAGTAGAATAAATAGAGTAAGTTTTAATGTCATATGTTCGTCAATATAAAGATGTAGCGACAAAAATCATATGTTTTCCAATATAAAGTAGTAGCGACAAAAATTCATATTTTTGTCAATAAAAAGTAGGAGCGATTAGAATTGTCTAATTAGATTAAAAAATACCATTTTGATTAGAATTGTCTAATTAGATTAAAAATACCATTTTGCTAGAATTGTTTAATTAGATTAGTAATATCATGTTTGCTAGAATTGCTATATTAGAAACAAAAATATCATCTTTATGTTGAAATGAAAATAAGTTAAAACAATAAAAAAAATTCACATTCTTAATGTATATGAAAATTGTTCATATTTTTGAAACAAACATGTTAACATTTAAAAATATAATTTTTAATGTAAAAATAGAAACTGGAAAAATGATCATATTTTGGAAGGGGAAAATATCTTGCCATTGGAAATCTCACTTTTAATGTAAATGAAGAATATATGAAAATATTCATGTTAATATACAAACATTCATGTTTGTATAAGAATGTGGAAACATTAGAAATAAAACGACATTTAGTTATAAAATGCTGCATTAGATTGAAAGCCATTTAGTTATAAAATTAACAATTTTATGGAATTAAGAATGTTAAATATAAAATTTACATTTTTAATTGTTGTAATAGAATTGTAGACAAATAAAAAAATTGTCATGTTAGAATAGATTTGTAAGCAAAATGGAGATATCATTTTTATTTTTGTTATGTTGAAAATAGAAAAGTATTGGAACAAACTATCCATTTTTGTAAAATAGAATAGTTGAGATAAAATTTACAATTTTGTCAAAATAGAATAGTTGAGACAAAATTTACAATTTTGTCCAAATAGAATAGTTGAAGAAAAAAATTTACAATTTTGTTAAAATGAAATTGTCAAAATAAGATGTTGCATTTTTATGTAAAGAGAATCATTAAAAATAAGTGTTAAATTAGAGTAAAAATGTCATTCTTGTTAGAAGTGTTAAAGTAGAATGAAATTGTGTTGAAACATAAAAATCACATTTTTATGTTAAAGAGGAATTCATTAAAATATTCAAGTTAGAATGGAATTGTGTTAACATAAAAATGAATCATTAAAGGAATGTTTTTATTTTATATTCAATTAATGGAATTAATTGACGTTGATTTAGAAAGATTACGTCTTTATTGTCTAAAATTTACAATAAAAGCATGCAATTAAAAAGATTACATCTTTGGTGTAAATATGTTAAAGTACAAAGATATGGTTTCAAATTTGAACATCTTGAAAAGGGTTGTTATTATAAAATCATAATAATATGGAAAGTTATAATTTATATTAAGATACTTGAAATCAAGATACTTAGAGATAAAGAATGTTTCAAATTTAAGATTCTTTAATGGAAAGGATAATTTCAAATAATATGTTTTGGAAAAATTAATTATAATTATAAATTATAATTGTGCTTGGACACGACGTTAGGTTGCATTTGTGGTGGAAGTCTGCCCGGACCCGACCGGCATATCCAGCAGCCACAAATGTTGGGCCTAATGTGAGAGGTCCAAGTGCGCAAATACAAATTGGGCCAAGACACGAGGCTAAGCCCAACTTGTGGGATAAGTCTGCCCGGAACCGACCGGCCTATCTAGCATCCACAAGTTGCAGGTCTGATGTGAGAGGTCTGGCCCATATTAAAATATAAATGGTTAAATAGGAAATGGACATTTTTTACACCGTCAGGAGATAAATTAGAAATTGACATTATTTTCACACCGTTATGTGTTAATAATGGAATGAATATTTTCACCTCCAAGTTTATTATAAAAGAAAGTTACATTTTTAATGTAATAAGATAAGGATTAGGAAAGTTTTACATTTTATTTAATGTAAATGAGAATTAGAAGAAAATTACATTTTTTATGTAATTAAGTTTGAGAACATAAAAATTACATTTTTGTGTAATTAAGTCAATTTGCATGTGAATTAGATTGAAAGTGGAAAATTTACATTTATCATGTAAATTAAGATAAAGGAGAAAAATTACATCTTTATGTAATCAAGTTAGAGTAGAAAGAAGTTTACATTCTTAATGTAATTAGATTATAAAAATAATTTAGATTTTTAATGTAAATTAGATTAAAAAGAAAAGTTTACATTTTTAATATGAGTAAGAATTAAGATTTAAGTGAAAAATTACATTTTCATGTAATTAAGATTTAAGGATAAAATCACATTTCCATAAAAGAAGAATTAGAGAAGAAAATTTCCTTTTCATGTAATTATTTTTAATGTAAGTGAAATCTACATATTTAGGTAAATAGATTTTCACTAAAAGAATTAAAAAGAAGATTACATTTTTATGTAATTGGATTTTCCTTAAAAAGAATAAAGATATGGAATTTACATTTTTATGTAAATAGATTTTCAATGAAAATTATAACGATGGAAATTTAGTTTAAATGAATTAGATTTCATTAAAAGATTAACAAAGTAATTAATTTTGTAGAATTGAAGTCGACACCAAAATATATTGCATTTTTTTAGAAATTGAAATGACACAAAAATACTCATTTTTGTTAAACTATAAATGACGTACAAAAATATTCATTTTTGTTGTAATGGAAATGAAACACAAAAATACCTATTTTTGTTGTAATTGGAATGATACACGAAATATACAATTTTTGTGTAAATTGAAGGCTAAAAGCAAAATATACATTTTGTGTATAGGATATGTATAGAAATTGAAAATAAAAAAATATTGTTGTGTGCGATGATATATATCAATATTGGATATAAATAAGAATATTTGTTGTTAGCAAGATATAGTGTAATAAAATACATTTCATTAAATAACAATATGAAATTGTTTCCAAATTTATATATGCGAGAATTATTTGGAAAGCCCGAGTTTACTCTCATTCCAAATAATGATACGACGTTCGAAGAATTGAAGACGGCGATTGAAGAACGACGATCTTCACATCGAATGGGTAACTAGTGTTGAGGCCCTTGATTGATTTGCTCCCAACACGGGGCTGAGATGGTAGTTATCTGGACGTAGTGTTGATTTGTACGGATTTGGCTTTCGCTCAGACCCAGAGCATAAGTTTATAAATGGATGTTTGTCTGACGTCGAATTTTGTTCTATGTAAATCGATTTCTATTAATATACGACCATTGGTGGTGGAGAATTTATTCTCTTGCTTAACACCCTTAGAGGTTGTGTATTAATAGTTATTAATTGCATGGCGTGAATTGTCAACGTGGCACGCTAAGATGAAGATGATCAAGACTTTGTTGAAAAGCAGGCCTTGTGGTTATAACGTTACTTCGTGAACCTCACAACCCGGTTGAGTCTAAAATGGGAAAAGGGAACGCAGGGAGAGCAGCACGTTTCTTTCTAGCTAGAAGTGGTGTCGGTGCTTAAACTGGCTGATATTTACTTATGTGGATGATGGAATGTGGCGCGCCTCGGGTGATAGGTCCTATAGGATCGGGAAACGTGTGTTCAGGAATAACTAATCCACGAAGCTGTATGTGTGGACCGGCCCTGCAGCTATCCTAGGGTTCTCTACGGGGAATCCTGAGACATTAGCTAGAGTGTCTCGAATCAGTAAGGAGCTCCTCCCTAGCCTTGACTCATGATGGAAACCCAGTTTCCAATACGACTTCATGCGGTTTTGATTGTAGAACTAGTATGGTGACATAGTAGGATGGGGTACTATGCCGTCTATGATTGGTACATTATGATTGAAATCTTTTTGAAACATATATACACTACTAATAATATCAAATCCGTTTTTAATGTATCAAGCATTTTTGACCATTATAAGGTAAAACTCTATCCTCCGATTTGCGTTGCATTATGTGATGGGACTTGAATCTTATAATGGTTTCATTTTTCCAAAAAGCCTTGCGTTGTTTGACGATTTACCTTTAATTATGCATGGCAATCCATTGGAGTAAACTCGTTCCGCATTAGCGGCGTGGCCCTTGGATTTGCCTTATTACTATTAGTTAAGTTAATTAAGAATTCTCACACCAGTCCCATGACTGACCCATTGTTTGTTTCCACCTTTGCAAACTCGGGTGCCCTCTTCCCTACACGGGCAGTCGAGTAGTTTGTCTACAGGTTCTTATCTCAAGCAGAACTCTGAATTGAAGCCTAAAGCTGTGTCCAGAGCATCGAAGTCTTCCGTTGTGTATTGTATTTAATTTATTGTAATTTATCTTCCACCGTAATTTTATTCAATATACTCTGGTATGTTCTGTACTCTGAAGTAACATTATTGTAATGTTTATAAAAGTCTATTGTTATCGTTCTGATGTTGTTGTTTTCCCAAAGTTAACGTGTTTGGGTTTTGAACGGTCTTGGTCGATCTAACGGTCGATCGAGTCGGGCGATAACCCGGGGCGGTCACATATATATATATATATATATATAGCTTTTGAAAACAAAAATAATCACAAATACGCGCTCTCATATACGTATACTATCTCTCCCTGATAACTTCCTTAGGTTAACTATGCAACCTAGAGCTTTGATACCAAATGTGATGGCCCGCCCCGCCCCAGTCTGCATTTCCTCCGAAGGTGCACTGTACACATGCCCGACTAGCACGGAATGGTCGCCAAAGAAAGGAAAGAAAAGAGTGAACTAACAAGGAACCTATAGAATGTCTCACAGCGCATAGAATAAAATATAATAATAACATAATCTTGACATAAAACAGGCGAGACAGTGCATTAGCTGGAAACTAAACCAACATAGCAGCGGAAATCCAAATACAGCTTATTACAACTTTAAAAATTACTGTCTCTAAAACAAAGAAAGCTTAAGTAGAAGATGCACTACTAATGCCCAAGCAGTGATCCTCAACAAGACAGGGAGAATACTATATGTATCATACGTGGAAGCCTCCTGCTCATCTCCGGATCAGTTACTCGTGCATACCTAGCTAACCTGTCTCTAGTCGGCTCGTAAGAGCACCCAGAGTAATAAGAAGAGACATAAAACTCTGGGTCAGACAAAAAGTCTGGTATGAGCGATAAGCAGCTAAATAGAACAATAACAGGTATACTAAACCATACCTGAACCTGGACTTGCAACCAAAGAGTTAGCACTACATACCGTACAATACTCTAAGGTGCCACTGAACAGATGGTGTAAAGATAACGGGGGTGGGGGGTGTGCATGTCATAATGATGGCAAACAAATCAAGCATAGCAACCATCCTCGCATCTCTCACTCAATGCGTAAAGTATACGATATCTACCGCTTCGAATACTAGACCCATCGAAGTAGTGACGGAGTTCAACCTGTACAACTACTGCTACTACCAAGCTTACCACATTGAGTCATGACCAAACCTTTACAAATGACCCTACTTCATTGGTGTGAGGATCCCAAAATCCGAGGGGCGGTATTAAGGATAATCATTGGAATATAACACATTAATCATCTTAGCAGGGTACAGATAATAGCAAAAACAATAAATAGAATAATTTTACATGGATATGACAGCGGAATCACAACATGTAACAACATCAGAATAGCACAGCGTAGGATATAACTTAGTAAATAAAAAGGAAAGTGATCAGTCATCATCGCCAGAGGCAGAATACATATATGCAGTGAGGCATAATAAGGGTATCAGTCTACATCGCCAAAGGCGGTACACATACATACAATAAGAAGTACTGAAAGTAAATCAGTCTGCATCGCCAGTGGCGGAATCATAATATAAGTACAATAATGGCGGAAAATGTCAAAGTCGTCTCTGTGAAGTCAGCCTCGCCATGAGCCAAAATGCACTCTATGCAACAGTGCAGAGCCAAAAACAACCTGTCACCTGTGAACTAGGCTGCCCATGTGAAAATAAGGGCACCCGCGTTTGCAAAGTGAAATAAACAACGAGTCAGTCATGGGGATTGGTATGAGGAATCTATTTAACAGTTTAAACAACAGTAATAAGCAAATCATATGACCACGCCACTTTCGTGGAACGGGTTTACTCCAGTGATTGCTAGTGCATTTAAAACAAAGTAAATTCTTTTAAAACAACGCAATGCTTTTAAAAAGAATGAAGCCATTATAAGACTCAGGTCCCATCATACAATGCAACGCAAGCCGGAGGATAGAGTTTTACCTTATAATGGCCAAATATGCTTGATACGTATAAAGCAAAGTCAATTGATATTATTACTAGTGCATATATGTTTCAAAAATGAATAGCGTCATAAATATCAATCATAGGCGGCATAGCTACCATATACTATGTCGCCATACTAGTTCTACAATCGAGTCCGTTATTTCGTATTGGAAATTGGATTTTCGTCATGAGTCGAGGCAAGGGGCAAGCTCCTCTCCGCTTCGAGACACTCTAGCAAATGTCTCAGGACTACACACTCTGGGTAACCCTGGATCTTCAGGGGCGGTCCTCTCTTACGTTTGAGGATTAGTATTCCTGAACACACGTTTCCCGGTCCTTACAGACCTATAATCGAGGCGCCTCGCATTCCAACAACCACATAGGTGAAAAATAGATATAAATGTCAGGGTTGGTAAGTCACTAACACCACCATAGCTAGAAAGAAACGTCGTGCTCTCCCTGTAGTCCGTATCCCGTTTTTAACTCATACCGGGGTGTGAGGCTCGCGAATCCACGCAATACACAAAGCCAGGCCACATAGACCGTGCTTTGATCCTCATCCACAAGACTTTGCTTTGCAACAGAAGCCTTGATCACAGCATCTTGGCATGCCACATAGGCAGTCCACTCCATACGATTGATTTCCATCTATATATAACCTCTGAGCTCGTACGTCTCAGAGAAGGGCGTTAAGCAAAAGAATAAATTCTCCGCCGCCAAACAGATATATATTTAACAGAGATCAATCAGTATAGAACAAAATCCAATGTCAGACACACAGTCCATTTACAAGTCCGTTCTGGGTCTGAACGAAACCAGAGGCATCAAATTCCTCGTATATCCGTCCAATCAACACATACGTTCAGACGGCTACTACTTCCGTTCCTTCACGGTAGCTACTCCGGTCAGGAACCTCAACGGCGCCCATCCAATCGATACGAAGATCGTCGGTCTTGAATCGCCCTTGTATTTTCCAATTCGAATCGCTTGAGAAATTATTTGAAATGAGGGTTAGCTCGGCCTTTTCAAATAATTCACGTAATTAGAATTTAAATCGATTCTTTCCATGGTTATATTATTCGACATCCATCTTTCAGTTCTTTAGTGTTATTTTCGTGTCAAGCACATACAACCATCAAATATCAAACAATTCAATCCCAATTGGTTTATTTGCAATCTATGTTGCTTATAATATTTTATAACGATTTCTTGCCATTTTTATTTATTTAAAAATGGCCATATTTAATTAAACGATGTTTCAGGTCGTGTCGTGGCACTGGCGCTGTTTTTCCCTTAATTTGTTTTCCACATATCGGAGAATCTAACTGTTGGATTTCTACAAAGTCTATATCAGTGGGAAGATATTCCCAAAGCGAACTGAACGGTTCCAGTTTCGTGAAAATCCGTCGGTCGGATCTTCCACACTAGTCGTTTGAAGTTACGGTTTCAAAATTTGAACTACAGCGTCGTTATTCGATTTAATTTAATTATATTTATATATAAATATAAATGATTCTGGCGCTGTTTTTCTTCAGATTTGAATTAAACATTCCGGACAATCCAACCGTTGGATTTCTATAAAGTTGGTGCCGTTGGGAAGATATTTCCAAGGCGAACCCCGCGGTTGCGGTTTCGGGAAAATCCGATGGTCGGATTTCACGTACTAATCGTTTCAAATTATGATTCCGAAACACGAACTTCATGGCTTCGTTTCCTTTTAATTTTATTTATATTTATATATATAAATATAGTTCATTCTACAATTCCAACCATAGTTCATTCTATATTTTCAACTTCGTTTTCACTTCAAATATTTCACTAACGCCTTAATATTTCGAAAAATTTCTCCATAACCTCCTTTGTACGGGGAGGGGTTTGGAAATTTATTGGGCCGTGTTAGGTACCCAATAAATCCTAAAAAGCATCCACATATTTATAGTGATATATTCTGGTGTTTACGGGGGAGCATGTATAGATAATCACTCCAGAGAATAAATTCTCGTCACCCCTTTCCGTGTGGAAATAAATAGTCCATGTGCCGTATCTAATAGCTAGAGAGACGTGATTATTGTCAACTCCAGACCCGTGTGGGGTTTTTATTAATCTGGCAATTTATCGTTATTTTTTATATAGTCCATATCAGTCATCAGTTCAACTTGTAGTATAAAATCATCGCCATACAAGCCTCTCGCTCGTATGGTAAATCTTCCACCTCGTCACACAAGCTCCAATTGCTTATGTGGAATATGATGAAGTATGCCTATCGTCAAGAAGTATGCCATGTAGTGTAGTTCAAAATTAATTGTTACTATCCTATGGCGACGTTTATTATTTCACATAGAATAACCAGCACTTCGCATCCAATGGCATTCACAGGAGTTGATATAAAAATAAAATTGCGCAGCCAACTCATCAAGGTTTACCTATTTGTCGGGCACGCAAATAATTTCTTTACTCTACAGCTAATCCATTTTTCCTGTTCAACAAATGTATATATATGCAGAACAAAGCGAATAATAATATTTCTAGCCAACTATTATTTATTTCAACACGTGTGTATTTTTATCAAAGTGTATACATGATAAAAGAAATATTTTTATCATCAATAATATTTATTCCATACGTGAATGTTTTTAACACTTCATATTCACAATAAAAATGTAGTTTTTATTGTCTATTGATTTTATTTTTAAAATACGATAACATTCAACACATGAATTTCAACTCGACGAACGAATATCAATTCAACACATGAATATTCTATATAGTTTGTATATATAAAAAAAATGTGATTTTTATCGCTAAAGCTATTTGTTTAAATTCAAATAATATTCAACACATGAATTTCAACTCAACGAATGAATTGCCACTCAACACATGAATATTCGCTATGGTTTGTATATATATAAAAATGTGATTTTTATCGCTAAAGCTATTTGTTTAAATTCAAATAATATTCAACACATGAATTTCAACTCAACGAATGAATTGCCACTCAACACATGAATATTGGTTATAACATATTTAATTTATTTTAACGAATGAAAATTATTCTAACAAATGTATATTTCAGAAAATTTCGGCAGCATAACGGCAGGGTAGTTAAAAACGGGACCGTCCCTAGTACGGCTCCTCGCTCTACCTTAAAACCTCGCGGTTTTTGACAATGGGGATCATGCATCTAGTTCGCACGCAGGCGACATGTTTTATTTTCATTTCCACAATCCAATTCTCATTTGTTTCAACCACAAGAGGGTATTTTTCAACCACAAAGGTATTTTTCAACCACAATATCAACCACAAACAATTATTTCCAACCATTCGTCATACCATATAATATCACGTCAATCACAAGCAATAAATATCGTCCATGGTCTGTGGACGAGGGGAGTATATATATATATATATATATTATATAATAATTCACTTGCATTTCATCACAATTCAAAGCATATATGTTTCATTCAACGCTTGTATAATTTATACATCGCTAATATAACTTATACAACACATGTACATGAGGTATACAATGCGTATATAATTTACACTTCGCTTATATAATTTATACAACGCGATTTCATTCACATAATTAGTTTAGATTCCTCACATTGGTTATTGCAGTGCTAAAAATCGTAGGAAGATCAGAAAAATCCGCGGCTTCTTCTAGAATGTAGAGAGCCTCCTTGCGGTCACGGTATCTCCTGTTTCATCGAATTTCGATAACGAACGAAAAAGATATTATTTTTCAAAGTTTTGCAATGCTTTATAGTGTTATTTCATTTCAGAATAATAAAGGTCGTACCTTTATTTTTGATTCGAAACTAGGGTTGAAAAATTCGTGCAATCTATCGATCTTTGCTTCGATCAGGTGGTGCCACGTGGAAGAGCTACGAACCAGCTCCCTGTCGGTGGTGGTGCGGTTCCCTTCGGTGGTCGGAGGAAGGCGGCGCGGCGTTAGGAAGGTGGCGACTTCCTCTGTGTGGTTCAGGCGATATCGGCGATGGTGGAGGGCGGCGTTTGGTCGGATGTGAAGAGGGGACGAAGGCGAGTGGAGTGGTGGTGGTGGCGCGGCCTAGCGTCGCCTGTGGCGGCTAGAAAACGAAGGGGAAGGTTTGGGCTTCGTGAGTCGTCGGTTTCGTCTGTGGCGGCTAGGTTTTTGAGATTTTTTTTTTAAAGGAAAAATCCTATTGGTCGAGACTTTATAGGAAAATTTAAATAGTGTTTTTACAAACGAACTCGAAATCAAACCCAACGACTGTCGCCCCTAGCTAAATACCCCCATTCCGGACACAATGGGACATGTTTCGTTGGAAAATTCAACTATTACAGTTAGTTATTTTTCAAATTAAAATATAAAACATTCAATATTTAATTTGAACGTACATTTCAATTTTCCAGGGCCACAAACTGAATCGAAAAATTCCAGAAAAATAAATCTAGCTTTGTTTTGATGATATGGTCCTAACAAAACCAGTTTCGTCGAATTCTGAGCTCGTTTGAAAAACGGCCATTTTTAGGTTGACCCATTTTAACAGAAATTGACCAATCACATTTTCTTTTGCCCCGCTCACATACTAGCTTCAAAAATTATGAAATTTGAAACTTAGCAATAATTTGACATCCCGGACCCAACAAAAGTTGTTTCGTCGAATTCCGAGGTCGTATGCAAAATATCAATTTTCAAGGGCTATATATGCTATATAGCGACCTTTCTGAAAATTCATTTGGCCATAACTTTTGATTCCCGCTATGAAACTTCGATTTTTCAGATTCGTTAGAAAGGTATTCATAAACAGATTTAAATATTTTCATTTTCGCTAAAATCCGTTATATTTTCCACCCGGTACAGTCAGACAAAGTTTGTATTCAAAATTTCAAACTGCAATACTATACCCAATTCTCTATTTTATTGAAATATGCTGTTTCAATTATTCAAATTCTTTGGTAATAACCAATTTTAAAAAATTTAAATTGGTTCACATTTTCCGGGTTATTACAATCTCCCCCACTTAAAACTTTTCGTCCTCGAAAAGGAAATAACAGCTAAGTAGGAAACAAAATGTAATGCAAAGTATTGTAAAGGTACCTTGCACCGGAGTTAGTCAGAGATGTCCACTCTGCATTTGTGGTAGGCTTGTTTAATGCTTTCCTCAGTCTCCTAAGTACAGTCTCTAGGATCACGACTCCACTACACTTTGACTAAATGAATCTTTTTCCTCCTTAGCTCTCTAGTTTCTTTGCCAACTACCTTTAATGGCTCTCTTCTGAGCGCTAATTCTGGAGTTATGTCTATATCCTGTTGCGCTGCTTCTTCTACAACAAGATCTGGATCATGAACATGTTTTCTGAGTTGAGACACGTGGAACACATCATGTACACCAGGCAACCAATCAGGTAGTGAAACCCTATAAGCCAGAGTTCCAATCCGTTCTAGTATAGGAAAGGGACCAATAAATCTCGGTGCCCACTTCCCAGTCTTGCCAAATCTGATTACTCCCCGCATTGGAGAAACTCTTAAATAAACATAATCGTCAACGGCAAACAATAAATCTCTTCTTCTCGCATCATCATAGCTTTTCTGTCGGCTCTGTGCGGTTTTCAAACGCTTCTTAATGAAATCGACTTTATCCGATGCTTCTCGAATCATATCGGGCCTTAACACAAGTCTGTTGCCAGGTTCTACCCAACATGCGGGAAATTTGCACGGTCTACCGTATAATGCTTCAAATGGAGACATTCCCAAACTTGCTTGATAGCTATTGTGATAAGAGAATTCGGCTAAATGTAAGTGATCTTCCCATGAGCCTCCAAAATCGATAACGCAAGCCCGCAGTAAATCTTCTAGAATTCTATTCACCCGCTCAGTTTGGCCATCTGTCTGACGGTGATAAGCGGTGCTTAAATTCAATTTGTATCCCAATTCTGTCTGGAATGCTTCCCAGAATTTGCTAGTAAACAGGGGATCTCTATCACTGACTATATTGAGCGGCACTCCATGTAGTTTAACTATTTCCTTGAAGTAAATCTGTGCTAAACTTTGAGCCGTTCTGTTGGATCGGACAGGTATGAAATGGGCAGTCTTCGTGAAGCGATCTACGATTACCCATATACTGTCGTTTCCTTTCTTAGTTCGAGGCAAACCATCAATAAAGTCCATCGAAATTTGTTCCACTTCCATCCTGGAATTTCTAATGGTTGTAATAGTCCAGCCAATTTCTGCTGATCACTCTTAACTATTTGACAAGTGGGGCATCTACTAACATATAATGAAATATCTCTTTTCATTGACCTCCACCAGAATGTGCGTTTGATATCGTTATACATCTTGCTCACACCGGGATGGATACTTAGCTTGGACTTGCGGCACTCATCAAGTATTTCGCTTCTGAGCTCAGGAAGATTTGGGATGCAAATTCTACCCTTTAATCTAAGAACCCCTTTGTCATCGAGTCGGAAACTCGTGGATTCACCTCCCTTGACTCTCTGGCTGACTCTTTGAATAAATTCATCGTCTTTCTGAAGGGTCGAGATCCTGTCTATTAATGAAGACATGATGACAAAACTGGCGATGATTTCATTCTTTCTGCTGAGCGCATCGGCTACAACATTGGCTTTCCCCGGAGTGTATAGAATTTCAAAATCGTATGCTGCAAGGAATTCTAACCAACGTTGTTGTCTCAAATTCAAATCCTTCTGAGTGAATAGATATTTCAAGGATTGATGATCAGTAAATAGTTCGAACTTCTCGCCCAATAAATAATGCCTCCAGATTCTTAAAGCAAACACGATAGCTAATAACTCAAGATCATGAGTAGCATAGTTTCTTTCATGCGGCTTCAGCTGACAGCTGGCATATGCGACCACTTGGCCTTTTTGCATTAGTACTGCGCCTAGCCCTCTAATAGAAGCGTCTGTCCATACTGTCAAGTCTTGGTTGCCTTCTATAATTGTTTATACTGGAGCGGTTGTCAACTTCAGCTTCAGCTCCTGGAAAGCTTCTTCACATTCAGGAGTCCATTTGAATTTCTCATGCTTCTTTGTAAGCTTTGTCAATACACCAGATATCTTTGAAAAATCCTGAACGAATTTCTGATAGTAACTAGCCAATCCAAGGAAACTTCGAACTTCTGTGGGAGTAGTAGGTTGTTTCCAGTTCTGAATCGCTGTAATTTTGCTTGGATCTACAGCAATCCCTTCTTTTGATACGACATGGCCTAGGAATTTAACTTCATCCTGCCAGAAGACACACTTAGAAAATTTAGCTTTCAAGACATTTCTCCTTAGAATTTTCAACACTTGTTCTAAATGTTTTGCATGCTCGCCTTCCGACTTGGAGTAGATTAAAATGTCATCGATGAAGACTAGAACAAATTTATTCAATACACCACGGAACACTCTATTCATAAGATCGACGAAGTATGCCGGAGCGTTACACAAGCCGAACGGCATTACTAACCATTCGTAGAATAAATCGGGACCCCTGAAGGCTGTCAAAGGAACACAATCTTCTGCTATACGTAATTGATGGAAACATGTAGCTAGGTCCATTCTGGAGAATACTGTTGCTCCATTTAATTGATCTAACAGATCGTCTATTCGGGGCAAGGGATATTTGTTCTTCAGTGTCTGCTTATTGAGATCTCGGTAATCAACACAAAGTCTTAGAGTACCGTCTGATTTCGGGACAAATACTACAGCTGCTCCCCAGGCTGAAAAGCTCGGTCTGATCAGACCTTTCCAAAGCAATTCTCGGGTTTGACTACCTAACTCTTCTTTTTCTTTCGGGGCCATTCTTCTAATTGGATGTACTACTGGTCGGGCGTTCGGAATTAGATCTATTCTAAATTCAATCTCTCTTTGCGGCGGTAAGTTTTCTACTTCTTCAAACACATCCGCATAGTTTTTAACGACCGGTATCTTTTCTAATGAAGGGGGAGTAACTTCTAAAGAAGACCAAAATTCTGTTCTATTAATTTCTGAGCCATGGCATGGTATAGTGATATGCCCAAATTTTGTTTTAACTTTAACGATTCGTTCGGCACATCTAACTTCTACCTTATGTCAACCAATCAAGTCCCAGGATAATGTCGAATTCGAAAAGGTCCATGACAATCACTTTAAAAGGAAATCGATAACAAGAATATGAGGCGGGTACATTACAATATGAGACGAGAATAGTAGACCCTCCTATCAGATTTTGAACTTTAATTGCTTCTTTAAGCTTCCTTGGATTCAATTTTAGCTTGTGAATAATGTTACCAGAAATGAAGCTACGTGATGCACTAGTATCAAAAAGTGCAGAAACAGGAATATTTTTAATGGTAAGGGTACCTCCCAAGACGTCGGGTTTACCTGATCCATCGGTGGTAGCTGGCGGGGTCTTCCCGTCGTACACATGAGCTACCTGTGCATTCTGCTTTAGAGGACAATTCCTGCTATAGTGCCCCTTCTTATGGCAGTTGTAGCATTCGGCTGAATCTGGATTTGCTTTTGGCTTCCTCGGGGCTTTGCATACATTAGAAAAATGACCTGACTTCCCGCAGTTGTAGCAATTTCCTTTGGGGATCTTTCTAGGTTTCTGAGTAGCGGCCGCTGTAATGCTAGACTCGGGCTGATCTGCTGAAGCCTTGCGCTTATTTCCAGCTTGGCTTTTGGCGCGGTCTTGGCTGGCGTGCCTTTCATCCATATCTTCATAATTGCAAGCCATTTCTACTAATTCTAAGAAGGAGAGTTTGATGTTGCTCATGGCTCTGTCATGGTACTTGCGCTTTAGCCCAAATATGAATCTCTTGTTCTTTGCTTTGTTAGTCATAATAAGCTCTGGAGCATAGCGCGACAACTAGGTGAATTTATTCAGGTAATCTTGAATAGAGAGATCTCCTTGCTGGAGATTAGCAAACTGCTCTCGCATCCTCTCTAAAGCCTGTTCAGGTACAAACTTCTTGTTGAACATGGTTTTGAATTGCTCCCTAGTCCTGACAGTACCTGCTGCATCCTCTGAGGTGATGGCATCCCACCACAGCTCTGCTTCCTCCTGTAGGAGCCAAATACCTAGTCGTGCTTTGTTGTTGGTTCCCAAACCCATGACTTCAAAGATCTTCTCACAGGTCTTCAACCAAGCTATCGCCTCTGTCACTGTACCAGTGCCAGGAAAGGGTTTTCCCCCAAGGTTCCTATACCTCTTCGCTATTCTGTCTAACTCGAAGTCCTCAGGTGCTAGTGGCTGAACAATAAGGCCTCCCTCAACTACGGGGATATTCCCCCGTCCTCCTGCTACTCCTGCTCGGCCTCTACGGCCCCCTCTAGCTGCTGCTGCTCGTGTAGCCATCAAAGAGAGTACTGTATAAGCAAGAAAAGAGTCAAGCTCACAGATTTGATATTTTCATATATGATAAAGCAGGGGAACATAAGGAGAGATAATGATTTACTGATCAAATTGTTTAGCTAATCTGCTTAGCTCATTCTAGGACATTGCTAATCCTATCTCTAGTGAGCTACTCGCCTTAGAACACTACTGATTCTATTCTGACAGGGTGTTTAATGTGTTAGATCCCGGAACTAAGGTTAACCAAAGCTCTGATACCAACTGTGACGATCCCAAAATCCGAGGGGCGATATTAAGGATAATCATTGGATTATAAAACATTAATCATTTTAGCAGGGTATAGATAATAGCAAAAACAATAAATAGAATAATTTTACATGGATATGACAGCGGAATCACAACATGTAACAACATCAGAATAGCACAGCGTAGGATATAACTTAGTAAATAAAAAGGAAAGTGATCAGTCATCATCGCCAGAGGCGGAATACATATATGCAGTGAGGCATAATAAGGGTATCAGTCTACATCGCCGAAGGCCGTACACATACATACAATAAGAAGTACTGAAAGTAAATCAGTCTGCATCGCCAGTGGCGGAATCATAATATAAGTACAATAATGGCGGAAAATGTCAAAGTCGTCTCTGTGAAGTCAGCCTCGCCATGAGCCAAAATGCACTCTATGCAACAGTGCAGAGCCAAAAAAAACCTGTCACCTGTGAACTAGGCTGCCCGTGTGAAAATAAGGGCACCCGCGTTTGCAAACTGAAACAAACAACGAGTCAGTCATGGGGACTGGTATGAGGAATCTATTTAACAGTTTAAACAACAGTAATAAGCAAATCATAGGATCACGCCACTTTCGCGGAACGGGTTTACTCCAGTGATTGCTAGTGCATTTAAAACAAAGTAAATTCTTTTAAAACAACGCAATGCTTTTAAAAAGAATGAAGCCATTATAATACTCAGGTCCCATCATACAATGCAACGCAAGCCGGAGGATAGAGTTTTACCTTATAATGGCCAAATATGCTTGATACATATAAAGCAAAGTCAATTGATATTATTACTAGTGCATATATGTTTCAAAAATGAATAGCATCATAAATATCAATCATAGGCGGCATAGCTACCATATACTATGTCGCCATACTAGTTCTACAATCGAGTCCGTTATTTCGTATTGGAAATTGGATTTCCATCATGAGTCGAGGCAAGGGGCAAGCTCCTCTCCGCTTCGAGACACTCTAGTAAATGTCTCAGGACTACACACTCTGGGTAACCCTGGATCTTCAAGGCCGGTCCTCTCTTACGTTTGAGGATTAGTATTCCTGAACACACATTTCCCGATCCTTACAGACCTATAATCGAGGTGCCTCGCATTCCAACAACCACATAGGTGAAAAATAGATATAAATGTCAGGGCTGGTAAGTCACTGACACCACCATAGCTAGAAAGAAACGTCGTGCTCTCCCTGTAGTCCGTATCCCGTTTTTAACTCATACCGGGGTGTGAGGCTCGCGAATCCACGCTATACACAAAGCCAGGCCACGTAGACCGTGCTTTGATCCTCATCCACAAGACTTTGCTATGCAACAAAAGCCTTAATCACAACATCTTGGCATGCCACATAGGCAGTCCACTCCATACAATTGATTTCCATCTATATATAACCTCTGAGCTCGTACGTCTCAAAGAAGGGTGTTAAGCAAAAGAATAAATTCTCCGCCGCCAAACAGATATATATTTAACAGATATCAATCAGTATAGAACAAAATCCAATGTCAGACACACAGTCCATTTACAAGTCCGTTCTGGGTCTGAACGAAACCGGAGGCGTCAAATTCCTCGTATATCCGTCCAATCAACACATACGTTCAGACGGCTACTACTTCCGTTCCTTCACGGTAGCTACTCCGGTCAGGAACCTCAGCAGCGCCCATCCAACCGATACGAAGATCGTCGGTCTTGAATTGGCCTTGTATTTTCCAATTCGAATCGCTCGAGAAATTATTTGAAATGAGGGTTAGCTCGGCCTTTTCAAATAATTCACGTAATTAGAATTTAAATCGATTCTTTCCATGGTTATATTATTCGACATCCATCTTTCAGTTCTTTAGTGTTATTTTCGTGTCAAGCACATACAACCATCAAATATCAAACAATTCAAGCCCAATTGGTTTATTTGCAATCTATGTTGCTTATAATATTTTATAACGATTTCTTGTCATTTTTATTTATTTAAAAATGGCCATATTTAATTAAACGATGTTTCAGGTCGTATCATGGCACTGGTGCTGTTTTTCCCCTAATTTGTTTTCCACATATCGGAGAATCTAACCGTTGGATTTCTACAAAGTCTATATCAGTGGGAAGATATTCCCAAAGAGAACCCAACGGTTCTAGTTTCATGAAAATCCGTCGGTCGGATCTTCCACACGAGTCGTTTGAAGTTACGGTTTCAAAATTCGAACTACAGCGTCGTTATTCGATTTAACTTAATTATATTTATATTTATATATAAATATAAACGATTCTGGCGCTGTTTTTCTTCAGATTTGAATTAAAAATTCCGGACAATCCAACCGTTGGATTTCTACAAAGTTGGTGCCGTTGGGAAGATATTTCCAAGGCGAACCCCGCGGTTGCGGTTTCGGGAAAATCTGATGGTCGGATTTCTCGTACTAATCGTTTCAAATTATGATTCCGAAACACGAACTTCATGGCTTCGTTTCCTTTTAATTTTATTTATATTTATATATATAAATATAGTTCATTCTATAATTCCAACCATAGTTCATTCTATATTTTCAACTTCGTTTTCACTTCAAATATTTCACTAACGCCTTAATATTTCGAAAAAATTCGCCATAACCTCCTTTGTACGGGGAGGGGTTTGGAAATTTATTGGGCCGTGTTAGGTACCCAATAAATCCTAAAAAGCATCCACATATTTATAGTGATATATTCTGGTGTTTACGGGGGATCATGTACTGATAATCACTCCAGAGAATAAATTCTCGTCACCCCGTTTCCGTGTGGAAATAAATAGTCCATGTGCCGTATCTAATAGCTAGAGAGACGTGATTATTGTCAACTCCAGACCCGTGTGGGGTTTTTATTAATCTGGCAATTTATCGTTATATTTTATATAGTCTATATCAGTCATCAGTTCAACCTGTAGTATAAAATCATCGCCATACAAGCCTCTCGCTCGTATGGTAAATCTCCCACCTCGTCACACAAGCTCCAATTGCTTATGTGGAATATGATGAAGTATGCCTATCGTCAAGAAGTATGCCATGTAGTGTAGTTCAAAATTAATTGTTACTATCCTATGGTGACGTTTATTATTTTACACAGAATAACCAGCACTCTGCATCCAATGGCATTCACAGGAGTTGATATAAAAATAAAATTGCGCAGCCAACTCATCAAGGTTTACCTATTTGTCGGGCACGCAAATAATTTCTTTACTCTACAGCTAATCCATTTTTCCTGTTCAACAAATGTATATATATGCAGAACAAAGCCAATAATAATATTTCTAGCCAACTATTATTTATTTCAACACGTGTGTATTTTTATCAAAGCGTATACATGATAAAAGAAATATTTTTATCATCAAAAATATTTATTCAACACGTGAATGTTTTTAACACTTCATATTCACAATAAAAATGTAGTTTTTATTGTCTATTGATTTTATTTTTCAAATACGATAACATTCAACACATGAATTTCAACTCGACGAACGAATTTCAATTCAACACATGAATATTCTATATAGTTTGTATATATAAAAAAATGTGATTTTTATCGCTAAAGCTATTTGTTTAAATTCAAATAATATTCAATACATGAATTTCAACTCAACGAATGAATTGCCACTCAACACATGAATATTCGCTATGGTTTGTATATATATAAAAATGTGATTTTTATCGCTAAAGCTATTTGTTTAAATTCAAATAATATTCAACACATGTATTTCAACTCAACGAATGAATTGCCACTCAACACATGAATATTGGTTATAACATATGTAATTTATTTCAACGAATGAAAATTAATCTAACACATGTATATTTCAGAAAATTTCGGCAGCATAACGACAGGGTAGTTAAAACCGGGACCGTCCCTAGTACGGCTCCTCGCTCTACCTTAAAACCTCGCGGTTTTTGACAATGAGGATCATGCATCTAGTTCGCACGCAGGCGGCATGTTTTATTTTCATTTCCACAATCCTATTCTAATTTGTTTCGACCACAAGAGGGTATTTTTCAACCACAAAGGTATTTTTCAACCACAATATCAACCATAAACAATAATTTCCAACCATTCGTCATACCATATAATATCACGTCAATCACAAGCAATAAATATCGTCCATGGTCTGTGGACGAGGGGAGTATATATATATATATATATATATTATAATTCACTTGCATTTCATCACAATTCGAAGCATATATGTTTCATTCAACGCTTGTATAATTTATACATCGCTAGTATAACTTATACAACACATATACATGAGGTATATAATGCGTATATAATTTACACTTCGCTTATATAATTTATACAATGCGATTTCATTGACACAATTAGTTTAGATTCCTCACATTGGTTATTGCAGTGCTAAAAATCATAGGAAGACCAGAAAAATCCGCGGCTTCTTCTAGAATGTAGAGAGCCTCCTTGCAGTCACGGTGTCTCCTGTTTCATCGAATTTCGTTAACGAATGAAAAAGATATTATTTTTCAAAGTTTTGCAATGCTTTATATTGTTATTTTCATTTCAGAATAATAAAGGTCGTACCTTTATTTTTGATTCGAAACTAGGGTTGAAAAATTCGTGCAATCTATCGATCTTTGCTTCAATCAGGTGGTGCCACGTGGAAGAGCTACGAACCAGCTCCCTGTCGGTGGTGGTGTGGTTCCCTTCGGTGGTCGGAGGAAGGCGGCGCGGCGTCAGGAAGGTGGCGACTTCCTCGGCGTGGTTCAGGCGATATCGGCGATGGTGGAGGGCGGCGTTTGGTCAGATGTGAAGAGGGGACGAAGGCGAGTGGAGTGTTGGTGGTGGCACGGCCTAGCATCGCCTGTGGCGGCGGGAAAACGAAGGGGAAGGTTCGGGCTTCGTGAGTCGTCGGTTTCGTCTGTGGCGGCTAGGGTTTTGAGATTTTTTTTAAAGGAAAAATCCTATTGGTCGAGACTTTATAGGAAAATTTAAATAGTGTTTTTACAAACGAACTCGAAATCAAACCCAACGACTGTGGCCCCTAGCTAAATACCCCCATTCCGGACACAATGGGACATGTTTCGTTGGCCTACTCGGCTGTTACGGTTAGTTATTTTTCAAATTAAAATATAAAACATTCAATATTTAATTTGAACGTACATTTCAATTTGCCAGGGCCACAAACTGAATCGAAAAATTCCAGAAAAATAAATCTAGCTTTGTTTTGACGATACGGTCCTAACAAAACCAGTTTCGTCGAATTATGAGCTCGTTTGAAAAACGGCCATTTTTAGGTCGACCCATTTTAATAGAAATTGACCAATCACATTTTCTTTTGCCCCGCTCACATACTAGCTTCAAAAATTATGAAATTTGAAACTTAGCAATAATTTGACATCCCGGACCCAACAAAAGTGGTTTTGTCGAATTCCGAGGTCGTATGCAAAATATCAATTTTCAAGGGCTATATATGCTATATAGCGACCTTTCTAAAAATTCATTTGGCCATAACTTTTGATTCCCGCTATGAAACTTCGATTTTTCAAATTCTTTAGAAAGGTATACATAAACAGATTTAAATATTTTTAGTTTCGCTAAAATCCGTTATATTTTCCACCCGGTACAGTCAGACAAAGTTTATATTCAAAATTTCAAACTGCAGTACTATACCCAATTCTCTATTTTATTGAAATATGCTATTTCAATTATTCAAATTCTTTGGTAATAACCAATTTTAAATTGGTTCACATTTTCCGGGTTATTACAATTGGTCTATAGACCTTTTAGTCGTACCAAGGCCACTGTATCCCTGAATCCGTTCACGTACTCCCTACACATACTGATTCAAAGTAACATACATCGACAACCCCTTAGCATACATCCCGCAGCGAAGCCCAATCATGAAGCTCACTCATTGGTTCCCAACTGGATCCTGAGTCAAAACCGCTCATTTGGACTTCCTTTGCATCTCGGGTTTTGGTCGAATTGGAGTTGGTCTTCAGAAGAGTCGTCACGTAGTAGTAATAGCACATGTACGGTTCGGTTCGGTGTTCCCCTTCTGGCCTGGTTCGGTTCGGTGTACTCTTGCTCCATCGGTTCGGTTCAGATGCCCTGTGCCTGGTTCGATGGTTGCTCCCACCTAGATGTCCCGATCCGATCCGGTGCTTCGCTCCAACTCCAGCTCCAAGCTTGTTCCTCCAATCCGATCCCTATGCCCTTGCCTCCGATCCGATCCCTGTTTGTCTCTCCGATCCGATCCCCTGCTGGTCTCTCTGATCTGATCCCCTGCCCAACTCCAATTCTAAGCAAATGGCCTTCCTTCTTGCCAAGCCCCTTATATTACGTTCCAATCCGAATCGAATCCACTTACCCAGTTCTCCTATCCGATCCGAACCCAATTATCTGATCCGATCCGGTTCGAAACCCTGCATATTTTCTATGACTTTCCAGCGACTGTTTTACGCCATACGACGACATTTTTGACCAATCTAACAGTTCTAATCAATCACAAAACATATCATATAGTCATAGCAACATAGAGACGTGACCTCAAACATCAAAACAACAACCATAACACGTAAAATGGATCAAACATAGCCTAAAACCCCAATTTTCCCTTAAGCATGTTTAGGAAAAACTAATGATATGATTAGCAAAACTTAATCAAATTAAACCAAACTTCTAGCAGAGGTCTAAAACATTATTTAAGAATTTATAAATATTTTCCAGAATTTATTAGTGTATAAATTCGATAATCTTCACTAATTACCCTTAATTAACCGTAATTAGTGCAAAACTATGCAAATCACTCGTCTTGGCCACAAATAAAATTTTCATAAACTGAAACCTCGCTGATATGGGCGAACACTGGTGTCTAACAGCAGCTCTAATACTGATTTGGTGAAGATCTTTTTTGATTTGATGTAGATTAAGCCAAAACTTGATTAGAAAGTGATTAGAAGTTTATTTGGGTGTTAGAGGCCATTGTTAGGGTTCCAAGAATGAAAGTGTAATGACCCGCATTGGTAGAGGTATTATAATTAATTTATTTAATTAAATAAATGGTGATATAGTGAGTTAAATGGTGGTTTAATTAAATAATGGTGAACATTTAATTAAAATAATAAATTAAATAATATATTTAATTCTGAAATAATTAGAATTGGCTGAAATGACGATATGGTGTGAACTGGATCATCTGTGATATTTAATTCAGCTTGGAATTGAATTTGAATAACGAACATATTATATAAACGACAGTTTTAACATAGAATTATAATATAATTATAATCAAGCTGGAAATGGCGCGGCAGTTCGCTATTTGGCGATTTGAACTTCAACTGAATATACAAGAGTCGTTTTATATCGGATTTCTGTGAAACAAGAAACGTGTGGAGCTGGTGGATTATATCTTTCTAGTGGAAGAGAAAAATCGGGATTTCGTCGTGTAGATTTTGTTTCACGTCCAATTCAAATTTCAAAATAGTCGCTGTGGAACTCCTTTATAATTTATAAAGGAATTATTTATATTTTAAAAAGGAATTTCAATATAAATCGAATATCGGGTTGACCCTGATTGAAATATCGAGTTAGAAATCCATATAGGATTATTCTGGAACTGTATGGTATTCCGCTGTGAATATAGACGTTAATATTTATTTATAAATATTTAATTTAATTATATTTAAACATATTTATATATTTAAATGGGTTATTTAAGACTTTAAAAATAGCCACTTTTGCAAACGAAGTCGGAATTCGAAGAAACTAATTTTGTTGGATCCGCAAAGTCAAATAGTTGTTAGATTTCCAGTTTCGTGATTTTTAGAGTCACCGTGTGGTCATACGGATTTTAGAGTGAGAAACAGTCAGTATTGTGACGGTTAAAAATACGCTGTGTGAGCAAACGAAGTCAGAATTAGACGAAACCAGTTTCGTTGGGTCCTCAATGTCAAACTCTAGCAGTGTGTCCAGTTTCGTGATTTTTGAGTATCGTGGGTGATCGTAGGAATTTTTAGACTGAAAAATCAAATAGAAAATGATATAAATAAATATCTAAAATATCTAAAAAAAATATCTAGATATTTGTTACTACTATAAATACACCTAACTCCTTCCTTAACCTAGAAATAATTCCCTCAGCTCAAACATTTTCCGCCATCAGTATTTTTCGATCCTCAAAACGTTTCATGAGCAAAGGAAAATCATAAGAAGTACAAATAAAATTCTATAAATCAATGAGAACACATATTCCAATTGCTGGTGAAATGCTCTCCGTTTAGATAGTGAAATCGTAGGGCTCGATGTGTTTTCATGGAGTCCGAACAATTGCAGCGTGGATAGAGGTGAGCTAGGGTTGGAAATCAATAAGGATTCGAACATCGATTCAATGATTTAGCATTGTCGATGGATTCGTGGGTTGATTTGGAGGGTGTACGCAAACCTGGGTGGGATTCAGTGTATATTGGTGTCGCCGGTTTTCAGCAGTGACATTGAGGACCTGCTCGACGCGGCCTCAGGAAGA
The DNA here is from genome assembly GCA_030737875.1 of Allium sativum. Taxonomy (NCBI): domain Eukaryota; kingdom Viridiplantae; phylum Streptophyta; class Magnoliopsida; order Asparagales; family Amaryllidaceae; genus Allium; species Allium sativum. The sequence goes on from CM060918.1 coordinate 56,836,895, forward strand.
AGGACGGCTCGGTTATGGTGGTGACGAGGAGGAAGGAAACTGGAAGAGGAGTTGAACGGAATGGTTGTTTGGAGATTTCATGAAGTATTGAAGGTGGTGTTTGAGCTTGAAGAAATCGAAGTGTGTGGTGATTTATTGAAACACGGTAGTTCATTTTGGGGAAGAAGAGTTTAGGGTGGGCCTTTGGATTCAGTGATGGGCCAAGGAATATAAAAGGAGTAAGGCCCGTATTTTATTAAATAAATTTAAATTAAATTTAAGTGGTATGTATAAACTAGTATATATAATATATCATTTATATGATATCAGAGTTTCGAGCAGTCTGATCCGTTGGGATCGTATGGACGGACACTACCCAATGGAACTGACTGGGAGTGGATTGGAGCTCGTTTGAATTCATGGCGATATAAACTGTTTGATTCAAATCAAACAACAGTTTATCGTTCTTTAATGATGAACTGCAAATGTGAGTAAATCTCACTAACTCTGAACAGTTTATAATTTCATGTTGTATTTTTAAAACTGTTAAATATTGGTTTATTGACTGTGTGTTGATTGTTTGATTGAACTGCTAGTCAGTTAGTTGAATTTCTATATTGATTCTGTTTAACAGAATATATCATATGGAACTGAAAGTGATGTTGATTTTATATTGTATAACATATTTGGATGCAGGGAAACAGGTTGGAGGAACCCAACGGGGTTCCTCAACATTTATTTTACTATTTTTCATATATTATGATATATGATATGATATATAATCTGTTGTCGATTACATGTGTTTGGACGATACTGATCATCGTGATTTGATATGTTGAATACCATAACATACCGAAATGTTGATAAGGGAATATTTTCAAAGTGATATTTGAAATAAAATGTTTATAAATGGAATATTTATAAATAAGAAATATTTATAAATTGGAATATTTATAAATAGGAGATATTTAGAAAAAGGGAAAACGTTATAAAAAGGAAACTGTTATAAGAAGGAAATCAGTTTTAAAGTGGAGAAACGTTACTAAAAGTAAATCTTTAAAATGAATAAATGTTGTTAAAAAGGAAATCCTTATAAAGCGAATAAAGGAGTTAAATCGAATATGGTATTCGAAAGGAGTTAAATCAAATATGGTATTCGAAAGTAGTAAATCGAATTAGTTATTCGAAAGGGGTTAGTCGAGTCGAGTCAGCTGAATAGAGTAATCGAATATTTGTTATTCGAATTAGAGTTAACCAGTTAGAGTTAAACCAGTTAGAGTTAACCAGTTAGAGTTAACCAGTTAGAGTAATCGAATATTTGTTATTCGAATTAGAGTTAACCAGTTAGAGTTAAACAAGTTAGAGTTAACCAGTTAGATTTAACCAGATGGAGTTAATCAATTAGAGTTAACAAGTTAGAGTTAAACCAGTTGGAGTTAATCGTTAGAGTTAAAGTAAAAGGAGTTAATCGAATATAGTTTATTCGAATAGAAAGTAAAAGGAGTTAATTGAATATAGTTTATTCGAATAGAAAGTAAAAGGAGTTAATCGAATATAGTTTATTTGAATAGAGTAAAAGGAGTTAATCGAATATAGTTTATTCGAATAGAAAGTAAAAGGAGTTAATCGAATATAGTTTATTCGAATAGAGTAAAAGGAGTTAATCGAATATAGTTTATTCGAATAGAAAGTAAAAGGAGTTAATCGAATATAGTTTATTCGAATAGAAAGTAAAAGGAGTTAATCGAATATAGTTTATTCGAACAGAAAGTAGTAGGAGTTAATCGAATATAGTTTATTCGAATAGAGTAAAAGGAGTTAATCGAATATAGTTTATTCAAATTGAAAGTAAAAGGAGCTAATCAAATATAGTTTATTCGAATAGAAAGTAAAAGGAGTTAATCGAATATAGTTTATTCGAATGGAAAGTAAAAGGAGTTAGTCGAATATAGTTTATACGAACAGAGTAAAAGGTGTTAATCGAATATATAGTTTATTCAAATAGAATTAAAAGAGTTATCGAATATAGTTTATTCGATAGGAGTTATGTGAATAGAGTTAGAGTTAAATCAAAAGAGTTAAGTGAATGGAATAAATTGAATAGAGTTATCGAATATACCTTATCGAAGGAAAGAATTATCGAATAGAAAAGATTTGAAAGAGAGTTATGTAAGGAAGTTTGTTAAAGAATTAGAAGGGTGAACTTTGTCTATTTCAAGGTTAGAAATGTTGTTCAGTTAAGGTCTGAGAGGTAGTGTTACCCCAACTTGATTGACTTCATTTTTAACTAAGGGATGGTTTAGGTTTGATAGTAAAGGATGTTAAGTGAATTTAGTAATTAAAGGAAATGGTTTGAGTTGGAATCGCGATGGTTTGTTTAAACATCTATCTAAGTCCAATGAAGAAGCTTCGGAAATGTTTTCCAAATAAGAAACCAGAAATGTTTTCTAATAAAGAAAACAAGAAATGGAAATGTTTTCCATTGTTAATAATGTATATTTTCCAAATTTAGAAAATAAGAAATATTGAATATAGGGAAACATGAGATAAGTAAATTAATGAAATAAAGAGATAAATGTTGAATGATGTTTGATCGATATAAATTTCCATTTGGAAATTATATCGTTGTTTGCACACCTGTTTTTCTTCGATAGTTAAATCACAGACTATCGAAGTTCTGACCATTTTAAGCATTGTTAATATGGAGAGACCGGTTGGATTATTATCCAAAGAACCACTCTGTATTGGGATAAGCATTGCGAATCATATATGCCAAAGGAAATTGAAGACGGAGTCATGCAAGGGCTATCCTGTTTATAGAATAGTGCCTTCGGCTCATCCTGTTCCTGGATGACTTGTATGGATGGATGTCTGACAGAGTATTTCCAGATGATCACGTATATTGATTTCTCCAAGTATACCAAGAGTGGAAGCGGAGAAGAAAACTTCTTTTAGCTAACACATAATGTATGGTTGAGGACGTCAATCGGTGTTAATGGATTTGACGATGTGGCATTCAAAGTGAATCTGATGTGATGATGAAGCATAACCTCAAGCCTCACCGACCGGTAAACGATAGAAATCGGGCAGGCAGCATGGCTAAGTCGGTCGCACCGAAGTAAGGTGTATACTCACCTGATCTAGAGTTTCATTTACTTCTAAAAATCTATTGTTGATGCTGTCCCATTCGGGAAACTGTTGCTGATCCCAACCGTTGGTGATATACATTCGATACACTCAAGCGAAATGAGTGGTCAGTCATGTGTGGCCGGGTTGCAAGATGTTCTTGTTGAACCCAGTGTATTCCTCTCTAGAGGTACACAAGCCAAATGTGGTTCCATACCTTGTCATAGTTGGAAATACATTACCCAATACGTGCTTGCGGTTTTGATTGTATACTATGTACGTAGAACGTGAGATGCAAGTGTTTCCGCTAGATGATTATTATATAGTGGTTGATAGACATTATTATAATATCAAAAGGTTTTTGATATAAAGATAATTTGGATTCTCATAAGGGAAAAACAAGTTCCGTTATACGACGTGGTCTTACGAGATATCATTTACCTGCTTGAACTGTTTTAAACTGTTTTACTCATATCAGTCCCATGACTCACCCGGAGTTTTATTTTTTCATTTTCCCTAAATTCTTGGGTGCCTAAATTTGTACGGGCAGTCAAGTAGTCGGGATTGACAGATATACTGGAAGAGCTTGAAGCAGGAGGCTTCAGGATTATATAGCTATAGTTATTTCCGCTGTGTTGTAAGTGCTGTACTTTGATAATGATATGTATATGCAAGTACAGATTTGTATTTCAAAGTTATGTTATGAAATATATTTATTCGTTCGGCTGTGAGATTCGTGTTACTCTGATATTGTGTTCTTCTTCTTCTTCTTCTATTCTAAGTTTCTATCTTATCCTTCCTCACCCTCTAATTTCTTTCACTAATGACTGGTATTTTTAGATGTTTGGTTAGTCATCATTGAGTTTATGGCGATAACCAAAGTCGCCAAAATCCCAGGTCATTACAGTTGGTATCAGAGCTTAAGGTTAAGTGAATTATCTTGGCACTGTGGCGTAACTCAGTAGAGATAGGGTTAGTAATACCCTAGATTGAGTTGAGTGTATATATACGAGTGAGCGCATTTGTATTGATATAAAAATTGTTTTATATTGTGGTGATTTATTGGTTGAGTCATTTATGAGTTCTGGTCGATCAGTTTGATCCACTGTATCGGTAGTGATTTTGTAAATACTCGAATACGATGAACCGTCATGGTATGTTTTGAAAAGAGGGTAAATTAAAATAAGTTTACCCAAGGTATACTTCGATATAAAGAAGATATATATATATTGGAATGAATATATATATTGGATATATTGGTTGTTATTATAATCGAGTAAGATTATAAATTAATTGGTTATATAAATATCCAATCAGAATTCATATAAGTGAAATACGTGAAATCAGATGGGTTAAATCTGAAATTTAAACCAGAAATTGAATTAAAACTCTGGAGAATTGGATAAGTGTTTGTAAATGGATTTGGATTAAAAATAAGGAAAATTTAAGATCCTGGGAGATTTTAAATTGTTTAACAAGCTGTGTGAATTATATTTTGAAATGAATTTCAAAGTGAAAATGTTTAGAAATGGTTTTTTAGTATTGAACTCACTTCGATCGCTGGAAAATAGATTCTGATGATGACAGCTGCATCATCGGTATTCATTTTCGAGTTGTAAGTGACGAATTACTACCAGAGATAGTGTTTTGAATTTGTTTTGGGAAAGACAAGTTGCGTTGAATTTCAAAATGGGATTTATAGTATATAATTGAATATCGAATTTGAATAAAGAGAATTCAAATAGAATTGAATATAGAAATTCAAAGGGAGTTTGAATATATGAAACTCAGTGGAATTGAAATAGAGTTTGAATATAGAAATTCAAATGGAATTTGAATATAGAATTCAAATAGAATTCAAATATAGGATTTGAATATATAGAATTTGAATATAGAATTCAAATGGAATTTAAACTATAGAATTTGAGTAGAATTTGAATAGAATTTGATATATAGAATTTGAATAATAGAAGTGATATAAAATTTAAATGGAAATTGAATAGAATTAACTAGGTCGAAGGGGAATTAGTTAATCGAGTTTCGAATTTGAAGTTGAACTTTGAAAGGTGAATTGGATTTTGTAAATGGATATTCAAAATCGAATATTGAACTTTAATTTGAAATTTGGATTCAAATTAGTTAATAAGCAAGTTAAAATATATTTGAACATGTCGTGTTCAAATATAAAAGTGAAATAGACTAAAGAGTTAATTAACAAATTAATTAACGAATTGAGTTAAAACGATCAGGTATAGTTAAAATAGATCGGGCAGGTATAAATATACATGAGATAGGTATGGATAAGGTATGAAGGTATATAAATGGAATGCTTGACGAAAAGGTAGGTATTTAAACCATATATGAGATTTATGCGCTGTATCGGCTAGTCGCTGGCTTTTTCTTTTTCTTTTGGATTGGTGAGGGCCATGGGAGGTTATTTGAAATATCCCGATGCTCCAGGTACAAAGGAGGTTATGGCAAATTTTTCTGGGAATTTAAGGAGTTAGAATATTTTTAAGATAATTTGATAGTTAGAAATCAACGTATCGATATATATATATATATATATATATATATATATATATAGAAGTCGATAAGGAAACGAACTTAGAAATAGAATAGTAAAATCAAAAAGGAAGACTAGGAATAAAATCTAGTAAGAATATAAAGAGGAAGCGTATATGTGTTTAAAAGTGAATAAGTAGTTGTATGGTATTGATTTTTCGAGTAAGTAGTCATATCTGTTTTGACGTTATAAATGTTATTCAGTCAAGGTCTGAGAGGTAGTTATACCCCAACTTGATTGATTTCATTATTAACAAATAAAAAGTAAGATTTCAGGCTCAAAGATCAGTGTTGAATAAGAGTTAGTTGAATATAGTATTTGGGTTGTCGTAACGATGTTTTACACAACATCTGTTTTAACCCAAATAAGCGTAAGCATGGAAATATAATAAAGAATATTTCCTAAGTATAGAAATAAATGAGATCGCAAAAGAGATAAGTAATTGGAATATTTTCCAATTATAAATAGCATATATTTTCTAAAGTTTAGAAAATAAAGGAAGGCGATATTCGGAAATGTTTTCCAAATAACATAAAAGGCCAATATGGTTATTGAAAATATTTGGTTAACAAATATTGATAAAGAAATAGAGAAGTGATTTAACTAATGGAATATTAATTAAGGGCTCAGTGACATGTTCAAAATGAAAATTTTGATTTTTGAAAAGAGTAAACTGTTTAAAAAAACTCCCAGGGAAAGACTGTTTTGAATTAAAAACAAATTTAACAGAAATTTATGAAAGCAAATTTGAATTAAAGTAAAGCCAGTAAAGTGATAACTGAGATTGAATTAGAATGATATCAAGACAAATTGGATTGTGAGATTCAAATTTGAAGTGTAATGTGATAATCAAGTTAAGAGTTGGGAATCGAGAAGAAACTCGAGTTGAAATGATATTTGGCTTGGATATAAGCGAATGGTTGTGATGTGGATAAAGGCATATTGAAATTTGATTGGGTTGACCCTTGTATCTGCTGAATTGATAAGAGGTGGAAAGGATATAATGATATGCCGACAAAAGGTACAAGTTTATATTACTATTGGATATAAGATTTATGAGCCGAATTGGCAAGCCGCTTGGCTATTTGATTTTCTTTTGGGTTGGAGATGGCCCAGAGAGGCGAGTTGTGGTTTTACCGATAGGGCTGTACAAAGAAGGTTATAGCGCAAAAAATAAAATTTCGAAAAGTTAAGGCGTTAGAAAATTTTCAGGATTTTTGGAAATTTTCGTTGATAAGAATAAAATATAATTTAATTGAAATTAAATTGGTTTAGTTGAAACTGAAGTTAAGAAGTGAACAAATATGTTCTAACCAGTCGATAGGGTCGTCCTCTACCTTTTAGCAATTTCGAGTACGAAATTATTTTAAGTGGGGAAGATTGTAATGACCCGCATTGGTAGAGATATTATAATTAATTTATTTAATTATATAAATGGTGATATAGTGAATTAAATGGTGGTTTAATTAAATAATGATGAATATTTAATTAAAATAATAAATTAAATAATATATTTAATTCTGAAATAATCAGAATTGGCTGAAATGACGATATGGTGTGAACTGGATCATCTGTGATATTTAATTCAGCTTGGAATTGAATTTGAATAACGAATATAATATATAAGCGACAGTTTTAACATAGAATTATAATATAATTATAATCGAGCTGGAAATGGCGCGGCAGTTCGCTATTTGGCGATTTGAACTTCAACTGAATATACAGGAGTCGTTTTAAATTGGATTTCTGTGAAACAAGAGACATGTGGATCAGGTGGAGTATATCTTTCTAGTGGAAGAGAAAAATCGGGATTTGGTCGTGTAGATTTTGATTCACGTCCAAATCACATTTCAGAAAAGTCATTGTGGAATTCCTTTATAATTTATAAAGGAATTATTTATATTTTAAAAAGGAATTTCAATATAAATCGAATATCGGGTTGACCCTGATTAAAATATCGAGTTAGAAATCCATACAGGATTATTCTGGAACTGTATGGTATTCCACTGTGAATATAGACGTTAGTATTTATTTATAAATATTTAATTTAATTATATTTAAACATATTTATATATTTAAATGGGTTATTTAAGACTTTAAAAATAGCCACTTTTGCCAATGAAGTCGGAATTCGAAGAAACTAATTTTGTTGGATCCGCAATGTCAAATAGTTGTTAGATTTCCAGTTTCATGATTTTTAGAGTCACCGTGTGGTCATACGGATTTTAGAGTGAGAAACAGTCAGTGTTTTGACGGTTAAAAATACGCTGTGTGAGCAAACGAAGTCAGAATTAGACGAAACCAGTTTCGTTGGGTCCTCAATGTCAAACTCTAGCAGTGTGTCCAGTTTCGTGATTTTTGAGTATCGTGGGCGATCGTAGGAATTTTTAGACTGAAAAATCGAATAGAAAATGATATAAATAAATGTCTAAAATATCTAAAAAAAATATAAATATTTGTTACTACTATAAATACACCTAACTCCTTCCTTAACCTAGAAATAATTCCCTCAACTCAAACATTTTCCGCAGTCGGTATTTTTCCATCCTCAAAACATTTCGTGAGCAAAGGAAAATCATAAGAAATACAAATAAAATTCTATAAATCAATGTGAATACATATTCCAGTTGCTGGTGAAATGCTCTCCGTTTTGATAGTGAAATCGTAGGGCTCGATGTGTTTTCATGGAGTCCCAACAATTGCAGCGTGGATAGAGGTGAGCTAGGTTTGGAAATCAGCAAGGATTCGAACATCGATTTAATGATTTAGCGTTGTCGATGGATTCGTTGGTTGATTTGGACGGTGTACGCAAACCTGGGTGGGATTCTGTGTATATTAGTGTCGCCGGTTTTCAGCAGTGACGTTGAGGACCTGCTCGATGCGATCTCAGGAAGAAGGTCGGCTCGGTTATGGTGGTGACGAGGAGGAAGGAAACTGGAAGAGGATTTGAACAGAATGGTTGTTTGGAGATTTCATGAAGTATTGAAGGTGGTGTTTTAGCTTGAAGAAATCGAAGTGGTATGGTGATTTACTGAAGCACGGTAGTTCATTTTGGGGAAGAAGAGTTTAGGGTGGGCCTTTGGATTCGGTGATGGGCCAAGGAATATAAAAGGAGTAAGGCTCGTATTTTATTAAATAAATTTAAATTAAATTTAAGTGGTATGTATAAACTTGTATATATAATATATCATTTATATGATATTAGAATTTCGAGCGGTCTGATCCGTTGGAATTGTATGGACGGACACTACCCAATGGAACTGACTGGGAGTGGAATGGAGCTCGTCTGAATTTATGGCGATATAAACTGTTTGATTCAAATCAGACAATAGTTTATCGTTCTTTAACGATGAACTGCAAATGTGAGTAAATCTCACTAACTCTGAATAGTTTATAATTTCATGTTGTATTTTTAGAACTGTTAAATATTGGCTAATTGACTGTTTGTTGATTGTTTGATTGAACTGCTAGTCTGTTAGTTGAATTTCTTTATTGATTCTGTTTAACAGAATATATCGTATGGAACTGAAAGTGATGTTGATTTTATATTGTATAACATCTGTTGATGCAGGGAACAGGGTGGAGGAACCCAACGGGGTTCCTCAACATTTATTATACTGTTTTTCATATATTGTGATATACGATGTGTTATATAGTTTGTTGTCGATTATATGTGTTTGGACGATACTGATCATCGTGATTTGATATGTTGAATATCATAACATACCGAAATGTTGATAAGGGAATATTTTCAAAGTGATATTTGAAATAAAATATTTATAAATGGAATATTTATAAATAAGAAATATTTATAAATTGGAATATTTATAAATAGGAGATATTTAGAAAAAGGGAAAACGTTATAAAAAGGAAACTGTTATAAGAAGGAAACCATTTTTAAAGTGGAGAACCGTTACTAAAAGTAAATCTTTAAAATGAATAAATGTTGTTAAAAAGGAAATCTTTATAAAACGAATAAAGGAGTTAAATCAAATATGGTTTTCGAAAGGAGTTAAATCGAATATGGTATTCGAAAGTAGTAAATCAAATTAGTTATTCGAAACGGGTTAGTCGAGTCAAGTCAGCAGAATAGAGTAATTGAATATTTGTTATTCGAATTAGAGTTAACCAGTTAGAGTTAAACCAGTTAGAGTTAACCAATTAGAGTTAACCAGATAGCGTAATCGAATATTTGTTATTCGAATTAGAGTTAACCAGTTAGAGTTAAACCAGTTAGAGTTAACCAGATGGAATTAATCAATTAGAGTTAACCAGTTAGAGTTAAACCAGTTGGAGTTAATTGATTAGAGTTAAAGTAAAAGGAGTTAATCAAATATAGTTTATTCGAATAGAAAGTAAAAGGAGTTAATCAAATATAGTTTATTCGAATAGAAAGTAAAAGGAGTTAATCGAATATAGTTTATTCGAATAGAGTAAAAGGAGTTAATCGAATATATTTTATTCTAATAGAAAGTAAAAGGAGTTAATCGAATATAGTTTATTCAAATATAAAGTAGTAAAAGGAGTTAATCGAATATAGTTTATTCGAATAGAAAGTAAAAGGAGTTAATCGAATATAGTTTATTCGAATATAAAGTAAAAGGAGTTAATCGAATATAGTTTATTCGAATAGAAAGTAAAAGGAGTTAATCGAATATAGTTTATTCAAATAGAGTAAAAGGAGTTAATCGAATATAGTTTATTCGAATAGAAAGTAAAAGGAGTTAATCGAATATAGTTTATTCGAATAGAAAGTAAAAGGAGTTAATCGAATATAGTTTATTCGAATAGAAAGTAAAAGGAGTTAGTCGAATATAGTTTATTCGAATAGAGTAAAAGGAGTTAATCGAATATATAGTTTATTAAAATAGAATTAAAAGAGTTATCGAATATAGTTTATTCGATAGGAGTTAAGTGAATAGAGTTAGAGTTAAATCAAAAGAGTTAAGTGAATAGAATAAATTGAATAGAGTTATCGAATATACCTTATCGAAGGAAAGAATTATCGAATAGAAAAGATTTGAAAGAGAGTTACGTAAGGAAGTTTGTTAAAGAATTATAAGGGTGAAATTTGTCTATTTCAAGGTTAGAAACGTTGTTCAGTTAAGGTCTGAGAGGTAGTATTACCCCAACTTGATTGACTTCATTTTTAACTAAGGGATGGTTAAGGTTCGATAGTAAAGGATGGTTAAGTGAATTTAGTAATTAAAAGAAATGGTTTGAGTTGGCATCGCAATGGTTTGTTTGAACATCTGTCTAAGTCCAATGAAGAAGCTTTGGAAATGTTTTCCAAATAAGAAACCAAAAATGTTTTCTAATAAAGAAAACAAGAAATGGAAATGTTTTCCATTGTTAATAACGTATATTTTCCAAATTTAGAAAATAAGAAATATTGAATATATGGAAACAGGAGATAAGTAAATTAATGAAATAAAGAGATAAATGTTGAATGATGTTTGACCGATATAAATTTCCATTTGGAAATAATATCGTTGTTTGCACACCTGTTTTTCTTCGATAGTTAAATCACAGACTATCGAAGTTCTGACCATTTTAACATTGTTAATATGGAGAGACCAGTTGGATTATTATCCAAAGAACCACTCTGTATTGGCATAAGTATTGTGAATCATATATGCCAAAGGGAATTGAAGACGGAGTTATGCAAGGGCTATCCTGTTTAAAGAATAGTGCCTTCGGTTCGTCCTGTTCCTGGATGACTTGTATGGACGGATGTCTGACAGAGTATTTCCAGACGATCACGTATATTGATTTCTCCAACTATACCAAGAGTGGAAGCGGAGAAGGAAACTTCTTTTATCTAACACATAATGTATGGTTGAGGACGTCAATCGGTGATTTGATGGATTTGACGATGTGCATTCAAAGTGAATCTGATGTGATGGCAAAGCGTAACCTCAAGCCTCATCAACCGGTAAATGACAGAAATCGGGAAGGCAGCATGGCTAAGTCGGTCGCACCGAAGTAGGGTGTATAATCACCTGATCTAGAGTTTCATTTACTTCCAAAAATCTATTATTGATGCTGTCCCATTCGGGAAACGGTTGCTAATCTCAACCGTTGGTGATATACATTCGATACACTCAAGAGAAATGAGTGGTCGGTCATGTGTGGCCGGGTTGCAAGATGTTCTTGTTGAACCCAGTGTATTCCTCTCTAGAGGTACACTAGCGAAAGGTGGTTCCATACCTTTTCATAGTTGGAAATCCATTACCCAATACGTGCTTGCGGTTTTGATTGTATACTATGTACGTAGAACGTGAGATGAAAGCGTTTCTGCTAGATGATTATTATATAGTGGTTGATAGACATTATTATAATATCAAAAGGTTTTTGATATAAAGATAATTTGGATTCTCATAAGGGAAAAACCCGTTTCGTTATACGACGTGGTCGTATGAGATATCATTTACCCGCTTGAACTGTTTTAAACTGTTTTACTCATACCAGTCCCATGACTGACCCAGAGTTTTATTTTGTTGTTTTCCCTAAACTCTTGGGTGCATAAATTTGTACAGGCAGTCAAGTAGTCGGGATTTACAGATATACTGGAAGAGCTTGGAGCAGGAGGCTTCAGGATTATATAGCTATAGTTATTTCCGTTGTGTTGTAAGTGCTGTACTTTGATAATGATATGTATATGCAAGTACAGATTTGTATTTCAAAGTTATGTTATGAAATATATTTATTCGTTCCGCTGTGAGATTCATGTTACTCTGATATTGTGTTCTTCTTCTTCTTCTATTCTAAGTTTCTATCTTATCCTTCCTCACCCTCTAATTTCTTTCATTAATGACCGGTATTTTTCGATGTTTGGTTAGTCATCATTAAGTTTATGGCGATAACCAAAGTCGCCAAAATCCTGGGTCATTACAGAAAGTGGCGGCTGAAAGAAATGTTTTCTAACCCTAATCAGTCCCTATGCCTCTCTAATCCCAAAATGGGTCATGGGCCCTCTTGCTAATCAACCTCGTTAGGCCCAGTTAAGCTGTGTTTCACCTTTTAAACCTTGTTTCAGCCATATCTCCCAAACGGTGAGTCCGTTTGGCTAATGTGACCACTCTACGGAAAGGTAAACCATCATCCCGAGCCAATGGAAGTTACTTCAGGTCAAAATTCCTTTCTAATCAAAAGTTATGGACAAAACAGTACCAACTAGGGGCGAAATGATCATGTAAAATTCGGAAAAAATCATGAACATGGGAAATGACCCCAATGGTCGTTTCCCAAAGCCACATGACCATACAACTTTATATAAGAAAGAAATAAATATTCTACGATCCTCCGATGCATAGAATGCGGGTTGTTACATTGCACAACACAAAATTTAAATCCAAAAAGGTGTCAGAAATACCATAGTCATTCACTCATTCTAGCAACAATTAGCAAATTAGTGAGAAAATATCAAGTGTCTCATAGATTCTTATCCATTAAAGAAAACAGCAGGTCAAGTATTTTGTTCAGAATGAAAATGAAACAACCAAGAACATATCTAAAAAGTGCACACAAATCATAAATTTGAATACCGGAATTAAGAAATAGTGAGGTGAACTCCCTTATAAGCAGTGGAAAACGAGGGAAAACAGCTTGCAGTCGCGATCAGAGCAAGGGTGATGGGCTTCATTGTGAAGTTTTTTTCTTTTATGCCATGTGTTAGCCTCATTTTGCAAGGAGAAATTGGAAAAATATAATGCCTAATCCATGCGTAAAGGAAGGAAGAATGTGAATTCCAGAAAGATAAAGTTGATTTACCTTTTGATTCTCTTTTGTTTTTGTATATGTGAGGCTACAGGTTTTATAGAACATAAGGGAATGAAGAAATGGGAAGTGAAAGAAAGAGAGAAAGGTCTAGCGAATTAATAGAAGCAACGACAAGAAATGAATAGTCTTGAAAATGAATTAGCATAAGTATTGAATTGAAATAGAAATGGGTAATGCATTCATAAACAGGAAACAAATGAATGCGTGTGGAGTTTATAAAAAGAAATTTTAAAATGAATGGATGATAACTTATGCGTTAACAAGGAATAAATGATTCCATGCAAAAGTTATAAATGGGAATTTCAAAATGAATGGATGGGTAATGTATGCATTGACGAAGAATAAATGAATGCATGCAAAAGTTGTAAAGAGGAATTTTAAAATGAATGAATGGGAACTTATGCATTAACAAGGAATAAATGATTGCATGCAAAAGTTATAAAATGGAATTTTAAAATGAATGGATGGGTAACATATGCATTAACAAAGAATAAGTGAATGCATGCAAAAGTTAGAAAGAGGAATTTTAGAGTGAATGGATTGGTAACATATGCATTAACAATGAATAAACAAATACACGAAAAAGTTATAAAGAGGAATTTTAAAATGAATGGATAGGTAACGTATGCATTAAAAAGAAATAAATGAATGCATGCAGAAGTTAGTATAAAAATAAAATAAATAGACGGTAACTTATGCATTAACAAGGAATAAATGTTTGCATGCAAAAGTTATAAAAGGGAATTTTTAAAAGGAACGGACGGGTAACGTATGCATTAACAAAGGATAAATGAATGCATGCAAAAGTTATAAAGAGGAATTTTAAAATGAATGAATAGGCATCGTATGCATTAAAAAGGAACAAATGAATGCTAATTAATAGAGAAATAGAGTGGAGATAAAGGAGGTAGTGAATTTGGGGAAAGTAGAGAAAAAAGATGAAAGAAAATAAACTTGCATGAAATGTGAATGAGTAAAGAAATTACGTGTATGATTTATTTAATTATTAATGCCAACAATAAATGTAACACCCCATGTCCATTAATGTCACTCACAAAGGGAATATATCAATGTCTATGAAGCGTTATTGTTGTATAGAGCGGATAAATTACAAGAATAAATAAATAAAACAACATAGCGGAAGATAAAACTTATTTCATAGCATCATAGCTCAAAACAAGTTTACATAAGTAGTTCCCAAAACCATTACAACAGGATCAATAGTCTATTCCAAAAACTTCAAAGTACATAAAGAAGAAAATACTTAAATAACATAAATGCATAAATCCCCACTGAGCATAAGCAAAGCCATAAAGATGAGAGAGTCCAAAGCGATACATCTACTCTTTTCAAGCAGCTGAAAGAAATCGGCACTAAGTTGTAGTATTCCCTCCTTGCAAACCTGAGGGGGGGAGAAAGGAAAGACCAGAGGTGGAAACAAAACGGGTCAGACATAAAGTCTGGCGAGTCCAGTAATTTTAACAAATAATAGGTAAGGTAAATGATCAAGACATAAATAGGCATCATGATATGGCTGTAACATAGATAAGGTAGATAAAAAGGATGGACAAGATGATTCCGTTCCTAAGTACCAAGACAATCCCACACTTGGCTAAGCGAACAACCCTCCAAGTACTAACCCCAAAGACCGAAGTCAACATCAGACTAGCACCCAAAGAACTATCCAACTCAACCAACATGTATTTCATTACACCGCACTTTGGCTAAGTTACACCACATTACTTAATTACACCGTACATCTACTAGTCTCTATTTACTAAAGGTTGATCCCTTCCCACTAACTGTACCCACATGACAAACTTGGTAGTTACTTATACCTAGCTGCTATCGTAGGTGCCGGCTTGCTCCTACCACCACTAAGGTACCCTTACCCTACCCATTCGATCGGCTCCCTAAACCCCATAGGCACCCGTGTTGGTCCCACAGTGGGGTGTATCACATCCCAAAGTGGCAACCCCGATACTAACATAAAATGCATGGCCATACCTACACGATGCAACAACGTCTTACCTACCAGCCCGGACCCATGCACGCACATGAACCCGTTGGACTCGCGTTGCCACCGCTATTCACGTTTTGACCTCTTACATTCAAGTCCAGTAAGCGTGCCCCAACCCCGGCCTAGTACCGGGCCCAATTAGATACTTAAACGGGTTACTGGTTGAAACGGGTCCCCATCCGACACAAGCCTCCCACCTATGCTTGGTCCCCACTAGGTTTTTCTCCCACTTAACCATTTTAATTTAAATGTCCATGTCTTACACATGCTATGGTTAAGTCCATACTCACATGTCATAATTTACATGTCTTATCTTATACCGGTTAAGTCCATATTTACATGTTATAATTTACTTGTCACCCCACTTAACCCTCTGACCATACCCATGTCTTATTATGGTTAGTATTCCTTAATTCATTCCTTATGACGAACAGTGCATGACTTCCCATATTAGACCGAACGCTTTGTGGCCGCTGGATTTGCCGGGCGGTTCTGGGCAGTCTTACGCCACAAACCGGGTCTAACCTCGTGTCATTAACCGTTGTGCCTACAATTCATTCCTTTGGCCTCTCACATTGGACGTCCAATTGTGGCAGCTGGATTTGTCGGACGGTTCCGGGAAGTCTTACGCCACAATTGCGCCTAACCTCGTGTCAAACGTTTATTAATAATCAAATTTCACCCATACCCAATTTTAATGTCATGTATATCCAATTAAACATATAATCATGTTTATAACATTGCCTATTCCAAACTGTCACTAATTACATATTAATTAGCCTCAATTACAAATTTACAATTATAGGCAATTTCATCAATTCCATGTAATTCATACCCAAATATGCCAATTTCATATATTATCCAATTATCCAATAATATCCAATTTTCCATATTTCACATATTCCCATCATTCCCACGTATTTGTATTCGCGCGTATTTTTAACATAGGCTCGATGGTAGCCTAGATTCTAAAATAAAAGGAATAGGGATAAGAAGAGAGAATCAAATCACAGAAAATTTGAATTAACACAACATCATGAAATAAAGGGGCATGTAAACTGGCATAGAGGCATAATGACCGATTCAACATGAATAAACTGATAAAGGTATGAACTTTACATAGAAACATAGGCATATGATGACATGAATAAAAAAGGTGAAGATTTGGATGAGATTTAAATTACATACATATATATGAATCCTTTTTACAACTTTTTCATGTTACTTTAATCCTATTAAATTTGTGAAAATAACTGTACTCACCTTTCGTGGCTTAAGAAAAGGGTTAACGAATTGAAATTGGTGTTGAAACATTGCGGTGATGTTGATTGATCTTCTTTAATTGTTGTTGAAGCTCTAAACTTTGATTTGAATTGTGTATGAACACTTGAGATTTAATTTAGAGGCGGCGGCTAGGGTTTAAGAGAGAGCTTGACAGCATAATGGTGCCATAAATTATATTTTATAAATTAGGGTCAGGTCTTAGGGTGTATATATAGATGTCTAGGATCGATTAGAGCTCCTAGATTAACCCAGAAATCATCAGGACCGCTCAGATGCAACATCATCCCTTAGCGCGAATCGGGCCACAGGTTGACAGCCAAACACCCTGGATCGACCCAGCAAGGCTCGGGTCGACTCCAAAAATGGTGCGGTTCGGCTATTCTCCCTCCCGATTTGCTGTTTTGAACTTTTTTTTGAATATTTATTTATTTAATTTTTATATATATCTATATATATATTTCTCTCATATGCATACAAACTTCAAGGCTTAATAACATCTTCATAAGGTATCCGTTTTTTGCAAACCAAATGTCTATCTTAACCCAAAATTTTAAGATGAACATAATAGCGCAACCCGTTTCACTTAATTCTTCTTCTAAAAATTAAGTATACTTTAATTTGTGAATTTTAATGTTATAAAATTATGGTGTGTTACATTCTCCCCTCCTTAAAGGATTTCGTCCCCGAAATCTCCAAGTTAAGAAGAATGTATCCTACCATTCAATCATCCATCTACTCAACCATTATCCACAAGCATCCATTGTCCTTAAAAGATTTCTAATGTTATATGAACATATGCAAAAGTGTGTGTATATGTTCCTTATCTAATGCAAAGATCAGGCGGTCCACTGATTCAGTCGACCTCCTTAATGCAAATAATGATAGTGCCATGTATCCACCAAGTATGCAAAGAACCCTATACATAACTTTACTACATGTGTGCACAACCATTCATTCAAATGCAACATCCATATGATACGTCCATTTAATATACATCCATTTAACTAAATACATCCATTTATATGCAATATGCAAAATGAAAGTGACTGAGCCGATCTAGTGCCTAAAGTGTGTGTATATGTATCCACGAGCAACACTAGCAAACACTTGCATCCACATGCATCCATCAACATAACATGTCTCAAACACATGTTTCAACCATAGGACTACCCTATCTAAAGGTCAAAGACTTAAACGAGAGGATAAACTAAAGATAGGACAAATACAAGCTAAGCGATAAAGAAGAAATTAAAAGACATACCCTCGAAAAGAAAAGGGTACAATGAACGCATCTTCTCTTCCGTCTCCCAAGTAGCGTCGCTCTCATCATCTCCCCGTTGCACTTTGACTAGCTTGACCTCTCGATTCCTCAGCTTCTTAATCTCCGACCCAAGAATGCATGTAGGAGCTCGTCGAATCGTCGCATCACGCTCTATCTCCACCTCTCTAAGCAAGCTCTGCTTTACCATTTCCGCGGTCTCATGCAAGTACTTGCTCAAATGCGAAACATGGAACACTTCGTGTACACCACTAAGTCTTTCGGGCAACTCTAGTCTATATGTCATCTGTCCAATCCTCTCTTTAATAGGAAACGACCCTACGAACCTTGGTGCTAACTTCCCAACGGACCCAAAGCGAACAACATTCCGTAATAGAGACACCTTGATAAAGACTATGTCCCCAATATCAAATTGAAGATCTGTCGTCCTCTTGTCCGCATACGATTTCTGCCTATCTTGCGCCGTCTTCATCCTTCTTCGAATCAAATCAATCTTTTATGAAGTCTCTCTAATCATATCGGGCCCAAGTAAGATCTTATCCGTAGATTCCCACCAACATGTAGGTGAATGACAAGGCCTTCCATATAGAGCCACGGAAGGTGCCATGCCAATGCTAGACTGAAAACTATTATTATACGCGAACTCCGCCAAAGGAAGATGCTCCTCCAATATACCTCTGAAGTCTAAAACACGTAGCCTCAAAAGGTCCTCTAGAATACGATTCACCCTCTCGGTCTGTCCATCCGTCTGAGGATGATATGCGGTGCTCAAACATAATTGAGTCCCTACCGCCTCTTGCAAGCTCTTCCAAAACTCACTAGTGAAAATAGGATCGCGATCGCTCACTATGCTAGAGGGAACACCATGCAAACGAACTATCTCTCGAATGTATACGGAGGTTAACCATGGAGCAGTCCTCTTACTCTTCACGGGAATGAAATGGGCGCTCTTAGTAAGTCTATCTACCACGACCCAAATCCTCGTATTACCCTTCCTCGAACTCGGTAACCCATCAACAAAGTCCATCGAGACACTCTCCCACTTCCATTATGGGACCTCCAATGGGTGAAGCAACCCACCGGGCTTCTTTTGCTCTGCTTTAACTTGTTGGCACACCAAGCATTTAGAGACAAACTCGGCCACATCCTTCTTTATACCGGCCAAAAAGTAAACTCATCTCATGTTTATGTACATCTTGTCCCCGCCGGGATGAATGGTCATCTTCGAATGATGTGCATCATCAAGAATGGTCTTCCTCAAGTTCTTGTCTCGTGGTACACAAAGTCTACCATCCCTACGTAACCAACCCTTATCATCTAGGGTATACCTACTGAGATGGCTCGATGACTCCCCCCTTATGAGCTTCTCTACCAACTCAACCAACTGTGGGTCATCTCGCTGTGCCTCACAAATCCATCCCAAAAGCGTAGGTCTGAACTCTAAGGATGCTAGCAAACTGGGTACAAAGTCAATGGAAGGTCTAAAGTCAAACATAGAGATGAACTCTAAGCTTTGCCGCTCAATAAACAACGGATTCAAGGACAACCTTTTCCTACTTAAGGTGTCTGCCACCACGTTACCCTTGCCAGGGGTATATGCTATCTAGAAATCATAGGACGCTAAGAATTCCATCCACCTTTGCTGCTTTAAGTTCAAGTCCTTCTGATAGAACAAGTATTTTAGCGATTTGTGGTCTGTGAACAATTCGAATTTCTTACCAAGAAGATAATGGCGCCAAGACTTAACCGCGAAAACAATAGCGGCCAACTCTAGGTCATGTGTGGGGTAATTTCTCTCATTCACTCTCAACTGCCTTCCTCCATAGGCTATTACCCTCCCCTCTTGCACTAAGACTGCGCCTAGTCCTGTCCCACAAGCACCGGTATAAACGGTAAATGGCTTACTCCCATCTGGCAACACTCAGACTTGGGCCGTGGTCAAAGCTCTCTTTAAACGTTGAAACGCATCATCACAACCTACGTCCCACGTGAAAACTAGGTTCTTCTTCGTCAAGCGTGTCAATAGGGCTGATATCTTTGCGAAGTCCTTGATAAACTTCCTATAGTAGCCTGCCAACCCCAAGAAACTCCTCACCTCAGTAGCATTTTTAGGGATCTTCCGGTCTTGGATGGCCACCACCTTCGCGGGATCCACAGTTATCCCTTCTTTGGAAACCACGTGCCCTAAGAATCGCACTTCCTTCCTCCAAAAGTGACATTTAGAAAATTTAGCTTTAAGGTTATGCGCTCGAAGGGTCTCCAACACTTCCCTAAGATGTAGGGCATGCTCTTCCTCGCTCTTAGAAAAGATCAAGATGTCATCCACAAATACCACCACGAATTCATTAAGGTACTCCCTAAACACACTACTCATCAAGTCAACAAAGTATGCGGGGGCATTTGTCAAACCGAAGGGCATTAAAACCACTCATTGAAATCGTCCGGAGTCCTAAAGGCGGTCTTGTCTATGCTATCCTTAGCCACTCTCAACTGATGGAAACCAGTGGTTAAGTCCAACTGCGAAAACACTGAGGCGCCAACTAAATGATCGAAGAGATTGTCAATCCTCGGCAGTGGGTGCCTATTCTTCTTAGTAAGCTTATTAAGTTCTCTATAATCCACACAAAGTCTAAGGGACCCATCCGCCTTCGTGGCAAATACTACTGGAGCACCTCACTCCGATATACTACGTCTTATGAACCCCTTCTCAAGCAACTCCCCTACTTGCTTATTGAGTTCCCTCCTCTCACGAGGAGCCATGTGGTGTACTAGTAGAGATACGGGTTTTGCATGGTCTACAAGATAAATACGAAAGTCTATCTCACGTTTTGGGGGTAGACCCCTCACCTCATCGAAGACATCAACATGTTCACGGACTATACGAACAGAATGTAAATCATCATTAGATGCGTCAAGTGACTCAAGATAACTAAGCATCACCGATCCTCTATTGTCATAAGAAATATCAAGGGTCTTTCCACTACGAGTCAGCAAATTTACTACCTTCGTTCCCAATCTAGAATGGCACCATGTCTGGCTAGCCAATCCATCCCTAGAATCAACCCATAGCCCATGAAACCAAGCATAAAAGCATTACATTCAAAACCAATGCCTAAGATAGACAATCTTAAATCCCTACAAACCATGGATAAATGAGCCGACTCAACAATAGGATTTGAGACTATAATGGGATCCACAATGAGACTAGTATATAAGTGTAGTGTTTCAACTAATGATGTAGAGATAAACGAATATGATGCGCCAGAATCGAATAAATACGAACAGGATTATCAAACAAGAAAATCAAACTTTCAACATAAATTTTCCTACCTTCTTCCTGCCCCGGAACCATGAGGGCATGAACCTGCCCTCCCGAAGTAGAACATGCCCTCTGCCCTTCCTTCTTAGGACAGTCCTTGACAGCATGACCTGGATAACCAAAATGATAACAAGCGGACATCTTCTTCTTCCTACAGTCTTTCTTCAAATGGCTGGGTATCCCACAGTTGTGACACTTCTTTTCGTTACTACCTTTCTTTTGTTGTTGGCTTTTCTTTGGATCCTCCTTCTTATCTTGCGGCCTAAAAGTACTTACACCCTTCTCTTCTTCATGCATGTATGCCATATCAACAAGCTTTTCAAACGTAGCCCCCATTGGAATGTGGGACATAGCCAAAATGTGAAGCGGTTCATTTAGGCCCTTTACAAACCTCAAGGCCTTCTTGTGAGGCGTATTCACCAACTCTAGCCCAAATCTTGCCAACTTGTTAAATTCGATCAAATACTCCTTCACGGTCAAGTTTTTCTGCTTCAATGTCAAGAACCTCTCCATGTACATACTCTCCTCAGCTTGAGAAAGGAATTTCAACTCAAACCTTCCCCTAAAATCTGCCCACATATCTACAGCACGCTCTCCATCAGTAACCTCCTACCAAAATGAAGCTTCGTCCTTCATCAACCAAGCAGCCAATTGGACCTTCTTACAATCGTCCAAATTGAAAATGCCAAACAGATCCTCCACTTCTTTCAACCAATTTCTAGCTTCAACGAACGTTTCAGACCCACTAAAAGGTTTTCCACCCATCGAACGAAAGTCTTTACATATCTTGGAGAAAGCATCTCCACGCGGAGGAATGACTGGAGCTTGGGGAGGAGGAGGAGAAACGTCGGCCGGACCCGCGGCAGCGGCTCTAGCCTTGAGATATTGACGAAACCAAGCGGGTACATGAACACCCTCTGGTATCTCAGATGCTCCAGACATGATAAAAAGAAAAAGAAAGAGTTTCAAAACAAGGGAAGCGAAAGAGAGATGTATAGCTTACGGGGATTTTTCTCTTTAAAGTAACTTTCCTTGAAAATAGCTTCTTTAAAAAAAGTTTTTGAAAATACTTTCTATGAAAATAATACTTTTGAAAACACTTTTCAAAACTTTTTATTTGTTCTTGTAACCATAGCTCTAATACCACGTGTAACACCCCATGTCCATTAATGTCACTCACAAAGGGAATGCATCAATGTCCATGAAGCATTATTGTTGTATATAACAGATAAATTACAAGAATAAATAAAACAACACAACGGAAGATAAAACTTATTTCATAGCATCATAACTCAAAACAAGCTTACATAAGTAGTTCCTAAAACCATTACAAGAGGATCAATAGTCTTTTCCAAAAGCTTCAAAGTACATAAAGAAGCGAATATTTAAATAACATAAATGCATAAATCCCCACTGAGCATAAGCAAAGCCATAAAGATGAGAGAGTCCAAAGCGATACATCTACTCTTTTCAAGCAACTAAAAGAAATCGGCACTAAGCTGTAGTATTCCCTCCTTACAAACCTGAGGAGGAGGAGAAGGAAAGAAAAGAGGTGAAAACAAAACGGATCAGACATAAAGTCTGGCGAGTCCAGTAATTTTTACAAATAATAGGTAAGGTAAATGGTCAAGACAAAAATAGGCATCATGATATGGCTGTAACATAGATAAGGTAGATAAAAAGGATGGAGAAGATGATTCCGTTCCTATGTACTAAGACAATCCTACACCTCGGCTAAGCGAACAACCCTCCAAGTACTAACCCCGAAGACCGAAGTCAACATCAGACTAGCACCCAAAGGACTATCCAACTCAACCAACATGTATTTCGTTACACCGCACTTTTGCTAAGTTACACCACATTACTTAATTACACCGCACATCTACTAGTCTCTATTAACTAAAGGTTGAACCCTTCCCACTAACTGCACCCACATGACAAACTTGGTAGTTACTTGTACCTAGCTGCTATCGTAAGTGCCGGATTGCTCCTACCACCGCTAAGGTACTCTTACCCTACCCATTCGATCGTCTCCCTAAACCCCGTAGGCACCCATGCTGGCCCCACAGTGTGGTGTATCACTCCCGAAAGTGGCAACCCCAATATCAACATAAAATGCACGGCCATACCTACACGATGCAACAACGTCTTATCTGCCAGCCCGGACCCATGCATGCACATGAACCCGTTGGACTCGTGTTGCGACCGCTATTCACGTTTTGACCTCTTACATTCAATTCCAGTAAGCATGCCCCAACCCCGGCCTAGTACCGGGCCCAACTAGATACTCAAACGGGTTACTGGTTGAAACGGGTCCCCCATCCGACACAAGCCTCCCACCTATGCTTGGTCCCCACTAGGTTTTTCTCCCACTTAACCATTTTAATTTAAATGTCCATGTCTTACACATGCTATGGTTAAGTCCATACTTACATGTCATAATTATAATGTCTTATCTTATATCGATTAAGTCCATATTTACATGTCACCCCACTTAACCCTCTAACCATACACATGTCTTATTATGGTTAGTATTCCTTAATTCATTCCTTTTGCTGAACAGTGCATGACCTCCCACATTAGACCGAATGCTTTGTGGCCGCTGGATTTTCCGGGCGGTTCCGGGCAGTCTTATACCAGAAACCGGGTCTAACCTCGTGTCATTAACCGTTGCGCCTACAAATAGTTCCTTTGACCTCTCACATTAGACGTCCAATTGTGGCAGCTGGATTTGCCGGGCGGTTACGAGCAGTCTTACGCCACAATTGCGCCTAACCTCATGTCAAAGATTTATTAATAATCGTATTTCACCCATACCCAATTTTTATGTCATGTATATCCAATTAAACATATAATCATGTTTATAACATTGCCTATTCCAAATTTTCACTAATTACACATTAATTTGTAACGAACTGGGATTTTCGACTCCAAAAATCAACACAAAACTACCATGTTGACTATTCAGACATCGGAAATACCTGATCATTAATAGAAAGAAGTTCGAGGATGAGAATAGATAAGATAGAAAATCAGAATAGAAGAAGAAGAAGACAATCAGAGTAAACACGAATCTCACAGCGGAGCGAATAAAATATAATACATAATATAACTTTGCAATAAAATAGTGTATATACATAGAATAACATTATCAGAGTACAACACTTACACACAGCGGAAATAAGAATAGCCATATAATCCTGATGTCTCCTGCTTCAAGCTCCTCCAAGTATATCTGTAAAGACCTAAACTACTTGACTGCCCGTACAAATTTGGGCACCCAAGAGTTTAGAGGGAAAATAAAAACAAAATAAACTCTGGGTCAGTCATGGGACTAGTGTGAGTAAACTCAAATCATTTGGTTTAACTTTGCAAAAATCCTTTTCAAAAGAATAGATAATCGTAAGACCAATCCACACATAAACACGGATGGTTTTTACCTTACGATAACCAAAACACTTTTGAAAATCAATACTTTCCTGATATTATAATAATGTCTAATCACAAGTACTTAGAATCTAGCAGGACGCTTACATCTCACGTTCCACATATAGTATACAAACAAAGCGCGGGCGCTTATTGGAGATTGGATTCCAACTAGGACAAGGTATGGGACCGCCTGCCGATAGTGTATCTCTAGAGGTAAATACATTGGCTTTAACAAGAACGTCTTGCAACCCGACCCTCACATGACCGACCACTCATTTCGCTTGAGTTTATCGAATGTATATCACCAACGGTTGGGAGCTACCCACCGTCTTCCCGAAAAGGGACAACATCGATCATAGATAAAAGAATGAAATGGATTTTCTCTAGATAGGTGATATACAAACTAATGGTAGCGAACCACTTAGCCATGTTGCCTGCCCGATTTCCGTCATTTCCTGGTTGATGAGGCTTGAGGTCATTACGTATCTTTTGAAACACTTGACTACCATTCACTTTGAATGCCACATCGTCATACCCGTCAAATCACAAATTGATTTCTTCAAAAATACCATGGGTATAAAGCTAAGAGAAACGAATTCCTGCGCAACCAAACGTAAGTACGTTTGAAGAGATCAACTTACGCGATCCGTTAGATATACTCTATAGGGCATTTGTCCATTCACGTTTGTCCTGGGACAGGACAAACCGAAGGCACTATTCTGTAAACAGAATAGCCCTTGCATAACTCCGTCTTCAATATTTGATCGCAACGCTAACGTCCATACAGAGTGGTTTTCAGATAATATATCTGATCCTGGTCTCTCCGTATTGACGACGATAAAATGGTCAAAAACTTTGATAGTCGGTGATCTAAATATCAAAGAAAACAAGTGTGCAACCAACGATATTATTTCCAAACAGAAATTCTATCGATCAATCATCAATCCACATTTATCTCTTTCTGATAAAATTATCTTTAATTTATCCATTTCCCATTTCTACATATTTGTAAATTCTTATTTTCTAAATTTAGAAAATATACATCATCAATCATTGGAAAACATTTCCATCTCTGTTTCACGTATCACTGTCATTCCAGTATTCTTTCTCATCAACATTTCATTTCCTATGATTAGAAAATATCTCTAATTATATTTGGAAAATGTTTCCAAAATTTATACATTTGACTTAAACAGATGTTTAAATAAAACATCACCAAGCCAATTTAAACCATTACACTCATTGACTAAATTCACTTAATCAATCTTCACTATCGAACCTTACCCATCCCTTAGTTAAAAACGAAGTCAATCAAGTTGGGGTATAATTACCTCTCAGACCATAACTGACAGCATTTCTAACCTCGAAATAGACAAAGTTCACCTTTCACATCTTTAACACTTCCTTATATACTCGAATTCTATTTAGGAATCCCGTTCTTTATTTTAAAACATTGATTCTAACTATAGTGTTATAATCCCTTCTTCCTAAATATCTACTTTCAAAATACAACTTTTATTCCTTAACTTAACTAAATAACTAAACCACTAATTTATTCATAAATACGTAAATCTTAATTAAAACGAAAAGTAAATATTACTTTTCCCGAATTTCGATATAATCGAATTCAACCGCCATAGGCTATCTGCAGACCTGCGAATTACGCTAGCAGTCGTATGAAATGGCAACACATCTTAAATAACTATGTTGACTAACTCTATCTCAAATAACTATATTTGATCAACTCTAATTGAATAACTAATATTCAATAAATTCTAATTCGATTAACTCTATCTAATTAACCCTATGTTTATTCAATTTCAAGTATCGATGTTGAAACCAATTCTTACTTCTCTATATAAGTCCTGACTTATATATTCTATTTATAAAATGATAAACATCTTATTTAGTTTATGAAATATTATTTATAAATTTATATTCTCAGTCTATTGGTCAGAATAGATTCTATTTAAAATCTTTACTTTAAATCCATAGCGTGTTATACCCGTGTGTGAAGCACCGGTTTAAATCTTTCAAATGTAAAATTCTCCTTTTATATAATTCTAGTCACTTTTCAAATATTTCCTTTTAAAAATCTATTTATTTACAAAATAAATCCCCTTTCTGATAATTCTATTTATTGATAAAATATTTCTTTTCATATAAAATCTATTGATTTTATAAGTAATTCCTTTGGTAATCTAACTATTTTCTTTTTCTATTTACTTTCCACGCATTTCCCCCCTTTCTATTCTATTTATTTTTCAAATAAATATCCCTTTTCAATTCTATTTGTAAATGGTTTCAAATATTTATTTTTCAATTCTATCTATTCGATTAACAAATAAATATTCCTTTTCAATCTATTTATTTTCTAAATAAATAGTTTTCTTTTTATAAAATCTATTGATTTTATAAATATTTCTTTTTCAATATAACATTCAAAATTCTTTTTTTTAACATTCCAGTATTCCTTATGGTGTTTAACATACCATATAATAATGATCGGCATCATTCAACCATATGAAATCAACAATAGAGTTCATATCACATCATATAACACAATATATGAAAAGAAACAGTAAAATAAATGTTGAAGAACCCAGTTGGGTCCCTCCGACCTGTTTCCCTGCATCCACAGATGTTAAACAATAAAATTAACATCAATTTCATTTTACTATGAAATATTCTGCTAAACAGAATTAATACTTGATTAACGATTTCTATTTATATCGTTATCTATATTTTCAATCAACTGACTAGCATTTCAACCGAACAACCAATACACAGAAAACAACCTTTATTTATAACTTCTAAAAATATTTTAAAAATATAAACTGAGCAGAGTTAGTGAGATTACTCACATCTCGCGTTAACCGTTAAATAACGATTTGCGTTAGTTGATTCTGATCAGACAATTTATTTCACCATAAATTTTAACGAGCTTAAATCCACTCCCAATCAGTTCCAGTGTGTAGCTCTCGTCCATACGATCCTGTCGGATCCTATTTCGTTGTAAACCGGTATTGTAAGATGAAGTTATTCCATTTCAAAGTTTATACACTATTTTAAATAAATAAAAGCTTGAATTTAAATGAATTGGGCCTCACCCCTTTTAACATAACCGGCGCACCCACATTTAAAACACGCACCCATTAACCCTTCTTCCCCGAATAACCACGAACCGCCATGAACAAATTTACAGCCATTTCCATTCGTTCTTCATCCTCACGAACACACTTATCCATCACGATATCCAAATCCAAACTCACAGTAATTTCCCTTGTTCCATCCTCTTTATTCTCGAACCCTTACTGTTGAA
The DNA here is from genome assembly GCA_030737875.1 of Allium sativum. Taxonomy (NCBI): domain Eukaryota; kingdom Viridiplantae; phylum Streptophyta; class Magnoliopsida; order Asparagales; family Amaryllidaceae; genus Allium; species Allium sativum. The sequence goes on from CM060918.1 coordinate 56,865,001, forward strand.
CTCGAATGCACCATCCTCATTGCGGTTTTCACCGTAATCCGCTTCCCTACAGTGGAACCTGCGAACCACTTTGACCCCAAATTCCACCAAAAATTCACAACACCTCCTAAATCCGACCACAAACTCAATTCAATTCTCTAAACGACTCAAAGCTCTTTCATTTTTGCAAAACTTCGAGCCCTAGGCTACTGCTTGCGTTGCTGGAGCAAACGCGATGACCTCCGTGCTGGATCGAACTCAGTAAGAATGGCATAGAAGTGAAGCCCTTTCATCGCTGGATCCAAGGATATATACTTTTTAATTTATTGATTTTTGTTTTGATTTTTATGAATATTTGAAGATGCACGATTTGTATAAAGGGGAAACATTGTCGGCTGAAGAAATTTTGACCACTGGGAATGTAGGTTTAGGGTTAGGTGAATGTTAGGATTATTTATAGTATGGTAAATCATTATTTTTATTCGATATTTTATTTTATTTTAAGCTATCGCTGTTTGTATTCGTCCTCTAAAATTCCTGTGACCACTTACGATACCCAAAAATCACGAATCTGGACATGTAGCTACAGTTCGATATTACGGTCCCAACGAAACTGGTTTCGTTGAATTCCGACTCCGTTTGCTCACATAGCGTATTTTTAACCGTCAAAATACTAACTGTTTTTCACTCTAAAAATCTGTACGGCCACACAGTGACTCTAAAAATCATGAAACTTGGGATCTAGCAATAATTCAACATTGCGGATCCAAAAAAATTAGTTTCGTTGAATTCCGAGGTCACTTGCAAAACTGGCTATTTTTAAAGCTCTAAATAACACTTTTAAATGTATAAATATATTTAAAAACATTTAAATTTAATATATAAAAATAAATATTATCATATATATTCACACTAGAATACCATACTGCTACACTTGGAATTATAATTCGATATTTCAAATCCAGTGTTACATCGATATTCGATTTATATTTAAAAATCCATTTTAAATTATAAATAAATCGATATAAATTATAAAGGAATTCCATAACGACTTTTCTGAAATTTGATTTTGACATATATAAAAACTACACGACGAAAACTCGATTTTTATCTTCCACTAGAAAAATATACTTCACCCGCTCCTAACGTTTCTTGTTTTACAGAAATCCGATTTAAAATGGACCCTGTACTTTAAGTTGAAGTTCAAATCGCCAAATAGCGAACTGCCACGCCATTTCGAGCTCGATTATATTTATACGTTCAAACTGTCGTTCAAATAATATATTCGTTATTCTAATTCAATTCTAAAATGAATTAAATATCACCGATGATCCAATTCACACCATTTTGTGAATTCCACTATTTCTGACTATTTCAGAAATTAAATATATCATTATATTATTTATTTTAATTATATATTCAATATTATTTAATTCATGACCATTTAACATTCTAATTCATATTTTAAATAATTAACTAAATTAATTATATCGCTGAAAAATGCGGGTCATTACATTCTTCCCCCCTTAAAATAATTTCGTCCTCGAAATTGCTAAGGTAGAGAACAAACCCTATTAACTGATTAAAAATTGTTGGTTTACCTTTGAACTAATTAATTTCAATTAAAATATTCATTTATTCTTATCAACGATAATTTTCTAAAATCCTGAAAATTTTCTAACACCCGAAATTTTCAAAAAAATTTGCCAGCACATCCTTTGTACCGGTCAATAGTTCAAACCCCAACTCGCCTCTCTAGGCCCTCTCCAATCCAAAAGAAAATCAAATAGCCAAGCGGCTTGCCAAATCGGCCCATAAATCACCAAATCCATAAAAATAAACGTGTACTTTTTGTCGGGCATGTCATTAATTCCTTTCATTATGCTGCCAATTCAGCATACACCAAAGTCATCCCAATCAATCTCTAATTATCTGTTCTCAAATCTAATCATCCTATTTTCAAACCAAATCTCATTCTCAATCTCAAATTCAATTACCAATTTCAACTCTTACTTACCGGTCCAATATACTTAAACAAATTCATAACTTACAAATCCAACTTTATTCGATATCCTTCTATTTCGATTCAATTCATATTTGCTTTTACAAATTCCTATTTAATTTGCTTTTAATTCATACTATCTTACTGGGAGTTTTAAACAGTTCCTTTTTCAAAAAATCAAATATCTCTTTTTGGAAATCAAAGCCACTTGCTTTTCTCAAAACGATTCAAAAACAATATCTTTGGTAGTAATCCGTCACTTAGAACTTGAAAATGAACACTGATGATGTGGCCAACATCATCAGAGTTATTTCCCAGTGATAAAAGTGAGTTCAATACTATATCACTTTTCAAAACCATTTTTTAAACAATTCCATTTTGAAACCTTTTTCAAATATCATTCACGATACTTGTAAACAACATAAAATCTCCTAGAATCTCAAATTTTCTTATACTTAACTCAAATCCACTTACAAACACCTTTTTCCAGTTTTTCAGAACTTTAATTCCAATTTTGATTTAATTCAGATTTAATTAATCTTCTTTTATATTATATGAACTCAAATTGGTTATTTATATAACCATTTCAATTATAATTAACCAACACATCCAACATACTATAATAATTCGAATATAAATATTTTCTTTATATCAAAATATACTCTGGGTAAAATTATTTCATTTACCCTTTTCAAAATATACTGTGTCGATTCATCGTATTCGAGTGTTTAATAACTCCTATCGATACAGTTGATCAAACTGGTCGACCAGAATCCATAAACTACTCAGCCAATAAATCTCCACAATATAAAACAATTTTTATAAAATCTACAAATACGTTCCCTCGTATATATACACTCAAACTCAATCTAGGGTATTACTAAACCTATCTCTTCTGAGTCAGGCCATAGAGCCAAGGTAATCACTTAACCTTCAGCTTTGATACCACTGTAACGAACTGGGATTTTGGACTCTGAAAATCAACATAAAACTACCATGTTGACTATTCAGACGTCGGAAATACCTGATCATTAATAGAAAGAAGTTTAGAGGATGAGAATAGATAAGATAGAAAATCAGAATAGAAGAAGAAGAACATAATCAGAGTAAACAAGAATCTCACAGTGGAACGAATAAAATATAATACATAATATAACTTTGCAATAAAACAGTGTATATACATAGAATAACATTATCAGAGTACAACACTTACACACAGCGGAAATAACAATAGCTATATAATCCTGAAGCCTCCTGCTTCAAGCTCCTCCAAGTATATCTGTAAAGACCTGAACTACTTGACTGCCCGTACAAATTTGGGCACCCAAGAGTTTAGGGGGAAAAAACAAAATAAACTCTGGGTCAGTCATGGGACTGGTGTGAGTAAACTCAAACCATTTGGTTTAACTTTTCAAAAATCCTTTTCAAAAGAATAGATAATCGTAAGACCAATCCACACATAAACACAGATGGTTTTTACATTACGATAACCAAAACACTTTTGAAAATAAATACTTTCCTGATATTATAATAATGTCTAATCACAAGTAATTAGAATCTAGCAGAATGCTTACATCTCACGTTCCACATATAGTATACAAACAAAACCGCGGGCGCTTATTGGAGATTGGATTCCAACTATGAAAAGGTATGGGACCACCTGCCGATAGTGTATCTCTAGAGGTAAATACACTGGGTTCAACAAGAACGTCTTGCAACCCGGGCCTCACATGACCACCACTCATTTCGCTTGAGTGTATAGAATGTATATCACCAACGGTTGGGAGCTACCCACCGTCTTCCCGAAAAGGGACAACATCGATCATAGATAAAAGAATGAAATGGATTTTCTCTAGATAGGTGATATACACACTAATGGTAGCGACCCACTTAGCCATGTTGCCTGCCCGATTTCTGTCATTTCCTGGTTAATGAGGCTTGAGGTCATTACGTATCTTTTGAAACACTTGACCACCATTCACTTTGAATGCCACATCGTCATACCCGTCAAATCACAAATTGATTTCTTCAAAAATACCACGATTATAAAGCTAAGAGAAACGAATTCCTCCGCCACCAAACATAAGTACGTTTGAAGAGATCAACTTACGCGATTCGTTAGATATACTCTGTCGGGCATTCGTCCATTCACGTTTGTCCTAGGACTGGACAAACCGAAGGCAGTATTCTGTAAACAGGATAGCCCTTGCATAACTCCTTTTTCAATATTTGATCGCAACGCTAACGTCCATACAGAGTGGTTTTCAGATAATATATTTGATCCCGGTCTCTCCGTATCGACGACGATAAAATGGTCAAAAACTTTGATAGTCGGTGATTTAACTATCAAAGAAAACAAGTGTGCAACCAACGATATTATTTCCAAATGGAAATTCTATCGATCAATCATCAATCCACATTTATCTCTTTCTATAAAATTATCTTTAATTTATCCATTTCCCATTTCTACATATTTGTAAATTCTTATTTTCTAAATTTAGAAAATATACATCATCAATCATTGGAAAACATTTCCATCTCTGTTTCACGTATCACTGTCATTCCAGTATTCTTTCTCATCAACATTTCATTTTCTATGATTAGAAAATGTCTATGATTATATTTGGAAAATGTTTCCAAAATTTATACATTTGACTTAAACAGATGTTTAAATAAAACATCACCAAGCCAATTTAAACCATTACACTCATTGACTAAATTCACTTAATCAATCTTCACTATCGAACCTTACCCATCCCTTGGTTAAAAACGAAGTCAATCAAGTTGGGGTATAATTACCTCTCAGACCATAACTTACAGCATTTCTAACCTCGAAATAGACAAAGTTCACCTTTCACATCTTTAACACTTCCTTATATACTCGGATTCTATTTTGGAATCCCTTCTTTATTTTAAAACATTGATTCTAACTATAGTGTTATAATCCCTTCTTCCTAAATATCTACTTTCAAAATATAACTTTTATTCCTTAACTTAACTAAATAACTAAACCACTAATTTATTCATAAATAAGTAAATCTGAATTAAAACGAAAAGTAAATATTACTTTTCCCGAATTTCAATATAATCGAATTCAATGAATAATTCTCTTTCTAATAAACTCTATTCGATAACTCCTTTTCGAATAAACTACATTCTATTACTCTTTCTTCGAATTACCAAATTCGATAATCTCTCTTCGAATGATTTACATTCGATTAACTTTTTTAGCTTTGTTCGAATACTATTTCGATTAACTCCTTTGGATTTACCCATTTGGATTAACTTGGTTTGATTAACTCATCTTGACTAACCCAACTCAATTAACTCAACTTGATTGACTGACTCGATTAACTCAACTTATTTAACTCCTATCAAATAACTAATATTCGATTAATTTATATTCGAATAACTATGCCTGTTTCAACTTTATTTTGAATAACTAATATTCGATCTAACTCCATTAGTTTGACTCCAGATCACAGCGATCACAATGGTTACGCCTGATTCCCTCAGGAAACATCCGACCGCCATAGGCTATCTGCAGCCCTGCGAATTACGCTAGCAGTCGTTCGAAATGGCAACACATCTTAAATAACTATGTTGACTAACTCTATCTCAAATAACTATATTCGATCAACTCTAATTGAATAACTAGTATTCAATAAATTCTAATTCGATTAACTCTATCAAATTAACCTTATGTTTATTCAGTTTCAAATATCGATGTTGAAACCGATTCTTTCTTCTCTATATAAGTCCTGACTTATATATTCTATTTATAAAATGATTAACATCTTATTTAATTTATAAAATATTATTTATAAATTTATCTTCTCAATCTATTGGTCAGAATAGATTCTATTTAAATCTTTGCTTTAAATCCATAGCATGTTATACCCGTGTGTGAAGCACGGGTTTAAATCTTTCAAATGTAAAATTCTCCTTTTATATAATTCTAGTCACTTTTCAAGTATTTCCTTTTAAAAATCTATTATTTTACAAAATAAATCCCCTTTCTGATAATTCTATTTATTTATAAAATATATCTTTTTATATAAAATCTATTGATTTTATAAGTAATTCCTTTGGTAATCTAACTATTTTCTTTTTATATTTACTTTCCACAAATTTCCCCCCTTTCTATTCTATTTATTTTTCAAATAAATATCCCTTTTCAATTCTATTTGTAAATGGTTTCAAATATTTCTTTTTCAATTCTATCTGTTCGATTAACAAATAAATATTCCTTTTCAATCTATTTATTTTCTAAATAAATAGTTTTCTTTTTATAAAATCTAATGATTTTATAAATATTTCTTTTTCAATATAACATTGAAAATTATTATTTTTAACATTCCCGTATTCCTTATGGTGTTTAACATACCATATAACAATGATCGGCATCATTCAACCATATGAAATCAACAACAGAGTTCATATCACATCATATAACACAATATATGAAAAGAAACAGTAAAATAAATGTTAAGGAACCCAGTTGGGTCCCTCCGACCTGTTTCCATGCATCCACAGATGTTAGACAATAAAATTAACGTCAATTTCATTTTACTATGAAATATTCTACTAAACAGAAATAATATTTGATTAACGATTTCTATTTATATCGTTATCTATATTTTCAATCAACTGACTAGCAGCTCAACCAAACTGCTAATACACAGAAAGCAACTATTATTTATAACTTCTAAAAGTATTTTAGAAATATAAATTGAGCAGAGTTAGTGAGATTACTCACAACTCCTGTTAACCATTAAATAACGATTTGCGTTAGTTGATTATATTAGACAATTTATTTCGCCATAAATTGTAACGAGCTCGAATCCACTCCCAGTCCGTTCCAGTGTGTAGCTCTCGTCCATACGATCCTGTCGGATCCTGTTTCACTGTAAACCGGTATCGTATGATGAAGTTATTCCATTTCGAAGTTTATACACTATTTTAAATAAATAAAAACTTGAATTTAAATGATTTGGGCCTCACCCATTTTAACATAATCGGCCCGCCCACATTTAAAACCCACACCCGTTAACCCTTCTTCCCCGAATAACCACGAACCTCTGTGAACAAATCTACAACCATTTCCATTCGTTCTTCATTCCCACGTACACACTTATTGTAAAAACCCATAACTTCCCTGGTAAGGAAAGCACGAATTGCTTTGAGAATACGACAAAATAGAATGCAAACAGAAGAACATTTCATTGTTATTTACAACAATTCCATCATATTACAAGAATATACAGAGTATGAATAAATATTATACAAAAAAGAATATCAGAGATTACAATAAATTACATAGCAGTGGAAAAACAATATAAAACACAACTGAAGGAGATATACGGATACAGAGCTTTCCGGATATCATTCCATCTGTAAACCAAGATCCTGTGAGTATAAATCTGCAAAACCAAAACTACTAGCTGCCCGTGTCAAAATAAGGGCACCCAGAGTTTAGGTTAAAACAACAAACTCCAGGTCAGTCATGTGACTGGTGTGAGAACTAAAACAGTTATTTAAAACTTTACTATAAATCAGATATATCAAGGGACCACGCCGTATAACACGGAACGGGTTTCCTCCCAATAATACCAGTGCATATAACAAAACAGCGCAATGCTTTTTGGAAAAATGAAGCTATTATAAGACCCAAGTCCTATCACACAATGCAACGCAAGCCGGGAGATAGGGTTTTCCCTTATAATGCCAAACATGCTTGGTACGTTTTAAACAAATCATTTGATACTATTATAAGTGTATAGTGTCAAAACAATTTCAATTCATAAGTATCAATCATAGGCGGCATGGGTACCATATATCATGTCGCCAATACTAGGCTCTACAAATAAAATCGCAAAGTCACGTATTTGGAAATTGGATTTCCATCTGTGAACCGAGGCAAAAGATAGTCCTCTACTGATTCGAGACGCTCTAGCCCGCGTCTAAGGTCAGAGCTCGAGTGACCTTTGGATCGTCAGGACCGGTCCACCGATGTGGATTATTATGCCTGAACACTACGTTTGCCTGCCCTTTGGGGCGTCAATGAGTCAACGAATGACTCCATCGGCTTCACATAGTCACCGATATATCCGAGGCCTCGCAACAGCAACAACCACATAAGTCAAACTCGTCAGGGCATGTAAAACCACTGACGCCACTTCTAACTAGAAGGAAACGCAAGCCCTCCCTGATGTCCTCTCCCGTTTCTGGTTTACAACCGGGGTGTGAGGCTAGTGAATCGACATTACAAAAAGCTATGCCTCATAGGTCGTGCATTGATCATCAACCACAAGACTCTTCTTTTCAACAGAAGTCTTGATCAATTGCCACTTAGGCATGCTATACAGGCAATTAACTCCATGCGATGGATATCCATCAATATATAACCCCTGAGCTCATATGTCTCAGAGAAGGGCGTTAAGCAAGAGAATAAATTCTCCGCCGCCAAATAGATATATATTTAATAGAAATCAATCACACAGATTAAAATCCAATGTCAGACACACAGTCCATTTACAAGTTCGTTCTGCGTCTGAACGAAACCGGAGGCACCTAGTACCACGCATATCCATCGATCTCCAAGTACGTTTGGACGACCACTAACTGATGCCCTCCTCTTGGGTGTACGACCCAATCAAGATCATCAGTAATCAACCAAATGACATGAAGACCTCCGGTCTTCAACCACCGTTTTCATCTTCGACAACACGTCGAATCAGTTATTCAGAATGGGTTAAACCCGGTCTTTCTGAATAACTCGCGTACATAATAAATAAGTGTTACACAAACACAACATACGCCTCATTCCAATTTATCAGTCACTAACCGTAAATTAGCGAGAGAATAATTCCCCAAATATTAACCCCGAAGGCCGAAACCAACATCAGATCGATACCCAAGAAACCATTCAACTTAGCTAACCTACAGTTAGTTTCTAAATTTCACATTCTTAGGGAAAGGTTCCCATTAATTTTATCAAAGATAAATTCTTTTAAATTTATTCTTTAATCTTCCTTGAATATCAATTCAAACTAGTCGGGATTAGCGAACCACACCGAAGTAATCATTTATTTTATTTCCCAATCCCAACCTATTCATCCCATGAAGTAAAACTAGTCATACTTCATATCTAACACCAGGGTGTTATTGGTAAATTCAATTACCATTTCACATTCAAATCTAATTAAATATTTAACTAGCGCCTGGTGAAAAACTGGTGATACTCCATTCTCTATCTTTTCAATCTAATTAAAGATTCATTAAAACTCCACTTAGTTTTAATCTTTAACTGGGTTAAAGAACCGATGTCATTTAAAACATGGTTCACGATAAACCCCAAAATCAAATCACATTTCAATCAGTCCCTAACCGTAAATTTGCAAGTGAGCAATTCCCTAAATATTAACCCCGAAGGCCGAAATCAACATCATATCAATACCCAGGAAACCATTCAACTTAACTAATCTCCAGTTAGTTTCTGATTTTCTTAACTCCGTTGGGTCTAAGAACAGTATTATTGAAGATACCGTTCGCGACAAACCCAAATCCCATTTGATATTAAATATAAGGCTCTGAATAGAAAATATATCGGATTATATTCAATATCAAATTCTACGACCAACGAATATCGTATTGGAAATAACGATATTAATATATCTTTCAAATTCCCATAACAATATCTGTATCATCACGAAATCCAACAACGAAATATTCCGAAGACAATTTCGACTCAAATCCATTCCAATTCAATTATTGGAAATTCTGGTTATTTTCAAAACTATTTCAAATCCAATTTATTTATTTTAAAAATAAATAAATTATTATTCTAGTTAAAAACTAGTTCATTTCGATAAAAAACTATTTTTCTCTTTTCAAATATGGAGTTTTTCATCCAAATTCTTAACAAATCATTACTTATGATTTTACACAAATTATTACTATTTTTAATAATTTTATCAAGGCCCGTACAATCGATTTCCATCAACGGCCATCGAACTGCACTTACAGTGACCTTTTCCAAATCTGATTTGGACATAATTCCAAATCCAACCGTTAGATTTCTAATTTCTAATATTCATTAGAAATCTCTTTTCGATACGAACCCAACGGTTCTGGTTTTAGGAGAATCCGACGGTCGGATCTCCCGTAATATCCATTCGAAGTTAATGGTCGAAATTCGCAATCTACCGCGGCGCGACGCGTTCTATTCAGGCCATTATATATAATATATATAATTATATATTTCGTCGATTTCCTTTCAAAACTTAATTATAAATCGTTTTAAATTCGTTTTCAAAACGATTTCAACTTCATATTCAATTTCAAATCAAAATTGAATATTCCACATCATCGATATACAAATGATAATATTTTCAAAACGTTATATTTTGAAATCACTTCCTTTTCGATATTCGTTATAAAAACGAATAAAATCGATATAAATATCGCTCATGTCAAAATGGCGTCAATCTAATCAATACGGCTTCTATTCAACACATGAATGTTTATTCTATTCAACATATGAATTTATTTTCTATTCAACACATGAATTTATTTTCTATTCAGCACATGAATTTATTTTCTATTCAACAGATGAATTTATTTTTCTATATTGGAATGAGGCCCAATCAATTAGCGTACAACGTTAATTATATGGATTTTCTACAACACATGTATATAATGGCAACGTTAAATAATCAACCATCATCCAGAGTGCACCACACAACTGCATAAGCATTAAATATAAATAATTAACGCTTACACAGTCTGTCAACCCATCGATTGACATAAAACTAAACAATTGGGATTGGTGTACGTCAAATATCATCCCAATACCCGTGTGGGGGTATCAAATCAACAAAAACACATTTTATTTGTGCAGTTGGGCGATGTGTAAAATTTATCGTCCCGATCAATATCAGTCAAATCGGTGTATATAAACAAATCTCCGATTTGTTTATAAATATTTATTTTATATACACGTTAAAAATTATATATTTTTTAACTATAATGTTTTTTCCAATATAAAATATATTATTTCCTTCCACATCACACAATCAAGTTTCACAACACAACAATCAAACAAACAAGCCATCCATGGTCTATGGACGATGGGTGTCGGGTGCTACTAAACACCGTCTGCATCCTAGCATATATTTCAAACTAGAAATAAATTAAAGGTGAGGAGTTCTCACCAACTAGCTAATCCAATACCACGACTCTTCATATGTAGAAAATCTTCGTCGTTCTCGCCCTTTTGTCACTTTCGTTGCTCGCTTTCACTACATATATAATAATCACATTTTTATATTGTTGCTATATATATAAAAATTTCATTTTTATCTACGTTATAAGGATAAAAATCACTATTCTTATCCCACTACTCTATAGATAAAAATTATATTTTTACATCGCTACTATATACATAAAAATTCTATTTTTATCTTGCCACTAATATAATAAAAATTATATTTTTATTACTCTACATGAATAAAAATCATATTTTTAATCTTCCTATGATATAAAGATCGGATTTTTATTATCTATATAATATAAAAATCATATTTTTACTTCGCTACTTATATAAAAATTATATTTTTTTACTCTACATGAATAAAAATCATATTTTATTCTTCTTATGATATAAAGATTGAATTTTTATTATCTATATAATATAAAAATCATATTTTTACTTCGCTACTTAAATAAAAAATTATATTTTTATTACTCTACATAAATAAAAATTATATTTTTATATCGCTACTATATAGATAAAAATTCTATTTTTAATCTTCTACCTATATAAAAATAATATATTTTTTTATATAATGAAAAATCATATCTCTTCGTTACTTTAAATATAAACATTTTCTTTCTAAAAATCTAATTTTTCTCTAATATAAAAATCTAACTTTGATATCGTTAAAAAAAACCGAATCTTTATATATATTAAAAAAACGAGTCTTTATAAAGAAAATCCTTATACAAATAAAATGAAAATCATTAAACAAATAAAAATAAAAGAAATAAATAAAAGTAAAAACTTACAGCGTCATTGGAGAGAGGGGAGGTTTCACCGTTCGTCGAAGGGGTGGGGGGGAACCTGCGGTTAGCGGGTCTTGGCCTGAGCGGCGGTGGTCTTTAGCGATTTGGGCTAGGGTTTCGGAAGGTGGGGTGTTTCACCTTCGCGCTGAGCAGAAGGGGGGAAGCGGGAAGGAGAAGAGGAGGAGGGAAAGAAGAGGTGGAGGCGCAGGAGGGGGGTTTCACCGATCACCGGCGGTGGCTTAAAGGGTGGGCGTCGCGGTTTTCCCCCCTCGTTCTTCTTCTTGTTATTTCTTTTGAGAAAAAGTAAATGGGGGAGCTGAAGTGAAAATGAGGGAGGGAGGGTAGAGGGTACTTCATAAAATTTAATTATTTAATTATTTAAAATTTCCCAAAATGGCAACTTTTAATTTCGACCTCTAAACGAGACCCACCGCCTGTCGTCCCTAGCTAATTACCCCCATTCCGAACACAATCGGATATATATCATAAGTTAATTTGATCGTTTCGATCAGTTTTCGTCAAAATCAAAATATAAATCTATATATTGAATTTGAATGCACATTTCAATTTACCGGGGCCACGTATGAACACTAAAAATTCCCGAAAAATATTTTCTAGCTTCGTATTGATGATATAGTTCTAACAAAAATAATTTCATCGAATTCTGAGACCGTTTGAAGAATGGCCATTTTCTAGTCGATTAAAAAAACAATTGAAACTGGTAAAACGCGTTTTCCTTTGCCATGCTCACATATTGATTCGAAAAATTACGAAACTTGAAACCTAGCAATAACTTGACATCCCGGATCCAACAAAAGTGGTTTCATCGAAAACCGAGGTCATTTGCAAAATTCCAATTTTTAAGGGCCAGAATTCCATGGCGACTATTCTGAATTTTCAACTGGGCGTAACTTTTTATCCCCGCTATGAAATTTCAATCTTTCGGATTCGTTGGAAAGATATTCTTAATTAGATTCAAATATTTTTGGTTTCGTTAAAATCCGGTTTATTTTGAATCATGTACGTTCATTTGAAATTTGAAATCGAATTATCGAACTACCATGCCATTTTCAATTCCTTTTATAATTATATATAAATATTTATATTCAAACAACGATCTATAAAAATATATACGTTCTAATTCTATTCAAAATAAATTTCTCGTCGTTATTATTTAAAATAATTCATTTTAAATATTCAAAATTCAATAAAATTGCCAAAATAAAAATTTTAATTGGCTCAGATTTCCGGGTTATTACAATCTCCCCCACTTAAAAATTTTCGTCCCCGAAAAGGAATGAAGCCGAAAGTTGTTTAACTAATCAACTCAACTTTCACTATTTTCATTACGGCTTAAGTTCTTCAACTTTTCAGTTTCTAAGAACTTTTCAAATTTTTCAAAAATTTGGCTAACTCCCTAAATTTTCGAAAAATTTCGCCATAACCTCTCCTCCACCGGGGACTTCGGGATATTTCATGTAGCCTCCCATGGCCTTCTTCAATCCAAAAGAAAAAGAAAAAGCCAAGCAGCTAGCCAATCGGCTCATAAAATCATCATCACCCAAACGAAACAGTAAATTATGGTAAACATGTATCTATTTGTCGGGCAAACAATTTTATTCTTCTGCTCTAGCCTCTTTGCTATGATCTGTTCAATGTAAGTACATGTACATGCATGTAAATGCGATAAATTTCCAGTAAAACACACTATTTGATTCAATTTGGCTAAAGGTTCAACATTTAATTAATCAAAAAATAATCAAAAAACACAACCATCAATTAATTAGCTGATTAACGTTTCAAACTCATAACTTTGATATATAGTCAAAAATCATGTTTTTAAAGCCAAATCAGAACAATAGGCCCTATCTAATTTTGGTTCTCACACCAGTTAATTTGAATCATATAGAAATCCCACTTTCGAAACACGAACATAAATACTAATGATGTCGCGACATTACCAGAATTATCCCCGAGCGACTACAGTGCGATTCTATATCTATCCAGTATATTAAAACTTCAAATACACGCGGATCATACATATACGAAAAATCTTTATATACTAGATTGTCCAAATTCAATACAAATAAATAATCAAATATGAATAATTGATTTAAATTTTCAAAACAAAAATTGTTTTCACTTTAAAAATATACTCTTCACACTCATTCTAGGATACTACTGATCCCATCTCTAACGAGTCATTCTCATTGGATATTACTAATCCAATCTCTGATGAATTCTTTCATTTGGTTCAAACGTGTCTTGTTCTCTGAGCTTTGACCAAAGCTCTGATACCACTGTAATAACCCGTAACTTCCCCGGTAAGGAAAGCACAAATTGCTTTGAGAACATGACAAAATAGAATGCAAACGAAAGAACATTTCATTGTTATTTACAAAAATTCCATCAGATTACAAGAATATAAAGAGTATGAATAAATATTATACAACAAAGAATATCATAGATTACAATAAATTACATAGCAGCGGAAAAATAATGTAAAACACAACTGAAGGAGATATACGGATACAGAGCTTTCCGGATATCATTCCAGCTGTAAACCTGGATCCTATGAATATAAATCTGCAAAACCAAAACTACTAGCTGCCCGTGTCAAAATAAGGGCACCCAGAGTTTAGGTTAAAACAATAAACTCCAAGTCAGTCATGTTACTGGTGTGAGAACTAAAACAGATATTTAAAACTTCACTGTAAATCAAATATATCAAGGGACCACGCCGTATAACACGGAACTGGTTTCCTCCCAAGAATACCAGTGCATATAACAAAACAGGGCAATGCTTTTTGGAAAAATGAAGCTATTATAAGACCCAAGTCCTATCACACAATGCAACGCAATCCGGGGGATAGGGTTTTCCCTTATAATAGCCAAACATGCTTGGTACGTTTTAAACAAATCATTTGATACTATTATAAGTGTATAGTGTCAAAACAATTTCAAATCATAAGTATCAATCATAGGCGGCATGGGTACCATATATCATGTCGCCAATACTAGGTTCTACAAATAAAATTGCAAAGTCACGTATTTGGAAATTGGATTTCCATCTGTGAACCGAGGCAAAAGATAGTCCTCTACTAATTCGATACGCTCCAGCCCGTGTCTCAGGTCAGAGCTCGAGTGACCTTTGGATCGTCAGGGCCGGTCCACCGATCCGGATTATTATGCCTGAACACTACGTTTCCCCGCCCTTTGGGGCGTCAATGAGTCAACGAATGACTCCATCGGCTTCACGTAGTCACCGATATATCTGAGGCGCCTCACAATAGCAACAACCACATAAGTCAAACTCGTCAGGGCATGTAAAACCACTGACACAACTTCTAACTAGAAGGAAACGCATGCCCTCCCTGATGTCCTCTCCCGTTTCTAGTTCACAACTGGGGTGTGAGGCTCGCGAATCAATGTTACACAAAGCTATGTCACACAGGTCGTGCTTTGATCATCAACCACAAGACTCTGCTTTTCAACAGAAGCCTTGATCAATTGCCACTTAGGCATGCCACACAGGAAATTCACTCCATGCGATGAATATCCATCAATATATAACCCTTGAGCTCGTACGTCTCAGAGAAGGGCGTTAAGCAAGAGAATAAATTCTCCGCCGCCATATAGATATATATTTAATAGAAATCAATTACACAGACTAAATGTAATGACCTGGGATTTTGATGACTTTGGTTATCGACATAAATTCAATGATGACTAACCAAACATCGAAAAATACCGGTCATTAATGAGAGAAATTAGAGGGTGAGAATAGATAAGATAGAAACTTAGAATAGAAGAAGAAGAAGAAGAACACAACATTAGAGTAACACGAATCTTACAACGGAACGAATAACATATAATACATGTAACATAACTTTGAAATATACATCTGTACTTGAATATACATCATTATCAAAGTATAACACTTACAACACAGCAGAAATAACTATAGCTATATAATCCTGAAGCCTCCTGCTCCAAGCTCTTCCAGTATATCAGTAAATCCCGACTACTTGACTGCCCGTACAAATTTAGGCACCCAAGATTTTAGGGAAACAAATAAATAAACTCCGGGTCAGTCATGGGACTGGTATGAGTAAAAAAGTTAAAGCAGTTTGAACAAGTAATCGATATCTCATAAGACCACGCCGTATAACGGAACGGGTTTTTCCCTTATGAGAATCCAAAATATCTTTATATCAAAAACCTTTTGATATTATAATAATGTCTATCAACCACAATATAATAATAATCTAGCAGAAACGCTTTCATCTCACGTTCTACATATATAGTATACAAATCAAAACCGCAAGCACGTATTGTGTAATGGATTTCCAACTATGACAAAGTATGGAACCACCTTTCGCTAGTGTACCTCTAGAAAGGAATACACTGGGTTCAACAAGAACATCTTGCAACCCGGCCACACATGACCGACCACTCATTTCACTTGAGTGTATCGAATGTATATCACCAATGGTTGGGATCAGCAACAGTTTCCCGAATGGGACAGCATCAACAATAGATTTTTAGAAGTAAATGAAACTCTAGATCAGGTGATTGTACATCCTACTTTGGAGCGACCGACTTAGCCATGCTGCCTGCCCGATTTCTGTCATTTACCGGTTGATGAGGGTAGAAGCTACGCTTTATCATCACACCAGATTCACTTTGAATGCCACATCGTCAAATCCATCAAATCACCGATTGACGTCCTCAACCATACATTATGTGTTAACTAAAAGAAGTTTCCCTCTCCGCTTCCACTCTTGGTATGGTTGGAGAAATCAATATACGTGATCGTCTGGAAATACTCTGTAAGACATTCGTCCATACAATTCATCTAGGAACAGGATGAACCGAAGGTACTATTCAATACATCCATCTTAGACATTGTTATCTAAGACATACAATAGCCTTTGCACTTTACTCCGTCTTCAATTATCTTTGGCATATATGATTCACAATGCTTATGCCAATACAGAGTGGTTCTTTGGATAATAATCCAACAGGTCTCTCCATATTAACAACGTTAAAATGGTCAAAAACTTCGATAGTCTGTAATTTAACTATCAAAGAAAAATAGGTGTGCAAACAACGATATTATTTCCAGAAGGAAATTGTATCGATCAATCATCATTCAACCTTTGTCTCTTTATTTCATTAATTTACTTACCTCCTGTTTCCATATATTCAACATTTCTTATTTTCTAAATTTAGAAAATATATATTATTACCATTGGAAAACATTTCCATTTCTTGTTTATATCAGAAAACGTTTCTGGTTCTTATTTGGAAAACATTTCTGAAACTCCTTCATTGGACTTAGACAGATGTTTAAACAAGCATCGCAATGCCAAATCAAACCATTACGCTTATTAACTAAATTCACTTAACCATCCTTCACTATCGAACCTTAACCTTTCCTTAATTAAAAATGGAGTCAATCAAGTTGGGGTATAATTACCTCTCAAACCTTAACTGAACAACGTTTCTAACCTTGAAATAGACAAAGTTCACCTTTTAATTCTTTTACAAACTTCCTTACGTAACTCTCTTTTGAATCATCTCTATTCGATAATTCTTTCCTTTGATAAGGTATATTCGATAACTCTATTCAGTTTACTCTATTCGATTAACCCTTATCAGTTAACTCTATTAGACTAACGCTATTGGATTAACTCTATCGGACTAACACCATTGGATTAACTCTATTTGATTTACTCTAATCGATTTACTCATTTCACTTAACTCCTTTCGAATAAACTATATTCGATAACTCCTTTTAATTTCTATTTGAATAAACTATATTCGATTAACTCAATTGCTTTAACTCTAATCGATTAAACTAACATTGATTAACTCCTTTCGATTAAACTAATTAACTCCTTTTAACTCGATTAAACTAACATCGATTAACTCCTTTTAACTCGATTAAACTAACATCGATTAACTCCTTTCGATTAAACTAACATCGATTAACTCCTTTTAACTCGATTAAACTAACATCGATTAACTCCTTTCGATTAAACTAACATCGATTAACTCCTTTTAACTCGATTAAACTAACATCGATTAACTCCTTTTAACTCGATTAAATTATTTATTTATAAAGATTTACTTTTAGTAACGGTTCTTCACTTTACAAATGACTTCCCTTTTTTAGTTCTATTTGTAAATGGTTTTACAAATATCCCCTATTCAAATCTCATTTGTAAATGGTTTACAAACATTTCTCTTTCTGATTGATTTGTAAATGGTTTACAAACCTTTCTCGTTCTAATCTATTTGCTAATGGTTTTACACTATTTCCTTTTCAATCCTATTTGTAAATGGTTTACAAATATTTCCTTGTATATCTTTATTTATTCTACTCTAGTTATTTCCTTTTTTCTATTCTATTCGTTTTATCAACATTTTTCCCTTTTATAAAACTCCATTCGTTTTATAAACAATTCCCCTTTTATTTACTTTCGAAATATTTCCTTTTATAAAATCTGTCGATTTTATAAAATCCCTTTATTTCAGTATACATTGAAATAATTCTTTTTACATCCCAGGGTCTTTTATGATATTAAGATATTGAATAACAAGGATCAATATCATTCCAACACACATAATCCATAACAAATTATATAACACATCATATATCACAATATATGAAAAACAGTAAAATAAATGTTGAGGAATCCGTTCGGATTCCTCCAACCTGTTTCCTTGCATCCACAGATGTTACACAATAAAATCAACATCACTTTCAGTTCCATATGATATATTCTATTAAATAGAATCAATATAGAAATTCAACTAACTGACAAGCAGCTCAATCAAACAGTCAACACACAGTCAATCAACCAACATTTAACAGTTCTAAAAATACAACATGAAATTATAAACTGTTTAGAGTTAGTGAGATTTACTCACATTGGTGTGTTAGCCGTTAAATAACGGTTTATGTTATTTGATTCAGTCGGACAATTTATTTCACCATAAATTATAATGAGCTTCGATGGACTTCCCGTCAGTTCCATTGTGTTGCTCCCGTCCATACGATCCTAACGGATCTTGGTTTGTCGAATTCTGATGTCGTATGAGCAAGTTATCACGTTAACAAGTTTTATACATTATCTAAATTAAACTTCATATTTAAGTAAATAATTTACATGGGCCCTTACCATTTAAAATCATGACCCAGTTCCCATTTAAGCCCGCTCCACTCTTACTCGTCTTCCCCGAACGAAATACCGTGCTCCAGTAATTTAAACTGGCCATTTCCCAAACTGTAAACCCCTCGTCCTCTTCATGTACTTCATGATTTCTGAAATTGCCTACATCGTTGAACTCCTTGCTCGAAGAACTTCACAACCAACTCAAGAACATCTAATCCGCATCCTCAACCTAGAATGCGAACCCCAGGCTCCCTCACGTACTATCCTAAATCCACCGAACTCTTTTCAGTCCAAATCGAACCAACCATTCACACAATGCTCGAAATCTTGCCACGAGTTCGATTTCAACAATGCATTCGTGAACCAATGCTTTAATCGCCCCCAAATCCTTAACCCTAGACTTACGGTTAACCAAAACCCGCGAACCCAACGTCATCGAGCTGAGCAAAACCCCCATGGAAATGGAGCTATCCCCTTGCCGAATCTATATATATTCATTAGAGCATTTATAAGATTTCCCTTGAATTTATTTTTATTTTTGAATGAGAATTTTTCACCATTTTGTTCTTGCTGAAGACGGCGGCCACAATTGTTTTTATAAGGGGACGGGTTTGTTGTGTGGCAGAGAAAAGATGGGGGTGTGGCTTTGTATGGTTCACAAATGACTTAGATATTTTAGTTATATTTTCATTTCATATTCGTTCTTGCTTTCAAAAAAATCGTGTGATCACATCCAATACCGAAAAATCATGGAAATTGACACGTAGCTAGAGTTTGACATTACGGTCCCAACGAAACCGGTTTCGTCGAATTCCGACTTCGTATGCTCACACAGCGTATTTTTAACTCTCAAAATACTGACTGTTTTCCACTCTAAAAATCGGTACGGCCACACAGTGACTCTAAAATCAAGAAACTGGGAATCTAACAACTATTTGACATTGCGGATCCAACAAAATTAGTTTCGTTAGATTCAGACTTCGTTTGCAAAAGCGGCTATTTTTAAAGCTCTGGATGACCCCTTTAAATATAAAAATATATTTAAATATAATTAAATTAAATATTTATAAATAAATATTATCGTATATATTCACAGTGGAATACCATACAGCTCTAGAATATTCCTATATGAATTTCTAACTTGATATTTCAAATCTGGGTCAACCCGATATTCGGTTTAAATTGAAATTTCTTTTTAAAATATAATTAATTCCTTTATAAATTATAAAGGAATTCCACCGCGACTTTTATAAAATTTGATTTGGACATAAATCAAAATCTACACGACGAAATCCCGATTTTTCTCTTCCACTAGAAAGATATACTCCACCAGCTCCACACGTTTCTTGTTTCATAGAAATCCGATTTAAAACGAACCCTGTATATCCAATTGAAGTTCAAATCGCCAAATAGCGAACTACCGCGTCGTTACGCGCTCTATTTTAATTATATTATAATTATACATTCAAACTATCGTTTAAATAATATATTCGTTATTTAATTCAATTCTAAACTGAATTAAATATCACAGCTGATCCAGTTCACACCATATCGCCATTTCAGCCAATTCTGATTATTTCAGAATTAAATATATTATTTAATTTATTATTTTAATTAAATATTCATCATTATTTAATTCCACGACCATTACATACTCTATATCACTATTTATATAATTAAATAAATTAATTATAATACCTCTGCCAATGCGGGTCATTACATTCTTCCCCACTTAAAATAATTTCGTCCTCGAAATTGCTAAAAGGTAGAGGACGACCCTATCGACTGGTTAGAACATATTTGTTCACTTCTTAACTTCAGTTTCAACTGAACCAATTTTATTTCAATTAAATATTAATTAATTCTTATCAACGAAAAATTTCAATAATCCTGAAAATTTTCTAACATCTTAAATCTTCGAAAAATTTCGCCAGCACCTCCTTTGTACTAGTCAATCGGTCAAACTCCAACTTGCCTCTCTAGGCCATCTCCAACCCAAAAGAAAATTAAAAAGCCAAGCGGCTTGCCAATTTGGCTCATAAATCTTATATCCAATAGAAATATAAACTTGTACCTTTTGTCGGCATATCAACTCTATCACTTCCATATGCTATCAACCCAGCATATACCAAAGTTATCCGAATCAAATTCTAAAATCACTTTTATCTCCAACACAACCATTCGCTTTTTACCAAGCCAAATTTCATTTCCACTCGAGTTTCTTCTCGATTCCCAATTCTTAACTTGATTGTCGCATTACACTTCAAATTTGAATCTCACAATCCAATTTGTCTTGATATCATTATAATTCAATCTCAGTTACAATTTTACTGGCTTTACTTTAATTCAATTTTGCTTTCACAAATTTCTGTTAAATTTGTTTTAATTCAAGCCCTTAATTAAAGTTCCATTAGTTAAATCACTTCTCTATTTCTTTATCAATATTTGTTAACCAAATATTTTCAATAACCATATTGGTTGGCCTTTTATGTTATTTGGAAAACGTTTCCGAATATCGCCTTCCTTTGTTATCTAAAATTTAGAAAATATATGCTATTTATAATTTGAAAATATTCCAATTACTTATCTCTTTTCCAATCTCGTTTATTTTTATACTTAGGAAATATTATTTATTATATTTCCAAGCTTACACTTATTTGGGTTAAAACGGATGTTGTGTAAAACATCGTTACGACAACCCAAATACTATATTCAAATAACTCTTATTCAACATTGATCTTCGAGCCCTGAAATCTTACTATTTATTTGTTAATAATGAAATCAATCAAGTTGGGGTATAACTACCTCTCGGACCTTGACTGAATAACATTTATTACATCAAAACAGATATGACTACTTACTCGAATAATCAATACCATACAACTACTTATTCACTTTTAAACACGTATATGCTTCCTCTTTCTATACTTACTAGATTTAATTCTTAGTCTTCCTTTTTTTTTACTATTCTACTTCTAAGTTCGTTTCCTTATCGACTTCTATATATATATATATATATATATATATATATATATATATATATATCGATACGTTGATTTCTAACTATCAAATTATCTTAAAAATATTCTAACTCCTTAAATTCCCAGAAAAAAATTTCGCCATAACCACCTTTGTACTAGGAGCATCGGCATATTTCAAACAGCCTCCCATGGCCCTCACCAATCCAAAAGAAAAAGAAAAAGCCAACCTGCTAGCCGATACGGTGCATAAAATCTCATATATGAATTAAATACATACCTTTTCAACGAGCATTCTATTTATATATCTTCATACCTTATCCATACCTATCTCATGTATATTTATACCTGCCCAATCTATTTTAACTATACCTGATCGTTTTAACTCAATTCGTTAATTAATTTGTTAATTAACTCTTCAGTCTATTTCACTTTTATATTTGAACATGACATATTCAAATATATTTTAACTTGCTTATTAACTAATTTGAATCCAAATTTCAAATTTAAGTTCTATATTCGATTTCGAATATCCATTTACAAATCCAATTCACCTTTCAAAATTCAACTTCAAATTCGAAACTCGATTAACTAATTCCTCTTCGACTTAGTTAATTCTATTCAATTTCTATTCAAATTTTATATCACTTCTATTATTCAAATCTATATATCAAATTATATTCAAATTATATATATTCAAATTCTATAGTTTAAATTCCATTTGAATTCTATATTCAAATTCTATATGTTCAAATTCTATATTTGAATTCCTTTTGAATTCAATATTCAAATTCCATATATTCAAATTCTATACTTTAAATTCCATTTGAATTCTATATTCAAATTCTATATATTCAAATCCTATAGTTTAAATTCCATTTGAATTCTATACTTAAATTCCATTTGAATTCTATATTCAATTTCTATTTCAATTCCATTGAATTTCATATATTCAAACTCCCTTTGAATTTCTATATTCAATTTCTATTTCAATTCCATTGAATTTCATATATTCAAACCCCCTTTGAATTTATACATTCAATTTCTATTTCAATTCCATTGAATTTCATATATCCAAGCTCCCTTTGAATTTCTATATTCAATTTATATTTCAATTCCATTGAATTTCATATATTCAAACTCTATTTCAATTCTATATTATAAATCCCATTTTGAAATTCAACACAACTTGTCTTTCCCAAAACAAATTCAAAACAGTATCTCTGGTAGTAATTCGTCACTTACAACTCGAAAATGAATACTGATGATGCAGCTGTCATCATTAGAATCTATTTTCCAGCGATCGAAGTGAGTTCAATACTATAAAACCATTTCTAAACATTTCCACTTTGAAATTCATTTCAAAATATAATTCATACTGCTTGTAAAACAATTTAAAATCTCCCAAGGATCTTAAATTTTCCTTATTTTTAATCCAAATCCATTTACAAACACTTATCCAATTTTCCAGAATTTTAATTCAATTTCTGGTTTAAATTTCAGATTTAACTCATCCGATTTCACGTATTTCACTTATATGAATTCTGATTGGTTATTTACATAACCATTTAATTTATAATCTTACCCGATTATAATATCAACCAATATATCCAATATGGATCAAATATACTTTAGGTCAAATTATTTTCATTTACCCTCTTTTCAAAACATATCATGCCGACCCATCGTATTTGAGTGTTTAGTAACTCCTACCGATACAGTGGATCAAACTGATCGACCAGAACTCATAAACGACTCAACCAATGAATCTCCAAAATATAAAATTATTTTTATATCAATAACAAATATGTTCACTCGTATATATACACTCTAACTCAATCTAGGGTATTACTAACCCTATCTCTATTGAGTCACGCCACAGAGCCAAGGTAAAACTTAACTTAATCTCTGATACCAACTGTAATGACTCGGGATTTTGACGACTTTGGTTATCAACATAAACTCAATGATGACTAACCAAACATCGAAAAATACCGGTCATTAATGAGAGAAATTAGAGGGTGAGAATAGATAAGATAGAAACTTAGAATAGAAGACGAAGAAGAACACAACATCAGAGTAACACGAATCTCACACCGGAACGAATAACATATAATATATGTAACATAACTTTGAAATATACATCTGTACTTGAATATACATCATTATCAAAGTATAACACTTACAACACAGCGGAAATAACTATAGCTATAAAATCCTGAAGCCTCCTGCTCGCTCTCCAGTATATCTGTAAATTCCGACTAGTTGACTGCCCGTACAAATTTAGACACCCAAAAGTTTAGGGAAACAAACAAATAAACTCCGGGTCAGTCATGGGACTGGTATGAGTAAAACAGTTAAAACAGTTCGAACAAGTAATCGATATCTCATAAAACCACACCGTAAAACGGAACGAGTTTTTCCCTTATGAGAATCTAAAATATCTTTATATCAAAAACCTTTTGATATTATCATAATGTCTATCAACCACAATATAATAATCATCTAGCGGAAACGCTTTCATCTCACGTTCTACATATATAATATACAAATCAAAACCGCAAGCACGTATTGGGTAATGGATTTCCAACTATGACAAGGTATGGAACCACCTTTCGCTAGTGTACCTCTAGAAAGGAGTACACTGGGTTCAATAAGAACATCTTGCAACCCGGCCACACATGACCGACCACTCACTTCGCTTGAGTGTATCGAATGTATATCACCAACGGTTGGGATCAACAAACATTTCCCGAATGGGACAACATCAACAATATATTTTTAGAAGTAAATGAAACTCTATATCAGGAGATTATACACCATACTTCGGAGCGACCAACTTAACCATGCTGCCTGCCCAATTTCTGTCATTTACCGGTTGATGAGGCTAAAAGCTACGCTTTATCATCACACCAGATTCACTTTGAATGTCGCATCGTCAAATCCATCAAATCACTGATTGACGTCCTCAACCATACATTATGTGTTAGTTAAAGAAGTTTCCCTCTCCGCTTCCACTCTTGGTACGGTTGGAGAAATCAATATACGTGATCGTCTGGAAATACTCTATCAGACATCCGTCCATACAAGTCATCCAGGAACAGGATGAATCGAAGGCACTATTCAATACATCCATCTTAGACACTGTTATCTAAGACTTATACAATAGCCTTTGCACTTTACTCCGTCTTCAATTATCTTTGGCATATATGATTCGCAACGCTTATGCCAATACAGAGTGGTTCTTTGGATAATAATCCAACCGGTCTCTCCATATTAACAACGTTAAAATGGTCAAAAACTTTGATAGTCTGTGATTTAACTATCAAAGAAAAACAGGTGTGCAAACAATGATATTATTTCCAGAAGGAAATTATATCGATCAATCATCGTTCAACCTTTATCTCTTTATTTCATTAATTTACTTATCTCCTGTTTCCCTATATTCAACATTTCTTATTTTCAAAATTAAGAAAATATATAATATTACCATTGGAAAACATTTCCATTTCTTGTTTTCTATATCAGAAAACATTCCTGGTTCTTATTTGGAAAACATTTCCAAAACTCCTTCATTGGACATAGACAGATGTTTAAACAACCATCGCGATGCCAACTGAAACCATTACGCTTATTAACTAAATTCACTTAACCATCCTTCACTATCGGACCTTAACCATTCCTTAATTAAAAATGGAGTCCATCAAGTTGGGGTATAATTATCTCTCAAACCTTAACTGAAAAACGTTTCTAACCTTGAAATAGACAAAGTTCACCTTTCAATTCTTTAACAAACTTCCTTACGTAACTCTCTTTCGAATCATCCCTATTCGATAATTCTTTCATTCGATAAGGTATATTCGATAACTCTATTCAATTTACTCTATTCGATTAACCCTTATCAATTAACTCTATTGGACTAACGCTATTGGATTAATTCTATCGGACTAACACTACTAGATTAACCCTATTCGATTTACTCTAATCGATTTACTCGTTTCACTTAACTCCTTTCGAATAAACTATATTCGATAACTCCTTTTACTTTCTATTTGAATAAACTATATTCGATTAACTCATTTGCTTTAACTCTAATCGATTAAACTAACATCGACTAACTCCTTTCGATTAAACTGACATCGATTAACTCCTTTTGATTAAACTAACATCTATTAAGTCCTTTTAACTCAATTAAACTAACATCGATTAACTCCTTTCGATTAAACTGACATCGATTAACTCCTTTTAACTCGATTAAACTAACATCGATTAACTCCTTTCGATTAAACTAACATCGATTAACTCCTTTTAACTCGATTAAACTAACATCGATTAACTCCTTTTAACTCGAGTAAACTAACATCGATTAACTCCTTTTAACTCGATTAAACTATTTATTTATAAAGATTTACTTTTAGTAACGGTTCTTCACTTTACAAATGATTTCCCTTTTTTAATTCTATTTGTAAATGCTTTTACAAATATCCCCTATTCAAATCTCATTTGTAAATGGTTTACAAACATTTCTCTTTCTGATTGATTTGTAAATGGTTTACAAACCTTTCTCGTTCTAATCTATTTGCTAATGGTTTTACACTATTTCATATTCAATCCTATTTGTAAATAGTTTAAAAATATTTCCTTGTATATCTTTATTTATTCTACTCTAGTTATCTCCTTTTTTCTATTCTATTCGTTTTATCAACATTTTTCCCTTTTATAAAACTCCATTCGTTTTATAAACATTTCCCCTTTTATTTACTTTCGAAATATTTCCTTTTATAAAATCTATCGATTTTATAAAATCGCTTTATTACAATATACATCGAAATAATTCTTTTTACATCCTAGGGTCTTTTATGATATTTAAAATATCGAATAACAAGGATCAATATCATTCCAACACACATAATCCATAACAGATTATATAACACATCATATATCACAATATATGAAAAACAGTAAAATAAATGTTGAGGAATCCAGTCGGATTCCTCCAACCTGTTTCCCTGCATCCACAGATGTTACACAATAAAATCAACATCACTTTCAGTTCCATATGATATATTCTATTAAACAGAATCAATATAGAAATTCAACTAACTGACTAGCAGTTCAATCAAACAGTCAACACATAGTCAATCAACCAACATTTAACAGTTCTAAAAATACAACATGAAATTATAAACTATTCAGAGTTAGTGAGATTTACTCACATTGGCGCGTTAGCCGTTAAATAACGGTTTGCGTTATTTGATTCAGTCGGACAATTTATTTTGCCATAAATTATAATGAGCTTCGATGGACTTCCCGTTAGTTCCATTGTGTTGCTCCCGTCCATACGATCCTAACGGATCTTGGTTTGTCAAATTCTGATGTCGTATGAGCAAGTTATCACGTTAACAAGTTTTATACATTATCTAAATTAAACTTGAGTTTTAAGTAAATAATTTACATGGGCCCTTACCATTTAAAATCACGGCCCAGTTCCCATTTAAGCCCGCTCCACTCCTACCCGTCTTCCGCGAACGAAATACCGTGCTCCAGTAATTTGAACTGGCCATTTCCCAAACTTTAAACCCCCCGTCCTCTTCCTGTACTTCATGATTTCTGAAATTGCCTACACCATTGAACTCCTTGCTCGAAGAACATCACAACCAACTCAAGAACATCTAATCCGCATCCTCAACCTAGAATGCGAACCCCAGGCTCCCTCACGTACTATCCCAAATCCACCGAACTCTTTTCAGTCCAAATCGAACCAACCATTCACACAATGCTCGAAATCTTGCCACGAGTTCGATTTCAACAATGCATTCGTGAACCAAAGCTTTAATCGCCCCCAAATCCTTAACCCTAGACTTACGGTTAACCAAAACCCACGAACCCAACGTCATCGAGCTGAGCAAAACCCACATGGAAATGGAGCTATCCCCTTGCCGAATCTATATATATTCATTAGAGCATTTATAAGATTTCCCTTGAATTTATTTTGATTTTTGAATGAGGATTTTTCACCATTTTGTTCTTGTTGAAGACGGCGACCACAATTGTTTTTATAAGGGGGACGGGTTTGTTGTGTGGCTGAGAAAAGATGGGGGTGTGGCCTTGTATGGTTCATTAATGACTTAGATATTTTAGTTATATTTTCATTTCATACTCGTTCTTGCTTTCAAAAAAATCATGTGATCACATACGATACCCAAAAAAATCATGGAAATTGACACGCAGCTAGAGTTTGACATTACGGTCCCAACGAAACTGGTTTCGTCGAATCCCAACTTCGTATGCTCACACAGAGTATTTTTAAATGTCAAAATACTGACTATTTTCCACTCTAAAAATCGGTACGGCCACACAGTGACTCTAAAAATCACGAAACTGGAAATCTAACAACTATTTGACATTGCGGATCAACAAAATTAGTTTCATCAAATTTCGACTTCATTTGCAAAAGTGGCTATTTTTAAAGCTCTAGATGACCCATTTAAATATATAAATATATTTAAATATAATAAAATTAAATATTTATAAATAAATATTATCGTATATATTCAAAGTGGAATACCATACAGCTCTAGAATATTCCTATATGAATTTCTAACTTGATATTTCAAATCTGGGTCAACCCGATATTCGATTTATATTAAAATTTCTTTTTAAAATATAATTAATTCCTTTATAAATTATAAAGGAATTTCACAGCGACTTTTCTAAAATTTGATTTGGACATAATTCAAAATCTACACGATGAAATCCCGATTTTTCTCTTCCACTAGAAAGATATACTCCACCAGCTCCACACGTTTCTTGTTTCACAGAAATCCGATTTAAAATGAACCCTGTATATCCAGTTGAAGTTCAAATCGCTAAATAGCGAACTGCCGCGTCGTTACACGCTCTATTTTAATTATATTATAATTATACGTTCAAACTGTCGTTCAAATAATATATTCGTTATTTAAATTCATTTCTAAACTGAATTTAATATCACAGATGATCCAGTTCACACCATATCGCCATTTCAGCCAATTCTGATTAATTCAGAATTAAATATATTATTTAATTTATTATTTTAATTAAATATTCATCATTATCTAATTCCACGACCATTACATACTCTATATCACTATTTATATAATTAAATAAATTAATTATAATACCTCTGCCAATGCGGGTCATTACACTAAAATCCAGTGTCAGACACACAGCCCATTTACAAGTTCATTCTGGGTCTGAACGAAACCGGAGGCACCTAGTACCCCGCATATCCATCGATCTCCAAGTACGTCTGGACAACCACTAACTGATTCCCTCCTCTTGGGTGTACGACCCGATCAAGATCATCAGTAATCACCCAAACGACGTGAAGACCTCCAGTCTTCAACCACCATCTTCATCTTTGACACCACGTCGAATCAGTTATTCAGAATGGGATAAACCCGGTCTTTCTGAATAACCCGCGTATATAATAAATAAGTGTTACACAAACACAACATACGCCTCATTCCAATTCATCAGTCACTAACCGTAAATTAGCAAGGGAATAATTCCCCAAATATTAACCCCGAAGGCCGAAACCAACATCAGATCGATACCCAAGAAACCATTCAACTTAGCTAACCTACAGTTAGTTTCTAAATTTCACATTCTTAGGGAAAGGTTCCCATTAATTTTATCAAAGATAAATTCTTTTAAATTTATTCTTTAATCTTCCTTGAATATCAATTCAAACTAGTCGGGATTAGCGAACCACACCGAAGTAATCATTTATTTTATTTCCCAATCCCAACCTATTCATCCCATGAAGTAAAACTGGTCATACTTCATATCTAACAACACGGTGTTATCGGTAAATTCAATTACCATTTCACGTTCAAATCTAATTAAAGATTTAACTATCGCCTGGAGCAAAACTGGTGATACTCCATTCTCGATCTTTTCAATCTAATTAAAGATTCATTAAAACTCCACTTAGTTTTAATCTTTAACTGGGTTAAAGAACCGGTGTCATTTAAAACACGGTTCATGATAAACCCCAAAATCGCATCACATTTCAATCAGTCCCTAACCGTAAATTTGCAAGTGAGCAATTCCATAAATATTAACTCCAAAGGCAGAAACCAACATCAGATCAATACCCAGGAAACCATTCAACTTAACTAATCTCCAGTTAGTTTTTGATTTTCTTAACATTGTTGGGTCGAAGAATAGTATTTTTGAAGATACCGTTCATGACAAACCCAAATCCCATTTGATATTAAATACAAGGCTCTGAATAGAAAATATACCAGCTTATATTCAATATCAAATTCTACGACCAACGAATATCGTATTGGAAATAACGATATTAATATATCTTTCAAATTCCCATAACAATATCTGTATCAACACGAAATCCAACATCGAAATATTCCAAAGACAATTTCGATTCAAATCCATTCCAATTCAATTATTGGAAATTCTGGTTATTTTTAAAACCATTTCAATTCCAGTTTTTTTATTTTAAAAATAAATTATTATTCCAGTTCAAAACTAGTTCATTTCGATAAAAATCTATTTTTATCTCTTCAAATATGGAGTTTTTCATCCCAATTCTTCACAAATCATTTCTTATGATTTTACACAAATTATTACTATTTTTAATAATTTTATCAAGGCCCGTACAATCGATTTCCATCAACGGCCATCGAACTGCACTTACAACGACCTTTTCCAAATTTGATTTGGATAAAATTCCAAATCCAACCGTTAGATTTCTAATTTCTAATATTCGTTAGAAAGCTATTTTTGATACGAACCCAGCGGTTCCAGTTTTAGGAGAATCCAACGGTCGGATTTCCCGTAATATCCATTCGAAGTTAATGGTTGAAATTCGCAAATTGCCGCGGCGCGGAGCGTTCTATTCAGGCCCTTATATATATATGTATGTATATATATGTATTTATATATTATATATATATTTCATCGATTTCCTTTCAAAATGTATTTTATAAATCGTTTTAAATTCATTTTCAAAACGATTTCAACTTCATATTCAATTTAAAATCAAAATTGAATATTCCTCGTCATCGATATACAAATGATAATATTTTCAAAACGTTATATTTTGACAAAACTTCCTTTTCGATATTCGTTATAAAAACGAATAAAATCGATATAAATATCGCTCACGTCAAAATGGCGTCAATCTAATCAACACGACTTATATTCAACACATGAATGTTTATTCTATTCAATACATGAATTTATTTTCTATTCAACACATGAATTTATTTTTCTATATTGGAATGAGGCCCAATCAATTACCATTTAACGTTAATTATATGGATTTTCTACAACACATGTATATATTAGCAACGATAAATAATCAACCATCATCCACAGTGCACCACACAACTGCATAAGCATTAAATATAAATAATTAACGCTTACACAGTCTGTCAACCCATCGATTGACATACAACTAAACAATTGGGATTAGTGTACGTTAAATATCATCCCAATACCCGTGTGGGGTTTCAAATCAACAAACACACAATTTATTTGTGCAGTTGGGCATTGTGTAGAATTTGTCGTCCCGATCAATATCAGTCAAATCGGTGTATATAAAAAATAATCTCCGATTTGTTTATAAATATTAATTTTATATACACGTTAAAAATTATATATTTTTTAACTATAAAATATTTTCCACTATAAAATATTTTATTTCATTCCATATCACACAATCAAGTTTCACAACGCAGCAATCAAACAAACAAGCCATCCATGGTCTGTGGACGACGGGTGTCGGGTGCTACTAAACACCGTCTGCATCCTAGCATATATTTCAAACTAGAAATAAATTAAAGGTGAGGAGTTCTCACCGACTAGCTAATCCAATACCATGACTCTTCATATGTATAAAATCTTTACCGTTCTCGCCCTTTTGTCACTTTCGTTGCCCGCTTTCACTACATATATAAAAATCACATTTTTATATTATTGCTATGTATATAAATATCTCGTTTTTATAAATACGCTATATGGATAAAAATCAATATTCTTATCCCGCTACTATATAGATAAAAATTATATTTTTACATCGCTACTATATAGATAAAAATTCTATTTTTATCTTGCCACTAATATAATAAAAATTATATTTTTATTACTCTATATGAATAAAAATCATATTTTTATTCTTCCTATGATATAAAGATCGAATTTTTATTAGCTATATAATATAAAAATCATATTTTTACTTCGCTACTTAAATAAAAATTATATTTTTATTACTCTACATTAATAAAAATCATATTTTTATTCTACCTATGATATAAATATCGAATTTTTATTATCTATATACTATAAAAATCATATTTTTACTTCGCTACTTAAATAAAAAATTATATTTTTATTACTCTACATAAATAAAAATTATATTTTTATATCGCTACTATATAGATAAAAATTATATTTTTAATCTTCTACCTATATAAAAATAATTTTTTTTTTTATATAATGAAAAATCATATCTCTTCGTTGCTTAAAATATAAACTTTTTCTTTCTAAAAATCTAATTTTTCTCTAATATAAAAATCTAACTTTGATATCGTTAAAAAACCCCGAATCTTTATATATAAAAAAACAAGTCTTTACATAGGAAAAATCCTTATACAAATAAACTGAAAATCATTAAACAAATAAAAATAAAAGAAATAAATAAAAGTAAAAACTTACAGCGTCATTGGAGAGAGGGGGGTTTCACCGTTCGTCGAAGGGGTGGGGGGAACCTGCGGTTGGCGGGTCTTGGCCTGAGCGGCGGTGGTCTTCATCGATTTGGGCTAGGGTTTTGGAAGGGGGTGTTTCACCTTCGCGCTGAGCAGAAGGGGTGAAATGGGAAGGAGAAGAGGAGGAGGGGAAGAAGAGGTGGAGGCGTAGTAGGGAGTTTCACCGATCACCAGCGGTGGCTTAAAGGGGGGCGTCGCGGTTCTAGCCCCCTCGTTCTTCTTCTTTTTTTATTTCTTTTGAAAAAAAGTAAATGGGGGGGGGGGGGTGAAGTGAAATAGAGGGAGGGAAGGTAAAGGGTACTTCATAAAATTTAATTATTTTATTATTTAAAATTTCCCCAAAAGGCAACTTTTAATTTCGACCTCTAAACGAGACCCACCGCCTGTCGTCCCTAGCTAATTATCCCCATTCCGAACACAATGGGATATATATCATAAGCTAATTCGATCGTTTCGATCAGTTTTCGTCAAAATCAAAATATAAATCTATATATTGAATTTGAACGCACATTTCAATTTATCGGGGCCACGTATGAACTCTAAAAATTCCCAAAAAATATTTTCTAGCTTCGTATTGATGATACAGTTCTAACAAAACTAATTTCATCGAATTCTGAGACCATTTGAAAAATGACCATTTTCCAGTCGATTAAAATCAATTGAAACTGGTCAAACGCGTTTTCCTTTGCCATGCTCACATATTGATTCGAAAAATTACGAAATTTGAAAACTAGCAATAACTTGACATCCCGGATCCAACAAAAGTTGTTTCGTCAAAACCGAGGTCGCTTGCAAAATTTCCATTTTTAAGGGCCAGAATTCCATAGCGACTATTCTGAATTTTTCAACTGGGCGTAACTTTTTATCCCCGCTATGAAATTTCAATCTTTCAGATTCGTTGGAAAGATATTCTTAATTAGATTCAAATATTTTTGGTTTTGTTAAAATCTAGTTTATTTTGAATCCTGTACATTCATTTGAAATTTGAAATCGAATTATCGAACTACCGTGCCATTTTCAATTCCTTTTATAATTATATATAAATATTTATATTCAAACGATGATCTATATAATTATATACGTTCTAATTCTATTCAAAATAAATTTCTCGTCGTTATTATTTAAAATAATTCATTTTTAATTTTCAAAATTCAATAAAATTGCCAAAATAAATTTTTTTAATTGGCTCAGATTTCCGGGTTATTACACTTATCCATCACGATATCCAAATCTAAACACACAATAATTTCCCTTGTTCCATCCTCTTTCTTCTCGAACCCTTACTGTCGAACTCGAATGCACCATCCTCATCGCAGTTTTCACCATATTCCACTTCCCTACAGTGGAACCTGCGAACCACTTTGACCCCAAATTCCACCAAAAATTCACAACACCTCCTAAATCCGACCACAAACTAAATTCAAATCTCTAAACGATCCAAAGCTTTTTCATTTTTGAAAAACATCGAGCCCTAGGCCGCTGCTTGCGTTGTTGGAGCAAACGCGATGACCTCCATGTTGGATCGAACTTAGAAAGAATGGTATAGAAATGAAGCCCTTTCATCGCTGGATCCAAGGATATATACTTTGTAATTTATTGATTTCATTTTGATTTCTATGAATATTTGAAGATGCACGATTTGTAAAAAGGGGAAAACATTGTCGGCTGAAGAAATTTTGACCACTGGGAAAGTAGATTTAGGGTTAGGTGAATGTTAGGATTATTTATAGTAAGGTAAATTATTATTTTTATTCGATAATTTATTTTATTTTAAGTTATTGCTGTTTGTATTCGTCCTCTAAAATTCATGTGACCACACACGATACCCAAAAATCACGAAACTGGACATGTAGCTACAGTTTGATATTACATTCCCAACGAAACTGGTTTCATCGAATTCTGACTCCGTTTGCTCACACTTTTTAACCATCAAAATACTGGCTGTTTTCCACTCTAAAAATCCGTACGGCCACACAGTGACTCTAAAAGTCACGAAACTTGGAATCTAGCAATAATTCAACATTACGGATCCAACAAAATTAGTTTCGTCGAATTCCGAAGTCATTTGCAAAACGAGCTTTTTTTAAATCTCTAAATAACCCTTTTAAATATATAAATATATTAAAAAACATTTAAATTTAATAAATAAAAATAAATATTATCGTATATATTCACACTAGAATACCATACTACTTCACTAGGATTTAAAATTCGATATTTCAAATCCAGTGTTACATCGATATTCGATTTATATTTAAAAATCCATTTTAAATTATAAATAAATCGATATAAATTATAAAGGAATTCCATAGGGACCTTTCTGAAATTTGATTTGGACATATATAAAAATCTACTTGACGAAAACTCGATTTTTCTCTTCCACTATAAAAATATACTTCACCAGCTCTTAGCGTTTCTTGTTTTACAGAAATCCGATTTAAAATGGACCCTGTACATTCGGTTGAAGTTCAAATTGCCAAATAGCGAACTGCCGCGCCATTTCGAGCTCGATTATAATTGTATTATAATTATACGTTCAAGCTGTCGTTCAAATAATATATTCGTTATTCTGATTCAATTCTAAACTGAATTAAATATCACCGATGAT
This sequence comes from Allium sativum, assembly GCA_030737875.1. NCBI lineage: Eukaryota > Viridiplantae > Streptophyta > Magnoliopsida > Asparagales > Amaryllidaceae > Allium > Allium sativum. Next base: position 56,900,592 of record CM060918.1, read on the forward strand.
CCAATTCACACCATTTTGTGAATTCCACTATTTCTGACTATTTCAGAAATTAAATATATTATTATATTATTTATTTTAATTAAATATTCAATATTATTTAATTCACAACCATTTAACATTCTAATTCATATTTTAAATAATTAACTAAATTAATTATATCGTTGAAAAATGCGGGTCGTTACATAATTAGCCTCAATTACAAATTTACAATTATAGGCAATTTCATCAATTCCATGTAATTCATACCCAAATATGCCAATTTCACATATTATCCAATTATCCAAAATATCCAGTAATATCCAATTTTCCATATTCCCATCATTCCCACGTATTTGCATTCACGCGTATTTTTAACATAGGCTCGAAGGTAGCCCAGATCCAAAAAAAGGAATAGGGATAAGAAGAGAGAATCAAATCACAGAAAATTGGAATTAACACAACATCATGAAATAAAGGGGCATGTAAACTGGCATAGAGGCATAATGACAGATTCAACATGAATAAACTGATAAAGGTATGAACATTACATAGAAACATAGGCATACGATGGCATGAATCAAAAAGGTGAAGACTTGGATGAGATTTAAATTACATACATATGAATCCTTTTTACAACTTTTCATGTTACTTTAATCCCATTAAATTTGTGAAAATAACTGTACTCTCCTTTCATGGCTTAAGAAAAGGATTAACGAATTGAAATTGGTGTAGAAACGTTGCGGTGATGTTGATTGATCTTCTTTAATTATTGTTGAAGCTCTAAACTTTTATTTGAATTGTGTATGAACACTTGAGATTTAATTTAGAGGCAGCGGCTAGGGTTTAAGAGAGAGCTTGACAGCATAATGGTGTCATAGATAATATTTTATGAATTAGGGTTAAGTCTTAGGGTTTATATATATATATATATATATATATATATATATATACACACACACGTCTAAGATCGATTAGAGCTCTTAGATTAACCCAGAAATCATCAGGACCACTTAGATGCAACATTAGCCCTTAGCGCGAATCAGGCCAGGGGTTGACAGCCAAACACCCTGGATTGACCCCTAGTCGACCCAACAGGGCTTGGGTCGACTCCAAAAATCTTGCGGTTCGGCTATTCCCCCTACCGATTTGTTGTTTTGAACTTTTTTTTGAATATTTATTTATTTAATATATATATATATATATATATATTTCCCTCATATGCATACAAACTTCAAGGCTTAATAACATCTTCATAAGGTATACGTTTTGTGCAAACCAAATGTCTATCTTGACCCAAAATTTTGAGATGAACATAATAGCGCAACCCATTTCACTTAATTCTTCTTCTAAAAATTAAGTATACTTTAATTTGTGAATTTTAATGTTATAAAATTATGGGGTGTTACAATAAATTTCATCAACTATGCTAGTTAAAACTTACATTATATATCGTTGCCACCTCATTTCGTTACAATTTCTCCTATACAATTTAAACTGGAAACATAAATTAATTTGTTATCAATTATCATAAAACTGCTATATTAAGGTTGTTAAACAAAATAATAGTTCAACTATTTTCTTTTACTATCAATAGTTCGTAGTTAATTTTTAAAATATACATACAGTTTGATAATAATATCAATTGTTACAAATCACCATTTATTTAATTACAAATTGTTGTTTATTAGAAATTAATTTGAACTCGTTCATAAATAACATCATAAAATTTATCTTAAAAACCCCTTTAAATTCAATAATAAAATTTATTCAATGACTTGAATTCTCGAAAGTTACGGGATCTTGCAGGTGGAAGCGCGATAATAAAGTTGAGTACTTTAGGTACAGTTCCATCAAATAGGTTGTATCACTTAGATCATGAAGAAAGTTTTAAATAATGATAAGGGCATTTAAGACTTTTTCTTTTCTATATTTTATTCTTATATTTATTTGTTAATTCATTACATATACACACACACATATGCTTAAAATAAGCTCTTGCTTTAACTTCCTTCACTTGCATTGCTTTCTCAAAATTTGTTTAATGACAACCTAATTTAAATTAAAAATATTATATATATATATATATAATGGCAACAGGTTTACAATATATATATATATATGTATATATATAGAGAGAGAGAGAGAGGGAAGGAAATTAAACTAGTGTCTGTCATCGAAAACTAGAAGCGCAGGACCTTTCAAATTCCAAATCAAAATGTACATTTGTTTCAAAATTATGAAATTACTTTAGATTGGTTTGTTTTGGGTTGTTTTTCGATCTAGATGTTTTGGGTTGATCGACAGTGGTTTATGGCTGGAGCTTGGCACAATAGGTATTGTCTTTTATAGCACTTGCTAGGTTTTGAGATTATGGCAACTGAAGGCGACCAGAGGAAAAACGGAGGGTGTAGCGATGTTTGTCATGACGAGATGCAGCCGGAGGTAAATTTTGGTGGAGAATGAGGATAAAAAGTTTCACATGATTTTGTGTAGTTGCTTCGGCATGTTTGATCAGAATTCATTCTAGGGTTTGAGATGGAGAGCCGTGTTGATCAAGACGTGGTGGAGATGAGTGACGTGGTGGCGAGGGTTTCATACTGATCGGAAGGCCAGAGCGTGGTGTCACCGACATGCGTGCACTGTGTTTAAATTATAGGCATTTTGAAATTTGGAAAGAAGAAATGGGAGAAGAGAAGTGGGTTGGGTAAATGATGTTTTCGGCTGGGTTGTAATCAGGGATTAAGGTGAGAAACATTTATACTATCTTAATTTGGATCTCAATTAAAATGTGTGAAGATAAAATTTAAATATTTTGCTTGTTTGAAATCTGATTAATGAACAGATTTAAGCTTTAGATTCGTATAAACAAGCCCAACATTATAGTATAGTTGACCGTCATGTTTGGATAAGTACATATTTATGGGATTTTAAAATGTACAAAATGTAAACAACATCATTTTAAATGATGATGTCATTAAAAATTTCTCATGTAAGTTGCATTGTTATTTGGCCAATTAATATACCGTCAAGTTAAACAGAATTGTGTAGATCATTGTTGGCATCTATTGATCAGAATAAATCCCCATTCCGTGTTTTCTAAGTGACAATTTAAATTACTTGATTAACGGCTATTAATATTGATTAATGTGGATTGAATGGTTAATTAATTATTGATTGTGACTTGTTAATTGCTAGAACATTTGAATCTGGTCGTATTGTACGTGACATTTATATGTTAAAGCACTTAGGTATGGAAATTTGTGGTAGCTTGCTTAAGTATCATTGTGGTCGCTAAGAGATCTCCAACACTTCACAATGTAATTCCTATGTGGCATCAAAGGATAGACAATGTAGAACTAATTTATTAAAAAAATCTATTATCTATGACAACAAAATTGTTTTAGTTACTCCAATGCAAACATGTTAAAATGTTAAATATTGTGTACGTGTCATAAAACTAGTGGTGAATAACCTTTAACATTGTGAAATACAATGTCTAAAACTACACATTTCATTTCACAATGTCTAACGAAAAAAATTGCCACATTATATTACACATACCACTAACGTTAGCATTGGAGATTAGAAAACGAACAAAATCGTTAGTAGTTTATGTGTCATTTGGTTAAACATGTGCATTGGAGATGCTCTAAGCCTTAAAAATTAGAAATTGTTTTTAGTACTTTAAATTCCTAAACAGAATCAATTTGATACAAAATATTCCGTCTAAGAATATTTAAAAAGTGCTTATCAAAGATTTGAAGAATGAATGAAGCATTAACTGATTTTTTTTAATTAATTTAATTATTTAGACTAATCTTTTTAATTGAATTTAAAGTTAACTATTAATCATTAATAGGGGTTTAAAACCAAAAAATTAGTTTATTAATGATACTCTGATTCACTAATTACTTATTAATGATGTTTAAAGTGAAATTTGTATGCAAGTTTTAATTAAGAAGTTAATTATAGTTATTATAATTAATTAAAATTAAGGATAAAATATTATTATTAAATTATATAGTAAGGTTTAAGATTAATTATTTATTAAAAATACTTTTAAATATTTATTTAATTATTGATAAAAAATTTAAATTATTAATTAATTATCAAATACAAATTATTTGAATCTTTAAATTATTTATTTAGGATTAACTATTATTTAATTATTTATTTAAATATTAAATAATTGTTTAATTATTTATTTCAAGAATAAATAATTATTCTCATATTATTTAATAGTTAATTTTATGTAATTAATAATTATTTAAGAATTTTGTTCTCTTAATTTAAAAGTGATTAAGATATTTGATTTTCATAAATGATCATTCTAAGTTAATTAATTTATTAATAAATGATGTTTTAAGTTGATTAATTATTTTAAATAAGGCATTTAAATTAATTCATTGTTTTAGACTTGACTGATTACTTTTGAATTTGATTTAAAAGTTAACTAGTTTATGAAATAACGACGTTTGAATTTGAGAGAATCATTTTACGAATGGTGCTTTGTCTACTAGCATATGAAATAATGAGGTTAGAATTTATGCAAATCATTTTACGCATGGTACATAAGACAAATGGCTTTTTTTTATTTAATCAATCCCTTAACAAATAAAGTGCAAGTTAATCATATTAACTTCATAATAAGCTTTAAATTGAATATTTTATTTTGAAATTGGATTTAAAGGTAATGAGTAAATTATGATAAAGGAAGTTATTGAAGTGAAATAAATCAAGTTAAATATGATATGAATTCATATGATAATGAAAGAACAAGTTATAGAACTTACTTTAGAATGAATTTAATTTAGAATTTGTCCAACTTAAGTTAGATGTTTTGTAATTTGAGATAGTAACTTATATTATTCTGAAGATGAAGGTAATGTCAACTCAAGATCTGAGAGGTTACCAATTATCTCAACTCAAACGACTTCATCTTTATCCAAAATAATAGTGTTAGTTTGAGATCAAGAGTTGAGATTTGGAATTTAAATCATTATTTTCACAAACATTTGTTACTTAAAAGACAAAGTCTTAGAAGTTAAGTGATTTGGCTTTTAGTAACCCACTAACGATGAATTAGAAATGAGAAACCATATTAGTTGGTTTTAAAATACGTACTTATATCATAAGATTACGTATGTGAATGTTTTGAGATAAGAGATTTGGAATTTAATTAATAAGGCAATAACTAAAAAAAGGATTAGTGATTATTATGGAAAATAAACCTTCGGTTGTTTAGTGTATGTAATTTGATAGCTAAAGATCCTACTATCAAATTTGGAATATAAACCTTATTTTGGAAATACATAGAGGAAACACATCAATTAAATGACACGATCATTTATGTTAATGATTCACTATGCATATAAACCTCATTTTGTTCTCCTTGGGCAAGCGATAGGAAACCCATCTATAAAAAGTTAGGAGGTGAACTCTGCTCTTATCCTTAGTTGTTTGTTTCCTAAAGAATCGGGGTTGAGTTTATTGGAATTTATCGAAAGCTGTTTCGAAGAGACCGAGATCGAATCAAATTATCTGAAAATCACTTTTATCCGATTGAGCTACCAATATGGTATTTCTTGAAAATAGAGAAATCAAGCTGGAATTAGAATGTAGGGGTTACTTGCTACCAATCCTATGGACATAGTAGAGGTGATGTCTTTAGTTCGTTCTATTCCTGAATAACTTGTATGGATGAATGTGATCAATAGATTGTCATTGTAGGGCAACGAACATTCAAAGCGAAACCTGCTGATAGAAGATGAAGTGGCGTAGCCTTAGGTCTCATCAACTGGGAAAAAATAAAATAGGAGATAAGCAGTAGGGCTACGTGGATTACACCCATTAGGGTATGTTTATCACCAATCTAAAACAGTTGACCCTTTGATTATTTTATGCCTTGGTGTGGTGGCCGATCACAACCATGGTGATGACATATTCGGTAGTATCAAGTTAAGTGATAGGTCGGATATATGCTGGCAGGGGTGCAAGACATTCTTGCGATCGTGGTACGCTTATCTAGAGAGGTACTATGATGGGTGGTGTAACAACCCGTGTTTTTATAACGTGTAATAACCATAATTAAGGCAGAATTAATTTTTAAAATAAGAATCAAGGGAAACGGGTTGCGCCATCGCGTTCGTCTTGAAATTCTGATTGGAAACGAGTCCGAGTTTTCGAAAATCGGATTCCATATGACCAAGTTATGACCTTTCGAAGTTTTCAAGTTCAAAATAGCTCAATTAGAATTCAAAATTCGAATTTCAAACCTCAGAATGGACTGGGCGGGAAATTTCCCGCCCAGGACCAGGTCGACCTGGGGGTCGACCTGGGGGTCGACTATGTAGTCGACCTACCCAGGACCAGGTCGACCATAGTGTCGACCTGGGGTTCGACCTGGTGGCTGAGTCCACTTTTGAAGCTGGATTCATTTTGATGTTCCTGGCCTCATTTCTGTCCACATTCGTTGACCTGACCCTATATATACAACCTCTAACACTAGTCTCTCTACACAAAATTCTTTCTGACCTTATGCTGCTCTGATTCTGGTTGAAAAGTTAGAGAAAGAGACTACTTCTGCTACGTCGAAACTACGTTGCTGATTTAGGGATTTCTATTAGGACTTGACTAAGCATATAAAGATTCAACATCGACTCTCTTTTTCTAATTCTCGAACCACGATCTGTAAGCCCCAGTTATTTTCTGATGTAATATGAATATGTTGTAAATTGAAATTAGACCTATGTATGATGATTGTTTTGCATCCGTTCTTGTTCAACTTGGATCTTGACTCTTGGATATTACTATGACATTGATTTAGGGCCTATTCATGTTGTAAATCAAAAAGAGAAACCCCTCATATTATCATGTTGAATCTACTATTAGTTACAAGTTTGTGACTATCACTTTATGTCAATCGTTACCATGACTATACTATCACCTTATGTCAATTGTTACCATGATTATACTATCACCTTATGACAACTATTATCTTGACTAGTACCTTATTTTGCTAGATTTGTAATCTTTATGTTTGAGGCCAATATTCCATATGCCAGTAATGTTTTAATCTTTTATTTCAAGTCATACCATGCTATGCTAGTAATCACTTTTGCCACCTTATACCCATTCCTTTTTATGTTATTCCCTAATTAGATTTATTTGTATCAATTCGAGCTTACGTGCGATGGGAATACGATTTGGGTAGACTAGGTAAAACATAAATTAGCTTTAAACTTGAACATGAACGTTGTTATCACTTGAACCTGAATATGGACATGAACTTGACACGATATGACACGAAACATGACCTGAAAACTTGACATGAATCTAGACATGAAAATTTGAACGTGGGCATGACAATTAGATAAATTGAAAATGGACAACTCAAGGTTGGGTTGAGTTTGCAGTGTAAATCTGCCCGGAACTGCCCGGCAAATCCAGTGGCTGCAAACAATAGGATCCAATATGGGTAGTTGGTTATATCGCACGTAAAACTCGAGGTTAGACTATGTTGTGGTGTAAATCTGCCCGGAACCGCCCGACAAATCCAGTAACCACAACAGTTAGTCTAATGTGAGAGGTTGGCGTGCTCTAATGAATTAAGGCCACATGATAGGGTTAAGTCGTGAACCACTTAAATATACTTAACCAACTTAACACGATGATTTGATAGGGTTAAGTCATGAACCGCTTGAACACACTTATCCAACTTGATACATGATTTGGATAGGGTTAAGTAACGAATTTGAATGACAATACTTAACCCATTAGAAACCCTAATTACGCGGTCCTTTCCAGCAGTAACCCACTTAGATGTATCACGATACCCTGGGACTAGGCAGGGTGGGGCACGATTACTGGGCTAATTGTAAGCGACCAGAACGACGGCTGAGTAGGTGCGCCATTGTAGGTTCAGGCGGGCTATGGTCGTGCACGTAGTCCAGAGTTGAAAAAGCAGGCATTGGGCACCCGTAGATTTATAATGTGCGTGCTTGATTCGTGTCGGTGGTTGGCACCATATGACTTGATACACCCTATGTTGGACCTAGCACAACTAACTACATTTCAGGATAGGGCTGTATGACACAGACACATGACGAGCTAGGACTTGTAGGGAGCCGATCAATTAGTAGATCGTACCGTAGGACCCCGTAATGGGTCACTTCATGATACTGGGCCAAGGGATCATTTCATGATAAATACTTGACATGGGTTAGAACACTAGTACAAATGGTGCAGCGAACCTTGAACATGTGATGCTAGACTTGACTTATCTTGTTATCTTAATTATCCTACCAGTTCTGTTATCATCCTTATGTTTAATTCCAGTTTTCACATATCATGTTACCTTTACTAGTTGTCATACTGGAAGTCACTAGGGCTTACCAGTCTTTGTGACTGGCCCTTTTTCTTTTGCCTCTTTTTCTTTCGTTCCCCCTCCCCCAGGTTTTCAGGGAGGAAACACTAGCTCTTTGCTTGGATTTGGCTTGCTTTCTGATAGCTCATGTATGGTTTGGTCTTGAGCTATGCTATGGCTGCTTCTGCTATTTATGGGGAATATTTTACTTTTGGTTATCTTAAGTTTATGCTTCTTTGGAACTTGATGTAATGGAATAATTTGTATCTTGGATATATGAGGTTTTTGACTCTTTCTTGAAGGTAATAAAAAGTTGGTTTTTAATTTCTACCACCGCTTTATTTACGTTCTGCCTTGTGATATCTCTGTGCATGTTTACCTAGATAATACTCCACCAAAACTAGTGCATTCCCTTCGTGAGTAACCCTAGCGGAGGTGGGGTGTAACATTTGGCATCAGAGCAGAAGGTTACCAGGCCGGGAAAAAAGTTTTAAAAACCTTCTAAAACTATTTTCAAAACCATTTATAAAGAAGGATTTTTCAAGAAAAGTTTTATGTTTAAAAAGGCTATTTCCCAAAAATCCATTAGCACTTTCCTTTGTTTCCTTGCTTTAATCTTTTTCTTTTCGTTTTTCAGCATGGCTGATCTTAACCTGCCTAAGGGAATACCCATGCCTGGATGGTTCCGAAGGTACTTAGAAGCCAGGGCCATCGACGCGGGCACGACAGACATCCCTCCTCCTTCTCCCCCAGTGGTCGCGGTTCCTCCTCCTCCTGGTACCGCCTTTGCCAAAATATGCAAAGACTTTAAAGTAATGGGCGACAAGAACTTCATTGGAACTGAAACCTTTGTTGAGGCACGAAACTGGCTAAAGGAGACAGAAAACTTGTTCATTATCTTTGATATGGAGGACCGTAGGAAAGTTCAGTTGGCAACATGGTTGTTGAAAGAGGAAGCTGCATTTTGGTGGGAAGTCACCAACGCTACCAGGCCAGTTGAGACTTGGGCAGACTTTAGAGAGAGGTTTGGGCTTAAATTCTTATCGTCAACAGAGGAGAACCTTCAGATGGAGAGGTTCCTAGCACTCAAGCACGGGGATATGTCTGTGAGGGAGTACGTGAATATGTTTAATCAGCTTGTTCAGTTCGGTTTGGATTTGGTCAACACAGCCCAGAAAAAGGCTGCACGCTTCGCTCGAGGATTGAACGAGCCACTACACAGCTTGGCCCTAAATCATATACTCATGGGGGCGACCTTTGAAAGCTTGGTGGATATGGCTCTACTTCATGAGGAAGACAAGAATAGCAAGAAGGAGGTTAAGCCTAACGAGACTCAGAATAAGAAAGCTGACTTCAAGAAGAGGAACAGCAAGAATAACAAGAGCAACAACAAACCACGTGAGACGAGGAAGTGCAACTTTAGTGGTATTACGGGACATCTAGCTGAAGACTGTAGAAAGAAGAAGATAAAGTTGGGTGAATGCTTTCATTGTGGAGATACTGGACATATCAGCAAGGATTGCCCTAAGAAGCAAGGGCAAGGGCAGACCCAGCGAGCAGGACCTTCTGGAGGGCAGTTGCATGCTCTCAACACCACTCTAGCTCTTGACCGAGGTAGTAATATTTCCGTAGAAAGCCTTGTTTACATTTCTGACTTTCCTGTTTGAACCTTATTTGACTCTGGCGCATCGCATACTTTTATTTCTTCTGATATTGTTGAAAATCTGCACCTAAGTACTAGTCTGGTTGAGGATCCCGTTATAGTTTCAAATCCAATTGGGGGCTCCACCCATTTATCTATGATGTGTGTGGATTTGAGGATCTCTATCTTAAGCGTAGAATTCACGTGTAATGCTTATGTTCTCAGATTCATGGGATATGGTTTGATCCTAGGGATGGATTGGCTGTCCGATTATGGAGCCATTCTTGATTGCGAACGAATGGTATTGAGGCTCATGACTCGCCTCGGCAATACCCTTGAAATCTCTTGTAACCCTAAGGGTCCGGTCATGTTGTGTTATCTTGAATCCCTTGACTCGTCCAACGATAATTTGCAATCTGTAAGAGTGGTCCGAGAATATCCAGATGTCTTTGATGAAGTGAGGGGGTTACCTCCTAAACGCGAGATAGACTTCCGAGTTTATCTTGTTGATAATGCCAAGCCAGTTTCATTGCCCATTAAGCACATGGCCCTGTGAGAAAGAACAGAGCTCAGTAAACAAGTTAATGAGTTGCTTGAGAAAAATTTCATAAGACGAAGCATTTCTGAATGGGGTGCTCCGGTGGTATTCGCTACTAAGGCGGATGGATCGCTTCGTCTGTTCGTTGATTATCGTGAATTAAACAAGCTGACAAAGAAGAATAGGCACCCACTACCAAGAATCGACGATTTGTTTAACCAGCTTGTGGGAGCATTTGTTTTCTCTCAACTCGATCTAGCTAAAGGATTCCATCAGCTTAGAGTGGCTGAGGATAGCATTGACAAAACTGCGTTTAGGACTCCAGATGGGTTCTTCGAATGGCTCGTCATGCCGTTTGGGTTAACTAATGCACCCGCGTACTTTGTAGATTTGATGAGTAGGGTTTTTCAGAAGTTCCTTAACAAGTTTGTGGTAGTTTTCGTGGATGATATTTTGATCTTCTAAAAAGATGAAGAAGAGCATGCTAGACATCTCAAGGAAGTCATTGAAATGCTTAGAGCACACCAGTTAAAGGCTAAGTTCTCCCAATGCCATTTTTGGAGGAAGGAAGTTCAGTTCCTTGGGCATGTAGTTTCTAAGAAAGGCATAGCCGTGGACCCCGCAAAGGTAGTTGCGGTACAGGACTGGAAAATTCCTAAGAATGCAATGAAGGTGAGGAGCTTTCTCGGTTTGGCGGGCTACTACAGGAAGTTCATTAAGGACTTCGCTAAGATTTCAGCCCCTCTTACTAAGTTAACAAAGAAGAACCTAGCTTTTGCATGGTATCTAGAGTGTGACGCTGCTTTTCAGAGACTTAAGAGAGCCCTCACCAAAGCTCCAGTTTTGGCATTACCCGATGGAGGTAAGATGTTTACCGTGTACACAGATGCGTGCGGCACGGGGTTAGGCGCAGAAAACTTAAAGTTCATGAGAAAAACTATCCTACGCATGACTTGGAGTTGGCCGCGATTGTTTTTGCACTTAAAGCTTGGCGCCATTATCTTCTAGGGGAGAGGTTCGTGCTGTATACCCACCACAAATCGCTCAAGTACCTCTTCTCATAGAAAGATTTGAATATGAGACAATAACGGTGGATGGAATTCTTGGCATCATATGACTTCGATATAGCTTATACCCCTGGCAAGGGTAACGTGGTGGAGGACGTGCTAAGTAGAAAAAGGTTGACTTTGAGCCCCTTGTTTGTTGAAAGGAAATGCCTTGAGTTTATAGCAACCTTTGATTTTACACTTGCTATTGAGTCATTGACTGCTACGTTAGCATCTCTTGAGTTAAGACCTACACATCTAGATCAAGTAAGGACTTCATAGAAGGAAGAACCACAGATAGTCGAAATCATGAACAAGCTGATCAGTGGTGAGACGTCAAGTCACCTCAGTAGGTATACCATAGACGACAAGGGATGGCTAAGGCACGATGGAAGGCTATGTGTCCCACAAGTGGGAGACCTAGTAAGGAAAGTTCTCAGAGAAGCGCACCACTCGAAGATGACTATACATCCCGGAGGGGATAGGATGTACAGGGATATGAAACGCATGTTCTTTTAGGCTGGAATGAAAAAGGACGTGGCAGAGTTCGTTTCGAAGTGCATGGTGTTCCAACAAGTAAAGGCCGAGTCGAAGAAGCCCGGTGGGCTATTACATCCTTTAGAGGTTCCGAAATGGAAATGGGAGAGTATCCCGATGGATTTCGTGGATGGACTGCCTAGGTCAAGGAAGGGAAATACTAGCATATGGGTCATAGTTGATAGACTCATGAAAAGTGCTCACTTTATTCCGGTGGAGAGCAAAAGGACGGCATCAGGGCTAGCGTCTATTTACCTTCAAGAGATAGTACAGTTGCATGGAGTTCCTTCTAGTATAGTTAGTGATCGTGACCCGATTTTCACGAGCCAGTTTTGGAATAATCTGCAAGAAGCAATGGGAACACGACTGAACTTGAGCACGACCTATCACCCACAGACGGATGGACAAACCGAAAGGGTAAATAGGGTACTAGAAGATCTCCTGAGGCTATGCATTCTTGACTTCGGTGGTACTTAGGAAGACCATCTTCCTCTCGTGGAGTTGGCATATAATAATAGTTACCAAGCTAGCATCAGAATGGCATCGTTCGAAGCCTTGTATGGAAGACCGTGCAAGTCACCACTTGTTGGTGGGAGACGACAGACAGGGTTATACTTGGCCTTGATATGATAAGAGACACTTCTGAGAAGATTGAGTTGGTACGAAGACGGATGAAAACGGCCCAAGATAGACAGAAATCTTATGCGGACCAGAGAAGGACAGACCTAGAGTTCGAAGTCGGAGATATGGTCTTTATAAAGGTTTCTCCGTTACGCAATGTAGTTCGTTTTGGGGCAGTTGGAAAGCTAGCACCAAGGTTCGTAGCACCGTTCTCCATCACTGAGAGGATTGGACGGATGGCCTATAAGGTAGACTTACCCGAGAAGTTATCTGGAGTACACAATGTCTTTCACGTCTCACATCATCGGAAGTGCTTGCATGAGTCAGCCGCAGTGGTTGAGCCAAGCATCCTTGAAGATGTAGAAGTGGAAAAAGAAGCAACATTGAGGCGAGTTCCGATTCATATCTTAGGAACGGAGATTAAGAAGCTAAGGAATCGAGAAGTCAAGCTAGTTAAAGTGCAGTGGTGTGAAGCCCAAGAAGACGCAACTTGGGAAACCGAAGAGAAGATACGCGCGCTTTACCTATTTCTTTTTTAGGGTACATTCTCGATCTCTTTTTCCTATAAACTTTAAAACCTTTTCGTATCATGCTTCTAATATCTACGTTTGTCTTGTTATCTTCTCGATCTTATCTTGAGAACCTTAGGTAGAACCATATGGATGTAAACATGTAATTGAAACATGTTATGGTTGATGTTTGCAAATGGTTGCAAGTGGTTGCAAGTGGTTGCTAGTGGATGCATGACACACATTAGGCACTAGATCGGCTCAGTCACATTTTCATGTTGCATATGCATGAGTGCTTATACTTGTACATGGATGGAACTTGTTATGTTATCACTTGGATGTTGCATATGGATGAATGTTTGTGCAATCATGTATAGATTAGGAACTATGCTAGGAATTTGCATACATGTTGGATTCATGACACTAGCATATTTTGCATTAAGGAGGTTTACTGAATCAGTAACTGCCTGATCTTTTGCATTAGATTGGTACATATACACACACTTTATGCATATGTTCATACAGTACTAGAAATCTCTTAAGGACAATGGTTGCATGTGGATGATGCTTTGAGTAGATGGATGATTGGATGGTAGGACACATCCTCCCTAACTTAGAGATTTCGGGGACGAAATCCTTTAAGGGGGGAGAATGTAACAACCCGTATTTTTATAACGTGTAATAACCATAAATCAAGGCAGAATTAATTTTTAAAACAAGAATCAAGGGAAACGGGTTGCGCCTGCGTTCGTCTCGAAATTCTATTTGGAAACGAGTCCGAGTTTCCGAAAATCGGAGTCCGTATGACCAAGTTATGACCTTTCGAAGTTTTCAGAAGTTTTCAAATTCAAAACAGCTCAATTTGAATTCAAAATTCGAATTTCAAACCTCAGAACGGACTGGGTGGGAAATTTCCCGCCCAGGACCAGGTCGACCTGGGGGTCGACTATGTAGTCAACCTACCCCGGACCAGGTCGACCATAGTGTCGACCTGGGGGTCGACCTGGTGGCCGAGTCCACTTTTGAAGCTGGATTCATTTTGATGTTCCTGGCCTCGTTTCTGTCCACATTCGTTGACCTGACCCTATATATACTGCCCCTAACACTAGTCTCTTTACACAAAATTCTTTCTGACCTTATGCTGCTCTGATTCTGGTTGAAAAGTTAGAGAAAGAGACTACTTCTGCTATGTCGAAACTACGTTGCTGATTTGGGGATTTCTATTAGGACTTGACTAAGAATATAAAGATTCAACATCGACTCTCTTTTTCTAATTCTCGAACCACGATCTCTAAGCCCCAGTTATTTTCAGATTTAAACTATAAATGTAATATTAATATGTTGTTAATTGAAATTGGACTTATGTATGATGACTGTTTTACATCCATTCTTGTTCATCTTGGATCTTGACTCTTGGATATTACTATGACATTGATTTGGGGCCTATTCATGTTGTAAATCAAAAGGAGAAACCCCTCATATTATCATGTTGAATCTGCTATTAGTCACAAGTTTATGACTATCACTTTATGTCAATCATTACCATGACTATACTATCACCTTATGTCAATCGTTACCATGACTATACTATCACCTTATGACAACTGTTATCTTGACAAGTACCTTATTTTGCTAGATTTGAAATCTTTATGTTTGAGGCCAATATTCCATATGCCAGTAATGTTTTAATCTTTTATTTCAAGTCATACCATGCTATGCTAGTAATCACTTTTGCCACCTTATACCCATTCCTTTTTATGTTATTCCCTGATTAGATTTATTTGTATCGATTCGAGCTTACGTGCGATGGGAATACGATTTGGGTAGACTAGGTAAAACATAAATTAGCTTTAAACTTGAACATGAACGTTGTTATCACTTGAACCTGAATATGGACATGAACTTGACACGATATGACACGAAACATGACCTGAAAACTTGACATGAATCTAGACATGAAAATTTGAACGTGGGCATGACAATTAGATAAATTGAAAATGGACAACTCAAGGTTGGGTTGAGTTTGCAGTGTAAATCTGCCCGGAACTGCCCGGCAAATCCAGTGGCTGCAAACAATAGGATCCAATATGGGTAGTTGGTTATATCGCACGTAAAACTCGAGGTTAGACTATGTTGTGGTGTAAATCTGCCCGGAACCGCCCGACAAATCCAGTAACCACAACAGTTAGTCTAATGTGAGAGGTTGGCGTGCTCTAATGAATTAAGGCCACATGATAGGGTTAAGTCGTGAACCACTTAAATATACTTAACCAACTTAACATGATGATTTGATAGGGTTAAGTCATGAACCGCTTGAACACACTTATCCAACTTGATACATGATTTGGATAGGGTTAAGTAACGAATTTGAATGACAATACTTAACCCATTAGAAACCCTAATTACGCGGTCCTTTCCAGCAGTAACCCACTTAGATGTATCACGATACCCTGGGACTAGGCAGGGTGGGGCACGATTACTGGGCTAATTGTAAGCGACCAGAACGACGGCTGAGTAGGTGCGCCATTGTAGGTTCAGGCGGGCTATGGTCGTGCACGTAGTCCAGAGTTGAAAAAGCAGGCATTGGGCACCCGTAGATTTATACTGTGCGTGCTTGATTCGTGTCGGTGGTTGGCACCATATGACTTGATACACCCTATGTTGGACCTAGCACAACTAACTACATTTCAGGATAGGGCTGTATGACACAGACACATGACGAGCTAGGACTTGTAGGGAGCCGATCAATTAGTAGATCGTACCGTAGGACCCCGTAATGGGTCACTTCATGATACTGGGCCAAGGGATCATTTCATGATAAATACTTGACATGGGTTAGAACACTAGTACAAATGGTGCAGCGAACCTTGAACATGTGATGCTAGACTTGACTTATCTTGTTATCTTAATTATCCTACCAGTTCTGTTATCATCCTTATGTTTAATTCCAGTTTTCACATATCATGTTACCTTTACTAGTTGTCATACTGGAAGTCACTAGGGCTTACCAGTCTTTGTGACTGGCCCTTTTTCTTTTGCCTCTTTTTCTTTCGTTCCCCCTCCCCCAGGTTTTCAGGGAGGAAACACTAGCTCTTTGCTTGGATTTGGCTTGCTTTCTGATAGCTCATGTATGGTTTGGTCTTGAGCTATGCTATGGCTGCTTCTGCTATTTATGGGGAATATTTTACTTTTGGTTATCTTAAGTTTATGCTTCTTTGGAACTTGATGTAATGGAATAATTTGTATCTTGGATATATGAGGTTTTTGACTCTTTCTTGAAGGTAATAAAAAGTTGGTTTTTAATTTCTACCACCGCTTTATTTACGTTCTGCCTTGTGATATCTCTGTGCATGTTTACCTAGATAATACTCCACCAAAACTAGTGCATTCCCTTCGTGAGTAACCCTAGCGGAGGTGGGGTGTAACATTTGGTATCAGAGCAGAAGGTTACCAGGCCGGGAAAAAAGTTTTAAAAACCTTCTAAAACTATTTTCAAAACCATTTATAAAGAAGGATTTTTCAAGAAAAGTTTTATGTTTAAAAAGGCTATTTCCCAAAAATCCATTAGCACTTTCCTTTGTTTCCTTGCTTTAATCTTTTTCTTTTCGTTTTTCAGCATGGCTGATCTTAACCTGCCTAAGGGAATACCCATGCCTGGATGGTTCCGAAGGTACTTAGAAGCCAGGGCCATCGACGCGGGCACGACAGACATCCCTCCTCCTTCTCCCCCAGTGGTCGCGGTTCCTCCTCCTCCTGGTACCGCCTTTGCCAAAATATGCAAAGACTTTAAAGTAATGGGCGACAAGAACTTCATTGGAACTGAAACCTTTGTTGAGGCACGAAACTGGCTAAAGGAGACAGAAAACTTGTTCATTATCTTTGATATGGAGGACCGTAGGAAAGTTCAGTTGGCAACATGGTTGTTGAAAGAGGAAGCTGCATTTTGGTGGGAAGTCACCAACGCTACCAGGCCAGTTGAGACTTGGGCAGACTTTAGAGAGAGGTTTGGGCTTAAATTCTTATCGTCAACAGAGGAGAACCTTCAGATGGAGAGGTTCCTAGCACTCAAGCACGGGGATATGTCTGTGAGGGAGTACGTGAATATGTTTAATCAGCTTGTTCAGTTCGGTTTGGATTTGGTCAACACAGCCCAGAAAAAGGCTGCACGCTTCGCTCGAGGATTGAACGAGCCACTACATAGCTTGGCCCTAAATCATATACTCATGGGGGCGACCTTTGAAAGCTTGGTGGATATGGCTCTACTTCATGAGGAAGACAAGAATAGCAAGAAGGAGGTTAAGCCTAACGAGACTCAGAATAAGAAAGCTGACTTCAAGAAGAGGAACAGCAAGAATAACAAGAGCAACAACAAACCACGTGAGACGAGGAAGTGCAACTTTAGTGGTATTACGGGACATCTAGCTGAAGACTGTAGAAAGAAGAAGATAAAGTTGGGTGAATGCTTTCATTGTGGAGATACTGGACATATCAGCAAGGATTGCCCTAAGAAGCAAGGGCAGGGGCAAGGGCAGACCCAGCGAGCAGGACCTTCTGGAGGGCAGTTGCATGCTCTCAACACCACTCTAGCTCTTGACCGAGGTAGTAATATTTCCGTAGAAAGCCTTGTTTACATTTCTGACTTTCCTGTTTGAACCTTATTTGACTCTGGCGCATCGCATACTTTTATTTCTTCTGATATTGTTGAAAATCTGCACCTAAGTACTAGTCTGGTTGAGGATCCCGTTATAGTTTCAAATCCAATTGGGGGCTCCACCCATTTATCTATGATGTGTGTGGATTTGAGGATCTCTATCTTAAGCGTAGAATTCACGTGTAATGCTTATGTTCTCAGATTCATGGGATATGGTTTGATCCTAGGGATGGATTGGCTGTCCGATTATGGAGCCATTCTTGATTGCGAACGAATGGTATTGAGGCTCATGACTCGCCTCGGCAATACCCTTGAAATCTCTTGTAACCCTAAGGGTCCGGTCATGTTGTGTTATCTTGAATCCCTTGACTCGTCCAACGATAATTTGCAATCTGTAAGAGTGGTCCGAGAATATCCAGATGTCTTTGATGAAGTGAGGGGGTTACCTCCTAAACGCGAGATAGACTTCCGAGTTTATCTTGTTGATAATGCCAAGCCAGTTTCATTGCCCATTAAGCACATGGCCCTGTGAGAAAGAACAGAGCTCAGTAAACAAGTTAATGAGTTGCTTGAGAAAAATTTCATAAGACGAAGCATTTCTGAATGGGGTGCTCCGGTGGTATTCGCTACTAAGGCGGATGGATCGCTTCGTCTGTTCGTTGATTATCGTGAATTAAACAAGCTGACAAAGAAGAATAGGCACCCACTACCAAGAATCGACGATTTGTTTAACCAGCTTGTGGGAGCATTTGTTTTCTCTCAACTCGATCTAGCTAAAGGATTCCATCAGCTTAGAGTGGCTGAGGATAGCATTGACAAAACTGCGTTTAGGACTCCAGATGGGTTCTTCGAATGGCTCGTCATGCCGTTTGGGTTAACTAATGCACCCGCGTACTTTGTAGATTTGATGAGTAGGGTTTTTCAGAAGTTCCTTAACAAGTTTGTGGTAGTTTTCGTGGATGATATTTTGATCTTCTAAAAAGATGAAGAAGAGCATGCTAGACATCTCAAGGAAGTCATTGAAATGCTTAGAGCACACCAGTTAAAGGCTAAGTTCTCCCAATGCCATTTTTGGAGGAAGGAAGTTCAGTTCCTTGGGCATGTAGTTTCTAAGAAAGGCATAGCCGTGGACCCCGCAAAGGTAGTTGCGGTACAGGACTGGAAAATTCCTAAGAATGCAATGAAGGTGAGGAGCTTTCTCGGTTTGGCGGGCTACTACAGGAAGTTCATTAAGGACTTCGCTAAGATTTCAGCCCCTCTTACTAAGTTAACAAAGAAGAACCTAGCTTTTTCATGGTATCTAGAGTGTGACGCTGCTTTTCAGAGACTTAAGAGAGCCCTCACCAAAGCTCCAGTTTTGGCATTACCCGATGGAGGTAAGATGTTTACCGTGTACACAGATGCGTGCGGCACGGGGTTAGGCGCAGAAAACTTAAAGTTCATGAGAAAAACTATCCTACGCATGACTTGGAGTTGGCCGCGATTGTTTTTGCACTTAAAGCTTGGCGCCATTATCTTCTAGGGGAGAGGTTCGTGCTGTATACCCACCACAAATCGCTCAAGTACCTCTTCTCATAGAAAGATTTGAATATGAGACAATAACGGTGGATGGAATTCTTGGCATCATATGACTTCGATATAGCTTATACCCCTGGCAAGGGTAACGTGGTGGAGGACGTGCTAAGTAGAAAAAGGTTGACTTTGAGCCCCTTGTTTGTTGAAAGGAAATGCCTTGAGTTTATAGCAACCTTTGATTTTACACTTGCTATTGAGTCATTGACTGCTACGTTAGCATCTCTTGAGTTAAGACCTACACATCTAGATCAAGTAAGGACTTCATAGAAGGAAGAACCACAGATAGTCGAAATCATGAACAAGCTGATCAGTGGTGAGACGTCAAGTCACCTCAGTAGGTATACCATAGACGACAAGGGATGGCTAAGGCACGATGGAAGGCTATGTGTCCCACAAGTGGGAGACCTAGTAAGGAAAGTTCTCAGAGAAGCGCACCACTCGAAGATGACTATACATCCCAGAGGGGATAGGATGTACAGGGATATGAAACGCATGTTCTTTTAGGCTGGAATGAAAAAGGACGTGGCAGAGTTCGTTTCGAAGTGCATGGTGTTCCAACAAGTAAAGGCCGAGTCGAAGAAGCCCGGTGGGCTATTACATCCTTTAGAGGTTCCGAAATGGAAATGGGAGAGTATCCCGATGGATTTCGTGGATGGACTGCCTAGGTCAAGGAAGGGAAATACTAGCATATGGGTCATAGTTGATAGACTCATGAAAAGTGCTCACTTTATTCCGGTGGAGAGCAAAAGGACGGCATCAGGGCTAGCGTCTATTTACCTTCAAGAGATAGTACAGTTGCATGGAGTTCCTTCTAGTATAGTTAGTGATCGTGACCCGATTTTCACGAGCCAGTTTTGGAATAATCTGCAAGAAGCAATGGGAACACGACTGAACTTGAGCACGACCTATCACCCACAGACGGATGGACAAACCGAAAGGGTAAATAGGGTACTAGAAGATCTCCTGAGGCTATGCATTCTTGACTTCGGTGGTACTTAGGAAGACCATCTTCCTCTCGTGGAGTTGGCATATAATAATAGTTACCAAGCTAGCATCAGAATGGCATCGTTCGAAGCCTTGTATGGAAGACCGTGCAAGTCACCACTTGTTGGTGGGAGACGACAGACAGGGTTATACTTGGCCTTGATATGATAAGAGACACTTCTGAGAAGATTGAGTTGGTACGAAGACGGATGAAAACGGCCCAAGATAGACAGAAATCTTATGCGGACCAGAGAAGGACAGACCTAGAGTTCGAAGTCGGAGATATGGTCTTTATAAAGGTTTCTCCGTTACGCAATGTAGTTCGTTTTGGGGCAGTTGGAAAGCTAGCACCAAGGTTCGTAGGACCGTTCTCCATCACTGAGAGGATTGGACGGATGGCCTATAAGGTAGACTTACCCGAGAAGTTATCTGGAGTACACAATGTCTTTCACGTCTCACATCATCGGAAGTGCTTGCATGAGTCAGCCGCAGTGGTTGAGCCAAGCATCCTTGAAGATGTAGAAGTGGAAAAAGAAGCAACATTGAGGCGAGTTCCGATTCATATCTTAGGAACGGAGATTAAGAAGCTAAGGAATCGAGAAGTCAAGCTAGTTAAAGTGCAGTGGTGTGAAGCCCAAGAAGACGCAACTTGGGAAACCGAAGAGAAGATACGCGCGCTTTACCTATTTCTTTTTTAGGGTACATTCTCGATCTCTTTTTCCTATAAACTTTAAAACCTTTTCGTATCATGCTTCTAATATCTACGTTTGTCTTGTTATCTTCTCGATCTTATCTTGAGAACCTTAGGTAGAACCATATGGATGTAAACATGTAATTGAAACATGTTATGGTTGATGTTTGCAAATGGTTGCAAGTGGTTGCTAGTGGATGCATGACACACATTAGGCACTAGATCGGCTCAGTCACATTTTCATGTTGCATATGCATGAGTGCTTATACTTGTACATGGATGGAACTTGTTATGTTATCACTTGGATGTTGCATATGGATGAATGTTTGTGCAATCATGTATAGATTAGGAACTATGCTAGGAATTTGCATACATGTTGGATTCATGACACTAGCATATTTTGCATTAAGGAGGTTTACTGAATCAGTAACTGCCTGATCTTTTGCATTAGATTGGTACATATACACACACTTTATGCATATGTTCATACAGTACTAGAAATCTCTTAAGGACAATGGTTGCATGTGGATGATGCTTTGAGTAGATGGATGATTGGATGGTAGGACACATCCTCCCTAACTTAGAGATTTCGGGGACGAAATCCTTTAAGGGGGGAGAATGTAACAACCCGTATTTTTATAACGTGTAATAACCATAAATCAAGGCAGAATTAATTTTTAAAACAAGAATCAAGGGAAACGGGTTGCGCCTGCGTTCGTCTCGAAATTCTATTTGGAAACGAGTCCGAGTTTCCGAAAATCGGAGTCCGTATGACTAAGTTATGACCTTTCGAAGTTTTCAGAAGTTTTCAAATTCAAAACAGCTCAATTTGAATTCAAAATTCGAATTTCAAACCTCAGAACGGACTGGGTGGGAAATTTCCCGCCCAGGACCAGGTCGACCTGGGGGTCGACTATGTAGTCAACCTACCCCGGACCAGGTCGACCATAGTGTCGACCTGGGGGTCGACCTGGTGGCCGAGTCCACTTTTGAAGCTGGATTCATTTTGATGTTCCTGGCCTCGTTTCTGTCCACATTCGTTGACCTGACCCTATATATACTGCCCCTAACACTAGTCTCTTTACACAAAATTCTTTCTGACCTTATGCTGCTCTGATTCTGGTTGAAAAGTTAGAGAAAGAGACTACTTCTGCTATGTCGAAACTACGTTGCTGATTTGGGGATTTCTATTAGGACTTGACTAAGAATATAAAGATTCAACATCGACTCTCTTTTTCTAATTCTCGAACCACGATCTCTAAGCCCCAGTTATTTTCAGATTTAAACTATAAATGTAATATTAATATGTTGTTAATTGAAATTGGACTTATGTATGATGACTGTTTTACATCCATTCTTGTTCATCTTGGATCTTGACTCTTGGATATTACTATGACATTGATTTGGGGCCTATTCATGTTGTAAATCAAAAGGAGAAACCCCTCATATTATCATGTTGAATCTGCTATTAGTCACAAGTTTATGACTATCACTTTATGTCAATCGTTACCATGACTATACTATCACCTTATGTCAATCGTTACCATGACTATACTATCACCTTATGACAACTGTTATCTTGACAAGTACCTTATTTTGCTAGATTTGAAATCTTTATGTTTGAGGCCAATATTCCATATGCCAGTAATGTTTTAATCTTTTATTTCAAGTCATACCATGCTATGCTAGTAATCACTTTTGCCACCTTATACCCGTTCCTTTTTATGTTATTCCCTAATTAGATTTATTTGTATCGATTTGAGCTTACGTGTGATGGGAATACGATTTGGGTAGACTAGGTAAAACATAAATTAGCTTTAAACTTGAACATGAACGTTGTTATGACTTGAACCTGAATATGGACATGAACATGACACGATTTGACACGAAACATGACCAGAAAACTTGACATGAATCTAGACATGAAAACTTGAACGTGGGCATGACAATTAGATAACTTGAAAATGGCCAACTCGAGGTTGGGTTGAGTTTGCAGTGTAAATCTGCCCGGAACCGCCCGGCAAATCCAGTGGCTGCAAATAATAGGATCCAATGTGGGTAGTTGGTCATATCGCACGTAAAACCCGAGGTTAGACTATGTTGTGGTGTAAATCTGCCTGGAACCGCTCGGCAAATCCAGTAACCACAACAGTTAGTCTAATGTAAGAGGTTGGCGTGCACTAATGAATTAAGGCCACATGATAGGATTAAGTCATGAACCACTTGAATATACTTAACCAACATAACACGATGATTTGATTGGGTTAATTCATGAACCGCTTGAACACACTTAACCAACTTGATACATGATTTGGATAGGGTTAAGTCACGAATTTGAATGACAACACTTAACCCATTAGAAACCCTAGTTACGCGGTCCTTTTCAGCAGTAACCGACTTAGATGTATCACGATACCCTGGGACTAGGCAGGGTGGGGCACGATTACTAGGCTGATTGTAAGCGACCAGAACGACGGCTGAGTAGGTGCGCCATTGTAGGTTCAGGTGGGCTATGGTCGTGCACGTAGTCCGGAGTTGAAAAAGAAGGCATTGGGCACCCGTAGATTTACACTGTGCGTGCTTGATTCGTGTCGGTGGTTGGCACCATAGGACTTGATACACCCTATGGTGGACCTAGCACAGGTAACTCCATTTCAGGATAGCGATGTATGACATAGACACATGACGAGCTAGGACTTGTAGGGAGCCGATCGATTAGTAGATTGTACCGTAGGACCCCGTAATGGGTCACTTCATGATACTGGGCCAAGGGATCATTTCATGATTAATACTTGACATGGGCTAGAACACTAGTGCAGATGGTGTAGCGAACCTTGAACATTCGATGCTAGACTTGACTTATCTTGTTATCTTAATTATCCTACCAGTTCTGTTATCATCCTTATGTTTAATTCTAGTTTACACATATCATGTTACCTTTACTAGTTTTCATACCGAAAGTCGCTAGGGCTTACCAGTCTTTATGACTGACCCTTTTTCTTTCGCCTCTTTTTCTTTCATTCCCTCCCCCAAGGTTCTCAGCGAGGAAACACTAGCTCTTAGCTTGGATTTGGCTTGCTTTCTGACAGCTCATGTACGGTTTGGTCTTGAGATTTGCTATGGCTGCTTCTGCTATTTATGGGGAATATTTTACTTTTCGTTATCTTAAGTTTATGCTTCTTTGGAACTTGATGTAATGGAATAATTTGTATCTTGGATATGTGAGATTTTTGACTCTTTCTTGAAAGTAATAAAAAGTTGGTTTTTAATTTCTACCGCGGCTTTATTTATGTTCTGCCTTGTGATATCTCTGTGCATGTTTACCTAGATAATACTCCAACCAAACTAGTGCATTCCCTTTGTAAGAGACCCTAGCGGAGGTGGGGTGTTACAGGTGGTGCCAATCATTATATGGAATCCAAACTCTAGCAAGTGTTATACAGACTTAGTTGTACCCAATTATGTTGAAATATGAGATGCATGCACTTCAGCTACTTTTATATTTTATTCATGGTTTTCTACATGTAATTATAGTATCACTGAATTTACAATTAAAGTGGTTTGATTATCATAAGGTGAAAACTCATCTGTGTTTACGTGCACGTGTTCTTATGTGATACTTTTTGTTTTCAAAAGGTTTATAAGCTAATAAAAAATAAGTTGCTTGTTACTTGAGTTTTCACACATTGTTTTCTAGCCTGACCTAACTGTTATTTCACGGTAATGCTAGAGTCAAACCGAGCATATTTGACAGGTTAGTTTTGATGCTTGAAGCTTAAGAGAGGAGATAGAGCCCAAGTTGTACTTCCATGTATTCATATTTCTGTTGTGCTGGCATTGTTTGTGTTAACTAGGTTAGTTCAGACAGTTTGTTGTAACGGTTCAGGTTATCATTTGCTGTTTTCTTTGATGCTGTATATGTATATAAAATAGAAGTTCTTTCAATTTTTGTAGGTTTGTTATATATTCTATGTTATCCACTGTGATTGTGAGATTCTGTTCTATCTGTTTTTCTTTAACCCTTAATGATTCGGTTTTCCAGCACTTAGATGTTCGACATATGAATACCATGGATGTATCCATGTTAATTATAAGGTCGAAAAACCTTGTCGTTACAACTTGGTATCGGAGCTGAAGATTGAGCGAGAACCTTGGCTCTGTAAGTTAAACTCGGTAGGAAATAAGGTAATGGAATCATATATTTTGAGTTTGAGTGCATATATATGGGAGAATGTATTTGTTGATGCTATAAAATGTTTTATGTTGTGTTTGTTAATCTACTATATGGCATATGAATTTCAGTTGACACATCTTGCTAATGTTGTCAATAGAGGTTTTTAAACACTTGAACAAAGCAAATCGACATAGTATTGTTTTATAATTTTGGTAAGTGAAATAATTTTGCTAAAATTACATTTTATATATTACGAAATATTTTCTAAATTTTTATATAAGTTAGAAAATGATTGTTCAGAAATGATAATATTTATTTATTATCATTAATTGGTTGATTTTCTTTGCTCGACTAGTTTATGAGCAAATTTAGCTTTTCTACATTGGTTAGTTTGATGATAGGTTTTGATAAATACTAAAATGAACACCTTTTGAGTTAAGTTTCACAATTTGACTATAGGGCTTTCGATATCATTGTCAGGCTAAAATTTGTATTTATTAAGAATAAATTATAAATAGTTTTTGTAATTAGGAATGAATTTAGAACTAAGAGTTAGAGGATTTAATCTCGGTGTTTTGAAAAAAAATTCAAAGCTTTTTGAATAATAATAATAATAATTTGATATTATTTTGAATAAAAATGTTCTAGAAATTTTTTTTTTCGAGAAATAGAAAGCACTGAACTCACTTAGTCACTGGAAAATAATTATCACGATGATCGCAACACGATAGGTATTCATTTTTGAGTTTCTAAGTAAGGAATTGTTACCAATGGAGTACATTGTTTAAAAATATTTGGAAAAAGAAATTTGACTCAATATAATTAGTTAAGTATATGAAGTATGATTTCAAAACGAGCTGAAATAAAACTCGAGTGTTTAAATTCCTAAGTTCCTGGTTAAGAATTATTGTATAGATTCATATAGCCTATGCATTAGATATGTTAGTTTTGCCTCTTGAGTGAGAAATTTATAGGTAGTCCATTAGTTAGAATAAAATGGAAATTTTGATGATGTTGGAAAATCTAGATTTCCAAGTTAATATAGAATTGAACTAAGTGTCGACGAATTAAAAAGAATTGAGTTCAAATAACTTAACTAAATTTACAGAGATTGAAAATAGAAATTGGTATAGTGATAACCAATAGGATGAGCACGTAAATTGTACTTAGATATTCTGTTCGCAGTTCTTTTTTGATCTAAGATTTAAGTACATGGCTTTGAGATGCTTTACATCGATCCGAATAAGGATTTATCACTCGATTCTTGATGGCGAACGCCTAGTGAGAGTTTTAGGTACGGAACTGAAATTCTCTATCATAGTATTTGGCCATGCAAGGAGAATAGTGGTTCGTAATTAAGAAATCTGATAAAGAGTCCACGTTAGAGATGTCAAGTGAATGATACTAGTTTAGAAAGGAAGCTGCGCATTAAAATATTGATCGAATTAAATACTACATATAGGCAATCTGTATTCATTATATGGGCTGGTAAAATTGGTAAGTAAAATTTGTTTTTTTAACTTAAAATTATGTATCTAGATTGGATGGGGTTGAAATTTTGAAGACGAAATTCTTTTTAGATTAGAAGAATGTAACTGTTACGTCCCAGTTTTTGACTGTTCCTATAATATAGTTTGTTATGAATTATATTGATAATTTATATAAAATAGTATATTGTGAATAATAAATATTTAGAAATTCCTATATATATTTTAAATGATTAAAATTCTCTGATCAGTAGATATATGTATATAAAACCAATAAGTAATGTTTTGTCAATTATTTTGTATTTTCAATTGTGTTTTTAAACTACGGTTAACTATAGGAATATAAGATTTGAATATTATGGGAAAATTTGAGTAATATTATTTAAAAAGTCTTATGTGTATATTTTTACTTGTTATATATATATGTATATATATATATATGTATGTAAAAGTGAGTGGTGTTTTAACATTATGTTTTTATTTAAACTTGGTTTTATACATTGATTTACTATCAGTGGAGTGTGTGTGTGTGTATATATATATATATATATATATATATATATATATATATATATATAAACAACTTACATCTTGTCTTAGAAGCAAATTCTGTTTTGTTAAATCATTTGTACATATGCTAGTTGTACAATTCCATGTGCATAGCTAAGGGCTACCCTTGTTTTCATTTCCAATGTTTGTAGACAACCTCTACCATCACCATTTTGTTTCAAGCTACTTAATACATGTGCATGCAAGCCACCTTTTCATACCCTCCTGTCAATCCAAATGCTACCATCGTACACCATCACATGTCATAGTTTTACCTGTCTTCAGCGAAGCCTACATGTTAGCTGATAAGCTTTCATTCTACAAATATATGCAGGCATATAGCCGTGCACTACATGTAGCTGTAAGAACAAGTGAAAGTGGTCAAACCATGCCCATTTCAATCAATCAGCAGCCTATATCCAACGACTAGATAGCAATAAATTGAAGGACAAGAAGAACAAATTGAAGAACAAGAAGAATATTGAGGAAGCAGAAGATTTTATTGATGAAATAATATATTTCTTATACAAGGAGTAATGAAACAAAGACATGTATATATAGGAAAGCATTGCAATGGCTAATTGTAAATTACAAATCATACTAAATATAACACAACGGCTAATTGTAAATTATAAATCATACTAAATATAGAATAATGACTCTTTTGTCTTCATTAATACTAAATATAACATAATGGATATTTTGTCTTCATTATGCCCCCTCAATTCAAACTAGGGTTTCCTATTTCATTTCCGCCTCCATCAACTAATTTCAGCTCCTCTCTTAATCTCACAAAATTCTTGGTCGATAATGCTTTTGTAAGTGCGTCAGCTCGCTGATAGTAAGTAGGAATATGACAGACAATTAGCTTTCCATTTTGCATCGTTTCTCTCACAAAATGAAGATCGATACCAAAATGTTTTGTCCTTGAATGTTGGATTGGATTAAGGGAAAGAGAAACCGTACTTTTATTATCGCACCAGATAACAGATTTTTGTGTTAAATACAACCCTAATTCTTCCATCAACGTTTCAATCCATACTATTTCTTCAGTTGCACTTGCGAGAGCTCTATATTCAACTTCTGTACTAGATCTGGATGCAGTCTGTTGTTTCTTACAGTACCAGGAAATTATGTTGTTGCCAAGATAAACACAGTATCCTGATATAGATCGTTTATCATCAACATCATTTACCCAATCAGCATCGCTAAAGCACTGTAAGGAAAAAATTCTCTCAGATTTTATAGTTATTCCTAAATGCTTTGTCACTTTCAAATATCTCAAAACCCTTTTTAAGACAATCCAATGTTCTGATAATGGATTTTGCATAAACTGACTAAGCTTGTTAACATTGTAACAAATATCTAGGCGAGTAATTATTGCATAATGCAGTGCTCATATTAAACTCCTATACTATTTTGCACTAGTGATGGCTTCCCCATTATGTTTAGATAAGTGTAGATTACTTATCATTGGTGTTGGTCGATGTTTGGCATATTGCATATTGGCCCTATGCAAAATTTCAGAATATAATTTTCTTGGGATAAAATCAATTTTCCTTCCCTTTGTTTGATAATTTGAATCCCAAGAAAATGTTTTAACTCTCCTAAATCTTTAATAGAAAATGTTGATCTAATAATTGTATGACTTTGCTTATCTCTTGATCGTTGTCTCATGTGATTAACATATCATCCACATATAATAAAATAAAGATAGTTCCTTGCCTACTCCTTTTCATGTATAATGAGTTGGCAGACTTGACTTGAATAAAACCTTAATTTAATAATGTCATCTTGAGTTTCTCATACCAAGCCCTTGAAGCTTGCTTGAGTCCATAGATTGCTTTATAAAGCCTGCAAACCCTTTTATCATCAGAATTATATCCTTTCAGGTTGTTGCATGTGGACTTCTTCAGTTAATTCTCCATTCACAAAAACATTGTTCACATCAAGTTGTTTTATATTCCACCCCTTACTTAAGGAAACAATTAAAATTATCCTAATAGTAGTGAGTTTTATGACTGGAGAAAATGTTTCATTGAAATCAAAACCAAATTGTTGTGCATAACCTTTAGCTACTAGTCTGGCTTTGTATTTGTCAATAGATCCATCAACCTTTCTTTTTGTCTTATATACCCATTCACAACCAATTACATTCTTGTGTGCTGGTGGTACAACAAGTTCCCAAGTTTTGTTTTTCATAAGAGCTTCATATTCTATATCCATGGCCTTTTTCCAATTTCTTGACTTTAGCGCTTGAGTGAAATTAAGTGGTTCAGTTTCAATGATAGCCACATTATAGATTTCTGGTTTAAATATACCACTTTTTTATCTAGTAGTCATGTGATGCCTGCTTTGATGTTGTTGTACCAGTTGTGATTGTTGTTCCTATTCTGATATCCTTGTACTGTTGTTGCTTTGCCTGCTACCATCACCATAAGTGTTTTGCATGTTATTATCATCGTGAATTATTTCTGTGTCATCTGAATTTCTTTCTTCTGATCCACTGATGTGCATACTTGTTTCTCTTATATCCTTAGCTTGTGTGCCTGAATGTTCATTGTCTATAATTGTTTCAAGAGTAACTAGTCTAAACTCCACAGTCTTAATAGATTCCACTATATTATCTTCTTTGGAATTATGTCTATCTACATAAGGAAATTGTATCACCCCGTATTTTCTGTGAACATAAAGTAACAAAACAAAGTATACTTAATTTTTAAATGAAGAATTAAGGAAAACGGGTTATGCCATTGCATTCGTCTCGGAATTCTGCTTGAGACAGAGTCCGAGTTTGCATAAATCGGACTCCGTATGAAGAAGTTATGGCACTTAGAAGTTTCAAGAATTTAAAATAAAAACCAGCCCGAATTCAAATTCAAAGTTCCAAAATTCAAATCACACACCCGGGGTGGGCGGGAAAATTCCCGCCCCGGACCCAGTTCGACCAGGGGGTCGACCTGGGTAGAACAGGTTGACTATGGGGTCGACCTAGGGGTCGACCTCCCCCCTTTTCCAGATCCGTGGACAAATTCGTTTTTCTTTATTTAGACGCCAGTTCTAACCAGATTCATTGCTCCTAAGCTATTTAAACACCCCCAAACCTCACTTTCTCTCCACACAATTTCATTACGCCTATACTCTGTCCTAATTCATATTAATATAAATCAATGGCTTCGTTACTCTGCTGAAACCTAAGCTATAACAAGTGCTCCTTCTTCTTCCAATCTGAATAGGATTAAAAGAGAACAACTACAACCCCTTTTTCTTTTAGAATCCAAACAAGGTGAGTACAATTATTTTCAGATATGAAATTTAATTATGATCTTGACATGGTTATAAATCTGAATTGGAGATTATGCATATTCTTGTTTATCAGATCTGTTTTCCTATGTAGATTTATCTTATTCCTGTTTATCAGATCTGTTTTTCTGTGTAGATCTACCTTATTATTGTAACTATTCTGTATCTCTTCCTTCCTTCTGTTATATAGCCAGGCTACCACGAGCCTGAGCCAAATCTCATAAGAGATTGACGCACGAATGCTAAATTTGGGGAAAATAATGAATGATGCATAATTGGACATGATTGATTTGTGACTGATTTAAGAAAAGGGCATATCTTGTAGTTTAAGATTTAGATCTAGGCATACTATATATGACAGTTATGATTTGGAAGAAGGAGAATTATTGTATGACAACGTATGACTTGTAATTTGGGAACATAATGCATGTTATAATTCAAGATCTGATTTTGAGGACATAATATATGTTGTAATTTAAGATCTAGATTTGGGGGCATATTTTATCTGACGATCTATGACTTGGAAGAAAAAGGATATATGATTTAGGCATAAAAGATCTATATTAAAATAGGATAACTATTAATTGTGAATACGCCTAAATGGGGATTTTTGGATATTTGACATACGCTGAAATCAAAAGCTATAATTTAGCATAATTCATATTGTATATCATGATTTGGGGTTTTCAGAGAATATTTTGTACTATGTAAATTTAACTAGAAATTGGGGCATATGTTATATCGTGAATTATGAACATAATTTAAGCATGTAAAATTAGGCTTAATTTTATGATTAAGCGAGGTATGTCTATGGAATTTTAAGGGATGATTAAATCTGTTAAATTGCCTAATCTGCAAAATCTGTTGAAACTGAATAGGGTAATTTAGGGTATGAAAATCTGTAGGCTCGATCTAAAATTGAGCAAAACATGTTAATAGAACTTTGGATAGTATGCTGTAACTTGTAAAGAAGTTAATTTGTTGAATCGGCATAATTAGTCTAATATTGGCATAATCTGTGAATGAATACTTTAGCTAAAATAAGAATGTTGAGATACAAGGTTAGACTCTGTTTGCGGTAGAAGCCTGCCCGGACCCAACCGGCTTAATCAGCAACTGCAAACTGTTAGTCTAATGTGAGAGGTTGTAGGCATAAAGATGCTTAGACATGAGGTTATGTCTGGCTTGTGGCAGAAGTCTGCCCGGAACAGCCCGGCACATCCAGCGGCCACAAGCTACCGACCTAATGTGAGAGGTCTGTGCATTAATATTTAATTAATGCAAATCTAAGATAAATATGACGCCTACATCGTATTGGGTAGATAAGGTTAAATCAACTGGACTGATGAATCTAATAAACCCGTTTGAAAATCTATAGGCCCAATACAAGGTTAGGTGAAACAATCTGTAAGTCTGTTAATCTGTAATCTGATCCATTAAGTCTGGAAACTTGTTAATATGTATATCTAATCTGTTAGTCTGAAAACTTGTTAACTTATATGTCTGATCTGAGAACTAGTTAATCTAAACTTTGTACATCTGAAATCTGTAAGCAAGTTAATCTGAAATCTGTTAGTCTGGGGACACAAGGTTAGGAGGGGCAATTACTTGTGTCATCTGTTGTTTGGGACCCATATTAGCCAGTAATCCTTTATGGTATCAAAACTATGACCCAACACTAGGTAGGGGTCCAGGGCATGCTTACTAAACTATTGTAGGAGGTTCACTCTGATAAGGGCAAGGGGTGTTGATGGCGCATTCCAACCATGTCATGTGCATGCATGGATCCGGTCTGCTCTGAGGATGTAAGACACCGTGACATCTGTAAATAGGTCTGTGTCGATAGGTTGCCACTTTAGGGAGTGATACACCCTTTTGTGGGGCCGACACAGGGTATTTATGTATTAGGGAGCCGATCGCTTACGGCAGAATTTAGGGTATACTTAGTTCTGTCTGTTTCTGTTGGGGTACCATCTGTTTCTATTGGGGTGGTAACACCTGTCTGTTTCTGTGTGGTACCGTCTGTTGGGGTGGTAAAAGCCCATTACTAGTGTACACCAAATTCTAACATTCTGTTTCCGTAGGGAATATTTTGTTATCGTCTGTCTTTGTTCGGGTGGTAAAGGCCCATTACTAGCATTCTATTTCTGTAACCGTCTGTCTCTGTTCGGGTGGTAAAGGCCCATTACTAGCATTCTGTTTTGGTACATCTTTCTCTGTTAGGGTGGTAAAGACCCATTACTAGCATCATATTTTGAAGAGATCGTTCTGTTTTCTATTTAGATATTAGGACAACATCTAATTCTGTTATACTAGTATTAGTGTAGAGAAGTGGAAACCAAGTAAGAAGCTCAGTTTAGCCTATATCATTCTGTCTCTTCTGTTAACCTGCTACTCCTGTTATGGTTATCTCTCATCCAGTTTTATTTACATGTCATGATACTGTTATCTGTTTATATGCTGAAAGTCATTGGACTCACCAAACTTATGTCTGACCTAGTTTGTTTCGCCTCTTTTCTTCTGTCCCCCTCCCCCCCCCCCCATGTTCTCAGGGTGGAAACATAGGAGTTTGATTCAGATTCCATCTGCTTGAAGTGCTAGAAGTGCTTGAAATATTGCTTGGCTTTGATTCTGCCTATTTATGGCATTCTCTGTTGGGGATTATGGCTTTAAAAAATTATGCATTCTAAAGGATTTTGTATAAGACTGCTATTTGTGTACTTGGGTTCTGGTATTGTGATGTAACCAAGCTTACTTCTGTTTCTGCTGTAACAAAGTTATAAATTTTTCAAGTACTACTTTACATATTTGTCTTGTAAATTTCAGTTCTGTTTATTCATAACGTTCTACCGAAGTTAAGGCATCCCCTTTGCGAGTGACCTTAACGGAAGTGGGGTGTTATAGAAATTTACTTTCATCAAATATCACATGTCTTGAGATATAAATTCAACCATTCTTGTCAAGACATTTATAACCTTTTTGATTTTGAGCATAGCCAATAAATGTGCATGGACTTGATCTCATACTTAACTTATGTTTATTATAATATCTCAGACATGAAAAACACAGACAACCATATATTTTTTAGAAACTTATAGTCTGGTGTAACATTGTATATCATCTCATGTGGAGTTTTATTATCTAGGATCTTAGTGAGTAACATGTTAATAAGAAAAATTGAAGTAAAAAAGGCTTCATTCCAATGCTTCATGGGTAATAAGCATTGTGATAACAATGTTAAACCCGTTTCTACAATGTGTATGTTTTTCTTTCAACCAAACCATTCTTCTCAGATGTGTGAGGACATGTTAATCTGTGTTTAATTCCTTTTTAGCAAAATAATCAGCCAAAGGTTTGAATTCTGCCCCACCATCTGTTTGCAAAATTTTGACATTACAATTAAGTTGCTTTTCTACATGAGTTATAAATTGTATAACTATGCTAGAAGTTTCAAATTTATTTTTTAGCATATATATCGAAGTATATCTCGAATAGGCATCTACAAAAGAAAGATAGTACATATGCCCCTGATATGAATTTAGAGGTGTTGGCCGCCATAAATCTGCAGCTACAAGCTCCAATGGCATGTTATACCTGGTTTCAGAATTACTAAAAGAGAGCTTGTGGCTCTTGCCAAGCTGATAATGTGTACATGTGTGTTTAAAGGGTGCATTTTTAAAAGCAATATTAGTAATAGATAAAAAAGTTCTTATAGTTTCAAAATTTGGATGTCCAAGTTTCATATGCCATAAAGTAATATTACCCAAAACATTATTTCTATTACAATGCTTATTACTACTGCAATCATTATTACTCCAAGCATCCACATTGTTGCACCAGAATTCACCACTTGAATTTTCAGTCTTCAAGTTGTAAATCGGTAAAGCCCATCATGTAGACTACCCTGTAATAATATTTCATGACTTAGAATATCTTTGACTAAGAAAATTTCTGGGTGAAACTCAAAATATACACAATTATTATTGGCAAATTTTAATACACTTAAAAGATTTTTATTTATGGTAGGAACCCTAAGCATGTTATTTAGTTGAAGTTGTCTTTTACCTAGAGTAGTACCTTTGCCAATATGTGTTATATTTGCAGTCTCACCATGGCCCATATGTAAATATTTCATACCTGAGTAATTTTTGCTTCCAATATTCAAATTCTGAATATTATTAGTAATATTATGGTTGCACCTGAGTCTGGATACCATTCCTCAAAATTACTTTCATCACCCTTGTCTGCATCATTACTATTTTGACTATCATTATTGCCTTTGCTTGAGTTTATTGTAGCAAAATTTGCATGTGCTCCTTTTTGAGAAAAACTTCCTTGATTGTTTTGAGAAGTATTATCTGAATTGTACCTAAAGTAATATTTATTTGCCATATGACTAATTGTAACAAACTGGAATTTCTGAACCAATTTAAAAAAATTATTTTAGCTATTTTAATGGGTTTTGAATATTTAAAATGATTTATTTTAAATAATAACGACTAAAAATTTATTTAAATTGAAGTTAGAACATATATATTTATTATAATTATAATACGAGCATGAAATGGCGTGGTAGTTTGAAAATTCAATTTTAAATTTCAAATGAATGTACATAATTCAAAATAAATCGGATTTAAGTAAAACCAGAAACATTTGAATCTGTTTAAAAATATCTTTCTGACGAATGTGAAAAATTGATATTTCATAATATATATTGAAAGTTATGTCCAGTTTAAAATTTAGAATAGTCGCTATGGAATTTATATATTTTTTAAACATAAATATAACCCTTAAAAATAGCCATTTTGCAAACGACCTCCATTTTTTATGAAACCACTTCTGTTGGATCCAGAATGTCAAATTATTGCTAACTTTCAATTTTCATTATTTTTGGAATTAATATGTGAGCGTGGTGAATTTAAACGTGTTTTATCAATCTAGTTTGAATTTAATCGACATGAAAGATGGTCAATTTTTCAACGGCCTCCAAATTCAACGAAATTAGTTTTGTTAGAACCGTATCGGCAAAACATAGCTAGAAATAATTTTTCTCTAATTTTTGGAGTTAGTATGTGCCCTCGGTAAATTAAAATGTATGTTTAAAATTCAATATTGTAACGACCCGCCATTTTGATCGTGCTGAATCGATAAAACATGTCAACTCAAACCGTCCAAAATGACAGATTGTTATTAGATTCTAGGGTAAATAGAATAAATCATCGAATCACATATTACGGACACAGATACAGAGTAATATAATATTTCGCAGCGGAAAATACAAAGTACAATAGTAGTTCATGTAGCTACTAAATAAATTTTACATCAGAGTTTACATACATAATACAACGGAAGTCTAATACAATAAATAAATTATAACAGTAGGTAGATACAGATGAATGAAACCCAATGTAAGCTCCAACTCCAAGGATGAATCTTGAAACTGGAATCTCGATTTGACCCAAGCAATAATGCAAAACAAAACAACTCGGTTCAGGACTAACATTCTCATGGAAGTAAATCAACTCAAATGAAATATTCGATGAAATGCAATCAATAACTTAAAGGATGTTTGGGATCACCATCCTCTAAGGATCCATCAAAGTAATATTATATAGTATAATACGCTATATACAATAGTGTCTATCAGTGAAGTAAAATATCAAAATAGCGTAAGGGGGATTACCATGATTACCCTTACACCGTTTATATATTCCCATGGTATATACAGTACCGTAATTCCTCCATAAACTGGAGGGCTATCAGAGGGCACTCCATATAACACAGTACAAAACAAAGTCGTAGTAGGCTCGTATAAGGCATGTGACAAGGAACGCAAGGAATGCCAGGGTGGATTAACTGTTTGCAGAGCCGGACTGGTGGTAACGCATAGCAGCTAATACCGCCGACCTCGAGACACACTACCATAATCAAATCGGAGGGTGTCCACCAATACACATCACAAAAGTAATAGTATGGTATCGAATAAGTGCACTCGATAGGAGGTATGACCTCACTTGGTCCGTGCGTAGCTCCTGTTTTAGCCACATCAAGATGACTAAAGGTAATCAGGGTTTCATAATTAATATGAAATAGAAAATGGAGTCATTCGCCAAATCATCCCCTTTATTCTGGAAGTCCACCGCATACACAGTTGTTAAAGTGGTTTTTGGTATTGGCAGAGAATAGGACAATAGCTGATCCTGATCTCTTTAACAACCAATTATTTACATTTTTGACGCCGTGTTCATTATTTTATAAATCAGTTTATAAAATTATTTATACGAAAATTCATATTCAAATTTTGAAATCAAAATTAAATATCTAACTTCGATTATATTTAATTTTGAAAAAAAGCAACTTATTTAAATCTCTTAAATCAAATCGATTTAGAAACTTGTATTGTAAAGGTCTCAAATATAGTATAAACCGTTAAGATACTATTTAACTTCGAATATATTCAATTTTCGAAAATATTCGCATAACGATTTATAAGTTTATCAATTCGTATAATCTAATTTTCCGTTATATGGATTCAATTAAGTCAATTCGAAAAACCGATTACTTAGGTTCAATCTAGTTTATATAATTCAAATCGAAATCTTATTTTTCAAATTAAACCAAATAATAAAATATCTTAACTCAAATTGAACTATTCAAATTCATTACATAAAATTTGAGCCGAAGCCTTATATTCAAATTAAACCATTTATAAGATTTAAAACTATTCTTATAAACCAATTCAACAAATTTCCCAATTAAAAATCAAATGATTTATAAAATCAATTCCATATAAAATTTGTATATATTCAAATTCACATTTTAGTCACTAAAGAAATCATATTCATTTCATATCCAATATGATTCAAATTAGACATCAATTTCCAAAATTTAAGTTTGTTTCCTTTATAAGTGCATATTTTAAATCAAATTCAAATTTGCATTCAGTTGATTAAAAATCAAATTTATTCCTTAATTAGGAAATTTAATTTCAAAACAATTTCATAATTCATTATTCATCTCTACTAAAAGTTCGCATAAATTTGAATTCATAACTCAATATGAGTTCATTCGTTATTCAATTATCATTATATAAATTTACATCTTTAAACTTTGAATTTAAATCATGATATCTAACTTATCCAACTTGAGTTTATTATTAAAGTTTATAAAACATACGTAAAAGAAAATAAATTCTGAAAATATATATATATATAGGTTTATAAAATTCTAAAATTAATTAGAATGTAGATTATAAACATATATAAGTTTAAAATAACCCGGACGATCTTGTTATTTCTTGTAACCCAGACTCTCGAACGGTTGACACTATTTTTGAAACTTTGGATGCATTCTACGCTATGACTGGTCTAAAAGTGAACATGCTCAAATCCGACATGAAAATAGTTGGGCAGTCAAGTGAACAAATACATGAAGTGTAACACCCCGTAATT
This sequence comes from Allium sativum, assembly GCA_030737875.1. Classification (NCBI taxonomy): domain Eukaryota; kingdom Viridiplantae; phylum Streptophyta; class Magnoliopsida; order Asparagales; family Amaryllidaceae; genus Allium; species Allium sativum. The sequence goes on from CM060918.1 coordinate 56,938,694, forward strand.
TCATAACATTAAAATTAATGAAATAAAGTATACTTAATTTTTAGAAAAGAATTAAGTGAAATGGGTTGCGCAGAGAAATATATATATATTGATATATATATATATATAAATTAAAAATTAAATAAATAAATATGCAAAAAAGTTCAAAACAGCGAATTGGGAGGGGAAATAACCGAACTGGCCCATTTTTGAGGTCGACCCGAGCCATGCTGGGTCGACTAGGGGTTAATCCAGGGTGTTTGGCTGTCAACCCGTGGGTCAATTCGCTCAAATGCAGATTTTGCATTTGATTGGTTCTCATGGTTCAGGGTTATTCTAATGGTCCTAAATAACTTCCTACACCTATAAATACATCCTAATGCTAACCCTAAACCTAATTAAAATAGAATAGTTACCGTCGCCATGGAAATCAATGGAGCCGCCGCCAACAAAGAAAGAAGAAAAGCAAATTCAATTCTAATTCTCTCAACCCTAAAGAAAAGCAAAACTCTCTCTTTTCTTCTCTAAATTGTGAGTATGATGATCTTAACAAGATTATTATCATTTTAATTAGGTTGAGTAATGAATGGATTATGAGTAGATGATGTGAATTATCATATATGTTGTTGTAAACCCCTTTTGCTATCATGTATATTGTAAATCCAATGTTATGTGATGATGATATCTTATATGTTGTAAATCATGCTATGATGATGTTATGTACGTTGAAAGTTTCTATGCTAAGTTGTGATGAATCATACATGTTAAAAAGGCCATGATGTTACCATCTATGCTAGTTAGTTCATATTAATTAAATCATCATGTTTGGGTTATGTTGATCTATATGACAAGTCACATATGCAAGTTAGATTGATTAGAAAAGTTATGAACATATGCCAAGACATCTATTATGACATCTAGAATTATGCTATGACATATGTGATATCTTATGCTAGTTCACACCATCTTTAAACCCCATATGCAAGTTTATGTATAGATTTGGGCTATGATCATATCATGTAAATTGAGATATTTAACAAGTTGACACCTTTTGATCCTTAACATGTGTAGTTTATGCAAGCTTCACCCATATTATGATTAGATTTATTTTAATTGTCTATATGTTGTGATAATTTATCTTTGTGCTATGTGTTAGACTATACAAGTCTAGCATATATTATGCGTTGAATAAGCGAACGTATAAACGTGGGGTAGGGGTAATATTAAGGATTTAATATTAAAAAGTTGGGGTGCAATTGATATGATTTTGCATGCCATAAGTGGATGGCCATAATTGAGTCAATTATGGACATCATTAAAAGTTGACTTAATTAATAATTTGAATAGGGAATTATTAAAACTGGGGTAAAAGATTTTAAGTGTTAATAAATGCTTAGGACACGAGGTTGGACTCGTTTGTGACGTAAACCTGCCCGAACCCGCCCGGCAAATCCAGTGGTCACAAATGTCAGCCCAATGTGAGAGGTCTTAGGCCTAAAGTAAAGCATAACGGTTGTAAAAACACGAGGTTAGACTCTTTTATGGTGTAAGACTGCCCGGACCCGCCCGACAAATCCAGCTGCCATAAATGCCAGTCTAATGTGAGAGGTCTTTATGAGGTTATGGCCTGAATGAATTAAGAAATACTTAACCAGATAAACATGTAAGGTGGGACATGGGGGTCAAGTAGGTGCCTTGGGTAGCATGAGGAATCTAGGGGGTGCCCTTAGTGGCATGTGAAATTCGATTAGTAAGACTTAACCAAACACACATGTAAATGAACATGACTAAGAGGGTTAAGTGGGATATACTAGTGACAAGCTTAGGTGGGTAGCTTGTGGGGGCCCATTTCGACCAGTATCCCAAACGTATCTTTGTGGGCTCGACCCAAGTCGAGGACGGGACATGCATGCTAGGTTCGACTGTAAGAGGCCAAAACGGGGAGCGGTGGCAACGCAAGTCCAACGGGTTTCATATGCGTGTGTGGACCCGGGCTGGTAGGTAAGACGTTGTTGCATCGTGTAGGTATAAGCCGTGCATTCTCAAGTTGTATCGGGTTGCCACTTTAGGGGAGTGATACACCCCACTATGGGGCCAGCACGGGTATCTACAAGTAGGGAGCCGATCGAAAGTGGGTAGTGGGGTACACCTAGTGGAGATAGGGGCAGACGACACCTATGTAGTCAACTTGGGGTACGTAAGGCTATTTATAAAGTTTCTGTGTGAAGCAAGTGGGATCAAACAATAGGGTGACTGGTGTGGTGCAGTGTAGTAATGTGCGGTGCAGTGTAGTAATCATTCGTTAGTAATTAGGTGTGCCTTTACCGTTATCTTTAACGTTATCTTAAACGCTATCTTTATCTTCCTAAGAGTTCATAGACATTTACTTGTCTTCCAGCTTATACCTTAGTCTAGTTATTTTGATAATAGTATTGTTAGAATTATCATACTCGCCAGACTTTATGTCTGCCCCCCTCTATTTCTATCCTTTTTCCCCCTCCAGGTCCTCAGGTTGGGCCCAGCTCTAGTGGAGTTTGATTGAATTGCTTCATCTCTCTTTGGAAAGCTTGGACCGTTGAAGTAAAGTCCAGCTTGTTATCTTTTTAATGGCTATTTATGTAATGGGATTATGTGTTTTGTTTTTATGAAGATGGATATTGTACTTGGTTATGATCTATGGTTTTATGATGTAACAAACATGTTTGATTTCCGCTGCAATAAAATGAAGTTTTAGATTTCCAAGTACTATTTACTATCTGTCTTGTTGTAATTTTTCTGTTCTATATTCACTTATAACCTCCATGGAAGTTAATGCATTCCCTTCGTGAGTGACATTAACGGACGTGGGGTGTTACACGTGGTATCAGAGCTTAAGTTTATCAGAACAGATAAAAATACTTTAGAAAAATAGTTATTTTTGGAAGAAGTGTTTTCAAAAACATGTTTTAGTGAGAAATTTAAAGAGAGAATTTTTTAAGAAAAACATAATCCCCAATAGCCACATATCTTTATCTTTTGAATTCTCCATTTTGAATCTTTCCTTTTTCGTTTCAGCATGGCTGAAGAACTTAATCTACCCGACGGTGTAACGATACCAGGATGGTATAGGAGGCTATTGGAGGCTAGGGCCGCTGCAGGTCCAGCCAATGTTCCTCCACCACCAGTTGCACCCGTTCCTCCTCCTCCTCCTCGCGTAGATACTTTTGCAAAGACGTGCAAGGAATTCAAGGCTATGGGTGGAAAACTATTTCAAGGGTCAGAAACGTTTGTGGAAGCTAGAGATTGGCTTAAGGAGGTGGAAGAATTGCTAGAAATCTTTGAAGTAGAAGAAGGAAAGAGAGTTCATTTAGCAGCTTGGTTGATGAAGGGAGAGGCCTCGTTTTGGTGGGAGGTCACTAATGGGGAGCGTCCTGTTGACTCTTGGGCGGATTTCAGACATAGGTTCGAGGCGAAGTTTCTCTCAAGGGCGGAAGAAAATCTATATATGGAAAGGTTCTTGACATTGAAGTAAGGAAGCTCATCAGTGAAAGAATATGTCAATAAATTTAATCAGTTGCAAGGTTTGGCTTGGACTTAGTGAACACGCCAGAGAAGAAGGCGCTGAGGTTCGTGAATGGCTTGAATGAGCCATTGCAAGGGTTGGCTATGACCCACATCCCGATGGGGGCCACCTTTCAGAAGTTAGTAGAAATGGCGCTCATGCATGAGGAGAAAAGAGCTAAAGCTGATAAGGCACCCGAGAAGAAGGGGGATCAGAAGAAACCACAACAGCAAAACAAGAAGGGTGGTAAAAACAATAACGGCAAGGGAAAGAAGAAATGTTTTAACTGTGGGACACCAGGCCATCTTAGCAAGGATTGCCGAAAGAAAAAGAAGACAGGCTATTTTCATTGTGGCGATGCGGGACATTTAGTGAAGGACTGCCCAAAGAAGGGGCAGAGGGCAGGAGCTACCTCGGGAGGACAGGTGCAGGCTCTTATGGCACCAGGGCAGGCAAGGGGACAAGTTCAGGCTCTCGCGGTCCCACCGCTGCAAGAACGAGGTAGAACCATTTCTGTTGAAAGCTTAGTTTTTCTGTTTAATCATCCTGTCCGTACCTTATTCGATTCGGGCGCATCACATTCGTTTATCTCTACATCATTAGTTGAATCACTGCACTTAAACACCAGTTTAGTAGAGGATCCCTTAGTTGTTTCGAATCCAATTGGGGGCTCAGCTTATTTGTCTATGATGTGTTTGGATTTGAAAATTTCCATACTTAGCATTGAATTTAGATGTGATGCTTATGTGTTGGGCTTCACAGGCTATGGGCTAATTTTAGGAATGGATTGGTTATCCAGAAATGGGGCCGTTCTTGATTGTGAAAGAAGAGTAGTTAGGCTCGTGACTCGCCTTGGCAACACTCTCGAAATCTTCTGTAATCCCATAAATTCGGTTATGCTAAGTTATCTAGAATCGCTTGACGCGTCTGAGGAAAATCTACGATCTGTTAGAGTGGTCCGAGAATATTCAGATGTGTTTGAGGAGGTGAAAGGCTTGCCTCCGAAGCGGGAGATAGATTTTCGAATATATCTTGTGGATAATGCGAAACCAGTATCTTTGCCAGTACGCCACATGGCTCCACGTGAAAGGAGGGAACTCGATAAGCAAGTGAAGGAGTTGCTTGAGAAGGGGTTCATAAGATGAAGTATATCGGAGTGGGGTGCTCCAGTAGTATTTTCCACGAAGGCGGATGGGTCCCTTAGACTGTGTGTGGACTATAGAGAACTTAATAAACTTACTAAGAAGAACAGACACCCACTGCCGAGGATTGACGATCTCTTCGATCAGTTAGTTAGCGCCTCAGTGTTTTCGCAGTTGGACTTAGCCACCGGGTTCCATCAGTTGAGAGTGGCTGAGGATAGCATAGACAAGACTGCCTTTAGGACTCCGGACGGTTTCTATGAATGGCTAGTGATGCCCTTCGGTTTGACAAACGCCCCTGCATACTTTGTTGATTTGATGAGTAGGGTGTTTAGGGAGTACCTTAACAAATTTGTGGTAGTCTTTGTAGATGACATCTTGATCTTTTCTAAGGATGAAGAAGAGCATGCCCTACATCTTAGGGAAGTTTTGGAGACTCTTCGAGCGCATAAGCTTAAAGCTAAATTTTCTAAGTGTCACTTTTGGAGGAAGGAAGTACGGTTCTTAGGACACGTGGTTTCCAAAGACGGGATAGCTGTAGATCCCGCGAAGGTGGTGGCCATCCAAGATTGGAAGGTTCCTAAAAATGCTACCGAAGTGAGAAGTTTCTTGAGGTTGGCTAGCTACTATAGGAAGTTTATCAAAGACTTCGCAAAGATATCAGCTCCACTGACACGCTTGACGAAGAAGAACCTAGTTTTCACATGGGACGTAGATAGTGATGACGCGTTCCAACGTTTGAAGAGAGCTTTGACTTCAGCCCCAGTCTTAGTATTGCCAAACGGGAGTAAGCCATTTACCGTTTATACTGACGCTTGTGGGACAGGACTAGGCGCAATCTTAATGCAAGAGGGTTGGGTAATAGCCTATGGTGGAAGGCAGTTGAGAGCGCATGAGAAGAATTACCCCACACATGACCTAGAATTGGCCGCTATTGTTTTCGCGCTTAAGTCTTGGCGTCATTATCTTCTTGGCGAGAAATTCGAATTATTCACTGACCACAAGTCTTTAAAATACCTATTCTCTCAAAAGGACTTGAACTTAAGGCAGCAAAGGTGGATGGAGTTCTTAGCGTCCTACAACTTCGAAATAGCCTATACCCCTGGCAAGGGTAATGTGGTGGCAGACGCCTTAAGTAGAAAAAGATTATCCTTAAGTCCTTTGTTTGTTGAGCGGCGAAGTTTAGAATTCATTTCGATGTTTGACTTTAGACCTTCTGTTGACTTCGTACCCGGTTTGCTAGCATCCTTGGAGGTCAGACCTACGCTTTTGGGATGGATTGGCGAGGCACAGCGAGACGACCCGCAGTTGGTTGAGTTAGTAGAAAAACTCAAAGGAGGGGAGTCATCAAGCCATCTCCGTTGGTATACCCTAGACGATAAGGGTTGGTTACGTATGGACGGTAGACTTTGTGTACCAAAAGACGATGACCTAAGGAAGACTATTCTTGACGAAGCACATCATTCGAAGATGACCATTCATCCCGACGGGGACAAGATGTACAAAGACATGAAGAGAGTTTACTTTTGGGCCGGCATGAAGAAAGACATGGCTGAGTATGTCGCTAGATGCTTGGTGTGCCAACAAGTAAAAGCAGAGCAAAAGAAACCCGGTGGGTTGCTTCACCCATTGGAGGTTCCACTATGGAAGTGGGAAAGTGTCTCGATGGATTTTGTGGATGGGTTACCGCGATCAAGGAAGGGTAATATGGGAAATTGGGTTATAGTAGATAGACTTACTAAAAGCGCCCATTTCATTCCCGTAAAGAGTAAGAGGACTGCTCCATGGTTAGCCTCTGTATACGTTCGAGAAATAGTTCGTTTGCATGGTGTTCCTTCTAGCATAGTGAGCGACCGCGATCCTATTTTCACTAGCGAATTTTGGAGAAGCTTACAAGAGGCGGTATGGACTCAGTTATGTTTGGGCACCGCATATCATCCTCAGACGGATGGCCAGACCGAGAGGGTGAATCGCATTATAGAGGATCTGTTGAGTCTATGTATCCTAGACTTTGGGGGTACGTGGGAAGAGCATCTACCATTGGTGGAGTTCGCATATAATAACAGCTTTCAGTCTAGCATTGGTATGGCACCATTCGAAGCTCTTTATGGACGACCTTGTCGTTCACCTACATGTTGGTGGGAATCTACGGATAAGATCTTACTTGGGCCCGATATGATTAGGGGGACTTCGGAGAAGATCGACTTGATTCGAAGGAGGATGAAAGCAGCACAGGATAGGCATAAATCTTATGCGGATAAGAGGAGGACATATCTCGAGTTTGAAGTTGGGGACATGGTCTTTGTCAAAGTGTCTCCATTACGGAACGTTGTTCGCTTTGGGTCCGTTGGGAAATTAGCACCAAGGTTTGTAGGGCCGTTTCCTATTAAGGAGAAAATTGGACAGATGGCATATAGAGTGGAGTTGCCCGAGAGACTTAGTAGTGTACACGATGTATTCCATGTGTCACATTTGAGGAAGTGCTTGCACGAGACCGCAGAAGTGGTAGAGCTGAGCTTTCTTAGAGAGGTGGAGATAGAGGGTGATGCGACAATTCGACGAGCTCCTACGCGCATTCTTGGGTCGGAGATCAAGAGGTTGAGGAATCGAGAGGTCAGACTAGTCAACGTGCAATGGGGAGATGATGAGAGCAACGCTACTTGGGAGACAGAAGAGAAGATGCGTTCACGATACCCTTTTCTTTTTGAGGGTATGTATTTTAATTTCTCGTTTATCGCTTAGCTTGTACTTATCTTATCTTTAGTATATCCTCTTGCTAGTATCTTTGACCTTTAGTTAGGATAATCCTATGGTTGAAACATGTGTTTGAGACATGTTATGTATGGTGGATGCAAAGTGGATGCAAGTGTTTGCTAGTGGTTGCTCGTGGATGCATATACACACATTATTAGGCACCAGATCGGCTCAGTCACTTCATATTGCATATATATGGATGTATTTAGTAAAATGGATGTATAATGGTTGTATTATCATATAGTTGCTGCATTCGGGTGGATGGTTGTGCACGCATATAGAATTAATATGTATCATTAGGAATCTTTTTCATACATATTGGATGCATGGCACTATCATGAATTGCACTAAGGAGGTCGACTGAATCAGTAGACCGCCTAATTTTGCATTAGATATGGACATATACACACACTGTGCATATAAACATTAAAGCATTAGAAGTCTTTTAAGGACAATGGATGCTGGTGTTTGATGGTTGAGTAGATGGACGATTAGATGGTAGGATATACATTCTTCTTGACTTGGAGATTTCGGGGACGAAATCCTTTAAGGAGTGGAGAATGTAACACCCCGTAAATTTATAACATTAAAATTCACAAATTAAAGTATACTTAATTTTTAGAAAAGAATTAAGTGAAATGGGTTGCGCAGAGAAATATATATATACTGATATATATATATATATAAATTAAAAATTAAATAAATAAATACGCGAAAAAGTTCAAAACAACGAATTGGGAGGGGAAATAACCGAACCGGCCCATTTTTGAGGTCGACCCAAGCCCCGCTGGGTCGACTAGGGGTTAATCCAGGGTGTTTGGCTGTCAACCCGTGGGCCGATTCGCTCAAATGCAGATTTTGCATTTGATTGTTTCTCATGGTTCAGGGTTAATCTAATGGTCATAAATAACTTCCTACACCTATAAATACATCCTAATGCTAACCCTAAACCTAATTAAAATAGAATAGTTACCGTCGCCATGGAAATCAATGGAGCCGCCGCCAACTAAGAAAGAAATAAAGCAAATTCAATTCTAATTCTCTCAACCCTAAAGCAAAACAAATCTCTCTCTTTTCTTCCCTAAATTGTGAGTACGATGATCTTAACAAGATTATTATCATTTTAATTAGGTTGAGTTATGAATGGATTATGAGTAGATGATGTGAATTATCATATATTTTGTTGTAAACCCCTTTTGCTATCATGTATATTGTAAATCCAATGTTATGTGATGATGATATCTTATATGTTGTAAATCATGCTATGATGATGTTATGTATGTTGAAAGTTTCTATGCTAAGTTATGATGAATCATACATGTTAAAAAGGCCATGATGTTACCATCTATGCTAGTTAGTTCATATTAATTAAATCATCATGTTTGGGTTATGTTGATCTATATGACAAGTCACATATGCAAGTTAGATTGATTAGAAAAGTTATGAACATATGCCAAGACATCTATTATGACATCTAGAATTATGCTATGACATATGTGATATCCTATGCTAGTTCACACCATCTTTAAACCCCATATGCAAGTTTATGTATAGATTTGGGCTATGATCATATCATGTAAATTGAGATATTTAACAAGTTGACACCTTTTGATCCTTAACATGTGTAGTTTATGCAAGCTTCACCCCTATTATGATTAGATTTATTTTAATTGTCTATATGTTGTGATAATTTATCTTTGTGCTAGGTGTTAGACTATAAAAGTCTAGCCTATATTATGTGTTGAATAAGCGAACATATAAACGTGGGGTAGGGGTAATATTAAGGATTTAATATTAAAAAGTTGGGGTGCAATTGATATGATTTTGCATGCCATAAGTGGATGGCCATAATTGAGTCAATTATGGACATCATTAAAAGTTGACTTAATTAATAATTTGAATAGGGAATTATTAAAACTGGGGTAAAAGATTTTAAGTGTTAATCAATGCTTAGGACACGAGGTTGGACTCGTTTGTGACGTAAACCTACCCGGACCCGCCCGGCAAATCCAGTGGTCACAAATGTCAGCCCAATGTGAGAGGTCCTAGGCCTAAACTAAAGCATAACGGTTGTAAAAACACGAGGTTAGACTCTTTTATGGTGTAACATTGCCCGAACCCGCCCGACAAATCCAGCTGCCATAAATGCCACTCTAATGTGAGAGGTCTTTATGTGGTTATGGCCTGAATGAATTAAGAAATACTTAACCAGATAAACATGTAAGGTGGGACATGGGGGTTAAGTAGGTGCCTTGGGTGGCATGAGGAATCTAGGGGGAGCCCTTAGTGGCATGTGAAATACGATTAGTAAGACTTAACCAAACACACTTGTAAATGAACATGACTAAGTGAGTTAAGTGGGATATACTAGTGACAAGCTTAGGTGGGTAGCTTGTGGGGGCCCATTTTGACCAGTATCCCAAACGTATCTTTGTGGGCTCGACCCAAATCGAGGACGGGACACGCATGCTGGGTTCGACTGTAAGAGGCCAAAACGGGGAGCGGTGGCAACGCAAGTCCAATGGGTTTCATATGCGTGTGTGGACCCGGGCTGGAAGGTAAGACGTTGTTGCATCGTGTAGGTATAAGCCGTGCATTCTCAAGTTGTATCGGGTTGCCACTTTAGGGGAGTGATACACCCCACTGTGGATCCAGCACGGGTATCTACGAGTAGGGAGCCGATCGAAAGTGGGTAGTGGGGTACACCTAGTGGAGATAGGGCAGACGACACCTATGTAGTCAGCTAGGGGTACGTAAGGCTATTTATAAAGTTTCTGTGTGAAGCAAGTGGGATCAAACAATAGGGTGACTGGTGTGGTGCAGTGTAGTAATGTGCGGTGCAGTGTAGTAATCATTCGTTAGTAATTAGGTGTGCCTTTACCGTTATCTTTAACGTGATCTTAAACGCTATCTTTATCTACCTAAGAGTTCATAGACATTTACTTGTCTTCCAGCTTATGCCTTAGTCTAGTTATTTTGATAATAGTATTGTTAGAATTATCATACTCGCCAGACTTTATGTCTGACCCCCTCTATTTCTATCCTTTTTCCCCCTCCAGGTCCTCAGGTTGGGCCCAGCTCTAGTGGAGTTTGATTGAATTGCTTCATCTCTCTTTGGAAAGCTTGGACCGTTGAAGTAAAGTCCAGTTTGTTATATTTTTAATGGCTATTTATGTATGTGTTTTGTTTTTATGAAGATGGATATTGTACTTGGTTATGATCTATGGTTTTTTGATGTAACAAACATGTTTAATTTCCGCTGCAATAAAATGAAGTTTTAGATTTCCAAGTACTATTTACTATCTGTCTTGTTGTAAATTTTTTTTCTATATTCACTTATAACCTCCATGGAAGTTAATGCATTCCCTTCGTGAGTGACATTAATGGACGTGGGGTGTTACATGAAGTGCAATGTAAAACTCGATTGATCAATAACACTAATTCTACCAACTATCTTGGCCTTCCTCTAACATCCGCCAGGGTTACTGTGTCTCAATGCCTGCCTCTTTTCAGAAAAATCGCTTCTAGACTAATCTACTGGACTTTTAAGCTTTTGAGCAAGGCGGGAAGGTTAACACTAATTAAGTCAGTAGCTTTCTCCATGCAAGTGTACTGGTCTAGGACCTTTATTCTCCCTACCAAGTTAATATCTATGTTTCGGACGACATTCATGCGGTTTTTATGGAATGGTAAAGGAGAAGGGAGGTTCATTTCTCCAACAGCATACGCAAACATTGAAAAACCATTGTGCAAAGGAGGGCTTGGTCTTGTCACTTTGAAGAATTGGAATATAGCGGCCTTCATTAAGCATATTAATGACTTTTTGATCGATAAGGATAGCTTATGGCTGGCTTGGTCAAAAAATAATGTTGTGAAACATAATAACTTGTGGACCATGAGACAACCACAGAAGACAAGCTGGATATGGAGAGGAATTTTCAAACTACGACAGCAAATCTTCCCTTTTCTACGTGTAAGAGTTAGTGCCACGTCTAGTGTTTTGGTGTGGGATGATCCTTGGTTGCAGCGAGGTCTGGTCTTAAGAAATGCTCTTACAAATCTTGAATTTCTGAGTTTCGGAGTGAGCAACACAAGCAAAGTAAGTGAATATATCAGGAATGATGCCATACAACTTACGCATTCTCCTTGTGTTGCCGTCAATATCCTTTGGAGGCTAGCTCGCGATATCCAAATTGATAGTGGCGGTACAACCAAAGTCGGGTGGGGAAGAAATGAGGAGAGCTACAAGACCAAGATCATATACAATTGTCTAAGTGGTGTGGATGAGATGGTTAACTGTAGATGGTATAAGAAATTGTGGATGAAGGATAATTGTGCAAGAGAGAATTTTTTAATGTGGAAAGTATTAAACAAAGCTATCTTCACTAAAGAGAGGCTTCACCAGAGAGGTATGCAAATTGACCTGGCTTGTGTCTTTTGCACTGTTGAAACTGAAACAATGAAGCACCTATTTTTTGAATGCTCGGAAATCTTTCTTATTTGAAAGAAGTTATGGCAAATATTGGCTACCAAAATAGTAGAGCTGACAGTGATGCAGAATGGTCGAAAATGCTGAAATGGACTAGGAGAAGGAGGCTGAGAGGAAGGATGTTGAATTATGTGCTATAGAAGTTTATATATGTAATATGGCAAGATAGGAATGCATGGATATTTCAAGCGAACTATGACAAAAGCCTGGACAAAGTCAGGAAAGGGGTTAGTATGCAAATTAGGGAAGGGATCAAATTTTTGAACTTCACATATGATCCTGGAATTTATCAATGCTCTGATGTAATATGTAGGATTCCTATGTTTTTGTTGTTGTTGCTTTTCTTTTCTTCTTTCCTGAAGTACCGTGTTCCTACGTACTCTTGTTTTTGTTGTATCTTTTTTTTCCTCCGGTACCTCAATAAAAGTGGTAGGGGTCCGCTCAACCCCGTTAGCCTTGCAAATATATATATATATATATATATATATATATAAATAGATTTAATGAAATATTTATTATAATAAAAAAATTAAAATACTTATACAAAATAAATTATATGGTTTAAAATAAATAAAATTATAAGTAAAATCTTAAATAAACATTTAAATTTATATTTACTCATAAAAATATTTTAAAAAATATTATTCATAAATTATAAAAAATTAAATTTAAAATAAATATAAATATAAAATATAAAATACTAAGTTATCATTTAAAAAAAAATTGCAAAACACTTTACTTTGAAAACATGACCAACGGTGTCCATATATAGTTTTCTACCCTATGGTCAAGTGATACGGATATTTATCATTTCATCCCGCAATTTATGAAATTTCTGTGGGTCTATCATTTCAATCGCGATCCCAAATTCAATAAAAATCATTCAGGCCTATCATTTCAACCCATAACGATTTTTTCCTACCTTAATGTCCGTTCGGGTATGTATCATTTTGTAACGACCCGGGGGATTTGCCACCTTGGTAATCGACATAAACTCAAGGTCGACTATTCAAGCATCAGAAATAATGGATAGTTAATGAAAGAAGTTAAAGGGTGAGAATAGATAAGATAGAAAATTAGAGTAGAAGAAGAAGAACAAAACTACAACAACATCAGAATAACACGAATCTCATAGCGGAATGAATAAAATATAACATATCTTTTGAAATAAAACTAGTACATGTATACAATAACATTTATCAAAGTACAACACTTACAACACAGTGGAAATAAACAATTTCTATAAAATCCTGAAGCCTCCTGCTCCGTCTTTCCAATTATATCTGTAAAATCCCGACTACTTGACTGCCCGTACAAAATTGGACACCCAAGAGTTTAGGGAAAACAAAACAAAATAAACTCTGGGTCAGTCATGTGACTGGTGTGAGTAAACTCCAACCATTTGTTTAACTTTTAAAATTCTTTTAAAAGAAAGGAAAATCGTAAAACCGATCCACGCATAAACATGGATGGTTTTTACCTTACGACTACTCAAAATATTCTTTATATCACAACTCTTCTGATATTATAATAATGTCTAAATAAGTAAATAACAATCTAGTAGAACGCTTTCATCTCACATTCTACATATATAATATACAATCAAAAACCGCAGACTCTTATTACGTAATGGATTTCCAACTATGACAAGGTATGGAACCACGTTCCGATAAGTGTACTCTAGAAGCGATACACTGCAGTTCAACAAGAACATCTTGTAACTCGGCCACACATGACCGACCATTCATTTCGCTTGAATGTTCCAAATATATTGTCACCTTACGGTTGGTATACCAACATAACCGTTCCCGGGAAATACAGAATTGAAAGAAGTAACAAATATGAATATTCTCTAGATGGTGACAATATACACTAATTGGGTGTGACCCACTTAGCCATGCTGATTGTCCGATTTCTGTCATTTCCTTGTTGATGAGGCTTGAGGTCATAACGCATCTTTTAACAGATCACTCCTTCATTTACTTTGAATGCCACATTGCCATACCCGTCAAATCACAAACTGATTTTCCCAAAAATACCACGGGCATAAGCTAAGAGAAACGAATTCCTCCGCCACCAATGTAAATACATTTGAAATGATCAACTTACGCAACCTACCAGATATATTCTGTCATACATTCGTCCATTCAAGTTGTCCAAGGACTGGACAACCCGAAGGCACTATTATGTAAATCCATCTTAGGCAATTTCTACCTAGGATTTACTGAACAGCCCTTGCATAACTCTGTCTTCAATTATCTTCATCATATTTGATTCGCAACGCAGATGCCATACATAGTGGTTTTCAGATAATATATCTGATCCCGGCCTCTCCGTATTGACAACGGAAGTGGTCAAAATCTTTGATAATCGGTGATTTAACTATCAAAGGAAAACATATGTACAAACAACGGTCATATTTCCAAATGGAAATCTTACCGATAAATCATCATTTCATTTCTCAAATTCCCATTTATCGTTTCCATATATCATAAATTCCTTATTTTCTAAAATTAGAAAGTATATGTTATTAACTTTGGAAAACGTTTCCATTTCTGATTCATGCATCAATATCTTCCCACCTCTATCAGTCTCTAACTGTAAACTAGTAAGAGAACAACTTCCCAAGTATAAACCCTGAAGGACGAAACCAACAGGTTGATACCCAGAAAGCCATTCAACTCAACTAATTTCCAGTCAGTTTCTAATTTCAGTAATTCCATTTAAATTCTTATTTCGAAACCCAAATTCCTTTACAAATATTTTTATTTGCAAAGTATTTATTTAATTCCTTTATTCACATTAAATGTGAATAATATTTCTTCTTTGCAATCAAAACAGTTTGATTTCGTATTTAAAAACAATATCCTAAATCAAATTTCTATTTATACTTCTAATTATAAAATTATTCATATAAAATCTCATTTCATTCTTCTAATACTTATAATCTCATTTATAATCACCTTTATAAATGCTGCTCAAATTCCATTTAAAATATCGGTGTTAAAAACGATTCTTACTTCCCTATATAAATTCAGTCTTACATATTCCGTTAATCAAATGATAAATATTTTATTTAATTTACAAAACATTATTTATAAATTAACCTTCTCAATCTATTTGTTAAAACAGATTTCTATTTAATATCCACTTTAAACAATGTTCTCATAATTCTTTTATATCTCATCAATTTCCTTTTATAATCCTATTTATTTTCTAAACAAATATTCCTTTTGTAATTCTACTTACTTCCTAAACAAATATTCCTTTTATAATATTCTTTGGTTTTATAAATATTCCTTTTATAAAATTCTTTGATTTTATAATATATATTATTTTCAATATACACTTTGAAAATTCCCTTTTCACATTTTGGTATTTCTTATGGTATTTAAAATACCAAATAGCCATGATCTACATCATCTACACACCCATAATCAATCACAGATTATATATCATATCATATATCACAATATATGGAAACAAACAATATTATAAATATTGAGGAATCTTGTTGGATCCCTCAAACCTATTTTCCATGCATCATAGATGTTAAACAATATATATAACATCGATTTTTTCCAACATGAAATATTTTGATGAACATAATCAATATTTGATTAACGATATATATATCGTTATCTGTAATTTCAACCAATAAATCAACAATTCAACCAAACAGTCAACACACAGCAATCAATCATCATTTATCAACACTTGATTATATTTATTAAAATAAAAATTGGCAGAGTTAGTGAGTTTTACTCAAATTGGACAGTCATCGTTAAACAATGATAACTGTCGGTTGGTTCAGACAGACGATTTAGTTCGCTATAAATTGTAACAAGCTCCAATTCAGTCCCAGTCAGTTCCATTGTGTAGATGTCGTCCATAGGATCCCAACGTGACTGGCCATTCGAAATTCTGATACAGTATGATCGAGATATTGAATTTACATGTTATACAGTTATTTAATTAAATTAAACTTGAACACTATTTATTTTTGGGCTTCACCTTTTGTTATGGTCCATCAGGCCCATCACCCATTCAAAAATCCCACCCAACTATATACATTAGTCTTTCTTCCTTGTTGAATTCTACTCCATTTCCGATTCCCCTTTCCACCACTTTCAAGATCAAACCCGTACTCCTCAAGCCTTCTACCGACTCCATTTTTCATTGGAAAAACAAACTTAACTAAGATAATTAATGATTCCCTAATTACCCCATTAACTAAATCTCATTCTTCCCCTTTAGTTGAACCACCGAACCCCCTGCTCCTTAGTTCAGCATTTCCAGATTTCTAAACACACCGCCCTCCCTCCAAAATTTACGAATTCACAAATCTCTACACAATATAATTAAACAATAAAATCCTTGATCACCTTCATAATCCTCCCTTTATAGTAAATTACCTTCTTCCCATTCGAAATCATCCCATTCCCGTCCGAGTATTTCCATGACATTTTCGCTAAAACATACTCTAATTGGTCCCTCTTCTCTTCACGAATCTGCAAAATGGTTTCACCATCCAACTCCTCTTCGGAAGAGCATCAACTCCATCACCTTCTCATTGGGCTCGCATGAACCAAACAAATCCCATCGACTCCATTTCACGTAGATCTGAAGAACATCGTGACACAAATTACTACAGTATTTCACCAAATCTTGCCAACAACCGCTAATCGATCTCAGGAACCCAAAACAAACAACTGAAGCTCGAATTGATGCTCCAATTCGCTATGAATCTCAACCCTAAGTCACTTCCCACAAACCAGTCGACAGAAAATTGATGTCGAGTTCCACAAAATAACTACTGTGTTGAAGATCATCTCATGGAGAATCCTAAAATGTATATATATTGATTTTAGGATTTTTATTCGGCTTTATTTGAATTTTTTAGGATCGAACTATTTACTGAAAGATGAACACAACGGCGTGTTCTGCTTTTAACCAAAGAAAATGAAGTACTAGGGTTAGGAGAAGTTAGTGGATATTTATAGGAATAAGAAAATATTTTATTTTATTTTTAATTGATTATTTAATTCAATTATATTCATCGTTGTTTGTATTTACCATTTAAAAATTCATACGGTCACACACAATATCCAAATTCGATGAAAATTGACAGGTAGCTGCAGTTCGACATTACGAACCCAACGAAACTTGTTTCGTCGAATTCTGAATCCGTTTGCTCAAACAACATATTTTTAAAGTTAAATTATTAACTGTATTTTACATTAAAATCCCGTACGGCTATATACTGACTCCAAAAATTACGAAAATTGAAATCTAACAATAATTTAATATTCTAGATCCAACAAAATTAGTTTCATCGAAAACGGAGGTCGTCTGCAAAACTGACTATTTGTAAAGCTCTAAATAAACCCATTTAAATATTAATATGTTTTATAAATAATTAAATTAAATATTTACAAATAAATATTATCGTATATATATTCCAATAGAATATCATATAGCTCCGAAATATTCCTATTTGGATTCATAACTCTATATTTTAAAACCTGGTTAAATCGATGTTAAATATATAATAAAATTCTTCTATTATATAAATAAATCGTGATAAATTATAAAGTAATTCCATAGCGACTTTTTGAAAATTTGATTTGGACATAACTCACCATCCACACAATGAAATCTCAATTTTTCTCTTCCATTAGAAAAATATCGTTCAACAGATTCGAACGTTTCTTGTTTCACAGAAATCCGATTTAAAACGGATTACGTACATTCTTTTAAAGTCCGAATCGCCAAATTACGAACTACCGCGCCATTTCGAGCTCGATTATAATTATAATATAAATTATACATTCAACTGGCATTTATAAATAAATTCGTTAATATAATTCAAATTCTAAACTGAATTATATATTTTAAATTGTCCAATGCACACAATATTGCCAATTCGACTTAATTCTGATTATTTCATAATTAAATATATTATTCTATTATTTATATTAATTAAATATTCACCATTATTTAATTCAACGAACATTTAAAACTCTAAATCACTACTTATACAATTAAATTAATTAATTAATATATCGCTAAAGTACGGGTCGTTACATTCTTCCCCCCTTAAAATAATTTCGTCCTCGAAACTGCTAAGGTAGAAAACAAACCCTATTGACTGGGTTAAAAATTATTTGTTTAATTCTTAACTCTAGTTTCAAGGAACCAATTTGTTTTAAATTAATTATTAATTCATTTCTATAAACAAAAATTTTCATAAATTCTGAAAATTTTGTAACACCCGAAATTTTTGAAAAATTTCACCAACACCTCCTTTGTACGGCTCAATCGGTACAACTCAGCTCTCTAGGCCTTCTCCAATCCAAAAGAAAATCAAACAGCCAAGCGGCTTGCCAATTCGGCTCATAAAACTCATGCTCAAAATAAAATGTAAACTTGTACCTTTTGGTCGGGCATTCAACTCTACCACTTTCAATCTGCCATCATGTCATCATATACAAATGCATTCTCAATCAATTTCCAATTTTGTCCTCAAAACCAAATCGTTTTCTTATACCCAAGCCAAATTTCATTCCCATGGTCCATTCACTAAATAATTCCTCTAATTAGTTACTTTCATTTCATAACTGTAATCTGGTTTTATTTAGGGAATCAAACCATTTACTTATCTGAATCCAATTATATTCAAAATCCAATCTTACTCAGTAACATTTTAATTAAATTTGATTTGCACCCAACTGGATTTAATTTCAATTTCTATTTCAATTTACTTCCAATAATTCTAATTTAATTAGTTTTTAATCTAAATAGTCTCCTCATGGGAAATTTAAACAGCTTTGCTTTTCTAAAACCAAATATTCCTTTTTGGATTTCAGACAACTTATTTCTCAAAACAATTCAAAACAAAATCTTTGGTAGTAATGTGTCACTTATAACTCGAATGAACACTGATGATGTGGTCAGCATCATCAAAATTATTTCCCGGTGATAAAATTAATTTCAATACTATATCATTTCAAAACTCAATTTTAAATACTTCCATTTTGAAATCTATTTCAAAATACAATTCACAATGCTTGTAAAACAATTCAAAATCTCCTAGGATTTTAAAATTCTCATATATTTAATCCAATTCCATTAACAAACACCTCTCCAACTTTCAGGAATTTTAACTCCAATTCTGATTTTAATTTCAGATTTAATCTATCTGATTCCATATACTACACTTATATGAATTCTAACTGGTTATTTACATAACCATTTAATTTATAATCTTACTCGATTATAATAACAATCTACACATCCAATAAACTATAATATTTCCATATCTACATTTTCTTTATATTAAAATATAATTTTGGGTAAAATTATTTCATTTACCCTTATTTCAAAACATACCGTGTAGGTTCATCGCATTTGAGTGTTTAGAAACTCCTACCGATACAGTGGATCAAACTGAACGACCAGAGCTCATAAACAACTCAACTAATAAATCTATACAATATAAAACAAATTTTTTTAAATCTACAAATACGCTCTCTCGTATATACACACTCGACTCAAACTAGTGTATTACTAACCTATCTCTACGGAGTTACGCCACAGAGCCAAGGTAATTACTTACCTTAAGCTCTGATACCACTGTAATGACCCGGGGGATTTGCGACCTTGGTAATCGACATGAACTCGACTATTCAAGCATCGGAAATACCGGATAGTTAATGAAAGATGTTAGAGGGTGAGAATAGATAAGATAGAAAATTAGAATAGAAGAAGAAGAACACAACTACAACAACATCAGAGTAACATGAATCTCATAACGGAATGAATAAAATATAACATAACTTTAGAAATAAAACCAATACATGTATACAATACCATTTATCAGAGTACAACACTTACAACACAGCGGAAATAAACAATTGCTATAAAATCCTGAAGCCTCATGTTCCAGCTTTCTAATTATATCTGTGAAATCCTGACTACTTGACTGCCTGTACAAAATTGGGCACCCAAGAGTTTAGGGAATACAAAACAAAATAAACTCTGGGTCAGTCATGTGACTGGTGTGAGTAAACTCCAACCATTTGTTTAATTTTTGAAATTCTTTCAAAAGAAAAGAAAATCGTAAGACCGATCCACATGTAAACCTAGATGGTTTTTACCTTACGACTACTCAAAACATTCTTTATATCATAACTCTTCTGATATTATAATAATGTTTAAATAAGTAAATAACAATCTAGTAGAACACTTTCATCTCACGTTCTACATATATAATATACAATCAAAAACTGCAGACTCTTATTGCGTAATGGATTTCCAACTATGACAAGGTATGGAACCACCTTCCGATCAGTGTACTCTAGAAGCGATACACTGCAGTTCAACAGGAACATCTTGTAACTCGGCCACACATGACCGGCCATTCATTTCGCTTGAATGTTCAGAATATATTGTCACCTTACGGTTGGTATACCAACATAACCGTTCCCGGGAAATACAGAATTGAAAGAAGTAATAAATATGAATATTCTCTAGATGGTGACAATACACTCTAATTGGGTGCGACCCACTTAGCCATGCTGCCTGCCTGATTTCTGTCATTTCCTTGTTGATGAGGCTTGAGGTCATAACGTATCTTTTAACAAATCACTCCTTCATTTACTTTGAATGCCACATCACCATATCCATCAAATCACAAATTGATTTTCCTAAAAATACCATGGGAATAAGCTAAGCGAAACGAATTCCTCTTCCACCGAATAAAATACGTTTGAAACGATCAACTTACGCAATGTACCAGATATACTCTGTCATACATTCGTCAATTCAAGTTGCCCTGGGGCTGGACAACCGGAGGGTATTATTCTGTAAATCCATCTTAGGCAATTTCTACCTAGGATTTACTGAACAGTCTTTGCATAACTCCGCCTTCAATTATCTTCATCATATTTGATTTGCAACGCTGATGCCATACGGAGTGGTTTTCAGATAATATATTTGATCTCGGCCACTCTGTATTGACAACGGAAAGGGTCAAAATCATTAATAGTTGGTGATTTAACTATCAAAGGAAAACATGTGTACAAACAACGATCGTATTTCCAAATGGAAATCTTACCGATCAATCATCATTTCATTTCCCAATTTCCCATTTACCGTTTCCATGTATTCATAAATTCCTTATTTTCTAATATTAGAAAATATACGTTATTAACTTTGGAAAACGTTTCCATTTCTGATTCACACATCAATATCTTCCCACCTCTATCAGTCTGTAACCGTAGACCAGTAAGAGAATAACTTTCCAAGTATAAACCCCGAAGGCCGAAACCAACATCAAGTCGATACCCAGAAAGCCATTCAACTCAACTAATTTCCAATCAGTTTCTAATTTCAGTAATTCCATTTAAATTCCTATTTCAAAACCCAAATTACTTTATATATATTTTTATCTGCAAAATATTTATTTAAATCCTTTTTTCTCATTAAATGTGAATAATATTTCCTTTTGCAATCAAAACAGTTTGATTTCGTATTTAAAAGCAATATCCTAAATCCAATTTCTATTTATACTTCTAATTATAGAATTATTCATATAAAATCTCATTTCATTCTTCTAATACTTATGATCTCATTCATAATCACCTTTATAAATGTTGCTCAAATTCAATTTAAAATATCGGTGTTAAAACCGATTCTTACTTCCCTATATAAATTCAGTATTATATATTTCGTTTATCAAATGATAAATATTTTATTTAAATTATAAAACATTATTTATAAATTAATCTTCTCACTCTATTTGTTAAAACATATTTCTATTTAATATCCACTTTAAACAATGTTCTCATAATTCTTTTATATCTCGTCAATTTCCTTTTATAATCCTATTTATTTTCTAAACAAATATTCCTTTTATAATTCTATTTACTTCCTAAACAAATATTCCTTTTATAATATTATTTGATTTTATAAATATTCCTTTTATAAATTCTTTGATTTTATAATATATATTATTTTCAATATACACTTTGAAAATTCCATTTTCACATTCCGGTATTTCTTATGGTACTAAAAATACCAAATAACCATGATAAACATCATCTACACACCCATAATCAATCACAGATTATATATCAAATCATATATCACAATATTTGAAAACAAACAATATTATAAATATTGAGCAATCCTGTTGGATCCTTCCAACTGTTTTCCCTGCATCACAGATGTTAAACAATATGAATAACATCGATTTTATTTCAACATGAAATATTCTGATCAACAAAATCAATATTTGGTTAACGATTTATATATATATATATATATGTATATCGTTATATATAATTTCAACCAATAAATCAGCAATTCAACCCAACAGTCAACACACAACAATCAATCATCATTTATCAACACTAGATTATATTTATCAAAATATAAACCGGCAGAGTTAGTGAGTTTTACTCACATTGGACGGTCATCGTTAAATAATGATAACTATCGATTGGTTCAGACAGACAATTAATTTCGCTTTAAATTGTAACGAGCTCCAATTCACTCCCTGTCGGTTCCATTGTGTAGCCATCGTCCATACGTTCCCAATGTGACTGGCCGTTAGAAATTCTGATACATTATGATCGAGATATTGAATTTACACTTTATACAGTTATTTAATTAAATTAAACTTGAACACTATTTATTTTTGGGCTTCACCTTTTGTTATGGTCCATCAGGCCCATCACCCATTCGAAAATCCCACCCAACTATATACATTAGTCTTTCTTCCCTATCGAATTCTACTCCACTTCCGATTCCCCTTTCCACCACTTTCAATATCATACATGTACTCTCAAGCCTTCTACTGGTTCCATTTTTCATTGGAAAAACATATTTAACTAAGATAATTAATGATTCCCTAATTACCCTATTTACTAAATCCCTTTCTTCCCCTTCAGTTGAACCATCGAACCTCCTGCTCATTAGTTCAGCATTTCCAGATTTCTAAATACACCGCTCTCCCTCCAAAATTCACGAATTCACAAATCACTAAACAATATAATTAAACAATAAAATCCTTGATCACCTTCATAATCCATCCTTTATAATAAATTAGCTTCTTCCCATTTGAAACCATCCCATTCCTGTTCGAGTATTTCCATGCCATTTTCGCTCAAACATACTCTCATTAGTCCCTATTCTCTTCACAAATCTACAAATAGGTTTCACCATCTAACTTCTCTTCGGAAGACCATCAACTCCATCGCCTTCTAATTGGGCTCGCATGACCCAAACAAATCCCGTCGACTCCATTTCACGCAGCTCTGAAGAATATTGCGACACAAATTACTATAGTATTTCACCAAATCTTGCCAGCAACCGCTAACCAATCTCAGGAACCCAAAACAAACAACTGAAACTCAAATTGATGCTCAAACTCGTATCAATCTCAACCCTAACTCACTGCCCGCAAACCAGTCGATGGAAAATTGATGTCGAGTTCCACAAAAGAACTACAATGTTGAAGAGCATCTCATGGTGATTTTAAAAATGTATATATATTGATTTTAGGATTTTTATTCAGTTTTATTTGAATTTTTGAGGATCGAACTATTTACTGAAAGATGAACACAGCAGCGTGTTCTGCTTTTGACCAAAGAAAATGAAGTACTAGGGTTAGGAGAAGTTAGTGGATATTTATAGGAATAAGAAAATATTTTATTTTATTTTTAATTGATTATTTAATTCAATTATAATCAATCATTGTTTGTATTTACCATTTAAAAATTCATACGATCACATACAATATCCAAATTCGATGAAAATGGACAGGCAGCTACAGTTCAACATTACGGACCCAATGAAACTTGTTTCGTCGAATTCTAATTCCATTTGCGCCCACACCATATTTCTGAATTCAAATTATTGATTGTATTTTACATTAAACCCCCATATGGCCACGTACTGACTCCGAAAATCATGAAAATTGAAATCTAACAATAATTTAATATTCAGGATCCAACAAAATTAGTTTCATTGAAAACAAAGGTTGTTTGCAAAACTGGCTATTTCTAAAGCTCTAAATAAACCCATTTAAGTATTAATATATTTTAAAAATAATTAAATTAAATATTTATAAATAAATATTATTGTTTATATATTCCAATAGAATATCATATAGCTCCAAAATATTCTTATCTGGATTCATAACGCTATATTTCAAAACCTGGTTAAATCGATCTTAAATATATAATAAAACACTTCTATTATATAAATAAATCATTATAAATTATAAAGGAATTTCTAAGCGACTTTTTGAAAATTTGATTCGCACATAACTCACCATCCACATGACAAAATCTCGATTTTTCTCTTCCATTAGAAAAATATCGTTCAACAGATTCGAACGTTCTTGTCTCACAGAAATCCGATTTAAGACGGATTCTGTACATTCTTTTAAATTCGAATCGCCAAATTACGAACCGCTGCGCCATTTCGGGCTCGATTATAATTATAATAAAAATTATACATTCAACTGGCATTTATAAATGAATTCATTAATATAATTCAAATTCTAAACTGAATTATATATTTTAAATTGTCCAGTGCACACAATATTGCCAATTCGACTTAATTCCAATTATTTTAGAATTAAATATATTATTCTGTTATTTATATTAATTAATTATTCACTATTATTTAATTCAACAACCATTTAAATCTCTAAATCACTATTTATATAGTTAAATTAATTAATTATTATATCGCTAAAATACGGGTCGTTACACATTTCAACCCTTAGTGATTTTTCCGGAACTAAGGGTATAAACAATCACATAGCAACAATCACAACATATATCATCGGTGAAACTACATGTCATATGAATATATCATGTGTATATATCAGATCAAACAATTTCTATCAGCAATCCAATACATTTCATATAACAGTTCATTATTGATCTAACATCCTTAAAATAAATGTGAGTCGGGTGTGAGATAAACTCAACTTTCGTGGTACAGAATTGGAGACAGAAGATGCATTATCTCTAGATGATGCGACGCTTTCTAAGCATGGTTCAGAATAGATTCAACTCAATGATCATTCAATATTTATTTATTTTTCAGGTGGAGGAATGAATCGGTACAGTATTTGGTTTTGGGACGGTACGGCTATTTTGTTTTGGAAATGGGTTTTGGGCTCAACACCAAAATCAATTCAAAAATAACATAACACTAACTCAGTTCAAAAACTAAAACACAATAATTTCTTTATAAAATATTCTATATAAATAATATGTAAATAATCATACACTCCAAACTGTGTATAATATTATAAATTTTGTAACATAGCCAAAAATATTATAGTATATATTTATTCAAATATAAACACATAAACACTCCCCCTATGCATACACTAACTCACGCCTGTCACAAATTAACAAAAACATTGAAATGAACACACTGCACAGGAACACACACACACACACGCATACACACAATATAAACATACATAACACCACACACAAACAAACACACACAGCAACACATTCAAATCCACTCACGCCTTCACACATAAATGCACAAACATAACTCAACACTACATACCCATATACATGAATGAAACACACTTGAGCTCGGAAACAATAAGGAAGGACTAAGACAGAGGCCATTCGGCATAGGAAATTGGATGGGCAGGCTGTTTCATCTAGTCGGAGGGTGCTCGGGGCCTTGGGTGCGGCAAACTATGCATGGGAAAAGCAAGAGAGTGAACTGGTGGGGTTCGGCGCTGTTGGAGGCTTCACGCAGGGAGGAGGCAAAGTGAGGAGCTCATTGGCAGGTTCGAGGAAGAGGGCTCGGCTCTGGTGAGATTCAGGCAGCGAGGGTGATGACGTGGGAGGAGGCATGGGAGTGAGCGGAGGTGGATACTGGGCGGTGATTATGCTGGGGATGGCCAGCGATTTCGGGAAAGATGGTAGAGGCTTGGAGAGGGTGGCAGAGCGGCTTAGGGTCGGAGCGTAGGTGGATGCGGCCATTGTTGGAGGCGGAGTGGGGCTTTAGTCGATAGAAGAAAAGAAATGGGATGGGGAAAAGAAGAAGTGGGAAGCGCAGAAGTTTGATTCGAGATGAGGAAACATGAAGAGTAGCTGTTTCTTCTTTTATTTTATATTCAGCAAACGCTGCTTGGAGAAAACGAAACCAAAGTCTCGGGTAAAGAGGTATGTGAATGAATCAACAGTTGTATTATTTTTTATTTTATAAATTCGAAAGCTGAAGTGACAAAGTAACAAATGGTTTTAAAAATAAAGGTCAATGAATGGTCTAAATAAATGGAAGTGGACGAACGGTCTTAAATTAAAAAGGAGAAAATGGTTCTAGAAATAAAAACAAATGAACGATTTGAACGAAAATATGAAATGGAACTGACAGTTCAATATAAGCGAAATGAACAGTTTGGCATGTGTGTATATATATATATATATATATATATATATATATATATATATATATATATATATATATATATATATATATATATATATATATTCATATGAGAATCAATAATGTTTACAACAAAATCGATCAATACAACAGGTCAACACAAGAAATGTTTCAAAATATAAATCAAATATAATCTTATGAATATGGAAAACAAAATATAACATAATATGAGTTAAATATTTGAATTAAAGTTTCTGAAGAAAACTAAATAAATAATATTTAAATCCATATATTAACTAAATATAACATAATACGAGTTAAATTTTAAATCCATATAATTAATGTAACACCCCGTAATTCTGCAACACTAAGATTTACAAATCAAGGTAGAATTAAAAGCTAAAATCAAAATCAAGGGAAATGGGTTGCGCCATTGTCTCGGAATTCTGCATGAAAACGAGTCCGAGTTTGCGTAAATCGGAGTCCGTATGAGGGAGATATGGCCTCCGGAAGTTTAAGAATTCAGTTTAAAATTCGAACAGACAGAAAACAAATTCAAATTTCAAAAATCGGGCTGGATTAGCCAGGGTGGGAATTTTCCCGCTCAAGACACCCAGGTCGACGGGGCAGTCAACCTGGGCTACCCAGGTCGACTGGGTAGTCGACCTGGGGCACCCAGGTCGACTACATAGTCGATCTGGGGGTCGACCCCCCTCCCCCCACCCCCCCCCCCCCCCCGTTTTTCCAGCTTTCTGCGTCTGGTTCGCTCTGATGTATTTGGTCACGTTTTCTGACCAAGTTCGTCCGCCTAACACTATATAAACAGCCCTAGTCTTCTTCTCTATTCACAATTCTTTTCTACCCTTATGCTGTAAAGATTCTTGTTAGACGTGGCTTCTCCTCCTCCTCTAAAATAATAAATAAAATAATATATATATAATAAATCAAGACAAGGAGGTGATGCTCAAAGACTTTCAAAGAGGAGATTCAAGCTAGAATTCAAGTGAGGATTTGAACGACTGCAACGACTGTTTTTCTACGAATCATAGCAACGCCATCTTTCTATTCTAATCTAATCTCTGTAAGTCAGTTATTTCTAGATTTGAACATTTCTCTTTTCGTGACATGAAATTAAAGGAATAAAAGAATATGCCAAATCTTTCTATTCGAATCTGTGCCTATGTCTTCGGACTTAATTAAGAACTGTTATGATTCGATGACCGATAAGACTATGAAACTATGGACCTTAAAACCATATGCCTCTTTGACTATGAACATTGCCTACGACTATGGACATTACCTATGACTATGAACATTTGCCTATGACTATGGACATTGCCTATGACTATGGATATTGCCTATGACTATGAACATTGCCTATGACCGTGACTATGACTATGAGGATTATTTATTTGACTAAACCTATGCCTTTGATTAGAAAACATACACTATTGCCTATGACATAACAAGGACATCTGTGATTAAACACCTATGATTCATGACTAGGAAAGTGTTGCTTAAGTTCTGTGATTATGAGATTGGGTCTAAACCCAATTATTTATTCTGCCTGTCCTTGGTTTTCTTTGGTTTTAGACCATGGGAATTTACCTATTAAGTTAGGTCTACCCATGCTCTTGAACCTACGTCTCTATTATGTCTATCCTTGGTTCTAGACCTTGGGAATTTACCTATTAAGTTAGGTCTACCCATGTTCTTGAACCGACGTCGTTATTCAACCCTTTTTATGCCAGTTAGTATGTCTATCTTTTGCACAGCATCTTTGGTTCATTCCCTATTTTCTATGAACCTAGCTTTATTTATAATCTAGACTGAATCACGATTATACGAACGGTGGGAATGCGGTTTGGGCAAAATAGGAAATTTACTAAAAACGTAGTTTAACTTGGAATTTGGCATAAATTGGGAACATGTATTATGGCATGTTCATAGAAATGCAAATTGGATAAATTTGACATGAATTATAAGATGTGTAATTTGAATCTAGTATTGACGTGTAAATCTAGTATATAGTGAACTAGAGTAATAAGTCTAGAATTAGAATGTTGAATCGGAATTGGATTAGCTAAATTGGCACGGTAAGTATATTGGCATAAATGTGAAATTGGCCATAATTGGGAGTAATTGGCAAGTTTAGCAAAATCATGGTTAGTGACACTTAATTTGTATAGTCCACATACCAAAAAGCATAAATATGATTTAGAAGGGGAAATGGGCAATAAGAATGAATGTAGACAATTTACATTAAAAGAGTAATTAGGAAATAAGTAAATTAGAAATAATTTACTTATAGAATTTGGCCTGAGTGAGGAAATATAAATTTAGACAAATTAAAGGTTTATTAACGACATCTCTTTTAATGACACACCAGAAAGTTCTAGGGTGACAGAGAGGATAGTGTTTAGGCTTGGGTTTGGAAAATACAAGTTTCCTGCTCTCCCTGGCTATCCCTAACTGATCCGACGAACGGGATGGTTACTTTCAAAACAAACTTGATTTGAAAATAAATTGAAAGCCTTTGAACTTAGAAAATATGAATATGCCTAGCCCGAGGTTAGACTGAGTTGCGATGTAAACCTGCCCGGAACCAACCAGCGCGTCCAGTAGTCACAACAATACCTGTCTAATGTGAGTGGTAGCGGCTTTAATTTATTTAGTTAAAGCTAGAACAAGAATGGTAGGGTTAAGTTAACTAAGACACTTAACCAGTTCAACATGATAACTAGACTGATGGGTGGGGTTAGGTTCAGACTGACACTTAACACAGTTAAGCTAGAATGGGAGGGTTAAGTCCATAGGAACACTTAACCAACTTAACACTGTTAAGCTAGAATGGGAGGGTTAAGTCCATAGAGACACTTAACTAAACTCAAGGTAGCAAAACGAGACTTGTAGGGGTTAAGTAAAGTTGATACACTTAGCCAAATTAATATGTTAACTAGACTTGAAGTTGGGGTTAAGTAAAACCTAATACACTTAGCCAATTTTGATATGTTAGCTAGGCTAGACCGTAGGGTTAAGTAAGCTTGAACACTTAACCATCAGGTTGTGATAAAGGAATAAGGCTAAGTCTAAAACATGAAAGGACAATATTTAACCATTAATAACATGTTAGTGAAAACAAACGGGCAAGGTTAAGTTAAAAAGTAACACTTAACCAATATAGGATAATGGGTAGGGTTAAGTAATAAGGAATACTTAACCAATATAACTTGGTTTGTGGTCGGGTTAAGTCAACATGAATTACTGATAACACTTTACCAGTTTAACAGGATAAATGAAGGGAGTCAAGTTAGCTTGAATTGACTATGACACTTAACCAATCCAAATTGACGGGAAAGAGAACTAAGTAAACCTTAGTTAAGAAAACAACGATTCTGGAAACTAAGTGGTAAATCTTAGTTAGTATAACTAAGTAGTAATTCTTAGTATAACACGGGAAGGAGCGAATGTCCGTCTGAGTAAAAAGGAGATTCCAACGAATTGGGTTACGAAGCCCGAGGCTTCGAGGGGACGTGAGGGTACTCTTGGTATCCCTCTGTGAGGCTGCAGATGATCCGCCTGGGCCCACAGAGGTTAAGGTCTGCATAGAAGAACCAGGGGTATGCTTTGGTTGCAACACATGGCAACCTAAAGACCAGGATGGACCGGCGTGATTCGACGAGCAAACGGTAGCCCTGTGATAGCGACTCGTCGTCTTCCACCATCTTCAGTCAATCGAGATACGTGAAGCGGAAAGGCGGAGAACTCCAAAAGACCATATACTTGCTATCTAGTTATGGGTGAGGATGGCCATAGGATAGTGGGGCACCAGGGGTCGGCGTATAGTTCTCATTTTTCAACGTGTGCCTTTCATTAGTTGAGGGAGGGGTCAAGTGGGACCATAGCCACTGGAATAAAAACAGACCTTAGCATCTGCATCGGCAGATATTTGAAAGCTCCCGACCGAGTTCTGTATTCCTTGATTTTCCCTGACATAGGACTCGGGTCGCACATTACAGGACATGTGCATCTAGACAAGCGATAACGATTCGCGATACATGCGTGGGGAAGTATAGGAACATATACCACTCTAGGTAGTGTATCCAAGACTTGGGGGCATCGTTCGTCAGGTAGCGTAATCCCTAGTTGAACTAGGTGGCATAAATTCTGAATCCGAGAAGCGTTTAGCGGACAGCGTAAACTCTAGTTGAATCTAGAAGGCACTTGGTAGAAAACCCTAGATTAAATCTAGGCAACAAATAAATAAATGGATGCCTAAAGGCAATGGAAAATACAGGGATCGGGATCACGTTATCGTTACTTGTTGGGACACTAGTTAGGCGGTGCAGAGATATAGAAACCAGTATAACAAGGAAATAGCGAAGCGGCAAAAGTATTAGAGCATATCCAGTTTATCTTATCTTAGCATATCTTGTGATTATCTTGTCTAATCTTGCTGACCATATTATCTTGGTGTTATCTTGTATTCAGTTAATTCATGTCGTTTTGTTTTTCCATGTTCACATGCTAGAAGTTACTGAACTTACTCAGGCTTTATGTCTGACTCTGTTTTCCTTTCGTCTTCTTTTCTTCCGTTCCCCCCCCCCTCAGGTAGTAAAGGAGGGAATAGTATAGCTCAGGTTAAGTTGGACTGTCACTCTTTCCCAGCTTGAAGATTTGTCGAAGTTTTGCTTGGACTCTCTTTTCCAATGCTATGGCTGGCTCTTGCTAAAAGTGGGGAATATAAATGTATTTTTATGCTTATTTATTTTGTAAGACAGATGACACTCTGATATTGTAAAGAAATCTTTGTACAAACTATTTTATCAATAAAGCAAAGTTTTATTTTCCGCTGTTTAACTTCTGTCTGTCTTGTAATTTATCTGCATCTTTTACCCTAAATACTCCACAGAACTTAGTGCATTCCCTTTGTGAGTGACACTAACGGACATGGGGTGTTACAATTAAACTCAATAAAACTAAATAAATAATATTTAGAATACATATATTAATTTGTTTCATTAAATTATATTTAAATCGAAATCAAATTCATATGTTATAGAAAAATTCAAAATAAATTTTACTTTTAAATCATAAATTAAAACAGTTATTTTAATAAATTACAAACAAAATGTAAATTTTAAATTATAAATTATAAATCAATATTATTATTTCAATACAATCCAAACAAATAAAATGAATATAACCCAAAATTAGAATTAAATCAAATAGTTATTTTAGAAAATAAAAACAAATTGAGTTTTAAATAAACAAAATAAGATTAAAATTAAAATTTTAAATTAAATAATTAAATAAAAATACACTAATGATTCGGATTGTTACAATCTCCCCTACTCAAACCTTTTCGTCCTTGAAAAGTAACGAGGCAGAGAAATAGCAATTAAATAATATTTTTGAACCAATGGTTCATATAAGTTTTCATATATATATGTATATAAATTTGAAATATATGTATAAATCAAAGCTTAAAATATTTTCAAACATTTCGAAAATAGTTTTAAGTATTCACTCGACGTCTTGATTGGCAATATATAGTTATCCCACTTTCGAAATCTGAAAATAGATATCGATGATGCCGCGTTCATCACCAGAATCATTTCTAACCAACTAGAGTGTGACTCTATATCTACCAAGTACATATAGGATTTAACATATACGTTGATCAGACGTATACCCAAATCACAAAGTATTCGATAGGGCAATTTTAACGTCAAATAAAGACTGTAACGACCCGTATTTTTCTGCTATATAATATTTAATTTATTTAATTATTTATATAGTGAATTAGAGAATATAAGGTTGTTTAATTAAATTATATGGAATATTTAATTAATATAATAATATATTTAATTTCTGAAATAGTCAGAAATAGTGGAATTCACAATATGGTGTGAATTGGATCATCTGTGATATTTAATTCAGTTTAGAATTGAATTAGGACGACGAATTTATTTAATTAACAATGGTTGAACGTATAATTATATTATATTTATAATCGAACTCGAAATGGTGTGGCAGTTTGCTATTTGGCAATTTAAACTTTAAACGAACATACAGAACCCGTTTTAAGCCGGATTTCTGTAAAACAAGAAACGTTCAGAGCTGGTGAAGTATATTTTTCTAGTGGAAGAGAAAATTCTGGATTTCGTCGTGTAGATTGTGAGTTGTGTCTGAATAAAATTTTAAAATAGTCACTATAGAATCATTTATCGACCGTAACGGTTTATTCGATCTAACTAGAGATCGGTTTCGAATTTAGACTATGTTCTTTTGAGACGTAGTGATAATTTAATTTTTAGAATTTTACTGTAATTTTAATTAATTAAATACGCAACTTTTTATTTGAAGTGTTTTGCACCCTGTAACAATATTTTTGGGGTCTCACTATATGAGTTGAACTACCGATATTATTATATTTTTGGGATCGTGAGACATTGCTCGTCTCAACGGTGTTTTTATTTCTGTTCATAGCACCTCATATATGAACAGAATTATAAATAAGGTACGTTAAATTTTACAATTCAAAACAAAAATAGCCTAACTTCTTTCTATGATCAGAAGGGAGACCACATTTTCATCCCCTTCAACCGCACAAAAACAAAGAGACGTGGAAGAAGCTCTTCCTCTAAAAAAATAAAAATAAAAATCCCTATAAATACCTATCCTTATAACCCTAACTGGAAAGTTTTCTTGGTCAACAGCAACAAGGAAATCACGCCGCCACTATTGAAACCTAAACCGCGGGTTTAGAAAATGAAATCAGTTCGAACAAAAACCCATAAATCCATATACATATGTTTATAAAATCGTTATTCAATCCTCTTCTTCCTGGTATGCATTTGTTGAGGTTCGAACAAATGTTGTTCGCTGGCCTTTTGGTTCAGCAGCTAGGGTTGTCGATGTGAGGTCATTGGATGCATCGGGTTGGATTTTGTGAGTTGGCTGATGGATTTAAATTTGTGAAAGTGTTCGGCGGTTTACTGTATGAAGCCGTAGGAGGACATCGTCAGTTTTACATCTAGCCTTCGAGCGTTTTAGTGAGGGTATGGGGAGATTGTGACGAGAAGGAGAAAAATGAATTCGAGTCAGGTATTGTTGTGTGAATAGAAGTTGGTTTTTTGTGTTTATACTAGAGGATGGGTACTGTTTCATTTTTGTGAAGCATGGGTGGGTCGTGAAGAGGAGGCTTGGATGAACAAGAAAGTGGCGTGAGTGGCTTGGTGAACGGTAAGTGAATGATGGTGGTATTTACTGAAGCGTAACTGATATTATGTGGAGGAAGGATTGTTAAATGTGTTAAGGTAGGGGACTACAGGAAGTAAAGGGGGAATGTTGAGTTGCGGGTTCATGTACCGGATGCGAGCGAGAAGGTTTGGCTCGACTGAAGTGGGCTTTGGAGTTGTGTTGAAACAAGGTGAACGAGTTACTGAAGGGGAATGTAACAACCCGTATTTTTAATAACATATTATAATGTAAATCAAGGCAGAATTAAATTCTAAAATCTGAATCAAGGGAAACAGGCTATGACATTGCGTTCGTCTCGGAAAAATACGCGAAATAGAGTCTGATTTTTCGAAAAACGGAGTCCGTATGACCAAGTTATGGCCCAATGAAGTTTTCAGAAAATTCTAAGCCCGAAAACAGTTCAGATTCAAATTGCAACCAAGGCAGAATGGGTGGGAATCTTTCCCGCCCCAGGCAGGGTCGACACAGGGGTCGACACCCCTGTCGACCCCCCAAATGGGTCGACACCCATGTCGACCCAGGGGTCGACACCCATGTCGACCCATGGGTCGACCCCCCCCCTATCGGACCAGTTTTCTGGTGCACCATTTGTGACATGCTGAGTCTTGTTCCAGAAGTTTCTGACGGGAATTGATGGACCTGATGTGTTTTAGGGTTAATCCTATGGTCTAAATTAACCTAATCATCTATAAAAAGACCCCTAGACCTAGCCTAAACCCTCATTAATCATTCCTACAACTAAATGCTGCCAAATGTTTCTTGATCATGGCCTCAATCTTCATATCATGACCTCCATCCTCTTCATGAAAGTTTGAGAGTTCCTAAGCTTGATTTAAGGCCAAAGTTCAATCTTTCTTCATCAAAGCAAGGATCTTTTGCTTGTTTCTCAAGGATTTTCATTGGAGCTTATCATTTGGGAGTGTTTAGAGTTGTTAGTGGCTTCGTCTCAATCTTATTTATATTTTATAAGTCTTCATAGCATTGTAAGCCCTATACTACTCTTAGATTCTAACTATGAAGTTAAATGTTACATGTTGCAAGTTTGAGTTTGGGCCTAAGTATGATTTGTGCTTTGATCCTATCATGTTATGCATTGATTTACCCTATGCAAGTTTGTAAAGCTATCACCTTGTCTATGTGCATAGAAAGCTATGACCTTTGATTTGGAATGTTGCATTATGCAACATGAGAAATCTCATAACCTTTATGATAACTTGCATATAATTTTATATGCGAGCTTCTAGCCACCATTCTATGTCATTCATGATCATGTTTCACCCATTTGCTTAAGTTGATATTATGCACGTTTTGAGGCCTATGATGTAATATGTAAGCTTATGAACATATTTATGCCTCATATGCCACCATGTTTAACTTGTGGCCAAACCTTGACTCTTCATGTTCCTTAGTATGCTTGTGGCCAAATCATCCTAATGATATTATGCATGCTTGTGGCCAAATCACCCTTATGCTATTATGCATGCTAGTGGCCAAATCACCCTTATGCTATTTGATATGTTTGAGGCCAAGTCACCTTTTATGCTATCATACATGTTGAGGCCATATGCTAGTATGTTGAACCCCTTTTGGCCTCAAATATCACCATGTTTGACTTGTGATAGACTTTGCCACCTTATGCCCACCTTGTCATATAGTTATGTTCCCTCTTTGATCTATTTGCGTTGATGCGAATTTACGTGCGATGGGAATACGTTATGGGTAGTGGGGCAAACTTGAATAACATGAAAACATGACTTGAAAATATGACATGAAAGTTTGACATGTGTTTATGCTTGAAAACATGAACGTGGACATGACATGTAGAAAACATGAGTGTGGCCAACTCGAGGTTAGGTTGAGTTTGTAGCATAAATCTACCCGGAACCGACCGGCTTAACTAGTGGCTACAAACAATAGGACCCAATGTGAGTAGTTTGTCATGTTGTGCTTAAACCCGAGGTTAGACTAGGTTGTGGTGTAAAGCTACCCGCACCCGCCCGGCTTAACTAGTAACCACAACAAGGTCTAATGTGAGAGGTTGGGTGCATTAAATTAATTAATGCCACATGGTAGGGTTAAGTCATAAACTACTTGAATATACTTAACCAATTAAACACGATGGATTTTTAGGGTTAAGTCATGGACTACTTGAATATACTTAACCAAATAAACAAGATGGATTGGTAGGGTTAAGTCATGAACTACTTGAATATACTTAACCAATTAAACACGATGGAATTGTAGGGTTAAGTCATGGACTACTTGAATATACTTAACCAATTAAACACGATGGATTGGTAGGGTTAAGTCATGAACTACTTGAATATACTTAACCAATTAAACACGATGGATTGGTAGGGTTAAGTCATGAACTACTTGAATATACTTAACCAATTACACCCGATGTATTGATAGGATTAAGTCATGAACTGCTTGAATACACTTAACCAACTCAATACATGGTTAGGATAGGGTTAACCACATTTAACCCACTTGAAATCCTAGTTACGTGGCCCTTTTCAGTAGTAACCAACTTAGAAGTATCATGGGTACCCTGGACTAGGCTGGGGTGGGGCACGATTACTGGACTGATTGTAAGAGGCCAAAAGAGACGGCTAAAGGGTGCACTGGTTGTTCAGGCGGACCATGGTCGTGCACATTAAGTCCGGAGTTGAACATGGGCATCAGTAGCTTTAGATTGTTCGTGCTTGAATTGTGTATGTGGTTTACACCTTAGGGCAGGATACACACTGGGGTGGACCTAGCACAGTTAACTACATTCCACGATTAAGCCGTATGACACCGATACACGACGAGTTAGGCTTATAGGGAGCCGATCACCTAGACCGATTAGTTGGACCTCGATTTAGGTCATCTCATGATGTGGGCCAGCTTTGGGCCAAGGGATCATTTCTTGATTATACTTGACATGAATTGGAATGCTAGTACACACCTGGTGGAACTTAACCTTGTATATGCGATGCCACTCTTGATCTACCTTGTTAACTTTTCACCATGCCAGTTATCACCCTACATCTCATCCCTGTTTACATGTTCAGTTAACTTTACTAGTTTTTATACTAATAGTAGATAGGACTTACCAGTCTTTTTGACTGACCCGTTTTCTTTCGCCTCTTTTCTTCCGTCCCCCCCCCCCCCCCGGTTTGCAGGGTGGGAACACTGTTACCTAGCTGGATCTTTAGCTGCTTTTCTGGATAGCTCAAGTATGGTTTGAGCATGCTATGGCCTTATGCTACTTTGGGGATAGTTACTTTATGTTTCTTTTTCAGTTTTCAGTTTATGTTCTAGACTTTGTTTTATGGGAAAATAATAACCAAGTACTTTGATGTAACTTGACTATAGTTTTGAAATGCTAGTTTTATCCGCTGCTTCATTTACTCTGTTTTTACTTATATGTTCTGTCTTGTGATATCTACATGCATGTTTACCTCGTTTAACGCCCCTCCAAAGCTAGTGTCCTTGCAAGAGTGGCACTGGGGGAGGTGGGGTGTTACATTTGGTATCAGAGCATAAGGTTTACAAGATCTGAGTAAAAGGTTTTTAAAACTTACCTTTTGAAAAACCTATTTTCAAAACCAATTAAGTATTTTCCAAGAAAAGTCTAGTTTATTTTAAAAGGCTATTCCCCAAAAGCCATTAGCACTATCCTTCATTTCTTCGT
Organism: Allium sativum; assembly: GCA_030737875.1. Classification (NCBI taxonomy): domain Eukaryota; kingdom Viridiplantae; phylum Streptophyta; class Magnoliopsida; order Asparagales; family Amaryllidaceae; genus Allium; species Allium sativum. Next base: position 56,975,986 of record CM060918.1, read on the forward strand.
TATGAATCTATCTATCTTTTTCTTCGTTTCAGTATGGCCGATAATTTTGCCATCCCGGAGGGTGTACCAGTACCTATTTGGTTTAGAAGGTACATGGAGGCAAGGGCGAATGAAGCCGGCCCCGCGAACATTCCTCCTCCTTCCCCCTTCGCTAACATTTCTCCTCCTCCCGTAGCTGAGGTTCCTCCTCCTCCTCAGTATCCACAAGTGGATTTCGCGAAGATTTGCAAAGACTTTAAGGCGATGGGTGGCAAGAATTTTGTCGGGATGGAGACTTTTGTTGAGGCAAGAAACTAGTTGAAGGAAATTGAAGACCTCTTTGCTATCTTGGATATAGGAGACCGTAGGAAAGTTCTGTTGGCGGTATGGTTATTGAAAGAGGAAGCTGCATATTGGTGGGTAGTCACCACCACTACTAGACCAATTCGGACTTGGGATGACTTTAGGAGAAGTTTCAGATTGAGGTTTCTATCATCGACAGAAGAGAACCTTCAGATGGAGAAGTTCCTATCTCTCAAGCAAGGGGACATGACAGTTAGGGAATACGTGGATACGTTTAATCAACTTGCTCGGTTCGGTCTAGACTTGATTAACACAGCTCAGAAAAAGGCCCTACGCTTTGCTCTAGGATTGAATGAGCCATTGCGCGGTTTGGCCATGTCTCATATACCCATGGGGGCGACTTTCGAGAGTTTGGTGAATATGGCCCTGCTTCAAGAGGAAGATAAGGGTGGCAAGAAGGAGGACATGGCAAATGAGTCTCAAGGCGAGAAGGTAGATTCCGGAAAAGGAGGCAAGAACAACAATAGTAAGGACAACAAGTCAAGAGAAAGGAGGAAGTGCAACTTCTGTGGGATTAATAGGCACATAGCCAAAGACTGAAGGAAGAAGAAAAGGAAGTTGGACAAATGCTTTCGTTGTGGAAAGTCTGGACACTATAGTAAGGATTGCCCGAAAAAGCAAGGACAAGGGAAAAGGCAAATTCAGCAAGCAGGACCCTCTGGAGGGCAATTGCAGGCTCTCCTCGCTCTTCCAGCTTTTGATCGAGGTAGTGTTTCTATAGAAATTCATGTTTACATTTCTGATTTCCCTGTTCGTACCTTGTTTGATTTTGGCGCATCGCATAGTTTTATTTCTGATCCTGTTGAAAGTTTGCACCTTAGTACTAGTCTAGTTGAGAATCCCGTTAGTATTTCAAATCCAATTAGGGGTTCTGCCCATCTATCTATGATTTGTATGGATTTGAAAATCACTATCTTGAGCGTAGAATTCGTGTGATGCTTATGTTCTCGGGTTTATGGGATACGGGTTGATTTTGGGCATGGGTTGGTTGTCCAGTTATGGAGCCATTCTTGACTTTGAACATAGGGTTGCAAGGCTCATGACTCGCCTCGGTAATACCCTCGAAAATCTCGTGTGACCTTTAGGGGTCCGTCATGATTAGTTATCTAGAATCCCTTGGCACTTTTTGGAAATCTGTAATCCAATCGAGTAGTGTTCGCCACTAAGGCGGATGGTCCATTCCGCTTAAGCATGGGTTATAGAAATCACCCTAGTAAGAACATTTGGCAACGTGGAGTGGCAGTTGTTTTCAAGAGATAGTTCTTCTGCATGGAATACCGTATGGTATGTAAACGAGATCCAGGATTCACTAACGAATTTTGTAAAGCTTGCATGAAACCATGAGCACGCAGTTGTAGCCAAGTATTTTAGTGGATGTGGAACGAGAGGCAACGGTGAAATGAGTTCTAACTCATATTTTGGAAATAAGAATTAAGAGCTACGAAATTGTGGAGTTAAAAGACGGTCAAGGCACGATGGGATTAAGTACAAGAAAATGCGGCTTAGAAGATTGAAGACTAGATACGCGCATTATATCTCTTTCTAAGAGTATATTCTTGATCCCTATTATTCTGTAGAGCTTACTCGCATTTTATCTTTTAAGTATATCCTCTCGGTCCTATTCTCAATTTTAGTTCTGTTGCAAACCCCATAAGGAGTATGACTCGCCGGTTTGTGATATATAGTTGGGGTGAAGATGTTCGTCACCAAACTACTTGGGCTTTATAGGATATAGGTAATAATTGATAAACTTACGAAGAGAGCCCATTTTATTCCGGTGAAAAGCAAGAGGACCGTATCATAGCTAGCATCTGTTTATCTTCGAGAGATAGTGCGGTTGCATGGAGTTCCTTCTAGCATAGTTAGCGATCGTGACCCAATTTTCACTAGCCAGTTCTGGAATAGTTTGCAAGAAGCGATGGGTACGCGATTGAGTCTGAGTACAGCCTATCACCCCCAGACGGATGGCCAAACTGAAAGGGTGAATATAGTGCTAGAAGATCTTTTGAGACTTTGTGTTCTTGACTTTGGTGGTACTTGGGAGGACCACCTCCCTCTTGTAGAGTTTGCTTATAATAATAGCTATCAAGCTAGCATAGGAATGACACCATTCGAAGCTTCGTATGGGAGGCCGAGCAAGTCACCAACATGTTGGTGGGAGACGATGGATAAGCTTATACTTGGGCCCGACATGATAAGGGACACATCCGAGAAGGTTGAGTTGATTTGAAGGCGGATGAAGACGGCCCAAGACAGACAGAAATCCTATGCTGACAAGCGAAGGACAGATTTGGAATTTGAAGTTGGAAATATGGTTTTCGTGAAGGATTCTCCTTTGCGAAATGTGGTTCGTAAGATAGCACCAAGGTTCGTAGGACCCTTCCCTATCATAGAGAGAATTGGGAAGACGGCCTATAAGGTGGAATTGCCCGAGAAGCTGGCCGGAGTGCATAATGTTTTTCACGACTCGCATCTCCGAAAGTGCCCACATGAGTCAGCCGAGGTAGTTGAGCCTAGCATTCTTGACGACACGGAGGTATAGAAAGAGGCGACCTTGAGGCGAGCTCTGATTCGTATCATGGAAACGGAGACAAAGTAGCTAAGAAGCAAAGAAGTTAAGCTTGTTAAGGTGCAATGGATTAAAGCAGAGGAAGACACAACTTGGGAAACCGAGGAGAAGATGCGTGGGCTTTATCCATTTCTTTTTGAGGACACATTTTCAATCTCTTTCCCTAGTTGGTATATCTTTCCTTTGCTTTCCATGTTTATCCTGTTATCTCGTTAACCTTGTCATGAGAACCTTAGGTAGAAACCGTTGGCTGAAACATGTACTTGAAACATGTTATGCTTGATGTTTGCCAGTGGTTGCAAGTGTTTGCAAGTGGATACTCGTGGATGCATGATACACGTTAGGCACTAAGATCGGCTCACACACTTTCATATTGCATATGCATGAGTGTTTATGCTTATTCATGGATGAAACTTGTTGTGCTATCACATGGATGTTGCATATGAATGAATGTTATGTGCACTCATGTAGAGATTATAAATTATGTTAGGAATTTGCATACATATGGACTCATTTCACTAACATACTTTGCATTAAGGAGGTTTACAGAATCAGTAACGGCCTGATTTTTGCATTAGATAAGTACATATACACACACCTTTTGCATATGTTCATACAGCATTTAGAATCTTTTTAAGGACAATGGTTACTTGTGGATGATGTTTTGAGTAGATGGATGATGGATGGTAGGATAGGTTCTTCCTAACTTGGAGATTTCGGGGACGAAATCCTTTAAGGAGGGGAGAATGTAACAACCCGTATTTTTAATAACATGTTATAATGTAAATCAAGGCAGAATTAAATTCTAAAATCTGAATCAAGGGAAACGGGCTGTGCCATTGCGTTCGTCTCGGAAAAATACGCGAAATAGAGTCTGAGTTTTCGAAAAACGGAGTCCGTATGACCAAGTTATGGCCCAATGAAGTTTTCAGAAAATTCTAAGCCCGAAAACAGTTCAGATTCAAATTGCAACCAAGGCAGAATGGGCGGGAATCTTTCCCGCCCCAGGCAGGGTCGACACAGGGGTCGACACCCCGGTCGACCCCCCCAATGGGTCGACACCCATGTCGACCCAGGGGTCGACACCCCCTGTCGACCCAGGGGTCGACCCCCCCGTCGGACCAGTTTTCTGGTGCACCATTTGTGACATGCTGAGTCTTGTTCCAGAAGTTTCTGACGGGATTTGATGGACCTGTTGTGTTATAGGGTTAATCCTATGGTCTAAATTAACCTAATCATCTATAAAAAAGAGCCCTAGACCTAGCCTAAACCCTCATTAATCATTCCTACAACTAAATGCTGCCCAAATGTTTCTTGATCATGGCCTCCATCTTCATATCATGACCTCCGTCCTCTTCATGAAAGTTTGAGAGTTCCTAAGCTTGATTTAAGGCCAAAGTTCAATCTTTCTTCATCAAAGCAAGGATCTTTTGCTTGTTTCTCAAGGGTTTTCATTGTAGCTTATCATTTGGGAGTGTTTAGAGTTGCTAGTGGCTTCGTCTCAATCTTATTTATATTTTATAAGTCCTCATAGCATTGTAAGCCCTATACTACTCTTAGATTCTAACTATGAAGTTAAATGTTACATGTTGCAAGTTTGAGTTTGGGCCTAAGTATGATTTGTGCTTTGATCCTATCATGTTATGCATTGATTTACCCTATGCAAGTTTGTAAAGCTATCACCTTGACTATGTGCATAGAAAGCTATGACCTTTGATTTGGAATGTTGCATTATGCAACATGAGAACTCTCATAACCTTTATGATAACTTGCATATAATGTTATATGCGAGCTTCTAGCCACCATTCTATGTCATTCATGATCATGTTTCACCATTTGCTTAAGTTGATATTATGCATGTTTTGAGGCCTATGATGTAATATGTAAGCTTATGAACATATTTATGCCTCATATGCCACCATGTTTAACTTGTGGCCAAACCTTGACTCTTCATGTTCCTTAGTATGCTTGTGGCCAAATCATCCTAATGATATTATGCATGCTTGTGGCCAAATCACCCTTATGCTATTATGCATGCTAGTGGCCAAATCACCCTTATGCTATTTGATATTTTTGAGGCCAAGTCACCTTTTATGCTATCATACATGTTGAGGCCATGTGCAAGTATGTTGAACCCCTTTTGGCATCAAATATCACCATGTTTGACTTGTGATAGACTTTGCCACCTTATGCCCACCTTGTCATATAGTTATGTTCCCTCTTTGATCTATTTGCGTTGATGCGAATTTACGTGCGATGGGAATACGTTATGGGTAGTGGGGAAAACTTGAATAACATGAAAACATGACTTGAAAATATGACATGAAAGTTTGACATGTGTTTATGCTTGAAAACATGAACGTGGACATGACATGTAGAAAACATGAGTGTGGCCAACTCGAGGTTGGGTTGAGTTTGTAGCATAAATCTACCCGGAACCGAGCGGCTTAACTAGTGGCTACAAACAATAAGACCCAATGTGAGTAGTTGGTCATGTTGTGCTTAAACCCGAGGTTAGACTAGGTTGTGGTCTAAAGCTACCCGGACCCGCCCGGCTTAACTAGTAACCACAACAAGGTCTAATGTGAGAGGTTGGGTGCATTAAATTAATTAACGCCACATGGTAGGGTTAAGTCATGAACTACTTGAATATACTTAACCAATTAAACACGATGGATTTGTAGGGTAAATTCATGGACTGCTTGAATATACTTAACCAATTAAACACGATGGATTGGTAGGGTTAAGTCATGAACTACTTGAATATACTTAACCAGTTAAACACGATGGATTTGTAGGGTTAAGTCATGGACTACTTGAATATACTTAACCAATTAAACATGATGGATTGGTAGGGTTAAGTCATGAACTACTTGAATATACTTAACCAATTAAACACGATGGATTGGTAGGGTTAAGTCATGAAATACTTGAATATACTTAACCAATTACACCCGATGTATTGATAGGGTTAAGTCATGAACTGCTTGAATACACTTAACCAACTCAATACATGGTTAGGATAGGGTTAACCACATTTAACCCACTTGAAATCCTAGTTACGTGGCCCTTTTCAGTAGTAACCAACTTAGAAGTATCATGGGTACCCTGGACTAGGCTGGGGTGGGGCACGATTACTGGACTAGGCTGGGGTCGTGCACATTAAGTCCGGAGTTGAACATGGGCATCAGTAGCTTTAGATTGTGCGTGCTTGAATTGTGTCTGTGGTTTACACCGTAGGGCAGGATACACCCTGGGGTGGACCTAGCACAGTTAACTACATTCCACGATTAAGCCGTATGACACCGATACACGACGAGTTAGGCTTATAGGGAGCCGATCGACTAGACCGAGTAGTTGGACCTCGATTTAGGTCATCTCATGATGTGGGCCAGCTTTGGGCCAAGGGATCATTTCTTGATTATACTTGACATGAATTGGAATACTAGTACACACCTGGTGCAACTTAACCTTCTATATGTGATGCCACACTTGATCTACCATGTTAACTTTTCACCATGCCAGTTATCACCCTACATCTCATCCCTGTTTACATGTTCAGTTAACTTTACTAGTTTTTATACTAATAGTAGATAGGACTTACCAGTCTTTTTGACTGACCCGTTTTCTTTCGCCTCTTTTCTTCCGTTCCCCCCCCCCCCGGTTTGCAGGGTGGGAACACTGTTACCTAGCTGGATCTTTAGCTGCTTTTCTGGATAGCTCACTTATGGTTTGAGCATGCTATGGCCTTATGCTACTTTGAGGATAGTTACTTTATGTTTCTTTTTCAGTTTTCAGTTTATGTTCTAGACTTTGTTTTATGGGAAAATAATAACCAAGTACTTTGATGTAACTTGACTATGGTTTTGAAATGCAAGTTTTATCCGCTGCTTCATTTACTCTGTTTTTACTTATATGTTCTGTCTTGTGATATCTGCATGCATGTTTACCTCATTTAACGCCCCTCCAAAGTTAGTGTCCTTGCAAGAGTGGCACTGGGGGAGGTGGGGTGTTACAGGGAAGTGGCACTTGAAATGGTTGGCAGTGGTTTTTGAAATGGAGCAGCGGTGTAATATGACATGTTGGAAGAAGAAGAAGTTGTCTGACTTTTATTATATGGTGTTGGGTCACGATGAATAGGTAAGGCCCAAAAACAAAGTAAAAGAAAGAAATAAATATATATTATGAAGGCTCGAAAGGTGGTAAGTGAATTAGCAAGGGAGTTTACAAGGGTAGTTGCAGCAGGAAAGGAGACAACTATGGCGGGGTTCAATTCAGTTTGGGCCGAGTTTATTTATGGTGAGGACCGTTCTAGTTAATAAATTAAAATTGGTTTTAATTTAAAAATATAGGAAACTTGTTGACATGATAACTTGCTCATACGTGATCGAAATTCAGTGAAACAAGATCCGTTGGGATCATTCAGATGGACGCTACCCAATAGAACTGGCTGGGAGTGGATTGGAGCTCGTTACAATTTATAGTGAAATAGATTGTCCATCTGAATCTAGCGATGGTTATCGTTATTAACGATGATCGTCCAATGTGAGTAAATCTCACTAGCTCTGTTCAGTTTATATTTTTATAAACTGTACTTTATTTTTGATAAATATTGATTGATTGTTGTGTATGGACGGTTTAGATGGATTGTTAAATAATTGATTGAAAACACAGTTATGGTTATATTTATATATCGTTATTAAATATTAATTCTGTCGATCAGAATATTTCTTCTTGAAATGAAAGTGATGTTATCTATATTGTTTAACATCTGTGATGCAGAGAAACAGGTTGGAGGAATCCGATTAGATTCCTCAACATTTATTTTACTATTTTTCATATATTTTGATATATGATGTGATACATAATTTGTTATGGATTTTGTGTGTTAGAATGTTGTCGATCATTGTTATTCGGTATTTTAAATATCATAAGAAACCTTGGGATGTAAAAAGAAATATTTCAATGTATATTGAAATAAAGAAATTTTATAAATCAACCGATTTTATAAAAGGAAATAAATAAAATGAAGTATTTATAAAATCATAGGATTTTATAAAGAGGAATATTTATTTTGAAAATAAATAGAATTAATAAAGGAATATTTATTTAGGAAATAAATAGAATAAAGGGATATGTATTTAGAAAGTAAATATAATTATAAAAGGAGTATTTATTGGGAAAATAAACAGGACTTATAAAAAAAGGAAAGTTGATGAGATATAAAAGAGTTAATCGAATTTAGTTATTAGAAGTTGAGTTAATCAAATATGGTTAGTCGAATAGAATTAGTCAAACATAGTTATTCAGGATAAATTGCCATTTCGCACGACTGCTAGCGTAATTCGCAGGGCTGCAAATAGCCTACGGCAGTCGGATGATTCCTGAGGGAATCAGGCGTAACCATTGTGATTGCTGCGATCTAGAGTTAAGCGAATGGAGTTAAAGCGAATATTAGTTATTCGAATAAGAGTTAAGCAACTACAGTAAATCAAATATTAGTTAATCGAAAAAGAGTTAAGCAAATAGAGTTATTCAATTAGAGTAAATCAGAATGGAGTTAAACAGAAATTGGAAACCGACTAGAGATTAATAAGTTGAATGGTTTCCTGAGTATCAATCTGATGTTGGTTTCGGCCTTCGGGGTTTATACTTAGGAAGTTGTTCTCTTGTTAGTTTATAGTTAGAGTCTGATAGATGTGGAATAATAGTGATACGTAATTAAGCCATGGAAATTTTTTCCAGTGTTAATACCGTATATTTTCTAAACATAGAAAATGAGGATATATATATATGTGTTTGATGATTGGATAGATAATTCCATTTGGAAATAAGATCGTTGTGTGTACACAGATATGTTTTCATTTGATAGTTAAATCACCGACTATCGAAGTTTTGACCATTTTAACGTTGTTAATATGGAGAGACCGGTTGGATTATTATCCGAAGAACCACTCTGTATTGGCATAAGCGTTGCGAATCATATATGCCAAAGAAAATTTGAAGACGGAGTAAAGTGCAAGGGCTGTTGTATAAATCTTAGGTAAAGATTGCCTAAGATGGATGTACTGAATAGTGCCTTCGGTTTGTCCAGTCCCAGGAAGACCTGTTTGGAAGAATGTCTAACAGAATATATTTAATTGATCGCGTAAGTTGATCTCTTCAAACGTATTTACATTTGGTGGCGGAAGAATTCGTTTCTCTTAGCTGTATACCCGTGATATTTTTAGGGAAATCAATTTGTGATTTGGCGGGTATGACGATGTGACATTCAAAGTGAATAAACGTGTGATCTGTTAGTGATAAGCGTAGCTTCTAGCCTCACAACCGGGAAATGACATAAATCGGGCAGGCAGCATGGCTATGTAGGTCACACCTATTAGGGTGTATAATCACCTGATCTAGAGTTTCATTTACTTCTGAAAATCTATTGTTGATGTTGTCCCATTCAGGAAACGGTTGCTGATCCCAACCATTGGTGATATACATTCGATACACTCAAGCGAAATGAGCGGTCGGTCATGTATGGCCGGGTTGCAAGATGTTCTTGTTGAACCCGGTGTATTCCTCTCTAAAGGTACACTAGCGAAAGGTGGTTCCATACCTTGTCATAGTTGGAAATCCATTACCCAATACGTGCTTGCGGTTTTGATTGTATACTATATATGTAGAACGTGAGATGGAAGCGTTTCTACTAGACGATTATTATATTGTGGTTGATAGACATTATTATAATATCAAAAGGTTTTTGATATAAAGCTATTTTGGATTCTCATAAGGGAAAAACCCGTTCCGTTATACGGCGTGGTCTTATGAGATATCGTTTACTTGTTCGAACTGTTTTAAACTGTTTTACTCATACCAGTCCCATGACTGACCCAAAGTTTATTTTGTTTTGTTTTCCCTGAACTCTTGGGTGCCCAATTTTGTACGGGCAGTCAAGTAGTCGGGATTTACAGATACTTGAAGAGCTTGGAGCAGGAGGCTTCAGGATTGTATAGCTATATTATTTTCACTGTGTTGTAAGTATTGTACTCTGACAATGTTATTGTATACATATACTGATTTTAATTCAAGGATATGTTATCTATTATGTGTTATTCGTTCCGCTATGAGGTTCGTGTTACTCTGATGTTGTGTTCTTCTTCTTCTATTCTAAGTTTCTATCTTATCTATCCTCACCCTCTAATTTCTTTCATTAACCATCCGGTATTTTCGACTCTTGGTGTTCGATATGTGTTGTATATCGAATAACCAAAATCGACAAATTTTCGGGTCGTGACAAAGACTCAAAACATTTTTCTATATTTACACAAAATATATACCAAATTTCAAATTATATATTTTAAATAATATATTTCAAATCATTAAAAAAATTAAGTAGGAAAAAATTATATCTCTCCCCCACTAATTTATTTATTAAAATTTAACTTAAATCCCTAATAAATATGCAAACAATATTCTTATTAAATCAAATACATAACAAAATTATTCTATACTATCTAAATATTTTCAAATCCATGTTACCTATATTTAACTTATAAAACAGGTTAAATTCCATAAGTTTAACATATAAATACATCACAAATAAAATATTTATAAGCCAATTTTAAAATTTATAAATTCCTATATATACATACATTTACAAACTATACCATTATAAATTCAAACCAAAATAAAATCATTTTCTTATAAAATCTACATCTTTAAATTCTTATTCAGAATACATGGTTTATAAAATATAAAATCTTAAAGTATAATCATAAAATCTTTCGAAATATTGGTTTTACCAAAACATAATGTTGTTCACAAAATATACATATCAAATTTCGATATTGCATCAAGAAAGCTTATATTATAATATCTTCAAAATAATAATTTCAAGCCATTATAAGAATAAACTCACTAGACTGCTTATACTCTACCTTTACTTCTTAGCTTGCTATGGACAAGGATAAGTTATAGAATTCGAGTTGAAACTAAACGAATGAAATAACCTAATCAAAGAGGATCTACGAAGGAAGATGGATTCAAAAGGAAATTTAAGAAAAGGATTTAAATACTAAACATTTTTTATATATATATCCGAAAATATTTGTTTTAAAACATTTTAAAACTATTTATATTTTCAAAATACGCTCTCTCTCTCTCTCTCTCTCTAAAAAAGGATTTTGCGACTAATTTTACTAATTTTAGGATATCACTACCCTATCCCTAATAAGCTTTTACCCCATAGGCTAAAGCTTTGATGAACCAAAGCTCTGATACCACCTGTAACGACCTGCCATTTTGATTGTGCCGAATCGACAAAACATGTCAACTCGAACCATCCGAAATGACAAATTGTTATTAGCTTCTGGGGTAAATAGACTAAATCACAGAATCATAGATCATAGGCACAGATACAGATACAGAGTAATATAATATCTCGCAGCAGAAAATACAAAATACAATAGTAGTTCATGAAGCTACTAAATAAATTTTACATCTAAGTTTACATAAATAATACAGAAGAAGTCTAATACAACAAATAAATGATAACAGAGATGACAATAATAGCTGAAAGTAAATCAACTGATCAATAGGTAGATACAGATGAATGAAACCCAATATAAACTCCAACTCCATGGATGAATCTCGAAACTTGAATACATGATCTGACCCAAGCAATAATGCAAAACAAAACAACTCGAATCAGGACTAACATTCTCATGGAAGTAAATCAACTCAAATGAAATGTATGATGAAATGCAATCAGTAACTTAAAGGATGTTTGGGATTACCATCCTATAAGGACCTATCAAAATAATATTATATAGTATAATACGCTATATACAATAGTGTCTATCAGTGAAGTAAAATATCAAAATGGCGTAAGCGGGATTACCACGATTACCCTTACACCGTTTATATATTCCCATAGTATATACAGTACCGTAGTTCCTCCATAAACTTGAGGGCTATCAAAGGGCACTCCATATAAAATAGTACAAAACAAAGTCGTTGTGGGCTCGCATAAGGCATGTGACAAGGATCGCAAGAATGCCACGGTAGATTCACTGTTTGCAGGGCCGGATTGGTGGTAACGCATAGCAGCCACTACCGCCCACCACGAGACACACTCCCATAATCAAATCAGAGGGTGGCCACCAAAACATATCACAAAAGTAATAGTATGGTATCGAAGAAGTGCTTTCGATAGGAGGTATGACCTCACTTGGTCCGTGCATAGCTACTGTTTTAGCCACATCAAGATGACTAAAGGTTGTCAGGGTCCCATAATTAATATGAAATAGAAAATGGAGTCGTTCACCAAATTATTCCCTTCGTTTTGGAACTCCCCTGCATACATAGTTGTTAAAGTGGTTTTCGGCATTGGCAGAGAGTATGACAATAGCCGATCCTGGTCTCTTTAACAACCAATCATTTACATTTTTCACACCGTGGTCATTATTTTATAAATCACTTTATAACGTTTATAAGAAAATCTCATATTCAAATTTCGAAATCAAAATTAAATATCGAACTTCGATTACATTTAATTTTGAAAAAAACAATTCAATTGGTTAAACCAAATCAATTTAGAAACCTATATTGTAAAGGTCTCAAATATAGCATAAACCATTATTATACTATTTAACTTCGAATATATTCAATTTCCGAAAAAATTCGCATAACGATTTATAAATTTATCAATTTGGTAATCTAATTTTCCTTTATATGGATTCAATTAAGTCAACTCGAAAATCCGATTACTTAGGTTCAATCTTGTACATATAATTCAAATCGAAATCTTGTGTTTCAAATTAAACCAAATCATATAATATCTTAACTCAAACCGGACTATTCAAATTCATCCCTTAAAATTTGGGTTGAAGCCTTATATTCAAATTAAAATATTTGTAAGATTTAAAACTATTCTTATAAATCAATTCAACAAATTTCACAATTCAAAATCAAACGATTTATAAAATCAATTCTATATAAAATTTATATATAGTCAAATTCACATTTTAGTCGCTAAAGAAACAGAATTCATTTCATATCCAATATGATTCAAATTGGACATCAATTTACAAAATTCAAGTTTATTTCTTTTGTAAGTTCATATCTTAAATCAAATTCGCATTCAGTTAATCAAAAATCAAATTTTTTTCCTTTATTAGGAAATTCAATTTCAAAACAATTTCATAATTCAATATTCATCTCTACTAAAAGATATCATAAATTCGAATCCATAACTTAATATGAGTTCACTCGTTATTCAACTATCATTATAAAAAATTTCATCTTTAAACTTCGAATTTAAATCACGAAATCTAACTTATCCAACTTGAGTTTATTATTAAAGTTTATAAAATATATATATAAGAAAATAAATTTTGAAAGTAGATATATATAACTTTATAAAATTCTAAAATTAATAAGAATATAGATTATAAACATATGTAAGTTTAAAATAATATATAAATAGATATAAAGAAATACTTATTATAATAAAAAAATTAAAATGCTTATATAAATTATAGGGTTTAAAATAAATAAAATTATAAGTAAAATCTTAAATAAACATTTAAATCTATATTTACTCATAAAATTATTTTAAAACATATTATTCATAAATTACCAAAATTTAAATTTAAAATAAATATAAATATAAAATATTAAGTTATCATTTAAAAAAAAATTGCAGAACAGTTTACTTCGAAAACATGAGTAACGGTGTCCGTATATAGTTTTCTACCCTATGGTCAAGTGATATGGATATTTATCATTTCAACCCGCAATTTATAGAATTTCTACGGGTCTATCATTTCAGCCAGTGATCCCAAATTCAATAAAAATCGTTTAGGTCTATCATTTCAACCCATAATGATTTTTTTCCAATTTTAATGTTCGTTCGGGTATGTATCATTTCAACCCTTAGTGATTTTTCCTAAACTAAGGGTATAAACAATCACAAGAACAATCACATAGCAACAATCACAGCATATATCATCAGTGAAACTACGTGTCATATGAATATATCATGTGTATGTATCAGATCAAACAATTTCTATCAGCAATCCAATACATTTCATAAAACAGTTCATTATTGATCTAACATCCATAAAATAAATGTGAGTCGGGTGTGGGATAAACTCACCTTTCATGGCACAGAATTGGAGACAGAAAACGCATGGTCTCTGAATGATGCGACGCTTTCCAAGCACGGTTCAGAATAGTTTTAACTCGATGATCATTCAATATTTATTTATTTTTCAAGTGGAGGAATGGATCAGTACGGTATTGGGTTTTGGAACGGTACGACCATTTGGTTTTGGAAATGGGTTTTGGGGTCAACACTAAATTCAACTCAAAAATAACATAACACTAACTCAGTTCAAAAAATTAAACACAATAATTTCTTTACAAAATATTATATATAAATAGTATATATATATATAATCATACACTCCAAACTATGTATAATATTATAAATTTTGTAACATGGCCAAAAATATTATAGTATATATTTATTCAAATATAAACACATAAACACTCCCCATATGCATACACTAACTCACGCCTGTCACAAATTAACAAAAACATTGAAATGAACACACTATACAGGAACATACACAATACAGACATACATAACACCACACACAAACAAACACACATAGCAACACATTCATACCACTCACGCCTTCACATATAAATACACAGACATAACTCAACACTACATACCCATATACATGAATGAAACACACATGAGCTCGGAAACAATAAGGAAGGACTAAGGAAGAGGCAATTTGGCACAAGAAATCGGATGGGCAGGATGTTTCAGCTAGTTGGAGGGTGCTCGGGGCCTTGGGTGCAGCATACTATGCGTGGGCAAAGCATTAGGGTGAACTGGTGGGGTTCGGCACTGTCGGAGGCTTCGGTCGGAGAGGAGGCGAGGTAGGGAGGTCGTTGGCGGGTTCGAGGAAGAGGGCTCGGCTCCGATGAGATTTAGGCAGCGAGGGCGATGAGGTGGGAGGCGGCATGGGAGTTAACAAAGGTGGATATCTGGGAAGTGATTACGCTGGGGAAGGCCCCCCACTTAAAACTTTTCGTCCCCGAAAAGGAACAAAGTCAAAAGTGGTTTGATTAATCAACTCTATGTTCAATATGGCTTCCATTCTCCAACTTTTCAATTTCTGAGAATTTTCAAATTCTACAAAAATTTGGCTAATACCCGGAATTTTCAAAAAAATTCGCCATAACCTCCTTTGTACCGGGAGAGGTTTGGAAATTTATTGGGCCGTATTAGGCACCCAATAAATCCTAATAAGCATACACATATTTATAGTGATATATTCTGGTGTTTACAGGGGAGCGTGTATAGATAATAACTCCAGAGAATAAATTCTCGTCACGCTGTCAAAGCCTCAGGGAGTGTGTATTTTAATTGCTCTAGAGGACAAATCCTCGTCACCTCGTCCCGTGTGGGAAATAAATAATCCATGTGCTGTATCTAATGACTAGAGAGACGTGATTATTGTCAACTCCAGACCCGTGTGGGTTTTTTATTAATCTGACAATTTATCGTTACGTTTTAAATAGTCCATATCAGTCATCAGTTCAACCTGTAAAATATAGTCATCGCCATACAAGCCTCTCGCTCGTATGGTAAATCTTCCACCTCGTCACACAAGCTCCAAATGCTTATGTGGTATATGATGAAGTATGCCTATCTTCCAGAAGTATGCCATGTAATGTAGTTCAAAATTAATTGTTACTATCCTATGGCGATGTTTATGATTACACACAGAATAACCAGCAATCTGCATCCAATGGCATTCACAGGAGTTGATATAATAATATTTCGCATCCAACTCATTAAGGTTTACCTATTTGTCGAGCACGCAAATAAAATATTTACTCAACAACTATTCCAATTACCTGTTCAAACATATATAATGCATGAGTATATATTTCTATCTATTTTCTAATCAGCTCAATGTGTGATTTAATCGAATAATTCATTCTATTATTGATTAAATTAACTATTGTTTTAATAATTTAATTAATCAAATTTACTATCACACAACACAAACAACAATCAAATTGTTTTTAACTTTTCAAATATATACCTTTTATATATTCAAAAATCATATTTCTAAAACCAAACTATATATATAATCAAAAATACGTTATTTAAAAACATATAACTCTCGGCTCGTTCTAGGGCACTTCTGACCCCATCTCTAACGAGTTGTTCTGATTTTGCTATACTCATACCAGGATTGTAGTAACCCGCATTTTAGTTGTTAAATAATTAATTTATTTAATTATTAAATATTGATTTATCGATACCGAGAACGTGAATTAAATAATATTGAATATTAAATTAATAATTATAATATAATAAAATATATTATAATGTCGAAGTAATCAAAAATATTGGAAATCACAATATTCTGTCAGCGGGGTCATCCCTAAGATGTAATTCAGCTTAGAGTTGAATTATATTGACGAATATATTCAATCGACGACAGTTTGAACGTATAATTATAATATAATTAAAATAGAGCTTGAAACGACGCGGTAGTTCGCTATTTGGCGATTCAGACTTCAACTGAATATACAGGATTCATTTTAAGCCGGATTTCTATGAAACAAGAAACGTGTGGAGCTGCTGGAGTATATCTTTCTAGTGGAAGAGAAAAATCGGGATTTCGTCTTGTAGATTTTGAGTTACATCCAAATCAAAATTCAGAAAAGTCGCTGTGGAATTCCTTTATAATTTGCGATGCTTTATATACGTTATAAAAGGGTTTTCGATATAAACTGAATATCGATAAATCTAAAATCTGAAATACCAAGCTGTAAGTTCTGATATGATATTCTGGGGCTGTACGATATCATATGTGAAGATATACGATAATAATTAATTTTAAATAATTAATTCAATTATATTAAAATATATTTGTATATTTAAATAGGCTATTTAGGGCTTTAAAAATAGCCACTTTTGCAAACGAAGTCGGAATTCGACGAACCCAGTTTTGTTGGATCCGCAATGTCAAACAGTTGTTAGATTCCAAGTTTCGTGATTTTTAGAGTCACTGTGTGGCCGTACGGATCTTTAGAGTGTAAAACAGTCAGTATTTTGACAGTTAAAAATACGCTGTGTGAGCATACAGAGTCGAAATTCGACGAAACAAGTTTCATTGGGTCCCTAATGTCAATATCTAGCTGCATGTCAATTTTCATGATTTTTGGGTATTGTATGTGACCACAGGAATTTTAGAGGACAAGTAAAAATAGTGTTTGCTTAAAAACAAATAAAATATTCGAATAAAAAATATATAAAACTACTCTATAAATAAGCCTTAGCACTGCTAACCCTAAATAAATTCTCCAATGGTCAAACTGAGGCGCCGTAACCCTCAGTAGAAATTATCAACAGTAAAATTCCTCCTTTGAAAATCGAAAGAAAATAAAATTAAAATCTATAAATTCTTTTACAACCATATTTCAGTTCCTGGAGCTTTTCTCTCCGTTCTAATGTCCTTCTTTTATTGTTCGATGCAACTTTGGGTTACTCGCGGTTTCCAGTGGGAATTAAGGTTCGAGATTTTGGGAATCTAAGGCGAAGTTGCTTGGATTTGATATTGTTTTCGGGTTTGTACTTAGGTTTGCCCTCGATTGATGGAGATTTGGGAATTTACGTGGTGTTTTGGTTCGGTATTTTCACTGTAGCCGATGATTGAAGGGTTCGACGGAAATCCCTGGTGAGGTACGGACTCGATGAGAAGGGTATGGTGGTGTAGAGAATCTGGAGACATGAATTTAGGTGATTTTTACTTGATTTTTCATGAAGTAAAATGGAGAAAGGTGGGATTGAAGAACTCGAAAATGGCTAAGGGAATGGTGCCGTGAATTCGCCTGTAGCCGATGGTCTTTGGAAGGAAGAACAGGTCATAGGGTGTTGGGCTGGAAGGGGAGATGGGCCGGAGTAAATCAAGGGTAAAGGCCCACGAATAAATAAAATTTCCATGTTTTATTTCAATTAAAATGTACTAACTTCGTAATAGCATATCTCGGTCATACGAAATCAGATTGACGAACCGTAAGTTGCGTTGGGATCGTATGGACGGGAGCAACACAATGAGACTGGCTGGAAGTCCATCGGAGCTCGTTACAATTTATGGCGAAATAAATTGCCCGTCGCAGTTAAATAATGCAAACCGGTTATTTAACGGTTAACGCGCCAATGTGAGTAAAACTCACCAACTCTGAACAGTTTATGATTTCATGTTGTATTTTAGAACTGTTAGATATTGTCTGTTTGACTGCGTATTGATTGTTTGACTGAACTGCTAGTCAGTTAGTTAAAATTTCTATATTGATTCTGTTTAACAGAATATATCATATGGAACTGAAAGTGATGTTATCTATATTGTCTAACAACTGTGATGCAGGGAAACAGGTTGGAGGAATCCGACTGGATTCCTCAACAGTTATTTTATGGTTTTTCATATATTGTTATATGATGTGATATAAAATCTATGGGCGATTATATATGCTTGGACGATATTGAACATCGTGATTTGATATGATTGAATACCATAACATACCGGAATGTAGATAAGGGAATTTTCAAAGTGATATTGAAAATATCATATTTATAAAAATGTGATATTTATAAATAAGAGATATTTATAAAGTGGAATATTTATAAATAAGAAATGTTTATAAATTGGAATATTTATAAATAGGAGATATTTGAAAAGGAAATAAATTCAAAACATTTCTTTTTGAATGGAAAGGCCTGTGTGGCGAGTTTGGGGATTTTCCCGATGCTCCCGATACAAAGGAGGTTATGGCGAATTTTCCCGGGAATTTAAGGAGTTAGAATATTTCAAGAATAAATTTGAAAAGGAAATATTCGTAAACCATTTACAAATAGAATTGGAAAGGGAACATTATAAAAAAAGAAATCATTTTTAAAGTGTAGAACCGTTATTTAAAAGTAAATCCTTTCAAATGAATAAAACGTTGTTAAAAAGGAGTTGATCGAATATGGTATTCAAAGTTAGTTAATCGAATATAGACATTCGAAAGGAGTTAATCGAATATGGTATTCGAAGTTAGTAATCGAATATGGTATTCGAAGTTAGTTAATCGAATATAGACATTCGAAAGGAGTTAGTCGAATATGGTATCCGAAGTTAGTAATCGAATATGGTATCCGAAGTTAGTAATCGAATATGGTATTCGAAGTTAGTTAATCGAATATAGACATTCGAAAGGAGTTAGTCGAATATGATATTCGAAGTTAGTTAATCGAATATAGACATTCGAAAGGGGTTAGTCAAGTCGAGTTAGTCAAATAGAGTAAATCAGTTAGAGTTAACCAAATAGAGTTAATCAGTTAGAGTTAATCAGTTAGAGTTAATCAGTTAGAGTTAACCAGTTAGAGTAAATCAAATAGAGTTAACCAGTTGGAGTTAATTAGTTAGAGTTAATCGATTAGAGTTAAAACGAACTAGAGTTAATCAAATATAGTTATTTGAGACAGAGTTAGTCAAGTTAGTCGAGCCTAGTAAATCGAATCGAATTGGTCGAACCAAGTAAGTCGAGTTAGTCGAGTCAAGTTAAGTTAGTCAAGTTAAGTTCGTCGAGTTAAATAAATCGATGTTAGTTTCATCGGAAGGAGTAATTGATGTTAGTTTCATCGAAAGGAGTTATCGATGTTAGTTTCATCGAAGGGAGTTATCGATTATAGTTTAATCGAAGTGAGGTTTTTCAAAGATGAGATATTTGAAAAGGAAGAGTTATCGAATATTAGTTGATCGAAGTGAGATTTATCGAACAAGAGTTATTCGAAGAGAGATTTTCGAATATAGTTTATTCGAAAGTAAGATTTTCAAATATGAGATATTTGAAAAGGAAGAAGTTAATCGAATATAGCTTATTCGAAGAAGAGTTAATCAAATAGAGATTTCTCAAAGAGAGTTAATCGGCGAATTCGATTATATCGAATTCCGGAAAGTACTTATACTTTCCAGTGTTTAAATAGAGATTTATTTATTTATAAATAAATAAGTGTTAGGTCAATTATTCACTAATAAGAATAGAAGTTACAGTTAAAGTTAGATAATTCGAAAGTAGGGATTTTAACGTCATCGTTATAACCAATGTTTTAAATATAGAAGTGGATTAGTAAAATTGGATCCGAGAAAGGCGTAAAGAAGTTGTTAAAGATTAAAAGATAAACCTTGACCATTTCGAAGTTATAACGTTGTTCAGTTAAGGTCTGAGAGGTAATTATACCCCAACTTGAGTGACTTCCTTCTTAACTAAGAAATGGTAAGGTTAGATCGTAAAGGAGTTTTGGAAATGTTTTCCAAACGAGAATCAGAAATGTTTTCTGATAAATGAAAATAAGAATTTAGAATATAGGGAAACAGGAGATAAGTAAATAAATGAACTAAAGAGATTTATGTTAAATGATGTTTGTTCGATATAATTTCCATTTGGAAATAATATCGTTGTTTGCACACTTGTTTTTCTTTGATGGTTAAATCACCGACTATCGAAGTTTTGACCATTTTAACGTTGTTAATATGGAGAGACCGGTTGGATTATTATCCATAGAACCACTCTGTATTGGCATAAGCGTCACGAATCATATATGCCAAAGATAATTGAAGACGGAGTAAAATGCAAGGGCTATCCTGTTTACAGAATAGTGCCTTCGGTTTGTCCAGTCCCAGGACAACTTGTATGGACGAAGGTCTGACAGTGTATATCCAATGGATCGCGTAAGTTGATCTGTTCAAACGTATTCACGTTTGGTGGCGGAGGAATTCGTTTCTCTTAGCTATGTACCCGTGTTATTTTTGAATAAGTCAATTTGTGATTTGGCGGGTATGACGATGTGACATTTTAAGTAAATGAAGATGGATGTCTGACAGAGTATTTCCAGAAAGGTCACGTACATTGATTTCTTCAACCGTACCAAGAGTGGAAGCGGAGAAGGAAACTTCTTTTAGCTGACACGTAATGTATTGTTGTAGACGTAAATTAGTGATTTTCGATGGATCTGACAATGTGGCATTCGAAGTGAATCTATTGTGATGACAAAGCGTAGCTTCTAGCCTCACATCCGGTAAATGACAGAAATCGGGCAGGCAGCATGGCTAAGTCGGTCGCACCGAAGTAGGGTGTATAATCACCTATCTAGTGAATATTCATTTGTTTCTTAAATCTATCAATGCTGTCCCATATATATACGGGAACGGTTGCTGATCCCAACCGTGGGTGATGTACATTCGATACACTCAAGCGAAATGAGTGGTCGGTCATGTGTGGCTGAGTTGCAAGATGTTCTTGTTGAACTCCAGTGTATCGTTCCTAGAGTACACTGATCGGAAGGTGGTTCCATACCTTGTCATAGTTGGAAATCCAATCATCCAATACGTGCTTGCGATTTTGATTGTATACTATATATGTAGTAACGTGAGATGCAAGCGTTTCTGCTAGATTGATATTTATTTGTACTTAGACATTATTACAATATCAGAATGATATTGCTTTGAAAAGTTGTTTGGATTCTCATAAGGGAAAAACCCGTTCCGTTATGCGGCGTGGTCTTGTGAGATATCCTTTATTAAATCAAGTATTAAATTGTTTTACTCATACCAGTCCCATGACTGACCCGGAGTTTATTTTGTTGTTTTCCCTAAACTCTTGGGTGCCTAAATTTGTACGGGCAGTCAAGTAGTCGGGATTTTACAGATACACTTGGAGAGCTTGGAGCAGGAGGCTTCAGGATTCTATAGCTATTATTATTTCCGCTGTTGTTGTAAGTATTGTACTCTGATAAGTGTTATTGTATACATATACTGATGTTATTTCAAAGATATTTTATGATATATTTTATTCGTTCCGCTGTGAGATTCGTGCTTACTCTGATGATGATGTTCTCCTTCTTCTTCTATTCTATAAGTTCTATCTTATCTATTCTCACCTTCTAATTTCGTTCATTAATTACCGGGAGTTTTCGATGTTTTGGTTATCGACGTCGTGCTTACGTCGATAACCAAAGCCGCTCAAAATCCGGGTTACTACAATTGGTATCAGAGCTTAAGTTAAGTATTACCTTGGCTCTGTGGCGTGACTCGGTAGAGATAAGGTTAGTAATACCCTAGATTGAGTTTGAGTGTATATATACGAGTGCGTATTTGTATTTGATATAATAATGGTTTTATATTGTGGAGATTCATTGGCTGAGTTGTTTATGAGTTCTGGTCGATCAGTTTGATCCACTGTATCGGTAGGAGTAAATAAACACTTGAATACGATGGAACGACACTGTATGGATATGTGATATATTATCATATATAGGACGTGTTGGTGGTAATTATAATCAGATAAGATTATAAAATGTGAAATGGTTATATGTAACCAATCAGAATTTATACAAGTGAATTATATGAAATAAGATGAATTAAATATGAATTTAAATCAGATTTGGAATTAAAATAAGGAAATTTTAAGTTCCTGGGAGATTTTGAGGTGTTTCAAAATGGATGTATTCAGTAATGGTTTTGGAAATGATATAGTATTGAAATCACTTGGGTCGCTGGAAGATAATTCCGATGATGACTGCGCAGTATCATCGGTGTGATTTTCGAGTTCTAAGTGGTGGATTACTACAAAAGATTTTGATTTGAATTGTTTTGAGAAAACAAGCTATTTGGAGATTCAAAGGTTTTGAATTGCATTATGATTTCAAATTGATTTGAAATTTACCCAGGGATTTAAGTTCTGGAATTAAAATTTAACGTATGAAGTTAAATAGACTGAGATGACAAATGTGAATAAGTGAATTAGAATTGAACTTGAACTAAGTTAAATAAAATTGAATTGGATTAAAGATAATCTAGAATGGAACCAAATTGATAAGTCAATAATTTGAAATTTGATATTGGGGTTCAAATGAAATTCGATTTGGATTTGAGGATATGAACTGATTGGAATTCAATTGAGATAACACTGGTATATGCTGAGTTGATAGCATATGGAAGTGATAGAGTTGATATGCCCGACAAAAAGGTACCAGTTTATATTATATATGGATATGAGATTTATGAGCCGAATTGGCAAGCCGCTTGGCTGTTTGATTTTCTTTTGGGATAAAGAAGGCCCAGAGGGGCGAGTTGGAGTTTGAGATATTGACCAGTACAAAGGAAGTGCTGACAAATTTTTTTGAAAAATTAAGGCGTTAGAAAATTATCAAAATTTTTGAAAATTTAGTTAGTCAGAATAAATTAATATTTTAGTCGATATTAATTGGTTCAGTTGAAACCGGAGACAAGAGGTAAACAGATAAAAAAATTACCCAGTAGATAGGGTCGTCCCCTAGCTTAGCAATTTCGAGGACGAAATTTTATTAAGGGGGGAAGATTGTAGTAACCCACATTTTAGATGTTAAATAATTAATTTATTTAATTATTAAATATTGATTTATCGATACCGAGAACGTGAATTAAATAATATTGAATATTTAATTAATAATTATAATATAATAAAATATATTATAATGTCGAAATAATCAAAAATATTGGAAATCACAATATTCTGTGAGCGGGGTCATCCCTAAGATGTAATTCAGCTTAGAGTTGAATTATATTGACGAATATATTCAATCGACGACAGTTTGAACGTATAATTATAATATAATTAAATTAAAGCTTGAAACGACGCGGCAGTTCGCTATTTGGCGATTCAGACTTCAACTGAATGTACAGGATTCATTTTAAGCCGGATTTCTATGAAACAAGAAACGTGTGGAGCTGGTGGAGTATATCTTTCTAGTGGAAGAGAAAAAGCGGGATTTCGTCGTGTAGATTTTGAGTTACGTCCAAATCAAAATTCAGAAAAGTCGCTGTGGAATTCCTTTATAATTTGCAACCTTTATATACGTTATAAAAGGGTTTTCGATATAAACTGAATATCGATAAATCTAAAATATGAAATACCAAGCTATAAGTTCTGATATGATATTCTGGGGCTGTACGATATCATATGTGAAGATATACGATAATAATTAATTTTAAATAATTAATTCAATTATATTTAAATATATTTATATATTTAAATAGGCTATTTAGGGCTTTAAAAATAGCCACTTTTGCAAACGAAGTCGGAATTCGACGAACCCAGTTTTCTTGGATCCGCAATGTCAAACAGTTGTTAGATTCCACGTTTCGTGATTTTTAGAGTCACTGTGTGGCCGTACGGATCTTTAGAGTGTAAAACAGTCAGTATTTTGACAGTTAAAAATACGCTGTGTGAGCATACAGAGTCGAAATTCGACGAAACAAGTTTCATTGGGTCCCTAATGTCAATATCTAGCTGCATGTCAATTTTCATGATTTTTGGGTATTGTATGTGACCACAGGAATTTTAGAGGACAAGTAAAAATAGTGTTTGCTTAAAAACAAATAAAATATTCAAATAAAAAAAATATAAAACTACTCTATAAATAAGCCTTAGCACTGCTAACCCTAACTAAATTCTCCAATGGTCAAACTGAGGCGCCGTAACCCTCAGTAGAAATTATCAACAGTAAAATTCCTCCTTTGAAAATCGAAAGAAAATAAAATCAAAATCTATAAATTCTTTTACAACCATATTTCAGTTCCTGGAGCTTTTCTCTCCGTTCTAATGTCCTTCTTTTATTGTTCGATGCCACTTTGGGTTACTCTCGGTTTCCAGTGGGAATTAAGGTTCGAGATTTTGGGAATCTAAGGCGAAGTTGCTTGGATTTGATATTGTTTTCGGGTTTGTAGTTAGGTTTGCCCTCAATTGATGGAGATTTGGGAATTTACGTGGTGTTTTGGTTCGGTATTTTCACTGTAGCCGATGATTGAAGGGTTCGACGGAAATCCCTGGTGAGGTACGGACTCGATGAGAAGGGTATGGTGGTGTAGAGAATCTGGAGACATGAATTTAGGTGATTTTTACTTGATTTTTCATGAAGTAGAAATGGAGAAAGGTGGGATTGAAGAACTCGAAAATGGCTAAGGGAATGGTGCCGTGAATTCGCCTATAGCCGATGGTCTTTGGAAGGAAGAACGGGTCATAGGGTGTTGGGCTGGAAGGGGAGATGGGCCGGAGTAAATCAAGGGTAAAGGCCCACGAATAAATAAAATTTCCATGTTTTATTTCAATTAAAATGTACTAACTTCGTAATAGCATATCTCGGTCATACGAAATCAGATTGACGAACCGTAAGTTGCGTTGGGATCGTATGGATGGGAGCAACACAATGAGACTGGCAGGAAGTCCATCGGAGCTCGTTACAATTTATGGCAAAATAAATTGCCCGTCGTAGTTAAATAATGCAAACCGGTTATTTAACGGTTAACGCGCCAATGTGAGTAATACTCACCAACTCTGAACAGTTTATGATTTCATGTTGTATTTTAGAACTGTTAGATATTGTCTGTTTGACTGTGTATTGATTGTTTGATTGAACTGCTAGTCAGTTAGTTAAAATTTCTATATTGATTCTGTTTAACAGAATATATCATGTGGAACTGAAAGTGATGTTATCTATATTGTCTAACATCTGTGATGCAGGGAAATAGGTTGGAGGAATCCGACTGGATTCCTCAACAGTTATTTTATGGTTTTTCATATGTTGTTATATGATGTGATATAAAATCTATGGGCGATTATATATGCTTGGACGATATTGAACATCGTGATTTGATATGATTGAATACCATAACATACCGGAATGTAGATAAGGGAATTTTCAAAGTGATATTGAAAATATCATATTTATAAAAATGTGATATTTATAAATAAGAGATATTTATAAAGTGAATATTTATAAATAAGAAAGGTTTATAAATTGGAATATTTATAAATAGGAGATATTTGAAAAGGAAATAAATTCAAAACATTTCTTTTTGAATGGAAAGGCCTGTGTGGCGAGTTTGGGGATTTTCCCGATGCTCCCGATACAAAGGAGGTTATGGCAAATTTTCCCGAGAATTTAAGGAGTTAGAATATTTCAAGAATAAATTTGAAAAGGAAATATTCGTAAACCATTTACAAATAGAATTGGAAAGGGAACATTATAAAAAAAGAAATCATTTTTAAAGTGTAGAACCGTTATTTAAAAGTAAATCCTTTCAAATGAATAAAACGTTGTTAAAAAGGAGTTAATCGAATATGGTATTCGAAGTTAGTTAATCGAATATAGACATTCGAAAGGAGTTAATCAAATATGGTATTTGAAGTTAGTAATCGAATATGGTATTCGAAGTTAGTTAATCGAATATAGACATTCGAAAGGAGTTAGTTGAATATGGTATCCGAAGTTAGTAATTGAATATGGTATTCGAAGTTAGTTAATCGAATATAGACATTCGAAAGGAGTTAGTCGAATATGGTATTCGAAGTTAGTTAATCGAATATGATATTCGAAGTTAGTTAATCGAATATAGACATTCGAAACGGGTTAGTCAAGTCGAGTTAGTCAAATAGAGTAAATCAGTTAGAGTTAACAAAATAGAGTTAATCAGTTAGAGTTAATCAGTTAGAGTTAACCAGTTAGAGTTAATCAGTTAGAGTTAACCAGTTAGAGTAAATCAAATAGAGTTAACCAGTTGGAGTTAATTAGTTAGAGTTAATCGATTAGAGTTAAAACGAACTAGAGTTAATCAAATATAGTTATTTGAGACAGAGTTAGTCAAGTTAGTTGAGCCTAGTAAATCGAATCGAATTGGTCGAACCAAGTAAGTCGAGTTAGTCGAGTCAAGTTAAGTTAGTCGAGTTAAGTTCGTCGTGTTAAATAAATCGATGTTAGTTTCATCGGAAGGAGTAATCGATGTTAGTTTCATCGTAAGGAGTTATCGATGTTAGTTTCATCAAAGGGAGTTATCGATTATAGTTTAATCGAAGTGAGGTTTTTCAAAGATGAGATATTTGAAAAGGAAGAGTTATCGAATATTAGTTGATCGAAGTGAGATTTATCGAACATGAGTTATTCGAAGAGAGATTTTCGAATATAGTTTATTCGAAAGTAAGATTTTCAAATATGAGATATTTGAAAAGGAAGAAGTTAATCGAATATAGGTTATTCGAAGAAGAGTTAATCAAATAGAGATTTCTCGAAGAGAGTTAATCGGCGAATTCGGTTATATCGAATTCGGGAAAGTACTTATACTTTCCAGTGTTTAAATAGAGATTTATTTATTTATAAATAAATGAGTGTTAGGTTAATTATTCACTAATAAGAATAGAAGTTACAATTAAAGTTAGATAATTCGAAAGTAGGGATTTTAACGTTATCGTTATAACCAATGTTTTAAATATAGAAGTGGATTAGTAAAATTGGATCCGAGAAAGGCGTAAAGAAGTTGTTAAAGATTAAAAGATAAACCTTGACCATTTCGAAGTTATAACGTTGTTCAGTTAAGGTCTGAGAGGTAATTATACCCCAACTTGAGTGACTTCCTTCTTAACTAAGAAATGGTAAGGTTTGATCGTAAAGGAGTTTTGGAAATGTTTTCCAAACGAGAATCAGAAATGTTTTCTGATAAAAGAAAATAAGAATTTAGAATATAGGGAAACAGGAGATAAGTAAATAAATGAAGTAAAGAGATTTATGTTAAATGATGTTTGTTCGATATAATTTCCATTAGGAAATAATATCGTTGTTTGCACACTTGTTTTTCTTTGATGGTTAAATCACCGACTATCGAAGTTTTGACCATTTTAACATTGTTAATATGGAGAGACCGGTTGGATTATTATCCATAGAACCACTCTGTATTGGCATAAGCGTCGCGAATCATATATGCCAAAGATAATTGAAGACGGAGTAAAATGCAAGGGCTATCCTGTTTACAGAATAGTGCCTTCGGTTTGTCCAGTCCCAGGACAACTTGTATGGACGAAGGTCTGACAGAGTATATCCAATGGATCGCGTAAGTTGATCTGTTCAAGCGTATTCACATTTGGTGGCGGAGGAATTCGTTTCTCTTAGCTGTGTACCCGTGTTATTTTTGAATAAGTCAATTTGTGATTTGGCGGGTATGACGATGTGACATTTTAAGTAAATGAAGATGGATGTCTGACAGAGTATTTCCAGAAAGGTCACGTACATTGATTTCTTCAACCGTACCAAGAGTGGAAGCGGAGAAGGAAACTTCTTTTAGCTGACACGTAATGTATTGTTGTAGACGTAAATTAGTGATTTTCGATGGATCTGACAATGTGGCATTCGAAGTGAATCTATTGTGATGACAAAGCGTAGCTTCTAGCCTCACATCCGGTAAATGACAGAAATCGGGCAGGCAGCATGGCTAAGTCGGTCGCACCGAAGTAGGGTGTATAATCACCTATCTAGTGAATATTCATTTGTTTCTTAAATCTATCAATGCTGTCCCATATATATACGGGAACGGTTGCTGATCCCAACCGTGGGTGATGTACATTCAATACACTCAAGCGAAATGAGTGGTCGGTCATGTGTGGCTGAGTTGCAAGATGTTCTTGTTGAACTCCAGTGTATCGTTCCTAGAGTACACTGATCGGAAGGTGGTTCCATACCTTGTCATAGTTGGAAATCCAATCATCCAATACGTGCTTGCGATTTTGATTGTATACTATATATGTAGTAACGTGAGATGCAAGCGTTTCTGCTAGATTGATATTCATTTGTACTTAGACATTATTATAATATCAGAATGATATTGCTTTGAAAAGTTGTTTGGATTCTCATAAGGGAAAAACCCGTTCCGTTATGCGGTGTGGTCTTGTGAGATATCCTTTATTAAATCAAGTATTAAATTGTTTTACTCATACCAGTCCCATGACTGACCCGGAGTTTATTTTGTTGTTTTCCCTAAACTCTTGGGTGCCTAAATTTGTACGGGCAGTCAAGTAGTCGGGATTTTACAGATACACTTGGAGAGCTTGGAGCAGGAGGCTTCAGGATTCTATAGCTATTATTATTTCCGCTGTTGTTGTAAGTATTGTACTCTGATAAGTGTTATTGTATACATATACTGATGTTATTTCAAAGATATGTTATGTTATATTTTATTCGTTCCGCTGTGAGATTCGTGCTCACTCTGATGATGATGTTCTCCTTCTTCTTCTATTCTATAAGTTCTATCTTATCTATTCTCACCTTCTAATTTCTTTCATTAATTACCGGGATTTTTCGATGTTTTGGTTATCGACGTCGTGCTTACATCGATAACCAAAGCCGCTCAAAATCCAGGTTACTACAAGGATATTGCTGATCCTATCTGTACTGAGTTACCCGTCCTAGAACACTACTGATTCTATCTCTGACGAGTTCGTTAATATGTTATATTCCAGAACTAAGCTTAACCAAAGCTCCGATACCACGATGTGACAACCCCAAACCCCGTACTGACGGTGGCAAGGGTAATCTTTGGAATATAACAAATAAACAGATAATAGCAGAACAGAATTAAATAAATGCACCAGATAAAGAATGAATAATACACTGGATAAACATAAACATCAGAGTTACACAGTATATAGGATCATACTTAGTACAAATACAGTTTAGCTATACATAAATGTCTACAGCGGAAATAAACATAATATGTACAATAGGAGCTGAACAGCATAAAAAGAGATAAGTGATAGAATCCATCTTCAGCTCCAGCTATCCGGATAAAGCCTGCTAAACCTGAATACAAGGCTGCCCGTGTAGAAAAAGGGGCACCCGAGTTTGCAAGTGAAACAAACTACGAGTCAGTCATGGGACTGGTATGAGAAATCTGCATAACACATTTCAAATATGGCTAATCAGAGGACCACGCCACTTTCTTGGTACGGGTTTACTCAATTGGATTGCCAGTGCTTTAAAACAAACAATTCTTTTAAACATCACAATGCTTTTATAAAAATGAAGCCATTATAAGACTCAGTTCCCATCACACAATGCAACGCAAACCGGATGATAGAGTTTTTACCTTATAACGGCCAAAATATGCTTGATACGAATAAAAACAAAAGCATTTGATATTATTGCTAGTGTTTATATGTTTTTAAAAACAATTTCAAATCATAACTATTAATCATAGATGGCATTAATGCCCCATACCACTATGTCGCCATATATAGGTATACAATCAAAACCGCACAGTCACGTATTTGGAAATTGGATTTCCGTCATGAACCAAGGCAAAAGATAGTCCTTACCGACTTCGAGACTCTCAAGCCCGAGCCTCAGGGTCAGAGCGCATCGACCCTTGGAGCGACAGGGCCGGTCCACCGATGTGGATTAAAATTCCTGAACACTACGTTTCCCCGCCCTTTGGGGCGTAAATGAGCCAACGAATGACTCCATCGGACCTGGATCATCCGATCTAACCGAGGCGCCTCGCAAGAGTAACAACCACATAAGTCAAACTCGTTAGGGCATGTAAAACCACTGACGCCACTTCTATATAGAAAGAAACGCATGTCCTCCCTGAGGTCCTCTCCCGTTTCTGGTTCATACCGGGGTGTAAGGCTCACGATTTCACATTATACACAAAGTTACGCCACACAGGCGGTGCTTTGATCATCACCACAAGACTTTGCTTTTCAACAGAAGCCCTAATCACTGCATCTTAGCATGACACACGGGCAATTCACACCGTGCAACTGATGGCTATCAATCACACAGAATAAATTCCAATGTCAAACACACTATCCATTTGCAAGTCCGTTCTAGGTCTAAACGAAACCGGAGGCACTATATACCTCACAAACCCATCGATCACCACGTACGTTTGGATGATCACCACTCATTATCCATATTTCGGGATGCCTCCCAATCAGGACCTCGGTTACCATCCAAACGAGGTGAAGATCTCCGGTCTTCGACCACCGTCTTCATCTTCGATTTCTTATCGTCGATTCAGTTATTCAGAATGGGATAAACCCGGTCTTTCTGAGCAACTCACGTATATAATAAACAAGTGCTACACAAACACTATTACGCATCATTTCAATTCATTAGTCACTAACCGTCAATCAGTAAGAGAACGATTTCCCAAATATTAACCCCGAAGGCCGAAACCAACATCCGATCAATACCCAAGAAACCATTCGACTTAGCCAACCTTCAGTTAGCTTCTAAATTTCACATCCATATCGTTTATAATATTTTATAATGATTTGTCGCTATTTTTATTTATTTTAAAATAGCCAATTTATTCAAAACGACGCTTCGGGCCATAACGCGGCCGTGACGCTGTTTTTCTTCAGATTTGATTTACACATATCTGAAAATCTAGCCGTTGGATCTTCACAAAATTTACATCATTAGAAAGATCTTTTCAAAACGAATCCAACGGTTCCAGTTTCGGGAAAATCCGACGGTCGGATCTCCCGGTATAATCGTTTGAAGTTTCGATTTCAAAATAAGAACTACAGCGTCGTTATTCGATTTAATATAATTATATATATATATATATATATATAAATATAATCGATTCTGGCGCTGTTTTTCTTTTGATTTTAATTAAACATTCCAGACAATCCAACCGTTGCATTTTTACAAAGTTGGTGTCGTTGGAATGGTATTTCCAAAGCAAACCCAACGGTTGCGATTTCGGGAAAATCCGATGGTCGGATCTCCCGCACTAATCGTTTGAAATCACGGTTTCAAAATACGAACTACAGCTTCGTTATTCGATATATTTCAATTCTATTTATATATATATATATATATATATATCGAATCTTCGATTTCAAAACTATATGAATTTCATACATTTGATAAAAATGATATTTTTATCTAACTGTTTTCTATTTCAACACTTCTCTATTTTTTACAATTCATGTATATAATAAAAATGTGATTTTTAATGTAAAACAATTTATTTCAAAACTCAACTATTTTATATAGTTAATATAGGTGATAAAAATACGATTTTTATTATAAAACAATTTATTTCAAAACAAGATTATTTTATATAGTTCATATCGATGATAAAAATTGGATTTTTATTATAAAACAATTTCTTTCAAAATATGAATACCATTCAACACATGAATTTCAATTCAACGAAAGAATTTCAATTCAACAAATGAAGGTTTTCTATAGTTTATATATATAGATAAAAAGGTGATTTTTATATTTAAAACACGAATACCATTCAACACATGAATTTCTATCCAACGAATGAATATCGATTCAACACATGAAGGTTTTTTATAATTGGTACATAGAGATAAAAAGGTGATTTTTATATTTAAAACACGAATACCATTCAACACATGAATTTATATTCAACGAATGAATTTCAATTCAACACATGAACGTTTTCTATAGTTTGTATATATAGAGTAAAAATGTGATTTTTATTGTTAAAACAATTTATTTAAAACACGAATACCACTCAACACATGAATATGATTCAACGAATGAATTTCTATTCAACACATGAAGGTTTTCTATTCAACAGACGAATATAGTTTCAACACAGGAAAATAATTCTGACACATGAATATTATTCAAAATTTCGGTAGCATAACGGTAGGGTAGTTAAAACCGGGACTGTCCCTAGTACGGCTCCTCGCTCTACCTTAAAGCCTCGCAGCTTTTGACAATGGGGAATCATGCATCTAGTTCGCACGCAGGCGGCATGTATATTTTTTTCATTTCCACAAACTAATCCTATGTGGTTTCAACCAAATATTTCTCAACCACAAACGGGTATTTTTCAACCACAGTCAATTAATTTCAACCACAAACAATTTCAATCAACCATTCGCTATTAATCAATTTCCACAACAATCACAACCAATAAATATCGTCCATGGTTTGTGGACGAGGGGCGTGTATATATATTTATTTATTTATTTATATATATATATAGCATTTCACTTCTATTTCAACACATATATAATTTTTACAATGCATATACAACTTATACATCGAACGTACAACTTATACAACGCTTATACAAGAGGTGTACAACGCTTATATAACTCATATATCAATTATATAATTTATACATCGTCGTTTTCCATATCGTTTATAAATTAGAAATCTCACATTGGGTTCCACTCCACCAAAAATAACAGAAGGCTCAGAAAAATATGCGGTCTCTTCTAGAATGTAGAAGACGTCCGCACGAGTCCACTGTCTCTTGTTTCACTGAATTTCGACCACATAGCAAAAAGATATGATTTTTCTAAGTTAGCAACGCTTTTATTTGTCGAAATCAGTTTAAATAAACCAAAGCCGTATACTTTTCAAACCTGTTCAAAACTAGGTTTCAGATTATCTTCAAATCCGTTGATCGTTGCTTCGATCGGCCAGCGCCACCTTGATGGGCTAGGAGAGGCGCACGTGCGCCAGGGAGGGGGTCGAACTCGGTGGTCTCTGGGCGGCGGAATCGAGGCGCGAACGGTGAGACTTTGGAGGCTCCTATCTCAAGAACGATGACACGAGGGGAGGTGAGGTTGGTATGGATTTGAAGCTTAGGTCGAGATCTACAAAAATCCTAACTGGAGTGGGGGCTAAAGGTGAATGGATCTGCCAGAAAATGGAAGGGAAGGGAAGAACACGGGCCGCCGTCAACTTCGAGGGTATCTGGGAAGAAGCAGGGAGAGAGAAAAAGTGAGGGCCAACCATATTTTTTTATTTTATTTATATATTTTTAAATCTCTAAAATACCCTCTTCCACACATGAACACCAATTCAAACCCAACGACTGTAGTCCCTAGCGTTTTACCCCCATTCTGAACACAATGGGATATGTTTCATAGGCCCATTCGACTGTTTCAGTCAGTTTTCCTTCAAACTAAAATATAAAACATTCAATATTTGATTTGAATGTACATTTTAGTTTGCCAGGGCCACAAACTGATTCGAAAAATTCTAGAAAAATAAATCTAGCTATGTTTTGACGATACGATCGCAACAAAACTAGTTTCGTTGAATTCTGAAACCGTTTGTAAAATAGCCC
The DNA here is from genome assembly GCA_030737875.1 of Allium sativum. Classification (NCBI taxonomy): domain Eukaryota; kingdom Viridiplantae; phylum Streptophyta; class Magnoliopsida; order Asparagales; family Amaryllidaceae; genus Allium; species Allium sativum. The sequence goes on from CM060918.1 coordinate 57,009,904, forward strand.
TTTTCTGGTCGATCCAATTTAACTGTAATTGACCAAAACACGTTTTCCTTTGCCACGCTCACATGCTGACTTCAAAAATTATGAAATTTAAAACTTAGCAATAGTTTAACATCCCGGATCCAACAAAAGAGGTTTCGTCGAATTTCGAGGTCATTTGCAAAATGGCCATTTCCACGGGCTATATAAATTCCATAGCGACCTTTCTGAAAATTCATTTGGCCATAACTTTTGCTTCCCGCTATGAAATTTCGATTTTTCAGATTCGTTGGAAAGGTATTCACTAACAGACTTAAATATTTTTGGTTTCACTCAAATATGTGTTGTTTTGCACCCGGTACAGTCAGTCAAAGTTTGAATTCAAATTTTGAAACTACCGCGCCATTTCAGGCCTTGTTTATAATTCAAATTAATTACTTTCATTTTCAACATCGATTCAAACTTACCTTTCATCATTATTATTTAAAATATTTATTTTAAATATTTAAAATCCACTATTTTAGCCAATTTAAATTTTTTAAATTGGTTCAGATTTTCCCGGTCGTTACACCAGCGGTCTTGGGAAAAATGGTGGAGGCTCGGAAAGGGTGGCGGAGCGGCTTCGGGTCGGAGCGCAGGTGGATGCAGCCATTGTTGTAGGGGGAGTGGGGCTTCAGTCGATGGGTGAAAAGAAATGGGAAAAAGAAGAAGTGGGAAGGGCATAAGTTTGATTCGAGATGAGGAAACATGAAGAGCAGTCGTTTCTTCTTTTATTTTATAGGGTGCGTTTTTTACAGGTTTCAAAATATAAAAAAAACCGCTGATAAAAATAATATAAAATACATCCTTGTTTTTGAATTTCCTCTCAAAAAATACCAGATGTGCCCTTAGAACTTAAAAAACTATCCAACAACGATACGTCATCATTTACTCAGTCAATCATTTCTTTTATCTCGCTGAAAACCCTAATCCCACAATTCTGCAAATCGTTCGATCACTCTAGTCAACCCCCTCCTACGATCTGACATCGCCGTCGTTCCCCCCTGCAACAGCCGCCGCGCCGCCCACCGATGGCTCCACCACCGTCGACAAACCCTCCTCTTCCCCCTCCTTTCCTAATCCGACCCCCACCAAAACTCTACAGCCCCAAAACTGCACCCAACCGCGAAGTGACCATCGCCACTGCCCCTGACTGGAATTAATTATTCAAAATACTTGCGGACTTGTGTTCATAATTACAGATTAATGCATTTGTGAATGCATATTTTTATTAAGCAGTAGTATGTTAATCAATTATGAATTGTTGCGTGCTAGTATGCAACAATAAACAGATAACTGCACAATTATATGAAGGTAATCAGATAAACTGAATGCAAGTTTACATTTCGAACACGTACAATGCATAATTGAATCCATCCAATTACAAATATAGGATTTAATTGTGAAGTTATTGTTTGATTATTGAATAAATCTTTGAATTCAAATGTGAAATGTTGATGGAAAGTTTGCAAATGTCAGCAGATAGTTGCATATTTGTATGTAGATAATCAGAAATATTGTTTACAAGTGTGCAATTATTTGTTCAGAAAATTTTTAATTCTTGAATAAACAAATAAATTTTGTTATAAAAGTTGCATGGTTATGTGCATTTATTACATGATTTTTTGTGAAAATTTGTACCGGTATTTTGTTTTCATACTATGGTCTGCTGATTATTATTTTCAATAACGACTCGTTGGGGAATATTATGTAGGGTTTCAAGTTATTTTGGTTCTATATGATAACCTGGAATTTTTACATCCTAGTGTGCAGTTATTCAAAATATTAGCATCATTGTATGCAAATATTTTGAAAATTTGCAAATTTGTATTGCAAAAATTAAATACTAGCATACTTATATGAAAATATTATTATTACTTGCATACGAATATGCTGACAATACAAATACTAATTGCGTGCAAACAATTTCCATAGTTGCATACATTTATGCATTTATGGATTAATTGCATACAATACTACATAAATTTGCACAAGTGGTTAAGAAGAAAATGCTGCCAATATTAATATTGATACTAACTACACGATCAAAAAGTTTAAAACATTTGCAGAAAAAAATGTAGATTGTAAATGATGCATAGTAAGATATAACAAAAAAGTACAACATATACAGAAGAAAAATTAATTGAAGTTTAAAAGAGAGTATACGAATTTCCAGAACTTTTGAAAATTTGCATGAAAATATTCAAAATAATTGCACACTTATATGCAACAAATGATCAACAGTAGTATGCTAATAAGTGGATTTACAGTTTAATTATTTGCAGGTACTACTTCTTGTTTCTTACAATATAGACATGCCAAATTTTGTTTTTACAAATGAGGTAAAGGAATGTTCACAAATACTGCATACATTTATTCAAATATAATGAATATTTGAATACATTTCAGCTTAAAACAAAAACTGGCAATCAAAAACAAATTTACAACGAAATACTGAACTGATTTTATTGCATCACATAAATGTTTACAACAAATGGTAAAAGTAAACACTAAAACCAAGTGTCTTTATAAAAAATAACAAATTTTGTCTAGTGGTCTTTTGAAGAACAAGCTCTTTAGTTAAGACCCAACTTATTACACAAACAACATCTAGTAGTCTATGTAGAATCAACTGCAGATTTCAATGTTTAGGAAGAAAATGGAGGACCTGGCATTCTTCTACCTTTTGGAGGAGCACTGTTATAAAAAAATCACCATTAGTAAGCCTAATGTGCAATAATCAAATTAAATAAACGACTTCAGATTAATATAAATACGTGTGTATAAATCAGCAATATAACAATAATTCTGCATATTTATATGCAAGTATTCTATATAAATGCATACATTTATGAATATATTTTTAAAATATATGTTTTTCTGCATGTATGATAAAAAGATGTATACAGATATGAATATATTCCGAATATATGCACATTTGTAGGCCACTTTTTAACAGAATGCTGAAGACAGATATTTAAAATATATGCATATTTGTATGCATATATGTAGAATATATGCATAATTATACTCAACTTTTCTGAGTGGATGCAAACCCAAGTGTTCTAACACTAGTTTCATAAGTTTACGCTCAGATTGACAATATATGCATATTTTAATATATCTATACAGAAATTATACATCTTTATAAAAAAATTACATTATGCAGCAATAAAATTATACAATTAAAGAATTTCAGAATAATAAATCAACAAAAAAAACATCAAAATGAAATCCGTACACACAAAAAATACTAACAATTAAAAGTCACCTGGAAGAAGAAACATCCTCGTTTTAAATGAAGGCTCGATAAGATTAAATTGCTGAAGAATTTGTTGCCATTTACAAGTAAGAAAAAACTGAATTAATAATTTAAAAGTAAGAACAAAAGAATCCAAATAAAAAAAAATCGATACCGCCGCCGCCGCCGCCATGGATGTGAAAATTATGTTTCTGGAAAAAATAAAACCCTAATACGTAACCCATAACATTAATTACATCGTAAAATTGAATAAGGGCATTTCAGGAAAAATAAAAGCTGCGTTTCAAAAATAGGGATGAGAATTATATGTTTTAGAACAGAGGGATGTGAGCCAAATTAACTTTAGATTTAAGGATGTGACACTAATTTTCACTATTTTATATTCTGCAAACGTTGCTTGGGGAAAATGAAACAAAAGTCTTGTGAACGATATTAGCATTAAAGAGGTATGTGAATGGATCAATAGTTGTATTATTTTTTATTTTATAAATCTGAAAGCTGAAGTGACAATGAAACTAATGGTTTTAAAAATAAAGGTAAATGAATGTTTTGAATAAATGGAAGTGGACGAAAGGTCTTGAATTAAAAAGGAACGAATGGTTTTAGAAATAAAAGCAAACGAATGATTTGAATGAAAATATGAAATGGAACTAACAGTTCAATACGACCTAAATGAACAGTTTGGCGTATATATATTCATATGAGAATTAATAATATTTACAACAAAATCGATCAATACAGCAGATTAACACGAGAAATATTTTGAAATATAAATCTTATGAATATGGAAAACAAAATATAAAACAATATGAGTTAAATATTTGAACTAAAGTTTCTGAAGAAAATAAATTTTAAATCCAAATAAATAAATCAATAAAACTAAATAAATAATATTTGGAATACATATATTAATTTGTTTCATTATATTATATTTAAATCGAAATGAAATTCATTTGTTATACAAAAATTCAAAATAGAATTTAGTTCTAAAACATAAATCAAAATAGTTATTTTAAAAAATTACAAACAAAATATAAATTTTTTATTATAAATCAATATTATTATTTCAATACAATCCAAACAAATAAAATAAATAAAACCCAAAATTTGAATTAAATCAAATAGTTATTTCAGAAAATCAAGACAAATTGAGTTTTAAGTAAACAAAATAAGATCAAAAATAAAAATTTAAATTAAATAAAAATACACTAATAATTTGGGTTGTAACAAATATATTGATTCACATTTTAATTTTGACGAAACTGATCGAAATAGTCGAATTGGCTTACGAAACATATCTCTTTATGTTTGGAATGAGGGTATTTTACTAGGGACGGCAGTCAGTGGGTTCAATTTGGGGTTCAAATGAAAAAGTTACTTTTATGGAGAAAAATAAATAAAAAATAAATAAATTATATAAAACCCCTTTTTTCCCCATAACCCTAAATCCCGTCGTTCGTTCCCCAAATCCAAAACCGTGTCACCGTTGCCCTCAACACCGTCGCCCCTGCACCCCGCCGCTCCCCAATCCCCCTTGCGCTGCCCTCGGCCATCACCACTCCCTCTTTCTCCTCCTTCTCTAAAAAACCCAAAACAAAAATCCTCCCCAAACCATCACTGTGGGACCCCACGCCGCCAGCACAACCACTTAAACCACCACTCCCCTGCCCCAGCAACCTGCGCCACCCCTCGTCCGACCACCACTCTAGTCGTGGGCTGCCCCTCCCTCTAAAAATCCAATTTTTACTAAATTTCAGTTTTGTGTTTAACCCCCTGACCTTCCCACCTTAATATCTTCCAAACCGAGCGCTTCTGGCCAAGACTCCATAGCACTAAAGAGCACGATTTTCTCTTCGATTGGCTATATGGAAGCCGTATTTTGGATTGCAGAGTTGTTCAGAAAACGCATCCAAAGTTCGTTGTCCAAATACTGGCTTTTCGCAAATTATGGTGAATTGTAGCATTTTCAGAAGAAAAACCAGGCGAAAGTTGTCCGAAATGGCACTTTTAATCTTGGAAAAAAGATTATCTGAAGATTGGAGGTCGTTTACAAATTCTGGGATCAGAACAGTTAATCAGAACATCGGAATAGAATGGAGGAGTGGATCCAAATGTGAGAATACGTTCTCACTCAAACTATTTTACAGTTAAATATATCCTACGTTGAGGACGGGGCTTAGTAGCTCCTGACACTATTTACTGTAAAAGACATGGATGATTGTTTTGATTGAATTGTGGTGAAATTCACTGTATTATGGTGAAATGGATTGTATTGTGGTTTTATGGATTGATTGATGATTGTGTATAGCGCAAGCTAGTATCAGGAGAGGGATAATGCTAGACATTATTCCGATTTTAATATCGCGCCGTTATAATGCTGAAATTTTCTGAAATAGACTATATAAAAAATTCATGTGTTGAATAAAATGTTTGAACAAAAAAATATCATTTTTATTGAATGTATGAACTATATAAAATATTCAAGTGTTGAAATAAATATTTTATTGTTAAAAATATAATTTATAACGTATATATGAATGGCATAAAATTCTCCTGAATGCAAATAAATATTCATTTACAAATCAGACGATTTGTTTATGTACACTCATTTAACTGACATTGATTGGAACGATAAATTTTACACATCGCCTAATTGCGTAAATAATATTCATTATTTGTTGGTTGAAACCCCACACGGGTATCAGGATGATATTTGGCGTATACTAATCCCAATAGTTTAGTTGTATGTCAATCGATTGGTTGACAAACTATAGTAAGCGTTAATTATTTATTTAATGCTTGTGATGTTGTGTAATGCACTCTGGATGATTGATTATTATTGTTGTTGTGTACATGTGATGTATTAAATCCATATAACTAACATTATATGGTAATTTGTTGGGTCTGATTCCAGTTCATAAATAACGTATATTTCAAAATAATATTCAGTAAAGGATTAAAATGTGAATTTGATGTCCGATTTTGGATAGACACGAAAATACTGAAATATGTGAAGCAGTGTTGATTAGATTTGCGCCATTTTAACACAAAAGATTTTTATATCGATTTTATTCATTTTTATAATGAATATCGAAAAGGGAATGATTTCAAAATCTGATATTAGGAAAATATTATTTATTTAACATTATAATGATAAGGAGTATTCAATTCTGATTTAAGATTGAAATGGAGGCAGAAATCAATTTAAAACGAATTTATAAATATGTTTTCAGTGTAAATAATATATATATATATATATATATATTATATATATAATGGTTTGAATAGAAGGCGCGACGACCATTCGCAAATTTTGACCATTGACTTCGAATTGGCATAACAGGAGATCCGACTACTGGATTCTCCTAAAACCAGAACCGTTGGGTTTGTACCGAGAAGTGCTTTCCAAGTAATATAAGAGATTTGAAATCTGACGGCTGGATTTGTAGATATATCCAAATCATTTCTTGAAAAAGGTCGCTATGGATGCAGTTCGGTGGCCGTTATTGGAAAATGACTGTACGGGCCTTGATAAAATTATTTAAAATGTGGAAAAATTGTGTAAAATCATAATAAATGATTTGGAAAGATTTTGGAGGTAAAATTTCAGTTTAGAAAAGATAAAAATATATTTTTTTATCTAAATGGACTAGTTAATAACTAGGATGAAAATCCGATGTTTTTAAATAAATAAACTGGATTTGGGAATGGTTATAATCTAACCAGAATTTCCCAATGTATAAATGGGAATGGATTGGAGTAGAAATAATCTCCGGAATATTACGTTATTGGATTCCGTGACTATACGGATATTGATATGGAAGTAGAAAGATATATATATATATCGTTATTCTAAATACGGTGTTAGTTGGTTTTAGAATTTGATATTGAATATTAGCCGATATAATTTCTATTTAGAGCCTTATATTAGTATTAAAGTGGATTTTGGGTTTGTTGTGAACGGTGTCTTAAATAACACCATTCTTAAACCCAGTCGTGAAAAGAAGAAGCCTTTTAAATAAGATTTAGAGAAGTTATCAATTAATTTAATTGGTTTGAAATGGAAAATGGATTTTGGGTTTATCGCGAACTGTGTTTTAAATAACATTCGTTCTTTAACCCAATTAACAGTAAAATGTGATTTGGAATTTATAAATCTTTTAATTAAGATTAATGTAAATTTTCCAAAGTAAAGTTTTTCAATTTGACAAATTAAATTAGAATTGAATGGAATTCGATTTGGTAATAATCGAGATGTGCTTCTATGGAGGGAGACTGCTACTATATATGGATTTAAAAGGCTTTACCGTTATTTTGTTTATATTATTAGTTGGATACAGAAATTTATATCAATTATATATTGATTTGTTTCTCGTGAAGATTGAATAGTTAATGGAATGTATTTTGGGTTTATCGTTAACTGTCTTTTAAATGACACTAGCTCTTTAACCCAGTTAAAGACTGGATTTCATGTCGAACATTGTATTTTAAACTGTATTTTTGATCTCTGCTAATATATATCTCTTTGGTGGTGGAAAATTTATTCTCTTGCTTGACACCCTTCTCTGAGACGTATGAGCTTAGAGGTTATATATTGATAGAAATCAATGGTATAGTGTAGATTTTCAATGTGGCATGATTGATTTCCCAGAGTTAAATAATCATTAGATAATGGTTTTGAAGGATTAAAACTAAGTGGAGTTTTAATGAATCTTTAATTAGATTGAAATGTGAATGTGATAATTTAAATATCAAATTTGGGAAATGATCGAGAATGGAGTATCACCAGTTTAGCTCCAAGCGATAGTCAAATCTTCAATTAGATTTGAATGTGAAATGGTAATTAATTTTTACTGATAATACAGTGGTATTAGATATGGAGTACTCACAGTTTTGCTCCATGGGATGAATAGGATGGGATTGGGAAATATAATAAGTGATTACTTCAGTAAGGTTCGCTAAGCCTAACTTGTTTAGAAAACCTTAATTTGGTTTAAATTGTGAAATGAATATTTGGATAAAAGAATATTCTGGATTGGAATGAGGCGTATGTTGTATTTTTATACACTTGATTATTGATTATAAAATATGTGAGTTATTCGGAAAGACCGGGTTTAACCCATTCTGAATAACTAAAACGACGACTAAAAGTCGACGATGAAGACGGTGGTTGAAGACCGGAGATCTTCACATCATTTGGATGATTACTTATGTCTTGATTGGGCTATACACCCAAGACAAGGTAATAAGTGGTGATCGTCCAAACGTGCTTGGAGATCGACCGTGTAATGATCCGCATTGGCAGAGGTATTACAATTAATTTATTTAATTATATAAATAGTGATATAGTGAATTAAATGGTGGTTTAGAGAATTAAATGGTTGTGGAATTAAATAACGGTGAATATTTAATTAAAATAATAAATTTAATAATATATTTAATTCTGAAATAATCAGAATTGGCTGAAATAGAAATATGGTGTGAACTGGATCATCTGTGATATTTAATTCAGCTTGGAATTGAATTAGAATAACGAATATATTATATATAAGATCGTTGAATGTATAAATTATTATATAATTATAATCGAACTTGAAATGGCGGTGTAGTTCGCGATTTGGCGATTCGAACTTCAACTGAATGTATAGGATTCGTTTTGAAGCCGGATTTCAGTGAAACAAGAAATGTGTGGAGCTGGTGGAGTATGTCTTTCTAGTGGAAGAAAAAAATCGGGATTTCATGGTGTAGATTTTGATTTATGTCTAAATCAAATTTTAGAAAAGTTGCTGTGGAATTCCTTTATAATTTATAAAGGAAATATTTATATTTTAAAAAGGAATTTCAATATAAATCGAATATCGGGTTGACCAGAAGTGAATATCAAGTTAGAAATTCATATAGGAATATTCTAGAGTTGTATGGTATTCCACTGTGAATATAGACGATAATATTTATTTTTAAAATATTTAATTAAATTATATTTATATATTTAAATGGGTCATCCAGAGCTTTAAAAATAGCCACTTTTGCAAACGAAGTCGGAATTCGACAAAACTAATTTTGTTGGATCTGCAATGTCAAATAGTTGTTAGATTTCCAGTTTCGTGATTTTTAGAGTCACTGTGTGGTCGTACGGATTTTTAGATTGAGAAACAATCAGTATTTTGATGGATAAAAATACGCTGTGTGAGCAAACGGAGTCGAAATTCGACGAAACCAGTTTCGTTGGGACCGTTATGGTGAACTCTAGCTGCATGTCAGTTTTCATGATTTTTAGGCATCGTGTGTGTTCGTAGGGATTTTTAGAGTGCAAAGACGAATATAAAATGATTGAAATAAAATATCCTAAAATATCTAAAAATATCTAAATTCCATGTATACCCCTTAAACACTTTTAACCTAATTATAACATCCCCAAGTCAACAACGCCGTTGTTCTTCCTAAGAAAGAAATTCTCTCGATCCTTCTAAATTCCTTATTAAACAAAGTAAAATTCTATAAATCAATATGTATACGGGTTTGAGTTGCTGGGATCCTTCTCTTCGTTCCCATATAGGTTTCGATAGGTTCGAACATGGTTGGTCGCACCGCAATGTACAGCGACGGGTTTTTGGGTATTTAGGGTTTGCGGATTTCTGGTATAAGGAGCGTAGATTTGGGTTTTCTGACTTAAGATTTGGGTTAAGCATCAAAAACCGCAACTGGTATGTGAATTTTGAGGGATTCCGCGTATAAAAATGTCGAACTGCTACTGTGCAGTTGCGGAATTTTCTCGATCTCACGATGAACCATTTGGGTGCGAATTGCTGAAAATGGTGATGGAGTTGTTGGGGTTGCGAAGGAGATAAGTTGGTAATGTTGGTTTGAAGGCTAACGGAGTGGAGTGGGAGGTATTGCAGCAAAGGAATACCGTGAATGGCAATACTGGAGATCGTCAGTCTATTTGGGAAGATAAAGGCTATATTGGAACGGGTTTTACTTAAGGATATTGGGCCGAATGGAGATGCTGAGGCCCGTTATAATAAACTCTTAAGTTTTTATTTAATTCAATATGTGTAGTAACTTCTGGATATCATAACTATTGCGTACGATGTCAGAATCAGATGAAACAAGATCCATTGGGATCGTATGGACGGACACTACCCAATGGAACTGACTGGGAGTGGATTGGAGCTCATATGAATTTATGGCGAAATAAACTGTTTGATTCAAATCAAACAACAGTTTATCGTTCTTTAACGATGAACCGCAAATGTGAGTAAATCTCACTAACTCTGAACAGTTTATAATTTCGTATTGTATTTTTAGAATTGTTAAATATTGGCTGATTGACTGTGTGTTGATTGTTTGATTGAATTGCTAGTCAGTTTGTTGAATTTCTATATTTGATTCTGTTTAACAGAATATATCATATGGAACTGAGAGTGATGTTATCTATATTGTTTAACATCTGTGATGCAGGGAAATAGGTTGGAGGAACCCAACTGGGTTCCTCAACATTTATTTTACTGTTTTTCATATATTGTGATATATGAAGTGATATATAATCTGTTGTCGATTACATGTGTTTGGACGATACTGATCATCGTGATTTGATATGTTGAATACCATAACATACCGAAATGTTGATAAGAGAATATTTTCAAAGTGATATTTGAAAATAAAATATTTATAAATGGAATATTTATAAATAAGGAATATTTATAAATAGGAGATATTTAGAAAAAGGGAAAACGTTATAAAAAGGAAACTGTTATAAGGAGGAAATCATTTTTAAAGTGGATAACCATTACTAAATGTAAATATTTAAAAATAAATACACGTTGTTAAAAAGGAAATCTTTATAAAGCGAATAAAGGAGTTAAATCGAATATGGTATTCGAAAGTTAGTAAATCGAATATGTTATTCGAAAGGGGTTAGTCGAGTCGAGTTGGTTAGACAGAGTTAACCAGTTAGAGTAAATTGATGGAGTTAAATCGAACTAGAGTTATTCAAATGGAGTTAATCAAATTTAGTTTATTCGAATAGAGTTAAATAAATAAGAGTTATTCGAATTAGTTATTCGAATAGAGTTAAACACAAAGGAGTCATCGATTATAGATTAATCGAAAGGAGTTATCGATTATAGTTTAAACGAAAGGAGTTATCGATTATAGTTTAATCGAAAAGAGTTATCGAATTAGTTATTCGAAAGGAGTTAAGGAGTTAAGTAAGGAGTTAAGTAAAAGGAGTTAATCGAATATAGTTTATTCGAATAGAATAAAGGAGTTAATCGAATATAGTTTATTCGAATAGAATAAAGGAGTTAATCGAATATATAGTTTATTCGAATAGAATAAAGGAGTTAATCGAATATAGTTTATTCGAATAGAGTAAAAGGAGTTAATCGAATATACAGTTTATTCAAATAGAATTAATCGAATATAGTTTATTCGATAGGAGTTAAGTGAACAGAGTTAGAGTTAAATCAAAAGAGTTAAGTGAATAGAATAAATTGAATGGAGTTACTGAATATACCTTATTGAAGGAAAGAATTATCAAATAGAAAAGATTTGAAAGAGAGTTATGTAAGGAAGTTTGTTAAAGGATTAGAAGGGTGAACTTTGTCTATTTCAAGGTTAGAAACGTTGTTCAGTTAAGGTCTGAGAGGTAGTATTACCCCAACTTGATTGACTTCATTTTTTAACTAAGGAATGGTTAAAGTTTGATAATAAAGGATGGTCAAGTGAATTTAGTAATTAAAGGAAATGGTTTGAGTTGGCATCGCGATGGTTTGTTTAAACATCTGTCTAAGTCCAACGAAGAAGCTTTGGAAATGTTTTCCAAATAAGAACCAGAAATGTTTTCTGATATAGAAAACAAGAAATGGAAATGTTTTCCAATGGTAATAACATATATTTTCTAAAATTAGAAAATAAGAAATGTTGAATATAGGGAAACAGGAGCTGAAAATTGAACTAAGGAGATAAATATATGATTAATGATTGATTGATGGAATTTCCATCTGGAAATAATATCGTTGTTTGCACACCTGTTTTTCTTCGATAGTTAAATCACAGACTATCGAAGTTTTGACCATTTAAAGATTGTTAATATGGAGAGCCCTTTGGATTATTATCCAAAGAACCACTCTGTATTGGCATAAGCGTTGCGAATCATATATGCCAAAGGAAATTGAAGACGGAGTCATGAAAGGGCTATCCTGTTTACAGAATAGTGCCTTCGGTTCATCCTGTTCCTGGATGACTTGTATAGATGGACGTCTGACAAAGTATTTCCAGACGATTACGTATATCGATTTCTCCAACCGTACCAAGAATGGAAGCGGAGAAGGAAACTTCTTTTAGCTAACACATAATGTATGTTTGAGGACGTCAATCGGTGATTTGATGGATCTGACGATGTGGCATTCAAAGTGAATCTGGTGAGATGATAAAACGTAGCTTCTAGCCTCATCATTCGGTAAATGGCAGAAATCGGGCAGGCAGCATGGCTAAGTCGGTCGCACCGAAGTAGGGTGTATAATCACCTGATCTAGAGTTTCATTTACTTCTAAAAATCTATTGTTGATGTTGTCCCATTCGGGAAACGGTTGCTGATCCCAACCGTTGGTGATATACATTCGATACACTCAAGCGAAATGAGTGGTCGGTCATGTGTGGCCGGGTTGCAAGATGTTCTTGTTGAACCCAGTGTATTCCTTTCTAGAGGTACACTAGCGAAAGGTGGTTCCATACCTTGTCATAGTTGGAAATACATTACCCAACACGTGCTTGTGGTTTTGCTTATATACTATATATGTAGAACGTGAGATGAAAGCGTTTCTGCTAGATGATTATTATATTGTGGTTGATAGACATTATTTTAATATCAAAAGGTTTTTGATATAAAGATACTTTGGATTCTCGTAAGAGAAAAACCCGTTCCGTTATACGGTGTGGTCTTATGAGATATCGTTTACTTGTTCGAACTGTTTTAAACTGTTTTACTCATACCAGTCCCATGACTGACCCGGAGTTTATTTGTTTGTTTCCCTAAACTCTTGGGTGCCTAAATTTGTATGGGCAGTCAAGTAGTCTTGATTTACAGATATACTGGAAGAGCTTGGAGCAGGAGGCTTCAGGATTATATAGCTATAGTTATTTCCACTGTGTTGTAAGTGTTGTACTTTGATAATGATATGTATATTCAAGTACAGATTTGTATTTCAAAGTTATGTTATGAAATATATTTATTCGTTCCACTGTAAGATTCGTGTTACTCTGATGTTGTGTTGTTCTTCTTCTTCTATTCTATGTTTCTATCTTATCTTTCCTCACCCTTTGTTTTTCTTTCTATTAATTTCCTGATTTTCAGTTTAATTTGGGGTTGGACTTGTATTTTTGGTCATCTCAAATTGGACCGGATTTTTGGATCATTACAGACCGGACATACGAGGACCACTCTCCTGTATTGGGCATATGGGACGAGGAATAAGGTGCCTCTGGTTTTTTTCATAAACAGAACGCACTTGTAAATGGATGTATGTCTGACATTGGATTTCATTCTGTATTGATTGATTTATATTAAATATATATCTGTTTGGTGGCGGAGAATTTATTCTCTCGCTTAACACCCTTCTCTAAGACGTACGAGCTTAGAGGTTATATATTGATAGACATCAGTTGTATGGTGTGAATTGTCAGTGTGGCATGTTGAGATGCAAATGATCAAGGCTTTTGTAGAAAAGCAGAGTATTGTGGTTGATGATCAAAGCTCGGCTTTAAATAACATAGCTTTGTGTATAGCATTAATTCGCGAGCCTCACACCTGGTTTGAGTTAAAAACAGGATCGTGACCGCACGGGTGCACGATGTTTCTATCTAGCTAGGAGTGGTGTCATCGTATGGAGCTGTGACGATCCTAAAACCCCGTGACACGGTGTTAAGGATAATCATTCGAATATAACACATAAATCATCATTAGCAGATCACAGATAATAGCATAAACGTGAAATAGAATAATTTACACACATATGACAGTGGAATCATAAATATATCACCACATCAGAGAGCACAGTGTAGGATACTACTTAGTGCATAACAGTACATAATCAGTCTACATCGCCGGTGGCAAAATCTTACATAGAGAATACAAAAACTAAACATCAGTCTACATTGCCAGTGGCAGAATCATAATACATATACAATAATGGCGGAAAAGTCACAATCATCACAATGTAGTCAAGCCTCTCCATGAGTCCAAAAGTGTACCTCTACTGCGGTGCCAAGCCAAAATGTATCAACTACCTGTATCTAGGCTGCCCATGTGAAAATTAGGGCACCTGAATTTGCAAAGTGAAACAAACTACTAGTCAGTCATGGGACTGGTATGAGAAATCTACTTAACTTAGTAAACAACAATAATAAGGCAAATCAAAGGACCACGCCACTTTCATGGAACGGGTTTACTCCAATGAGTGCTAGTGCATGGAATAAAATAAATGATTAAATCATCGTAGTGCTTCTTATAAAAATGAAGCCATTATAAGACTCAGGTCCCATCACACAATGCAACGCAAGTCGGAGGATAGAGTTTACCTTATGATGGCCAAAAATGCTTCATACGTATAAAACGAAAGTGTTTGATATTATTACTAGTGCATATATGTTTCGAAAGCGATTTCAATCATAAATATTAATCATAGACGGCATAAATGACGCATACCACTATGTCGCCATACTAGTAATACAATCACATCCGCAATCTCGTATCGAAAAATGGATTCCATCATGAGTCAAGGCAAGGGGAAAGCTCCTCTCCGTTTGAGACACTCTAGAAAATGTCCCAGGATCGGACACAGCGGTCCTTGGAATCGGCTGGGCCGGTCCTCTCTTATTTTTAAGGATTGGCAATTCTTGAACACACGTTTCCCGGTCCTTACAGACCTATAATCGAGGCGCCTCGCATTCCTACAACCACACAAGGAAAAGTAGATATAAATGTCAGGGCTGGTAGGTCACTGACACCACCAAAGCTAGAAAGAAACGTCGTGCTTTCCCAGCGGTCCTTCTCCCGTTTTTGACTCATACCGAGGTTGAGGCTCGCAAATCCACGTTATACACAAAGCTACATCACACAGACCATGCTTTGATCATCAACCACAAGACTTTGCTTTGCAACAGAAGCCTTGATCATATGCCATTAGGCGTGCCACACAGGCAATCCACTCCATGCGACTGATTTCTATCAATATATAACCTCTGAGCTCATACGTCTCAGAGAAGGGCGTTAAGAAAGAGAATAAATTCTCCGCCGCCAAACAGATATATATTTAACAGAGATCAATCAGCACTATACAAAATCCAATGTCAGACACATAGTCCATTTACAAGTTCGTTCTGGGTTTGAACGAAACCGGAGGCACCAAATTCCTCGCATATTCGCACAATCAACAATACGTCCGGACGGCTACTACTTTAGCTCCTTCAAGGTAGCTACTCCAATCATGAGCATCAGTAGCGCCTATCCATCCAATGTGAAGATCGTCGGTCTTGAACATCTTCATCACTTCGACTTCTCACCGTCGATCGATTATTTGAAATGAGAATTAACTCGGCCTTTTCAAATAATCCATGTATATTTAGATTTTCAAATCAATTATTCATATGGTTAAATTACTCAACATTCACATTTCAGTTCCTTAGTATAATTTTCATGTTAAATACATTCAACCATCACATATCAAGCAAACACAACAAAATTGGTTTATTTCTACTCTATATCGTCTGTAATATTTTATAACGATGTATCGCCATTTTTATTTACTTAAAATGGCCATATTTAATTAAACGACGTTTCAGGTCGTGCCGAGGCACTGGCGCTGTTTTTCACTAAATTTGTTTTACACATATCTGAAAATCTAACCGTTGGATTTTCACAAATTTTATTCCATTAGAAAGATCTTTTCAAAACGAACCCAACGGTTTCAGTTTTGGGAAAATCCGACGGTCGGATTTCCCACACTAGTCGTTTGAAGTTACGATTTCAAAATACGAACTACAGCATCGTTATTCAATTTAATTTAATTATATTTATATTTATATATAAATATAACCGATTCTGGCGTTGTTTTTCTTCAGATTTGAATTAAACATTCCAGAGAATCCAACCGTCGGATCTTTACAAAGTTGGTGCCGTTGGAAAGATATTTCCAAGTCGAACCCAACGGTTGCGGTTTCGGGAAAATCCGATGGTCGGATTTCCCGCACTAGTCGTTTGAAATCACGGTTTCAAAACACAAACTGCACGGCCACGATTCGTTTTAATTATATATATATATATATATATGAATATAGTTCATTCGACGATTTCTATATCGTTTTCACTTCAAATATTTCACTAACGCCTTTAAATTTTGGAAAATTTCGCCATAACCTCCTTTGTACGGGAGGGGCTGGGAAAATTCCCAAATAGCCACACGGGCGTCTCATCTCAAAAGAAAAAGAAAAAGCCAAGCGGCTAGCCAACAGGCTCATAAAATCATCACCCAAGCAAAATAGTAAACATGTACCAATTTGTCGGGCAAACAATTTTAATCCTCTTCTCTAGCCTCTTTCTATAACATGTTCAATAAATATGCATGTACATATGTGCAATTTTTATCACTTATCATTTTCCATTCAACTTCATATTTGATTCAATTTGGTTTAAAGACACCATTCATTCATATGTTGCATACACCAGCAAAAATCATATCATTAGCCAATTAATGAATATTTCAACTCATGCATATTTATTTGAACAAGTGGTTATTTTTAACCTTCATTTCAAAAATGATAATTTTGGCGAACTAAAATATATTTCAACACATGACTATTTTATTTAGTTCCTATGCATGTTAAAAATAATATTCCTTTCACAAATATTTATTTCAACGCTCGCATATTTTTAGCAAATCACATATATGATAAAAATGGTATTTTTATCATCTAAAATATTTATTCCACACATGAATGTTTTTAACGCATCATAATTTCAATAAAAATGTAATTTTTATTGTTCGATCTTTTATTCAACACATAAACTTCTCAACACATGAGCATTTCCACACAGGGATATTTTATATAGTTTGTTCATATAAGAAAGATGAAATTTTTATTATTGAAATTATTTATATATAAGGCGAATATTTTACATACTCCGTATATATTATAAAAATGTGATTTTTATTGATTAAACACTTTATTCATTCACATATGAATTCAATTTTCACACATCACTTCTCAACACATGAGCATTTCCACACATGGATATAGTTTCAACACTTGACTTTAATTTCAATGCATGAAAATAATTTCAACATATGAAAATAATTCTAACACCTGAATATTATTCAAAATTTCGGCAGCATAACGGCTGGGTAGTTAAATGTAACGACCCGAAAAATATGAACCAATTTAAAATTTTCAAATTGGCTATTTTAGTGGATTTTAAATATTTAAAATAAATAATTTAAATAATATCGATGAAAACTGAGTTTGAATCGACAATTGGAAACGAATATAATTAATTCTAATTATAAACAAGGCCTGAAATAGCGCGGCAGTTTCAAATTTTCATTTCAAACTTTGACTGACTATACCGGGGCAAAACAAAACGGATTTGAGTGAAACCAAAAATAATTAAATCTGTTCGTGAATACCTTTCTAACGAATCAGAAAAATTGAAGTTTCATAGCGGAAAGCAAAAGTTATGGCCAAATGAATTTTCAGAAAGATCGCTATGGAATTTATATAGCCCGTGAAATTGGCCGTTTTGCAAACGACCTCGGTATTCGACGAAACCACTTTTGTTGGATCCGAGATGATAAGTTATTGCTAGATTTCAAATTTCATAATTTTTGAAGCTAGTATGTGAGCGTGGAAAATAAAAACGTGTTTTGGTCAATTATAGCTAAATTGGATCGACCAGAAATGGGCCATTTTGAAAACGGTCTCAGAATTCGACGAACCTAGTTTTTTTGGGACCGTTTCGTCAAAACATAGCTAGATTTATTTTTCTGGAATTTTTCGAATCAGTTTGTGGCCCTGGCAAATTGAAATGTACGTTTAAATCGAATATTGAATGTTTTATATTTTAATTCAAAGGAAAACTGACTGAAACAGTCGAATGGGCCTTTGAAACATATCCCATTATGTTCGGAATGGGTGTAAAACACTAGGGACGACAGTCGTTGGGTTTGGATTGGTGTTTGTACGTGAAGAGGGGTGTTTTTGGATTTTAAAAATTTATAAATATAAAAAAAATCATTGGCCAGGAGTCTTTTTCTCTCTCCCCGACGCTCGCGATAAACGACGGAAAACCCTCCCAACGTTCCCGTCCACTTTTCGATCAATCCACGCAAAATTAGCCCCTCTTCCAGTTGAAGATTTTGTAGAGCTCCTTTAGATCTTCAAATCCATATATAGTTTGGATTTTTTCATTGTGTATTTTGGGAGAACAGACGCCGGGAAGTTCTCGACTTCCAGCCGCCGCCGTGACTGGTGGGGACTACCGAACTGGACAAGACAACCTGGCGTGGGGAGCTGGTTCCATGCCCTTTCGAGTGGCGAAGGCCGATCGACGTATCGTTGCGCGGATTTCAAGAAAGGTGAAAACCTAGTTTTGAACCATATTGAAAAGTATACGGCCTTGTTTATTTTCAACTGTTTTAATACCTTTAAACCATTGCAAACTTTGAAAAATCATATCTTTTTCATGTTTGACGAAATTCAGTGAAACAAGAGATAGTGGACTCGTATGGACATCTTCTACCTTCTAGAAGAGACCGCATATTTTTCTGAGCCTTCTGCTATTTTTGGTGGAGTGGAACCCAATGTGAGATTTCTAAATTATAAACGATATGGAAAACGACGATATATAAATTATATAGTCGATGTATGGGTTATATATGCGTTGTACACCTCATGTATAAGCATTGTATAAGTTGTACGTTTGATGTATAAGTTATATATGTGTTGTAAAAATTATATATGTGTTGAATAGAAGCGAAATGCTTATATATATATATATATATATATATATATATATATATATGTATGTATATATATATGCCCCTCGTCCACAAACCATGGACGATATTTATTGGTTGTGATTGGTGTGAAAATTGGTTGATTAGAATTGTTTGTGGCTGAAATTGATTGATTGTTGTTGAAAAATACCCGTTTGTTGTTGAGAAATATTTGGTTAAAACCACATAGGATTAGTTTGTGGAAATGAAAAAAATATACATGCCGCCTGCGTGCGAACTAGATGCATGATTCCCCATTGTCAAAAGCTGCGAGGCTTTAAGGTAGAGCGAGGAGCCGTACCAGGGACGGTCCCGGTTTTAACTACCTTGCCGTTATGCTGCCGAAATTTTGAATAATATTCATGTGTTAGAATTATTTTCCTGTATTGAAACTATATTCGTCTGTTGAATAGAAAACCTTCATGTGTTGAATCGATATTCATTCGTTGAATAGAAATTCATGTGTTGAATGGTATTCGTGTTTTTAAATAAAAAAACCACCTTTTTATCTATATATACCAATTATAGAAAACCTTCAAGTGTTGAATCGATATTCATTCGTTGAATAGAAATTCATGTGTTGAATAGTATTCGTGTTTTAAATATAAAAATCACCTTTTTATCTATATATACCAATTATAGAAAACCTTCATGTGTTGAATCGATATTTATTCGTTTAATAGAAATTCATGTGTTGAATGGTATTCGCGTTTTAATATAAAAATCACCTTTTTATCTATATATACCAATTATAGAAAACCTTCATGTGTTGAATCGAAATTCATTCGTTGAATTGAAATTCTCGTGTTGAATGGTATTCATATTTTGAAAGAAATTGTTTTAAAATAAAAATCCTATTTTTATCATCAATATGAACTATATAAAATAATCTTGTTTTGAAATAAATTGTTTTATAATAAAAATCCTATTTTTATCACCTATATTAACTATATAAAATAGTCGGGTTTTGAAATAAATCATTTTACTATAAAAATCTCATTTTTACTATATACATGAATTGTTAAAAATAGTGAAGTGTTGGAATAGAAGACAGTTAGATAAAAATATCATTTTTATCAAATGTATGAAAAGAATATAGTTTTGAAATCGATGAATCGATATATATATATATATATATATATATATATATATATATATAAATAGAATTGAAATATATCGAATAACGAAGCTGCAGTTCGTATTTTGAAACCGTGATTTCAAACGATTAGTGCGGGAGATCCGACCATCGGATTTTCCCGAAAAAGCAACCGTTGGGTTCGCTTTGGAAATATCTTTCCAACGACACCAACTTTGGAAAAATCCAACGGTTGGATTGTCTGGAATGTTTAATTCAAATCTAAAGAAAAACAGCGCCAGAATCGATTATATTTATATATATATATAAATATAATTATATTAAATCGAATAACAACGCTGCATTTCGTATTTTGAAATCGAAACTTCAAACGATTATACCGGGAGATCCGACCGTAGGATTTTCCCGAAACTGGAACCGATGGATTCATTTTGAAAAGATCTTTCTAATGATGTAAATTTTGGGAAGATCCAACGGTTAGATTTTCAGATATGTGTAAATCAAATCTAAAGAAAAACAGCGCCACGGCCGCGTTATGGCCCGAAGCGTCGTTTAAATAAATTGGCTATTTTAAAATAAATAAAAATAGCGACAAATCGTTATAAAATATTATAAACGATATGAATGTGAAATTTAGAAATTAACTGAAGGTTAGCTGAGTCGAATGGTTTTCTGGATTTTGATCTGATGTTGGTTTCGGCCTTCGGGGTTAATATTTGGGAAATCGTTCTCTTACTGATTGACGGTTAGTGACTAATGAATTGAAATGAAGCGTATGTAGTGTTTGTGTAGCGCGTGTTTATTATATACGCGAGTTTCTCAGAAAGACCGGGTTTATCCCATTCTGAATAACTGAATCGACAATAAGAAATCGAATATGAAGACGGTGGCTGAAGACCAGAATTCTTCACCTCGTTTGGATGGTAACCGATGTCCTGATTGGGAGGCATCCCGAAACATGGATAATAAGTGGTGATCGTCCAGACGTACGTGGAGGTCGATGGGTTTGCGAGGTATATAGTGCCTCCGGTTTCGTTCAGACCCAAGACGGACTTGTAAATGGACTGTGTGTCTGACATTGGAATTTATTCTGTGTGATTGATAGCCATCAGTTGCATGGTGTGAATTGCATGTGTGGCATGCTAAGATGCAGTGATCAAGGCTTCTGTTGAAAAGCAAAGTCTTGTGGTGATGATCAGAGCACCGCCTGTGTGGCGTAGCTTTGTGTACTACGTGAATTCGCGAACCTCACACCCCGGTATGAACCAGAAACGGGAGAGGACCTCAGGGGGACATGTGTTTCTTCCTAGCTAGAAGTGGCGTCAGTGGTTTTACATGCCCTGACGAGTTTGACTTATGTGGTTGTTACTGTTGCGAGGCGCCTCAGATATATCGATCGATCCAAGACCGATGGAGTCATTCGTTGGCTCACTTACGCCCCAAAGGGCGGGGAAACGTATTGTTCAGGCATTTTAATCTACATCGGTGGACCGGCCCTGACGATCCAAGGGTCACTCGAGCTCTGATCCTGAGACTCGGGCTGGGCAGTCTTGAAGTCGGTAAGGACTATCTTTTGCCTTGGTTCATGACGGAAATCCAATTTCCAATTACGTGGCTGTGCGGTTTTGATTGTATACCTATATTTGGCGACATAGTGGCATAGGACGCTCATGTCATCTATGATTGATAGTTATGATTTGAAATTGTTTTTGAAACATATAAACACTAGTAATAATATCAAATGCTTTTGTTTTAGTCGTATCAAGCATATTTTGGCCATTATAAGGTAAAACTCTATCCTCCGGTTTGCGTTGCATTGTGTGATGGGAACTGAGTCTTATAATGGCTTCATTTTTATAAAAAGCATTGCGATGTTTCAAAGAATTATTTATTTTAAAGCACTGGCAATCCAATGGAGTAAACCCGTTCCACGAAAGTGGCATGGTCCTCTGATTAGCCATATTTTAATTATGTTAAGTAGATTTCTCATACCAGTCTCATGACTGACTCGTAGTTTGTTTCACTTTCAAACTCGGGTGCGCCTTTTTCTACACAGGCAGCCTTGTATTCAGGTTTTAGCTGACTTTATCCGGATAGCTGGAGCTGAAGATGGATTCTATCATTTATCTATTTTATGCTGTTCAGCTCCTATTGTACATATTTTGTTTGTTTTCCACTGTAGACATTTATGTATAGCTGAACTGTATTTGTACTAAGTATGATCCTGTATACTGTGTAACTCTGATGATTTCGTTTATCCAGTATATTTTATTGTGCATTATCTGGTGTATTTATCTAATTTTGTTCTGTTGTTATCTGTTTATGTGTTATATTCCAAAGATTACCCTTGCCGCCGTTAGTACGGGGTTCGGGGTCGTCTCATTTGGTATCAGAGCCTTGGTTAAGCTTAGTTCTGGAATATAACATATCAACGAACTCATCAGAAATAGAACCAGTAGTGTTCTAGGATGAATAACTCATTACGGATAGGATCAGTAATATCCTAGTATGAGTAGCAGAATGAAATAACACCTAGATAGACACACTTACATTCAAGTATTTGTCTCTATATTTTGAAATATCTTTTCTGTGACCTGACACTTGATCTGCTATTTGCAGAAATACTAGAAAAAGAGTGCCAGAAACAGAAGAAGTAATACTGACCCGGATATAGAAGCTCTATTTATGAAATATAGAAATCTGGGTGGAAAACCCTTCTCGGGTGAAGAATCAATTATGAAAACACAAGCCTGGATTCGTTCGGCTGAGAAAATCTTTGAAGGATTAAAGCTGAGGGATGACCAGAAAAGATTACTGGCCTCCTGGGCACTCAAAGATGAAGCTTTGTTCTGGTGGGATTCAGTTATTAAGGATACTCCAAAAGGTGATATCACCTGGGATAGATTCAAAGTGATTTTCCTAGAAAGATTTACTCCTCCTGAAGCAATTGAATGGCTTTGTAATGAATTTTCTTATCTAATACAAGGAGATACGACCATTCCCGAATATCATAAGAAACTCAATGAACATTCTCACTTCGCCCCTCATCTAATTCAAAATCCAAAGAGGAAGAATTTGAGATTTATCAACGGGCTTCAAAGAAAATATCAGAACAGCGTAATGAGGAATGTGAAGCTTCCTTTCTCTGAAATGATATACATGGCTTACCAGTACGAGGATCTCGACAAGAAAGGTAGGTTACAGTACGAAGAGGAAGTCAGCTCTAGTAATAAAATTGTGTCTGAAACTAATCGTCCTAAGGCCAGTACAATGTCTGAGGTCAGCAAGAAGCCTAAAATCAATCGAAAACGGGCCAGATCTGAAAAAGAACCAGCAACGACGGCCGTATGTAGTAACTGCCATAAACAGGGGCATTTGACTAGGAATTGTAAACCCTCGAAGACGCTAAAGAAGGATGAAACTAAATCCGGTAAGAAGTTTCAAGAGAATAGAAAGTGCAGTCAATGCCATCAGGCCGGTCATCTTTTAAAGGCCTGCCCGCTATTCAAAAAACCTGAAGCAGTACATGTAAATGAAGTGACAGAATTTCCTGCATCTTCGTCTGCTCAGGAAAGGCCAGATGTTTTAGAAGGCACGCTTACTGTCAAATATATTCCAGTTAAAGTACTATTTGACACCGGCGCGTCGCGAAGCTTTGTTGCAAAGAATGCAGTTAAGAAATTGGATTTAAATTTGAAGAAGCTCAAAGAACCAATGACTGTTCAAAATCCGATCAGGGGTTCCATCAATCACAGTTGCGTTTGTGGAGTGCCGGTTTCTTTTTCTCGTTATCGGTTCCCTACCATCGCAGTCGTCATGAATTTTACAGAATTTGATCTTATCTTAGGGTTAGACTGTTTGACCAAATATGAAGCTGAGGTTAAATGCGCCGACAGAGTCGTTAAGGCAAAGATAAAATCAGGTGATTATATAACCATTCCCTGTGAAGGCCAGAATTCAAATAAAAAATACTTCTGGGCAGCTTTGGATGTTTCTCCTGCTCAAATAGAAAATATCCCTGAAGTCACAGAGAATATTCCCGTCCTCGTAAAAGATATTCCTGTCGTCAAGAATTATGCGGATGTGTTTGAAGAAGTTGTTCGCTTACCTCCGCAGAGAGCAATAGATTTCAAGATCGCTTTGATTCCGAATGCAAGGCCGGTAGTTCACACTATTCGAAGAATGTCATTGAAAGAGAAAGCAGAACTTGACAATCAAACACGACAGCTCGTATGGAAGGGTCTGATTAGGCCTAGTTTCTCTGATTGGGGTGCAGCAGTGGTGTTTGTCCCAAAATCTGACGGTACTCTACGGCTATGTGTGGATTATCGTGATTTGAACAAGCAGACAATAAAGAACAAATATCCATTGCCGCGAATCGATGATTTATTGGATCGTCTGAATGGAGCACAAGTATTTTCAAGGATGGACCAAGCTACAGGCTTCCAACAGCTTCGAATTGCCGAAGAATGTGTTCCTATGACAGCATTCAGAGGTCCAGACTTATTCTACGAGTGGTTAGTAATGCCGTTCGGCTTATGTAACGCTCCAGCATATTTCTTCGATCTGATGAATAGAGTGATCAGAGGGGTTTTGAATAAATTTGTTCTGGTTTTTATTAACGATATTCTAATCTTCTCTAAATCAAAAGCCGAACATGAAAAGCATTTGGAACAGGTTCCGGAAATTCTCAGAAGGAATGTATTAAAAGCCAAACTATCCAAATGTATATTCTGGCAAGATGAAGCGAAATTTCTAGGTCACGTCATATCTAAAGAAGGAATTGCTGTGGATCCAAGTAAAATCACAGCTATTCAAAATTGGAAACAGCCTGGTACTCCTACATAGGTTCGCAGTTTTCTTGGATTGGCTAGTTATTACCGGAAGTTCGTTAAAAACTTTTCGAAGATATCTGGTCACTTAACGAAGCTTACAAAGAAGCACTCAAAATTCAAATGGACTCCAGAATGTGAAGAGGCTTTTTAAGAGCTAAAATTAAGATTAACGACAGCTCCAGTGTTAACCATCATCGATGGCAATCAGGATTTAAAAGTCTGGATAGATGCTTCTAGGGAAGGCCTTGGCGTAGTGTTAATGCAAAGAGGTCAAGTGATTGCTTATGCTAGCCGTCAGCTGAAGCCGCATGAGAAAAACTACGTAACTCATGATCTTGAGTTATTGGCTATAGTATTCTCTTTGAAAATTTGGAGACACTATCTTCTAGGTGAGATATTCGAACTGTATATAGACCATCAGTCGTTAAAGTATCTGTTCACCCAGAAAGACCTGAATCTGAGGCAGCAACGTTGGCTAGAGTTCCTTGTAGCACATGATTTTGAGATTCTATACACTCCAAGGAAAGCCAATGTCGTGGCCGATGCGTTAAGCCAAAAGAATGAAATGATCGCCAGTTTTATCATTGCGACTTCTTTGATTGACAAAATATCGGCTCTCCAAAAAGACGACCAATTTATTAAAGGAATGAGTTAGTGAATTCGTGAAGGCAATGCTTCGAATTTCTAGCTCGACAGTGAAGGGATTCTGAGGTTACAAGGATGAATTTGTGTTCCAGAAATTCCTGAACTTAGAAGAGATGTGCTTGATGAATGCCACAAATCTAAGCTCGGTATCCATCCGGGTGTGAGTAAAATGTATAACGATATCAAGTGAACATTCTGGTGGAAGTCATTAAAAAGAGACATCTCGATATATGTTAGTCGATGCCCTACTTGCCAGCTAGTCAAAAGCGATCAATAGAAACTGGCTGGATTGTTACAACCGCTAGACGTTCCAGGATGGAAGTGGGAACACATTTCCATGGACTTCATAGATGGTTTGCCCAGAACCAGAAAAGGAAATGACAGTATTTGGGTGATCGTAGATCGCTTCACGAAGACCACCCATTTCATACCTGTCAGATCAAACAGAACTGCTCAGAGTCTGGCGTAGATATACTTCAAGGAAATTGTAAGGCTACATGGAGTGCCGCTCAGTATAGTTAGTGATAGAGATACAATATGTACTAGAAAATTCTGGGATGCATTTCAAGTAGAACTGGGAACAAAGCTGAACCTAAGCACCGCCTATCATCCTCAGACAGATGGTCAGACTGAGAGGGTGAATCGTATACTAGAAGATCTATTGCGGGCTTGTGTTCTAGATTTCGGTGGATCATGGGAAGACCATCTGCATTTGGCTGAATTCTCATATAACAACAGCTACTAGGCGAGCCTGACAATGTTTCCATTCAAAGCATTGTATGGTAGACCGTGCCGATCCCATGCTTGTTGGGTCGAACCTGGTAATAGACTCGTGTTAGGGCCTAATATGATCCGAGAGGCTGCCGACAAAGTCGATTTCGTTAAGAAACGATTACTCGCCGCTCAAAGCCGACAAAAGAGCTATGCCGATAGGAGAAGAAGAGATATATCATTTCTTGTTAGCGACTATGTATATTTGAAAGTATCGCCGATGAGAGGAGTTATCCGGTTCGGTAAAACTGGGAAGTTGGCGCCCAAATTCATTGGTCCGTTTCCTATTCTTGAATGGATCGGGACGCTTGCTTATAGGGTTAAATTGCCTGATTGGTTGCATGGAGTTCATGATGTATTTCACATATCTCAACTTCGAAAGCACGTTCATGATCCAGACTTGCTCGTGGAAGAAGCAGCTCAACAGGATATTGAAATTACCCCAGAATTGGCTATGAGAAGAGAGCCACTAAAGATCATCAGCAAAGAAACCAAAGAGCTGAGGAACAAGAAAGTTCATTTAGTCAAAGTGCAATGGAGTGGAGATCCGCGAGATTGTACTTGGGATACCGAGGAGAGCATTCAGAAAGCCTATCCTAGATGCCGAGTGGATATCTCTGATTGACTCCGGTGCAAGGTACATTTACCATACTTTGCATTACCGATTAGTTCTCTACTCTATTGTTATTTTCTTTCCATGGATATGCACTTTTAATTCTATAGCCTGAATGATTTTAAAAGAGTACAGAAATTGATTAGTATATTTTTTGAAAAGTTAAAAACAAATTGCTTGTTGTTTGCATTGTGTGATAGTAAATTGGATTAATCAAATTATTGAAACGATAGTTAATTTAATTAATAAGAGAATGAACGGTAGGATTTATTCGATAAATCACACATTGAACTGATTAGAAAATAGATAGAAATATATACATGTGCATTATATATATTTGAACAGGAAAATGGATAGCTGTTGAGTAAAGATTTTATTTGCGTGCCCGACAAATAGGTAAGCCTTAATGAGTTGGATGCGAAATATTATTATATCAACTCCTGTGAATGCCATTGGATGCGGAGTGCTGGTTATTCTGTGTGTAATAATAAACATCGCCATAGGATAGTAACAATTAATTTTGAACTACACTGCATGGCATACTTCTGGAAGATAGGCATACTTCATCATATACCACATAAGCATTTGGAGCTTGTGTGACGAGGTGGAAGATTTACCATACGAGCGAGAGGCTTGTATGGCGATGACTTTATTTTACAGGTTGAACTGATGACTGATATGACCATATAAATTGTAACGATAAATTGCCAGATTAAAAAAAACCCCCACACGGGTCTGGAGTTGACAATAATCACGTCTCTCCAGTCATTAGATACGGCACATGGATTATTTATTTCCCACACGGGATGAGGTGACGATGATTTATCCTCTGGAGCAATTAAAATACACACTCCCTCAGGCTTTGACAGGGTGACGAGAATTTATTCTCTGGAGTTATTATCTATACACGCTCCCCTGTAAACACCAGAATATATCACTATAAATATGTGTACGCTTATTAGGAATTATTGTGTACCTAATACGGCCTAATAAATTTCCAAACCTCTCCCCGTACAAAGGAGGTTATGGCGAAATTTTTCGAAAATTCCGGGTGTTAGCCAAATTTTTGAAGAATTTGGAAATTCTCAAAAATTGAAAAGTTGGAGAATGGAAGTCAGATTGAACGTAGAGTTGATTAATCAAACCACTTTCGACTTTGTTCCTTTTCGGGGACGAAAAGTTTTAAGTGGGGGAGGTTGTAACGACCCGGAAAATCTGAACCAATTTAAAAAATTTAAATTGGCTATTTTAGTGGATTTTAAATATTTTAAATAAATATTTTAAATAACAATGATGAAAACTGAGTTTGAATTGACAATTGGAAACGAATATAATTAATTCTAATTATAAACAAGGCCTGAAATGGCGCGGCAGTTTCAAATTTTCATTTCAAACTTTGACTGACTGTAACGGGTGCAAAACAAAACGGATTTGAGTGAAACCAAAAATAACTAAATCTGTTAGTGAATACATTTCTAATGAATCTGAAAAATCGAAGTTTCATAGCGGAAAGCAAAAGTTATGGCCAAATGAATTTTCAGAAAGGTCGCTATGGAATTTATATAGCCCGTGAAATTGGCCGTTTTGCAAACAACCTCGGAATTTGACGAAACCACTTTTGTTGGATCCGAGATGAGAAGTTATTGCTAGGTTTCAAATTTCATAATTTTTAAAGCTAGTATGTGAGCGTGGCAAAGAAAAACGTGTTTTGGTCAATTACAGTTAAATTGGATCGACCAGAAATGGGTCATTTTTCAAACGGTCTCAGAATTCGATGATACTAGTTTTGTTGGGACCGTATCATCAAAACATAGCTAGATTTATTTTTCTGCAATTTTTCGAATCAGTTTGTAGCCCTGGCAAATTGAAATGTACGTTCAAATCGAATATTGAATGTTTTATATTTTAATTCGAAGGAAAACTGATTGAAACAGTCGAATGGGCCTTCGAAACATATCCCATTGTGTTCGAAATGGGGGTAAAACACCAGGGACGACAGTCATTGAGTTTGGATTGGTGTTAGTACGTGAAGAGGGGTATTTTTGGATTTTAAAAATTTATAAATAAATAAAAAATCATTGGCCAGGATTCTTTTTCTCTCTCCCCGACGCTCGCGATAAACGACGGAAAACCCTCCCAACGTTCCCATCCACTTTCCGATCAATCCACGCAAAATTAGCCCTTCCTCCAGTTGAAGATTTTGTAGAGCTCCTCGAGATCTTCAAATCTATATATAGTTGGGATTTTTTCATTGTGTATTTTGGGAGAACAGACGCCGGGAAGTTCTCGACTTCCAGCCGCCGCCGTGACTTGTGGGGACCACCGAACTGGGCGAGGCGACCTGGCACGGGGAGCTGTTTCCAAGCCCTTTCGAGTGGCGAAGGCCGATCGACGTATCGTTGCGTGGATTTCGAGAAAGGTGAAAACCTAGTTTTGAACCATATTGAAAAGTATGCAGCCTTGTTTATTTTCAACTGTTTTAACACCTTTAAACAGTGGCAAACTTTGAAAAATCGTATCTTTTTCATGTGTTGACGAAATTCAGTGAAACAAGACACAGTGGACTCGTGTTGACGTCTTCTACCTTCTAGAAGAGACCGCATATTTTTTTGAGCCTTCTGCTATTTTTGGCGGACTGGAACCCAATGTGAGATTTCTAAATTATAAACGATATGGAAAACGACGATTAATAAATTATATAGTCGATGTATGGGTTATATAAGCATTGTACACCTCATGTATAAGCATTGTATAAGTTGTACGTTCGATGTATAAGTTATATATGCATTGTAAAAATTATATATGTGTTGAATAGAAGTGAAATGCTTATATATAAATATATATATATATATACGCCCCTCGTCCACAAACCATGGACGATATTTATTGGTTATGATAGGTGTGAAAATTGGTTGATTACGAATGGTTGATTAGAATTGTTTGTGGTTGAAATTGATTGACTGTGGCTGAAAAATACCCGTTTGTGGTTGAGAAATATTTGGTTGAAACCACATAGGATTAGTTTGTGGAAATGAAAAAAATATACATGCCGCCTGTGTGCGAACTAGACGCATGATTCCCCATTGTCAAAAGCTGCGAGGCTTTAAGGTAGAGCGAGGAGCCGTTCTAGGGACGGTCCCGGTTTTAACTACCCTGCCGTTATGCTGCCGAAATTTTGAATAATATTCATGTGTTAGAATTATTTTCCTGTATTGAAACTATAGTCGTCTGTTGAACAGAAAACCTTCATGTGTTGAATCGATATTCATTCGTTGAATAGAAATCCATGTGTTAAATGGTATTCGTGTTTTTAAATATAAAAATCACCTTTTTATCTATATATACCAATTATAGAAAACCTTCATGTGTTGAATCGATATTCATTCGTTGAATAGAAATTCATGTGTTGAATGGTATTCGTGTTTTAAATATAAAAATCACCTTTTTATCTATATATACCAATTATAGAAAACCTTCATTTGTTGAATCGATATTCATTCATTGAATAGAAATTCATGTGTTGAATGTTATTCGTGTTTTAAATATAAAAATCACCTTTTTATCTATATATACCAATTATAGAAAACCTTCATGTGTTGAATCGAAATTCATTCGTTGAATTGAAATTCATGTGTTGAATGGTATTCATATTTTGAAAGAAATTGTTTTATAATAAAAATTCTATTTTTATCATCAATATGAACTATATAAAATAATCTTGTTTTGAAATAAATTGTTTTATAATAAAAATCCTATTTTTATCACCTATATTAACTATCTAAAATAGTCGGGTTTTGAAATCGTTTTACTATAAAAATCACATTTTTACTATATACATGAATTGTTAAAAATTGTGAAGGGTTGGAATAGAAGACAGTTAGATAAAAATATCATTTTTATCAAATGTATGAAAAGAATATAGTTTTGAAATCGAAGAATCGATATATATATATATATAAATAGAATTGAAATATATCAAATAACGAAGCTGCAGTTCGTATTTTGAAACCGTGATTTCAAACGATTAGTGCGGGAGATCCGACCATCGGATTTTCCCGAAACCGCAACCATTGGGTTCGCTTTGGAAATATCTTTCCAACGACCCCAACTTTGTAAAAATCCAACGGTTGGACTGTCTGGAATGTTAAATTCAAATCTGAAGAAAAACAGCGCCAGAATCAATAATATTTATATATATATATAAATATAATTATATTAAATCGAATAACGACGCTGTAGTTTGTATTTTGAAATCGAAACTTCAAACGATTATACCGGGAGATCCGACCGTCGGATTTTCCCGAAACTGGAACCGTTGGATTCATTTTGAAAAGATCTTTCTAATGATGTAAATTTTGTGAAGATCCAACAATTAGATTTTCAGATATGTGTAAATCAAATCTGAAGAAAAACAGCGCCACGGCCGTGTTATGGCCCGAAGCGTCATTTGAATAAATTGGCTATTTTAAAATAAATAAAAATAGCGATAAATCATTATAAAATTATATAAACGATATGGATGTGAAATTTAGAAATTAACTGAAGGTTAGCTAAGTCAAATGGTTTCTTGGATTTTGATCTGATGTTGGTTTCGACCTTCGGGGTTAATATTTGGGAAATCGTTCTCTTACTGATTGACGGTTAGTGACTAATGAATTGAAATCAAGCGTATGTAGTGTTTGTGTAGCACGTGTTTATTATATATGCGAGTTGCTCAGAAAGATCGAGTTTATCGCATTCTAAATAACTGAATCGACGATAAGAAATCGAAGATGAAGACGGTGGCTAAAGACCGGAAATCTTCACCTCGTTTAGATGGTAACCGATGTCCTGATTGGGAGGCATCCCGAAATATGGATAATAAGTGGTGATCGTCTAGACGTACGTGGAGGTCGATGGGTTTGCGAGGTATATAGTGCCTCCGGTTTCGTTCAGACCCAGGGCGGACTTGTAAATGGACTGTGTGTCTGACATTGGAATTTATTCTGTGTGATTGATAGCCATCAGTTGCATGGTGTGAATTGCCTGTGTGGCATGCTAAGATGCAGTGATCAAGGCTTCTGTTGAAAAGCAAAGTCTTGTGGTGATGATCAAAGCACCGCCTGTGTGGCGTAGCGTTGTGTACGACGTGAATTCGCGAACCTCACACCCCCAGTATGAACCAGAAACGGGAGAGGGCCTCAGGGGGGACATGCGTTTCTTCCTAGCTAGAATTGGCGTCAGTGGTTTTACACGCCCTGACAAGTTTGACTTATGTGGTTGTTACTATTACGAGGCGCCTTAGATATATCGGATGATCCGGGACCGATGGAGTCAATCGTTGGCTCACTTACGCCCCAAAGGGAGGGGAAACGTATTGTTCAGGCATTTTAATCCACATCGGTGGACCGGCCCTGACGATCCAAGGGTCACTTGAGCTCTGATCCTGAGACTCGGGCTAGGTAGTCTCGAAGTCGGTAAGGACTATGTTTTGCCTTGGATCATGACGGAAATCCAATTTCCAAATACATGACTATGCGTTTTTGATTGTATACCTATATTCGGCGACATAGTGGCATGGGACGTTCATGTCGTCTAAGATTGATAGTTATGATTTGAAATTGTTTTTGAAACATATAAACACTAGTAATAATATCAAATGCTTTTGTTTTATTCGTATCAAGCATATTTTGGCCATTATAAGGTAAAAATCTATCCTCCGGTTTGCGTTACATTGTGTGATGGGAACTGAGTCTTATAATGGCTTCATTTTTATAAAAAGAATTGCGATGTTTCAAAGAATTATTTGTTTTAAAGCACTGGCAATCCAATGGAGTAAACCCGTTCCATGAAAGTGGCGTGGTCCTATGATTAGCCATATTTTAATTGTGTTAAGTAGATTTCTCATACCAGTCCCATGACTGACTCGTAGTTTGTTTCACTTTCAAACTCGGGTGCCCCTTTTTCTACACGGGCAGCCTTGTATTCAGGTTTTAGATGGCTTTATCCGGAAAGCTGGAGCTGAAGATGGATTCTATCATTTATCTATTTTATGCTGTTCAGCTCCTATTGTACATATTTTGTTTGTTTTCCGCTGTAGACATTTATGTATAGCTGAACTGTATTTGTACTAAGTATGATCCTGTGAAATGTGTAACTCTGATGATTTCATTTATCCAGTATATTCTATTGTGCATTATCTGGTGTATTTATCTAATTCTGTTCTGGTGTTATCTGTTTATGTGTTATATTCCAAAGATTACCCTTGCCGCCGTCAGTACGGGGTTCGGGGTCGTCTCATTAAAACCGGCACCGTCCCGAGTACGGCTCTTCGCTCTACCTTAAAACCTCGCGGTTTTTGACAATGGGGATTCATGCATCTAGTTCGCACGCTGGCGGCATGTTTTATTTTCCTTTCCACAATTATTTCCAATTTGTTTCAATCCCCAATGGTTATTTTTCAGCCACAAACAATTATTCAACCATTCGCATTATTCACCAATTTTTTCACACCAATTCACAAACAATAAATATCGTCCATGGTTTGTGGACGAGGGGAGTGTGTATATATATATATATATATATTATTTCTATATTTCACTTGCATTTCAACACACATATCATTTGTACAATGCATGTATAATTCATACTTCGCTCATATAGCTTACACAACGCATGTACATGAGGTATACAACACGTGTATAATTTATATTTCGCTTATATAATTTATACATGACATTTCCATTCACATTTCAATTTAGAAATCTCACATTGGTTTTCGAAGTGCTAAAAATCGTAGATAGATCATAAAAATCCGCGGTCTTTTCTATGTGGTAGAGAGCCTCTTTGCAGTCCCGATGTTTCCTGTTTCATAGAATTTCGTCAATACTCTAAAAAGATATGATTTTTCAAAGTTTGCAACACTTAAAAGTGTTATTTTCAGTTCAAAGAAAACAAAGCCGATACCTTTCCAATTTGTTCGAACTAGGGTTTGGATTTTGCGGCAAATCCGTGGCTTGTGGTCAAGATCGGGATACACCACGACATAGAGGGGGGGGGGGGTGAGGCGCTTGGATCGATAGTCGGAGGAGGGTGTTTGATGGTCGGATCTGGTCGGGGCGGCGGTGGGAAGGTTCGAACTTCGTGGGTCTCGTTCTCGTCGATGGGGAGGGGGGAGAAGACGAGGGTGGGTCGGATTTGAAGAGGGAAGGCGGCGGCCTCGATTGCAGGTGATGGCGGAGGCGGCAGGGGGCTGAGGCGGTCGGAATCGAGTCGGGAACGACGGAGCACGGCTTCCGTTGGTTAGAAAAGGATGCGGGGTTTTTTTAAAGTTTTTATATTTTCTAATTTATGAAAGGAGAATTTTAATTGGCCCATGGTTTTATTGAATTTTTAAATAGTGTTATTCCACACGGACACCAATTCAATCCCAACGACTATTGCCCTAGCCAAATACCCCCGTCCCGGACACAATGGGATATGTTTCGTTGGCCAATTCGACTGTTACAGTTAGTTATTTTTCAAATTAAAGTATAAAACATTTAATATTCAATTCGAACGTACATTTCTATTTGCCATGGCCACAAACTGATTCGAAAAATTCCAGAAAAATAAACCTAGCTATGTTTTGACGCTACGGTCCCAACAAAACTATTTTCGCCTAATTCTGAGATCGTTTGAAAAATGGCCATTTTCTGGTCGATCCAATTTAACAAAAATTGACCAAACACAATTTCTTTTGCCACGCTCACATACTAGCTTCAAAAATTATGAAATTTGAAACCTAGTAATAGTTTGACAACTCAGATCCAACAGAAGTGGTTTTGTCGAATTTCGAGGTTGTTTGCAAAATGTCTATTTTCAAGGGCTATATATTCTATGTAGCGACCTTTCTGAAAATTCATTTAGCAATAACTTATGATTCCCGCTATGAAACTTCGATTTTTCAGATTCGTTAGAAAGATATTCACTAACAGATTTAAATATTTTTGGTTTCACCAAAATCCGTTATATTTTGCACCCGGTGCAGTCAGTCAAAGTTTGAATTCAAATTTTCAAAATACCCCACTATTTCTAATTCACTATTTTATTCAAATATTCTATTTCAATTGCTCAAATTCCTTTGAAATAACCAATTTAAAATTTTTAAATTGGCTCGTATTTTCCGGGTTGTTACAATCTCCCCCACTTAAAACTTTTCGTCCCCGAAAAGGATACAATAGTAAAGTAGGAAACAAAAATGTAAATGCAAAGTATTGTGAAGGTACCTTGCACCGGAGTTAGTCGGAGATGTCCACCCTGCATTTGGGGTAAGCTTGCTTAATGCTCTCCTCAGTCTCCCAAGTACTGTCTCTAGGATCACTACTCCACTGCAATTTAACTAAATGAATCTTTTTGCTCCTTAGCTCTCTAGTTTCTTTGCCAACAATCTTTAATGGCTCTCTTTTGACTGCTAATTCTGGAGTAATTTCCAAGTCCTGTTGCGCTGCTTCTTCTACAACAAGATCCGAATCATGCAATAGTCTTCTAAGTTGTAATACGTGAAATACATCGTGCACTCCAGGCAACCAATCTGGTAATTGAACCGTATAAGCTAGAGTTCTAATTCGCTCAAGTATAGGGAAGGGACCAATAAATCTCGGTGCCAACTTCCCAGTTTTGCCAAATCTGATTACTCCCATCATTGGAGAAACCTTTAAATAAACATGATCACCCACGACAAATAATAAATCTCTTCTTCTAGAATCCGCATAACTTTTCTATCGGCTTTGTGTGGTTTTCAATCGCTTCTTGATGAAGTCGACTTTATCAGACGCTTCTCTAATCATATCGGGTCCTAACACAAGTATGTTGCCAGGTTCTACCCAACATGCTGGAGATCTGCATGGTCTGCCATATAATGCTTCAAATGGCGACATTCCCAAACTTGCTTGACAGCTATTGTTATATGAGAATTCTGCCAAATGTAAGTGTTCTTCCCATGACCCACCAAAATCAATAATACAAGCCCGTAGTAAATCTTCTAGAATTCTATTCACACGCTCAGTTTGGCCATCTGTCCGAGGGTGATAGGCGGTGCTCATATTCAGTTTCGTTCCCAATTTTGTCTGGAATGCCTCCCAGAATTTGCTAGCAAATATTGGGTCTCTATCACTGACTATGCTGATGGGAATTCCATGTAGCTTAACAATTTCTTTGAAATATATCTGCACTAGACTTTGATTGGTTCTATTGGATCTAACAGGTATGAAATGGGCAGTCTTCGTGAAGCGATCTACGATTACCTAAATACTGTCATTACCTTTCTTGGTTCGGGGCAAACCATCTATGAAATCCATGGAAATCTGTTCCCATTTCCATCCTGGGACTTCCAACGGTTGCAATAATCCAGCTAGCTTATGTTGGTCCCTCTTGACCAATTGACAAGTAGGGCATCTGCTAACATATAAAGAAATGTCCCTTCTCATCGCCTTCCACCAAAAAGTGCATTTGATATCGTTGTACAATTTACTTACTCCAGGATGAATGCAAAGTTTGGATTTATGGCATTCATCTAGCACCTCTCTTTTGAGCTCAGATAGGTTGGGAACACATATTTTTCCATTCAATCTCAGAACTCCCTCACTATCCACTTGGAAACTGGAGCCTTCGCCCCTTCGAATCCATTTTATCATCTCTTTAACAAAATTGTTGTTTTTCTGAAGAACGGATATTTTATCAATTCAATCCTGGCGTAATTATAAGATTGGCAATGATTGCGGTTTTTCTACTAAGCGCATCCGCTACA
This sequence comes from Allium sativum, assembly GCA_030737875.1. NCBI lineage: Eukaryota > Viridiplantae > Streptophyta > Magnoliopsida > Asparagales > Amaryllidaceae > Allium > Allium sativum. The sequence goes on from CM060918.1 coordinate 57,046,959, forward strand.
ACGTTAGCCTTTCCCGGCATATACAGGATATCTAGATCATACGCTGCAAAAAATTCTAGCCAACGCTACTGTCTCAAATTCAGATCTTTTTGGGTGTATAAATACTTCAATGATTGATGATCTGTGTACAGTTCAAATTTCTTACCCAATAAATAATGCCTCTAGATTTTCAAAGCAATAACGATGGCTAGTAACTCCAGATCATGAGTTACATAATTCTTCTCATGTGGTTTCAGTCGGCGGCTTGCATAAGCGACTACTTGGCCTCTTTGCATTAACACTACACCCAGACCTCTAATAGAAGCATTTGTCCAAACCGTCAAATCCTAATTGCCATCGATAATGGTTAACACTGGAGCAATTGTCAATTTCGATTTCAATTCCTGGAAAGCTTCCTCACGGTCAGAAGTCCACTTAAACTTCTCATGCTTCTTCGTGGGCTTTGTTAACGGACCAGATATCTTTGAGAAATCCTTAACGAACTTCCAATAATAACTAGCCAATCCCATAAAACTTCTAACCTCTGTGGGTGTAGTGGGCTGTTTCCAGTCTTGAATTGCTGTTATTTTGCTCGGGTCGACAGAAATCCCTTCCTTTGATACGACATGGCCAAGGAACTTCAATTCTTCTTGCCAGAAGACACATTTAGAGAATTTGGCTTTGAAGACATTCTTTCTTAGATTCTCCAATACTTGTTCTAAGTGTTTTCATGCTCGGGTTTTGATTTGGAGTAGATTAAAATATCATCGATGAATACGAGGACAAATTTATTCAGAACTAACCTGAACACTCTATTTATTAGATCGACAAAGTATGCTGGAGCATTGCATAGGCTGAACGGAATTACTAACCATTCATAAAATATGTCTAGACCACTAAAAGTTGTCAAAGGAACACACTCCTCTGCAATTCTCAGTTGATGAAAACCCGTAGCTAGGTCCATTCGGGAAAATACTCTCGCCCCATTCAATTGGTCTAGCAGATCATCGATGCGGGGTAATGGGTATTTGTTTTTGAGCTCTGTTTGTTGAGGTCTCGGTAATCAACACACAATCGAAGAGTACCGTCTGACTTTGGGACAAACACTACAGCTGCACCCCAACTAGAAAAGCTAGGTCTGATCAGACCCTTCCATAGTAGTTAACGAGTTTGGTCACCTAATTCTTACTTTTCCTTTGGACTCATTCTGCGAATTGGATGTACTACTGGTCTGGCATTGGGAATTAGATCAATTCTAAATTCTATGTCTCTTTGCAGAGGTAAGTTTTCGACTTCTTCAAACATATCCGCATAGCTTCTAACAACAGGAATCTTTTCTAAGGAAGTGGGGATAACTTCTAACGCAGACCAATATTCCTTTCTATATGGATTCGAACCATGGCATGGTACAGTAATATATCCAAGCTTCGTTCGAATTTTTACTATCCTTTCCGCACACTTTACTTCAGCTTCGTATTTCATTAACCAATCAAGCCCGAGAATGATATCGAATTCGGGAAAGTTCATAACGACTAGATCAAAAGGAAACTTGTATCGAGAAAAGGAAGCAGGCACTTTACAATACGAACCGAGAATAATAGAACCCCCTATCGGATTATGTACTTCAACCGATTCTTTAAGATTTCTTTGTTTTACCTTTAATTTGTGGACCGTGTTACTAGCAATAAAGCTATGTGATGCACCCATGTCAAACAATACAGAAACAGGAATATTTTTAATTGTAAGGGTACCTCCCAAAACATTGGGTTTACCTGCTCCATCGGAAGCAGCCGGCGGGTTCGTCCCGTCATACACGTAAGCTACTGCGGCCTTCTTAAGCAAAGGATAGTCTTTGACATGATGATCTGTCTTGCGGCAGTTAAAGCACGAGCGAGGGTTCTGGAAGCCTTGGCTTGAACCTTGAGAATTTGTCTTCTGCCGTTTCGGGGCTGTGCAAACATTTGAGTAGTGCCCCACCTCGCCACAATTGTAGCAGCTTCCTTTTGGTGGACTGCTAGTCTGTGGTTTCGAGGATGCCGCTTGGTTTGACTCCGCTTGATTCGCAGCGGGCTTGCGTTTATTCCCGGCTTGGCTTTAAGCACGATCCTGATCCAGGTGCCTTTGATCCAGGTCTTCGTAGTTGCACGCCATTTCCACTAATTCATTAAAAGCCAACTTGATGTGGGCCATTGCCCTATCTTAGTACTGTCGCTTCAGCCCGAGGATGAACCTCTTGTTCTTGGACTTTGTGGTGGCGACGAGCTCTGGTGCGTAGCGGGATAATTGTGTAAACTTGTTCAGATAATCTTGCACCGAGAGATCCCGCTGCTGGAGTCTTGCGAATTCATCGTGCATACGCTCAAGGGCTTACTCTGGGACATACTTCTCTTTGAATAATTCTTTGAATTCATCCCATGTCCTACCAGCATTTCTGTTTCCGGAGGTGAGAGCTTCCCACCATAGTTCAGCTTCTTCTTGTAGAAGCCAAGCGCCCAAGAAGGCTTTGTCTTGATCACCCAGCCTTAGGCCTCCAAGTATTTTCTCGCATGTTTTCATCCATGCAAGGGCCTCAATTACTGTGCCCGTTCCAGAGAAGGTTTTTCCTCCTAGGTTCTTGTACCTTTTTGCCACGCGGTCCAACTCGAATTGTTGAGCGGCCGTGTAACACCCCGTATTTTCTATGAACTTAAGAATTACAAATCTGAGTATAATTAAAATATAAAATCAGAATCAAGGGAAACGTGCTGTTCCATTGCGTTTGTCTCGGAAAAATACGCGAAATAGAGTCCGAAATTTCGTAAATCGGAGTCCACATGACCAAGTTATGGCCTTCCAAAGTTCAGAAAAAATTAAACAGCACAGACCAGGTCGACTGGGGAGTCGACCCTAGAGTCGACCTGCCCCCAGGGGGTCGACCCTAGAGTCGATTTGCCCCAGGGGGTCGACCCTAGAGTCGACCTGCCCCCAGGGGGTCGACCCTAGTGTCGACCTGGGGGTCGACCTGCCTCCCGAATCTGCTATTCTGCCTGGGTGCGTTCTGATGTATTTGGTCTCGTTTTCTGTCTAGATTCGTCTGCCTAAGCCTATTTAAACATCCCCAAACCCAGCATTCTCTTCACACAATTCTATTCTGCTTCTATTCTGCCTCTGTTCTAAATTAAAAATAAAAATGGTGTTGCTACTCTGCTGGAATCAAAACTAGAAGACAATCAACATCAACCTAAATTCAATTTGAGATTAGAGCTTCTGCAACGGTTCTACAACAACTAAAGTTCTTTCTTTAATCCAATTAAGGCAAGTACAGTTGTTTTCCGCTATAAACGTTAATTCTGATTTTGACATGAATTGTGAATCTGAATCTGAGATTATATCTGTTATGTTCTGATTTGATTTATCTCATTCTGTACCTCTTTCCTCTTTCTGTTCCATAGCCAGGCTACTACGAGCCTGAGCCAATCTCATAAGAGATTAACATGCGCTAAAATGTTTGGGACAGTAAAAGGAATGATGCATAAATTGGGCATGACCAATAGGGGACTAATTTGAGGAAAGAACATGGACTGTAGCTAGAACATGAATCTGAGACATATGATTGGACATGTTATATTTATAACATAAAAAGGTATTGAACATATGATTTGTGGACATGACATAAAAAGGTATATAATTGAACATAAATATAGACTGTATTGAACACATGATTTAGGATAAAGAGAATATGGCCTAGGTATAAAGATTTACATGAAAGTAGGATATCTATTAATGTAAATAAATACCTAAGTAAGGGACCTTTGGGATATATGACATGCATAGTAATCTATGGCTATATTTGGTATAAATTATATGGATCTTCTATACTATGCAAGTTTAATAAAAATTTGGAACATATGATATATGGTAAATTTATGACCATAATCTGTGCTATGTAAATTTAATACAAACATAGGGTATATGATAATATTGTGAATCAAGACTATTATTTATGCACGTGAACTTAGGCAAGGTTTATAATTAGGCAAGGTATGAAACTTTAAGAAATAAGTAAATTTGTTATATTTGCCTAATTTGCTAGTTGTGTTACATTGCCTAATATGCTAGTTCTGTTATATTGCTTAATCTGCTAGTTCTGCCCTACTGCCTAGTCTGCTAGATCTGTTCAACTACCAAATCTGTCATTTGCTAATTCTGTTAAGAATGCCAACCTAAATCTGTTGAGATGCCTAATCTGTTATCTGCTAAATCTGCTAGTTGCTTAATCTGCTGAATCCGTTAAGTCGCCTAAACCTGTTATCTGCTATGTCTGTTAAGTTGATATATTCAGTCTGTTATTGACATAATCTGAATTAGCTATGAATAATTGACATGTATATTAGGCGTGGTTATAAATTGTAAATCATTAATTAATTGGCCGCAAAGATAAACATGGCTAACTCGAGGTTAGAATGAGTTTGTGGCATAATTCTACCCGGAACCGCCCGGCATATTCCAGTGGCCACAAACAATAGGTTCTAACGTGAGAAGTTAGTCGTAACGTGCTTGAAACCCGAGGTTAGACTCAGCTTGCGACAGAAATCTGCCCGGAACCAACCGGCCTAACCAGTAGCTGCAAACTGTCAGTCTAATGTGAGAGGTCTGGGCATTAATAATTAATTAATGAAAATATGATATAAACATGATGTCTAAAACATGTTGGGCGGATAGGATTAAACCCACTAGACTGATGAATTTAATAAATCTATTCCGTGAATCTGTAGGCCCAATTACAAAGTTAGACAAATCTGTAAGTCTGTTAATCTGTAACTGGTTAATCGGTAAGTCTGTTAAATCTGTATATCTGATCCGTTAGTCTGAAAACTTGTCTGTGAACTGGTTGATCTGAATTCTGTATGTCTGAACTTGTAAACAAGTTAATCTGAAATCTGTTAGTTTGGGGACACAAGGTTAGGAGGTGAATTACTTGTGTCATCTGTTGTTTGGGACCCATATTAGTCAGTAACCCTTTCTCTTATCAAAACTTTGACCCAACAGTAGGAAGGGTCCAGGCACGCTTACTGAACTAATTATAAGTGGTTCATTCTGATAATGGCGAGGGGCGTTGATGGTGCGTTCCAACTGGGTCATGTGCGTGCATGGATCCCGGTCTGCCTCTGAGGATGTAAGACGCCGTGACATCTGTAAATAGGTCTGTGCCAATTAGTTGTCACTCTAGGGAGTGATACACCCTACAGTAGGGCCGACACAGGATATTTATGTATTAGGGAGCCAATCGCTTGGGGTAGGGTTTTAGGGTACACTTAGTTCTGTCTGTTTCTGTTGGTACCGTCTGTTTCTGTTGGGTGGTAACACCTGTCTGTTTCTGTGTGGTACAGTCTGTTCGGGTGGTAAAGGCCCATTACTAGTGTACACCTAATTCTACATTCTGTTTCCGTAGGGATTAATTTGTTCCTGCTTCTGTCTGTTTCTGATTGGGTAGTAAAGGCCCATTATTAGCATTCTGTTTCTGTTAAATTATTCTGTACCCGTTCCTGCTTCAATTTAGACATTAGGGTGACACCTAATTCTGTTGTACTAGTATTAGTGCAGAGAAGTGTGAAGCAATAGTTTATGTCATTTTGTTCTTCTGTTATATCTGCTACACCCGTTACAGTTATCTCACATCCAGTTTTATGTTCATATCATATTATTATTATCTGTTCATATGCTGAAAGTCACTGGACTTGCCAAACTTTTTGTCTGACCCTTGTTGTTTCGCCTCCTTTCTTCCGTTCCCCCCCCAGGTTATCCAAGGAGGGAATACTTTAGCTTGATCCGGATTTCTCTTTGCTTGAAGTGCTTAAAGTATGGCTTGGCTCTTTATAGCTTCCGTTCTATGGGGATTATGATTTTAAACCATGCATTTTGAAGGCTTTTGTACAAGACTGATATTTTGTACTTGAATTGTGAGATTTGAAAGGATGTAACCATATTAATTTCTGTTTCCGCTGTAATAAAGTTAAAAAATTTCAAGTACTGTTTTATCTGTCTTGTAAGTTTCTGTTCTGTTTACTAAAATGCTCCACCAAAGTTAAGGCATTCCCTTTGTGAGTGACCTTAACGGAGGTGGGGTGTTACACTTGGTATCAGAGCTGAAGGTTACCAGATTTTATAAAAAGTTTTGAAAACTATTTTCAAAAAGGTTTTGAAAAGGAAGTATTTTCAAAAGTAAAGCTTATTTTGAAAAACATAGTCCCGTAAGCCATATATCTATCTTTTGATCCTCTGCTTGAATCCTTGTTTCCTTCTTTCTTGAGTCTTTGGGGCTCCCGGTTTTCTGGGAGGTATCCTCGTCGAAGGGCAAAGTAGTGCCCGACTTCCATCGATAGCTGTAGTAGTTTCACCTGCGGCTAGTTTTCTTTAGAGCTTTGAAGGATTTTTCCGGGCGATGGAGGCAGCTTTCGAGGGATTGGTCAACATGTTACACAAGGATAGTAAAGATGAGAATGATGAGGTTTGGCTAAGGAGCACAACCCAAAGGTGAGAAACTCATATAGACTTAGTTCACAATGGAGGCAAAAGGGAAACACAAAAGAAGGAAGGAAAGTTTGAAGATAAGGAGGAGGCAAGTGTTTTACTTATGGAAGCTCGACTCATTTGAATAAGGATTACTGAAAGAGGAAAGGGAGGGTGCTTGCTTCAACTGTGGTGAGATGGGACACTTCACTGAGGACTGCCCGAAGAATAGAGGACAAGGATAAAGGACATGACCTAATTCTGGAAGACAGGCGAATACTCTTGTGGTTGGTGGATAGGATAGAAGTAGGAAAAATTTCTATAGAAAGTTTAATTTCCTTATCTGATCATTGAATAGAACTCTTTCTGATTCTGACACTCTGATTCTGTTGTTGGGTCTCTGCACTTTAATACTAGTCTTGTTTCTGATCTGGTTATAGTCTCAAACCTCGTAGGGGGTACGACTCATCTATTTTTGATAGATTGGGGTTTGAGGGATATCTGTGTTAGGCGTCAAGTATGACACATACATTCTGAGTTTTTGTGGGATATGATTTTATCATGCTTAGCTTCCGAAGAATCATTAGGGAACCCGATCTGTACCAGTAGTCTGTAAATATCTGAATACTTCTGATAAGATTTCTAGTTTTGACATTGTCTAAAGAGGGTAACCCTCTGGGTGTCAATCTGATGTTGATTTCGGTCTTTGGGGTTGACACTTAGGGGAATTATTTTCTCAACCAATGTCTGATAGGAATCAAGTTTTTTTTTTATCTGTACTCGCTTCCATCACTCGACTGTATCCTATCGATCGAGTGTTCAACTTATAGATAGGAATCCTAATGGGTGTAAACATGTGTTTGAGACATGTTATGTTTGATGGTTGCAAGTGGATGCAATGGTTGCTAGTGGATGCTCGTGGACGCATATACACACACTAGGCACTAGATCGACTCGAAAACACTCTTATACTGCATATGGATGTGTGAGCATTTTAAATTTTTATGGATGAAAAATGGTTGAATCAGCACATGGATGTTGCATATGAGTGGATGGTTGTGCACTCATATAGAAATGATATGTATCAAATAGGAAAATTGCATACATATTGGACTCATGGCACAGACATAATTCGCATTAAGGAGGTCAACTGAATCAGTAGACCGCCTGATCTTTGCATTAGATAAGGAACATATACACACACTTTTGCAAATGTTCATACAGCACTAGAAATTTCTAAGGACAATGGATGCTTGTGGATAATGACTGAGTAGATGAGTGATTGGATGGTAGGACACATTCTTCTTAACTTGAAGATTTCGGGGACGAAATCCTTTAAGGAGGGGAGAATGTAACACCCCGTATTTTCTGTGAACTTAAGAATTACAAATCTGAGTATAATTAAAATATAAATTCAGAATCAAGGGAAACGGGTTGTTCCATTGCGTTCGTCTCGGAAAAATATGCGAAATAGAGTCCGAAATTTCATAAATCGGAGTCCACATGACCAAGTTATGGCCTTCCAAAGTTCAGAAAAAATTAAACAGCACAGACCAGGTCGACTGGGGAGTCGACCCTAGAGTCGACCTGCCCCCAGGGGGTCGACCCTAGAGTCGACCTGCCCCAGGGGGTCGACCCTAGAGTCGACCCTAGTGTCGACCAGGGGGTCGACCTGCCTCCCGAATCTGCTTTTCTGCCTGGGTGCGTTCTGATGTATCTGCTCTCGTTTTCTGTCTAGATTCATCTGCCTAAGCCTATTTAAACAGCCCCAAACCCAGCCATCTCTGCACACAATTCTATTCTGCTTCTACTCTGCCTCTGTTCTAAATTAAAAATAAAAATGGCGTTGCTACTCTGCTGGAATCAAAACTAGAAGACAATCAACATCAACCTAAATTCAATTTGAGATTAGAGCTTCTGCAACGGTTCTATAACAACTAAAGTTCTTTCTTTAATCCAATTAAAGCAAGTACAGTTATTTTCCGCTATAAACGTTAATTCTGATTTTGACATGAATTGTGAATCTGAATCTGAGATTATATCTGTTCTGTTCTGATTTGATTTATCTCATTTTGTACCTCTTTCCTCTTTCTGTTCTTTAGCCAGGCTACTACGAGCCTGAGCCAATCTCATAAGAGATTAACATGCGCTAAAATGTTTGGGACAGTAAAATGAATGATGCATAAATTGGGCATGACCAATAGGTGACTAATTTGAGGAAAGAACATGGACTGTAGCTAGAACATGAATCTGGGACATATGATTGGACATGTTATATTTATAACATAAAAAGGTATTGAACATATGATTTGTGGACATGACATAAAAAGGTATATAATTGAACATAAATATAGACTGTATTGAACACATGATTTAGGATAAAGAGAATATGGCCTAGGTATAAAGATTTACATGAAAGTAGGATATCTATTATTGTAAATAAACACCTAAGTAAGGGACCTTTAGGATATATGACATGCATAGTAATCTATGGCTATATTTGGTATAAATTATATGGATCTTCTGTACTATGCAAGTTTAATAAAAATTTGGAACATATGATATATGGTAAATTTATGACCATAATCTGTGCTATGTAAATTTAATACAAACATAGGGTATATGATAATATTGTGAATCAAGACTATTATTTATGCATGTGAACTTAGGCAAGGTTTATAATTAGGCAAGGTATGAAACTTTAAGAAATAAGTAAATTTGTTATATTTGCCTAATTTGCTAGTTGTGTTACATTGCCTAATCTGCTAGTTCTGTTATATTGCTTAATCTGCTAGTTCTGCCCTACTGCCTAGTCTGCTAGATCTGTTCATCTACCAAATCTGTCATTTGCTAATTCTGTTAAGAATGCCAACCTAAATCTGTTGAGATGCCTAATCTGTTATCTGCTAAATCTGCTAGTTGCTTAATCTGTTGAATCCGTTAAGTCGCCTAAACCTGTTATCTGCTATGTCCGTTAAATTGATATATTCAGTCTGTTATTGACATAATCTGAATTAGCTATGAATAATTGACATGTATATTAGGCGTGGGTATAAATGGTAAATCATTAATTAATTGGCCGCAAAGATAAACATGGCTAACTCGAGGTTAGAATGAGTTTGTGGCGTAATTCTGCCCGGAACTGCCCGGCATATTCCAGTGGCCGCAAATAATAGGTTCTAATGTGAGAAGTTAGTCATAACGTGCTTGAAACCCGAGGTTAGACTCAGTTTGCGACAGAAATCTGCCCGGAACCAACCGGCCTAACCAGTAGCCGCAAACTGTCAGTCTAATGTGAGAGGTCTGGGCATTAATAATTAATTAATGAAAATCTGAGATAAACATGATGTCTAAAACATGTTGGGCGGATAGGATTAAACCCACTAGACTGATGAATTTAATAAATCTGTTCCGTGAATCTGTAGGCCCAATTACAAAGTTAGACAAATCTGTAAGTCTGTTAATCTGTAACTGATTAATCGGTAAGTCTGTTAAATCTGTATATCTAATCCGTTAGTCTGAAAACTTGTCTGTGAACTGGTTGATCTGAATTCTGTATGTCTGAACTTGTAAACAAGTTAATCTGAAATCTGTTAGTCTGGGGACACAAGGTTAGGAGGGGAATTACTTGTGTCATCTGTTGTTTGGGACCCATATTAGTCAGTAACCCTTTCTGGTATCAAAACTTTGACCCAACAGTAGGTAGGGTCCGGGCACGCTTTCTGAACTAATTATAAGTGGTTCATTCTAATAATGGCGAGGGGTGTTGATGGTGCGTTCCAACCGGGTCATGTGCGTGCATGGATCCCGGTCTGCCTCTGAGGATGTAAGACGCCGTGACATCTGTAAATAGGTCTGTACCAATTGGTTGTCACTCTAGGGAGTGATACACCCTACTATGGGGCCGACACAGGATATTTATGTATTAGGGAGCCGATCGCTTGGGGTAGGGTTTTAGGGTACACTTAGTTCTGTCTGTTTCTGTTAGTACCGTCTGTTTCTGTTGGGTGGTAACACCTGTCTGTTTCTGTGTGTTACCGTCTGTTCGGGTGGTAAAGGCCCATTACTAGTGTACACCTAATTCTACATTCTGTTTCCGTAGGGATTAATCTGTTCTTGCTTCTGTCTGTTTCTGATCGGGTAATAAAGGCCCATTATTAGCATTCAGTTCCTGTTAAATTATTCTGTACCCGTTCCTGCTTCAATTTAGACATTAGGGTGACACCTAATTCTGTTATACTAGTATTAGTGCAGAGAAGTGTGAAGCAATAGTTTATGTCATTCTGTTCTTTTGTTATATCTGCTACACCTGTTACAGTTATCTCACATCCAGTTTTATGTTCATATCATATTATTATTATCTGTTCATATGCTGAAAGTCACTGGACTTGCCAGACTTTTTGTCTGACCCTTGTTGTTTCGCCTCCTTTCTTTCGTTTCCCCCCAGGTTATCCAAGGAGGGAATACTTTAGCTTGATCCGGATTTCTCTTTGCTTGAAGTGCTTAAAGTATGGCTTGGCTCTGTATAGCTTCCGTTCTATGGGGATTATGATTTTAAACCATGCATTTTGAAGGCTTTTGTACAAGACTGATATTTTGTACTTGAATTCTGAGATTTTAAAGGATGTAACCATATTAATTTCTGTTTCCGCTGTAATAAAGTTAAAAAATTCAAGTACTGTTTTATCTGTCTTGTAAGTTTCTGTTCTGTTTACTAAAATGCTCCACCAAAGTTAAGGCATTCCCTTTGTGAGTGACCTTAACGGAGGTGGGGTGTTACAGGCCGTGGGTTGTATCAAGGGTCCTTCTTCAACTGGGACTTCTCCTCATCCTCTGCCACGGCCAGCTCGGCCTCCTCTACCGGCGGCTGCTCGGGTAGTCATTGTTCAAGTTCTGTATAAGCAAGAAAAGAGTCAGCCTACAGAAATGATAATTTTATTGTATGGTAAAGAAGAAGAACTTAAAGGAAAAACAACGATGTACTGAACAAATTGTTTTTGCTGTTCTGCTTAGCTCATTCTAGGACATTACTAGTCCTATCTCTAATGAGCTACTCGCCTTATAATACTACTGATTCTATTCTGACAAAGTGTTTAATGTGTTAAATTCCAGAACTAAGGTTAACCAAAGCTCTGATACCAGCTGTGACGATCCCAAAACCCCGTGACACGGTGTTAAGGATAATCATTGGAATATAACACATAAATCATCATTAGCAAATCACAGATAATAGCATAAACGAGAAATAGAATAATTTACACACATATGACAGCGGAATCATATATATATATATCACCACATCAGAGAGCACAGTGCAGGATACTACTTAGTGCATAACAGTACATAATCAGTCTACATCGCTGGTGGCGGAATCATACATAGAGAACACATAAACTAAACATCAGTCTACAACGCCAGTGGCGGAATCATAATACATATAAAATAATGGCGGAAAAGTCACAATCATCACAATATAGTCAAGCCTCGCCATGAGTCCAAAAGTGCACCTCTACTGCGGTGCCAAGCCAAAATATATCAGCTACCTGTAACTAGGTTGCCCATGTGAAAATGAGGGCACCCGAGTTTGCAAGGTGAAACAAACTACGAGTCAGTCATGGGACTGGTATAAGAAATCTACTTAACTTATTAAACAACAATAATAAGGCAAATCAAAGGACCACGCCACTTTCGCGGAACGGGTTTACTCCAATGAGTGCTAGTGCATAAATTAAGTAAATGATTAAATCATCACAATGCTTTTTATAAAAATGAAGCCATTATAAGACTCAGGTCCCATCACATAATGCAACGCAAGACGGAGTATAGAGTTTTACCTTATAATGGCCAAAAATGCTTCATACGTATAAAACGAAAGTGTTTGATATTATTACTAGTGCATATATGTTTCAAAAGCGATTTCAATCATAAATATTAATCATAGACGGCATAAATGACCCATACCACTATGTCGCCATACTAGTAATACAATCACATCCGCAATCTCGTATCGGAAATTGGATTCCATCATGAGTCGAGGCAAGGGGCAAGCTCCTCTCCATTCGAGACACTCTAGTAAATGTCCCAGGATCGCACACAGTGGTCCTTGGAATCGGCTGGGTCGGTCCTCTCTTACTTTTGAGGATTGGCAATTCCTAAATACACGTTTCCCGGTCCTTACAGACCTATAATCGAGGCGCCTCGCATTCCAACAACCGCACCGGTGAAAAGTAAATATAAATGTCAGGGCTGGTAGGTCACTGACACCACCATAGCTAGAAAGAAACGTCGTGCTCTTCCAGCGGTCCTTCTCCCGTTTTTGACTCATACCGAGGTGTGAGGCTCGCTAATCCACGTTATACACAAAGCTACGTCACACAGACCATGCTTTGATCATCAACCACAAGACTTTGCTTTGCAACAGAAGCCTTGATCATATGCCACTTAGGCGTGCCACATAAGCAATCCACTCCATGCGACTGATTTCTATCAATATATAACCTCTGAGCTCGTACGTCTCAGAGAAGGGCGTTAAGCAAGAGAATAAATTCTCCGCCGCTAAACAGATATATATTTAACAGAGATCAATCAGCACAGAACAAAATCCAATGTCAGACACACAGTCCATTTACAAGTTCGTTCTAGGTTTGAACGAAACCGGAGGCAACAAATTCCTCGCATATCCGCACAATCAACAGTACGTCCTGACGGCTACTACTTCAGCTTCTTCAAGGTAGCTACTCCAATCATGAGCATCAGTAGCGCCTATCCATCCAATGTGAAGATCGTCCGTCTTGAACATTTTCATCACTTCGACTTCTCACCGTCGATCGATTATTTGAAATGAGAATTAACTCGGCCTTTTAAAATAATCCACGTATATTTAGATTTTCAAATCAATTATTCACATGGTTAAATTACTCAACATTCGCATTTCAGTTTCTTAGTATAATTTTCATGTTAAATACATTCAACCATCACATATCAAACAAACACAACAAAATTGGTTTATTTCCACTCTATATCGTCTATAATATTTTTTAACGATATATCGCCATTTTTATTTATTTAAAATGGCCATATTTAATTAAACGATGTTTCAGGTCGTGCCGAGGCACTGGCGCTGTTTTTTACTAAATTTGTTTTACACATATCTGAAAATCTAACCGTTGGATTTTCACAAATTTTATTCCATTAGAAAGATCTTTTCAAACGAACACAACGATTTCAGTTTTGGGAAAATCCGACGGTCGGATTACCCACACTAGTCGTTTGAATTTACAATTTCAAAATACGAACTGTAGCGTCGTTATTCGATTTAATTTAATTATATTTATATTTATATATAAATATAATCGATTTTGACGTTGTTTTTCTTCATATTTGAATTAAACATTCCAGAGAATCCAACCATCGGATCTTTACAAAGTTGGTGCCGTTGGAAAGATATTTCCAAGGCGAACACAACGGTAGCGGTTTCGGGAAAATCCGATGGTCGAATTTCCCGCACTAGTCGTTTGAAATCACGGTTTCAAAACACGAACTGCACGGCCACAATTCGTTTTAATTATATATATATATATATATATATATATATATATATATATAGTTCATTCAGCGATTATTATATCGTTTTCACTTCAAATATTTCACTAACGCCTTTAAATTTTGGAAAATTTCGCCATAATCTCCTTTGTACGGGAGGGGCTGGAAAATTCCCAAATAGCCACACGGGAGTCTCATCTCAAAAGAAAAAGAAAAAGCCAACAGGCTCATAAAATCATCACCCAAGCAAAACAGTAAACATTTACCTATTTGTCGGGCAAACAATTTTAGTCCTCTTCTCTAGCCTCTTTGTTATAACCTGTTCAATAAATATGCATGTACATATGTGCAATTTTTATCACTTATCATTTTCCATTCAACTTCATATTTGATTCAATTTGGTTTAAAGACACCATTCATTCACATGTTGCATACACAAGCAAAAATCATATCATTAGCCAATTAATGAATATTTCAACTCATGCGTATTTATTTGAACATGTGGTTATTTTTAACCTTCATTTCAAAAATGATTAGTTTGGCGAACTAAAATATATTTCAACACATGACTATTTTATTTAGTTCCTATGCATGTTAAAAATAATATTCCTTTCACAAATATTTATTTTAGCGCCCGCATATTTTTAGCAAATCACATATATGATAAAAATGGTATTTTTATCATCTAAAATATTTATTCCACACATGAATGTTTTTAACACATCATAATTTCAATAAAAATGTAATTTTTATTGTTCGATCTTTTATTCAACACATGAACCTTTCCAACACATACACCTCTCAACACATGAGCATTTCCACACATGGATATTTTATATGGTTTGTTCATATAAGAAAGTTGAAATTTTTATTGTTGAAATTATTTATATATATGGTGAATATTTTACATACTTTATATATATCATAAAAATGTGATTTTTATTGATTAAACACTTTATTCATTCACATATGAATTCAATTTTCACACATCACTTCTCAACACATGAGCATTTCCACACATGGATATAGTTTCAACACATGACTTTAATTTCAACGCATGAAAATATTTTCAACATATGAAAATAATTCTAACACCTGAATATTATTCTAATTTTCGGCAGCATATCGGCAGGGTAGTTAAAACCGGCACCGTCCCGAGTATGGCTCCTCGCGGTTTTTGACAATGGGGATTCATGCATCTAGTTCGCACGTAGGCGGCATGTTTTACTTTCCTTACCAAAATTATTTCGAATTTTTTCCAATCACCAATGGGTATTTTTCAACCACAACCAAACAATATCAACCACAAACCATTATTTAACCATTCGCATTATTCACCAAAATTTTCACACCAATTCACAAACAATAAATATCGTTCATGGTTTGTGGACGAGGGGAGTGTATATATATATATATATATATATATATTATTTCTATATTTCACTTGTATTTCAACACACATATCATTTATACAATGCATGTATAATTCATACTTCGCTCGTATAGCTTACACAACGCATGTACATGAGGTATACTGTAACACCCCACGTCCATTAATGTCACTCACAAAGGGAATGCATTAACTTCCACGGAGGTTATAAGTGAATATAGAACAGAAAAATTACAACAAGACAGATAATAAATTGTACTTGGAAATCTAAAACTTCATTTTATTGCAGCGGAAATTAAACATGTTTGTTACATCATAAAACCATAGATCATAACCAAGTACAATATCCATCTTCATAAAAACAAAATACATAATCCCATTACATAAATAGCCATTAAAAACATAACAAGCTGGACTTTACTTCAATGGTCCAAGCTTTCCAAAGAGAGATTAAGCAATTCAATCAAACTCCACTAGAGCTGGGCCCAACCTGAGGACCTGGAGGGGGAAAAAGGATAGAAATAGAGGGGGTCAGACATAAAGTCTGGCGAGTATGATAATTCTAACAATACTATTATCAAATTAAATAGACTAAGGCATAAGCTGGAAGACAAGTAAATGTCTATGAACTCTTAGGAAGATAAAGAAAGCGTTTAAGATAACGCTAAAGATAACGGTAAAGGCACACCTAATTACTAACGAATGATTACTACACTGCACTGCACATTACTACACTGCACCACACCAGTCACCCTATTGTTTGGTCCCACTTGCTTCACACGGAAACTTTATAAATAGCCTTACGTACCCCCAGCTGACTACATAGGTGTCGTCTGCCCCTATCTCCACTAGGTGTACCCCACAACCCACTTTCGATTGGCTCCCTACTCGTAGATACCAGTGCTGGCCCCATAGTGGGGTGTATCACTCCCCTAAAGTGGCAACCCGATACAACTTGAGAATGCACGGCTTATACCTACACGATGCAACAACGTCTTACCTACCAGCCCGGGTCCACACACGCATACGAAACCCGTTGGACTTGCGTTGCCACCGCTCCCCGTTTTGGCCTCTTACAGTCAAACCCAGCATGCGTGTCCTGTCCTCGACTTGGGTTGAGCCCACAAAGATACGTTTGGGGATACTGGTCAAAATGGCCCCCCACAAGCTACCCACCTAAGCTTGTCACT
Source organism: Allium sativum (assembly GCA_030737875.1). Classification (NCBI taxonomy): domain Eukaryota; kingdom Viridiplantae; phylum Streptophyta; class Magnoliopsida; order Asparagales; family Amaryllidaceae; genus Allium; species Allium sativum. Next base: position 57,063,549 of record CM060918.1, read on the forward strand.
AGTATATCCCACTTAACCCTCTTAGTCATGTTCATTTACATGTGTGTTTGGTTAAGTCTTGCTAATCGTATTTCACATGCCACTAAGGGCACCCCCTAGATTCCTCATGCCACCCAAGGTACCTACTTAACCCCCATGTCCCACCTTGCATGTTTATCTGGTTAAGTATTTCTTAATTCATTCAGGCCATAACCTCATAAAGACCTCTCACATTAGACTGGCATTTATGGCAGCTGGATTTGCCGGGCGGGTCCGGGCAGTCTTACACCATAAAAGAGTCTAACCTCATGTCTTTATAACCGTTATGCTTTAGTTTAGGCCTAGGACCTCTCACATTGGGCTGACATTTGTGACCATTGGATTTGTCGGGCGGGTCCGGGCAGGTTTACGTCACAAACGAGTCCAACCTCGTGTCCTAAGCATTGATTAACACTTAAAATCTTTTACCCCATTTTTAATAATTCCCTATTCAAATTATTAATTAAGTAAACTTTTATTGATGTCCATAATTGACTCAATTATGGCCATCCACTTATGGCATGCAAAATCATATCAAATGCACCCCAACTTTTTAATATTAAATCCTTAATATTACCCCTACCCCACGTTTATACGTTCGCTTATTCAACGCATAATATAGGCTAGACTTGTATAGTCTAACACCTAGCACAAAGATAAATTATCACAACATATAGACAATTGAAATAAATCTAATCATAATAGGGGTGAAACTTGCATAAACTACACATGTTAAGGATCAAAAGGTGTCAACTTGTTAAATGTCTCAATTTATATGATATGATAATAGCCCAAATCTATACATAAACTTGCATATGGGGTTTTTAGGCAACATAATGATGGTGTGAACTAGCATAGGATATCACATATGTTATAGCATAATTCTAGATGTCATAATATATGTCTTGGTATATGTTCATAACTTTTCTAATCAATCTAACTTGCATATGTGACTTGTCATATAGATCAACATAACCAAAACATGATGATTTAATTAATATGAACTAACTAGCATAGATGGTAACATCATGGCCTTTTTAACATGTATGATTCATCACAACTTAGCATAGAAACTTTCGACATACATAACATCATCATAGCATGATTTACAACATACATGATATCATCATCACATAACATTGGATTTACAATATACATGATAGCAAAAGGGGTTTACAACAACATATATGATGATTCACATCATCTACCCATAATCCATTCATAACTCAACTTAATTAAAATGATAATAATCTTGTTAAGATCATCATACTCACCATTTAGAGAAGAAAAGAGAGAGTTTTGCTTTGCTTTAGGGTTGAGAGAATTAGAATTGAATTTGCTTTTCTTCTTTCTTAGTTGGCGGCGGTTCCATAGATTTTCATGGCGACGGTAACTATTCTATTTTAATTAGGTTTAGGGTTAGCATTAGGATGTATTTATAGGTGTAGGAAGTTATTTAGGACCATTAGATTAACCCTGAACCATAAGAACCAGTCAAATGCAAAATCTGCATTTGAGCGAATCGGCCCACGGGTTGACAGCCAAACACCTTGGATTAACCCCTAGTCGACCCAGCAAGGCTCGGGTCGACCTAAAAAATGGGCCGGTTTGGTTATTCCCCCTCCCAATTCGCTGTTTTGAACTTTTTCGCATATTTATTTATTTAATTTTTTAATTTTTATATGTATATCAATATATATATATTTCTCTGCGCAACCCATTTCACTTAATTCTTTTCTAAAAATTAAGTATACTTTAATTTGTGAATTTTAATGTTATAAAATTACGGGGTGTTACATTCTCCCCTCCTTAAAGGATTTCATCCCCGAAATCTCCAAGTCAAGAAGAATGTATATCCTACCATCTAATCGTCCATCTACTCAACCATCAAACACCAGCATCCATTGTCCTTAAAAGACTTCTAATGCTTTAATGTTTATATGCACAGTGTGTGTATATGTCTATATCTAATGCAAAATTAGGCGGTCTACTGATTCAGCCGACCTCCTTAGTGTAATTCATGATAGTGCCATGCGTCCAATATGTGTGCAAAAGATTCCTAATGATACATATTAATTCTATATGCGTGCACAACCATCCACCCGAATGCAGCAACTATATGATAATACAACCATTATACATCCATTTTACTAAATACATCCATATATATGCAATATGCAATATGAAGTGACTGAGCCGATCTGGTGCCTAATAGTGTGTGTATATGCATCCACGAGCAACCACTAGTAAACACTTGCATCCACTTTGCATCCACCATACATAACATGTCTCAAACACATGTTTCAACCATAGGATTATCCTAACTAAAGGTCAAAGATACTAGCGAGAGGATATACTAAAGATAAGATAAGTGCAAGCTAAGCGATAAAGGAGAAATTAAAGGACATACCCTCAAAAAGAAAAGGGTATCGTGAACGCATCTTCTCTTCTGTCTCCCAAGTAGCGTTGCTCTCATCATCTCCCCATTGCACTTTGTCTAGTCTGACCTCTCGATTCCTCAACTTCTTGATCTTCGACCCAAGAATGCGCGTAGGAGCTCGTCGAATTGTCGCATCACGCTCTATCTCCACCTCTCTAAGAAAGCTCGGCTCTACCACTTCCGCGGTCTCGTGCAAGCACTTCCTCAAATGTGACACATGGAATACGTCATGTACACCATTAAGTCTCTCGGGCAACTCCATCTATACGCCATCCGTCCAATCCTCTCCTTAATAGGAAACGGCCCTACAAACCTTGGTGCTAATTTCCCAACGGACCCAAAGCAAACAACGTTCCGTAATGGAGACACTTTGACAAAGACCATGTCCCCAACTTCAAACTCGAGATCTGTCCTCCTCTTATCCGCATAAGATTTATGCCTATCCTGTGCTGCTTTCATCCTCCTTCGAATCAAGTCGATCTTCTCCGAAGTCTCCCTAATCATATCGGGTCCAAGTAAGATCTTATTCGTAGATTCCCACCAACATGTAGGTGAACTACAAGGTCGTCCATAAAGAGCTTCGAATGGTGCCATACCAATGCTGGACTGAAAGCCGTTATTATATGCGAACTCCACCAATGGAAGATGCTCTTCCCACGTACCCCCAAAGTATAGGATACATAGCCTCAACAGATCCTCTAGAATGCGATTCACCCTCTCGGTCTGGCCGTCCGTCCGAGGATGATATGCGGTGCCCAAACATAACTGAGTCCCTACCGCCTCTTGTAAGATTCTCCAAAATTCGCTAGTGAAAATAGGATCGTGGTCGCTCACTATGCTAGAAGGAACACCGTGCAAACGAACTATTTCTCGAACGTATACAGACACTACACCATAATGGCCCTTTGGCAACTCTTATTTTTTTCAACTGCCAACACTTGTATGTGTTATAGACTAGCGACACTAATATGTGTTGCCATAGCAAATATGTGTCACCAAAAATGTGCTAACACTTGTATGTGTTGGTAGGCCTAGTCAACCCTTCTTTTCTAAGGGCAAAAGGGTAACTTATCACACACAAACCCTATTCTTACCTCAACACTTATTCCTCAACGTATATTGCTTTACGGCCGCATCATAGATAAATAAAAAATGGGGCTTAGAAGAAATTATATCAGCGATTAGCTAATCCTCTCTCCACTGCTTCGATCCTCTCAAATCCTCTCTCCATTACTTCGATTTGGATCTTCTACGATTTGGGGCTTCTACGAATTGGGGGCTTCTACGAATTGGGGCTTCAACGAATTGGGACTTCAGGTAAAAAATTGATTTTTTGTTTGTTAACATGTGTCCCTTCGTTTATTAACTTGTATACAGATCGATTAGTCTAATTTAGCACTGCTTTTGCTATATGTAATCCTATACATAAGTTTGTGTTATGTGTTAGTCAACCAATACTATATTCTTGACTTACAGATAGGACCTGCCTTTTTTGTAAGGATGGGAATGTATGAATTTTGACATATGATCGATGCAACTATAGTTTGCATCTAAACAATTTTTGAACTCACAATTCGATTGCACATTTATATATATACTGATATGTATGAAAAGTGCAAATACAATCATATATCCACTATGATTCTAGGACTTCCTATGATTTAATGAACATATATGTATAGACATGTATGTATTTGAGCTGTTGGTTAAAACATCTTTTGTGCTTGAACATATATTGATGATATATATATTTATAGTGATAAATTCACAATGTATGTTCAGTTTTCTATAATTACAGGAAATTATGTTTTCAATTTTGTTTCAGTTTTATACTAATTGTATAAATAATTGATTCGAAATACTAAATTGGTAAAAGGTCATATCAACATGCAGAAAATGACCTTATGCATTTATAAATGACCAGCACTCATATTCATTGTTAAGAAAAATCTGGCACTAATTTTGGGACTTGGCTAGGAGTTATGTTTTGAACCTAATCTTCCAAGCCTATGAATGATTGGCTCAGAATTATATTTGCACAAGTTCATATACATGTAAATCAAGAGTTCAAACATCATTACTATTTAAGAATACATGGTGATGTATCTGTTCAGCAATAATGAATTGTTGTTTAATAAGATATGTAATTCCCTATTTAATAAGTTTTGATAGAATATTGACCACACCGCTTATTTATGGAAATATACCTGAATTGAATCTGAAATACTGCAAAATTTATTTGTAGTCATACTCTTAAAAGAATCATCATCGGATGTATTTCCTTTGATTTTTTTTTTAAATTTGCTGTTTTCTGAACCATTGTAGTATATTAACCATAAGTGATGGAATGTGATAATGTGTACATAGGTTTTGAAAAATTATTGCAAGTATGATTTATCTTACTCTCAAGCTGTTAAATTTGTGTTATAAAAAAAATGAACATTAAATTTGTTTTGGAACATTTTTTACTGTTCAACATCGCTTGACAATTATATACCTGATATAATTGCTTAACATTGTTTACATTAATGTAATGAGCAGATCTGTGATAATTTAAATTTATTGTGAATCTGATTTGCAATAAAAATTATAAATTGGTTTTCCCTTTACATATAATATTAGGACCCATACTTTGTTGCATAATATTTGATGATTGGATTGCATAATATTTGATGCTTGGATATGATCTTTATAGACATGGTTTTATGGCATGCACTGCAATTCATCATAATTAGATATGGTATAATTGTACTTGTATCTTACAGATGTACATATACATAAATCAGACATATTCCCTAGCACATAATTTTGTATTAACCTGCATCTTTACTGGACATTGAAATTGTATTCAAGATACAATTACACTGAGTAAAGTTCACATATTTTGTATTCAAGATACAATTACACTGAGTAAAGCCCATCAGTAACATTTCGTAATTGTTCTCTGAAACTGGGCAATGCTCAGTTTCGAGTTCTCGAAACTTAAACTGAGCATTGCCCAGTTTCGAGTACTCGGAACTCGAAACTGAGCATTGCTCAGTTTCGAGTTCCGAGTACTCGAAACTGGGCAATGCTCAGTTTCAGTTTCGAGAACTCGAAACTGTCGAGAACTCGAAACTGAGCAGTTACGAAACTGAAACTGAGCAATGCTCAGTTTCGAGTTCCGAGTACTCTTCATTTACGATTCATTTTACATTATTATTCAAATCAGTTAAAACTGCAGCATAGAAAATTCATTCAATACATATTGATATATTCAATGCACTTATTGGAGTCCACACTTCAATCAATTACGATTATAAAAATGATTTCAATATGTGCACTTATTGGAGTCCACAATGGCCAATTGGCGACTCTTACATTATTATTCAATCAATTACCTTTATTTTAATCATAAACAGTGGATTTCCAGAAGCGTCCATGAGAACGATATTTCTTTTGATTCTAATAGAGTAGTTATCAATGCGAAACACTATATTTCCATTAGAGCCAAATACGGTAAATCCTTTGCAGTTTAATTCCATTACCATTCACACGAAAATAGACAATACGCTATAGTTAATCAAAACATACTTGGAAAGTAAACTAAACATTGGATTAGTGTTGACTGCTTACCTAATTCAACATGTGCATTATGTATGTATTTTTTTTAGGTTATTTACACAATTACTGTGAAAAAATAGAGATCTATTTAATTCTTCTTACTATTGTTTATGTGCATCTACTAAATCATTATATGCTCAGTTTCAGTTTCGACTCGAAACGGAAACTGAATGCTCAGTTTTGGTTTCGACTCGAAACTGAAACTGAGCATTCAGTTTCAGTTTCGAGTCGAAACCGAAACTGACCTTTCAGTTTCAGTTTCGAGTCGAAACCGAAACTGAGCATTCAGTCTCAGTTTCGGTTTCGAGTCGAAACCGAAACTGAGCATTCAGTCTCAGTTTCGGTTTCGACTCGAAACTGAAACTGAATGCTCAGTTTCAGTTTCGATCAGTTTCAGTTTCGATCGAAACTGAAACTGAATGCTCGGTTTCGGTTTCGAGTCAAAATCGAAACTAAAGTCAGTTTCAGTTTCGAGTCGAAACCGAAACTGACCATTCAATTTCCGTTTCGACTCGAAACCGAAACTGAGCATTCAGTCTCAGTTTCGGTTTCGACTCGAAACTGAAACTGGATGCTCAGTTTCAGTTTCGATCGAAACTGAAACTGAATGCTCAGTTTCGGTTTCGAGTCGAAACCGAAACTGAGCATTCAGTTTCAGTTTCGAGTCGAAACCGAAACTAAATGCATTTATACAAGAGATTTTTCTTTCTGAACAAGTTAGATAAATTTTGACGACTGTAGTGTTTGCAGGTCTTTGTTGTTGTTTTATGATTTTATCATGCATGTATATAGATCTATATAAGTGTCATTCTGATGTATGGGACGCATCTTTAAAACGTCTATTGTACTGTTTGAATATTAATTTTATGCATATGTTTAAATTGAACAAAAAAATGTTGAGCTGATGATTGCTTATTATTCAATTTGATTATTTGTTAAATTCAGTTCTTAATTTTGTATTCATTTCTATTTACACTACAATGTTCAGTTATTATTTATATGAAATGGATCCCTGCTACTAGGAGCAATTTAACTTTTCTTTGATCAATATGTTACTATACATGGAAGAGTTCTAGTTATAAATTGTGTACGAGCACAAAGAAATAACAATTATTTTCATGCAAGAATTTGTTTTTTTTGCATTCGAGTTTTGTTGCTCATTCAAATCAACGTTCTATGTTCATTTTCTTCACAGTTGGTTGACTGAGTTACTTCAGTATTCAATTTCTCATACTACTTGAACAGATTTTCATCATTCTTTATAAAGCAAATTTTGCCTTGATCAGTCAAACAGATCGCTTCCTTTTTCTTATTAAATAACCGTAGTATCCATGTAGAACTTGATTAATTTTGTATCATAATCAACTGAGTTTGGAAAACCAAGTTTGCAACTCAGTTTAGCAAACTGAGTTGCAAACTCAGTTTTTGCAACTTCGCAAAGCCAAAGCTTATCCAGTCGAAACTGAAACTGAATAATGCTCAGTTTCGGTTTCGAGTCGAAACTGAAACTGACTTCAGTTTCACTTTCGACTCGAAACCGAAACTGAGCATTCAGTCTCAGTTTCGGTTTCGACTCGAAACTGAAACTGGATGCTCAGTTTCGGTTTCGAGTCGAAACTGAAACTGACTTCAGTTTCAGTTTCGATCGAAACTGAAACTGAATGCTCAGTTTCGGTTTCGAGTCGAAACTGAAACTGACTTCAGTTTCAGTTTCGACTCGAAACTGAAACTGAATGGTCAGTTTCAGTTTCGACTCGAAACTGAAACTGACTTCAGTTTCACTTTCGACTCGAAACTGAAACTGAATTCTCAGTTTCGGTTTCGACTCGAAACTGAAACTGACTTCAGTTTTGGTTTCGACTCGAAACTGAAACTGAATGCTCAGAAACTTGACTTGCAATTTGTTATTTCTGTAAAACTGATTGCGTTTATATTTTGTAGGCACTTGTGGAGGAGGAGGAAAAAAAACAGAATTTGGAATGTAATAGCAACGAGCATGCAAACATGTTTGATTTTGACAATGATCCTATCGCCAAAGTTTTTGGTTCTGACAAAAGGAAAAATTATTGTCGTGCAATTAGCTCCTCTTCTTCCGCAAAGCACGTAAAGATAATGCAAGCATCAAAAGCAATTGCCGACAAGAATAAAAAGGATGATTTTCGTCAATGGTCTAAGGAATTACAAAATCAAGTTGCAAGTCAAGTGGCGAGTCAAGTGTCAATCCAAATCAACGATGCTCTTAAATCCTTTCTTATTATGGTACCGGGATTACAACATAACGTTAATGACGGTGTTATGACGCCTATGACAGAAACCGCTTCTAATTTGGGTAAATCTACACCGAACGTTGGAATTGCTGATTCGGTTATTCCGACAAATGATGTTGGATCATCAACAAAAGGAAAACAATTTGTAATGCTATTATCACCAGATATGAAGGAAGTAGCAAAAGCTTATATTGGTACGCAAACCATGTGTCATTTTAGAGAGATAGTGCCAAATGTTGAGAAAGTTGTTTGGATAACAGAAGTTTTAGATCCGGAAGCACCAATTTACGATGGTCCTCAAAACGGACACTACAAGCTTTGTGAATTTTCAGATGGAGGCTTTGTGATATGGTCCATGTTTCGCCTTCATAATATCTAAAATTCTATGTATCTTTAGTAAAACTTTGTATTGTTTTTTGTAATTTGAACTTGATATTATGGTATTTTGAAATTGAAAGCATTATGCAAAAGTGACATTATTGAATTTGGAATATGGAAGTGTACCAAATACTTTTATTTGAATTGATATGTTGAATTATATATGGAATATGGAAGTGTACCAAATAAGAGTTAGTAGGATTATGATACTGACATTTATAAGTGTTAGCAATGAATATGTTTGTAACACTTATAAGTGTTACCATATATTATGGTTCCAACATTTATAAGTGTTAGCAATGATTATGTTTGTAACACTTATAAGTGTTAGCAGTTGGTCTGCTTGTTACACTTATAAGTTGTTTGTACCACTTATAAGTGTTAGCAATGAGTATGTTTGTAACACTTATAAGTGTTAGCAGTTGGTCTGCTTGTAACACTTATAAGTGTTAGGAGTTACTCTGCTTGTAACACTTATAAGTGTTACAGGAAATTCCTCACAGGCCGTTAGTGACACATAAAAGTGTTACAGAAATTATTTGTAACACTTATACTTGTTGGGAATCCACTGTTTTGGTGTAGTGAGAAGCTAACCATGGAGCAGTCCTCTTACTCTTCACGGGAATAAAATGGGCGCTCTTAGTAAGTCTATCTACTATAACCCAAATTTCCGTATTACCCTTCCTCGATCGCGGTAATCTATCCACAAAATCCATCGAGATGCTTTCCCATTTCCATAGTGGAACCTCCAATGGGTGAAGCAACCCACCGGGTTTCTTTTGCTCCGCTTTTACTTGTTGGCACACCAAGCATCTAGCGACATACTCGGCCACATCTTTCTTCATGCCGGCCCAAAAGTAAACTCTCTTCATGTCTTTGTACATCTTGTCCCCGCCAGGATGAATGGCCATCTTCGAATGATGTGCTTCGTCAAGAATAGTCTTCCTTAGGTCATTGTCTTTTGGTACACAAAGTCTACCGTCCCTACATAACCAACCCTTATCGTCTAGGGTATACCTACGGAGATGGCTTGATGACTCCCCTCCTTTGAGTTTTTCTACTAACTTAACCAACCGCGAGTCGTCTCGCCGTGCCTCGCCAATCCATCCCAAAAGCGTAGGTCTGACCTCTAAGGATGCTAGCAAACCGGGTACGAAGTCAACGGAAGGTCTAAAGTCAAACATCGAAATGAATTCTAAACTTCGCCGCTCAACAAACAAAGGACTTAAGGATAATCTTTTCTACTTAAGGCGTCTGCCACCACGTCACCCTTGCCAATGGTATATGCTATCTCAAAGTTGTAGGACACTAAGAACTCCATCCACCTTTGCTGCCTTAAGTTCAAGTCCTTTTGAAAGAATAGGTATTTTAAAGATTTGTGGTCAGTGAATAGTTCTAATTTCTCGCCAAGAAGATAATGACGCCAAGACTTAAGCGCGAAAACAATAGCGGCCAACTCTAGGTCATGTGTGGGGTAATTCTTCTCATGCGCTCTCAACTGCCTTCCACCATAGGCTATTACCCTGCCCTCTTGCATTAAGACTGCGCCTAGTCCTGTCCCACAAGCGGCAGTATAAATGGTAAACGGCTTACTCCCGTCTGGCAATACTAAGACTGGGGCTGAAGTCAAAGCTCTCTTCAAACGTTGGAACGCATCATCACAATCTATGTCCCATGTGAAAACTAGGTTCTTCTTCGTCAAGCGTGTCAATGGAGCTGATATCTTTGCGAAGTCTTTGATAAACTTCCTATAGTAGCCAGCCAACCCCAAGAAACTTCTCACTTCGGTAGCATTTTTAGGAACGTTCCAATCTTGGATGGTCACCACCTTCGCGGGATCCCCGGCTATCCCTTCTTTGGAAACCACGTGCCCCAAGAACCGTACTTCCTTCCTCCAGAAGTGACACTTAGAAAATTTAGCCTTAAGGCTATGCGCTCGTAGGGTCTCCAACACTTCCCTAAGATGTAGGGCATGCTCTTCTTCATCCTTAGAAAAGATCAAGATGTCATCTACAAAGACTACCACGAATTTGTTAAGGTACTCCCTAAACACCCTACTCATCAAATCAACAAAATATGCTGGGGCGTTTGTCAAACCGAAGGGCACCACTAGCCATTCATAGAAACCGTCCGGAGTCCTAAAGGCAGTCTTGTCTATGCTATCCTCAGCCACTCTCAACTGATGGAACCCAGTGGCTAAGTCCAACTGCGAAAACACTGAGGCGCCAACTAACTGATCGAAGAGATATTCAATCCTCGGCAGTGGGTGTCTGTTCTTCTTAGTAAGTTTATTAAGTTCTCTATAGTCCACACACAGTCTAAGGGACCCCTCCGCCTTCGTGGCAAATACTACTGGAGCACCCCACTCCGATATACTTCGTCTTATGAACCCCTTCTCAAGCAACTCCTTCACTTGCTTATCGAGTTCCCTCCTTTCACGTGGAGCCATGTGGCATACTGGAAAAGATACTGGTTTCGCATTATCCACAAGATATATTCAAAAATCTATCTCCCGCTTCGGAGGCAAGCCCTTCACCTCCTCAAACACATCTGAATATTCTCAGACCACTCTAACAGATCGTAGATTTTCCTCAGACGCGTCAAGCGATTCTAGATAACTTAGCATAACCGAATTTATGGGATTACAAAAGATTTCGAGAGTGTTGCCAAGGCGAGTCACGAGCCTAACTACTCTCCTTTCACAGTCAAGAACGGCCCCATTTCTGGATAACCAATCAATTCCTAAAATTAGCCCATAGCCCGTGAAGCCCAACACATAAGCCTCACATCTAAATTCAACGCTAAGTATGGAAATTTTCAAATCCAAACACATCATAGACAAATAAGCTGAGCCCCCAATTGGATTCGAAACAACTAAGGGATCCTCTACTAAACTGGTGTTTAAGTGTAGTGATTCAACTAATGATGTAGAGATAAACGAATGTGATGCGCCCGAATCGAATAAAGTACGAACAGGATGATCAAACAGAAAAACTAAGCTTTCAACAGAAATGGTTCTACCTCGTTCTTGCAGCGGTGGGACCGCGAGAGCCTGAACTTGTCCCATTTCCTGCCCTGGTGCCATAAGAGCCTGCACTTGTCCTCCCGAGGTAGCTCCTGCCCTCTGCCCCTTCTTTAGTCAGTCCTTCACTAAATGTCCCGCATCGCCACAATGAAAACAGCCTGTCTTCTTTTTCTTTCGACAATCCTTGCTGAGATGGCCTGGGGTTCCACAGTTAAAGCACTTCTTCTTTCCCTTGCCATTATTGTCTTTTCCACCCTTCTTGTTTTGTTGTTGTGGTTTCTTCTGATCCCCCTTCTTCTCGGGTGCCTTATCAACTTTAGCGCTTTTCTCCTCATGCATGAGCGCCATTTCTACTAGCTTCTCAAAGGTGGCCCCCATAGGGATGTGGGTCATGGCCAACCCTTGCAATGGTTCATTCAAGCCATTAACGAACCTTAGAGCCTTCTTCTCCGGCGTGTTTACTAAGTCCAAACCAAACCTTGCTAGTTGATTAAATTTGTTGACATATTCTTTCACTGATGAGCTTCCTTGCTTCAATGTCAAGAACCTTTCCATATATAGATTTTCTTCCGCCCTAGAGAGAAACTTCGCCTCGAACCTACGTCTGAAATCCGCCCAAGAGTCAACAGGACGCTCCCCATTAGTGACTTCCCACCAAAACGAGGCCTCTCCCTTCATCAACCAAGCTGCTAAACGAACTCTCTTCCCTTCTTCTACTTCAAAGATTTCTAGCAATTCTTCCACCTCCTTACGCCAATCTCTAGCTTCCATAAACGTTTCTGACCCTTGAAATGGTTTTCCACCCATAGCCTTGAATTCCTTGCACATCTTTGCAAAAGTATCTACGCGAGGAGGAGGAGGAGGAACGGGTGCAACTGGTGGTGGAGGAACATTGGGTGGACCTGCAGCGGCCATAGCCTCCAATAGCCTCCTATACCATCCTGGTATCGTTACACCATCGGGTAGATTAAGATCTTCAGCCATGCTAAAACGAAAAAGGAAAGATTCAAAATGGAGAATTTGAAAGATAAAGATACGTGGCTATTGGGGATTATGTTTTTCTTAAAAACCTTTCTCTTTAAATTTCTCATTAAAACATGTTTTTGAAAACACTTCTTCCAAAAATAACTATTTTTCTAAAGTATTTTTATCTCTTCTGGTAACCTTAAGCTCTGATACCACGTGTAACACCCCACGTCCATTAATGTCACTCACAAAGGGAATGTATTAACTTCCATGGAGGTTATAACTGAATATAGAACAGAAAAATTACAACAAGACAGATAATAAATAGTACTTGGAAATCTAAAACTTCATTTAATTGCAGCGGAAATTAAACATGTTTGTTACATCATAAAACCATAGATCATAACCAAGTACAATATCCATCTTCATAAAAACAAAATACATAATCCCATTACATAAATAGCCATTAAAAAGATAACAAGCTGGACTTTACTTCAATGGTCCAAGCTTTCCAAAGAGAGATGAAGCAATTCAATCAAACTCCACTAGAGCTGGGCCCAACCTGAGGACCTGGAGGGGGAAAAAGGATAGAAATAGAGGGGGTCAGACATAAAGTCTGGCGAGTATGATAATTCTAACAATACTATTATCAAAATAACTAGACTAAGGCATAAGCTGGAAGACAAGTAAATGTCTATGAACTCTTAGGAAGATAAAGATAGCGTTTAAGATAACGCTAAAGATAACGGTAAAGGCACACCTAATTACTAACGAATGATTACTACACTGCACCGCACATTACTACACTGCACCACACCAGTCACCCTATTGTTTGATCCCACTTGCTTCACACAGAAACTTTATAAATAGCCTTACGTACCCCTAGCTGACTACATAGGTGTCGTCTGCCCCTATCTCCACTAGGTGTACCCCACTACCCACTTTTGATCGGCTCCCTACTCGTAGATACCCGTGCTGGCCCCACAATGGGGTGTATCACTCCCCTAAAGTGGCAACCCGATACAAATTGAGAATGCACAACTTATACCTACACGATGCAACAACGTCTTACCTACCAACCAGGGTCCACACACGCATACGAAACCCGTTGGACTTGCGTTGCCACCGCTCCCCGTTTTGGCCTCTTACAGTCAAACTCAGCATGCGTGTCCCGTCCTCGACATGGGTCGAACCCACAAAGATACGTTTGGGATACTGGTCGAAATGGGCCCCCACAAGCTACCCACCTAAGCTTGTCACTAGTATATCCCACTTAACCCTCTTAGTCATGTTCATTTACATGTGTGTTTGGTTAAGTCTTATTAATCGTATTTCACATGCCACTAAGGGCACCCCCTAGATTCCTCATGCCACCCAAGGAACCTACTTAACCCCCATGTCCCACCTTACATGTTTATCTGTTTAAGTATTTCTTAATTCATTCAGGCCATAACCTCATAAAGACCTCTCACATTAGACTGGCATTTATGGCAGCTGGATTTGCCGGGCGGGTCTGGGCAGTCTTACACCATAAAAGAGTCTAACCTCGTGTCTTTACAACCGTTATGCTTTAGTTTAGGCCTAGGACCTCTCACATTGGGCTGACATTTGTGACCACTGGATTTGCCGGGCGGGTCCGGGCAGGTTTACATGACAAACTAGTCCAACCTCGTGTCCTAAGCATTGATTAACACTTAAAATCTTTTACCCCAGTTTTAATAATTCCCTATTCAAATTATTAATTAAGTCAACTTTTAATGATGTCCATAATTGGCTCAATTATGGCCATCCACTTATGGCATGCAAAATCATATCAATTGCTCCCCAACTTTTTAATATTAAATCCTTAATATTACCCCTACCCCATGTTTATACGTTCACTTATTCAACGCATAATATAGGCTAGACTTGTATAGTCTAACACCTAGCACAAAGATAAATTATCACAACATATAGACAATTAAAATAAATCTAATCATAATAGGGGTGAAACTTGCATAAACTACACATGTTAAGGATCAAAAGGTGTCAACTTGTTAAATGTCTCAATTTATATGATATGATCATAGCCCAAATCTATACATAAACTTGCATATGGGGGATTTAGGCAACATAATGATGGTGTGAACTAGCATAGGATATCACATATGTTATAGCATAATTCTAGATGTCATAATAGATGTCTTCGTATATGTTCATAACTTTTCTAATCAATCTAACTTGCGTATGTGACTTGTCATATATATCAACATAACCCAAACATGATGATTTAATTAATATGAACTAACTAGCATAGATGGTAACATCATGGCCTTTTTAACATGTATGATTCATCACAACTTAGCATAGAAACTTTCGACATACATAACATCATCATAGCATCATTTACAACATACAAGATATCATCATCACATAACATTGGATTTACAATATACATGATAGCAAAAGGGGTTTACAACAACATATATGATAATTCACATCATCTACTCATAATCCATTCATAACTCAACTTAATTAAAATGATAATAATCTTGTTAAGATCATCATACTCACCATTTAGAGAAGAAAAGAGAGAGTTTTGCTTTGCTTTAGGGTTGAGAGAATTAGAATTGAATTTGCTTTTCTTCTTTCTTAGTTGGCGGTGGGTCCATTGATTTTCATGGCGACGGTAACTATTCTATTTTAATTAGGTTTAGGGTTAGCATTAGGATGTATTTATAGGTGTAGGAAGTTATATGGGACCATTAGATTAACCCTGAACCATGAGAACCAATCAAATGCAAAATCTGCATTTGAGCGAATCGGCCTATGGGTTGACAGCCAAACACCCTGGATTAACCCCTAGTCGACCCAGCGAGGCTTGGGTCGACCTAAAAAATGGGCCGGTTCGGTTATTCCCCCTCCCAATTCGCTGTTTTGAACTTTTTCGCATATTTATTTATTTAATTTTTTAATTTATATATATATATATATATATATATATTTCTATGCGCAACCCATTTCACTTAATTCTTTTCTAAAAATTTAGTATACTTTAATTTGTGAATTTTAATGTTATAAAATTACGGGGTGTTACATATACAACACGTGTATAATTTATATTTCGCTTATATAATTTATACATGACATTTCCATTCACATTTCAATTTAGAAATCTCACATTGGTTTTCGAAGTGCTAAAAATCGTAGATAGATCAGAAAAATCCGCGGTCTCTTCTATGTGGTAGAGAGTCTCTTTGCGGTCCCGATGTTTCCTGTTTCATCGAATTTTGTCAATACTCTAAAAAGATATGATTTTTCAAAGTTTGCAACACATAAAAGTGTTATTTTTAGTTCATAGAAAACAAAGCCGGTACCTTTCCAATTTGTTCGAACTAGGGTTTGGATTTTGAGGCAAATCCGTTGCTTGTGGTCAAGATCGGGATACACCATGACGTAAAGGGGGTGAGGCGCTTGGATCGTTGGTCGGAGGAGGGTGTTCGGTGGTCGGATATGGTCGGGGCGGCGGTGGGAAGGTTCGAACTTCTTGGGTCTCGTTCTCGTCGATGGTGAGGAGGGAGAAGACGAGGGTGGGCAGGATTTGAAGAGGGGAGGCGGCGGCGTCGATTGCAGGTGGTGGCGGAGGCGGCAAGGGGCAGAGACGGTCGGAATCGGGTTAGGAACGACGGAGCACGGCTTCCGTTGGTTAGAAAAGGAGGCGGGTTTTTTTAAAAGTTTTTATATTTTCTAAATTATGAAAGGAGAATTTTCATTGGCCCATGGTTTTATTGAATTTTTAAATAGTGTTATTCCACACGGACATCATTTCAAACCCAACGACTGTCGCCTCCAGCTAAATACCCCCATCCCAGACACAATGGGATATGTATCGATGGCCAGTTCGACTGTTACAGTCAGTTATTTTTCAAATTAAACTATAAAACATTTAATATTCAATTTGAACGTACATTTCAATTTGCCAGGGCCACAAACTGATTCGAAAAATTCCAGAAAAATAAACCTAGTAATGTTTTGACGCTACGGTCCCAACAAAACGAGTTTCACCGAATTCTGAGATCGTTTGAAAAATGGCCATTTTCTGGTCGATCCAATTTAACAGAAATTGACCAAACACATTTTCTTTTTCCACGCTCACACACTAGCTTCAAAATTTATGAAATTTGAAACTTAGCAATAGTGTGACATCCCGAACCAACAGAAATGGTTTCGTCGAATTCCGAGGTCGTTTGCAAAATGTCTATTTTAAAGGGCTATATATTCTATATAGCGACCTTTCTGAAAATTCATTTGGCCATAACTTTTGATTCCCGCTATGAAACTACGATTTTTCAGATTCTTTAGAAAGATATTCACTAACAGATTTAAATATTTTTTATTTCACCAAAATCCGTTATATTTTGCACCCGGTGCAGTCAGTCAAAGTTTGAATTCAAATTTTCATACTGCCCCACTATTTCTAATTCACTATTTTATTGAAATATTCTATTTTAATTGCTCAAATTCCTTTGAAATAACCAGATTAAAAATTTTAAATTGGCTTGTATTTTCCGGGTTGTTACAGAAGCCCAAACATTTTTACTTATGTGGATGATGGAATGAGGAGCCTCGGATATTGAGTCCCTAGTGGCTCAGAGATAGGTCTGATAGGACTGGGAAACATGTATTTAAGAATACTAATCCACTAATGTAAGTGTGGACTGGTCCTAAAGATCCAATGGTTCACTAAGGGAGAATCCCGAGGCATTTCCTAGAGTGTCTCGAATCGGTAAGGAGCCAACCCTTGCCTCAACTTATAGATGGAAATTGTAACAACCCGGATTTTCAAAACCAATTTAAAATTTTTATTTTGGCTATTTCAATGAATTTTGAATATTTAAAATGATTTATTTTAAATAATAACGACTAAAAGTTTATTTAGATCGAAGTTAGAATGAATAAATTTATTTTAATTATAAAACGAACGCAAAATGGCGCGGTAGTTCGAAAATTCGATTTCAAATTTCAAATGAATGTACAGGATTCAAAATAAATCGGATTTCTGTAAAACCAGAAATATTTGAATCTATTTAATTATATCTTTATAACGAATATGAAAAACTAAGATTTCATAATGTAAATTGAAAGTTATGTCCAGTTTAAAATTCAGAATAGTCGCTACGGATATTACATATATTTTAATATAATATATAGCCCTTTAAAATAGCCATTTTGCAAATGACCTCCATTTTCGATGAAACCACTTTTGTTGGATCCGAAATGTCAAATTATTGCTAGATTTCAATTTTCATAATTTTTGGAATTAATATGTGAGCGTGGTAAAAGAAAACGTGTTTTGTCAATTTAAGTCAAATTGGATCGACCAGAAAATGACCGTTTTTCAAACGGTCTCCAAATTCGACAAAATTAGTTTTTTTAGGATCGTATCGTCAAACATAGCTAGATTTATTTTTCTGAAATTTTTGGAGTAAGTATGTGGCCCCGGTAAATTAAAATGTACGTTAAAATCAATGTTGACTATAATATTAATTTATGTTTAAATTTTGATGAAAACTGGTCGAAACAATAGAATTTGCTTACCGAACATATCTCATTGTGTCTGGAATGAGGGTAAATAGGTAAGGACGATAGTCGGTGGGTTCGGTTTGGATTTCAAAAGGAAAAGTAAGTTTTTGAAATAAAAATAAATTAAATATATATTAGAATATAAGGGTCAAACCCTGTTTTCTCTAACCCCACAGTCAAACTAAGAAACCCAACCCCCTTTCTTCAATTCCCGTTCATTCAGAGCGAATAAGAAGAAAAAAAAGGATCGACGGAACCCTCCAGTCGCCGCTTCAGCCACCGCGCCACCACCTTCCCCGGACATCCCCTCCTCCCCCGTCGCCTCCTTCTTCCTCTACTCCTTCTTGCTTCTAAAAACCCCCAATTCCCCACAATCTGTTGTCGTCAGCCACCGTAGCCCTCAACCGCGCCTAGCCGCGCCTCTCCTGCAGCCTGCAGCCCCCACTGCCGCCATCCCTCAGCCTCCACCGCCAACGTGGACCCCCATTTGCCAAAAACCCTAAAAATATGTGAGTTTTCTAATCTTAATTCTTTGATTTAACATTGTTAGCAAGTTAAAATTGTGATTTTTAACTAGTTCATGATATGCAAATATTTTTAGTAAGTTAAAAATATATTTTTTTAACTAGTGTATGACATGAAAATATTTGTAGGAAAATTAAAAATATGATTTTTTTTATTATATGACAAAATATGTAAAAATACGATTTTTAGTTATGTAAAAATACGATATTTAGCTATGTAAAAATACAATTTATAGTTATGTAAAAATACGATTTTTATCGTATGAATGTCATGAGTAAAATAGTCATGCTATGAAATAATTTTTAGTTGTATAAAAATATGATTTATTTTTATAGAAAACTGATTTATAAAAATATGTGGTAGCGTAATAAAAATGTGATTTTTATATACATAGTAGCGAAATAAAAATGTGATTTTTTTTAATATAAACCACGTGAAACAGATTGAGCTGGAACCACGATGAAGCACACTACGCACTGGAAACAAATCCAAACCATCCAATTAAAGAACGATGGAGTGGAAACCAAAGGTGAGAACTCCTTCTCACTTTATTTATTTTACAATTAAAAGTATTCTAGGATGCAGATGGAGCATATAAGCCCCGACACTATTTTTGTAAAAACCATATTGTTTGATTTGAATTATATGGAGTTCAACACTCGAAACACAATCACATAAATTGAAAGAGATGTATGGATATTACCGACACACGGATTTCATACTCAGCGAATAGCCACATATGGCATTGTAAATGACATTGGGTAGTTGAGTATTTATTTATTTGGATGTTCTATGTGATTTTATTGTGGTTGTGAAAATTGATTTATTTGTTTGGATTTGATTGGGATGTGAATTGGTTTTTGTATGGCGTGAGCCAGTACTAGGTGAGGGGTAAGGCTAGACCTTATTTTGGTTCTAGTATCGTGCCGTTATGCTGCCGAAATTTTCTAAAAAGTGTTCGAAAAATTTAGTTAGTTGAAAATATTATTTTTAGCTTATAACTGCGATAAATAAAATAATTATTGGGTAGTTAAAAATAAGTTTACACATCGATTTACAAGTCGGACAACTTGTATATGCTCGCCTATTTTTGTGATATCGATTGGGATGATAATTTTTACACATCACCCAAGTTCACAAATTATAATAATTATTTGATGGTTGATACCCCACACGGGTATTGGGATGATATTTGACGTACACCAATCCCAATTGTTTAGTGGCATGTAAATCGATTAGTTAACAGGCTGTTGTAAGCATTAATTATTTATATTTGATGCTTATGCAATTGAGTAGTGCACTCTGGATGATGGTTCACTGTGTATAATTATTGTTGTGTACATGTGTGTATGAAATCCATATAAATAACATTATATGTTAATGGATTGTGTCTGATTTCAATTCAAAAATAACGAATATTTTAAAATAATATTAATTAAAGGATTAAAAAATGATTCTAATGTCCGATTTTGAATGGACATGAAAATATTAAAATATATGAAGCCGCATTGATTGGATATGCGTTATTTTAACGTGAACGATATTTATATCGATTTTATTCATCTTTATAATGAATATCGTAAAGGAAATTATTTCAAAATCTGATATTTTTAAAATATTATCATATAAATATTATAATGATAAGGAGTATTCAATTTTGATTTAAAATTGAAAAACGAAAGTGGTAATCGTTATAAAACGAATTTATAAAATACGTTTTAAACGGAATATTATATGTATAATATATATATAAATTATATATATAATATATATATTATATTATATATATATTATATTATATATATATATATTATATATATTATATTATATATATATATATTATATTGTGTATAAATATAATATATATATATTATATATATACATATATATTATATTACATATATACACTAATGGCTTGAATAGAACGCACCATGCCGCGACCGTTCGGAAATTTCGACCATTGACTTCGAATTGACATTGCGGGAGATCCGACCGTCGTATTCTCCTAAAACCCGAACTATTGGGTTCGTATTGAAAAGAGCTTTCCAGCAAATATTAGAAATTTGAAATCTAACGGTTGGATTTGGAATTATGTCCAATTCAAATTTGGGAAAGGTCGTTGTAATTGTAGTTCGATGGCGGTTTCTGGAAATCAACTAAAAGGGCCTTAATAAATTTGTTAAAAATATTTATAATTTGTGTAAAATCATAATAAATGATTTGGAAAGAATTAGGATGAAAAACTCCACGTTTGTAAAGATAAAAATATATTTTTTATCAAAATGAACTAGTTATTAACTAGATTTGAAATTCAATAATTTTTAAATAAAAATAAATTGGATTGGTGAATGGTTTTAACATAACTTCAAATTTCCAACGAACAAATTGGAATGGATTTGGAACCGATATAATCTTCGGAATATTTCGATATTGGATTCCGTGATTATACGGATATTGTTATGGAAATTTGGTATATATATATATATATCAATATTTCCAATACAATATTTATTGGTTTCAGAATTTGATATTGAACATAAGCCGATATAATTTCTATTCAGAACCTTGTATTTAATATCAAATGGGATTTTGGGTTTGTCATGAATGATGTCGTCTGTAACACTGTTCTTAAACCAAGTTAAGAAAAGAATAAATCTTTTAAATAAGATTTCGCGAAGTTTACCAATTAATTATTATTTATTTGGAATTGAATCAAGAATTGGATTTTTGGGTTTATCGTGAACGGTGTTTTAAATAACACATGTTCTTTAACTCGATTAACAGTGAAGTTAAGATTTGGAATTTATAAATCATTATTTTAAGATTTAATGGAATTTTCAAAAGTAAAGTTTTCCAATTTAACAAAATAAATTGGGATTTATTGGAATTCGATTGGGTAATAATCAAAGTGAGCTTCTGTAGAGGAAGACTGTTAATATATATGGAATTTAAAAGGCTTTGTTGTTATTCCATTTATATTATTAGTCAGATACGGAAATTGATATCGATTATATATTGATCTGTTTCCTGTGTAGATTCCATAATTAATGGAATTTGATTTTGGGTTTATCGTGAACCGTGTTTTAAATGACATTGGTTCTTTGACCCAGTTAAAGACAGGATTACATGTCTAACATTGTATTTCGAAATGTATTGTTGATCTCTGCTAAATATATATCTGTTTGGTGGTGAAGAATTTATTCTCTTGCTTAACACCCTTCTTTGAGACGTACGAGGTTATATGTCGGTTGAAAACAGTGGTACAGTGTAGATTGTTGATGCGGCATGTTTGATTTCCCAAAGTTAAATAATCATTAATATTGATTTTTGGGAAGATTAAAACTAAGTAGAGTTTTAACGAATCTTTAATTAGAATGGAATGTGATAATTTAAATTATCAAATTTGGGGAATGATCGTGAATGGAGTACCACCAATATTTACTCCAAGCGATAGTTAAATCTTTAATTAGATTTGACCATGAAATGGTAATTAAATATACCGATAATACCGTGGTGTTAGATATGGATTATTGCCAGTTTTGCTCCATGGGATGAATAGATTGGGAAATAAAACAAATGATTACTCTGGTAAGAGGCGCTAGTCCCGACTAGTTTGGATAAACCTTAATTTTGTTTGAATTGATATCTAAAAGGAGATTAAAGAATAAATTTAGTGAATTTATCTTTGATAAAATTAATGGGATGCTTTTCATAAAGATGTGAATATTTGAATAAAAGAATATTTAGAATTGGAATGAGGAGTATGTTGTGCTTTTATAGCACATGATTATAAGATACACGATTTATTCAGAAGGACCGGGTTTATACCCATTCTGAATAATTGATTTGACGAAAAGTCGACGATGAAGACGGTGATTGAAAACCGAAGTTCTTCACATCATTTGGATGATTACTGATGTCCTGATTAGGCTGGACACCCATGGCAAGGTAATAAGTGGTGATCGTCCAGACGTACTTGGAGATCGACCAGATATGCGAGGACCACTCTCCTGTATTGTACATATGAGACGAGTTATAAGGTGCCTCCGGTTTCGTTTAGACCCTGAATGGACTAGTAAATGGATGTGGGACTAACATTGGATTTTATTCTATGTTGATTGATCTCTATTAATTATATATCAATTTGGTGGCAGATAATTTATTTTCTTGCTTAACACCCTTCTCTGAGATGTATGAGCTCAGAGGTTATATTTCGATAGACATCAGTCGCATGGCGTGAATTGCCTGTGTGGCATGCTGAAATGCAAATGATCAAGGATTCAGTTGAAAAGCAGAGTCTTATGGTTGATGATCAAAGCATGGCTTTAAATAGTATAACTTTGTGTATAGCGTAAATTCGCGAGCCTCACACCTTGGTATGAGTCAAAAACGGGGTCGTGATTGCAGGGAGTGCACGACGTTTCTTTCTAGCTATAGATGGTGTCATGATATGGAGCCTAGACATTTATTATATTTTTATCTATGTGGATGATGGATAGCGAGGCGCCTCGGATATAGCGGTTACTACGGAGCCGATGGATAGGTCCGATAGGACCGGGAAATGTGTGTTATGGAATAATTAATCCACTAAAGTATGTGTGGACCGAACCTGAAGATCCAAGGGTTGCCCCGCGGTGTGTAATCTTGAGGCATTTTCTAGAGTGTCTCGAATCGGTGATGAGCCATCCCTGGCCTCGACTCATGACGGAAATCCAATTTCCAATACATGACATTTCGGTTTCTATTGTAGAGCCTAGTATGGCGACATAGTAGCATGGGATATTATGCCATCTGATCGTCGCTAATCTATGAATTAGAAAAGCGCGACATTTTAAATAATTACTGCAAGCGTACAGGTGTGTAGCATACAGGTCGAACACAGGGAGGTGAATTAAATCAAATTATTTATCTAATCTCTTGGGCGAGTTAGACGAAACTTTGGAGGTTGATTTTGAAAATAAAACAAAACAAAATTAAAACTGTAATTTGATTCAGAACAGATCTAACTGAACCGACGATCAAATCACAATTTCAATGGAAAAGCAATGAAACTATGAATCAGATTCAAATCTAATCAAATCCAATTTAACCTATGAACGCGAATAAAATACAGAAAATAAAAGTGCAGAATATAAATAACAACAGGAAATAAAATTAGGATTACCGCTGAATCTAATCAGACGGTCAATCACTATTGAAAAGAAATGCAAAATACAAATAGTGTTCTACCGAATCTAATCGTCTAGACAACACTAATTGCTAAGAAATAGAAAATTGCATAAAATAAAAAGAAAAAAATGAGTTTTATTACTGAAGAAGAGAATAGAATGAGATATAGGATGGTGGCTATAATGATATTACAGGGGTATATATAGGGTAGATAGCCAAACCCTAACCCTAACCCTAATGATAACTGGGCCTTGTCATTACATCACTAATTAGTTTACAATGAGAAACATAAATGGGCCTTAGATAAATAAAGCAAATTTGGGCCTTTTCTCTTTTCCTCTTTCTTCCTTGACACTTCTTCATTGATTTGTGATGTGCAAAGCCTTTTTATCAATCCTTTTCTTGTCCAACAGCAACTAGATGTGAGATCTTCATCTATAATTCTTCAAAATGCAAATACACTGCAAATTGATCTCTATTTCTCTACATTTCGGGTTGCATGCGGGCTGGGTTGGAATATCTGTAAAAGTAACAAAACAATACCCAAGTAATATTTATTTACATACAAAAGATAAGAAATAAGAGCACAAAATAAACACATTTCTATGTCAATCAAATACCCCCACACTTATCTTTTACTCGTCCTCGAGTAAAACAAGAAATGAAAAACTAACTAGATAGGTCACACTTTCGTAGGAAACACGATTGCATTGAGCGTATGCAACAAGCAGTTAAACCTCTAGGTGTCCCTAGTAGGACGAGTGGTGTCTCGTGAGGGTTTTTAGCGGATACTACCCACAAAATCCAAATGCAGTAAGATATGGTTCTAATGAAACTACATGAATGCAGAGGACTTATGCAATTGAAAACAAAAAATGAAAACACGACTTGTTTCGGGAAGTGGTACAACAATTTAAGTTAACAATTTCTAATCAGTTGATTTTATTTTAGATACCTCAACTTGTCACAAATTTTCAATATAATTCAAGTTTACAATGTTAAACTCTAGTTTGGCGAGTTAGTTTGGTCAATAACATAGTGCAGCCATGAAATAGATTCTTAGTTTGCTTGGCACAGTTTGTAAAGTGGTATTCTAATTTCCTTGTGTATGGCTAGTCAAATAAATAAGGTCAAGAAGTGTTTGGGCATCATCGCTTATTCTTTATTCTATAAAATTTTAAAATTTATGTTCAAGTACATACACCTAACTAAAAAGACCAAGGTTTACCACCCATGCACTGCCTCGCGGACTAACGGAGAGTGGGTAAAGAGCTTGGCGGATTGTGCAGGCTGACTTTGACTTTGTCAACAACGTGTTGGTAATCCTTAGGTGTCCAATCTCATAAAATGAGACCAAGATATTCCAATGCTGACTTTGTCAACAACGTGTCGGATAGAGCTTGGTGGGTTTGCACACCAACGCTCGATATACAAGCAATGTTGGATACCCTTGGATTACTATTAATATTATTATTGAATTTATAAGCACAAAAAGAGAGTTACGCGAATTCAACTTAACACAACTTAGTTTTAAAGATTTGACAAGCCATTATAAGTACTTTAAGTCCTCCACTTGTTTAAACAAAGTCTACAATATAGAATAGATTTCATGGCCATCAACTAAGAATCTCCCTTTGTACCGGTTACACTATTATCCCTCAAAATTAAACTTTTCATTATATTTCTTATTCGATCTAAGTTGAGAGAAAAAAAATACTATCAACTGGCTAAAAGTTGTAAACTTATTTTGTTGTATCAATTGAAAATGAGTTGTATTTTTTTTTAAAAGAATTATGGTATGTTACTACGATCTACGATATAAAATGTATGATGGTCCAACATGAAAAGAAAAAAAAATTAAAGAAAAATCAAAAGGATGCAATGCAGACTCCCCCCACACTAGAATTATACAGTGTCCACACTGTGAACGTTTCCTAAATTTGAAAGATCGTACCCAAAGATGGATTAAATGTAAAATGACTTGTAAAATGAAATGCAATCTAACTATATGTAAGAATGGATCATATGTATAATGATATATGTGTTTGCGATGTATGCGATGCAAAGAATTCCACCAACTTTTTCCCCCACACTTGGTTCTAGCCTTATGAGTCCCATTCCCACTATGTCTAGGCATATTTTCTAATAAGCAAAGGTTTTTGAAAACCATCTCATCTTTAAACCTAGATTTATAGTCCAGGAGATAAATATCCAGGGTCGTCCTCACATGAAGTTTTTCAACCAAACCAGCATTCCAAAGATAATTCATGTGTTCAACAAATTTATCAGTGCAATTGTTCAAAAATTTGTGATCGTATATAAATTCAGTGAAATTTGAATTCTGAGTGTTGTTCAAGAGTATGTGATCACCTTTCTCTATTGACAAGGTATTTTCGACACTGACAATTTCATGTTCGTTTGAAATTTCCTCAAAGTTAAAATTTTCGAACTTGTGACTTGAATTCACTTATTCCTCATTTGGCAACTCATCTTCGTACAATCCAAAGAATTCATGTTTGTTAAAATCCTTTTCCAATTTTGAGTTTTCAAAAAATTTAACATTTCTATTATGTTCAGTTTCAAAAATTTCAAGTTCCTCACAGCCCAAAAGAGGAAAATCAAAATCTAAACTTAAATCTTTTTCCTGAAAATAATCAAAGTCTAAATCATTCGTTGAATTTTGAACAACTTCATTTAGATCGTTATTCTCAATTTTGAAAGTTGTTGTTTCAAAATTTTCAATATTAGTAAAGAATGGATTATTTTCCGATTCATCGCTTGTTCAATTTGATTCTGTT
This sequence comes from Allium sativum, assembly GCA_030737875.1. Lineage (NCBI taxonomy): Eukaryota > Viridiplantae > Streptophyta > Magnoliopsida > Asparagales > Amaryllidaceae > Allium > Allium sativum. Next base: position 57,090,300 of record CM060918.1, read on the forward strand.
GCTCTCGTTGTTCTTTCAAAGATGTCAATAAACAAAGAAGTTCATCGGCCTTTTTATTTAGTCTTTCTTCCCTCTATCTAAGAATGTTAAGACGATCGTTGATTTGAGAGTTCTCGTTTTGGATTTCTTGATTCTCAAAATTGTTTGAATTTTCAGAAAATTGAAATTGAGATTGGAAATCATTTTGATTTTGAAAATTAGGTTCGTAACCAAAATTGTTAAAATTGGTGGGAAAATTCCAGTTTTGGTCATTCTCAAGATGTGGATATGGGTTGTAGTTTTGAAAATTTTGATTGATTTGAAAATCATTTTCAAAATTATTTTCGAATTGGTTTCCAACCCCATATTGATGTTGATCAAAGGTACGTTGCGATTCAAAACTGTTTTGATGTGGATGTGGCCCATAATCGAAGTTATTGAAATTTAAATTGAAATCAAAATTTCGATTTATATGATTTTGAAAACGTTGGTCAGTTGGAAAATTTTTAAAATTGTTGGCCGTTGGCTCACGAAATTTTGGAAAATCTTGTTTCATGAGTTATAATTCATACTCATATTCTTCAAGAGGACGTCTACTCCGATTATTATCCCACAATTCTCTCAAAGATTTTTTTGAATCAGACATTTGAAATGAAATCAAGGGAAGACAGAAATTATTCTCACTTCAAAATAATATAAAATGTCGAGAAGTGCTCTATTAATTAACTGACTCAATTAGAAGGGGGAAGGGGGTCTTATGGCCGTTCACGTATAGTATAAATACTAAGGGATATGACCAATGTTTTACGGGTAGTATGCAACCTCTTTTGCTAATAGTTCAATAAATTGAACTACTATATATCCGCGATCTAATTATAGAAGACAATCAACTTCACAAACCACCACTTTTCAATTATATTATTTTGAAATCTCTAATCAGATTTATTGTTGAAATATGACGAGAGATGATTTTGTTTATGGAAACTCGTTTTTCACAGACAGAATCAGAAATTTCCGTAGTAGAACAGTCACAGAAATAAATCGCAGAATTAAATTTTTTTTTTTTTAGCAAGCAAGCCCCTGCTCCTGCAGAAGATTTTTACAAGCAATTTCTATATTTTCAAAGCAGCTTCAGCACCTGTAGAGTTTAGAAAAATATTACCGTGAGGTATGGCAGTCTGTCCAGAGCAATTAAAATCCACTGTCTTCAAATCACTTGATTGTTGAATTCCCTATTTGCTGCTTGGGCACTTTTCGCTTTCCTTTTGATTTTGAATTTGGTTTCTCTCTGTTTTTTGTTTTTTTTTTTTTTTGAGAGAGAGAGGAAAAACAAATAAAACAAACAACAATGAAAAAAAAACTAATCGACTCGACTAATAAGCCTAGAACTCACAAAAACCAAAGTAGACGCAAAATAATAACTCAACTACTCACGCAAAAAAAGTATATAAAAAAACCTAACCTAACTATAAGCAAAACAAAAATAACTCACTCACTTAAGAAAATAACCACGCACTCAAGCAATTTCAGAAATAATATCCATGCCCTACTCAATAAAAGGAAATGCAAATATTGCCCTTTTTTGCCGTAAACAGACTAAGTTCTCCACATAACATAAGATTTGCTTTCAGGAAACAGACCAAGGGCTCAAATGCTCACCAATTCACACACTATTAATAAACCAAGACTCAACCCCTAATAAAAACAAAGTTTAATCCAAAAAGAAAACAGAGCACGCGCCCCCTTTTTCTCTTCTTTTAGGAATCATTTTGTTTTTTTGGATTCTCGATCTTGAAGGTCTTCGATCTGAATTCTGCTGGGGGTCTGAAATCGGAGATAGGATTTTCGATTTGGGTTCGTTTCAAGTGATTGGGTGATGGGTGATGGCTGACAAGTATTGCGTGACTCGAGGTAGGGGATTCTGGTGAACTACTGACGATCGGGGCACTGGAGTTTTGCGGCTTTGGTGCGAATTGGTTTTCGGTTGGCTATTGGAGCTCAATCACGTCTCGAAATCGACTTCCACTTTGATTCAGCTAAGGGTCTTCGAATTGTTATTGGGTATTATTGAGAGTTGTGGGTTTCAGACGTATGATAATGGCGGTGGAAGTAGATATTGACTGAAGTTGTGGTTTTTTTTTTTTTTTGAAAGGTGAAGTCTGGTCTGGGTGTGTGGTTACGGTGGGTTATGACTGTGAAGATGCTTGGGACACTTCTTGTTTGTAATGAAGATGATGGGGTATTGGAAGAATTTGGTTAAAGGTTTTGGATGGAGTAAGGACGAGGGTAGGACTGGTTTTGTGGGTGCAAGATTTTGGTCGAGGATGAAGAGCTGTAGTGGTTTGTGGATCTGGTGATTGATGGTATGAGGTGCAGATTTTCTGATTTGAGACTGGGTTGGCAGTGAAGATGGGGAGTGATGTATAGGTCAGAATTGGTAAATTGCGTGTGGTTTTTGTGTTGAGAGTGGTGGAGCGAATTGGTTAATGGTCAAGAGGGAGGGACATGACTGGAAACGTTGGTTTGGTAGGGAAGTTGTGACGACGGTGTATGGTGAGGAGCAGGATGTTTACGGGTCTGATGTTGTGTAGGTGGGGAGGACGTTTAAGGCTGGTTTGTTGAAGGTTGACTTTCCAGTGAGGCTTGCGTGACCTGATGAAATGGTGAACGGGTTGGCTGTGGCTATAAGGGTTTGGTTGGGTTCTCATGAAGTGGTCAAGGACAGAACTGTGGTGTTGATTGGAGCGTAAAGTGGGCGGTGTGTGGAAGGTGGTTTGCTGTGGCGAAGAGGGTAATGGTGATGGAGTTTGCGGACTGTTTAAAGTGTGAAAGTTAGGTCACGGATTCGAGTTTGTGGACTGTGGAAGGTGAGATGGATTTGTGGTTCAGGTATTTGGCACTTGGCAGTAGAATAAGATGGCAGGGTTGATGTAGAAAGCGAAATTTGTATTTTATTTTTTGAAAGAAGTCAGATTGTAAAGAAAGGAAAGAGGGGGTTGTAGGAATTGGAAAGAAATAAATGGAAAAGGAAAAAGGAATTGAAAAGAGGAAGGAAATAAAAGAAAAGAAATGGCAAGATATATATATATATATATATATATATATATATATATATATATATATATATATATATATATATATATTAATAAAAGAAGAAAGGAGAGATTTTTGTACAAGAAAAGAAAGGAAGGAAATATATAAAAACAGGAAGTAAAATCTAGGAAATTTGGCGAGCTTTTTTTTTCTCTTGCTTAGTTCATGACCATATCAATGTAATTGATACACCACATTACTAATCAAGATTTTTTTCCTGTATATACGAATGAACAAAAGGAAAATAAAATAATATAAAACTAACACGAATCAGAAATTAAATAAATAACGAAATTTACTCTTTACCTCCCCGGCAACGGCGCCAAAAACTTGATCGTCGCTAATCTATGAAATAGAAAAGTGGACATTTTAAATAATTACTGCAAGCGTACAGGTGTGTAGCATACAGGTCGAACACAGGGAGGTGAATTAAATCAAATTATTTATCTAATCTCTTGGGCGAGTTAGACGAAACTTTGGAGGTTGATTTTGAAAATAAAACAAAACAAAATTAAAACTGTAATTTGATTCAGAACAGATCTAACTGAACCGACGATCAAATCACAATTTCAATGGAAAAGCAATGAAACTATGAATCAGACTTAAATCTAATCAAATCCAATTTAACCTATGAACGCGATTAAAATACAGAAAATAAAAGTGCAGAATATAAATAACAACAGGAAATAAAATTAGGTTTACCGCTGAATCTAATCGGACGGTCAATCACTATTGAAAAGAAATGCAAAATACAAATAGTGGTCTACCGAATCTAATCGTGTAGACAACACTAATTGCTAAGAAATAGAAATTTGCATAAAATAAAAAGAAAAAAATGAGTTTTATTACTAAAGAAGAGAATAGAATGAGATATAGGATGGTGGCTACAATGATATTACAAGGGTATATATAGGGTAGATAGCCAAACCGTAACCCTAACCCTAATGATAACTGGGCCTTGTCATTACATCACTAATTAGTTTACAATGAGAAACATAAATGGGCCTTAGATAAATAAAGCAAATTTGGGCCTTTTCTCTTTTCCTCTTGCTTCCTTGACACTTCTTCATTGATTTGTGATGTGCAAAGCCTTTTTATCAATCCTTTTCTTGTCCAACAGCAACTAGATGTGAGATCTTCATCTATAATTCTTCAAAATGCAAATACACAGCAAATTGATCTCTATTTCTCTACATTTCTGGTTGCATGCGGGCTGGGTTGGAATATCTGTAAAAGTAACAAAACAATACCCAAGTAATATTTATTTATATACAAAAGATAAGAAATAAGAGCATAAAATAAACACATTTCTATGTCAATCACCATCTATGATTGATAAATTTATATTTGAAGTGATTTTGACACTATATACTTATAGTAACATCAAAATGATTTGTTTTAAACGTACCAAGCATGTTTGGCTATTATAACGTAAAACTCTATCCTCCGGCTTGCGTTGCATTGTGTGATGGGACCTGAGTCTTATAATAGCTTCATTTTTTAAAAAGCATTGCGCTATTTGTTATATGCACTGGTATTCTTGGGAGGAAACCCGTTCTGTGTTATACGATGTGGTCCCTTGATTTACTTTATTTTAAAGTAAAGATTTAATAATTATTTTAACTCTCACACTAGTCACATGATAGACCTGGAGTTTATTGTTTTAACCTAAACTCTGGGTGCCCCAATTTTCCACACGGGCAGCTAGTAGTTTTGGTTTTGCAGATATTATATTCACAGGATCCTGGATTTACAGCTTGAACTATATTCGAAAAGCTCTGTATCCTTGTATTTCTTTCAGTGGTGGTATGTATTATTTTTTGGCTGCATTGTAATTTTAAATCTCTGATATTTTCCAATGTATATTATTTACTCATACATATTATATTCTTGTGCTCTGATGTAAATTATTGTAATAAGCAAAGAAATGTTCTTCTGTTTTTGTTTTGATTTGTCGTGTTCTCAACTCAATTCGGGCTTTCCTGTAAGAGCGAGTTTGGGTCGTTTCATACGTGGTATCAGAGCTTTGGTTTACAGAGCTCGAGAACAAGACACATTAGAACCAAATGAAGGAATTCATCAGAGATTGGATTAGTAATATCCAGTGAGAATGACTCGTTAGATAAGGGCTCAGTAGTATCCTAGAATGAGTTAGAAGAGTGTTATTTTAAAATAAAAGTGAAAACAAATTTAGTTTTGAGAATTTAAACCTTATTATACGTATTTGAATATTTTATTTTAAATTGATTTGGACTATCTGGTATATAGAAATTTTGAATATATGTCTGATCCATGTGTATACGAAGCCTCAAATATACTGGATGGATATAAAGTCACCTCTAGTTGCGTGGGCATAATTCTAGTGATGTCGCGGCATCATCAGCATTTATGTTCGAGTGACGAAAGTGGAATACCTATATGATTCTCATTGACTGGTGTGAGAACCAAAACTAGATAGGTTTAATATTTGTACTTTGACGCTAAAAATTGGGTTTTTGACTATGTATTAAAGTTATTGTTTGAAAAGCTAATCAACTAATTGATTGTTGGTTATGATGTTTGATTATTAGTTTAACTAATAAAAATATTAGAATAATAATTAATTTAACCAATATGCGAATGAATGGTAAATTTAGCGAAATTGAATTAATATTGAACTGAATTGAAAATTGATTAGAACTGCATACATGCACATGCATATATATATATATATATATATGTATATATGTATTGAACAGGTCATAGCAGGGAAGCTAAGAAGAGGAAAAAATTGTATGCCCGAAAAATAGGTACATGTTTACCATTTTCTTGGGTTTTGATGATTTTATGAGTCGATTGGCTAGTAGCTTGGTTTTTTCTTTTTCTTTTGGATTGATGAGGGCCTTATAAGGCTAGTTGCGGTTTTAAAGGTCTCCCAGCACAAAGGAGGTTGTGGCGAAAAAATTCAAAATTTTAGGGTGCAAGCCAAATTTTTGAAGAATTTGAAAATTCTTAGAAACTGAAAAATTGAAGAATGAAAGTTGAGTTGATTAGTCAAACAACTTTTAGCTCCGTTCCATTTCGAGCACGAAAATATTTTAAGTGGGGAGATTGTAACAACCCGGGTTTTCAGAACCGATTTGAAATTTTTATTTTGGCTATTTTAATGAATTTTGAATATTTAAAATGATTTATTTTAAATAATAACGACTAAAAAATTATTTAAATCGAAGTTAGAAAGAAATAATTTATTTTAATTATAAAACGAACGTGAAATGGCGTGGTACTTTGAAAAGTTGATTTCAAATTTCAAACGAATGTACAGGATTCAAAATAAATCGGATTTCAGTAAAACCAGAAATATTTGAATTTGTTTAATTATATATTTCTAACGAATGTGAAAAACTGAGATTTTGTAATGTTAATTAAAATTTTGTCCAGTTTAAAATTCAGAATAGTCGCTATGGAAATTATACATATTTTAATATAATATATAGCCCTTAAAAATAGCCATTTTGCAAATAACCTCCATTTTCGATGAAACTATTTTTGTTGGATCTAGAATGTAAAATTATTTATCGATTCCAATTTTCATAATTTTTGGAATTAATATGTGAGTGTGGAAAAAGAAAACGTGTTTTGTCAATTTCAGTTAAATTGGATCGACCAGAAAATGATCGTTTTTCAAACGGTCTCCAAATTCGACGAAATTAGTTTTGTTAGGACCGTATCATCAAAACATAGCTAGATTTATTTTTTTGGAATTTTTGGAGTTGGTATGTGGCCCCGGTAAATTAAAATGTACGTTAAAATCAATATTGACTATAATATTAATTTGTATTTTAATTTTGATGAAAACTGATCGAAATGATAGAATTGGCTTACCGGAAATATCCCATTGTGCCTGGAATGAGGGTAATATGACAGGGATGACAGTCAGTGGGTTCGGTTTGGAGTTCGAAAGGAAAACTAACTTTCTAAAATAAAAATAAATTAAATATATATTAGAATATAAGGGTCAAACCCTATTATCTCTAACCCCACTGTCAAACTAGAAACCCGCCCCGTTTTCTTCAATTCCCTTTCGTTCAGAGTGAATAAGTAGAAAAAAAAGAGGATTGATGGAACCCTCCAGCCGCCGCTTAAGCCACTGCGCCGCCCCCTAGAGGACCGCCGCCACCTTCCCCTGCCATCCCCTCCTCCCCCGTCGCCTCCTTCTTCCTCTATCTCTTTCTTTCTTCTGAAAACTACCAATTCCCCACAATCCGTTGCCATCAGCCACCGTGGCCTACCACCATGCCTAGCCTCTCCTCCCCTGCTGCCTGCAACACCCACCGCCGCCATCTCTTAACCTCCACCTCCGCCGTGGACCCCCGTTTGCCACAAACCCTAAAAATATGTGAGTTTTCTGATCTTAATTCTTTGATTTAACATTGTTAGCAAGTTAAAAATGTAAATTTTAGCAAGTTCATGATATGCAAATATTTTTAGTAAGTTAAAAATATGTTTTTAACTAGTGTATGACACGAAACTTTTTGGAGGAAGATTAAAAATATGATTTTTTTTTTATTGTATGACAAAATACGATTTTCAGTTATGTAAAAATACGATTTTAGTTATGTAAAAATATAATTTTTAGTAGATAAAAATATGATTTTTATCGTATGAATGTCCTGAATAAAATAGTCATGCTTTGAAATAATTTTTTGTTTTATAAAAATATGATTTCTTTTTATAGAAAACTGATTTATAAAAATATGTAGTAGCGTAATAAAAATGTGATTTTTATATACATAGTAGCGATATAAAAATGTGATTTTTTAATATAAACTGAGTGAAACAGATTGCGCTGGAACCATGGTGAAGTACACTACGCATTGGAAACAAATCCAAACCATTTAATTAAAGAATGATGGAGTGGAAACCAAAGGTGAGAACTCCTTATCACTTTATTTATTTTACAATTAAAAATACTCTAGGATGCAGACGGGGCTTAGAAGCCCCCGACACTATTTATTGTACAAACTATATTGTTTGATTTGAATTATATGGAGTTCAACACTAGGATTCACACAATCACATAAATTGAAAGCGATATATGGATATTACCGACACATGGATTTCATATTCCGCGAGTAGCCACTTATGGTGTCGTAAATGGCATTGGGGTAGTTGAGTATTTACTTATATGGATGTTCTACATGATTTGATTATGGTTGTGAAAATTGATTTATTTGTTTGGATTTGATTTGGATGTGAATTGGTTTGTGTATGGCGTGAGCCAGTATTAGACGAGGGGTAAGGCTAGACCTTATTCCGGTTCTAGTATCGTGTCGTTATGCTGGTGAAATTTTCTAAAAAGTGTTTGAAAAAATTACTTAGTTGAAAATATTATTTTTAGCTTATAACTGCGATAATAAAATAATTATTGGGTAGTTAAAAATAAGTTTACACATCCATTTACAAGTCGGATGACTTGTATATGCTCTCTATTTTTGTGATATCGATTGGGACGATAATTTTTACACATCCCCCAAGTGCACAAATAATAATAATAATTTGATGCTTGAAACCCCACACGGGTATTGGGATGATATTTGACGTACACTAATCCTAATTGTTTAGTGGTATGTCAATCGATTAGTTGACAGGCTGTTATAAGCGTTAATTATTTATATTTGATGCTTATACAGTTGAGTAATGCACTCTGGATGATGGTAGACTGTGTATAATTATTGTTGTGTATATGAAATCCATATAAATAACATTATATGGTAATGGACTATGTCCGATCCAATTCAGAAATAACGAATATTTTATAATAATATTCAGTAAACGATTAAAATATGATTTTGATGTCCGATTTTGAACGGACATGAAAATATTGAAATATATGAAGCTGTATTGATTAGATATGCGCTGTTTTAATAGGAATGATATTTATATCGATTTTATTCATTTTTATAATGAATATCGAAAAGGAAATTATTTCAAAATCTGATATTTTGAAAATATTGTCATTTAAATATTATAATGATAAGGAGTATTTGATTTTGATTTAAAAATGAAAACGAAAGTGGGAATCATTTTAAAACGAACTTATAAAATACGTTTTAAATGGAAATCGATTAAATATATATAATACATATTATATTTAATTAATCGCCTGAATAGAACGCGCCGCGTCTCGACCGTTCGTGAATTTCGGCCATTGGCTTCGAATTGACATTATGGGAGATCCGACCATCGGATTCTCCCAAAACCGAACCCTTCGGTTTGTATCGAAAAGAGCTTTCCAAAGAATATAAGAGATTTGTAATCTAACGGTTGGATTTTGAATTGTGTCCAAATCAAATTTGGAAAAGTTCATTGTAAGTGAAGATCGATGACTGCTTTTAGAAATCGACTGAAAGGACCTTAATAAAATTATTAAAAATATTAATAATTTGTGTAAAATCATAATAAATGATTTGGAAAGAATTGGGATGAAAAACTCCATGGTTGTAAAGATAAAAATATATTTTTATCAAAATGAACTAGTTATTAACTAGATCTGAAATCCAATAATTTTTAAATAAAAATAAATTGGATTGGTGAATGGTTTTAATATAACCAGAAATTTCCAACGAACAAATTGGAATGGATTTGAAATGGATTTGGCATGGAAATAATCTTCGGAATATTTTGATATTGGATTCTGTAATTATACGGATATTGTTATGGAAATTTGGAAGATATATATATATCGTTATTTCCAATATGATATTTGTTGGTTTCAGAATTTGATATTGAATATAAGACAATATAATTTCTATTCAGAGCCTTATATTTAATATCAAATGAGATTTTGGGTTTGTCGTGAATGGTGTCTTTAGTAACACTGTTCTTAAACCCAGTAGAGAAAAGAATAAATCTTTTAATTAAGATTCAGAGAAGTTTACCAATTAATTAATATTTAATGGAATTGAATTAAGAATTGGATTTTTAGGTTTATCGTGAATGGTGTTTTAAATAACACTTGTTCTTTAAACTGGTTAACAGTGAAGTTAAGATTTGAAATTTATAAATCTTTATTTTAAGATTTAATGGAATTTCCCAATGTAAAGTTTTCCAATTTAATAAAATAAATAGGGACTGAATGGAATTCGATTGGGTAATAATCGAAGTGAGCTTCTGTGAGGAAGACTGTTAATATATATGAAATTTAAAAGGCTTTGTTGTTATTCCATTTATATTAGTAGTCGGATATGGAAATTGATATCGATTATATATTGATCTGTTTCCCGTGACGATTCCATAATTAATTGAATGTGATTTTGGGTTTATCGTGAGCTGTGTTTTAAATGACATTGGTTCTTTGACCCAGTTAAAGATAGGATTACATGTCTAACATTGTATTTCGAACTATATTGTTGATCTCTGCTAAATATAAATATGTTTGGTGGCAGAGAATTTATTCTCTTGCTTAACACCCTTCTCTGAGATGTACGAGATTTGAGGTTATATATCGGCAGAAATCAGTGGTACGGTGTAGATTGTCGATGCGGCATGTTTGATTTCCCAAAGTTAAATAATCACTAATATTGATTTGCGGGAAGATTAAAACTAAGTAGAGTTTTAATGAATCTTTATTTAGATAGGAATGTGAATGTGATAATTTAAACTATTAAATTTGGGAAATGATCGAGAATGGAGTACCACCAGTATTTACTCCAATGGATAGTTAAATCTATAATTAGATTTGAACGTGAAATGGTAATTAAATTTACTGATAACACCGTGGTGTTAGATATGAAGTATTGCCAGTTTTCCTCCATGCGATGAATAGGTTGGGATTGGGAAATAAAAAAATGATTACTCTGGTAAGGGGCGCTAATCCCGATTAGTTTGGATTATTCTTAATTTGGTTTGAATTGATATCCGAAGGAAGATTAAAGAATAAATTTAAAGAATTTATCTTTGATAAAATTAATTGGAACATTTCACTAAAGATGTGAATATTTGAATAAAAGAATATTCAGAATTGGAATGAGGAGTATGTTGTGTTTTTATAGCACTTGATTATAAGATACGTGAATTATTCAAAAAGACCGGGTTTATACCCATTTTGAATAATTGATTCGACGATAAGTCACCAACGAAGATGGTGATTGAAGACCAGAGTTCTTCACATCATTTGGATGATTATTGATGTCTTGACTGGGCTGTACACCCAAGATAAGGTAATAAGTGGTGATCGTCCAGACGTACTTGGAGATCGACCTGATATGAGAGGACCTCTCTCTCTTGTATTGGACATATGGGACAAGGAATAAGGTGCCTCTGGATTTGTTCAGACCCAGAACGAACTAATAAATGGATGTGTGTCTGACATTGGATTTTATTCTGTGTCGATTGATCTCTATTAAATATATATATGTTTGGTGGCGGAGAATTTATTCTCTTACTTAACACCCTTCTCTGAGATGTATGAGCTCAGAGGTTATATATTGATAGACATCAGTTGCATGGCGTGAATTGCCAATGTGGCATGTTGAGATGCAACTGGTCAAGGCTTCTATTTAAAAGCAGAGTCTTGTGGTTGATGATCAAAGCACGGCTTTAAATAGCATAGCTTTGTGTATAGCATTAATTCGCGAGCCTCACACCTCGGTATGAGTCAAAAATGGGATCGTGATTTCAGGGAGTGCACGACGTTTCTTTCAAGCTATAGGTGGTGTCATGGTATGGAGCTGAGACATTTATTTTAATTTTACCTATGTGGATGATGGATAAAGAGGCGCCTCGGATATATCGTTTACTACGGAGCCAATGGATAGGTCCGATAGGACCGGGAAACATGCGATATGGAATAATTAATCCATTAAAGTATGTATGGACCGGCCCTGAAGATCCAATGGTTTCCCCGCGGTGTGTAATCCTAAGGCATTTATTAGAGTGTCAAACTGGTGAGGGGCCATCCCTGGCCTCAACTCATGACGGAAATCCAATTTCCAATGCGTGATATTTCGGTTTTGATTGTAGAGCCTAGTATGGCGACATAGTACCATGGGATACTATGCAGTTTATGATTGATACATTTATATTTGAAGTGATTTTGACACTATATACTTATAGTAATGTCAAAATGATTTGGTTTAAACGTACCAAGCATGTTTTGGCTATTATAATGTAAAACTCTATCCTCCGGCTTGCGTTGCATTGTGTGATGGGACCTGAGTCTTATAATAGCTTCATTTTTTCAAAAAGCATTGTGTTGTTTGTTAAATGCACTAGTATTCTTGGGAGGAAACCTGTTCCGTATTATACGGCGTAGTCCCTTGATTTACTTTATTTCAAAGTAAATATTTAATAACTGTTTTATTTCTCATACCAGTAACATGACTAACCTGGATTTTATTGTTTCAACCTAAACTCTGGGTTCCCCTATTTTCCACACGGGCAGCTAGTAGTTTTGGTTTTGCAGATATTATATTCATAAGATCCTGGATTTACAGCTGGAACTATACTCGTAAAGCTCTGTATCCGTGTATTTCTTTCAGTGGTGTTATGTATTATTTCCCGCTGCATTGTAATTTTAAAACTCTGATATTTTCCAATGTATATTATTTATTCATACTCTTTTATATTCTTGTACTCTGATGTAAATTGTTGTAATAAGCAATGAAATGTTCTTCTGTTTGTGTTCTGATTTTTCGTGTTCTCAACTCAATCAAGGGCGAGTTTGCGTCATTTCAGAAATCCTATTTCCAATACGGCATTTTTTATTTTAGTTGTAGAGCTAGAGCATAATATATGGTACCCATGTTGTCTATGATTGATACATTTATATTTCAAGTTGTTTGATACATTATGCACTTATAGTAATATCAAAATGATTTGTTTTAAAATATACCAAGCATGTTTGGCTATTAAAAGGGAAAACTCTATCCTCTAGCTTGCGTTGCATTGTGTGATGGGACCTGAGTCTTATAATAGCTTCCTTCTTCTAAAAAGCACTGCATTGTTTTATCTTAAACTTGGATTCATGCGGAGTAAACCCGTCCCGTGTTATACGGCGTGGTTCCCAACTTTTAAATTAAAGATTCAATAACTATTTTAGTTCTCACACCAGTCCCATTACTGACTCAGAGTTAATTGTTTTAACCTAAACTCTGGGTTCCCCTATTTTCCACATGGGTAGTCCGTAGTTTTGGTTTTGCAGATTTCTATTTAACAGGATCCTGGATTACAGTTGGAGCTATAATCGAAAAGCTTTGTATCCGTGTATTTCATTCAGTTGTGCTTGTTGATGTAATTTCCGCTATACATTGTATTTATATATTTAAATTTCTACTGCTTTGTTTTCTAATCTCTGATATTATTGTACTTCCGCTGTGTAATATTTATTCATACTCTGATATATTCTTGTACTCTGATGTAATTATTGTAATAGCAATGAAATGTTATCATGTTTATGTTCTGATGCGTCGTGTTCTCAAAGCAATCCGGGCTTTCCCGATAGGGAAAGTTTGGGTCGTTTCACCGTGGTATCAAATCTTTAGTTTGCAAAGCTTGAGAACAAAGCACATTAGAATCAAACAAAAGAATTCATCAAAGATAGGATAAGTAATATCCTATAAGAACGACTCGTTAGAGATAGGATCAGTAGTATCCTAGAATGAGTTTGAAGAGTGTTATTTATAAAATAAAAACAAATTTGGTTTTGAAATTTAGATCTTATTGTACATATTTGAGTATTTTATTTTATATCGAATTTGGACAATCTAGTATATGAAGATTTTGCATATATGTGTCATGAACGTATATTCGAAGTCTCAAATGTACTAGGTAGATATAGAATCACGCTCTAGTCGCTCGGGGATGATTCTGATGATCGATATACCATCATCAGCATTTATGTTCAAGTTTCGAAAGTGGGATATCTATATATTTCCAATTGATTGGTGTGAGAACCAAAATTTAGTTAGAATTTACTGTTTGTGATTTGACACTGATAATATGATTTTTGATTATATTAAAATTATATGATTGGAAAGCTAATTAATTAATTGATTGTTGGTTGTGTTGTATAATTATTAATTTAACTAATAAAAATATTGGAATGATAATTAATTTAACCAATATGAGAATGAATGATAAGTAAAGCCAAATCAAATCAAAAATTGAACTGAATTGAAAATTGATTGGAGTTGCATATATGTACATGTGTATATAATGAACAGGTCATAGCATGAGAGCTAAGAAGAGGAATAAAATTGTATGCCCGACGAATAGGGACATGTTTACTATTTTCTTGGGGTTCGATGATTTTATGAGCCGATTGGTTAGCCGCTTGGCTTTTTATTTTTATTTTTATTTTTATTTTTGATTGATGAGGGCCCTGTGAGGCAAGTTGCGATTTTACCGATCAGCCCATACAAAGGAGGTTATGGCGAAATTTTCTGAAAATTTAGGGTGTTAGCCAAATTTTTGAGAAATTAGAAAATTCTTAGAAACTGAAAAGTTGAAGAATGAAAGCCAAAATGAAAGTTGATTTGGTTAGTAAACAACTTTCAGCTCTGTTTCTTTTCGAAGACGAAAAGATTTTAAGTGGGGGAGATTGTAACAACCCGGAGTTTCTGAACCAATTTTAAAAAAAAAATTTAGCTATTTTAATGGGTTTTGAATGTTTAAAATGATTTATTTTAAATAATAACGACTAAAAAATTATTTAAATCAAAGTTAGAACATATAATTTATTTTAATTATAAAACGAGTCTGAAATGGCGCGTTTGTTTGAAAATTTGATTTTAAATTTCAAATAAATGTACAAAATTCAAAATAAATCGGATTTCAGTAAAATTAGAAACATTTGAATCTGTTTAAAAATATCTTCATAACGAATGTGAAAATTTGAGATTTCATAATATAAATTAAAGGTTTTGTCTGTTTTAAAATTTAGAATAGTCGCTATGGAATTTATATATATTTTAAATATAAATATAGGCCTTAAAAATAGTCATTTTGCAAACGACCTCCATTTTTGATGAAACTACTTTTGTTGGATCCGGAATGTCAAATTATTGCTAAGTTTCAATTTTCATAATTTTTGGAATTAATATGTGAGCGTGGTGAATTTAAACGTGTTTTGTCAATTTAGTTTGAATTTAATCGACCGGAAAAATAGTCATTTTTTCAATGGCCTCCAAATTCAACGAAATTAGATTTGTTAGGACCATATCGTTAAAACATAGCTAGAAATTATTTTTATGTAATTTTTGGGGTCAGTATGTGGCCTCGGTAAATTAAAATGTACATTTATAATTCAATATATTGATTTACATTTTAATTTTGATGAAAACTAATGGAAACAGTCAAATTGGCTTACGAAATATTACCCATTGAGTCTGGAATGGGGTATTTTACTTGGGATGGCAGTCGGTAGGTTCGATTTGGGGTTCGAATGAAAAAGTTACTTTTATGGAGAAAAATAAATAAATTATATAAACCCCCCTTTTTCCCCATAACCCTAAATCTCGTCGTTCGTTCCCCAAACCCAAAACCGCACCGACGTCACCCTTAGCATCGTCGCCCCTACGCCCTACCGCCGATCCTCCAACCCCCTCTTGCGCCGTCGCCGGCCATCACCACCACCACTGCCTCCTTCTCCTCCCTTCTTTAAAAAACCCAAATCCATCCCCAAACCATTGCCGTGGAACCCCATGCCGCCAGCGCCGCCACCTGCACCACCCCCACCGCCCCAGTAACCTGCGCCGCCCCTCCTACGACCACCACTCCGACCGTGAACCCTCTCCCTCTAAAAATCCAATTTTTACAAAATTTCATTTTTGCATTTAATTCCCTGACCTTCCTACCTCAATATCTTCTAAACCGAGCGCTTCTAGTGCCAAAGTCGAAGAGCATGATTTTCTCTTCAATTTGACTGTATTGAAACCGTATTTTGGATTGCGGAGTTATTCAGAAAACGCGTCCAAAGTCTACTATCCAAATACTGTATTTTCGCAAATTCTTGCAAATTGTAGCATTTTCGGAAGAAAGGCCACTATGCGAAAGTTATCCGAAATGGTGCGTTAAGCTTAAAAAATCGTGTGATGATTGGAGCTAGTTTACAAATTCTGGGATCTAAACAGCGATTAGAACATCGTAAAAGAATGGCGGAGTAGATCCCAATGTGAGAACACCTTCTAACTCAAACTATTTTACAATTAAATATATCCTAGGTTGTAGAAGGAGCTTGTAGCTCCTGACATTATTTATTGTATAAACCATGGATGATTGTTTGGATTGAATTGTGCTGAAATTGACTATATTATGGTGAAATGGATTGTATTGTGGTTTTGTGGATTGATTGATGATTGTGTATAGCGTGAGCCAGTATCAGGAGAGGGATAATTCTAGACATTATTCCGGTTCTAATATCACGCCGTTATAATGCCAAAATTTTCTAAAATAAACTATATAAAATATTTGTGTGTTGAATAAAATGTTTGAGCAATAAAAATATCATTTTTATTGATTGTATGAACTATATAAAATAGTCAAGTGTTGAAATAAATATTTTATCGTTAAAAATAATTTTTAACGTATATATGAAGGGCATAAAATTCTCCTGAAATGCAAATAATTATTCATTTACAAATCGGACGATTTTTTTATATACACCCATTTAACTTACGTTGATTGAGATGGTAAATTTTACACATCAACTAACTACACAAATAATATTAGGTATTTGTTGGTTGAAACCCCATACAGGTATTAGGATGATATTTGGCGTACACTAATCTCAATTGTTTAGTTGTATGTCAATCGATTGGTTGACAGAGTATAGTAAGCGTTAATTATTTATATTTAATGCTTCTGCGGTTATGTAATGCACTCTGGATGATGGATGATTGTTTATCATTGTTGTTGTTTACATGTGATGTATGAAATACATATAACTAACATTATATGGTAATTGGTTGGGTACGATTCCAGTTCAGAATAATGTATATTTCAAAATAATATTCAGTAAAGGATTAAAATGTGAATTTGATGTCCGATTTTGGATGGACACGAAAATATTGAAATATGTGAAGTCGTGTTGATTAGATCTGCGCCATTTTAACACAAATGATTTTTATATCGATTTTATTCATTTTTATAATGAATATCGAAAAGGGAATGATTTCAAAATCTGATATTGGGAAAATATTATCATTTTAACATTGTAATGATAAGAAATATTCAATTTTGAATTAAGATTGAAATAGAAGTGGGAATCATTTTAAAACGAATTTATAAATACGTTTTGAGTGGAAATAAAATATATATACTATATATATTTAAAATGGTTTGAATAGAATGCGCCACGCCGCGACCGTTCGCGAATTTCGACCATTGACTTCGAATTGGCACAATGGAAGATCCGACCGTCGGATTCTCCTAAAATCGGAACTGTTCGGTTTGTATCGAAAAGAGCTTTCCGAGGAATATAAGAAATTTGAAATCTAGCAGTTGGATTTGGAGATATATCCAAATCATTTTTGGAAAAAAGTCGCTATGGATGTAGTTCGGTGGCCGTTATTGAAAACCAACTGTCGGGCCTTGAAAAAATTATTAAAAATGTGGAAAAATTGTGTAAAATCATAATAAATGATTTGGAAAGATTTCATAGGAAAAATTCCAGTTTAGAAAAGATAAAAATGTTTTTTTTTTGTCTAAATGGACTGGTTAATAACTAGGATGAAAATCCAGTATTTTTAAATAAATAAACTGGATTTGGGAATGGTTTTAATCTAAATAGAATTTTCCAATGTATAAACGGGAATGGATTGGAATAGAAGTAATCTCCGGAATATTTCGGTATTGGATTCTTTGACTATACGGATATTGTTATGGAAGTAGAAAGATATATATATCGTTATTCCAAATACAATGTTAGTTTGTTTCAGAATTTGATATTGAATATAAGCCGATATAATTTCTATTTGGAGCCTTATATTAATATCAAAGTGGATTTTGGGTTTGTTGTGAATGGTGTCTTAAATAACACTATTCTTAAACCCCGTAGTGAAAAGAATAAATCTTTTAATTAAGATTTAGAGAAGTTACCAATTAATTTAATTCGATTGAAATGGAAAATGGATTTTGGGTTTATCGTGAACTGTGTTTTAAATAACAGTGGTGTTAGATATGGAGTACTCCTAGTTTTGATCCATGGGATGAATAGATTTGGATTGGGAAATATAATAAGTGATTACTTAAGTAAGATTCTCTAAGCCCGACTAGTTTGGAAAACTTTAATTTGGTTTAAATTGTGAAAAGAATATTTGGATAAAAGAATATTCCGGATTGGAATAAGGCATATGTTGTGTTTTTATAGCACTTGATTATTTATTATAAAATATGCGACTTATTCGGGAAGACCAGGTTTAACCCATTCTAAATAACTAAAACGACGACTAAAAGTCGACGATGAAGACGGTGGTTGAAGACCGGAGATATTCACATCGTTCGGATGATTATTGATGGCTTGATTGGGCTATACACCTAAGACAAGGTAATAAGTGGTGATCGTCCAGACGTACTTGGAGATCGACCTGATATGCGAGGACCTCTCTCCTGTATAGGACATATGGGACGAGGAATAAGGTGCCTCCGATTTCGTTCAGACCTAGAACGGACTTGTAAGTGGATGTGTGTCTGACATTGGATTTCATTCCATATTGATTGATTTCTATTAAATATATGTTTATTTGGTGGTGGAGAATTTATTCTCTTGCTTAACACCCTTTTTTGAGATGTACGAGCTTTGAGGTTATATATCGATAGACATCAATTGTATGGCGTGAATTGTTAGTGTGGCATGCTGGGATGCAAATGATCAAGATTTCTGTTGAAAAGCAGAGTCTTGTGGTTGATGATCAAAAACGACTTTAAATTGCATAGCTTTGTGTATAGCGTTAATTCGCGAGCCTCACACCCGGTATGAGTCAAAAACAGTATCGTGACTGCAGGAAGTGCATGACGTTTCTTTAAAGCTAGGAGTGGTGTCATGGTATGGAGCCCAGACATTTTTACTTATTTGGATGATGGAATGAGGCGCCTCGGATATTGTGTCCCTGGTGGCTTAGAGATAGGTCTGATAGCACCGGGAAATGTGTGTTTAGGAATACTAATCCACTAATGTAAGTGTGGGCCGACCCTGAAGAGCCAAGGGTTCACTACGGGGAATTCTGAGGCATTTGCTAGAGTGTCTCGAATCGGTGAGGAGTCATCCCTTTCCTCGCCTCATAGATGGAAATCCAATTTTTAATACTGCAATTTTTGGTTTTAGTTGTAGAACTAGTATGGAGATATGATATATGGTACCCATGTCGTCTATGATTGATACATTTATATTTGATGTTGTTTGATACACTATGCACTTATAGTAATATCAAAATGATTTGTTTTAAAACGTACCAAGCATGTTTGGCTATTATAGGGGAAAACTCTATCCTCCGGCTTGCTTGCATTGTGTGATGGGACCTGAGTCTTATAATAGCTTCATTCTTCTAAAAGGCATTGCGTTGTTTTATCTTAAACTTGGATTCATGTGGAGTAAACCCGTTCCGTGTAATACAGTGTGTCCCCATGATTTCCCAACTTTTAAATTAAAGATTTAATAACTGTTTTAGTTCTCACACCAGTCCTATGATTGACTGAGAGTTTATTGTTTTAACCTAAACTTTGGATGCCCCTATTTTCCACACGGGCAGTCCATAGTCTTGGTTTTGCAAACTTCTATTTAAAAAGATCCTGGATTACAGCTGGAGCTATATTCGGAAAGCTTTGTATCTGTGTATTTCATTCAGTTGTGCTTGTTGATGTATTTTCCGCTATACACTGTATTTATATATTTAATTTTCCGCTGCTTTGTGTTTTAATCTGTGATATTATTGTATTTCCACTATGTAATATTTACTCTTACTCTGATATATTATTGTACTATGATGTAATTGTTGTAATAGCAATGAAATATTCTCATGTTTGTGTTCTGATGTGTCGTGTTCTCAAAGCAATCTGAGCTTTCCCGATAGGGGAAGTTTGGGTCGTTTCACCAAATATTTGACGAATTTGACATTTTACACGATTGTTATTATTTCAGCGGCCTCTTCCACGACCTCGCTGTGGCTGGAAACCCCCTCTTTGTGCTTGAAAACCTCCTCTTTGTGGTTGAAATTCTCCTTGAAAACCTCCTCTTTGTGATTGAAAACCTCTTGAATACTGATTTTCTTGTCTGCTTGAATCATTATTGTAGTTGTTTCCTTGTGGATTATTTCTAACTGCTGCATAGTTGATAGAAAAATACCTTGTATGGTTTTTCTTTGTCCAATCCTTCCTTCATGAGCAAGTAGAGTAGATCTAACAAACTGCAAATCATGTAATGTTTGTTGAGTAGCAATAACAATTATTAATGAGTCATATTCCTCATCAAGTTCACCAATGATAAACAATATTTGCTCACTATCACTTATCTTATGCCCAACTACATTTAATTTATCACAAGTATTTTTAAATTTGCCTAAATATTCTTTCATACTCATGCCTTCTTTTCTAGAGCTTTGTAAACCCTTCTATACTGCATTACCCTTGCTACAGATTGAGAACTAAAAATTTGCTCAATAGATGACCATATTTCACGAGAACTAGCACATCCTACTATCTGTGATAACAAATTTAAACTTATAGATGACATAAGCCATGATGATAATAGATTATCCTACTTTTGATATCTAACATTATCTAGATTTGAAACAATGCTACCGTCTTGATTCAAACTCATGAATGGTTGTATTATCATGGTTCCATTGATGTATTCCAATAGTCCATAACCTTTTAAAGCAACTTCAACTTAATATTTTCATAATATATAATTGTCTTCATCAAGAGATGTGGTAATAATTTGGCTTTTGGGTTTTATTAGTTTGGGGTGTTTGATGGTGGATCAGCACTTGTGTTGAGCGTAGCTGAAGACATGGCTTCATTATCGTTAGCCATAGTCGATCAAAAAAAAATATTGAGTGAGGAAATTGCAGCCAACGTAAAAAAAATGCAAAAGACAAAGAGCAATAATAAGGTACGCAATATCAGATCTTGTAGCTGCCTTTGTGCTTGGCAAGCAAAACTAATATTTGTAGTCGAGGAGAGGTTCAATAACTAGCAGCCTGTTGATCTAAGCATGGCTAGTTTTCAGACCGATGATCCAAAACAATCAAGAGTTTGATGTCCCTTTAGTGAGATCTCCGATAATGACAAAACTGAGGAGACAGATAAAATAAAACAACGTTTATTGATAAAAAGCCTTTCAGCAATTTGCTCTGATACCAAATTGAAGGACAAGAAGAACAAATTGAAGAACAAGAAGAATATTGAGGAAGCAGAAGATTTTATTGATGAAATAATATATTTCTTGTACAAGGAGTAATGAAACAATGACATGTATATATAGGAAAGCATTGCAACGGCCAATTGTAAATTACAAATAATACTAAATATAACATAACGGCTAATTGTAAATTATAAATCATACTAAATATAACATAACGGCTCTTTTGTCTTCATTAATACTATATATAACATAATGGCTCTTCTGTCTTCATTACAATATATAGTCTGAACTTGCTTAGGGACTAAGGATTGGATATTAAATACATATATGTGCACATGGAAAGTACAGTTATTTATACACATACACACTTACAGCCGTGACTTCAATCAGCTGGATGAATTGATATGAGAAGAAAACTCTATGACAATTCATTCCAGTCTAAAACAGCCCATTCCATCATACTAGGAATAGGTGGAAAAACCCCATAGCTGCATCCTCTTAACCACACCAGCACAACTAAGATATTGTTCACTTCATTTCAATCACACACTGTAGTTTTATGCAGTGCAATGCTCATTTCACATGCATCAATTTAATGCAACCATTATTTTAGATTTTAAACCACATATAAATAGATGACCAGATGCACAATTACTTTATTACACATTCGAACCAAAACAGAACATTGAAGTGAAGCAAGGAACTTTAAACAAAACCTAGGAACAGAGAGCATATACAGTGAGTAAACTTCCCTTTTTCCCACCGAAACTACTCCTGATTGTTTATACATTATGATGCAGTGATAGATGTATGTAGATAGGTTTTTGATGCTTTGTATTATTTAAATTAATCATCAAGTTAACCTGGAAACACAGTTAGAACAGCGCACAAGGAAACAGTGTGTTAACTCACCTTTAAATCTCAGTTTGTTTTAAGCCATCACTTGAATGGCTTGCTACAGAATATATTATATATACACACACACCTGTATGTGATAGGTTGAACTAAAGCAACAGAGTTTCTGTATGAATATATGCTCCGTTAAGCATTTTGAATACACCAGCATGAAAAATCTAGGTATAATAAACCACTCTATAACTTATAAAGTCGATCACGCCTATTATAGTGGGTTCTAGTAGTTAAGCTTTTACATGAATGATGCGAGCATACGTCTGTAGTATATATTTGCAACATATGTATATTGGTAAATGCACTGTTGAACACTCGAATCGTGGTATGGTGGGTCGAAGGCTAAACGGAGGGTGAAGATGAGGGTAAGAGATGAAGGTGTGTTGTGGGCACGGTCATGATCAGGTGCAGGTTGGCTGAGAGGGGTGTGGACATGCACCAGTGCACTTGTGCACACTTGAAACACTGAAAAAAATTAGAAGCAGCTGTTAGAGATAATAATAAAATATATTTCCTTTTATTTGGATTTCATTAATTATGAGTTATATTAGGATTGTATTAATTTGGTTTGTTAATTTGGTCTATATTTGGTGTAAACTCAAATATGCTCTAGAATATTCTATTCTAGATTATTCCTTTTTTATCTATAATCAGAGTCAATGTTTAGCATTGTAATAAGCATCTCTTGTAATAGCAATCAAAGCATCAATAAAAATGTATTCTTTTAATTGCTTATCGTTGTACCTCTCTCCTCTCTGGATCTAAATTCTAACATGGTATCAGAGCGAGTTGATGTCTGTTGTCGCAGATCTATGATTTTCTTCTTCTTACTTCTATCATTTATTCTTTGTTAGTTTTGAGATCCATTATTTGTTGTGGTGAACAAGCATTATTGGCAATTTTGAGATCTGTAATTTGTTGTTGGTTAAAAAAAAGGGAAAAAAAGAGAGTGAAAGAAAAAAAAGAAAAAAAAGTGAAAGAAAAAAAAGGAATTGCGTTATGGATTGTTGTATGTGATGATGATGGAGTGTTTGGTTATGGAGATGGAAATGGATGTTGTTGAATTGTGTGTGGATTGTGTTAAGATGTGTTGAATTGTAGTTCTTCTTCTTCTTGGATTTTCTTTTTGATTTCTGTTTCTTGTTAATCTTCTAGGTTTCCTCCTCCTGCAATTCCTTCAATAATGCTTCTTCCTCCCTTGATTCTATAAGTGCTTCTTCCCCTTGCAATTTCTCCTTTGTCTCCCCTTCTTGCAATTTCTTCTGCATATGCAGTACTTGTAGTTTCTTCTCTTCTATTTGGAAATCTTCTACTTCATGGCTTCAATTTGGCAAACTTCTACTTCGCAGCTTCTATTTGGCAAACTTCTACTTGACAGCTTCTATTTGGCAAACTTCTATTTGGCAAACTTCTATTTGGCAGTTTCTCCGTAGCTTCTATTTGGCAAACTTCTATTTGGCTGTTTATTCGCAGCTTCTATTTGGCAAACCTCTATTTTGGCAAACTTCTATTTGGCAGCTTCTATTTGGCAAACTTCTATTTGGTAGCTTCTATTTGGTAAACTTCTATTTGGAAGTTTCTTCGCAGCTTCTATTTGGCAAACCTCTATTTTTGCAAACTTCTATTTGGCAGCTTTTATTTGGCAAACTTCTATTTGGCAGTTTCTTCACAGCTTCTATTTGGCAGACTCATGATTCTCCGCATTGTGAGTTTGAGGGGGGATGTTAGAGATAACAATAAAATATGTTTCCTTTTATTTAGATTGCATTAATTATGAGTTATATTAGGATTGTATTAATTTGGTTTATTAATTTGGTCTGTATTTGGTATAGACTCAAATATGCTCTAGAATATTCTATTGTAGATTATTCCTTTCTTATCTATAAGTAGAGCCAATGTTTAGCATCGTAATAAGTATCTTTTGTAATATCAATCAGTAAAAGCAATAAAGATGTAGTCTTCCAATTGTTCATTGTTGTATCTATCTCTTCTCTCTGGATCTAATTTCTAACAGCAGCAAAGGGGAGCATGCATGCTTGTATCGGTGGTGGCAGGTATGACGTGGTGTAGTGTGATGAAGATTGGCACTGGAAGGGTCGGAAATGATAATGGAGCAAGATAAGAGAACGGATGGCAGCAGAATAGAGGAAAGGAATGGGAAAAGAAAATGGTACATGAGTCATTTTTGTTGTTTGTCGTGATGTTCTGGGTTGTTGGGCTTAAGCCCATATTTTAAAAAAATTATTAATAATAATAATATAATATGGGGAAGCAGTAGAAAGAGAGCAGCACGAAAGTGGAAATTGTGTACATTTTGTATTGGGTTTTGTTTGAGGTAATTTGGCCGAACTGAGTGAAAGAAAAGAATGGGAAAGAAGGTGGAGCGGTAGTATAGTAAAGAAATATAATAATAGTTGCATGCACAAATATAATTTCCATGTTATAAAATTCATAAAAATACCTGCACTTCAATATCATTTCAGCCTTCACTATAGCGGCACCGGTTGATATCCCTCCAATAGAAGTTTGTGCAACTTGCTGGGGTCAAACTCAGTTTCCATTCCATCCAATTTTTTAGTTTGCTTAAGTAGCCAATCCTATTTGATTATCGTTCTTGCTAGACAAATTATGGGTGCATGGGTTTGTTACTACCGTATTGGTTCTGGGTTCTGGGTTCTGGGTTTGGGACCATGTTTATATATAAAAATTAATATTAAAGAAAGGTTAATCCTAATTTAAGTTAAAACAATATAGATAAATGGAGACTAAACATATTTATATATTTAAAATATATATAAATATTGATGTATATATTGATACGTTTAGATCATAAAGAGCATATGTATGAATAACTTTGGCTTGTCGAGTCGGACGATGGTGTATGTAAGTAACTCAATTTATCGATTTTTAAATAATTCGATTCAAATGAATTGGTTTATTAAGTAATTAAAAGTAGTTTTATTACTAAATATCATTTAAATTTAATCAGACGTAAATTCGGTTGTAAACTGATTTAACGTGTAATCAATAACGATCTGTAACTACAGTAAATACTGAATTAAAGGTTCAATTTATTTATTAATTAATTAAGTTGTTTATATTTGCATTAATCGTAATTATATATTTAAAATGACATCTATATGTGGAAATAAACATCGTTCTACTATTATATCAGTTTTATATATTTATCAGTTAATAAATGATGGTGAGATATTATATTATCAATTGATAATATTGCATTGTAATATTGTTTGTGCAAATTGGGTCAACGACTTGAATGTCGTTTGAACAGTTATTTACCGCTGGGACTGCTAAGTTATATTTTCTGTAAAATAACTCAGAAATGAACTTGAGTTTTGATAAATGGATATAAATCAATTTTTTTTGAAATAATTAAATGGATTATTTTAAATTAATTATATTATTAATTTAAAAGAAAAGGTAAATTGTAATCGTTTTAAACTATCTGTTTTCTGAAATGAATGGTTAATTAATAAAATTTGATAATTTATCCAAAATAATGTTTTAATAAATCTTTTAATTAAGTAAGGTTTAAAGGTAATCAGAGGACAAGGAACCAAGTCAAATGTTTAGATTATATTTCCCGATTAATATTTAAGTTAAACTAAGTTAACTTATTAAATGGTTCAAAACAACAACATTGTTTTGAAATGATTTAAGATTTGGAAATTAAATTGGATTTACAAATTCTGGTTTGTTGAATATTTTGGATATCGAACTTTTACGAATCTTAACGATAAGAATGGTTTCGAATCAAGGTCTGAGAGGTAATTAAAATACCTCAATTTGATCGATTCCACTATTATTCGACAGATCATATTATTTTATGTTCAGAAAGAGTATTAGAGTTTAATATCGTTTTCAGTTATAAAACGGATATTCAAAAGTGGGGATATCACGTAAGATTGATAAGAAGAATTTTCTAAGGTAATAGTTATTTTTTCATATGAATATATAAACAAAGTCAACATTGTGTAAAAATATTAAAAGATTTTTTTGAACCAGGCTTAGCAGACCCAACAGAGAAAAATCTGTTTATTTTATTTCATATTTGATAGTCAAATCACCGACTTTCAAATCTGGACCTTTTCGTTGTCATTTTCAAAGAGAACGGAATCTGAATTCCACTTTGATATATACGTTACGAGTCAGAGGTTATTGAAGGTCACTAAAGACGGAGTTTATGCAAGGGCTATTCTGTGAACCCTAGGTAAAAAATACCTAACATGGATTTATAGGGTAGTGCCTTCATTTTGTCCAGTCCCAGGACAACTTGTATGGATGAATGTCTGACAAAGTGTGCCTAATAAATGGCACAAGTTGATCTCTTCAAACGTTTTTACGTTTGGTGGCGGAGGAATTCGTTTCTCTTAGCTTTATACCTAGGATATTTTTTGCGAAATCAATTTGTGATTTAGCGGGTCTCACGATGTGGCATTCAAAGTGAAAAAAGATGTGTTGTTACAAAAGGTAAGCTCAGCCTCAAGCCTTACAACCAGAAAATGACAAAAATCGGGCAAGCATCATGGCTATGTGGGTCGTTCCCATTATGGTATATTGTCACCTATCTAGAGAAATTCCATTTGCTTCTTTATTCTATTCGATGTTGTCCTTTCGGGAAATGGTGGGTTGCTCCCAACCGTTGGTGACAATATATTCGATACACTCAAGCGAAATGTGCAACAAACCAATTTTTTGTTAAGCACGTGAATGATAACTGATAGTCTAAATGATTTAAATTCATTTAAAAACAAAGTTATTCTAAATAATTAAGATTTAAATTTTTAGAAGAAGCAAGATGTTTCCCAAATTCAAGCAAAATCCAATAAAATGAAAAGCCTTGTAATAATGGATTTATATTTAATTAAAAAGGATATAATCAATCCTTAAGTAAGAAACAACAATCCTTTAATCCAACTCATGTAAATAATTAAGTTTATAACTGGCAACATATAATCTAAAATCTTAGTAAGTAGATTATGCCATTTGACAAAATTAAATAAGGGTGCAAGTATACAAGCTGGAAAAATAAACCAAGTAATAGACAAGATAATATATATAAAAAATTTGTCATATGGACATTAAACAAATTTGACTAACAATCAAAGCATAGTCAATAAAATATATAGTAGAAAGGAGCATGCAAAGAAAATCTTAGGGAATTAATGGTATGATCTGAAAATTTAATGCAAATCAATCAAGATGAGAAACCTGGACTTTCCCCGTCATTTAAATGGAAAGGAAAGATTGAAATAGCCTAGACATAAGCATTAAAGGAACAAAGCAGAGAAAAGATTTGAAAAGAAGTAATATATGAACATATTTAATTTCATGTATCATAGAACTTTTTTTGTTAACTTAAAAATAATCTTTACCAATTAAAAATAAAATATTAAACCTGAAATAATCGAACAAAATCAAATTAAAACAAGGCAAGTAGTATTGTTATACGTAATGAAGATATACACACATATAAGATCATGTAAGATAAGATAAATAATTTGATTTGTCTTTTTACATTGCATGTAAAACAAAAATATAAAACCAAAAATAATTAGTGTGATAAGATAACAAGTTAATGAACTTAACATCATAACAATATTACAACTTATAGGCAGTCAAGCTATTAATGTAAAAAGGAACAAAAACATCATGTATTTAAAAGATAATATTCATATAGCAAGGTAAAACAGAAGAAACAAAATATGGAAATGTAAAAACAAAGTACCATCTTGAGAAGAACAAATCAATTAAATACATGTGCTATAATCTGCACAACTAAGATTTAAAATAGATTAGGCAAACATGTGCAAATCCGCACTCAGCATTAAGTTGAAATGAAAGGAAATCAGCCAATAAAAGCCTACAGACTGATTGGCCAAAGCAAAACACAAAGTCATGTACAAATGTCCTAAGCCTGTAAGTTATTAAGGTCAGCCGAAATGGATGCAAATAAATGCACGTCCAAACACTAGTGACACATAACAGCCTAAGTATAGGATAATATGCCAGCTAAACATAAGCTTATATATGTAACGACCCAGAAAAACTGAACCAATTTAAAAAATTTAAATTGGCTGAAATAATGGATTTTAAATATTTAAAATAAATATTGTAAATAGTAACGATGAAAAGTGAGTTTGAATCGACGTTTGAAAACGAATATAATTAATTCTAATTATAAACAAGGCCTGAAAAGGCGCTGCAGTTTCAAAAATTGAATTCAAACATTGTCGGACTGTACCTGGTGCAAAACAAAATGGATTTGAGTAAAACCAAAAATATATAAATCTGTTAGTGAATACCTTTCTAACGTATCTGAAAAATTGAAGTTTCATCGCGGAAAGAAAAAGTTATGGCCAAATGAATTTTCAGAAAGGTCGCTATGGAATTTATATAGCCCGTGAAATTGGCCATTTTGCAAACGACCTCGGAATTCGACGAAACCACTTTTGTTGGATCCAGGATGAGAAGTTATTTCTTGATTTCAAATTTCATAATTTTTGAAGCTAGTATGTGAGTGTGGCAAGAGAAAACGTGTTTTGGTCAATTACAGTTAAATTGGATCGACCAGAAATGGGCCTTTTTGCAAACGGTCTCAGAATTCGATGAAACTAGTTTTGTTGGGACCGCATCGTCAAAACATAGCCAGATTTATTTTTTTGGAATTTTTCGAATTAGTTTGTGGCCCTGGCAAATTGAAATGTACGTTCAAATCGAATATTAAATGTTATATATTTTAAATTGAATGGAAACTGACTGAAACCATCGAATGGGCCTACGAAACATATCCCATTGTGTTCAGAATGGGGGTAAAACGCTAGGGACGACAGTCGTTGGGTTTGATTTCGAGTTCGTTTAAGAAAACCCCAATTTTTGGATAAATATATATATCGACCAATAGGAAAATTCTTTCATAAATTAAATAAAATAAAAAAAATCAAACCCCCCCAACCCTCGATTCGACGACGGCTATTGTTCGCAGCTTCCAGGCCAATTTCTGGCCGCTCCGATCAATGAACCACCCCGCCCCTTTGGAACTTTTTGAAGGGCTCTCCATCCTCTTCTAATCCATACCCAAGTTGACCTCCATCGTTCAGTATACGACGAGATCAAGGCCCTCAAAGACCGCAACTTCGACGCGCCGCCCTGCCCAGGTCCGAAGATTGAGTGAGCCCCCTTCCCCACGCACAGGCGCACCTCGCCATGCTCCAGGCGGTGGTGCAAGCCGATTTCCATATCGTGCTTCGGATTACACGATTTTTGAAGACCTAGTTTCGAAGAATTCAGAAAGTTAATGGCTTTGATTCTCTGAACTGAAAATTAACACTTTAAAGTGTTGCAAAACTTTGAAAAATCATATCTTTTTCGTGTATTGACGAAATTCGATGAAATAGGAAACATCGTGACCGTGTGGACGTCTGCTACATTTTAGAAGAGACCGCATATTTTTCTAAGCCTTCTGCTATTTTTGGTGGAGTGGAACCCAATGTGAGATTTCTAATTTATAAACGATATGGAAAACGTTGATGTATAAATTATATAGTCGATGTATGAGTTATATAAGCATTGTACACCTCTTGTATAAACGTTGTATAAGTTGTACGTTCGATGTATAAGTTGTATATGCGTTGTAAAAATTATATATGTGTTGAAATAGAAGTGATATGCTATATATAAATATATATATACGCCCCTCATCCACAAACCATGGACGATATTTATTGGTTGTGATTGGTGGGAAAATTGACTGATAGCAAATGGTTGGTTGGAATTGTTTGTGGTTGAAATTGATTGATTGTGGTTGAAAAATACCCGTTTGTGGTTGAGAAATATTTGGTTGAAACGACATAGGATTAGTTTGTGGAAATTAATTAAATATGCATGTCGCCTGCGTGCGAACTAGATGCATGAATCCCCATTGTCAAAAACCGCGAGGTTTTAAGGTAGAGCGAGGAGTCGTACTGTAACACCCCGTGTATTCTATAATAGTGAAATTCACAAATTAAATTATAATTAATTTCAAATCAAAGAATTAAGGGAAACGGGATACGCCATCGCGTTCGTCTCAGAATTCTGCTTGAGATAGAGTCCGAGTTTGCGTAAAACGGACTCTGTATGAAGAAGATATGGCCTTCGGAAGTTTCAGAATTCAGTTTAAAATTCAAACAGACAGAAACAGCTCAGAAATCAAATTCGAATTTCAAAAATCGGGCCAGATTGGCCAGGGTGGGAATTCTCCTGCCCAAGGCACCCAGGTCGACTGGGTAGTCGACCTGGGCTACCCAGGTCGACTGGGTAGGCGACCTGGGGCACCCAGGTCGACTACCAAGTCGACACGGGGGTCGACTGGGGAGTCGACCTGGCTCCTGAGCCAGGTCGAACCCAGCCCCCCTTGGTTGGCCTGATCTGTGCTTGGCCGAATTTTTGAGCCTTGCCTTGTCACTAGGGCTAGGTGTCAGCTCCTGATTGGTCTCTCCTTCAAACGAACGTCTAATATTAATCCAAGCTCCATCGACGGTTCTAATCAATTCACAAACTCTATAAAAAGGACCTAAGACTCCACCTAATTCATACAAATAAAAATTAGAATGAGACCGTCATGCTGCTGAGGAAAGACTAGAAGTAGCCATCAAAAGTGAGAGACGATTAGGAGACGATTCAAAAGCTTAAAGCAACGACAACTAAATCAAAACAACGCCTACAACAAAGGATAGCATCTCCAAATTCAGAATTCAGAAACCTGAATTGAAGATTCGTCATACGTTATAAGTAGAGTGCTATTCCGATATGAATGAATAATTGTGTTTTGATTTGTGTAAATGAGAAATGGAATTGTACTTAGTTTGTGGTGATGATAATTCATAATTTTATGTTGCTATGATTCTAATTATGAATAGATTTTGGATGTTGTGGTATAATGATGTTAGAACTATTGGATATTTGCAAGTATATGACTCATGTTGAAAGTTAACGACTATATGTTTGTGGTAGTTTATTACAACACCTATTGGATATTTGCAAGTATGTGATTCATGTTGAAAGTTAACGACTATATGTTGTACAACAAAGTTGAGATTCATGCAAGTATATGACTCGTTATTATGCCAACATGATGTATATTTTTATGATCATTTTTAGTGTAATTGGATCCATTTGAGTATTATGATTCATATGAATTTATGTTGGAATTGGCATCATGATTCAAGTGTAAAACCATACTTTTGTGTTAGTGACAAAAGTAAGCACCCTTGTGAACTTGTGTTGACTTTATGAACATGGCTAGTTTATGTTTGACTTTATGCCCAAACAAAATATGTTTTAGGCCTATGCTGTTATCAAAATTATATGACAATATATGCGACACATAATTAAGTTAGATTTACATTTCAATTGCAAGTTCACATGAATAGATTAAAAACCATGATTCATGTTTAGGTATGTTTTATGTCATGATTATATGCTATTACAATGCAAGTTCACAAGTGCCTAATTTATGTTAATTAGATCGTTATGTTGCAAGTTCATGCGTTCACACTCCCCTTTTTATGTTACTTAGAATATATAAACACCATGTTCTAAGCCTCCCCTTTTTCATGTGGCTAAGTTGGGTTTAAATGATAAACCCAACATATGTTATATTATAGCAAACGTATAAGACGGGGGTAATGACGTTGGGTTAAAAATATAAAACATATGTGTTGGCATGTTTGACGCATGCCAACGACCTTGAGAACATCTAAGGGGTATAAATTAATTTTACCCAATAAAGATGAATTTGAATAATGGGCCGCAAATATTTACATATAAAAATAAAAGAGACAAAATATGTAAATTTAGAAAATACGATGTGTTTAACCCGAGGTTGGATTGAGTTGTGATGTAAACCTGCCCGGAACCGCCCGGCTGTCCAGTAGTCACAACAATACCTATCCAATGTGGGTGGTTAAACATTGAGCCCAATAAAGACCCGAGGTTAGACTGAGTTGTGACGTAAGACTGCCCGGAACCAACCGGCAACAGGCAGTCACAACAATACCTGTCTAATGTGAGAGGTCGAGGCTTTAATAAGACAATTAAGGCTGAGTCAGGATTGATAGGATTAAGTAAATTGAATTAATACTTAATCAAAATGGAACATGCTAAACTATACAGACTGATTGGGGGTTAGGTTTACAAAACACTTAACCAACTTGGCATGTTGGCTAGAAATAGAAAACCTATTGGCGGGGGACCCTTTTTAGCAGTAACCCTACAAGGTGTATTAGGATACCCTGAACTAGGCAGGGTGGGGCACGATTACTGGGCTGACTGTAAGAGGTCAAATCGACGGCGGTTGTGCAGCAGTGTAGGTTCTAACGGAGTGCAGGCGTGCACACACTCCGGCGCAGAAAAATAAGGCACTGGGCACCAGTAGTATACCTGTGCATTCTAGAATTGTGTCGGGCCGCCACCATGGGACTTGATACACCCCTTGGTGGGACCAGCATAGGTAATTACAACATCGGGGGCCGTAAGACACATGTAACTATGCGAGTAGGAGCCGATCATTAGAAATGGATCATTTCACCCTGATTATGTGGTACCTGTTAGGAACTAGTTTATAGGGGTACAGAGATTAATATGGGGTACGATAGTATATTCGACTCTAGACAACTTAACTTAGTTTATAGTGCTTTCCCATTTCCAGTTTGTACTTATCATGCCCAATTCTTTATTCATAGAGTGAATAGTCCTAGACTTACTCAGGCTTTATGTCTGACTCTACTTTTCTTTCGTCTTCTTTTCTTTCGTCCCCCCCCCCTCAGGTCCATAGGGAGGGAATACCGCAGCTTGACCAGTTTTCACATCCAGCTTGAAGAGAAAGAATTTATTGCTTGGATCTCTTTCGTTTTGGACTATGGCTTTGGACAGCAATTATGGGACATATGCAGTTTACTTATGTTTTTATGCTTCTTTAAATAATGAAATAAAGACAGTTATGAAAATGTAATGTTTTTGGAAGTTTTGTAAGACAATTATGACATGGTTTGTGTAACACGTATTTTGTTGAAATAAAAATTGCTGTTGTTTTCCGCTGTTCAAAAATATGTGTATTTATATCTGTCTTGTGTATTTGTGACTTATACTTAGAAACCTCCACCAAAATTAGGGCATTCCCTTTGAGAGTGACCCTAACGGAGGTGGGGTGTTTCACTTGGTATCAGAGCATAGGTTTACCAGATAAGATAAAAAGTTTTGAAAATTTATTTTCAAAAGAAAATTTAAAGAAGCATTTTTAAAGATAAAATGTTATTTTATTTTAAAAAGGCAAAGTCCCCCAAAGCCATAGGTACTATCTTTTATCCTTCGTTTTGAATCTATCCTTTTTGTTTCAGCATGTTCGAAGAACTTAACTTGCCAGATGGTGTACCAATACCTGGTTGGTTTAGACGATTCTTAGAAGCAAGGGCCAATCAGCCAGGTCCCACTATTCCTCCTCCCCTAGCTGCAGGAAATCATCCAGCTGCAGCAGCACCTCTTCCTCCACCTCCTCCGCGTGGTAATACTTTTGCTAAGATATGTAAAGATTTCAAAGCTATGGGAGGGAAGGACTTTCATGGAACCGAGTCTTTCGTGGCAGCCAGGAATTGGCTGAAGGAAACCGAGGACTTATTCGTCATCTTTGAGGTAGAAGATAGGCAGAAGGTACAACTGGCAGTATGGCTACTTAAAGGCGAGGCTTCCTACTGGTGGGAGGTCACCAATGCAGAAAGGCTAGTGGAAACATGGGAGGACTTTAGGGCAAGGTTTGAGGCTAAATTTCTCTCAAAAGTTGAAAGGAGTCTTCAGTTGGAAAAATTCTTATTTCTTAAGCAAGGGAATACGACAGTCAAAGAGTATGTTAATCAGTTCGATCAGATGGCTAGGTTCGGACTGGACCTAGTCAACACTCCGCACAAGAAGGCTCTCCGCTTTGTCAAGGGATTGAATGAGCCATTACACAGTTTGGCCATGACCCATATACCCATGGGAGCTATGTATGAAAGGTTGGTGCAGATGGCATTACTGAACGAAGAGGATAAGGGCAAGAAGGAGACAAAGGCAGAAAGCTCTCAAGGGAAGAAAGAGGGTTTACAGCCTAAGAAGACAGACTTTAAGAAGGGCGGGAAAGACAACAAAGAGAAGAGGAAGTGTAATTTATGTGGCAAAGTGGGGCACTTAGTGAAAGATTGCCGAAAAAAGAAGGCCAAGATGAATGGTGGTTGCTTTTCTTGCGGTGAAATAGGCCATATGGCTAAGGATTTCCCAAAGAAACGAGGGCAGGGGCAGAGGGCTGGATCCACCTCAGGGGCACAGGTTCATGTGCTAGAAGCGCCACCTCTGCAACAGCGAGGTATAAATACTTCTATAGAAAGTGTAGTTTATCTTTATGATCACCCAGTTCGCACTTTATTTGATTCTAGCGCATCACACTCCTTTAATTCATCTGCTTTAGTAGAATCTCTGCACCTAGAAACTAGTATGGTAGAGGACCCCCTAATTGTTTCAAATCCAATCGGCGGCCCGGCTCATTTGTCTATGATCTGTGTGGGATTGAAAATTTCCATTCTAAGCGTAGAATTTAGATGTAGTGCCTTTGTTTTGGGCTTCTCGGGATATGGTTTGATTTTGGGCATGGATTGGCAATCCAGTAATGGTGCCATCCTTGATTGTGAGAAAAGGGTGGTTAGGCTTCTGACCCAACTCGGTAACACTCTGGAAATTACTTGCAATCCCTCGTATGCGGTTATGCTTAGTTATCTTGAATCGCTAGATGCTTCTGTTGAAAGTTTGCAATCGGTTAGAGTGGTCCGGGAATATCCGGATATCTTCGAAGAGGTGAAGGGCTTACCTCCGAAGCGGGAGATAGACTTCCGCATATATCTTGTAGATAATGCAAAGCCCGTTTCGTTGCCCGTTAGACACATGGCTCCACGGGAAAGGAAAGAGCTCAGTAAACTGATTAAAGAGCTTCTAGAGAAGGGGTTCATTAGGAGGAGTATTTCAGAATGGGGCGCTCCAGTGGTGTTCGCCACAAAGACGGATGGTTCACTCCGTCTGTGTGTTGACTATAGGGAGCTCAACAAGCTAACGAAAAAGAATAGGCACCCTCTCCCCAGAATTGATGATCTATTTGATCAGCTTGTAGGAGCGTCTGTTTTCTCCCAACTCGATTTAGCGACCGGATTTCATCAGCTAAGGGTAGCTGAAGATAGTATCGATAAGACATCATTCAGAACCCCAGATTGCTTCTTTGAATGGCTTGTCATGCCCTTCGTCTTGACAAACGCACCCGCTTACTTCGTGGACCTAATGAGTAGGGTGTTCAGAGATTTCCTCAACAAGTTCGTAGTGGTCTTCATAGACGATATCTTGATCTTCTCAAAGAGTCAAGAAGAACATGCTCAACACTTAAGGGCAATCATGGAAACTCTGCGAGTCCATCATCTAAAAGCCAAATTCTCCAAATGCCACTTTTGG
Source organism: Allium sativum (assembly GCA_030737875.1). Lineage (NCBI taxonomy): Eukaryota > Viridiplantae > Streptophyta > Magnoliopsida > Asparagales > Amaryllidaceae > Allium > Allium sativum. The sequence goes on from CM060918.1 coordinate 57,126,145, forward strand.
AGAGAGGAAGTGAGGTTCCTTGGGCACATAGTATCCAAAGAAGGGTTAGCTGTGGACCCTGCTAAGGTAGTAGTGGTAAAGGATTGGAAGACACCAAGGAATGCAACAGAAGTCCGAAGCTTTCTCGAGCTTGCAGGCTTCTATCGGAAATTCATCAAAGACTTTGCAAAAATATCACCTCCGCTCACAAGGCTGAAAAAGAAGAATCTAGTGTTCAATTGGGACTTGGATTGCGAGTTTGCTTTCCAACGACTAAAAAGGGCTCTTACAACAGCCCCAGTTTTGACGTTGCCAGATGGAAGCAAGATGTTCACAGTTTATACAGATGCATGTGGGATAGGACTAGGCGCTGTCTTAATGCAAGATGGAAGGGTAGTAGCTTATGGCGGGAGACAGTTGAAAGTGCACGAAAAGAACTACCCGACCCACGATCTTGAGTTAGCTGCCATCGTCTTTGCGCTTAAGTCTTGGCATCACTATCTCCTAGGTGAGAAGTTCGAACTTTACACTGACCATAAATCGTTGAAATATCTTTTATTGCAGAAAGATCTTAACTTGAGGCAACAGATATGGATGGAGTTTCTTGCCTCGTATGATTTCGAGATCTCCTACACTCTGGGCAAAGGCAACGTAGTGGCAGACGCATTGAGCCGAAAGAAACTGACCCTAATCCCACTGTTTGTTGAAAGGCAAAGCCTAGAGTTTATAGCCAGCTTTGACTTTAGGCCCTCCTCCGATTTTGTACCGGGCTTGCTAGCATCTCTCGAAGTACGCCCGACTTTAGTGGACTCAATAGGGACAGCACAACACGAAGACCCACAGCTTGTGGAGACGATTGATAGGCTAATTAGGGGTGAGACTTCCAGTCACCTCAACAGATACTCCATCGACGATAAATGTTGGCTAAGGCGAGACGGAAGACTATGCGTCCCACAGACAAAGGATTTAGTAAAGACGGTTCTCGAGGAAGCACATCACTCCAAGATGACGATTCATCCAGGCGGAGATAAAATGTACAAGGACATAAAGAGAACTTTCTTTTGGAATGGCATAAAGAAGGATGTGGCAGATTTCGTTTCTAAGTGTATGGTTTGCCAACAGGTTAAGGCGGAACAGAAGAAACCTGGCGATCTTCTCCATCCTCTAGAGGTTTCACAGTGGAAGTGGGATAGCATCTCAATGGACTTCATTGATGGGCTGCCTAGGTCTAGAAGAGGCAACACTAGCATTTGGGTAATAGTGGATAGGCTTACTAAAAGCGCCCACTTTTTACCTGTCAAGAGTAAAAGAACTGCCTCATCCCTAGCATCTCTTTACCTCAAGGAAATTGTTCGACTCCATGGAATACCATCCAGCATTGTTAGTGACCAAGACCCTATCTTCGTAAGTGAGTTTTGGCGGAGTCTGCAAAAAGCGGTAGGCACACAGTTATGCTTGAGTACAGCCTATCACCCCCAAACCGACGGCCAGATGGAAAGAGTGAATAGAGTTTTGGAGGACCTTTTACGACTGTGCGTTCTTGACTTCGGAGGGACGTGGGAAGACCATCTTCCTTTAGTGGAATTTGCCTACAACAATAGCTACCAAGCCACCATCGGAATGGCACCCTTCGAGGCTTTATATGGAAGACCGTGCCGATCGCCCACTTGTTGGTGGGAGTCTACTGAAAAGCTCATACTTGGTCCAGATATGATCCGAGAGACTTCAGAGAAAGTAGACTTGATACGAAGAAGGATGAAGACAGCCCAAGGCAGACAGAAATCCTACGCCGACAAGAGGAGGACCGACCTTGAATTTGAGGTTGGAGACAGAGTTTTTCTTAAGGTATCTCCGCTAAGGAACGTTATTCGTTTTGGAACCACAGGAAAGCTAGCACCAGGTTTCGTAGGGCCATTTCCTATCATCGAGAAAATTGGGAAAATGGCCTATAGATTAGAGCTACCCAAAAAACTGGCCGGAGTTCACAACGTTTTTCATGTTTCGGACCTCCGAAAATGTCTAAATGAATCTGCTGAAGTGGTAGAGCCAAATATCCTAGAAGAAGATGAAGTGGAACGCGAAGCAACCGTGAGGAAAGTTCCAACCCGCATGTTAGGAACAGAAGTGAAAAAGCTACGCAACCGCGAAGTAAAGCTCGTCAAAGTTCAGTGGAGCGACGCCGAGGAAGACGCAACTTGGGAAACTGAAGCTAGAATAGGCGCATCCTACCCTTTTCTTTTCGAGGGTACATCTTTGATCTTTCTTTTTCCTTAAGTTGCGCTTTTATCTATCTTTTTAGGCATATCTCCTCGACCTTACCTATTATGTAGAAACCCTTTGGATGAAAACATGTAATTGAAACATGTTATGGATGATGGTTGCAAGTGATTGCTAGTGGTTGCTCGTGGTTGCATATACACACACAATTTAGGTTTTAGATCAGCTCAGTCACTTCATATTGCATATGCATATATGTATTTATATTCGTATATGGTTGAAGTTTAATGTGTTGTCATACAGATGTTGCATTTATATATGAATGATTGTGCACTCATGTAGAATCATGAATAGGAAAATTTGCATACATAATGGATTCATGACACTTACATAATTTGCATTAAGGAGGTCAACTGAGTCAGTAGGCCACCTGATTTTGCATTAGATAAGTACATGTACACACACTTCGCACATGATCATGAATCATTAGAAGTCTTTTAAGGACAATGGATGCTCGTGTTTGATGGATGAGTAGATGGACGTTTGGATTTTAGGATATACATTCTTCCTGAACTTGAAGATTTCGGGGACGAAATCCTTTTTAAGTGGGGGAGAATGTAACACCCCGTGTATTCTATAACAATGAAATTCACAAATTAAAGTATAATTAATTTCAAATCAAAGAATTAAGGGAAACGGGATACGCCATCGCGTTCGCTCGGAATTCTTCTTGAGATAGAGTCCGAGTTTGCGTAAAACGGACTCCGTGTGAAGAAGATATGGCCTCCGGAAGTTTCAGAATTCAGTTTAAAATTCAAACAGACAGAAACAGCTCAGAAATCAAATTCGAATTTCAAAAATTGGGCCAGATTGGCCAGGGCGGGAATTCTCCCGCCCAAGGCACCCTTGTCGACTGGGTAGTCAACCTAGGCTACCCAGGTCGACTGGGTAGTCGACTTGGGGCACACAGGTCGACTACCAAGTCGACACGGGGGTCGACTAGGGAGTCGACCTGGCCCCTGAGCCAGGTCGAACCCAGCCCCCCTGGCTGGCCTGGTCTGTGCTTGGCCGAATTTTTGAGCCTTGCCTTGTCACTAGGGCTCGGTGTTTGCTCCTGATTGGTCTCTCCTTCAAACGAACGGCTAATATTAATCCAAGCTCCATCGACAGTTCTAATCAATTCACAAACTCTATAAAAAGGACCTAAGACTCCACCTAATTCATACAAATAAAAATTAGAATAAGACCGTCATGCTGCTGAGGAAAGACTAGAAGTAGCCGTCAAAAGTGAGAGACGATTAGGAGACGATTCAAAAGCCTAAAGCAACGACAACTAAATCAAAACAACACCTACAACAAAGGATAGCATCTCCAAATTCAGAATTCAGAAACCTGAATTGAAGATTCGTCATACGTTGTAAGTAGAGTGCTATTCCGATATGAATGAATAATTGTGTTTTGATTTGTGTAAATGAGAAATGGAATTGTACTTAGTTTGTGGTGATGATAATTCATAATTGTATGTTGCTATGATTATAATTATGAATAGATTTGGGATGTTGTGGTATAATGATGTTAGACCTATTGGATATTTGAAAGTATATGACTCATGTTGAAAGTTAACGACTATATGTTTGTGGTAGTTTATTACAACACCTATTGGATATTTGCAAGTATGTGATTCATGTTGAAAGTTAACGACTATATGTTGTACAACAAAGTTGAGATTCATGTAAGTATATGACTCGTTATTATGCCAACATGATGTATATTTTTATGATCATTTTTAGTGTAATTGGATCCATTTGAGTATTATGATTCATATGAATTTATGTTGGAATTGGCATCATGATTCAAGTGTAAAACCACACTTCGGTGTTAGTGACAAAAGTAAGCACCCTTGTGAGCTTGTGTTTACTTTATGAACATGGCTAGTTTATGTTTGACTTTATGCCCAAACAAAATATGTTTTAGGCCTATGATGTTATCAAAATCATATGACAATATATGCGACACATAATTAAGTTAGATTTACATTTCAATTGCAAGTTCACATGAATAGATTAAAAACCATGATTCATGTTTAGGTATGTTTTATGTCATGATTATATGCTATTACAATGCAAGTTCACAAGTGCCTAATTTATGTTAATTAGATCGTTATGTTGCAAGTTCATGCGTTCACACTCCCCTTTTTATGTTACTTAGAATATATAAACACCATGTTCTAAGCCTCCCCTTTTTCATGTGGCTAAGTTGGGTTTAAATGATAAACCCAACATATGTTATATTATAGCAAACATATAAGACGGGGGTAATGACGTTGCGTTAAAAAGATGAAACATATGTGTTGGCATGTTTGACGCATGCCAACGACCTTGAGAACATCTAAGGGGTATAAATTAATTTTACCCAATAAAGATGAATTTTAATAATGGGCCGCAAATATTTACATATAAAAAGAAAAGAGACAAAATATGTAAATTTAGAAAATACGATGTGTTTAACCCGAGGTTGGATTGAGTTGTGATGTAAACCTACCCGGAACCGCCCGGCTGTCCAGTAGTCACAACAATACCTATCCAATGTGGGTGGTTAAACATTGAGCCCAATAAAGACCCGAGGTTAGACTGAGTTGTGACATAAGACTGCCCGGAACCAACCGGCAACAGGCAGTCACAACAGTACCTATCTAATGTGAGAGGTCGAGGCATTAATAAGACAATTAAGGCTGAGTCAGGACTGATAGGATTAAGTAAATTGAATTAATACTTAACCAAAATGGAACATGCTAAACTATACAGACTGATTGGGGGTTAGGTTTACAAAACACTTAACCAACTTGGCATGTTGGCTAGAAATAGAAAACCTAGTGGCGGGGGACCCTTTTCAGCAGTAACCCTACAAGGTGTATCAGGATACCCTGAAATAGGCAGGGTGGGGCACGATTACTGGGCTGACTGTAAGAGGTCAAATCGACGGCGGTTGTGCAGCAGTGTAGGTTCTAACGGAGTGCAGGCGTGCACACACTCCGGCGCAGAAAAATAAGGCACTGGGCACCAGTAGTATACCTGTGCATTCTAGAATTGTGTCGGGCCGCCACCATGGGACTTGATACACCCCATGGTGGGACCAGCATAGGTAACTACAACATCGGGGGCCGTAAGACACATGTAACTATGCGAGTAGGAGCCGATCATTAGAAATGGATCATTTCACCCTGATTATGGGGTACCTGTTGGGAACTAGTTTATAGGGGTACAGAGATTAATATGGGGTACGATAGTATATTCGACTCTAGACAACTTAACTTAGTTTATAGTGCTTTCCCATTTCCAGTTTGTACTTATCATGCCCAATTCTTTATTCATAGAGTGAATAGTCCTAGACTTACTCAGGCTTTATGTCTGACTCTACTTTTCTTTCGTCTTCTTTTCTTTCGTTCCCCCCCCCCCCCAGGTCCACAGGGAGGGAATACCGCAGCTTGACCAGTTTTCACATCCAGCTTGAAGAGAAAGAATGTATTGCTTGGATCTCTTTCGTTTTGGACTATGGCTTTGGACAGCAATTATGGGACATATGCAGTTTACTTATGTTTTTATGATTCTTTAAATAATGAAATCAAGACAGTTATGAAAATGTAATGTTTTTGGAAGTATTGTAAGACAATTATGACATGGTTTGTGTAACACGTATTTTGTTGAAATAAAAATTGCTGTTGTTTTCCGCTGTTCAAAAATATGTGTATTTATATTTGTCTTGTGTACCTGTGACTTATAAACCTCCACCAAAATTAGGGCATTCCCTTTGAGAGTGACCCTAACAGAGGTGGGGTGTTTCACGTACCAGGGACGGTCCCGGTTTAACTACCCTGCCGTTATGCTGCCGAAATTTTGAATAATATTCATGTGTATGAATTATTTTCATTTGTTGAAACTATATTTATTCGTTGAATAGAAAACCTTCATGTGTTGAATGGTATTCGTGTTTTAAATATAAAAATCACCTTTATATATATATATATATATATATATATATATACACACACACAAACTATAGAAAATCTTCATGTGTTGAATCGATATTCATTCATTGGATAGAAATTCATGTGTTGAATAGTATTTGTGTTTTAAATATAAAAATCACCTTTTTATATATATATACAAACTATAGAAAACCTTCATGTGTTGAATCAATATTCATTCGTTGGATAGAAATTCATGTGTTGAATGGTATTCGTGTTTTAAATATAAAAATCACCTTTTTATCGATATATATAAACTCTAGAAAACCTTCATGTGTTGAATCGAAATTCATTCGTTGAATTGAAATTCATGTGTTGAATGGTATTCATATTTTGAAAGAAAGTGTTTTATAATAAAAATCCAATTTTTATCATCGATATGAACTATATAAAATAATCTTGTTTTGAAATAAATTGTTTCATAATAAAAATCCTATTTTTATCACCTATATTAACTATGTAAAATAGTCGAGTTTTGAAATAAATTGTTTTACATTAAAAATCACATTTTTATTATATACATGAATTGTTAAAAATAGTGAAGTGTTGAAATAGAAGACAGTTTGATAAAAATATCATATTTATCAAAAGTATGAAAATCATATAGTTTGAAATCGAAGAATCGATATATATATATATAAAAAGAATTAAAATATATCGAATAATGACGCTGCAGTTCGTATTTTGAAACCGTGATTTCAAGCGATTATATCGGGAGATCCGACCATCGAATTTTACCGAAACCGCAACCGTTGGGTTTGCTTTGGAAATATCTTTCCAACGGCACCAACTTTGTAAAAATCCCACGGTTGGATTGTCTGGAATGTTTAATTCAAATCTGAAGAGAAACAGTGCCAGAATCGATTATATATATATATATATAAATATAATTATATTTAATCGAATAACGACGCTGCAGTTCGTATTTTGAAATCGAAACTTCAAACGATTATACCGGGAGATCCGACCGTCGGATTTTCCCGAAACTGGAACCGTTGGATTCGTTTTGAAAAGATCTTTCTAATGATGTAAATTTTGTGAAGATCCAATGGTTAGATTTTCAGATATGTGTAAATCAAATCTAGAGAAAAACCGCGCCATGGCCGCGTTATGGCCCGAAGCATCATTTTGAATAAATTGGCTATTTTAAAATAAATAAAAATAGAGATAAATCATTATAAAATATTATAAACAATATGGATGTGAAATTTAGAAACTAACTGATGGTTGGCTTAGTAGAATGGTTTCCCGGGTGTTGATCTGATGTTGGTTTTGGCCTTCGGGGTTAATATTCGGGAAATCGTTCTCTTACTGATTTACGGTTAGCGACTAATGAATTGAAATGATGCGTATGTGTATTTTTGTTGCACTTGTTTATCATATACGCGAGTTGCTCAGAAAGACCGGGTTTATCCCATTCTGAATAACTGAATCGACGATAAGAAATCAAAGATAAAGACGGTGGTCGAAGACCGGAGATCTTCACCTCGTTTGGATGGTAACCGAGGTCCTGCTTGGGAGGCATCCCGAAATATGGATAATGAGTGGTGATCGTCCAGAAGTACATGGTGATCGATGGGTTTGCGAGGTATATAGTGCCTCCCGTTTCGTTCAGACCCAGAACGGACTTGCAAATGGACAGTGTGTTTGACATTGGAATTTATTCTGCGTGATTGATAGCCATCAGTTGCACGGTGTGAATTGCCTGTATGGCATGCTAAGATGCAGTGATCAGGGCTTCTATTGAAAAGCAAAGTCTTGTGGTGATGATCAAAGCACCGCCTGTGTGGCGTAGCTTTGTGTATAACGTGAATTCGTGAACCTCACAGCCGGTATGAACCAGAAACGGGAGGAAGGACCTCAGGGAGGGCATGCGTTTCCTTCTAGCTAGAAGTGGCGTCAGTGGTTTTACACGCCCTGACGAGTTTGACTTATGTGGTTGTTACTGTTGCAAGGTGCCTCGGTTTGATTGGACGATCCGGGTCCGATGGAGTCATTCGTTGGCTCACTTACGCCCCATAGGGCAGGGAAACGCATTGTTCAGTAATTTTAATCAACATCGGTGGACCGGCCCTGACGATCCAAGGGCCCACCTGTGTCTGGGTCCTGAGACATGGGCTAGAGCATCTCGAAATCGGTAAGGACTATCTTTTGCCTTAGTTCATGACGGAAATCCAATTTCCAAATACGACATCGTGCGGTTTTGATTGTATATATATAAATATGGTGACATGATATATGGTACCCATGCCGTCTATGATTGATATTTATGATTCAAAATTGTTTTTGAAACATGTAAACACTAGTAATAATATCAAATGCTTTTGTTTTATTCGTATCAAACATATTTTGGCCATTATAAGGTAAAACTCTACCCTCCTGTTTGCGTTGCATTGTGTGATGGGAACTGAGTCTTATAATGGCTTCATTTTTATAATAAGCATTGCGATGTTTAAAGGATGATTTGTTTTAAAGCACTGGCAATCCAATGGAGTAAACCCATTCCACGAAAGTGGCGTGGTCCTGTGATTAGCCATATTTTAAATGTGTTGAGTAGATTTCTCATACCAGTCCCATGACTGACTCGTAGTTTGTTTCACTTTCAAACTCGGGTGCCCCTTTTTCTACACGGGCAGCCTTGTATTCAGGTTTAGCAGGCTTTATCCGGATAGCTGGAGCTGAAGATGGATTCTATCATTTATCTCTTTTTATGTTGTTCAGCTCCTGTTGTACATATTATGTTTGTTTCCGCTGTAGACATTTATGTATAGCTGAACTGTATTTGTACTAAGTATGATCATGTATACTGTGTAACTCTGATGTTTACGTTTATCCAGTATATTCTATTGTGCATTATCTGGTGTATTTATATATTTCTGTTCTGCTATTATCTGTTTATGTGTTATATTCCAAGGATTACCCTTGCCACCGTCAGAAGGGGTATGGGGTCGTCTCGTTTGGTATCAGAGCTTTGGTTAAGCTTAGTGTTGGAATATAACATATTAACGAACTCGTCAGAAATAGAACCAGTAGTGTTCTAGGACGGGTAACTCTATACAGATAGGATCAGTAATATCCTAGTATGAGTAAAGCAGAATGAAATACACCCCACTAGACACATTTGCATTTGAAGTATATGTTTCTATGTTTTAAAATACCTTTTCTGTGACCTAACACTTAATCTGCCATTTGCAGAAGTACTAGAAAAATGAGTGTCAGAAACAGAAGAAATGCAGAACCCGATCTAGAGGCTCTATTAAAGAGATATCGAAATATGAACGGAGCACAGTTCTCGGGCAATGAATCTATTATTCAAACTCAAGCTTGAGTGAGCTCTGCAGAAAGAATATTTGAGCGTATCCAGTTGAGAGATGATCAGAAAAGATTAGTAGCATCTTGGGCGCTTAAAGAAGAAGCTTTAATCTAGTGGGAAACAATCATCAAAGATAATCCAGAAGGTGATATCACCTGGGACAGATTCAAAGAGATTTTCCTAGAAAGATTTACTCCTCCTGAAGCGACGAAGCGATTATGTGATGAATTTTCTTATCTGATACAAGGGGATATGAACATCCCAGAATATCATAAGAAATTCAACGAACTTGCTCACTTTGCTCCTCATCTGATTCAAGATCCAAAGAGGAAGAATTTGAGATTTATTCATGTCCTGCAAAGGAGATATCAGAATAGTGTAATGAGGAATGTGAAGCTTCCTTTTTCGGAAATGATATACATGGCTTATCGGTATGAAGATCTCCATAAGGAAGGTATGTTGCGTGACGAAGAAGAAGTCTGTTCTGGTAACAAAGAAGTGTAGGAAACTGATATTCCTGAAGCCAGTACGAGGTCTGAGGTCAATAAGAAGCCCAGTGCCAAGAGGAAAAGGGCCAGAGCTGAGAAAGAACCCGTAACGACCGCCGTATGCAACAATTGCCATCAAAAGGGGCATTTGTCGATAAATTGCGGGCCCTTAAAGAAACGAAGCAAGGGTGGATTCAAACCCGGTGGGAAGTCTCGAGAAGGTAGGAAATGTCGGAAGTGCCATCATGCTGGTCATATTGAGAAGAATTGCCAGCTATTAAAGAAAGAATCTGAAGCAGTACATATAAATGAAGTAGCAGAAACTTCTGAGCCCTCATCTAGTCAAGAAAGGGCTGATGTTTTAGAAGGCACGCTTATTGTCAAAGACATTCCTGTTAAAGTACTGGTTGACACCGGCGCGTCGCGAAGCTTTGTTGCAAAGAATGCAGCTAAGAAGCTGGATTTGAATTTGAAGAAGCTCAAGGAACCAATGATTGTCCAGAATCCGGTTGGGGGTTCCATTGATCTCAGTTGGGTTTGTGGAGTGCCGGTTTCTTTTTCTCGTTATCAGTTTCCTACCATCGCGGTCGTCATGAATTTTAAAGATTTTGATCTTATCTTGGGGTTAGACTCATTGACCAAATATGAAGCTGAAGTTAAATGTGCCGACAGAGTCGTAAAGGCGAAGACTAAATCAGGTGATTATATAACCATTCCCTGTGAAGGTCAGAAGGCTAATAGAAAAGACTTCTGGGCAGCTCTTGATGTTTCTCCAGCCCAAATAGATAATATCCCTGAAGTCACAGAGAATATTCTTGACCTCATCAAAGACATTCCTGTCGTCAAGAACTATGCGGATGTGTTTGAAGAAGTTGTTCGCTTACCTCCGCAGAGGGAAATTGATTTCAAGATCGCTTTGATTCTGAATGCAAGGCCGGTAGTTCACGCTATTCGAAGAATGTCCTTGAAGGAGAAAGAAGAACTTGACAATCAAACACGGCAGCTCGTATGGAAGGGTCTGATCAGGCCTAGTTTCTCAGATTGGGGAGCAGCAGTAGTGTTTGTCCCAAAATCAGACGGTACTCTACGGCTATGTGTGGATTATCGTGATTTGAACAAGCAGACCATAAAGAACAAATATCCATTGCCACGGATTGATGATTTGTTGGGTCGATTAAATGGCGCACAAGTATTTTCACGAATGGACCTTGCTACAGGTTTCCATCAGCTTCGTATCGCCGAGGAGTGTGTTCCTTTGACAGCATTCAGAGGTGCAGACTTATTCTACGAGTGGTTAGTAGTGCCCTTCAGCTTATGTAACGCTCCAGCCTATTTCATCGATCTAATGAACAGAGTATTCAGAGGAGTATTGAATAAATTAGTTCTGGTTTTCATTGATGATATCCTTATCTTCTCTAAGTCAGAAAGCGAGCACGAAAAACATTTGGAACAAGTGTTAGAAATTCTCAGAAAGAATGTGTTGAAAGCAAAGTTTTCCAAATGTATATTCTGGCAAGAAGAAGTCAAATTTCTTAGCCACATAGTGTCAAAAGAAGGAATTGCAGTGGATCCCAGTAAGATCACTGCTATTCAGAATTGGAAATAGCCTCGTACGCCAACAGAAGTTAGAAGTTTTCTCGGGTTAGCCAGTTATTATCGGAAATTCATTAAGGATTTCGCGAAGACGTCTAGTTCTTTAACGAAACTGACGAAGAAACATTCGAGATTCAATTGGACTCCGGTATGTGAGGAAGCTTTCCAAGAGCTGAAGCTGAAACTGACAACTGCTCCAGTGTTAACAATAATAGATGGCAATGAGGACTTGAATGTCTGGACTGACGCTTCTAGAGAAGGCCTTGGCGCAGTGTTAATGCAAAGAGGTCAAGTGATCGCTTATGCTAGCCATCAGCTGAAGCCGCATGAGAAAAACTACGTAACTCATGATCTTGAGTTGTTGGCTATCGTATTCTCTTTGAAAATCAGGAGACACTATCTTCTGGGTGAGAAATTCGAACTGTATACCGACCATCAGTCGTTAAAGTATCTTTTCACCCAGAAGGACTTGAATCTGAGGCAGCAACGTTGGCTGGAGTTTCTTGCAACTTATGACTTTGAGATTATATACACTACAGGGAAAGCCAATGTCGTGGTCGATGCGTTAAGCCGAAAGAATGAAATGATCGCCAGTTTTATTATCACGACATCATTGTTAGATAAAATATCCGCTCTTCAGAAGGATGATCACTTCATTCAGAAGATCAGAGAGATAATTCAACAAGGCGAACCCTCGAGTTTTCAAGTTGATAATGATGGGATTCTAAGGCTCAAAGGTCGAATCTGTGTCCCTAACATTCCTGAGCTTCGAAAGGAAGTACTGGATGAATGCCACAAGTCAAAACTTAGTATCCATCCGGGAGTAAGCAAAATGTATAATGACATCAAACGCACTTTCTGGTGGAAGTCGATGAAGAGGGACATTTCTTTATATGTTAGCCGATGCCTTACTTGCCAGCTAATCAAAAGCGACCAACAGAAGCTGGCTAGATTATTGCAACCGCTAGACGTTCCTGGTTGGAAGTGGGAACATATTTCCATGGACTTCATTGATGGTTTGCCCAGAACCAGAAAAGTTAATGACAGTATTTAGGTGATCGTAGATCGCTTCACGAAGACCGCCCATTTCATACCTGTCAAATCAAACAGAACTGCTCAGAGTCTGGCGCAGATATACTTCAAGGAAATAGTTAGACTACATGGAGTGCCGCTCAGTATAGTAAGTGATAGAGATACAATATTTACTAGCAAATTCAGGGAGGCATTTCAAGTAGAGTTGGGAACAAAACTGAACTTGAGCACCGCTTATCATCCTCAGATAGATGGTCAGACTGAGAGGGTGAATCGTATTTTAGAAGATCTATTGCGGGCTTGTGTTCTAGATTTTAGTGGATCATGGGAAGACCATCTGCATTTGGCTGAATTCTCATATAATAACAGCTACCGAGCGAGCCTGGCAATGTCGCCATTCGAAGCATTATATGGTAGACCGTGTCAATCTCCTGCTTGTTGGGTCGAACCCGGTAATAAACTTGTGTTGGGGCCAGATATGATTCGAGAAGCTGCCAACAAAGTCGATTTTATTAAGAAACGATTACTGGCCGCTCAAAGCCGACAAAAGAGTTACGCCGATAGAAGAAGAAGAGATATATCATTTGCTATTGGCGACTATGTATATTTGAAAGTATCGCCGATGAGAGGAGTTATCCGGTTCGGTAAAACTGGGAAGTTGGCGCCCAAATTCATTGGTCCGTTTCCTATTCTTGAACGGATCGGAACTCTCGCTTATAGGGTTGAATTGCCTGATTGGTTGCCTGGAGTTCATGATGTATTTCACATATCTCAACTTAGAAAGCACGTTCATGATCCAGACTTGATCGTGGAAGAAGCAGCTCAACAAGATATTGAAATTATTCCAGAATTAGCTATGAGAAGATAGCCGCTCAAGATTATCGGCAAAGAAACCAAAGAGCTGAGGAACAAGAAGATTCACTTAGTCAAAGTGCAGTGGAGTGGAGATCCGTGAGATTGTACTTGGGAAACTTAGGAGAGCATTCAGAAAACCTATCCTAGATGCCGAGTGGATATCTCTAATTGACACCGGTGCAAGGTACAATTACCATACTTTGCATTTACCAATAGTTCTCTACTATGTTGTTATTTTCTTTCCATGGATGTGCATTTTTAATTCTATAGTCTGAATGATTTTAAAGAAATATAGAAATTGATTTGTATATTTTTGAAAAGTTAAAAACAATTTGATTGTTGTTTGTGTTGTGTGATAGTAGATTTGATTAATTAAATTATTAAAACGATAGTTAATTTAATCAATAATGGAATAATGGTAGAATTTATTCATTTAGATCACACATTGAACTGATTAGAAAATAAATAGAAATATATACATGTGCATTATACATGTTTGAACAGGTAAATGGATAGCGGTTGAGTAAAGATTTTATTTGCATGCCCGACAAATAGGTAAACCTTAATGAGTTAGATGCGAAATATTATTATATCAACTCCTGTGAATGCCATTGGATGCGGAGTGCTGGTAGTTCTATGTAAAATAATAAATATCGCCATAGGATAGTAACAATTAATTTTGAACTACATTACATGGCATACTTCTGGAAGATAGGCATACTTCATCATATACCACATAAGCATTTGGAGCTTGTGTGATGAGGTGGAAGATTTACCATACGAGCGAGAAGCTTGTATGGCGATGACTATATTTTACAGGTTAAACTGATGACTGATATGGACTATTTAAATTGTAACGATAAAATTGCCAGATTAATAAAAAAAACCCACACGAGTCTGGAGTTGACAATAATCACATCTCTCTAGTTATTAGATACGGCACATGGACTATTTATTTCCCATACGGGACGAGGTGACAAGGATTTATCCTCTAGAGTATTTAAAATACACACTCCCACAGGCTTTGACAGGGTGACGAGAATTTATTCTCCGGTGTTATTATCTATACACGCTCCCTTGTAAACACCAAAATATATCACTATAAATATGTGTATGCTTATTAGGATTTATTGGGTACCTAATACAGCCCAATAAATTTCCAAACCTCTCCCCGTACAAAGGAGGTTATGGCGAAATTTTTCGAAAATTCCGGGTGTTAGCCAAATTTTTGAAGAATTTGAAAATTCTCAGAAACTGAAAAGTTGGAGAATGGAAGCCAGATTGAACGTAGAGTTAATTAATCAAACCACTTTCGAATTTGTTCCTTTTCAGGGACGAAAAGTTTTAAGCGGGGGAGATTGTAACGACCCAGAAAATCTGAACCAATTTAATTTTTTTAAATTGGCTGAAATACTGGATTTTAAATATTTAAAATAAATATTTTAAATAATAATGATGAAAAGTGAGTTTGAATCGACGTTTGAAAACGAATATAATTAATTCTAATTATCAACAAGGCCTGAAAAGGCGCTGCAGTTTCAAATTTTGAATTCAAACTTTGTCGGACTGTATCGGGTGCAAAACAAAACGGATTTGAGTGAAACCAAAAATATTTAAATCTGTTAGTGAATACCTTTCTAATGAATCTGAAAAATCGAAGTTTCATA
The DNA here is from genome assembly GCA_030737875.1 of Allium sativum. Taxonomy (NCBI): domain Eukaryota; kingdom Viridiplantae; phylum Streptophyta; class Magnoliopsida; order Asparagales; family Amaryllidaceae; genus Allium; species Allium sativum. Next base: position 57,141,313 of record CM060918.1, read on the forward strand.
GTGGAAAGCAAAAGTTATGGCCAAATGAATTTTCAGAAAGGTCGCTATGGAATTTATATAGCCCGTGAAATTGGTCATTTTGATGACCTCGGAATTCGACGAAACCACTTTTATTGGATCCAGGATGAGAAGTTATTGCTAGGTTTCAAATTTCATAATTTTTGAAGCTAGTATGTGAGCATGGCAAAGGAAAACTTGTTTTGTTCAATTACAGTTAAATTGGATTGACCAGAAATGGACCTTTTTGCAAACAGTCTCAGAATTCGACGAAACTAGTTTTGTTGGGACCGCATCGTCAAAACATAGCCAGATTTATTTTTCTGGAATTTTTCGAATTAGTTTGTGGCCCTGGAAAATTGAAATGTACGTTCAAATCAAATATTGAATGTTATATATTTTAAATTGAATGGAAATTAACTGAAACAGTCGAACGGGCCTACGAAACATATCCCATTGTGTTCGGAATAGGTGTTAAACGCTAGGGACGACAGTCGTTGGGTTTGATTTCGAGTTCGTTTAAGAAAACCCCAATTTTTGAATAAATATATATATCGACCAATAGGAAAATTCTTTCCTAAATTAAATAAAATAAAATAATCAAAAAAAACCCCCGTAACCCTCGATTCGACGACGGCTATTGTTCGCCGCTTCCAGGCCAATTTCTGGCCGCTCTGATCAACGAACCACCCCGCCCCTTTGGAACCTTTTGAAGGGCTCTTCATCCTCTTCTAATCCATACCCAAGTTGACCTCCATCGCTCTGTATACGACGAGATCGAGGCCCTCAAAGACCGCAACTTCGACGCGCCGCCCTGCCCAGGTCGGACGATCGAGTGAGCCCCCTTCCCCACGCGCAGGCGCGCCTCGCCGAGCTCCAGGCGGTGGCGCAAGCCGATTCCCATATCGTGCTTCGGATTACACGATTTTTGAAGACCTAGTTTCGAAGAATTCAGAAAGGTAATTGTAAAGACCCGCAACTCCCCCGTAAAGGAAAGCGTCGGATAGTTCGAGAACAAACCACAACAGAACACATATAGAAGAACATTTCATTGTATATTACAACAATGCATCAGATTACAAGAATATACAGAGTATAAATGAATATTACACAGAAATATCAGAGATTTAAATTACATTTAAATACATCGCAGCGGAAAATAATACAATACACAACTAGAAGTAGATATACGGATACAAAGCTTTCCGGATATCGTTCCAGCTGTAAACCAGGATCCTGTGAATATAAATCTGCAAAACCAAAACTACTAGCTGCCCGTGTCAAAATAAGGGCACCCAGAGTTTAGGTTAAAACAATAAACTCCAGGTCAGTCATGGGACTGGTGTGAGAACTAAAACAGTTAATCTTTATTTTTAAAGCTAGGTAAATCAAGGGACCACGCCGTATAACACGGAACGGGTTTCCTCCCAAGAATACCAGTGCATAAAACAAACAGCGCAATGCTAAATAAAGAAAAATGAAGCTGTTATAAGACCCAGGTCCTATCACACAATGCAACGCAAGCCGGGAACAGCCAAAGAATGCTTGATACGTTTAAAACAAATCATTTGATACTACTATAAGTGCATAGTGTATAAAACAACTTCAAATCATAAGTATCAATCATAGGCGGCATGGGTACCATATATCATGTCGCCATATATAGGTTTACAAATAAAACCGCAAATGTCACGTATTTGGAAATTGGATTTCCGTCTATGAACCGAGGCAAAAGATAGTCCTCAACCGATTCGAGACAATCTAGCCCATGTCTCAGGATCAGAGCTCGAGTGACCCTTGGATCGTCAGGGCCAGTCCACCGATGTGGATTAAACTTAAACCCTGAACATGCATTTCCCCGCCCTATGGGGCGTAAACGAGTCAACTAAATGACTCCATCGGTTCGAGAACGACCGATCAATCCGAGGCGCCTCGCAACAGCAACAACCACATAAGTCAAACTCGTCAGGGCGTGGAAAACCACTGACGCCACTTCTAGCTAGAAAGAAACGCATGCCCTCCCTGAGGTCCTCTCCCGTTTTTGGTTCATACCGGGTGTGAAACACGCGAAGCAAACGTTACACAAAGCTACGCCACAAAGGCCGTGCTTTGATCATCACCACAAGACTTTGCTTTTCAACAGAAGCCTCGATCAATTGCCACTTAGGCATGCCACACAGGCAATTCACTCCATGCGTTTGATATCCATCAATATATAACCCCTGAGCTCGTACGTCTCAGAGAAGGGCGTTAAGCAAGAGAATAAATTCTCCGCCGCCAAACAGATATATATTTAATAGAGATCAATCACACGGACTAAAATCCAATGTCAGACACACAGTCCATTTACAAGTCCGTTCTGGGTCTGAACGAAACCGGAGGCACCTAGTACCCCGCATATCCATCGATCTCCAAGTACGTCTGGACGATCACCAACTGTTTCCATCTTCTTGGGTGTACAGCCCAATCAAGATCATCAGTTATCACCCAAACGACGTGAAGACTTCCGGTCTTCGACCATCGTCTTCATCTTCGACTTATCGTCGTATCAGTTATCCAGAATGGGATAAACCCGGTCTTTCCGAATAACTCGCGTATATTTTATAAAAGTGTTACACAAACACAACATACGCCTCATTCCAATTCATTAGTCATTAACCGTAAATTAATCAAGAGAATAATTCCCCAAATATTAACCCCGAAGGCCGAAACCAACATCAGATCAATATCCAGAAAACCATTCTGCTTGGCTAACCGACAGTTAGTTTTCTAAATTTCACGTTCAAATCTAATTAAAGATTTAACTATCGCCTGGAGCAAAACTGGTGATACTCCATTCTCGATCTTTTCAATCTAATTAAAGATTCATTAAAACTCCACTTAGTTTTAATCATTATCTGGGTTAAAGAATCAGTGTCATTTAAAACACGGTTCACGATAAACCCAAAGTCACATCCCATTAATTATCGGGTTAAAGAACAAGTGTTATTTAAAACACTGTTCACGATAAACCCAAAAATCAATATCCATTCAATTCCAATTAAATATTATTTAATTGGTACACTTCATTAAATCTAAATAAAAAGATTTAATCTTTTCTCAACTGGGTTCAAGAACAGTGCTAGTGAAGACACCATTCACGACAAACCCAAATCACATTCGATTAATTATCGGGTTAAAGAACAAGTGTTATTTAAAACACTGTTCACGATAAACCCAAAAATCAATACCAATTCAATTCCAATTAAATATCATTTAATTGGTACACTTCATTAAATCTAAATAAAAAGATTTAATCTTTTCTCAACTGGGTTCAAGAACAGTGTTAGTGAAGACACCATTCACGACAAACCCAAATCACATTCGATATTCAATACAAGGCTCTGAATAGAAAATATATCGGCTTATATTCAATATCGAATTCTACGACTAACAAATGTCGTATTGGAAATAACGATATAAATATATATCTTTCAAATTTCCATAACAACACATGTATAATCACGAATTCCAACATCGAAATATTCCGAAGACAATTTCGATTCAAATCCACTCCAATGCAATCATTGGAAATTTTGGTTATTTTCAAAACCATTTCAAATTCAATTTATTTATTTAAAAATAAATAGAATTATAATTCTAGTTCAAAACTAGTTCATTTCGATAAAAATCTATTTTTATCTTTTCAAATATGGAGTTTTTCATCCCAAACTTTCACAAATCATTTCTTATGATTTTACACAAATTATTACTATTTTTAATAATTTTATCAAGGCCCGTACAGTCGATTTCCAACAACGGCCATCGAACTGCACTTACAGCGACCTTTTTCGAATTTGATTTGGACGTATCTCCAAATCCAACCGTTAGATTTCAAATTTCTAACATTCATTAGAAAGCTCTTTTCGATACGAACCCAACGGTTCCGGTTTTAGGAGAATCCGACGGTCGGATCTCCCGTAATGTCCGTTTGAAATAAATGGTCGAAATTCACGAACTGCCGCGGCGCGGCGCGTTCTATTCAGGCCATTATATTATATATATAATATATATAATATATATTTCATCGATTTCTATTTAAAACGAATTATATAAATAGTTTTGAATTCGTTTCAAAAACAATTTCAACTTCCTTTTCAATTCAAATCAAAATTGAATTCTTCTTTATAAATTCGTTTTAAAATTCATTTCTATTCAATTCAAATTTCAATTCAATTTGAATTCATTTCAATTTGTTTTCAATTCAATTCGAAATCGTTTTCAATTCAATTCATTTCGAAATCGTTTTCAATTCAATTCATTTCGAAATCGTTTTTCAATTCAATTCAATTCGAAATCGTTTTCAATTCAATTCATTTCGAAATCGTTTTCAATTCAATTCATTTCGAAATCGTTTTCAATTCAATTCAATTCGAAATCGTTTTCAATTCAATTCATTTCGAAATCGTTTTCAATTCAATTCAATTCGAAATCGTTTTCAATTCAATTCATTTCGAAATCGTTTTCAATTCAATTCAATTCGAAATCGTTTTCAATTCAATTCATTTCGAAATCGTTTTCAATTCAATTCAATTCGAAATCGTTTTCAATTCAATTCATTTCGAAATCGTTTTCAATTCAATTCATTTCGAAATCGTTTTCAATTCAATTCATTTCGAAATCGTTTTCAATTCAATTCAAAATATTCGATTTCGAAATCACTTTTCAATATTCATTTTTAAGATGAATAAAATCGATATAAATATCGTTCTCGTCAAAATGGCGTCAATCTAATCAACACGGCTTCATAAATTTCTATTTTCAAATATTCTATTTCAAATATTTCTTTTTCAAAATAGTTGTTATTATCAAAATATTTTGTTCAACACATGACCAATCTCAATGAATGAGTACTGTCAACACATGAACTTTTATTTTATAATATTCTTTATTTTTCAAATTGGAATGAGACCCAATCAATTACCATATAAAATTAATTATATGGATTTTCATACAACACATGTATATAATAACATTGAAAATAATCAACCATCAACCAAAGTGCACTACACTGTAAAAGCATCAAATATAGATATCTAACGCTTATAACAGCCTGTCAATCAATCGATCGACATATTTACTCAATCAGGATGAGTGAACTTCAAATTTCATCCCAACACCCGTGTGGGGTTTCAAACAATCAAACACATATTTTATTTGTGCAGTTAGGCGATGTGTAAAATTTATCGACCCAATCAACGTCCTTCAAATAGGTGTACATAAACAAACCGTCTGGTTTGTAAATGAATATTTATTTATTCACATTCACGTTAAAAATTATATTTTTAACGATAACACATTTTATTTTAACATATGAATTTATATTCAGTTCATTCGTTAAATAAAATGCTATTTTTATTTTTCTAACTTATTTTAGAAAATTTCGGCGGCATAACGGCACGATACTAGAAACGGGACAAGGCCTAGCCTTATCCCCGGTCTAGTGAAGGCCCACGCCATTCACTCATCAATCAAATCAATTTCATTTTGCAAACCACAAAATTTGGAGTAAGAGTCTAACCTAGCCTTACTCCTTCGCCTTATAACGGCGCACGTCTAATCCTAACTAATTTATCGATTCGATTTTTCACACCACAAACCACATTCAAACCAATATCGCAATCAATCACCAAACAGTCAAACAAACAAGTCCATGGTCTGTGGACGATTGTGTCGGGTGCTACTAAGCACCGTCTGCATCCTAGTATATATATATAACTAGAAAAATAAATTGAAAGGTGAGAAATTCTCACAGATTAGCTATCCTAGCTCCACGGCACTCCTTTGCAGAAGTCTTCGTCGTTTCGCCTTTTTGTCACCTTCGTTGCTGCTTTCACTACATACGTAAAAATCACATTTTTACTTCGCTATTCAATATATATAAAAATCGAATTTTTACTATGTTATTCAATATATAAAAATCACATTTTATTTCGAAGTTCAATATACAAAAATTCTATTTTTCTATCGAAGTTCAATATATAAAAATTCTATTTTCTTTCGAAGTTCAAAACATAAAAACTATATTTTTCTTTCGAAGTTCAAAACATAAAAACTATATTTTTCTTTCGAAGTTCAAAACATAAAAACTATATTTTTCTTTCGAAGTTCTATATATAAAAATCATATTTTTTATCTCGAAGTTCTATATATAAAAATCATATTTTTATCTCGAAGTTCTATATATAAAAATCATATTTTTATCTCGAAGTTCTATATATAAAAATCATATTTTTATCTCGAAGTTCTATATATAAAAATCATATTTTTATCTCGAAGTTCTATATATAAAAATCATATTTTTATCTCGAAGTTCTATATATAAAAATCATATTTTTATCTCGAAGTTCTATATATAAAAATCATATTTTTATCTCGAAGTTCTATATATAAAAATCATATTTTTATCTCGAAGTTCTATATATAAAAATCATATTTTTATCTCGAAGTTCTATATATAAAAATCATATTTTTATCTCGAAGTTCTATATATAAAAATCATATTTTTATCTCGAAGTTCTATATATAAAAATCATATTTTTATCTCGAAGTTCTATATATAAAAATCATATTTTTATCTCGAAGTTCTATATATCAAAAATATGATTTTCCTTTCTACAAATCTGATCTTCTTAAAGTTTAAACCTTTTTCTTTAATCTTAAAATTAAAATAAAATCAGTTTTAATTCTTTTTCAAAAATCAGCTTTTATATTCTAATTCAAAAATCAGCTTTTATATTCTAATTCAGTTTAATTCTTTTATTTCTAAAATAAACAGTTTTTTAAACCTTTAACATAAAACAGTTTTTACTTTTTTTTCAAAAAAAATCTGTTTTTAATCCCTTTTTTTTAAAAATTCAGTTTTAAAATCTTTAAAATCAAAATAAAATAAAATAATAAAAAAACAGTTTTCAAAATAAATAAATAAAAAAAACAGGTTTCAAGTAAATAAAAAAAAAACAGCATCAGGGAACTTACAGTAGATCGGTTGAATGGGGGGGGGGGGTCTTCTGCTTCGTCGGATAGGGGGGGGATTCTCCACATCGGCGGCGGCGCTGTGGTGGTCTCGACGTCGGTTAGGGTCTGCAGGAAAGCGGCGGCGGCGGTTGGGGGTTTGGGCGGGTCTCGTTCTGACTGAAGGGGAGTAGAGAGGGTGGAGGAGGAGATCGAAGTGAGAGGGGCCACTGAGGTGGGCGGCGCGTTCCTCAGCGCGGTGGCGCGCTGAACGGAGGGGCGACGCTGCTCCTCCCTCTCTCTCTTTTTTTTTTTTTATTTAATTCGATTTTGACAGAGTGAACGGGGGGGGCCAGAGAGATAAAGGGAATTTTTTTTATTTTATTTTATTTTTTTATTTATTATTTAATTATTAAAAAGTTGACTTTCACATACGACCTCTAAACGAGGTCCACCGCCTGCCGCCCATAGCGTTTCACCCCCATTCCGAACACAATGGGATATGTACCGCAAGCTGAATCGACCGTTTCGATCAGTTTCCTTTTAATTTACATTTAAATCACTATATTGAATTTTAAACGTACATTTCAAATTACCGGGGCCACATACGAATTCTAAAAATGGCAGAAAAATATTTTCTAGCTTCGTATTGACGATACGGTCCTAACAAAACTAGTTTCATTGAATTCTGAGACCGTTTGAAAAATGGCCAATTTCCAGTCGATTAAAATCAACTGAAACCGGTCAAACGCGTTTTCCTTTGCCACACTCACATATTGATTCGAAAAATTATGAAATTTGAAATCTAGCAATAACTTGACACTGCGGACCCAACAAAACTGGTTTCGTCGAAATCCGAGGTCATTTACAAAATGTCCATTTTTAAGGGCCTTATATATATAAAAATATATATAAATTCCACAGCGACTATTCCTAATTTTAAACTGGACATATCTTATCATTCCTAAGATGAAATCTCAGTTTGTTAACTTCGTTACAAAGATATAGTTATACAGATTCAAATATTTCTTGTTTCGTTCAATTCTGACTTATATTGAATTCTGTATATTCATTTGAAATTAGAAATCGAATTTTCGAACTACCGCGCCATTTTCAATTCCTTTTTTTAATTATATATAATTATCATATATTCTAACGACGACGCGTATAATATATACGTTCGAATTATATTCAAAATAAATTTCTCGTCGATATTATTTAAAATAATTCATTTTAAATAATCAAAATTCGCTAAAATGGCCAAAATAAAAATTTTAAATTGGCCCAGATTTTACGGGTTGTTACAATCTCCCCCACTTAAAACTTTTCGTCCCCGAAAAGGAACAAAGTCGAAAGTGGTTTGATTAATTAACACTACGTTCGATCTGGCTTCCTTTCTCTAACTCTTTAGTTTCTGAGAATTTTCAAAATTTCAAAAATTTGGCTAACACCCTAAATTTTTGAAAAATTTCGCCATAACCTCCCCTGCACCGGGAGCATCGGGGAATTTCAAATAGCTTCCCCGGTCCTTCAGATCTCAAAAAGAAAAAGAAAAAGCCAAGCGGCTAGCCAATAGGCTCACAAAATCATCATCACCCAAACAAAACAGTAAATTATGTAGTAAACATGTACCTATTTGTCGGGCAAACAAATTTTATTCTTCGGCTCTAGCCTCCTTGCTATGACCTGTTCAATATATATATGCATATGCAAGCAATTGCGACCAATTTCCAATATAATCCAATATTTGATTCAATTAGGCTTAATGGTTCAAAATTAGCAAACAAATAAACAAACAACACAAACATCAATCCATTAGTTGATTATCATTTGAAATTCATAACTTTGATATATAGTCAAAAATCAGATTTTTGATGCCAAATCACAACAATAGGCCCTATCTAATTTTGGTTCTCACACCAGTCAATAGGAAATATATAGATATCACACCTTCGTTACTCGAACATGAATACTAATGACGACTAGTAAATCATCAGAATCATCTTCGGGCGACTAGAATGTGATTCCATATCTATCCAGTATATTAAAATTTCGAATACACGCGGATCAGACGTATACGCAAAATCTATATATACTGGATTGTCCACATCAATATAAATAGATAATCAAATACGAATAATTGATTTAGATTTTAAAAACAAAATTTGTTTTCATTTTCAAAAATATACTCTTCACACTCGTTCTAGGATACTACTGATCCTATCTCTAACGAGTCATTCTCATTGGATATTACTAATCCAATTTCTGATGAATTCTTTCGTATGGTTCTAATGTGCCTTGTTCTCTAGCTTTGTAAACCAAAGCTCTGATACCACGTGTAAAGACCCGCAACTCCCCCGTAAAGGAAAGCGTCGGATAGTTCGAGAACAAACCACAACAGAACACATATAGAAGAACATTTCATTGTATATTACAACAATGCATCAGATTACAAGAATATACAGAGTATAAATGAATATTACACAGAAATATCAGAGATTTAAATTACATTTAAATACATCGCAGCGGAAAATAATACAATACACAACTAGAAGTAGATATACGGATACAAAGCTTTCCGGATATCGTTCCAGCTGTAAACCAGGATCCTGTGAATATAAATCTGCAAAACCGAAACTACTAGCTGCCCGTGTCAAAATAAGGGCACCCAGAGTTTAGGTTAAAACAATAAACTCCAGGTCAGTCATGGGACTGGTGTGAGAACTAAAACAGTTAATCTTTATTTTTAAAGCTAGGTAAATCAAGGGACCACGCCGTATAACACGGAACGGGTTTCCTCCCAAGAATACCAGTGCATAAAACAAACAGCGCAATGCTAAATAAAGAAAAATGAAGCTGTTATAAGACCCAGGTCCTATCACACAATGCAACGCAAGCCGGGGGATAGGGTTTTCCCTTATAACAGCCAAAGAATGCTTGATACGTTTAAAACAAATCATTTGATACTACTATAAGTGCATAGTGTATAAAACAACTTCAAATCATAAGTATCAATCATAGGCGGCATGGGTACCATATATCATGTCGCCATATATAGGTTTACAAATAAAACCGCAAATGTCACGTATTTGGAAATTGGATTTCCGTCTATGAACCGAGGCAAAAGATAGTCCTCAACCGATTCGAGACAATCTAGCCCATGTCTCAGGATCAGAGCTCGAGTGACCCTTGGATCGTCAGGGCCAGTCCACCGATGTGGATTAAACTTAAACCCTGAACATGCATTTCCCCGCCCTATGGGGCGTAAACGAGTCAACTAAATGACTCCATCGGTTCGAGAACGACCGATCAATCCGAGGCGCCTCGCAACAGCAACAACCACATAAGTCAAACTCGTCAGGGCGTGTAAAACCACTGACGCCACTTCTAGCTAGAAAGAAACGCATGCCCTCCCTGAGGTCCTCTCCCGTTTTTGGTTCATACCGGGTGTGAAACACGCGAAGCAAACGTTACACAAAGCTACGCCACAAAGGCCGTGCTTTGATCATCACCACAAGACTTTACTTTTCAACAGAAGCCTCGATCAATTGCCACTTAGGCATGCCACACAGGCAATTCACTCCATGCGTTTGATATCCATCAATATATAACCCCTGAGCTCGTACGTCTCAGAGAAGGGCGTTAAGCAAGAGAATAAATTCTCCGCCGCCAAACAGATATATATTTAATAGAGATCAATCACACGGACTAAAATCCAATGTCAGACACACAGTCCATTTACAAGTCCGTTCTGGGTCTGAACGAAACCGGAGGCACCTAGTACCCCGCATATCCATCGATCTCCAAGTACGTCTGGACGATCACCAACTGTTTCCATCTTCTTGGGTGTACAGCCCAATCAAGATCATCAGTTATCACCCAAACGACGTGAAGACTTCCGGTCTTCGACCATCGTCTTCATCTTCGACTTATCGTCGTATCAGTTATCCAGAATGGGATAAACCCGGTCTTTCCGAATAACTCGCGTATATTTTATAAAAGTGTTACACAAACACAACATACGCCTCATTCCAATTCATTAGTCATTAACCGTAAATTAATCAAGAGAATAATTCCCCAAATATTAACCCCGAAGGCCGAAACCAACATCAGATCAATATCCAGAAAACCATTCTGCTTGGCTAACCGACAGTTAGTTTTCTAAATTTCACGTTCAAATCTAATTAAAGATTTAACTATCGCCTGGAGCAAAACTGGTGATACTCCATTCTCGATCTTTTCAATCTAATTAAAGATTCATTAAAACTCCACTTAGTTTTAATCATTATCTGGGTTAAAGAATCAGTGTCATTTAAAACACGGTTCACGATAAACCCAAAGTCACATCCCATTAATTATCGGGTTAAAGAACAAGTGTTATTTAAAACACTGTTCACGATAAACCCAAAAATCAATATCCATTCAATTCCAATTAAATATTATTTAATTGGTACACTTCATTAAATCTAAATAAAAAGATTTAATCTTTTCTCAACTGGGTTCAAGAACAGTGCTAGTGAAGACACCATTCACGACAAACCCAAATCACATTCGATTAATTATCGGGTTAAAGAACAAGTGTTATTTAAAACACTGTTCACGATAAACCCAAAAATCAATACCAATTCAATTCCAATTAAATATCATTTAATTGGTACACTTCATTAAATCTAAATAAAAAGATTTAATCTTTTCTCAACTGGGTTCAAGAACAGTGTTAGTGAAGACACCATTCACGACAAACCCAAATCACATTCGATATTCAATACAAGGCTCTGAATAGAAAATATATCGGCTTATATTCAATATCGAATTCTACGACTAACAAATGTCGTATTGGAAATAACGATATAAATATATATCTTTCAAATTTCCATAACAACACCTGTATAATCACGAATTCCAACATCGAAATATTCCGAAGACAATTTCGATTCAAATCCACTCCAATGCAATCATTGGAAATTTTGGTTATTTTCAAAACCATTTCAAATTCAATTTATTTATTTAAAAATAAATAGAATTATAATTCTAGTTCAAAACTAGTTCATTTCGATAAAAATCTATTTTTATCTTTTCAAATATGGAGTTTTTCATCCCAAACTTTCACAAATCATTTCTTATGATTTTACACAAATTATTACTATTTTTAATAATTTTATCAAGGCCCGTACAGTCGATTTCCAACAACGGCCATCGAACTGCACTTACAGCGACCTTTTTCGAATTTGATTTGGACGTATCTCCAAATCCAACCGTTAGATTTCAAATTTCTAACATTCATTAGAAAGCTCTTTTCGATACGAACCCAACGGTTCCGGTTTTAGGAGAATCCGACGGTCGGATCTCCCGTAATGTCCGTTTGAAATAAATGGTCGAAATTCACGAACTGCCGCGGCGCGGCGCGTTCTATTCAGGCCATTATATTATATATATAATATATATAATATATATTTCATCGATTTCTATTTAAAACGAATTATATAAATAGTTTTGAATTCGTTTCAAAAACAATTTCAACTTCCTTTTCAATTCAAATCAAAATTGAATTCTTCTTTATAAATTCGTTTTAAAATTCATTTCTATTCAATTCAAATTTCAATTCAATTTGAATTCATTTCAATTTGTTTTCAATTCAATTCGAAATCGTTTTCAATTCAATTCATTTCGAAATCGTTTTCAATTCAATTCATTTCGAAATCGTTTTTCAATTCAATTCAATTCGAAATCGTTTTCAATTCAATTCATTTCGAAATCGTTTTCAATTCAATTCATTTCGAAATCGTTTTCAATTCAATTCAATTCGAAATCGTTTTCAATTCAATTCATTTCGAAATCGTTTTCAATTCAATTCAATTCGAAATCGTTTTCAATTCAATTCATTTCGAAATCGTTTTCAATTCAATTCAATTCGAAATCGTTTTCAATTCAATTCATTTCGAAATCGTTTTCAATTCAATTCAATTCGAAATCGTTTTCAATTCAATTCATTTCGAAATCGTTTTCAATTCAATTCATTTCGAAATCGTTTTCAATTCAATTCATTTCGAAATCGTTTTCAATTCAATTCAAAATATTCGATTTCGAAATCACTTTTCAATATTCATTTTTAAGATGAATAAAATCGATATAAATATCGTTCTCGTCAAAATGGCGTCAATCTAATCAACACGGCTTCATAAATTTCTATTTTCAAATATTCTATTTCAAATATTTCTTTTTCAAAATAGTTGTTATTATCAAAATATTTTGTTCAACACATGACCAATCTCAATGAATGAGTACTGTCAACACATGAACTTTTATTTTATAATATTCTTTATTTTTCAAATTGGAATGAGGCCCAATCAATTACCATATAAAATTAATTATATGGATTTTCATACAACACATGTATATAATAACATTGAAAATAATCAACCATCAACCAAAGTGCACTACACTGTAAAAGCATCAAATATAGATATCTAACGCTTATAACAGCCTGTCAATCAATCGATCGACATATTTACTCAATCAGGATGAGTGAACTTCAAATTTCATCCCAACACCCGTGTGGGGTTTCAAACAATCAAACACATATTTTATTTGTGCAGTTAGGCGATGTGTAAAATTTATCGACCCAATCAACGTCCTTCAAATAGGTGTACATAAACAAACCGTCTGGTTTGTAAATGAATATTTATTTATTCACATTCACGTTAAAAATTATATTTTTAACGATAACACATTTTATTTTAACATATGAATTTATATTCAGTTCATTCGTTAAATAAAATGCTATTTTTATTTTTCTAACTTATTTTAGAAAATTTCGGCGGCATAACGGCACGATACTAGAAACGGGACAAGGCCTAGCCTTATCCCCGGTCTAGTGAAGGCCCACGCCATTCACTCATCAATCAAATCAATTTCATTTTGCAAACCACAAAATTTGGAGTAAGAGTCTAACCTAGCCTTACTCCTTCGCCTTATAACGGCGCACGTCTAATCCTAACTAATTTATCGATTCGATTTTTCACACCACAAACCACATTCAAACCAATATCGCAATCAATCACCAAACAGTCAAACAAACAAGTCCATGGTCTGTGGACGATTGTGTCGGGTGCTACTAAGCACCGTCTGCATCCTAGTATATATATATAACTAGAAAAATAAATTGAAAGGTGAGAAATTCTCACAGATTAGCTATCCTAGCTCCACGGCACTCCTTTGCAGAAGTCTTCGTCGTTTCGCCTTTTTGTCACCTTCGTTGCTGCTTTCACTACATACGTAAAAATCACATTTTTACTTCGCTATTCAATATATATAAAAATCGAATTTTTACTATGTTATTCAATATATAAAAATCACATTTTATTTCGAAGTTCAATATACAAAAATTCTATTTTTCTATCGAAGTTCAATATATAAAAATTCTATTTTCTTTCGAAGTTCAAAACATAAAAACTATATTTTTCTTTCGAAGTTCAAAACATAAAAACTATATTTTTCTTTCGAAGTTCAAAACATAAAAACTATATTTTTCTTTCAAAGTTCTATATATAAAAATCATATTTTTTATCTCGAAGTTCTATATATAAAAATCATATTTTTATCTCGAAGTTCTATATATAAAAATCATATTTTTATCTCGAAGTTCTATATATAAAAATCATATTTTTATCTCGAAGTTCTATATATAAAAATCATATTTTTATCTCGAAGTTCTATATATAAAAATCATATTTTTATCTCGAAGTTCTATATATAAAAATCATATTTTTATCTCGAAGTTCTATATATAAAAATCATATTTTTATCTCGAAGTTCTATATATAAAAATCATATTTTTATCTCGAAGTTCTATATATAAAAATCATATTTTTATCTCGAAGTTCTATATATAAAAATCATATTTTTATCTCGAAGTTCTATATATAAAAATCATATTTTTATCTCGAAGTTCTATATATAAAAATCATATTTTTATCTCGAAGTTCTATATATAAAAATCATATTTTTATCTCGAAGTTCTATATATAAAAATCATATTTTTATCTCGAAGTTCTATATATAAAAATCATATTTTTATCTCGAAGTTCTATATATCAAAAATATGATTTTCCTTTCTACAAATCTGATCTTCTTAAAGTTTAAACCTTTTTCTTTAATCTTAAAATTAAAATAAAATCAGTTTTAATTCTTTTTCAAAAATCAGCTTTTATATTCTAATTCAAAAATCAGCTTTTATATTCTAATTCAGTTTAATTCTTTTATTTCTAAAATAAACAGTTTTTTAAACCTTTAACATAAAACAGTTTTTACTTTTTTTTCAAAAAAAATCTGTTTTTAATCCCTTTTTTTTAAAAATTCAGTTTTAAAATCTTTAAAATCAAAATAAAATAAAATAATAAAAAAACAGTTTTCAAAATAAATAAATAAAAAAAACAGGTTTCAAGTAAATAAAAAAAAAACAGCATCAGGGAACTTACAGTAGATCGGTTGAATGGGGGGGGGGGGGTCTTCTGCTTCGTCGGAGGGGGGGGGGGGATTCTCCACATCGGCGGCGGCGCTGTGGTGGTCTCGACGTCGGTTAGGGTCTGCAGGAAAGCGGCGGCGGCGGTTGGGGGTTTGGGCGGGTCTCGTTCTGACTGAAGGGGAGTAGAGAGGGTGGAGGAGGAGATCGAAGTGAGAGGGGCCACTGAGGTGGGCGGCGCGTTCCTCAGCGCGGTGGCGCGCTGAACGGAGGGGCGACGCTGCTCCTCCCTCTCTCTCTTTTTTTTTTTTATTTAATTCGATTTTGACAGAGTGAACGGGGGGGGCCAGAGAGATAAAGGGAATTTTTTTTATTTTATTTTATTTTTTTATTTATTATTTAATTATTAAAAAGTTGACTTTCACATACGACCTCTAAACGAGGTCCACCGCCTGCCGCCCATAGCGTTTCACCCCCATTCCGAACACAATGGGATATGTACCGCAAGCTGAATCGACCGTTTCGATCAGTTTCCTTTTAATTTACATTTAAATCACTATATTGAATTTTAAACGTACATTTCAAATTACCGGGGCCACATACGAATTCTAAAAATGGCAGAAAAATATTTTCTAGCTTCGTATTGACGATACGGTCCTAACAAAACTAGTTTCATTGAATTCTGAGACCGTTTGAAAAATGGCCAATTTCCAGTCGATTAAAATCAACTGAAACCGGTCAAACGCGTTTTCCTTTGCCACACTCACATATTGATTCGAAAAATTATGAAATTTGAAATCTAGCAATAACTTGACACTGCGGACCCAACAAAACTGGTTTCGTCGAAATCCGAGGTCATTTACAAAATGTCCATTTTTAAGGGCCTTATATATATAAAAATATATATAAATTCCACAGCGACTATTCCTAATTTTAAACTGGACATATCTTATCATTCCTAAGATGAAATCTCAGTTTGTTAACTTCGTTACAAAGATATAGTTATACAGATTCAAATATTTCTTGTTTCGTTCAATTCTGACTTATATTGAATTCTGTATATTCATTTGAAATTAGAAATCGAATTTTCGAACTACCGCGCCATTTTCAATTCCTTTTTTTAATTATATATAATTATCATATATTCTAACGACGACGCGTATAATATATACGTTCGAATTATATTCAAAATAAATTTCTCGTCGATATTATTTAAAATAATTCATTTTAAATAATCAAAATTCGCTAAAATGGCCAAAATAAAAATTTTAAATTGGCCCAGATTTTACGGGTTGTTACAGTAATGGCTTTGATTCTCTAAACTGAAAATTAACACTTTAAAGTGTTGCAAAACTTTGAAAAATCATATCTTTTTCTTTTATTGACGAAATTCGATGAAACAGGAAACATCGTGACCGTGTGGACGTCTGCTACATTTTAGAAGAGTCCGCATATTTTTCTGAGCCTTCTGCTATTTTTGGTGGAGTGGAACCCAATGTGAGATTTCTAATTTATAAACAATATGGAAAACGACGATGTATAAATTATATAGTCGACGTACGAGTTATATAAGCGTTGTACACCTCTTGTATAAGCGTTGTATAAGTTGTACGTTCGATGTATAAGCTGTATATATATTGTAAAAATTATATACGTGTTAAATATAAGTGATATGCTATACATATATATATATATATATATATATATATATATATATACGCCCCTCGTCCACAAACCATGGACGATATTTGTGGGTTGTGATTGGTGTGAAAATTGATTGATAGCGAATGGTTCGTTGGAATTGTTTGTGGTTGAAATTGATTGATTGTGGTTGAAAAATACCCGTTTGTGGTTGAGAAATATTTGGTTGAAACCACATAGGATTAGTTTGTGGAAATGAAATAAATATACATGCCGCCTACGTGCGAACTAGATGCATGAATCCCCATTGTCAAAAACCACGAGGTTTTAAGGCAGAGCGAGGAGCTGTACTAGGGACAGTCCCGGTTTTAACTACCCTTCCGTTATGCTGCCGAAATTTTGAATAATATTCATGTGTTTGAATTATTTTCATTTGTTGAAACAATATTTATTCGTTGAATAGAAAACCTTCTTGTGTTGAATGGTATTCGTGTTTTAAATATAAAAATCACCTTTTTATATATATATACAAACTATAGAAAACCTTCATGTGTTGAATCGATATTCATTCGTTGGATAGAAATTCATGTGTTGAATGGTATTCGTGTTTTAAATATAAAAATCACCTTTTTATATATATACACAAACTATAGAAAACCTTCATGTGTTGAATCGATATTCATTCGTTGGATAGAAATTCATGTGTTGAATGGTATTCGTGTTTTAAATATAAAAATCACCTTTTTATCGATATATGTAAACTCTAGAAAACCTTCATGTGTTGAATCGAAATTCATTCGTTGAATAGAAATTCATGTGTTGAATGGTATTCATATTTTGAAAGAAAGTGTTTTATAATAAAAATCCAATTTTCATCATCGATACGAACTATATAAAATAATCTTGTTTTGAAATAAATTGTGTCATAATAAAAATCCTATTTTTATCACCTATATTAACTATATAAAATAGTCGAGTTCTGAAATAAATTGTTTTACATTAAAAATCACATTTTTATTATATACATGAATTGTTAAAAATAGTGAAGTGTTGAAATAGAAGACAGTTTGATAAAAATATCATTTTTATCAAACGTATGAAAATCATATAGTTTGAAATCGAAGAATCGATATATATATATATATATATATATATATATATATATAGAATTGAAATATTTCGAATAACAACGCTGCAGTTCGTATTTTGAAACCATGATTTCAAACGATTATACCGGGAGACACGACCATCGGAATTTCCCGAAACTGCAACCGTTGGGTTCGCTTTGGAAATATCTTTCCAACGGCACCAACTTTGTAAAAATCCAACGGTTGAATTGTCTGGAATGTTTAATTCAAATCTGAAGAAAAACAGCGCCAGAATCGATTATATATATATATATAATTATATTTAATCGAATAACGACCCTGCAGTTCGTATTTTGAAATCGAAACTTCAAACGATTATACCGGGAGATCCGACCGTCGGATTTTCCCGGAACTGGAATCGTTGGATTCATTTTGAAAAGATTTTTCTATTGATGTAAATTTTGTGAAGATCCAATGGTTAGATTTTCAGATATGTGTAAATCAAATCTAGAGAAAACAGCGCCACGGCCGCGTTATGGCCCGAAGCATTGTTTTGAATAAATTGGCTATTTTAAAATAAATAAAAATAGCGATAAATCGTTATAAAATATTATAAACAATATGAATGTGAAATTTAGAAACTAACTGAAGGTTGGCTAAGTCGAATGGTTTCCTGGGTGTTGATCTGATGTTGGTTTCGGCCTTTGGGATTAATATTCGGGAAATCGTTCTCTTACTGATTTACGGTTAGCGACTATTGAATTGAAATGATGTGTATGTGTATTTGTGTTGCACTTGTTTATCATATACGCGAGTTGCTCAGAAAGACCGGTTTATCCCATTCTGAATAACTGAATCGACAATAAGAAATCGAAGATAAAGACGGTGGTCGAAGATCGGAGATCTTCACCTCATTTGGATGGTAACCGAGGTCCTGATTGGGAGGCATCCCGAAATATGGATAATGAGTGGTGATCGTCCAGACGTACGAGGTGATCGATGGGTTTGCGAGGTATATAGTGCCTTCAGTTTCGTTCAGACTTGCAAGTGGACAGTGTGTCTGACATTGGAATTTATTCTCTGTGATTGATAGCTATCAGTTGCACGGTGTTAATTGCCTGTGTGGCATGCTAAGATGCAGTGATCAGGGCTTCTGTTGAAAAGCAAAGTCTTGTGGTGATGATCAAAGCACCGCCTGTGTGGCATAGCTTTGTGTATAACGTGAATTCGCGAACCTCACAGCCGGTATGAGCCAGAAACGGGAGGAAGGACCTCAGGGAGGGCATGCGTTTCCTTCTAGCTAGAAGTGGCGTCAGTGGTTTTACACGCCCTGACGAGTTTGACTTATATGGTTGTTACTGTTGCGAGGTGCCTCGGTTTGATCGGACGATCTGGGTCCGATGGAGTCATTCGTTGGCTCACTTACGCCCCATAGGGCGGGGAAACGCATTGTTCATGAATTTTAATCCACATCGGTGGACCGGCCCTGACGATCCAAGGGCCCACCTATGTCTGGGTCTTGAGACACGGGCTAGAGTGTCTCGAAGTCGGTAAGGACTGTCTTTTGCCTTGTTCATGACGGAAGTCCAATTTCCAAATACGACATCGTGCGGTTTTGATTGTATATATATGTGGCGACATGATATATGGTACCCATGCCGTCTATGATTGATAGTTATGATTTGAAATTGTTTTTAAAACATGTAAACACTAGTAATAATATCAAATGCTTTTGTTTTATTCGTATCAAACATATTTTGGCCATTATAAGGTAAAACTCTATCCTCCAGTTTGCGTTGCATTGTGTGATGGGAACTGAATCTTATAATGGCTTCATTTTTATTAAAAGCATTGCGATGTTTAAAGGATGATTTGTTTTAAAGCACTGGCAATCCAATGGAGTAAACCCGTTCCACGAAAGTGGCATGGTCCTGCGATTAGCCATATTTTAAATGTGTTGAGTAGACTTCTCATACCAGTCCCATGACTGACTCGTAGTTTGTTTCACTTTCAAACTCGGGTGCCCCTTTTTCTACACGGGCAGCCTTATATTCAGGTTTAGCAGGCTTTATCCGGATAGCTGGAGCTGAAGATGGATTCTATCATTTATCTCTTTTTATGTTGTTCAGCTCCTGTTGTACATATTATGTTTGTTTCCGCTGTAGACATTTATGTATAGCTGAACTGTATTTGTACTAAGTATGATCCTGTATACTGTGTAACTCTGATGTTTACGTTTATCCAGTATATTCTATTGTGCATTATCTGGTGTATTTATTTATTTCTGTTCTACTATTATCTGTTTATGTGTTACATTCCAAGGATTACCCTTGCCACCGTCAGAAGGGGTTTGGGGTCGTCTCAATATATTAAATTCTAAGTAGTAAAATCACATGCAAATCACTCTGAAGCTCATTTGTAATAGGGCCTGCAAAGACTTGAATATATAATATTTTGACAAATTAGATTGGATAGAATAAAAAGCACATGTATTTCCATTAGCAACATTAAAACATGCGCAGGCCATAATGTAGTATGATAGGCCACACAATACAAGCATTTATACTATGTATCTCAGCAAATTAATAATCATGTACAACAAAAGAAATATTCCGTTCTTATCAAATTGAATACACTGATCTTAATAGTACAAAGCAAAGACTTGTTTAAACATCAATTACAAAATTTCACATATATATATATATACACATGTGTGTGTGTGAGAGATAACTCAAAGCAGAAATGGACTTTTTATTCAAGGAAAACAGAAATAAGAAAGAAAACAGCAAAGAGAAGAAAAAAGTGAAGAACTAGACTTTTAAGCAGCTTCTGGTTGTTTTCTAATCAAATACGAACCAATCTCCTTGATGGTAACTCATATATGTTTATACCAGAGAAATGAAAGAAGGAAGAGTTATTAAAATTAGGACTGGAAAAGGAAAATAGAGGAGAATAGAACATGAGTATCAGGTGAGTAAACACTAAAAAATTCTACTGTTTTATACATTTAAATTCTTGTTGATTTAAGCGTTATATATGCCTATATATATCTATTCTATTTGATTCAAAATACTGATGTTATCGCTACAAATGGTTGATATATTTGGAATGTTGATAAGTATGAACATCCTGAGACCCTATTGGTATCCCTAACTCTTCATGTCCGCATTGTATGCTCCACAAATAAATATTAAAAAAGTAAATCCCTTACATGATCAAGTTTTATTTTAAAGAACATCGTTTCTATTATTAAACATTTTGCATTTTCTTAGACTTTGCAATGGAAGAACAAAAATATTAAGAGTGTAGGTATTATTTCATTGCACAAATGAGAAAGAAAGACTGTTTCTGATTATTAAAATATATACCCAGGTATGATATATTTTGTAATAATTGTTTTTAAAATGTAGAAGAGGCTAATTAAATTTGGTATAACGTTAAACAAAGAATGTGTAACTATTACTTATTACTTACCAATAATAATGTATATATGAAACTATTAAAATAATAATTAGTAATGTTAAAAATAAGTTGGTATTTGAAATGAGATACTTAGTTTGGTGTTCCAATGTGAGTTAGAAACGAGAAGTTGGACGTGTTGTGTTTGGAGTCTCATAGACAACAATATAGACAAATCAGTACACCCACTCACGTAAACTTTCAATGGTTCCGCTGAATAAATCCATCACATATCATTCAAGCGGCGAACCTAATATCATATCTATGGTTTCCTTTCCGGTACAGTCATTCTAGTAGTTCATCAATAAAATACGGAAGCAAACATGCCCATGCAAAATAATCCACCCAAATACGCGATTATTAATTATGAATAGTGGTATAGTACAACGGGTCTCTATGTCCAAACAACTAATTCTTTCACTTGACCAAGAAGGAGAAAAAAAGAGAAGCCAAGTGTGTGTATCAGGAGTATGCATGGTGAGAGGGAATTTGTATACTAAAGGTAGCAATAGTATTTCTTGTAGTTGCATAGCTAGGGGAAGAATGCAGTTTTGCAAGGATATAGCATCAAAGAAGAAGGGAATTTAAAGAGGAAAGGTGTGGACAGTATGCATCTCCCTAATGCATACGTAAACTAGATACTAATCCCATAAGTATATATAGCCATGTTATTTTCTGAGAGGTAAAGGAAAATTCTAGCGCATGGGTTCTTAAAAATAGTGGGTACAGGAAGCTCTTGCGTTCATGTTCAAAGATGTATTTACATTTCTAGGTTTAACTCGAAAGGGAGTTTTTGCATGAAAAAAGGATTGATGGTGTACTGATGGTTCAGTTTTGTGCCAAGAGAAATTAAAAAAAAAATGAAAACTGGGCTTGGTTGTAGTGTGTTCATGGAATGAAGAGGGAATTGGCATGGGAAGCATGTAGAAAGTGGCAGAATAAGGATCTGGACTGTCATGAAGTACTGTGGATCCGCCTGGGTAATGTTTGCATGGAAGAGTGGGCCGAGAGATAGTTTAGGTCAATAGAAATATATAACCACTAAGGTTCTATAAAAAAGAGAAATTGCTTGTTTTACATTTTAACGACAAAACCATACGAAAATAACTTAGCAAAGGGGGTACATGCAGAAGGTGGAAAGATTGAGACCTGGAGTGTTGTGTGCTGATGAACTTAGGTTGGACTTGGGCTTGAGTAGAAAATAACGTAATTAACACCTTAAGAAAAGAAAAAAAAAATATGTTTGTTTTAACGCAAGGTTCTTCGAACCAAACACACCCCATACGAACTGAGCATAGAAGTCGTGAATGAAGACTTTGACGTGTTGTTGAGCCTAAGGGAGCCTGGGCCTTAGATTGGAAAAAAAATTAAAAAAAAACATAAGTTTAACCTTTTAAGTTCTTTGGACTATGACGGATATTCGGGCATCTGGCTTGCGGTGTGCGGATTAGGCCAAGTTGGGCCAAGGAGATTTAGTTGTAAACTACAATTAAATAATTTCAACTTACTTAAATATGGATGCAATGCTTTAGTATATAAGTGTAAGGTAAGTTGAATTTAATAAGCAAGTCAATTATTGGTTAGTACCTTATTCACTTAATTTCATAATGAAGTTAACTAACAAAGTAGAATATAGTTTATACTGAAAAGAAAGAAAAAAATATTTCTATAAATTGATTGGACAGGTCATGATATTAAGTATGAAATGAATTTCTAGTTGAATAGTTGTATTTTATTCCTTTAAATGTAACCTGACCTAAATGATATTAACGTTCATCGATTCAAAGAGACTGGGATCCGTTTTTAATCTAAAAGCTGAATACCACTTTGATTCGACTTAGGCGTTCGATTAAATTATAGTCAAGTTGAAGTCGTGGAAGAGCAAGGACTACTGCTACTAATCTTGAGGGTGATTCCAAAATGGATGTAGTAGAGTTAGTACCTTCGGTTTCGTTCAGTCCCAGAACGAATGTATATGGACGAATGTCTGACAGAGTATTTCCAAATATTCATGTACATTGATTTTCTCAAACATACCAAGTTTGGTGGTGGAGAAGACACCTTCTCTTGCTTAACACCTAGAGTATTTTTGTGGACATCAGTTAGTGATTTGACAGATATGACAATGTGGCATTAAAAATGAATGATGAAGTGATATTCAAAAAGGAATTCGTAGCCTCAAGCCTCATCGACTGGGAAATGACTAAAATTGGGAAGGCAACAGGGCTAAGTGGGTCATACCCATCAGGGTATATCATCATTGATCTAGAGAAATCGATTGTCCCTTTTTATATGCTTCAGAATGAATTCGGTTGACTAGCTACCAACAGCGCTGATGATATATTCGATACACTCAAGTAAAATGGGTGGTCGGTTCTGTGTAGCCGGGTTGCAAGATGTCCTTGTTGAACCGCAGTGTTTCATGTCTAGAGACACTGATTGGAAGGTGGTCCCATGCCTAGTCATGTTGGAAATCCAAACTCCAATATGAGTCGTGCGGATTTTTTTGTATACCAACTATGTCGAAAAGTGAGACGCAAGCTTTTCGGCTATATTCCTATTTATTTGTGGATTGATAAACATTATTGTAATATCACTGGATTTGATATAAAAGTGATTTGGCTATCGTAAGGTAAAAACACGTATCATATTTATTAGTAGTCGTGTCTCATGAGAATCCCATCACTACAAGAAAAACAGCAAATAGCGACGGCCGAATCCGCTTCTAATTCGTCGCTAAATCGGCTTTAGCGACGGATTTCCTGCATAACATGGTGGTCGGTAAAAACCATGACGGTAATTGTGTCAGATTTAGCGACAGAATTTAGCATGAGTTTTCCGACTGTTTTCCGTCATTTTACTATTTATATAATAAAAATATACTTTTATTTATTAATTTAATTTTAATTTATTTACCAACTATTTACCGACGGATAAGTATTTTCTAATAATTTATTATTTATACAAAACGTCGGTAAAACCTTACTAATTAGTAAAGGATTAGCAACAAAATATTTTTTTGATGAATCTCCTTCTGTAGGTATTCCGTCACTATTCCCTTTCTATTATGCCAATAAACATTCTCTCATATTCCCTGGTTACAGCTTTACCAAATATAATCCTTCAACTGTCAATAGTAAATTAAAAGCATAACCCAACAAAATAAAACAAAGAATGAAGTTATGAGTACAATATACAAATTTGTTACTATTTAACACAAAATAGTACAATATAATACACATGTTTTTGGATTTTGATTACATGCGAAATCTAAACAAAAACATAAGGAAATCTAAACTAAAACTGTGAAACATTCGAAAGCTTTGAACATAGCTCCTGAGGTAATTGTAAAACTGTACAGCAAATTACCAACAAATGAAAATCCTATTTCTTTTCCAAGTTATTGGTAGGCTTTGCTTCAATCAACAGCTTCGAACATATTCTGAAAACTATTTCTTTTCCAAGTTATTGGTAGGCTTTGCTTCAATCAACAGCTTTGAACGTATTCCTAACAATCAATGTAAAATTTCATGTTAGGCTATTAATAATCAAATCCAATCTTTATGAATGTGATCAGTAAAAAAATAAAAAGTTTATTTGAATGGATATCTCATATGCAAAATATTTGTCTCATCTACTTAGTTGCAAATCATACAAGAGCTAACAATGAACTTTGTAAGCAATTTAACCAATTAAGGTGTTTTTGCATTATGTAAAATGCTTAAGTAATGAGCATGATAGAACTTTGATATAGTGAGCAAGTGAAATAAACTAAAGAAATACTAAACATTTTTTTTCACTCAGCAAACTATTGCATATTACCACAAAGCTAGTTGATAAACATAATTTCATGGTACCAACCTCAAGCAGCAATCAAAAAAAATAAACATTACCTATACCTCGCAGCCAGACTACACTGGAACATAGATATCCCAAGCCACCGTCCTTGCACAGCAACAAATTTCCAATTCCTGCACAAAGGCGTCAATGACAATCCATCACAACGCACAACATCAAGAAGCATAGCAAAAAGGCAGCAGTAATAACGAATGGATTTAATACCAACAACTTTATATATATATTTATACTTACTGTTCCTCAACTTTGATTCCTTTACGGCTTTATCTGCTCCTCTCTTTGGAACCAAAACTCTTCCTACTTCTTCTGTCGTTCTCTCCACCCTCTGTCTCCCACATTATAAGACACATAGGACTCCTCCTTCTACATTGAACATCCAGGTTCCTTCGAAACTACACAGGAGCTTCCTCCTCACCGTCCTCTTGCTTCCAATCCCAACCTCACCCAACTGAAATGCAGCGCCATCCTTCACTCCTGTTTGCCATATAAACCGCATGTCCCTAACATGCTGCACCATTTCGAAAACCACCAAACACCAAGGACAGCCCCTTCTTCCCTCGTCTTTGTTCACGCGTTCAACTTGCTCCAGCATTGACCCAACACAAGCCAACATCCATACTGGTAAACACAAAAGACTAAAGGCCAACTTGTTTTTGTTCCCAGTCCTTTGCTTCCTGATTTACCCTCTGCAAATTCATCACTTCGGTTTCCTCATTTATTCATTTGTTCCTGCTACGCTTCAATTATGCTCCACGAATCAAAACGTCTGCCACCACACCTCTCGACCACCGGGTTCTGATCGGGGTTCGCCACCATGATCTATATGAAAACGTTTTCCCAATACAATGCAAGATGAATCAACTCAGTAAGAGACATCCAATTTAATCTTTTCATGAAAACTCATTTGATTGCATTGTGGGCCAAAAACATAAAAAGATCCATCATTATGTCAGATGGATTTGTCGTGTTAGCATTTCCATTTCCTATTTTTAAACAGCTGATCTCACTGATCAAACTCGTTAGTGAAGAGAAAGTCATCTCCCAAAATGAACAATAGTTTGGATATAAACATTTAGTTAGTTTACATCAATAGTAATGATGATCTAATTTGTAAAGGTCAATATAGCAACAAAAGCATGACTCAGCACTGATCAAGGTTAAGCATATATTTGAAGTGTTATAATTCTCATAACTTCTAATACAACGTGCATTTTTACTTTATGGAAATTTGGTACACTCAAAGAGGCCAACATATTTTTTATTCGTTTGCAGGAACTAATGTACCTCTGCATTCTTAATTCCCAACTCCTAATATCCTCCTGATTATCATATAATTGTGATGAAATGACATTTCTATTTTTTGATTTCTCCTCACTAACTTAGATAACCTTATCTCCTCTTAACATTCATTCAGATGTCTTCTGAATTCCTTTTCTCTACAAACTTATGTTCTTATGCAAGTTTTTCTTTTTCTTTTTTTTTCATATATTTATTTTCAAACTTGTAAATATGAAGAACAACACTAACCTATACAATTAGAACACGCCAGCTAGACTTTTTCCTTCTTCGTCCTTAAGGTCCAGACAAGCTACGACTCCAACATCAAACCGGTGCTCACTACAGTACTTGTTTGCTCCATTTTGAAAAACTCATGCCCAAACAAAAAGACCTGATTTATCCATTGCGAAAGGAATGGTGCTGCAGTCACCGCATGGACTTGTAGGAGGATTTAGAGAAGGTGTATGCAGTGGGACAGCTGGGCCAGCGGTCATGGCTGCGGAGCACAAGACTGTGGGATTTTGGGGATCGGTTTTAAGGTGTATATGAGCTCAGCTGTATGGAGATGAGCAGCCGGTGCAAGCGCTGACCGGCAAGGTTGTTCCGCCGTAAGAGCTCGGGAGGCTCGGATCTGGTGGGTTGTGCGGTGGAGATGACAGCGAGCAGCATTGGTGGGCGGAGCTACTGGAGCTACTTGTTGGCGGCGGAGAGAAAGGATAAATTTAGGGTTAAGGATTCGATTTCTTTCCTAGGTGAAATGAAGAAGGCGGCGGAAGAAAGGATTGGTAGTGGGGACTGAACTATTTTAGGGTTAAAAATACTAGGACTTAAGCAGGAAACGAAAATTTGGGGGAAACAAGGAAGGGAACGAAAATTTGGAGGAATCAAGGGAGGGAAGCCTGTAAACAAACTACAGATTCTATTTGTAGTTTTAACATTTGACTTTTAAGAAAATGCAGATTTTATTTTCAGTTATTGTGAATTTCTTTTATTTTATTCTAGAAAAAAACTATTTTCGTTTTTTTGGTAATATTACATGTTAAATATAATTCTTAAATATCAAGTTCTGAATAAATATTATTTTTTTGATTTGTATTTCAACTTTATTTAAAAATTATGAAAAATTCTTAAGTTTATATTTAAACTTTATGATTTTTTTTAAGTATTTTTATTTAAGTGTATAATTGCCCATTATAATTATTGATTTTCAGATATTAGATAATAAATATTACTTGTTTAGATTTATTCAATACCCTACTTCATGTATAATGGGAATAAAAAAAATAACTTGTATGTTAATATTCGTATTTTTTGAATTTCAGAATTCTTTAGTATTTATAATTTTTCTTATTTTTGAATTTTGAACACTTTATAAAATTTTATATTTATTTCAAAATTATGAAAACTTCAAAAGTTTATATTTAAACTTTATATTTATTTTAGAAAATATGAAAGTTCTAATTTGCTTTTGATCGAGGAGCTGGGTTTGTTTTTGATCAAGGGAAATAAAGAAGGGTAGTGTGACAAAAAAATTGTGTTCGGAGGGGAACGTTGAATTGGTTCGAAAATTTCAGTTGGAAGGAAAAATTCAATTTGGAGGGAATGAGTACTTGTACAAAGTAAATATATTACTAAAAAAAAAACCTCAAAATGCATATAGAGGTAATAACATACAACTTACTTTATATGTTTTTCAATTTTTTTATTTTTTTGTTTATGATTTTTGTAAAATTTGAATATGTTATTAAGTTTAAATTTATCTAAAGTTTTATTTTCTTTCAAATTTTATTAAAATTTCAAAATTTGTTTTAAGAATTTTATGAATATTTCAAAATTTATTTTAACAAATTTCAAATTTTAAAAATTTCCGAGATATAAAATATAATTTTCAATTGTAATTAGTGAATAATAAATACGTACTAAAATTAAAACAATAACCAAAAATTATTCGTTCGTTATTACTATTTTGAATTAAATATTACTTCTTAATTTCTGTAATTAGGATGGTAATCTTTAACCTTGCAGGCTAGGTTTTCCGTTTGTTTATTAACATGGTAGAAGCTTTATCTTATATGACCAAGTAAAGAATTCTAAAAATTCATATAAAAAAACACACATATATACATATATATGTATATATATATAATGTATGTATATATATATTATGTATGTGTATATATATACATACATTATATATATATATAACTTTGAATTTTATAAACTGAGGATGTGTTGTCTCATATTATATTAGAGATAATTGCAATACTTATTGAATTTAGGAAACATGTATACTGAAATCACATTATACACCAGTATAAAAGAACATGATATTATATATGTATATATAATCTTACAGTTTAAATTCTGATCTTTATAAACTGAAAATGTGTTGTCTCACAATATATTAGAGATAAGTGCACTACTTAAATCTTATGCTCAGCTGTAATTAATCACTAATTAAATATTTATTATTAATTATAGATTACCAACAACTAATTATTAATAGTAGATATTAATTTATAATAACTATTATATACTTATATTAACTATCACATATCAATTATTAATTATTTAATAGTACATTATGCATGAAAATAATAACTTGTATGGTTAATGTTTGAATTTTTTGAATTTCGAAATTCTTTAATATTTATTTAACTTCTTATTTTTAAACTTTGACTATTTTATTAATTACTATTACCTCTTATTTATATTATATAGTAATTAATAATTAATCAGCATTAATTTTCAAAAAAAAAATTTAATCAGCATTAACTATTGAATTTTATTTACTTATAATAGTTATTATCTATTATTAATTACTAATGTATTATTAACATTAATTATTTAAAATTTAAATTTACTAATTAATTACTAAGTAATAACACAAATTTAAAACATTTTAAAAATAATAAACATAAAAGTTTGTTTCAAATCTCTTGGAAAACTGCAGGAAAATAGCTTCAAAATTATGTCGACGGTAATCCGACTCTATTAGCAACGGAATTTAGCGTTAAATATTATATGACGGTAAAGAGCTGCAATTTCCATTGATTTAGCGACAGAATTAGTATTCGACGGTAATAATTTATAATAAGATGACATATAAAATCCAAAATATTTTCTCTTACAAAGCCCACGGAAATCCGCCGCTAATTAGCGACGGAATTTTCCACTGCTAAAAATCTGTCGCTAATCTCGATTTTTCTTGTAGTGCATTCTTTCCAAATGGTATTTCCAAATTTAAACAAGACCCTATATGCACATGATTTGGAAATCTCTCTTAACTTCTCATATGTTTTAAATAAAGTTGTTTACTCACACGAAGCTTATGTTTGACCCAGAGTTTATTTTTCTTGTTTTCCTAAACTGTTGGGTACTCATAATACTTATTATGAGTAGTCAAGTGATCCAGATTCTGAATCACTATCTATGGAGAAAATTGGTAGGACTCTAGAATAACAATGATGTTAGTTGTTATATATGCAGCCTTATGTTATATTATGGTGTGTAAGATGGATAGGTCATGAGACTACGTGTATGTTGTACGGTATGGTATGAAAAAACTATGATGTATAATTATCATGGTATCAATAAATTATTTGTATTATATTTTATCCAGTTCAGCTGTGAGATTCTGATGTTTGTTTTTAATTCTATCTTCTATCTCCTTCTTTTCTTAATAATGACTTGACTTCCGAAGTGTTCGAAAGTCGGGTCGTTACAGTTGGTATCAAAGCTTGGGTTGTGAATATCTAGGCTTTGGGTTAGTATCTATATTGAGAGACCGTATTTGTAATTTTATATTATATATATAACTGGAACTGCTCGCGTGTATATAGGACTATATTGGATGGTGTCATATAATAGATATGATGACTTTCTAGTACCATCACCTTATTTAATCTATCTATTCTCTAATTTGGGGGACGAAATTCTTTTAAGGGTGGTAGAATGTAACGAACCAATTTTTTGTTAAGCACGTGAATGATAACTAATAAGTCTAAATGATTTAAATTCATTTAAAAACAAAGTTAATCTAAATAATTAAGATTTAAACTTTTAGAAGAAGCAAGACGTTTCCAAAATTCAAGCAAAATCTAATAAAATGAAAAGCCTTATAACATTGGATTTATATTAAATTAAAATGAATATAATCAATCCTTAAGTAAGAAACCAATAATCCTTTAATCCAACTCATGTAAATAATTAAATTCATAACAGGAAACATATAATCTAAAATCTTAGAAAGTAGATTATGCCATTTGATAAAATTAAATAGGGGTGCTAATATACAAGCTGGGAAAATAAACCAAGTATTAGACAAGACAGTATATATAAAAAAAAATTCATATGGACGTTAAACAAATTTGACTAACAATCAAATCATAGTCAGTAAAATATGTAGTAGAAAGGAGCATGCAAAGAAAATCTTGGGGAATTAATGGTATGATCTGAAAATTTAATGCAAATCAATCAAGATGAGAAACCTGGACATTCACCGTCATTTAAATGGAAAGGAAATATTAAAATAGCCTAGACATAAGCATTAAAGGAACAAAGGAGAGCAAAGATTTGAAAAGAAGTAATAAATGAACATATGTAATTTCATGTATCATAGAATTTATTTTGTTAAGTTAAAAATAATCTTTACCAATTAAAAATAAAATATTAAATCTGAAATAATCAAACAAAATCAAATAAAACAAGGCAAGTAGTAATGTTATACGCAATGAAGACATACATACATGTAAGATCATATATGATAAGATAAATAATTTGATTTGTCTTTTTACATTGCATGTAAAACAAAAATATAAAACCAAAAATAATTAGTGTGATAAGATAACAAGTTAATGAACTTAACATCATAATAATATTACAACTTGTAGGCAGTCAAGCTATTAATGTGAAAAGGAACAAAAACATCATGTATTTAAGAAGATAAGATTTATACAGCAAGGTAAAATAGAAGAAGCAAAATATGGAAATGTAAAAAGAGAGTACCATCTTGAGAAGAACAAATCAAATAAATACATGTGCTATGATCTGCACAGCTAAGATTTAAAATAGATTAGGCAAACATGTGCAAATCCGCACTCAGCATTAAGTTGAAATGAAAGGAAATCAGCCAATAAGAGCCTGCAGACTGATTGACCAAACCAAAAACACAAAGCCATGTACATGTGTGCTAAGCCTGTAAGTTATTAAGGTCAGCCGAAATGGATGTAAACAAATGCATGTGCAAACACTGTTTGATGATAATGAAACATAGCAGCCTAAGTATAGGACAATATGCTAGCTAAACATAAGCTTATATATTAAATTCTAAGCAGTAAAATCACATGCAAATCACTCTGAAGCTCATATGTAATAGGGCTAGCAAAGACTTGAATATACATATTTTGACAAATTAGATTGGATAGAATAAAAAGCACATGTGTTTCCTATAGCAACATTAAAACATGCGCAGGCCATAATGTAATATGATAGGCCACATAATACAAGCATTTATACTATGTATCTCAGCCAATTAATAACCATGTAGAACAAAAGAAATATTCCATTATTATTAAATTGAATACACTGATCTTAATAGTTCAAACGAAAGACTTCTTTAAACATCAATTACAAAATTTCATATATATATATATATATATATATATATATATATATATATATATAAGCCAACTCATAGGAGAAATGGAATGTTTTATTCAAGGAAAACAGAAATAAGAAAGAAAACAGAAAAGAGAAGAAATAAGTGAAGAACTAGACTTTTAAGCAGCTTCTGGTTGTGTTCTAATTAAACATGAACCAATCTCCTTGATGATAACTCATATATGTATATACTAGAGAAATGAAAGAAGGAAGAATTATTAAAATTAGGGTTGGAAAAGGAAAACAGAGGAGAAAAGAACATGAGTATCAGGTGAGTAAACAGCAAAAAAATTCTACTGTTTTATACATTTAAATTCTTGTTGATTTAAGTGTTATATGCGCCTATATGTATCTATCCTATTTGATTCAAAATACTGATGTTATCACTACAAATGGTTGATATATTTGGAAATTTGATACGTATGAACATCCTGAGACCCTATTGGTATCCCCAACTCTTCATGTCTACATCATATTCTCCACAAAGTAATATTAACAAAGTTATTCCCTTACATGGCCAATTTTTATTTCAAAGAACATCGTTTCTTTTATTAAACATTTTGCATTTTCTTAGACTTTGCAATGGAAGAACAAAAATATTAAGAGTGCAGTATTATTTCATTGCACAAATGAGAAAGACAGACTGTTTCTGATTATTAAAATATATACCCAAGTATGATATATTTGGTAATAATTGTTTTTAAAACGTAGAAGAAGCTAACTAAATTTTGTATAACGTTAAACAAAGAATGCGTAACTATTACTTATTACTTACCAGTAATAGTGTATATATGAAACTATTAAAATAATAATTAGTAATGTTAAAAATAAGTTGGTATTTGAAATGAGATACTTAGTTTGATGTTCCAATGTGAGTCAGAAATGACAAGCTGGACATGTTGTGTTTGGAGTCTCATAGACACCAATATATACAAATCAATACACCCACTCACAAAAAACTTTCAACAGTTCTGCTGAATAAATACATCACATATTATTTAAGCAGCGAACCTGATATCATATCTATGGTTTCCTTTCCGGTCCAGTCATTCTAGCAGTTCATCAATAAAATATGGAAGCAAACATGCCCATGCGAAATAATCCACCCAAATACGCGGTTAATAATTATGAATAGTAGTATAGTACAACGGGTCTCTATGTCCAAACAACTTATGCTTTCGCTTGTCGAAAAAGGAGAAAAAAAAGACAAGCCAAGTGTGTGTATCAGGAATATACATGGTGAGAGGGAATTTGTATACAAAAGGTAGCATTAGTATTTCTTGTAGTTGCATGGCATGAGGGAGGATACGGTTTTGCTATGATATAGCATTAAAGAAGAAGGGAATTTAAAGAGGAAAGGAGTGGACAATATGCATCTTCCTAATGCATACGTGGTGTAACACCCCACATCCTTTAGTGTCACTCACAAAGGGAATGCACTAAGTTTTGTGGAGCATTTAGGGTAAAAGATGCAGATAAATTACAAGATAGAAAAAATTAAAACAGCGGAAAATAAAACTTTACTTTATTGATAAAATAGTTTGTACAACAATTGTTTTCCAATATCAGAGTATCATCTGTCTTACAAAATAAAGAAGCATAAGATAACATTTATATTCCCCAATGTAGCATAAGCCAGCCATAGCAGCAGAAAAAGAGAGTCCAAAGCACTTTGTCAAAGAATCTTCGAGCTTGGGAAGAGTGACGGTCCAATCTAACCTGAGCTATACTATTCCCTCCTTAACTACCTTGGGGGAAAACGGAAGAAAAGAAGACGAAAGAAAACTGGGTCAGACATAAAGTCTGGTAAGTTCAGTTACTTCTAGCATGTGAACAAGGAAAAACAAAACGACATGAATTAACTGAATACAAGACAATACCATGATGATAGGGCCAACAAGATAGGATAAGATTAACACAAGATATGCTAAGACAAGATAAACTGGATATGCTTTAATACTTTCTCCGCTTCGCTATTAACCTGTTATTATGGTTTCTATGTCTCTGCACCACCTATCTAGTGTCCCAACTAGTGATCTGTCTAAAATGATAACGCGATCCCAATCCCAGTAATTGTGGTTGCCTTTAGGCGTACATTTATTATTTATTACCTAGATCTAATCTTGGGTTTTATATCAAAGTGCTTCCTAGATTCCACTCGGGTTTACGCGGCTTATCTAATGCTTCACAGATTCAGGGTTTATGTAATAACCCGGAAAATGTGAACCAGTTTAAATTTTTTTTAAATCAGGTTATTACCAAGAATTTGAATAGTTGAAATAGCATATTTCAATAAAATATAGAATTTGGTATGGTATTGCAGTTTGAAATTTTGAATACAAACTTTGTCTGACTATACCGGGTGGAAAATATAACGGATTTTAGCGAAACTAAAAATATTTAAATATATTTATCAATACCTTTCTAACGAATCTGAAAAATCGAAGTTTCATAACGGAAATCAAAAGTTATGGCCAAATGAATTTTCAGAAAGGTCGCTATATAGTATATATAGCCCTTGAAAATTGAGATTTTGCATACAACCTCGGAATTCGACGAAACCACTTTTGTTGGGTCCGGGATGTCAAATTATTGCTAAGTTTCAAATTTCATAATTTTTGAAGCTAGTATGTGAGCGGGGCAAAAGATAACGTGTTTGGTCAAATTCTGTTAAAATGGGTCGACCTAAAAATGGCCGTTTTTCAAACGAGCTCAGAATTCGACGAAACTTGTTTTGTTAGGACCGTATCGTCAAAACAAAGATAGATTTATTTTTCTGGAATTTTTCGATTCAGTTTGTGGCCCTGGCAAATTGAAATGTACGTTTAAATTAAATATCGAATGTTTTATATTTTAATTTGAAAAATAACTGACTGTAACAGTCGAAATGGCCAACGAAACATATCCCATTGTGTCCGGAATGGGGGTATTTAGCTAGGGGCGACAGTCGTTGGGTTAGATTTCGAGTTCGTCTGAGAAAGGGGGTATTTTAGGAATTAAATAAATTAAAAATTAAAATAAAAGGAGCGGGCCAATCAGAATTCATCTTCTTCATCGAAACCCCAGGCGCGACGCGGAAAAAGCTCCAAACCTTCTCTCTTCAATTTCTCCACAACCACTCAACGAAATCAAGCCAACTCAGATCCATTTTGAAGAGCGTTCAGAGATCTTCAAATCCATAGCAACTTCAAGAATTATCGTTGCGTATTTAAGGAGATATCGCGCCAGGAAGGTCCGAACTTTGCGCCGCCGCCGTGGGTGCTGGAGGCCACCGAGTTGATCATCTCGGGTAGCTTTGGGAAGCTCTTTCCTTCCTCTTCGACGCAGCGCTGGCCGTTCGTCCTAAAACTTCGTGGTTTTGCCGAAAAGTTTAACCCTAGTTTTCGAAATCAAAAAAGGTATACGGCTGAAACCATTTTCAACTGATTTTTACACTATAAAGCGTTGCAAACTTGTAAAAATCATATCTTTTTGCTATCTTAACGAAATTTAATGAAACAGGAGACACCGAGACCGCAAGGAGGCTCTCTACATTCTAGAAGAAGCCGCGGATTTTCTGACCTTCCTACGATTTTTAGCACCGCAATAACCAATGTGAGGAATCTAAACTATTTGTGTGAATGAAATCGCGTTGCATAAATTATATAAGCGAAGTGTAAATTATATAAACATTGTATACCTCATGTACATGTGTTGTATAAGTTATATTAGCGATGTATAAATTATACAAGCGTTGAATGAAACATATATGCTTTGAATTGTGATGAAATGCAAGTGAATTATTATATTATATATATATACTCCCCTCGTCCACAGATCATGGACGATATTTATTGCTTGTGATTGACGTAATATTATATGGTATGACGAATGGTTGGAAATAATTGTTTGTGGTTGATATTATGGTTGAAAAATACCTTTGTGGTTGAAAAATACCTTTGTGGTTGAAAAATACCCTCTTGTGGTTGAAACAAAATAGAATAGGATTGTGGAATTGAAAATAAAACATGCCGCCTGCGTGCGAACTAGATGTATGATCCCCATTGTCAAAAACCGCGAGGTTTTAAGGTAGAGCGAGGAGCCGTACTAGGGACGTTCCCGGTTTTAACTACCCTGCCGTTATGCTGCCGAAATTTTCTGAAATATTTATGTGTTAGGATAATTTTCATTCGTTGAAATAAAATTACATAAACTATATCGAATATTCATGTGTTGAGTTGCAATTCATTCGTTGAGTTGAAATTCATGTGTTGAATATTATTTGCATTTAAACAAATGGCTTTAGCAATAAAAATCACATTTATATATATATATACAAACTATATCGAATTCATTTGTTGAGTTGAAATTCATGTGTTGAATATTATTTGAATTTAAACAAATGGCTTTAGCGATAAAAATCACATTTTTATATATATACAAACTATATCGAATATTCATGTGTTGAGTTGAAATTCATGTGTTGAATATTATTTGAATTTAAACAAATGGCTTTAGCGATAAAAATCACATTTTTATATATATACAAACTATATCGAATATTCATGTGTTGAGTTGTAATTCATTCGTTGAGTTGAAATTCATGTGTTGAATATTATTTGAATTTAAACAAATGGCTTTAGCAATAAAAATCACATTTTTATATATATACAAACTATATAGAATATTCATGTGTTGAATTGCAACTCATTCGTTGAGTTGAAGTTCATGTGTTGAATGTTATCATCTTTTAAAAATAAAATGAATCGACAATGAAAACTATATTTTTATAGTGAATATGAAGTGTTAAAAATACACATGTGTCGAATAAATATTTTTGATGATAAAAATATTTCTTTTATCATGTATACGCTTAGTTAAAAATACACATGTGTCGAATAAATATTTTTGATGATAAAAATATTTCTTTTATCATGTATACGCTTAGTAAAAAATACACATGTGTCGAATAAATATTTTTGATGATAAAAATATTTCTTTTATCATGTATACGCTTAGTTAAAAATACAAATGTGTCGAATAAATATTTTTGATGATAAAAATATTTCTTTTATCATGTATATGCTTAGATAAAAATACACACGTGTTGAAATAAATAATAGTTTGCTAGAAATATTATTATTAGCTTTGTTCTGCATATATATACATGTGTTGAACAGGAAAAATGGATTAGCTGTAGAGTAAAGAAAATATTTGCGTGCCCGACAAATAGGTAAACCTTGATGAGTTGGCTGCGCAATTTTATTTATATATCAACTCCTGTGAATGCCATTGGATGCGGAGTGCTGGTTTTTCTGTGTGAAATAATAAATAACGCCATAGGATAGTAACAATTAATTTTGAACTACACTACATAGCATACTTCTTGACGATAGGCATAGTTCATCATATTCCACATAAGCAATTGGAGCTTGTGTGACGAGGTGGAAGATTTACCATACAAGCAAGAGGCTTGTATGGCGAGGACTATATGCTACAGGTTGAACTGATGACTGATATGGACTATATAAATTATAACGATAAATTGCCAGATTAATAAAAAAAAACCACACGGGTCTGGAGTTGACAATAATCACGTCACTCTAGTTATTAGATACGGCACATGGACTATTTATTTCCACACGAAAACGAGGTGACGGGAATTTATTCTCTGGAGTGATTATCAGTACATGCTCCCCAGTAAACACCAGAATATATCACTATAAATATGGGAATGCTTTTTAGGATTTATTGGGTACCTAATACGGCCCAATAAATTTCCAAACCCCTCCCCGTACAAAGGAGGTTATGGCGAAATTTTTCGAAATATTAAGGCGTTAGTGAAATATTTGAAGTGAAAACGAAGTTTAAAATATAAAATGAACCATAGTTGAGATTACAAAACGAACTATATATATATATATATATGTATGTATATGTATAAATATAATTAAAAGGAATAGAGGCCGTGCAGTTCGCGTTTCGGAATCGTAATTTGAAACGATTAGTACGAGAAATCCGACCATCGGATTTTCCCGAAACCGCAACCGCTAGGTTCGCCTTGGAAATATCTTTCCAACGGCACCAACCTTGTAAAAATCCAACGGTTGGATTGTCCGGAATGTTTAATTCAAATCTAAAGAAAAACAGCGCTAGAATCGTTTATATTTATAAATATAAATATATTTAAATTAAATCGAATAACGACGCTGCAGTTCGAATTTTGGAAACCGTAATTTCAAACGACTAGTGTGGAAGATCCGACCGTCGGATTCTCACGAAACTGGAACCGTTGGGTTCGCTTTGGGAATATCTTCCCACTGATATAGACTTGTAGAAATCCAACGGTTAGATTTTCCGATATGTGTAAAACAAATTAGGAGAAAAACAGCGCCAGTGCCACGGCACGACCTGAAACGTCGTTTAATTAAATATGGCCATTTTTAAATAAATAAAAATGGAGAAAAATCGTTATAAAATATTATAAGCAATATGGATTGAAAATAATTCAATTGGGCTTGAATTGTTTGATATTTGATGGTTGTATGTGTATGACATGAAAATAACACTAAAGAACCGAAAGACGGATGTCGAATAACATAACCATAAAATGAATCGATTTAAATTCTAATGACGTGAATTATTTGAAAAGGCCGAGCTAACCCTCATTTCAAATAATTTATCAAGCGATTCGAAATGGAAAATGCAAAGACGATTCAAGATCGACGATCTTCGTATCGATTGGATGGGCGCTACTGAGGTTCCTAACCGGAGTAGCTACCGGAAGGGGACGGAAGTAGTAGCCGTCTGAACGTATGTGTTGATTGGACGGATATACGAGGAATTTGACGCCTCCGGTTTCGTTCAGACCCAGAGCAGACTTGTAAATGGACTGTGTGTCTGACATTGGATTTTGTTCTATACTGATTGATCTCTGTTAAATATATATCGGCTTGGCGGCGGAGAATTTATTCTTTTGCTTAACGCCCTTCTCTGAGACGTACGAGCTCAGAGGTTATATATCGATGGAAATCAATCGTATGGAGTGGACTGCCTATGTGGCATGCCAAGATGCTGTGATCAAGGCTTCTGTTGCAAAGCAAAGTCTTGTGGATGATGATCAAAGCAAGGTCTACGTAGCCTAGCTATGTGTATTTCGTAGATTCGCGAGCCTCACACCCCAGTATGAGTTAAAAACGGGATACGGACTGCAAGAAGAGCACGACGTTTCTTTCTAGCTATGGTGGTGTCAGTGACTTACCAGCCCTGACATATATATCTACTATTCACCTTTGTGGTTGTTGGAATGCGAGGCGCCTCGATTATAGGTCTGTAAGGACCGGGAAACGTGTGTTCAGGCATAATTAATCCTCTAACGTAAGTGAGGACCGGCCCTGAAGATCTAGGATACCCAGAGTGTGTAGTCCTGAGACATTTGCTTGAGTGTCTCGAAGCGGAGAGGAGCTTGCCCCTTTCCTCGACTCATGACGGAAATCCAATTTCCAATACGAACCAACGGACTCGATTGTAGAACTAGTATGGCGACATAGTATATGGTAGCTATGCCGTCTATGATTGATATTTATGATGCTATTCATTTTTGAAACATATATGCACTAGTAATAATATCGAACGATTTTTCTTTACACGTTTCAAGCATATTTGGCTATTATAAGGTAAAACTCTATCCTCTGGCTTGCGTTGCATTGTATGATGGGACTTGAGTCTTATAATGGCTTCATTCTTTTTAAAATCATTGCGTTGTTTTAAAAGAATTTACTTTGTTTTAATTGCACTAGCAATCACTGGAGTAAACCCGTTCCGCGAAAGTGGCGTGGTCCTATGATTGCTATTACTGTTGTTTAACTGGTAAATTGATTCCTCATACCAGTCCCCATGACTGACTCGTTGTTTGTTTCACTTTGCAAACGCGGGTGCCCTCATTTTCACACGGGCAGCCTAGTACACAGGTGGCAGGTGGTTTTTGGTTCTGCACTGCTGCATAGAGTGCATTTTTGGCTCATGGCGAGGCTGACTTCACAGAGACGACTTTGACTTTTTCCGCTATTACTATATGTATATGTATTCCGCCTTCGACGATGTAGACTGATACCCTTATTATGTCTCACTGCATGTATGTATTCCGCCTCTGGCGATGATGACTGGTCACTTTCCTTTTTATTTACTAAGTTATATCCCACGCTATGCTATTCTGATGTTGTTACATGTTGTGATTCCGCTGTCATATCCATGTAAATTTATTCTATTTATTGTTTCTGCTATTATCTGTACTCTGCTATGATGATTAATGTGTTATCTCCCCATGATTATCCTTAATACCGCCCCTCGGATTTTGGGATCGTCACAGTTGGTATCAGAGCTTTGGTTAACCTTAGTTCCGGGATCTAACACATTAAACACCTCGTCAGAATAGAATCAGTAGTATTCTAATGCGAGTAGCTCATTAGATATAGGATTAGAAATGTCCTAGAATGAGCTAAGCAGATTAGCAAAACAATTTGATCAGTACATCATCATTATCTTTCCTTGTATTCCCCTGCTTTATCATTTATGAAAATTATCAAATCTGTGAGCTTGACTCTTTTCTTGATTATACAGTATTCTCTTAGATGGCTACATGAGCAGCAGTAGCTAGAGGAGGCCGTGGAGGCCGAGGAGTGGCAGCAGGAGGACGGGGGAATATCCCCGTAGTTGTGGAAATCCCTATTGTTCAGCCACCTGCACCAGAAGACTTTGAGCTGGATAAAGTAGCAAAGAGGTACAGAAATATTAGGGGAAAACCTTTTAATGGCACAGGAACAGTGACCGAGGCAATAGCTTGGCTGAAAACCTGTGAGAAAATCTTTGAAGGCATGGGTATGGGAACCAACAACAAAGCCCGTCTTGGTATTTGGCTCCTTCAAGAGGAAGCAGAGCTGTGGTGGGATGCTATTACCTCAGAGGATGCAGCTGGTACTGTCAGGACTTGGGAACAATTTAAAACTATGTTCAATGAGAAGTTTGTACCTGAACAGGCTCTAGAGAGGATGCGAGAGCAGTTTGCTAATCTCCAGCAAGGAGATCTCTCTATTCATGATTACCTGAATAAGTTCACCCAATTGTCGCGCTATGCTCCAGAGCTGATTATGACCAACAAAGCTAAGAACAAGATATTCATATTTGGGCTGAAGCGCAAGTACCATGATAGAACAATGAGCAACATCAAACTCTCCTTTACAGAATTAGTGGAGATGGCTTGCAATTACGAAGACATGGATGAAAGGCATGCTAGCCAAGACCGCGCCAAAAGCCAAGCTCGAAATAAGCGCAAGGCTTTAACAGATCAACCCGAATCTAGCATTACAGCGGCCGCTACTCAGAAACCTGCAAAGATCCCCAAAGGAAATTGCTACAACTGCGGGAAGCCAGGTCACTTTTCTAATGTATGCAAAGCTCCGAGGAAACCAAAGGCAAATGACTCAGCCGAATGCTACAACTGCCATAAGAAGGGGCACTATAGCAAGAATTGTCCTTTGAAGCAGAACGCACAAGTGGCTCATGTGTATGACGGGAAGACCCCGCCAGCTATCACCGATGGATCAGGTAAACCCGATGTCTTGGGAGGTACCCTTACCATTAAAAATATTCCTGTTTCTGTACTTTTTGATACTGGTGCATCACGTAGCTTCATTTCTGGTAATATTGTCCATAAGTTAAAATTGAAACAAAGAATTCTAAAAGAACCAATTAAAGTTCGAAACCCAATAGGAAGTTCTGTTAGTCTCAGTTTATACTGCAGAGTGCCTATCTCTTATTCATGTTACAAGTTTCCCATTCACTTAATTGTTATGGATTTATCGGAATTCGATGTTATTCTCGGTTTGGAATGGTTAACAAAATATAAGGCCAAAGTTAGATGCGCAGAAAGAATCGTGAAAGTTAAAACAAAACTTGGGCATATCACTATACCATGTCATGGCTCAGAAATAAATAGAGCAGAATTTTGGTCTTCTTTAGAAGTTACTCCCCCTTCATTAGAAAAGATATCGGTCGTTAAAAACTACGCGGATGTGTTTGAAGAAGTAGAAA
This sequence comes from Allium sativum, assembly GCA_030737875.1. Taxonomy (NCBI): domain Eukaryota; kingdom Viridiplantae; phylum Streptophyta; class Magnoliopsida; order Asparagales; family Amaryllidaceae; genus Allium; species Allium sativum. The sequence goes on from CM060918.1 coordinate 57,183,817, forward strand.
ACTTACCGCCGCAAAGAGAAATTGAATTTAGAATAGATCTAATTCCTAACGCCCGACCAGTAGTACGTCCAATTAGAAGAATGGCCCCGAAAGAAAAAGAAGAGTTAAGTAGTCAAACCCGAGAATTACTTTGGAAAGGTCTGATCAGACCGAGCTTTTCAGCGTGGGGAGCTGCAGTAGTATTTGTCCCGAAATTAGACGGTACTCTAAGACTTTGTGTTGATTACCGAGATCTCAACAAACAGACACTGAAGAACAAATATCCTTTGCCCCGAATAGATGATATGTTAGATCAATTAAATGGAGCAACAGTATTCTCCAGAATGGACCTAGCTACAGGTTTCCACCAATTACGTATAGCCGAAGACTGTGTTCCTTTAACAGCCTTCAGGGGTCCCGATTAAATCTACGAATGGTTAGTAATGCCGTTCGGCTTGTGCAACGCTCCAGCATACTTCGTCGATCTTATGAACAGGGTGTTCCGTGGTGTATTGAATAAATTTGTTCTAGTCTTCATCGATGACATTTTAATCTACTCTAAGTCGGAAGATGAACATGCAAAGCATTTGGAACAAGTGTTGAAAATTCTAAGGAGAAATGTCTTGAAAGCTAAATTTTCTAAATGTGTCTTCTGGTAGAATGAAGTTAAATTCCTAGGCCATGTCGTATCAAAGGAAGGAATTGCTGTAGACCCAAGCAAGATTACAGCGATTCAGAACTGGAAACAACATACTACTCCCACAGAAGTTCGAAGTTTCCTTGGATTGGCTAGTTACTATCAGAAATTCGTTCAGGATTTTTCAAATATATCAGGAGTATTGACAAAGCTTACAAAGAAGCATGAGAAATTCAAATGGACTCCCGAATGTGAAGAAGCATTTCAGGAGCTGAAGCTGAAATTGACAACTGCTCCAGTATTGACCATTATAGAAGGTAACCAAGACTTGACTGTATGGACAGATGCTTCTATTAGAGGGCTAGGCGCAGTGTTAATGCAAAAAGGCCAAGTGATTGCTTATGCCAGCCGTCAACTAAAGCCGCATGAAAGAATCTATGCTACTCATGATCTTGAGTTATTAGCTATCGTGTTTGCTTTAAGAATCTGGAGGCACTATTTGCTGGGCGAGAAGTTCGAACTATACACCGATCATCAATCCTTGAAATACCTGTTCACCCAGAAAGATCTAAACTTGAGACAACAGCGTTGGTTAGAATTCCTTGCAGCATACGATTTTGAAATTCTATACACTCCAGGGAAAGCCAATGTTGTAGCCGATGCGCTTAGTAGAAAGAATGAAATCATCGCCAGTTTAGTCATCACGTCTTCAATAATAGACAGGATCTCGACCCTTCAGAAAGACGATGAGTTTATTCAAAGAATCAGTCAGAGAGTCGAAGGAGGTGAATCCACAAGTTTCCGACTCGATGACAAAGGAGTTCTAAGACTAAAGGGCAGAATTTGCATCTCAAACCTTCCAGAGCTTAGAAGAGAAATATTGGATGAGTGCCACAAGTCCAAACTAAGTATCCACCCCGGTGTGAGCAAAATGTATAACGATATCAAACGCACATTCTGGTGGAGGTCAATGAAAAGAGATATTTCATTATATGTTAGTAGATGCCCCACTTGCCAGCTAGTTAAGAGTGATCAGCAGAAATTGGCTGGATTATTACAACCATTAGAAATTCCGGGATGGAAGTGGGAACAAATCTCGATGGACTTCATCGATGGCTTGCCTCGAACTAGAAAAGGAAACGACAGTATATGGGTAATCGTAGATCGCTTCACGAAGACTGCCCATTTCATACCTGTCCGATCCAACAGAACGGCTCAAAGTCTAGCACAGATTTACTTCAAAGAAATAGTTAAACTTCATGGAGTGCCACTCAATATAGTCAGTGATAGAGATCCCCTATTTACTAGCAAATTTTGGGAAGCATACCAGGAAGAATTGGGAACCAAATTGAATCTAAGCACCGCTTATCACCCTCAGACAGATGGCCAAACTGAGAGGGTGAATAGAATTCTAGAAGATTTACTGCGGGCTTGCGTTATCGATTTGGAGGCTCATGGGAAGATCACTTACATTTAGTCGAATTCTCTTACAACAATAGCTATCAAGCAAGTTTGGGAATGTCTCCATTTGAAGCATTATACGGTAGACCGTGCAGATCTCCCGCATGTTGGGTAGAACCTGGCAACAGACTTGTGTTAGGGCCCGATATGATTCAAGAAGCATCGGATAAAGTCGATTTCATTAAGAAGAGATTGAAAACAGCGCAGAGCCGACAGAAAAGTTATGCTGATGCGAGAAGAAGGGATATATCGTTTGCCATTGGCGATTATGTTTATTTAAGAGTTTCTCCAATGCGAGGGGTAATCAGATTTGGCAAGACTGGGAAGTTGGCACCGAGATTTATTGGTCCCTTTCCTATACTTGAACGGATTGGAACCCTTGCATATAGGGTTTCATTACCTAATTGGTTGCCTGGTATACATGATGTGTTCCACGTATCTCAACTCAGAAAACATGTTCATGATCCAGATCTTGTTGTGGAAGAAGCAGCGCAACATGATATTGACATAACTCCAGAATTAGCACTCAAGAGAGAGCCATTAAAGATAGTTGGCAAAGAAACTAGAGATCTAAGGAGGAAAAAGATTCATTTAGTCAAAGTGCAGTGGAGTAGTGATCCTAGAGACTGTACTTGGGAGACTGAAGAAAGCATTAGACAAGCCTATCCCAAATGCAGAGTGGACATCTCTGACTAACTCCGGTGCAAGGTACCTTTACAATACTTTGCATTTACATTCTATTTCCTGCTTAACTGTTATTTCCTTTTCGAGGACGAAAAGTTTTAAGTGGGGGAGATTGTAATAACCCGGAAAATGTGAACCAGTTTAAATTTTTTTTAAATCAGGTTATTACCAAGAATTTGAATAGTTGAAATAGCATATTTCAATAAAATATAGAATTTGGTATGGTATTGCAGTTTGAAATTTTGAATACAAACTTTGTCTAACTATACCGGGTGGAAAATATAGCGGATTTTAGCAAAACTAAAAATATTTAAATCTGTTTATCAATACCTTTCTAACGAATCTGAAAAATCGAAGTTTCGTAACGGAAATCAAAAGTTATGGCCAATTGAATTTTCAGAAAGGTCGCTATATAGTATATATAGCCCTTGAAAATTGAGATTTTGCATACGACCTCGGAATTCGACGAAACCACTTTTGTTGGGTCCGGGATGTCAAATTATTGCTAAGTTTCAAATTTCATAATTTTTGAAGCTAGTATGTGAGCGGGGCAAAAGATAATGTGTTTGGTCAAATTCTGTTAAAATGGGTCGACCTAAAAATGGCCATTTTACAAACGAGCTCAGAATTCGACGAAACTGGTTTTTTTAGGACCGTATCGTCAAAACAAAGATAGATTTATTTTTCTGGAATTTTTCGATTCAGTTTGTGGCCTTGGCAAATTGAAATGTACGTTTAAATTAAATATCGAATGTTTTATATTTTAATTTGAAAAATAACTGACTGTAACAGTCGAAATGGCCAACGAAACATATCCCATTGTGTCCGGAATGGGGGTATTTAGCTAGGGGCGACAGTCGTTGGGTTAGATTTCGAGTTCGTCTGAGAAAGAGGGTATTTTAGGAATTAAATAAATTAAAAATTAACATAAAAGGAGTGGGCCAATCAGAATTCATCTTCTTCATCGAAACCCCAGGCGCGACACGGAAAAAGCTCCAAACCTTCTCTCTTCAATTTCTCCACAACCACTCAATGAAATCAAGCAAACTCAGATCCATTTTAAAGTGCGTTCAGAGATCTTCAAATCCATAGCAACTTCAAGAATTATTGTTGCGTATTTAAGGAGATATCGCGCCAGGAAGGTCCGAACTTTGCGCCGCCGCCGTGGGTGCTGGAGGCCACCGAGTTGATCATCTCGGGTAGCTTTGGGAAGCTCTTTCCTTCCTCTTCGACGCAGCGCTGGCCGTTCGTCCTAAAACTTCGTGGTTTTGCCGAAAAGTTTAACCCTAGTTTTCGAAATCAAAAAAGGTATACGGCTGAAACCATTTTCAACTGATTTTTACACTATAAAGCGTTGCAAACTTGTAAAAATCGTATCTTTTTGCTATTTTAACGAAATATGATGAAACAGGAGACACCGAGACCGCAAGGAGGCTCTCTACATTGTAGAAGAAGCCGCGGATTTTTCGGACCTTCCTACGATTTTTAGCACCGCAATAACCAATGTGAGGAATCTAAACTATTTGTGTGAATGAAATCGCGTTGTATAAATTATATAAGCAAAGTGTAAATTATATACGCATTGTATACCTCATGTACATGTGTTGTATAAGTTATATTAGCGATGTATAAATTATACAAGCGTTGAATGAAACATATATGCTTTGAATTGTGATGAAATGCAAGTGAATTATTATATATATATATATATATATATATATATATATATATATATATATATACTCCCCTCGTCCACAGACCATGGATGATATTTATTGCTTGTGATTGACGTAATATTATATGGTATGACGAATGGTTGGAAATAATTGTTTGTGGTTGATATTATGGTTAAAAAATACCTTTGTGGTTGAAAAATACCTTTGTGGTTGAAAAATACCCTCTTGTGGTTGAAACAAAATAGAATAGGATTGTGGAATTGAAAATAAAACATGCCGCCTGCGTGCGAACTAGATGCATGATCCCCATTGTCAAAAACCACGAGGTTTTAAGGTAGAGCGAGGAGCCGTACTAGGGACGGTCCCGGTTTTAACTACCCTGCCGTTATGCTGCCGAAATTTTCTGAAATATTTATGTGTTAGGATAATTTTCATTCGTTGAAATAAAATTACATAAACTATATCAAATATTCATGTGTTGAGTTGCAATTCATTCGTTGAGTTGAAATTTATGTGTTGAATATTATTTGCATTTAAACAAATGGCTTTAGTAATAAAAATCACATTTATATATATATACAAACTATGTCGAATTCATTCGTTGAGTTGAAATTCATGTGTTGAATATTATTTGAATTTAAACAAATGGCTTTAGCGATAAAAATCACATTTTTATATATATACAAACTATATCGAATATTCATGTGTTGAGTTGCAATTCATTCGTTGAGTTGAAATTCATGTGTTGAATATTATTTGAATTTAAACAAATGGCTTTAGCGATAAAAATCACATTTTTATATATATACAAACTATATCGAATATTCATGTATTGAGTTGCAATTCATTCGTTGAGTTGAAATTCATGTGTTGAATATTATTTGAATTTAAACAAATGGCTTTAGCAATAAAAATCACATTTTTATATATATACAAACTATATAGAATATTCATGTGTTGAATTGCAACTCATTCGTTGAGTTGAAGTTCATGTGTTGAATGTTATCATCCTTTAAAAATAAAATGAATCGACAATGAAAACTATATTTTTATAGTGAATATGAAGTGTTAAAAATACACATGTGTCAAATAAATATTTTTGATGATAAAAATATTTCTTTTATCATGTATACGCTTAGTTAAAAATACACATGTGTCGAATAAATATTTTTGATGATAAAAATATTTCTTTTATCATGTATACGCTTAGTTAAAAATACACATGTGTCAAATAAATATTTTTGATGATAAAAATATTTCTTTTATCATGTATACGCTTAGTTAAAAATACACATGTGTCGAATAAATATTTTTGATGATAAAAATATTTCTTTTATCATGTATATGCTTAGATAAAAATACACACGTGTTGAAATAAATAATAGTTTGCTAGAAATATTATTATTAGCTTTATTCTGCATATATATACATGTGTTGAACAGGAAAAATGGATTAGCTGTAGAGTAAAGAAATTATTTGCGTGCCCGACAAATAGGTAAACCTTGATGAGTTGGCTGTGCAATTTTATTTATATATCAACTCCTGTGAATGCCATTGGATGCGGAGTGCTGGTTTTTCTGTGTGAAATAATAAATAACGCCATAGGATAGTAACAATTAATTTTGAACTACACTACATGGCATACTTCTTGATGATAGGCATACTTCATCATATTCCAAAGCAATTGGAGCTTGTGTGACGAGGTGGAAGATTTACCATACAAGCAAGAGGCTTGTATGGCGATGACTATATGCTACAGGTTGAATGATGACTGATATGGACTATATAAATTATAACGATAAATTGCCAGGTTAATAAAAAAAACCCACACGGGTCTGGAGTTGACAATAATCACGTCACTCTAGTTATTAGATACGGCACATGGACTATTTATTTCCACACGGAAACGGGGTGACGGGAATTTATTCTCTGGAGTGATTATCATTACATGCTCCCCCGTAAACACCAGAATATATCACTACAAATATGGGAATGCTTTTTAGGATTTATTGGGTACCTAATACGGCCCAATAAATTTCCAAACCCCTCCCCGTACAAAGGAGGTTATGGCGAAATTTTTCGAAATATTAAGGCGTTAGTGAAATATTTGAAGTGAAAACGAAGTTGAAAATATAAAATGAACCATAGTTGAGATTACAAAATGAACTATTATATATATATATGTATATGTATGTATAAATATAATTAAAAGGAATAGAGGCCGTGCAGTTCGCGTTTCGGAATCGTAATTTGAAACGATTAGTACGAGAAATCCGACCATCGGATTTTCCCGAAACCGCAACCGCTGGGTTCGCCTTGGAAGTATCTTTCCAACGGCACCAACCTTGTAAAAATCCAACGGTTGGATTGTCCGGAATGTTTAATTCAAATCTGAAGAAAAACAGCGCCAGAATCGTTTATATTTATAAATATAAATATATTTAAATTAAATTGAATAACGACGCTGCAGTTCGAATTTTGGAAACCGTAATTTCAAACGACTAGTGTGGAAGATCCGACCGTCGGATTCTCACGAAACTGGAACCGTTGGGTTCGCTTTGGGAATATCTTCCCACTGATATAGACTTTGTAGAAATCCAACGGTTAGATTTTCCGATATGTGTAAAATAAATTAGGAGAAAAACAGCGCTAGTGCCACGGCACGACCTGAAACGTCGTTTAATTAAATATGGCCATTTTTAAATAAATAAAAATGGCGAAAAATCATTATAAAATATTATAAGCAATATGGATTGAAAATAAATCAATTGGGCTTGAATTGTTTGATATTTGATGGTTGTATGTGTATGACATGAAAATAACACTAAAGAACCGAAAGACGGATGTCGAATAACATAACCATAAAATGAATCGATTTAAATTCTAATGACGTGAATTATTTGAAAAGGCCGAGCTAACCCTCATTTCAAATAATTTATCGAGCGATTCGAATTGGAAAATGCAAAGACGATTCAAGACCGACGATCTTCGTATCGGTTGGATGGGCGCTACTGAGGTTCCTAACTGGAGTAGCTACCGGAAGGGGATGGAAGTAGTAGCCGTCTGAACGTATGTGTTGATTGGACGGATATACGAGGAATTTGACGCCTCCGGTTTCGTTCAGACCCAGAGCGGACTTGTAAATGGACTGTGTGTCTGACATTGGATTTTGTTCTATACTGATTGATCTCTGTTAAATATATATCGGCTTGGCGGTGGAGAATTTATTCTTTTGCTTAACGCCCTTCTCTGAGACGTACGAGCTCAGAGGTTATATATCGATGGAAATCAATCGTATGGAGTGGACTGCCTATGTGGCATGCCAAGATGCTGTGATCAAGGCTTCTGTTGCAAAGCAAAGTCTTGTGGATGATGATCAAAGCAAGGTCTACGTAGCCTATCTTTGTGTATTTCGTAGATTCGCGAGCCTCACACCCCGGTATGAGTTAAAAACGGGATACGGACTGCAGGGAGAGCACGACGTTTCTTTCTAGCTATGGTGGTGTCAGTGACTTACCAGCCCTGACATATATATATCTACTTTTCACCTTTGTGGTTGTTGGAATGCGAGGCGCCTCGATTATAGGTCTCTAAGGACCGGGAAACGTGTGTTCAGGCATAATTAATCCTCTAACGTAAGTGAGGACCGGCCCTGAAGATCCAGGATACCCAGAGTGTGTAGTCCTGAGACATTTGCTAGAGTGTCTCGAAGCGGAGAGGAGCTTGCCCCTTGCCTCGACTCATGACGGAAATCCAATTTTCAATACTAACCAACGGACTCGATTGTAGAACTAGTATGGCGACATAGTATATGGTAGCTATGCCGTCTATGATTGATATTTATGATGCTATTCGTTTTTGAAACATATATGCACTAGTAATAATATCGAATGATTTTTCTTTACACGTATCAAGCATATTTGGCTATTATAAGGTAAAACTCTATCCTCCGGCTTGCGTTGCATTGTATGATGGGACTTGAGTCTTATAATGGCTTCATTCTTTTTAAAAGCATTGCATTGTTTTAAAAGAGTTTACTTTGTTTTAATTGCACTAGAAATCACTGGAGTAAACCCGTTCCGCAAAAGTGGCGTGGTCCTATGATTTGCTATTACCGTTGTTTAACTGTTAAATAGATTCCTCATACCAGTCCCCATGACTGACTCGTTGTTTGTTTCACTTTGCAAACGCGGGTGCCCTTATTTTCACACGGGCAGCCTAGTACACAGGTGGCAGGTGGTTTTTGGTTCTGCACTGCTGCATAGAGTGCATTTTTGGCTCATGGCGAGGCTGACTTCACAGAGACGACTTTGACTTTTTCTGCCATTACTATATGTATATGTATTCTGCCTTCGGCGATGTAGACTGATACCCTTATTATGTCTCACTGCATGTATGTATTCCGCCTCTGGCGATGATGACTGATCACTTTTTTTTTATTTACTAAGTTATATCCCACGCTATGCTATTCTGATGTTGTTACATGTTGTGATTCCGCTGTCATATCCATGTAAATTTATTCTATTTATTGTTTCTGCTATTATCTGTACTCTGCTATGATGATTAATGTGTTATCTCCCCATGATTATCCTTAATACCACCCCTCGGATTTTGGGATCGTCACAGTTTATGCCACCTAAGTCCAACTAGGGATTACGCTACCTGTCGAACGATGCCCCTAGTCTAGGACACACTACCTAGAGCGGTATATGTTCCTAGACTTTCCCCACGTATGTGTCGCGAATCGTTTATCGCTGCCTAGATGCAAATGTCCTGAAATGTGCGACCCGAGTCATGTGGTAGGGCAAATCAACAAACACGGAACTCGGTCAGGAGCTTTCAGATATCTGCCGATGAAGATGCTAAGGTCTTTTTTCCAGTGGCTATGGTCCCACCTGACCCCTCCCTCAAGTAATGAAAGGCACACCTTGAAAAATGAGAACTATACGCAGGCCCTCTATGCCCCTACTAACCTATGGCCATCCGCACCCATAACTTGATAGCAAGTATATGGCCTGTTGGAGTTCTCCGCCTTTCCGCTTCACGTATCTCGATTGACTCAAGATGGTAGGTAGACGACGAGTTGCTATCACAGGGCTACTGGTCTCGTCGAATCACGCTGGTCCATCCTAGTCTTTAGGTTGCCTTATATTGCAACCAAGGCATACACTTGGTTCTTTTGACGCAACCTTAACCTCTGTGAGCCCAGGCGGATCATCTGCAGCCTCACGGAGGGATACCAAGAGTACCCTCACGTCCCCTCGAAGCCTCGGGCTTCATAACCCAATTCGTTGGAGCCTTCTTTAAGATCGTTCGCTCCTCCTCGTGTTATACTAAGGATTACTACTTAGTTTTCCTAACTAAGGTTTACCACTTGGTTTCCTGAATCGTCGTTTTCTTAACTAAGGTTTACCACTTAGTCCTTTTAACTAAGGTTTACTACTTAGTTTTCTTTCTCGTCAAGTTGGATTGGTTAAGTGTCATTAGTCGATACAAGTTAACTTAACCTATTAATTTGTCATGTTAAACTAGTTAAGTGTTACCAGTAATTCACGTTGACTTAACCCTACCAGCATCAAGTTATATTGGTTAAGTATTTACTTAACCCTACCCATTCATCTTGTATTGGTTAAGTGTTCCTTTTTAACTTAACCTTGCCTATCTGTTTTAACTAACATGTTATAACGATTAAGTGTTCCCTTAGTTAACCTAACCCTAACATTGGTTTGATTAACATATTCTAATGGTTAAGTATTGTCCCTTCATGTTTTTAACTTAACCCTATTCATTTATCACACTCTGATGGTTATGTGTTCAAGCTTACTTAACCCTACGGTCTAGTCCAGATAACATATTAAATTGGCTAAATGTATTAAATTTACATAACCCCAACCTCTAGTCTAGTTAGCATGTTAAATTGGCTAAGTGTATTAACTTTACTTATCCCCAACCTCTAGTCTAGTTAACATGTTAAATTGGCTAAGTGTATTGAATTTACTTAACCCCCACTTTCTAGTCTGGTTAACATATTAAATTGGCTAAGTGTTTTTCTTAGTTACTTAACCCCTACAAATCTTGTCTTGTTACCATGTTAAGTTGGTTAAGTGTTCTAGTTAACTTAACCCTATCGTTCTAACTTAACTGTGTTAAGTTGGTTAAGTGTTCTTATGGACTTAACCCTCCCATTCTAGCTTAACTTTAATTGTCTTATTAAAGCACCAGCCACTCACATTAGACAGGTATTGTTGTGGCTGCCGGTATGCCGGTTGGTTTCGGGCAGTCTTACGCCACAACTCAGTCTAACCTCGGGCCTTTATCGGGCTCAATGCCTTAACCTCCCACATTGGATAGGTATTGTTGTGATCACTGGATAGCCGGGCGGGTCCGGGCAGGTTTACATCACAACTCAATCCAACCTCGGGTTAAGCATGTTCGTATTGTCTAAATTTACTTTTCTCATTTAGGATAAATTCTATAAGTAAATTTTCCCTAATTTACTTATTCCATTATTACTCTTTTAATGTACATTGTCAACATTTATTATTATGGCCCATTCTTCCTATATATCATATTATAGTTTTTGGTATGTAAATTATACCAAATTAAGTGTCACTAACCATGATTATTCTATACATGACAATTACTCACAATTATGACTAAATTCAAAATTTGTGCTAATATACTTATTATGCCAAATTAACTTTAATTGACCCAATTCTGATTTAACATCCTAATTTACAGTTTATGGAAAGACTAGAATTATTATTCTAGTTTACCGTTTACGCCTAAAACTTAGCTTACTTGCCAATACTAAATTTAATATGTTAAATTACATATTCCATAATTCATGTCAAATTTTCAAATTTGCGTTCTAATAAACATGCCATAATACATGTTCTAAATTATGTCAATTGTAATTATGTTCATGTTCCACATTATTCCAATTTCCAAGTTTACAACCATGTTTAAGTCAAATTTATGATTTGCCCAAATCGTATTCCCATCGTTCGTGTAATCGTGATTTCATCCTAGATTATAGATAAATCTAGATTCGTGGATATAAAGGGAATGAACCAAAATGCCATGAAAAGATAGACATAATGACTGGCACAAGATGATAATTCACTAATCACAGATCTAACAAATTACACTGATTAAATTGATTAGAGCATCGAAGGCCTATAGATCTGATAATATTATGACATAAAAAGGGTTGAACAAATAACATAGATTCAAGTATATGGGTAGATCTAACTTAATAGATAAATTCCCATAATCAAGATCCAAGGATAATTAAGAATAAACTGAATTGATAATCAAGTTTAGATCCAATCTCACAGTCATAATCCTAGGCAATAATATCATGTTCATGAGTCATAGGTAATTATCCACTATTGTCCTTGTCATAGTCATAGGCATTGGTTTATGCTCCTAGTCAAAGGCTTATGTTCATAGTCAAAGGCTTATGTTCATAGTCAAAGGCTTATGGTTTCAAAGGCCACGGTTCCATAGTCATAATCTTAAGCATTGGCAATTTAGTCACAATGTGTTCTAGGCCATAATCAAGAATCAGATCCAAAGTCATAAACAAGCACAAATTCAATGAAATGATAAGGCATATTTCTTATATTCTTTTAATTTCATGTCACAAATAGAAAAGGCGTACAAATCTAAAAAGTAACCAACTTACATTGATTGGATCAAGAAAAGAATAGAAAGATAGTGTTGCTTGAAGCCATTGAATTTTTACTTGAATCCTAACTTGTTTTGAATATTCTCTTGAAAGACTTGAGCGGCATATCCTCGTCTTGATTTATATTTTATTTTAAGTTATTTGTTTAGATTTAGAGGAAGAAGAAGAACCCATGTCCATCAAGAATTTGTGCAGCATAAGGTTAGAGAAGAATGGTGCAAAGAGAAGGAGACTAGGGGGCTGTTTATATAGGGTTGCAAGTTAATTTGAGCCGTCGATGAAGCCAAGGTTAATCAAAGCCATTCGTTCTAAAGAGAAGCCAATTATGTTCACAATTACTTTCTTAATGTACATTATTAAAATGTATTATTAAATTTGTATGCACATTAGATACATCCCCCATTTACACATTTATTATTAAATTTGTATGCACATTAGATACATCTCCTCTTTACACATTTATTATTAAATTTGTATGCACATTAGATACATCTCCCCTTTACACATTTATTATTAAATTTGTATGACATTAGATACATCTCCCCTTTACACATTTATTATATTAAGCATTGGTTACTCTTAAATTAGTAACTTTAGTGTTAACAGAAATACAGGGTGTTACATTCTCCCCTCCTTAAAGGATTTCGACCCCGAAATCTTCAAGTCAAGAAGAATGTAAATCCTAACATCCAATCATCCATCTACTCAACCATCAAACACAGGCATCCATTGTCCTTAAAGACTTCTAATGTTTATATGTTCATATGCATAGTGTGTGTACATGTCTTTATCTAATGCAAAATCAGGCGGTCTACTGATTCAGTTGACCTCCTTAATGCAAATCATGTCAGTGCCATGCGTCTAATATGTATGCAAATCCTAATGATACATATTATTTCTATATGAGTGCACAATCATTCACTCAAATGCAACATCCATATGATAACACATTAAGTTCAATTCATAAACAAATACATATATGTAAATGAAATATGAAGGCGTCTGAGCTGATCTAGTGCCTAATACGTGTGTATATGCATTCACGAGCAACCACTAGCAACCATTCGTAACCATCAACCATAACATGTTTCAAATACATGTTTACATCCAAAAGGGTTTCTACCTAAGGATCGATGATACGTCCTACAGGATATAACTTAAAAGCTAGAAATTAGTATGCATAGAATTCCTAAAAAAAGGAATCAAGGATGTACCCTTAAGAAAAAGGGTATGTGGCGTGTATGCCTTATCTTCAATCTCCCGTATCACGTCTTCTTGAGCTTTACTCAACTGTACCTTAACAGATTCAACTTCACGATTGCGAAGTTTCTTGACCTCCATTTCCAAAATAAACAAATGTCAGCCATGATACTGTATGTATATAGTAGGATGATCAGAGGTCTCTCCTCTTAGCTTATCCATCATGCCATAACTATGAGGGTCAAAAGGTCACTACGTACTTTTTACCTCTCTTAAGGTTAGTCCTTCTCTATATAGAGCGCCTGCCACAACTATTCATCTCTCAAGCAAACCACCCTAGTGGAACTCGACATCCCTCAAGTACAAGCCCCAAAGGCCTAAACCAATATCACACAAGCACCCGAGGAATGTCTCCTCCGAATTTGGACGATCTACGTGAGATGATCTAAGCAAAAACAACCAAACACTTGAGCACTAGTGGGGATCTTTTACTATACAAGTACTAAGGTGCAGAGACTCAACTACGGAAGCAAATATGAACAAATACGAAGTGCTAAAACCAAAAGAAAGAGTACAAACAGAAAAGCTAGACTCTTCCAATAGAACTTTACTACCTTTCTCCTAGGTACGCTTAGTGGTGAAAGCATGTACTTTCCCTTCTGAAAATCTTGTCCTTTGTTCTTAATTATATGCCATATTCTTCCATAGTAAAGATACTTCCTCTTGTCTTAGGTTTTATAATACCTTCCTCCTTCGTGAGCCAAGTCTATATCCATGAATTCCTCATCCTTGGGTTGTGCTCCTTAGCCAAACTCCTCATCCTCTTTCGTGTGTAATCATGTTGACAAGTCTCTCGAAAGCTGCCTCCATCGTACAGGAAACCCTATTAAGCTTGAAAGAAAACTAGCCGCATGTGAAACTACTACGGTTATAGATGGAAGTCGGGCACTACTTCGCCCTTCGATGAGGTTACCTCCCAGAAAGCCAGGAGCCCCAGAGACTCAAGAAAGAAGGGGACAAGAATTCAAATAGAGAATCAGAAGATAGTGCGTATGGCTTTTAGGGAATATGCCTTTAAAACAAAACTTTTCTTTTGAAAATGCTTCTTTTAAAACTGTTTGAAAATAATAATTTTTTTTCAAATCTTTTATCTGATCCAGTAACCTTCAGCTTTGATATCAAGTGTAACACCCCACATCCTTTAGTGTCACTCACAAAGGGAATGCACTAAGTTCTGTGGAGCATTTAGGGTAAAAGATGTAGATAAATTACAAGACAGACAAAATTAAAACAGCGGAAAATAAAACTTTACTTTATTGATAAAATAGTTTGTACAACAATTGTTTTCCAATATCAGAGTATCATCTGTCTTACAAAATAAAGAAGCATAAGATAACATTTATATTCCCTAATGTAGCATAAGCCAGCCATAGCAGCAAAAAAAGAGAGTCCAAAGCACTTTGTCAAAGAATCTTCGAGCTTGGGAAGAGTGACGGTCCAATCTAACCTGAGCTATACTATTCCCTCCTTAACTACCTTGGGGGGGAAATGGAAGAAAAGAAGACAAAAGAAAACTGGGTCAGACATAAAGTCTGGTAAGTTCAGTTACTTCTAGCATGTGAACAAGGAAAAACAAAACGACATGAATTAACTGAATGCAAGACAATACCATGATGATAGGGCCAACAAGATAGGATAAGATTAACACAAGATATGCTAAGACAAGATAAACTGGATATGCTTTAATACTTTCTCCGCTTCGCTATTAACCTGTTATTATGGTTTCTATGTCTCTGCACCACCTATCTAGTGTCCCAACTAGTAAGCTGTCAAAAATGATAACGCGATCCCAATCCCAATAATTTTGGTTGCCTTTAGGCGTACATTTATTATTTATTACCTAGATCTAATCTAGGGTTTTATATCAAAGTGCTTCCTAGATTCCACTCGGGTTTACACGGCTTATCTAATGCTTCACAGATTCAGGGTTTATGCCGCCTAGGTCCAACTAGGGATTACGCTACCTGTTGAACGATGCCCCTAGTCTAGGACACACTACCTAGAGCGGTATATGTTCCTAGACTTTCCCCACGCATGTGTCGTGAATCGTTTATCGCTGTCTAGATGCACATGTCCTGAAATGTGCGACCCGAGTCCTGTGGCAGGGCAAATCAAGAAACACGGAACTCGGTCAGGAGCTTTCAGATATCTGTCGATGCAGATGCTAAGGTCTGTTTTTCCAGTGGCTATGGTCCCACCTGACCCCTCCCTCAACTAATGAAAGGCACACCTTGAAAAATGAGAACTATATGCAGGCCCTCTATGCCCCCACTAACCTATGGCCATCCGCACCCATAACTAGATAGCAAGTATATGGCCTGTTGGAGTTCTCCGCCGTTCCGCTTCACGTATCTCGATTGACTCAAGATGGTAGGTAGACGACGAGTTGCTATCACAGGGCTACTGGTCTCGTCGAATCACGCTGGTCCATCCTAGTCTTTAGGTTGCCTTATATTGCAACCAAGGCATACCCTTGGTTCTTTTGACGCAACCTTAACCTCTATGAGCCCAGGCGGATCATCTGCAGCCTCACAGAGGGATACCAAGAGTACCCTCACGTCCCCTCGAAGCCTCGGGCTTCCTAACCCAATTCGTTGGAGCCTTCTTTAAGATCGTTCGCTCCTCCTCATGTTATACTAAGGATTAGTACTTAGTTTTCCTAACTAAGGTTTACCACTTGGTTTCCTGAATCATCGTTTTCTTAACTAAGGTTTACCACTTAGTCCTTTTAACTAAGGTTTACTACTTAGTTTTCTTTCTCGTCAAGTTGGATTGGTTAAGTGTCATTGGTCGATACAAGTTAACTTAACCTATTAATTTATCATGTTAAACGGGTTAAGTGTTACCAGTAATTCACGTTGACTTAACCCTACCATCATCAAGTTATATTGGTTAAGTATTTACTTAACCCTACCCATTCATCTTGTATTGGTTAAGTGTTCCTTTTTAACTTAACCTTGCCTATCTGTTTTAACTAACATGTTATAACGGTTAAGTGTTCCCTTAGTTAACCTAACCCTAACATTGGTTTGATTAACATGTTCTAATGGTTAAGTATTGTCCCTTCATGTTTTTAACTTAACCCTATTCATTTATCACACTCTGATGGTTATGTGTTCAAGCTTACCTAACCCTACGATCTAGTCCAGATAACATATTAAATTGGCTAAGTGTATTAAATTTACTTAACCCCAACCTCTAGTCTAGTTAGCATGTTAAATTGGCTAAGTGTATTAACTTTACTTATCCCCAACCTCTAGTCTAGTTAACATGTTAAATTGGCTAAGTGTATTGAATTTACTTAACCCCCACTTTCTAGTCTGGTTAACATATTAAATTGGCTAAGTGTTTTTCTTAGTTACTTAACCCCTACAAATCTTGTCTTGTTACCATGTTAAGTTGGTTAAGTGTTCTAGTTAAAGCCATGTCCATCAAGAATTTTTGCAGCATAAGGTTAGAGAAGAATGGTGCAAAGAGAAGGAGACTAGGGGGCTGTTTATATAGGGTTGCAAGTTAATTTGAGCCGTCGATGAAGCCAAGGTTAATCAAAGCCATCTGTTCTAAAGAGAAGCCAATTATGTTCACAATTACTTTCTTAATGTACATTATTAACATTTATTATTAAATTTGTATGCACATTAGATACATCCCCCCTTTACACATTTATTATTAAATTTGTATGCACATTAGATACATCTCCCCTTTACACATTTATTATTAAATTTGTATGCACATTAGATACATCTCCCCTTTACACATTTATTATTAAATTTGTATGCACATTAGATACATCTCCCCTTTACACATTTATTATATTAAGCATTGGTTGCTCTTAAATTAGTAACTTTAGTGTTAACAGAAATACGGGGTGTTACACGTGGACTAGATACTAATCCCATAATTATGTATATCCGCTTTTTTCTGAGAGGTAAAGGAAAAGTCTAGTGCATGGGTTCTTAAAAACAGTGGGTACAAGAGGTTCTTGCGTTCATGTTCAAAGATGTATTTACATTTCTAGGTTCAACTCGAAAGGAAGTTTTTGCGTGAAAAAAGGATTGATGGTGTACTGATGGTTCAATTTTGTGCCAAGCGAAATAAATAAAAATGAAAATTGGGCTCGTTTGTAGTATGTTCATGGAAATGAAGAGGGAGCTGGCATGGGAAGCATGTAGAAAGTTTAGCCCCAAGCCTCACATCCAGGAAATGATAAAAATCGGGTGGGAAGCATGGTTATGTGGGTCGCTTCCATTAGGGTGTATTGTCACCTATCTAGAGAAATTCCATTTGCCTCTTTATTATATTCGATGTTGTTCCTTTCACGAAACAATGGGAAGCTCCCAACCGTTGGTGACAATATATTCGATACACTCGAGCGAAATGAGTGGCCGGTTATGTATGGGCTGGGTTGCAAGACATTCTTGTTGAACTCGATGTATTCCCCTCTAGAGATACACTATAGGCGAGTGGTTCCATACCTTTTCATAGTGAGAATCCAATCTCCAATAAGCGCCTATGGTTTTGATTATATACTATGTATGTAGAGCATGAGATGCAAGTATTCTGCTAGATTGTTATTTATTTGTATTTAGATCCTATCATAATATCAGAATAATATTTTTTTCAAAAATATTTTTGGGTTATCTAAGGTAAAATCCATTTGTATTTATGTGTGGATCGACCTTATGATCATCTTTTCTTTTAAAACGTTTATAAAAGTTAAACCAATTATTTTGTATTCTCATAAAGGAAAAAACCCGTTCCGTTTTATATGGTATGGTCTTATGAGATATCTTTTATTAAATCAAACTGTTTTCAGTCGTTTACTCACACAGTCCCATGACTAACCCAGAGCTTATTTTTCTATGTTTTCCCTAAACTATTGGGTGCCCAAATTTTTACGAGCAGTCAAGAAGTTCGGGTTTTGCAGATTTATCTGAAGGAGCTTGGAGCAGGAGACCTTAGTATTATTTATTTAGAGTATATTCCGCTGTGTTATATATAACACTCTGATGATGTATGTAAGTTCAAATACAGTTTGTATTTCAGAAGTGATTATTTGTATATTATATTTTATTCCACTGCGATTGTGACAACCTGTGATGTTGTTCAGTTCTTTATTCTATCTATTTCCTTCTATTCTAATTTTCTATCTTATCTTTTCTCATCCTTTAACTTTTTTCTACTAATGATTCGTATTTTCTTACAATTTGGGTTGGACGTGGGTTGTATTCAGTCAACTCAAATTGTACGGATTTGCGGATCGTTACACTTGGTATCAGAGCTGAAGGTTGAGTAGTAGATAGGGTCAGTAGTATCCTAGATTGAGTTTGAGTGTGTGTATATATATGAGCACGTATTTGATAATTGATATAAAATAAACCGTTTGATATTGTGTTGATTGGTTTATCGAGTGGTTTATGAATTATGGTCGATACAAAAAGGAACGGCTGTATTAATAGGTGTTTATAAACTCTTGGATAGAGTAATTCAACACAATATTGTTTTAAAAGCTGGGTAGATGAAATAATTTTGCCCAAAATTATATTTCGATATAAAAGAATAATTTTTTGAAATTATTATTATTATTATATATGGACGTGTCGATTGTTGTTATTATAATCAAACTAAGTATAGAATTGAACTGGTTATATATTGAATTAAATTAAATTTGTATAAGAATAAGAAATATACAAATAAGACTAACCGAAGAATTGGTTAAAACAAATGTTATGGGAAAATTCAAAGGTGTTGAATTTAGATATTAAGATATGTGATTTCAGATTGGTTTGGAATAAAAAAATCAAAAAATTGGAATTTGAGATTTGATGATTTAACCGGAATTAAGAATTGGAACCTAACTAAAGATTGGTTGAGTTAAATGATTTTCTGGGTATTGGTCTGGTGTTGAATTCGGTATTCGGGGTTGATACATAGAGGATTATTTTATTACCAATTTACTATCAGGAACTGATAAATGCTGAAGATTAGAAGTGCGTATATAATAAATTGAAATGTTTTCAACTATAAATAACATATATTTTTAATTATAAAATGACCGTGATTAATAGCTAATTACTAGTGTTTTGATTACTATGAAATGTCTGGTAGATGAACTGTGTGTTGTGGATGCTTTGTTCGTTGTCTTTATTAAGGGATAACCCATGTAGGTGTATAAGTCTATATATATAGATATAACCATAGTCTCCTCATAACCCTTCAATTTCGAGGACAAAATTCTTTTAAGGGGGTAGATTGCAACGTCTCAGTTTTTTACTGTTTTTATAATACAGTTTGTTATGGATTATTTTAATAATTGATTTAAAATAGTAAATTATAAAAAATAAATATTTAGAAATTCCCGTATATAGTTTAAATGATTAAAATTCTCTAATTAGTGGATATATGTATATAAAACTAATAAGTAATGTTTTGTCAATTATTTTGTATTTTCAATTTTGTTTCTAAACTCTTGTTAACCATAGGAATATAAGATTTGAATATTATGGAAAATTTGAGTAATAATTTTTTTAAAGTCTTATGTGTATATTTTTACTTGTTATAGTTATATATATATATGCACAAGTGAGTGGTGTTTTAACATTATGTTTGTATTTAAACTTGTTTTAAATACATATAAAATTTGTCTAAAAATTTATAAATAAATAATAAAATTGGTTTGATACATTGATTTGCTATCAATGGAGTGCATGTGTAACGACCCGCATTCTACGCATCGAAGGATCATAGAATATTTATTTCTTTCACATACGAAGTCGTATAGTCATGTAACTTTGGGAGAAAACTATTGGGGTCATTTCCCATGTTCATGATTTTTCCCGATTTTTAAATGACCGTTTTATCCAAAGTTGGTCTTGTTTCGGCCATAACTTTTGACTTGAAAGTATTTTTTACTTGAAACCACTCCCATTGGATTCGGATGATAGTTTACAACTCCGTAAAGTGGTCACATTAGCCAAACGGGCTCACCGTTTGGGAGATATGGCTGAAACAAGGTTTAGAATGTGAAAAACAGCTTAACCGGGCCTAATTTGGGTGATTAGTGAGTGGGCCCATAACCCATTTCGGGATTAGGGTTAATTTGGGTGTTCGGTGGTCTACTGTGTATCATCCTCAAACCGACGCATAGACAGAGAGGGTGAATCGAGTGTTAGAAGATCTTTTGCGAGCTTGTGTATTGGATTTTGATGGATCATGGGATGACCATTTGCATCTAGTAGAGTTTGCATATAATAATAGTTACCAATCCAGTATTGGTATGGCTCCATTTGAAGCTTTTTATGGAAGACTGTGCAACTCACCGTCATGTTAGTTAGAAACTGGTGAGAAGTTTGTGCTTGGACAAGATGTGATAAGAGAAACTTCAGCTAAGATTAAGGTTGTCCAACAGCGAATGAAGGCTGCCCAAGATAGGCAGAAAAGTTATGCTAATAAGAGGAGAAGAGAATTAAAGTTCTCCATTGGTGACTTGGTGTTTGTCAAGATTTCTCCATTGAAGAGCGTGATACGATTTGGCAGGAAAGGCAAGTTGGCACCAAGATTTGTTGATCCATTCTCGGTTCTTGAGAAAATTGGGAATTTGGCATATAAAGTTGAATTGCCAGACAAGATGGCAGGAGTTCACAACGTGTTTCATGTTTCCCAGTTAAGGAAGTTCGTACACGACCCAGATGTGACAATTTCACCTGATCAGTTGGATGATATCGAAGTTGAACCCGAGGCGGTTGGGAGTCGCAGGCCTATGCGTATTGTTGGGAACGATACGAAGCAGCTTTGAAGGAAGGCGGTGAAATTAGTCAAAGTTCAGTGGGGCGAGAATGAGAATGACTGTACTTGGGAGACAAAGGAGAGCATTAGGAAGACGTATCCAGAACTCTTCGCCTGGTATGATTTCAATTTCGATTTATTCTTTCCGCATGCTAGGATAGGTTAGTTTTATTTGTTTTGCATGTTTGATTGTTGTATATGATTGGTAGGCATGCAGGATCCTTTGTATGTTTTGTGTTAAGGAATTTCGGGGATTAAATTTCTTAAGGGGGGGAGAGTGTAACGACCCGCATTCTACGCATCGAAGGATCATAGAATATTTATTTCTTCCAAATACGAAGTCGTATGGTCATGTAACTTTGGGAGACGACTATGGGGTCATTTCCCATGTTCATGATTTTTCCCGATTTTTAAATGACTGTTTTCCCCCTAGCTGGTCTTGTTTCGGCTATAACTTTTGACTGGAAAGGAATTTTGACCTGAAACCATATCCATTGGATTCGGATGATGGTTTACAATTCTGTAGAGTGGTCACACTAGACAAACGGGCTCACCGTTTGGGAGATATGGCTAAAACAAGGTTTAGAAGGTGAAAAACAGCTTAACCGGGCCAAATTTCGGTGATTAGTGAGTGGGCCCATAACCCATTTCGAGATTAGGGTTATGGGAAGGCTGACAGGGTTAGGAAATTCAGTTTCTATCATTTTCCAGCTGCCACTTTTTGTTTCTTCAAGTTTAGCTATGGCCTCCACTTGCTAAAACACCCCAAATCACCTTCTAATCGCTAATTAAGCCAAATCTACATCAAATCAAGGAACATCTTCACCAAATCAGTATTAGGACTGCTATGTTGCCTTGGTATTCGCGCCCAAAAAGAGAGTCATTTCAGATCTAAAGTTTTTTTGTGGAAAAGGTGAGTGATTTGCAATGTTTCTCACTAATTATGGTCAATTAAGGGTAATGAGTGTTGATTAGCGAATTTATACACTAATAAATTCTGGAAAAATATTTATAAAATTCGAAATGATGTTTTAGACCTCTATTAGAAAATTTGGATAATTTGGTTAAGTTTTACTAATCCTATCATTAGTTTTGCTTAAACATGCTTAAGGGAAAATATTGGATTTTGGCTATGTTTGATCCGTTTCAACCTATCAAATTATTGTTTTGGTGTTTGTGGTTGATTATACATGTTTCTATGACTATTTGGAATGATTTGTGACTATTTAGAAAAGATAGATTAGCCGAAAATGTCATCGAATGGCGTAAAACAGTTGCTGGAAAAAGTTGTAGAAAGTTGTGCAGGGTTTCGGGTCGGATCGGATATGGGGCTCGGATCGGAACGGTGGACTGGGTAAGAGAGTACGGATCGGACCGGAACCTGGCACAAGAGGATGCAAGGTCAAAAAGGAAGGCCATTAAAACCGAGTGGAGTTGGGGTCGGATCGAAAGGTGTAGGATCGGATCTACATGGACCGAACCGAAGCGAGAGAGGCACCCGAACCGAACCGAGTTGGAGAGTGGCGTCTGAACCGAATCGAATGAAGGAGCTGAGCCAAACCACGATGGGGAATCCGAACCGAACTGGATGGGGAGACCCGAGCCAAACCAGAGGACCCGAACTGAACGGGAAATCTTAAGATAATGTATAGCCGAACCGAACCAGACTTAAGCTACTTCTACATGACGACTCTTTTGAAGACCAGCTCCAACTCGACCAAAACCCGAGTTGCAAAGCAAGTAAAAATAGGAAGTAGAACTCAGGATCCAGTTGGGAACCAATGAATTAACTTCATGAGTTGGGCTTTGCTGCGGGACGTGTGCTAAGGGGTTGTCGATGTCTATGACTTTGGATCACTATGTATGGGAGGTACATGGACGGATTCAGGACCACAGTGGCCTAGGTACAACTAGTGGGCTATAGACCAATGAAGTGGGATCATTTGAAAAGGTTTTGTCATGATCCTATGAGATAAGCTTGGTGGTAGCAGTAGTTGTACAAGTCGAACTCCGTCATTACCTCGATGGGTCTAGTGATCAAAGTGGTGGATATCATATGCTTTACGCACTGAGTGAGATATGTGAGGATGGTTGCTATGCTTGATTTGTTTGCCATCACTATGACATGCACACCCCCACCCTATATTCTTTACACCATATGTTAGTGGCACCTTAGAGTATTGTACAGTATGTAGTGCTAACTCTTTGGTTGTAGGTCCAGGTTCAGGTATGGTTTAGTATACCTGTTATTGTTCTGTTTTGCTACTTATGCTCATACCAGACTTTTGTCTGACCCAGAGTTTTATGTCTCTTCTTATTACTCTGGGTGCTCTCACGAGCAGACTAGAGACGGGTTAGCTAGTGAAGCACGAGTAGCTGTACCGGAGACGAACAGGAGGCTTCCACGTATGATATATATATATATATATATATATATATATATATATTCTCCCAGTGTCGTTGTAGGGTCACTACTCTGGGCTTTAGTAGTGTACCTTTTTCCTTTGCTTTGCTTTAGAGACAGTTTGAAAAGTTGTAATAATGGTGATGCGGAACATAAGATGTATTTGGATTTCCGCTGTTATGATGTATAGTTCTAGTTTTCAGCTTATGCACTGTCTCGCATGTTTTATGTTAAGTATGTTGTTATTATATTTTATCCCATGCGCTGTAAGACATCCTACATGTTCTTAATTAGTTCATTCTCTTCTTTTCTTTCTTTGGCGACCGTTCCGGGCTAGTCGGGCATGTATACAGCGCACTTTCGGAGGAAATGCCGACTAGTGCGGGGCGGGCCGTCACAACATAGGTATATATATATATATATATAAATAGCTTGCATCTTGTCTTAGATGAAAATTCTGTTTTGTTAAATCATTTGTACATATGCTAGCTGTACAATTCCACGTGCATAGCTAAGTGCTACCATTGTTTCATTTCCAATGTTTGTAGACAACCACTACCATCACCATTTTCTTTCAAGCTACTTAATACATGTGCATGCAAGCCACATTGTCACACCCTCCTGTCGGTACAAATGCTACCCTCCTACAGCACCACATGTTATAGTTATACCACTCTCTAGTTAAGCCTACATGTTAGCTGATAAGTTTTCACTCTACAAACCTATACAGGCATATAGTCGTGCACTACATGTAGCTGTAAGAACAGGTGAAAGTGATTAAACCAAGCCCTCTTCAATCAATTAGCAGTCTATACCCTAGGACTAGATAGCAATATATAGTCTGAACTTGCTTAGGAGCTAAGGATTGGGCACTAAATACATATATGTGCACATGGCAGGTACACTTATTCATACACATACACATTTACAGCTGTGACTTCAATCAGATGGATGAATTGATATGAGAAGAAAACTCTATGACATTTCATTTTAATTTAAAACAACCCATTCCGTCATACTAGGCACAGGTGGAAAAAACCATAGCTTCATCCTCTTAACCACACCAGCACAGTTAAGATATTGTTCATTTCATGTCAATCACATACTACGGTTTTATGCAGTGAATTGCGCATTTCACATGCATTGATTTAATGCAAACATTATTTTAGATTTTAAACCACATATAAATAGATGACCAGATGCACAATTACTTCATCACACATTCGAACCAAAATAGAACATTGAAGTGAAGCAAGGGAACTTTAAACAGTACCTAGGAACAGAAAGCATACACAGTGAGTAAACTTCCCTTTTTCCCACTGAAACTACTCCTGATTGTTTATACATTAGGCTGCAATGATAGATGTATGTAGATAGGTTTTTGATTCTTTGTATTATTTAAATTAATCATCAGGTTAACTTGGAAACACAGTTAGAATAGTGCACAAAGAAACAGTGTGTAAACTCGCCTTTAAATCTCAGTTTGTTTTAAACCATCACTTGAATGCCTTGCTACTGGAGATCTTATATACATATACCTGTACGTGATAAGTTGAACCAAAGCAATAGAGTTTTTGTATGAATATATGCTCTGTTAAGCATTTTGAAAAAACCAGCATGAAAAATCTAGGTATAAATAAACCACTCTATAACTTATAAAGTTGATTACGCCTATTATAGTGCATTCTAGCAGTTAAGCTTTTACATGAATGATGCGAGCATACGTCTATAGTATATATTTGCAACATATGTATATTGGTAAATGCACTGTTGAACACTCGAATCGTGGTACGGTGGGTCAAAGGTTGAAAGAAGGGTGAAGATGAGGGTAAGGGATGAAGGTGAGTTGTAGGCACGGTCATGATCAGGTGCAGGTTAGCTGAGAGGGGTGTGGACGTGCACCAGTGCACTTGTGCACACTTGAAATACTGAAAAAACTAGAAGCAGCAAAGGGGAGCATGCATGCTTGTATCGGTGGTGGCAGGTATGACGTGGTGTAGTGCGATGAAGATTGGCACTGGAAGGGTCGGAAATGATAATGGAGCAAGATAAGGGAACGGGTGGCAGCAAAACAGAGGAAAGGAATGGGAAAACAAAATGGTATGTGAGTCATTTTAATTGTGTACATTTTGTATTGGGTTTTGTTTGAGGTAATTTGGCCGAACTGAGTGAAAGAAAAGAATGGGAAAGAAGGTGGAGCGGTAATGTAGTAAAGAAACATAATAATAGTTGCATGCACAAATATATTTTCCATGTTATAAATGTCATAAAAGTACCTGCACTTCAATATCATTTTAGCCTTCACTCTAGTGGCACTGGTTGATATCCCTACAATAGAAGTTCGTGCAACTTGCTGGGGTCAAACTCAGTTTCCATTCCATCTAGTTTTCTAGTTTGCTTAAGTAGCCAGTCCTATTTGATTATCGTTCTTGCCAGACAAATTATGGGTGTATGGGTTTGTTACTACCGTATTGGTTCTGGGCTGTGGGCTCGGGACCATGTTTATATATATAAATTAATGTTAACGAAAGGTTAATTCTAATTTAAGTTAAAACGATATAGATAAATGTATACGTTTATACGTATAGGTTTTAGTAAAAACATATATCAAAGGAATGGACTGATTTAATTGGACTCGACCATTTCAATTAAATGAATAAAAAGTGGTTTAAGTTAAATTTTTAATGGGAACTAAACATAATAATGTATATAAATATTGATGCATATATATATTGATACGTTTAGATCATGAAGAGCATATGTTTGAATAGCTTTGGCTCGTCGAGTCGGACGATGGTGTATGTAAGTAACCCAAGTTATCGAGTTTTAAACAAAATCAATTCAAATGAATTGGTTTATTAAATAATTAAGAGAAGTTTTATTACTAAATATCATTTAAATATAATCGGACGTAAATTCGGTTGTAAACTGAATTAAAGTGTAATCAATAATGATCTGTAACTGTAGTAAATACTGAATTGAATGTTCAATTTATTTATTTATTAATTGAGTCATTTATATTTGCATTAATCATAATTATATATTTAAAACGACTTTTGTATGTGGAAATAAACACTGTTCTGCTATTATATCAGTTTTATATATTTATCAGTTAATAAACGAAGGTAAGATATTATATTGTCAATTGATAATATTGCATTGTAATATTGTTTGTGCAAATTGGGTCAACGACTTGAGTGTCGTCTGAATTGTTATTTACCGTTGGGACTGCTAAGTTATATTTTCTGTAAAGTAACTCAAAAATGAACTTGAGTTTTGATAAATGGATATAAATTGATTTTTTTGAAACAATTAAATGGATTATTTTAAATTAATTGTTTTATTAATTTAAAAGCAAAGGTTAATTGTAATCGTTTTAAACTATCTGTTTTATAAAATGAATGGTTAATTAATAAAATTTGATAAGTTATCCAAAATAATGTTTTAACTTAATAAATCTTTTAAGTAAGGTTTAAAGGTAATCAGAGGATAAAGAATCAAGTCAAATGTTTAGATTATATTTCCCGATTAATATTTAAGTTATACTAAGTTAACTTATTAAATGGTTCAAAACAACAACATTGTTTTGAAATGATGTAAGATTTGGAAATCAAATTGGATTTACAAATTCTGATTTTTCGAATATTTTGGATATCGAATTTTTACGAATCTTAACGATAAGAATGGTTTCGAATCAAGGTCTGAGGTATAATTAAAATACCCCAACTTGATCGATTCCACTAGTATTCGATAGATCATATTAGTTTATGTTCAAAATGAGTGTTAGAGTTTAATATCGTTTTCAGTTTTGAAATGTATATTCAAAAGTGAGGATACCACGTAAGAAACATAAGAAGGATTTTCTAGGTTAATACTTATATTTTCAAATGAATATATAAACAAAGTTAACATTGTGTAAAAATATTAAATGATATTTTTGAATAAGGCTTAGAGACCCAACGGAGAAAAATCTGTTCATTTTATTTTATATTTGATAGTTACATCACTGATTATCAAATCTGGACCTTTTCATTGTCATTTTCGAAGAGACCGGAATCTGAATTCCACTTTGATTCGATATATACGTTACGAATCAGAGGTTAATGAAGATCACTAAAGATGAAGTTTATGCAAGGGCTGTTCTGTGAATCCTAGGTAGAATTACCTAAGATGGATTTACAAGGTAGTGCCTATAGTTTATCCAGTCCTAGGACAACTTTTTTGGACAAATGTCTAACAGAGTATGCCTAATAAATGGCATAAGTTGATCTCTTCAAACATAGTTACGTTTGTTGGTGGAGGAATTTGTTTCTCTTAGCTTTATACCCAGGATATTTTTAGGGAAGTCAATTTGTGATTTGGCGGATTTAATGATGTGGCATTCAAATTGAATAAAGATGTGCTTTACAAAAGGTAAGTTCAGCCTCAAGCCTCACAACCAGGAAATGAAAAAAATCGAGCAGGCAGCATGGCTATGTGGGTTGCTCCCATCAGGGTGTATTGTCACATATCTAAAGAAATTCCATTTTCTTCTTTATTCTATTTGATGTTGTCCCTTTTGGGAAACGGTTGGTAGCTCCCAACCGTTGGTGACAATATATTTGATACACTCAAGCGAAATGAGTGGTTGGTCAAGTGTGGGTCGGGTTGCAAGACGTTCTTGTTAAACCTAGTGTATTCCTTTCTAGAGGTAGAATGTCGACAGGTGGTTCACATACCTTGTCATAGTGGAAATCCAATCTCCAATAAGCTCCCGTGGTTTTGATTGTATACTATTATGTAGAGCGTGAGGTGCAAGCGTTCTGCTAGATTGCTATTTATTTGTATTTAGACACTATCATAATATCGGAATAATATCGTTTTCAAAAATGTTTTGGGTTATAGTAAGGTAAAAACCTTCTGTATTTATGTGTGGATCGCTCTTATGATTATATTTTCTTTCAAAAGGTTTTTGCAAGTTAAAATCGAACTGTTTTCAATAGTTTACTCACACCGGTCCTATGACTGACCCAGAGTTTATTTTCCAATGTTTTCCCTAAACTATTGGGTGCCCAAATTTGTACGGGAAGTGAATAAGTTCAGGTTTTACAGATTTATCTAAAGGGCTTGGTGCAGGCGGCCTCAGTATTATATATTTAGAGTTTATTTCGATGTGTTATATATATTATGTACTCTGATGATGTATGTAAGTTCAAATACAGTATGTATTTCAAAAGTGATTATTTATATATTACATTTTATTCCACTGCGATCGTGAGACTCCGTGATGTTGTTCAGTTCTTTCTTCTATCTATTTCCTTCTATTCTAATTTTCTATCTTATCTTTTCTCATCCTCTTACTTCTTTCTATTAATGATTCGCATTTTCGTGCAATTTGGGTTAGACGTGTGTAACAACCCGGAAAATATGAACTAGTTTGAAATTTTTAATTTGGCTATTTTAGTGAATTTAAAATATTTAAAATAAATATTTTAAATAATTACGACGAAAAGTGAGTTTAAATAAATGTTTGAAAACAAATATAATTAATTCTAATTATAAACAAGGCCTGAAATGGCACGGTAGTTTCAAAATTTGAATTCAAACTTTAACTGACTAAACCAGGTGCAAAAAAAAAATGGATTTTAGTAAAACCAAAAATATTTAAATCTGTTAGTGAATATCTTTCTAACGAATCTGAAAAATCGTAGTTTCATAGCGGGAAGCAAAGTTATGGCTAAATGAATTTTCAGAAAGGTCACTATATAGTTTATATAGCTCGGGAAAATGGCCATTTTGCAAACGACCTCAGAATTCGACGAAACCACATTTTTTGGATCCGGGATGTCAAATTATTGCAAGGTTTCAAATTTCATAATTTTTTAAGCTAGTATGTGAGCGTGGCAAAGGAAAATGTGTTTGGTCGATTTCTATTAAATTGGATTGACCAGAAATGGGCCATTTTACAAAACGGTGTCAGAATTCGACGAAACTAGTTTTTTTGGGACCGTACGGTCAAAACATAGCTAGATTTAATTTTCGGGAATTTTTAGAATCAATATGTGGCCCCGGCAAATTGAAATGTGCGTTCAAATTAAATATTGAATGTTCTATATTTTAATTTGAAGGAAAACTGACTGAAACAGTTGAATGGGCGTACGAAACATATCCCATTGTGTTCGGAATGGGGGTATTTAGCTAGGGACGACAGTCGTTGGATTTGGATTGGAGTTCGTATGAGATAAGGGGTATTTTTGGATTTTTAAAATTTATAAATATAAAAAAAATCCTATTAGGCCACATCATTTCTCTCTCCCCGTAATCGAACTCGATGCACGGCGGAAACACCCTCTTTCCTTCCTCCCTCGATTGCGCCTCCTACAAGCAAAATCAGCCCCTCCTCCAGTTGAAGATTTTGAAGAGCTCGAGACGAGCTTCAAATCCATATATAGTTTGTATTTTTTCGTTCAGCATTCAAGGAGAATCGAGCTCGGGAAGTTCGGGCGTTCAACCAGCCGTTGCACCCTCCTCCGACCGTCGAACTGACCAACTCCCCCAGGCGCAGGTGCGCCGCTCCTCCCCCTTCGACACTGCAAAGGCCGATCGACGAATAGCTACACGGACTCGAAGAAAACTCGAAACCTAGTTTCGAACCCTTCAGCTGAGTTACGGCTGTTTTTAATTTAACTATATTATAGCACTTTAAAGCGCTACGATTTTTGATTCCACTGTAAAAATCATATCTTTTTCGTTTCTTAACGAAATTCAGTGAAAAAAGAGATAGTTGACTCGTGTGTACGTCTTCTACCTTCTAGAAGAGACCGCATATTTTTCTGAGCCTTCTGCTATTTTTGGTGGGGTGGAACCCAATGTGAGATTTCTAAATTATAAACGATATGGAAAACGATGAGGTATAAATTATATAGTTGATGTATGAGTTATATAAGCGTTGTACACCTCATGTATAAGCGTTGTATAAGTTGTACGTTCGATGTATAAGTTATATATGCGTTGTAAAAATTATATATGTGTTGAAAAGAAGTGAAATATACTTGTATATATATATATATATATATATATATATATATATATATATATATATATACGCCCTTCGTCCACAAACCATGGGCGATATTTATTGGTTGTGATTGGTGTGAAAATTGGTTGATAGCGAATGGTTTGTTTGAATTGTTTGTGGTTGAAATTGATTGATTGTGGTTGAAAAATACCCGTTTGTGGTTGAGAATTATTTGGTTGAAACCACATAGGATTAGTTTGTGGAAAAGAAAGAAAAAAAATATACATGTCGCCTGCATGCGAACTAGATGCATGAAATCCCCATTGTCAAAAGCTGTGAGGCTTTAAGGTAGAGCGAGGAGCCGTACTAGGGACGACCCCGGTTTTAACTACCGTGCCGTTATGCTGCCGAAATTTTGAATAATATTCATGTGTTAGAATTATTTTCATGTGTTGAAACTATATTCGTGTGTTGAATAGAAAACATTCATGTGTTGAATAGAAATTCATTTGTTGAATAGAAATTCATGTGTTGAATGGTATTCATGTTTTAAATAAATTGTTTTAAATATAAAAATCACATTTTTATTGTATATATACGAACTATAGATAACATTCATGTGTTGAATAGAAATTCGTTCGTTGAATAGAAATTCATGTGTTGAATGGTATTCGTGTTTTTGAATAAATTGTTTTATAATCAAAATCATATTTTTATCATCTATATGAACTATATAAAGTAGTCGTGCTTTGAAATAAATTGTTTTATAATAAAAATCATATTTTTATCATCTATATGAACTATATAAAATAGTCATGTTTTGAAATAAATTGTTTTACATTAAAAATCACATTTTTATAATATACATGAATTGTTAAAAATAGTGAAGTGTTGAAATAAATGTCTGTTGGATAAAAATATCATTTTTATCAAAGGTATGAAAAGAATATGGTTTCGAAATCGAAGATTAGATTATATTTATATACATATATATAAAAATATAATTAAAATAAATCGAATAACGGAGCTATAGTTCGTGTTTTGAAACCGTGATTTCAAACGATTAGTGCGGGAGATCCGACCATCGGATTTTTCCCGAAACCGAAACCGTCGGGTTCGCTTTGGAAATATCTTTCTAACGACACTAACTTGGTAAAGATCCAACGGTTGGATTGTCTGGAATGTTTAATTCAAATCTGAAGAAAAACAGTGCCGGAATCGATTATATTTATATATAAATATATATAAATATAATTAAATTAAATCGAATAATGACACGGTAGTTCGTATTTTGGAATCGAAACTTCAAACGAGTATATCGGGGGATCCGACCGTCGGATTTTCCAAAACTGGAACCGTTGGATTCGTTTTGAAAAGATCTTTCTAATGATATAAAATTTGTGAAGATCCAACGGTTAGATTTTCAGATATATGTAAATCAAATCTGAAGAAAAACAGCGCCACGGTCACGTTATGGCCTGAAGCGTCGTTTGAATGAAATGGCTATTTTTAAATAAATAAAAATAGCGATAAATCATTATAAAATATTATAAACGATATGGAATGTGAAATTTAGAAACTAACTGAAGGTTAGCTAAGTCGAATGGTTTCCTGGGTTTTGATCTGATGTTGGTTTCGGCCTTCGGGGTTAATATTTGGGAAATCGTTCTCTTACTAATTTACGGTTAGTGACTAATGAATTGGAATAAGGCGTATGCTGTGTTTGTGTAGCACTTGTTAATTATATATGCGAGTTGATCAGAAAGACCAGTTTATCCCAATCTGAATAACTGAATCGACGATAAGAAATCAATGATGAAGACGGTGGTTGAAGACCGGAGATCTTCACCTCGGTTGGATGATAACTGATGTCCTGATTGGGAGGCATCCCGAAATATGGATAATGAGTGGTGATCGTCCAGACGTACGTGGAGATCGATGGGTATGCGAGGTATATACTGCCTCCGGTTTCGTTCAGTCCCAGAACGGACTTGTAAATGGACTGTGTGTCTGACATTGGAATTCATTCTGTGTGATTGATAGCCATCAGTTGCATGGTGTGAATTTCCTGTGTGGCATGCTAAGATGCAGTGATCAGGGCTTCTATTGAAAAGAAAATTCTTGTGGTTGATGATCAAACCACCGCCTGTGTGGCGTAGCTTTGTGTAGAACGTGAATTCGCGAGCCTCACACCCTGGTATGAACCAAAAACGGGAGAGGACCTTAGGGAGGGCATGTGTTTCCTTCTAGCTAGAGGTGGTGTTAGTGCTTAAACTGGCTGACATTTATATTACTTTCACCTGTGTGGTTGTTGCTGTTGTGAGGCGCCTCAGATATATCGGTCGATCCGGGACCGATGGAGTCATTCGTTGGCTCATTTACGCCCCCAAAGGGCGGGGAAACGTAGTGTTCAGGCATAATAATCCACATCGGTGGACCGACCCTGACGATCCAAGGGTCGATGCGTTCTGATCCTGAGACACGGGCTAGAGCGTCTCGAAGTCGGTAAGGACTATCTTTTGCCTTGGTTCATGACGGAATTCCAATTTCCGAATACGACACCGTGCGGTTTTGATTGTAAACCTATATTTGGCGACATAGTGGCATGGGACGCTCATGTCGTCTATGATTGATACTTATGATTTGAAATTGTTTTTGAAACATATAAACACTAGTAATAATATCAAATGCTTTTGTTTTATTCGTATCAAGCATATTTTGGCCATTATAAGGTAAAAAAACTCTATCCTCCGGTTTGCGGTCATTGTGTGATGGGAACTGAGTCTTATAATGGCTTCATTTTTATAAAAAGCATTGCGATGTTTTAAAAGATTTACTTGTTGTAAAGCACTGGAAATCCAATGGAGTAAACCCGTTCTGCGAAAGTGGCGTGGTCCTGTGATTATCCATATTATAAAATGTGTTAAGTAGGTTTCTCATACCAGTCCCATGATTGACTCGTAGTTTGTTTCACTTGCAAACTCGGGTGCCCCTTTTTCTACACGGGCAGCCTTGTGTTCAGGTTAGCAGGCTCTTTCTGGATAGCTGGAGCTGAAGATGGATTCTATCATTTATCTCTTTTTATGCTGTTCAGCTCCTATTGTACATATTATGTTTGTTTTCCGCTGTAGACATTTATGTATAGCTGAACTGTATTTGTACTAAGTATGATCCTGTATATTGTGTAACTCTGATGATTTCGTTTATCCAGTGTATTATTTGTTCATTATCAGGTGTATTTATTTAATTCTGTTCTGTTATTATCTGTTTATGTGTTATATTCCAAAGATTACCGTTAACACCGTCGTACGGGGTTTTGGGGTAGTCACAATGTGGTATCAGAGCTTTGGTTAAGCTTAGTGCTGGAATATAACATATTAACGAACTCATCAGAAATAGAACCAGTAGTGTTCTAGGACGTGTAACTCATTATAGATAGGATCAGTAATATCCTAGTATGAGTATAGCAAAATGAAATACACCCCAGTAGACACATTTACATTCAAGTGTTTGTCTCTATATTTTGAAATATCTTTTCTGTTGACCTGACACTTTGTTTGCTAATTGCAGACGCACTAGAAAATGAGTGATAGGAACAGAAGAAATAATCTTATGACTCGTCAAGCTAATGAACCAGTTATGCTTCCACAGCCAGAACCAGATATTGAGGCTCTAGTAAAGAGGTATCGAAACCTGGATGGATCACCATTCTTGGGCAAAGAATTCATTACGGAAACACAAGCTTGGATTCGTTCTGCTGAGAAAATCTTTGAAGGGTTAAAGCTGAGAGATGATCAGAAAAGAATACTGGCGTCTTGGGCACTCAAAGAAGAAGCTTTGTTCTAGTGGGATTCGATTATTAAGGATAAGCCTGAAGGTGATATCACCTGGGATAGATTTAAAGTGATTTTCCTAGGAAGATTTACTTCTCATGAAGCAACTGAGCGGTTATGTGATGAATTCTCTTATCTGATACAAGGAGATATGGCCATTCCAGAATATCATAAGAGATTCAATGAACTTTCTCATTTTTTCCCCGCATCTAATTTAAGATCCAAAGAGGAAGAATCTGAGGTTTATTCATGGCCTGCAAAGAAAATACCAAAAAAGTTTTATGAGGAATGTGAAGCTTCCTTTTTTAGAAATGATATACATGGCTTACCAGTATGAGGATCTCGACAAGAAAGGTATGTTACGCTACGAAGAGGAAGTCTATTCTAGTAATAAAGGGGAGTCTAAAACTGATAATCTTAAGGCCAATACGATGTCTGAGGTCAGTGAGAAGCCTAAAGTCAATCGGAAAAGGGCCGGATCTGAAAAAGAACCAGCAACGACTACCATATGTAATAACTGCCATAAGCAAGGGCATTTGCAAGGAAATTGCAGATCTCTAAAGAAATAAAAGAATGATGGATTTAAATCCAGCAAAAAGTTTTAGGAAAGTAGAAAATGCAATCTTTTCCATCAGGCTGGTCATGTAAAGCAAGATTGCTGGCTGTTAAAAAAGACCAAAGAGGCTAAGGTAAATGAAGTGGCAGAAACCTCAGCACCCTCAGCTATTCAGGAAAGGACAGATGTTTTAGAAGGCACGCTTACTGTCAAAGATATTCCAGTTAAAGTATTGTTTGACACCGGTGCGTCGCGATGCTTTGTTGCAAAGAATGCGGTTAAGAAACTGGATTTGAATTTGAATAAGCTCAAAGAACCAATAACTCTCCATAATCCGGTTGGGGGTTCCCTCGATCTCAGTTGGGTTTTTGGGGTGCCGGTTTCTTTTTCTCGTTATCGGTTCCCTACCATTGCGGTCATCATGAATTTTATAGAGTTTGATCTTATCTTGGGGTTAGACTGGTTGACCAAATATGAAGCTGAGGTTCAATGCACCGACAGAGTCGTTAAGGCGAAGATTAAATCAGGTGATTATATAACCATTCCCTGTGAAGGTCAGAATTCTAATAGAAAAGACCTCTGGGCAGCTTTGGATGTTTCTCCTGCTCAAATAGAAACTATCCCTGTAGTCACAGAGAATATTCCGGACCTCATCAATGATATTCCCATCATCAAGAATTATGCAGATGTGTTCGAAGAAGTTGTCAGCTTACCTCCGTAGAGAGAAATTGATTTCAAAATCGCTTTAATTTCGAACGCAAGGCCAGTAGTGCACGCTATTCGGAGAATGACTCTAAAGGAGAAAGGAGAACTAGACAATCAAACCCGATAGCTTGTATGGAAGGGTCTGATCAGGCCTAGTTTCTCTGATTGGGGAGCAGCAGTGGTGTTTGTCCCAAAGTCTGACGGTACTCTGCAACTATGTGTGGATTATCGCGACTTGAATAAGCAGACAATAAAGAATAAATATCCATTGCTGTGAATCGATGATTTATTGGATCGTCTGAATGGAGCACAATTATTTTCAAGGATGGACCTAGCTACAGGTTTCCATCAGCTTCGTATTGCCGAGGAGTGTGTTCCTATGACAGCATTCGGAGGTCCCGACTTATTCTATGAGTGGTTAGTAATGTTGTTCGGCTTATGCAACGCTCCACCTTACTTCGTCGATTTGATGAATAAAGTGTTCAGAGGAGTCCTGAATAAGTTTGTTCTGGTTTTTATTGATGATATTCTAATCTTCTCTAAGTCAAAGGTCGAACATTAAAAACATTTGGAACAAGTTCTAGAAATTCTGAGAAGGAATGTATTGAAAGCTAAAATGTCCAAATGTATATTCTGGCAAGATGAAGTGAAATTTCTTGGCCACGTCGTATCAAAAGAGGGAATTGCTGTGGATCCAAGTAAAATCACGCTATTCAAAATTGGAAACAGCCTAGTACTCCGACATAAATCCGAAGTTTTCTTGGATTGGCTAGTTATTACCGGAAGTTCGTTAAAGATTTTTCGAAGATATCTAGTCACTTAACAAAGCTTACAAAGAAGCACTCAAAATTCAAGTGGACTCCAGAATGTGCGGAGGCTTTTGAGGAGCTAAAGTTAAGATTAACAACGGCTCCAGTGTTAACGATTATCGATGGCAATCAAGACTTGAAAGTCTGGACTGATGCCTCTAGAGAAGGCCTTGGTGCAGTATTAATGTAAAGAGGTCAAGTTGTTGCTTATGCTAGCCGCCAGCTGAAGCCACATGAAAAGAATTACGTCACTCATGATCTTGAGTTGTTGGCTATCGTATTTGCTTTAAAAATCTGGAGACACTATCTTCTGGGTGAGAAATTCGAACTGTTTATAGATCATCAGTCGCTAAAGTATCTGTTCACCCAGAAAGACTTGAATCTGAGGCAGCAACGTTGGCCAGAGTTCCTTGCAGCATACGATTTTGAGATTCTATACACTCCAGGGAAAGCCAATGTCGTGGCCGATGCGTTAAGTAGAAAGAATGAAATGATCGCTAGTTTTATTATTGCGACTTCTTTAATTGACAAGATATCTACTCTCCAAAAAGATGACAAATTTATTAAAGGAATGAGCCAGCGGATTTGTGAAGGAAATGCTTCAGATTTCCAGCTCGATAGCGAAGGGATTCTGATGTTACAAGGATGAATTTGTGTTCCAGAAATTCCTGAACTCAGAAGAGATGTGCTTGATGAATGACACCAATCTAAGCTCAGTATCCATCCGGGTGTGAGTAAAATGTATAACGATATCAAGCAAACACTCTGGTGGAAATCGTTGAAAAGAGACATCTCTGTATATGTTAGAAGGTGCCCTACTTGCCAAGTAGTCAAAAGCGACCAACAGAAACTGGCTAGATTGTTGCAACTGCTAGATGTTCCAGGTTGGAAATGGGAAAATATTTCTCTGGACTTCATAGATGGTTTGCCCAGAACCAAAAAAGGAAATGACAGTATTTGGGTGATCATAGATCGCTTCACGAAGACCGCCCATTTCATACATGTCAGATCGAACAGAACTGCTCAGAGTCTGGCATAGATATATTTCAAGGAAATTGTTAGGCTACATGGAGTGCCGATCAGTATAGTTAGTGATAGAGATCCAATATTTACTAGCAAATTCTGGGAGGCATTTCAAGTAGAACTGGGAACAAAGCTGAATCTAAGCACCGCTTATCATCCTCAGACAGATGGTCAGACTGAGAGGGTGAATCGTATTTTAGAAGATCTATTGCGGGCTTGTGTTCTTGATTTTGGTGGATCATGGGAAGACCATTTACATTTAGCTGAGTTCTCATACAACAATAGCTACCAAGCGAGCCTGACAATTTCA
This sequence comes from Allium sativum, assembly GCA_030737875.1. Lineage (NCBI taxonomy): Eukaryota > Viridiplantae > Streptophyta > Magnoliopsida > Asparagales > Amaryllidaceae > Allium > Allium sativum. Next base: position 57,221,629 of record CM060918.1, read on the forward strand.
CCATTCGAAGCATTGTATGGTAGACCGTGCCGATCTCCTGCTTGTTGGGTCGAACCCGGTAATAGGCTTGTATTGGGACCTGATATGATCCGGGATGCTGAGGACAAAGTTGATTTCGTTAAGAAACGATTACTCGCCGCTCAAAGCCGACAGAAGAGCTATGCCGATAAGAGAAGAAGAGATATATCATTTGCTATTGGCGACTATGTATATTTGAAAGTATCGCTGTAACACCCCGCGAATTCTATAACTATGAAATTCACAAATTAAAGTATAATTTATTTTAATCAAAGAACTAAGGGAAACGGGATACGCCATTGCGTTCGTCTCGGAAAAATACGCGAAATAGAGTCCGAGTTTTCGAAAAACGGAGTCCGTATGAAGAAGATATGGCCTTCGGAAGTTTCTGAATTAAGTTTAAAATTCAAACAGAATAAAATAACTCAGAAAATCAAGTTTAAAATTCTAAAATCGGGCCCAATGGGCCAGGGCGGAAAAACACCCGCCTAACGCACCCAGGTCGACTGGGCTGTCGACCTGGTCTAACCAGGTCGACAGGGCTGTCGACAGGGCTGTCGACAGGCATGTCGACCTGGTCCAGAGCCAGGTCGAGCCCAGTCCGACCTGGCTGGCCTATTCTATGTTGGTCGATTTTCTGTAGTCTGCTTTGTCATTAGGGCTAGGTGGCAAGGTCTAATTGGTCTCTCCTTAGGATGAATGGCTACGATCAATCCAAGCAACATCAATGGTCCTAATCAGTTCATTACCCCTATAAAAATGACCCTAGACTCAACCCTAATCTATTCATTCAAAAATAAGAACAAAGCCGCCATGTTGCTGAGGAACGACTAGGGGTAGCCACCAATTGGAGAGAGGATTAGGAGGCAAATTCTAAGGCATAAAGCAACTCAATCAAATCAAACCGCATCTTCAAATCCCTAAATTTGAGAATTCACCTCACCATTGTAAGTAGAGTATTACTTTGGTATGAACAAATAACTGTGTTGGTTTGTATACTTGGTTGTGGTGATAAATAATTCATAATTTGTGCGTTACTATGATTCTTATCGATTTGGAATATTGTATACGTTTGGATATTCTCGAATTATGTTATTCAATTATGAAAAACTACATGCGGTAGTTTTATGCAAGTATACGTTTGGAATATTCGCAAATTATGTAATCCATGTTGAAGCTACATGTATGTAGTTGATTAATTGAAATTCATGCAAGTTTGGGGTTTTGCTACTATGCCATCATGATGTATATTTTTGTGCATAAAATCATTTGGTACGTAATTGGAACAAGTTTGGTTGTTATAGTTCATATGAAACTATGTTGAAATTTTGGCACCATGATTTATGAATTAAGACATGCTTTTGTACTAGAAAACCTATTTGCAAACTTATGAATATGACTAGGCTATTTTGCATAATTAAGTCTATATTGTTTACAAGAATTATATGATGACATATGTGGTACATAGCTAGGTTAGATTCAAAATCCCTTTTTGCAAGTTTGCATGACTAAAGTAAAAATCATGATTTCATGTTAGAAATATTTATGCCATGGTTATGTGAACAAATTTAACTATACTTTTGTATTAGGCACAAAAGTAGACACCTTTGTAAACATGTAGTAGTCTTATGAACATGATTTGCTTATGTTTGACATTATGCCTGAATAAAAATATAGGTTTATGTTGTAGTTAAAACCTATGTGTCGATAGTGATATTCTTAACTTAACTACAAGTTTACATGCTTTGATTCATGTCACTTATGCTTTATGACCAAAGTATATGTCACTACTATGCAAGTACACCAATTTCTATTTTGTATTTCCAACGTCATATTGCAAGTTCATGCGTTCACATTCCCCTTTTCGTGTATGTAATCACGCTTTAAGCCCCCCCCCTTTTCGCATGGCTAAGTTGGGCTTTAAAAGGCTAAGCCCAATATATATATAATAAACGGACGAGTTAAACGGGGGAAAATAACGTTGGGTTAAAATTACTAATGAATGAAAATATAAAATAGAAGGGCCCAAATTCAAGTATGGGTTGGGCCCATGATTGGTGTAACCTTTACACCATTAACTTAATAATGGGCCGCAAATATTTACATATAAGAAAATAAAGAAGAAAGACAAAATATGTAAATGTAGAACATACGATGTGTTTAACCCGAGGTTGGATTGAGTTGTGATGTAAACCTGCCCGGAACCACCCGGCTGTCCAGTAGTCACAACAATACCTATCCAATGTGGGAGGTTAAACATGGAGCCCAATAAGGACCCGAGGTTAGACTGAGTTGTGGCGTAAGACTGCCCGGAACCAACCGGCAACAGGCAGCCACAACAATACCTGTCTAATGTGAGAGGTCAGGGCCTTAATAAGACAATTAAGGCTGAGTCAGGATTGTTAGGATTAAGTGAACTAAAGACTTAATCAAAATGGAACATGCTAAACTAAACGGACTGGTGGGGGTTAGGTTAGAAAACACTTAACCAACTTAGCATGTTGGCTAGAGATAGAAAACCTAGTAACGGGGGACCCATTTCAGCAGTAACCCTAGAAGGTGTATCAGGATACCCTGAAACTAGGCAGGGTGGGGCACGATTACTGGGCTGATTGTAAGAGGTCAAATCGACGGCGGTGGTGTAGCAGTGTAGGTTCTAACGGGGTGCGGGCGTGCACACACTCCGGCGCAGAAAAATAAAGCACTGGGCACCAGTAGCATACCTGTGCATTCTAAGGTTGTGTCGGGCCGCCGCCATGGGACTTGATACACCCCATGGTGGGACCAGCATAGGTAACTACAACATCGGGGGCCGTAAGACACATGTAACTATGCGAGTAGGAGCCGATCATCATAGAACGGATCACATCACCCTGATTATGGGGTGCCAGTTGGGAACTAGTTTATATGGGTTCAGAGATTTACATGGGGTACGATAGTATATTCGACCCTAGACAACTTAACCAAGTTTATAGTGCTTTCCCACTTCTTGTTTATACTTATCATACCCAGTTCTTTATTCATAGACAGAATAGTACTAGACTTACTCAGGCTTTATGTCTGACTCTACTTTTCTTTCGTCTTCTTTTCTTCCGTTTCCCCCCCCCCCCCAGGTCCACAGGGAGGGAACACAGCAGCTTGACCGGTCTTAACATCCAGGTTGAAGAAGAGAAATGTATTGCTTGGACCTTTTCGTTTGAAACTATGGCTTTGGACAAACTCTATGGGGCTTTTGCAGTTTATCTATATTTTATTTATGCTTCTTTAAATAATGTAATCAAGACAGATTATGAAAGTGTTATGTTTTTGGAAAAGATGTAAGACAATTATGGTGATGTTGTTGTAGCACATATTTGCTTTTATGAAATAAAAGTTTGTTGATTTTCCACTGTTTACAAATATGTGTTCTTATATCTGTCTTGTATATCTGTGACTTATACTTATAAACCTCCACCAAAATTAGGGCATTCCCTTTGAGAGTGACCCTAACGGAGGTGGGGTGTTTCACTTGGTATCAGAGCATAGGTTTACCAGATAAGATAAAAAGTTTTGAAAAATTATTTTCAAAAAGGAAATTTAAAGAAGCATTTTTAAAAGAAAAATATTATTTTATAAAAAAAAAAAGGCAAAGTCCACTCCCCAAAGCCATAGGTACTATCTCTTATCCTTCGTTTTGAATCTATCCTTTTTGTTTCAGCATGTCCGAAGATCTTAACTTGCCGGAAGGGGTACCAATACCTGGTTGGTTTAGACGGTTCTTAGAAGAAAGAGCCACTCAGCCAGGTCCTACCATTCCTCCTCCCCCAGCTGCCGGAAATCATCCAGCTGCAGCGGCACCTTTTCCTCCACCTCCTCCTCGGGGAAATACGTTTGCTAAGATATTTAAAGATTTTAAAGCTATGGGAGGAAGGGATTTCCATGGAACGGAGTCCTTCGTGGCAGCCAGAAACTGGCTGAAAGAAACTGAGGACCTATTCATCATCTTTGAGGTAGAGGATAGACAAAAAGTACAATTGGCAGTGTGGCTATTGAAGGGCGAGGCTTCCTACTGGTGGGAAGTCACTAATGCTAAAAGACCAGTGGAGACATGGGAGGACTTTAGGGCAAGGTTTGAGACTAAATTTCTCTCAGATGCGGAAAGAAGTTTGCAGTTGGAAAAATTCTTATTTCTTAAACAAGGGGACAAGACTGTCAGAGAATATGTGAATCAGTTCGATGAGCTGGCTAGGTTTGGGCTTGACCTAGTCAACACCCCGTACAAGAAGGCTCTCCGTTTCGTCAAAGGGTTGAATGAGCCATTACACAGTTTGGCCATGACCCATATACCCATGGGAGCCACGTATGAAAGATTGGTGCAAATGGCATTGCTGAATGAAGAGGATAAGGGCAAGAAGGAGACAAAGGCAGAAAGCTCTCAAGGGAAGAAAGATGGTTTGCAGCCTAAGAAGACAGACTTTAAGAAGGGCGGGAAAGGCAACAAAGAGAAGAGGAAGTGCAATTTCTGTGGCAAAGTGGGGCACTTAGTAAAGGACTGCCGGAAAAAGAAGGCCAAGGAGAATGGTGGGTGCTTTTCTTGCGGTGAGACAGGCCATAGGGCTAAGGACTGCCCAAAGAAACGAGGACAGGGGCAGAGGGCTGGATCCACCCCAGGGGCACAGGTTCATGTGCTGGAAGTGCCACCTCTGCAACAACGAGGTATAAATACTTCTGTAGAAAGTGTAGTTTATCTTTATGATCACCCCGTTCGCACTTTATTTGATTCTGGCGCATCACACTCCTTTATCTCGTCTGCTCTAGTAGAATCTCTGCACCTAAAAACTAGTATGGTAGAGGACCCCTTAATTGTTTCAAACCCAATTGGGGGCCCAGCTCATTTGTCTATGATCTGTTTGGGATTGAAAATTTCTATTCTAAGTGTAGAATTTCAATGTAGTGCCTTTGTTTTGGGCTTTTCGGGTTATGGTTTGATTTTGGGTATGGATTGGCTATCCAGTAATGGGGCCATCCTTGATTTTGAGAAAAGGGTTGTTAGGCTCCTAACCCAGCTCGGTAATACTTTGGAAATTTCTTGTAATCCCTCGTATGCGGTTATGCTTAGTTATCTTGAATCGCTAGATGCCTCGGTTGAAAATTTGCAATCAGTTAGGGTGGTCCGGGAATATCTGGATGTCTTCGAAGAGGTGAAGGGCTTGCCTCCGAAGCGGGAAATAGACTTCCGCATATATCTTGTAGATAATGCAAAGCCCGTTGCGTTACCCGTTAGACACATGGCTCCACGAGAAAGGAAAGAGCTCAGTAAACAGATTAAAGAGCTTCTAGAAAAGGGGTTCATTAGGAGGAGCATTTCAGAATGGGGCGCTCCAGTGGTGTTCGCTACAAAGGCGGATGGTTCACTCCGTCTATGTGTTGACTATAGGGAGCTCAACAAGCTAACGAAAAAGAATAGGCACCCTCTCCCTAGAATTGACGATTTGTTTGACCAGCTTGTAGGAGCGTCTGTTTTCTCCCAACTCGATTTAGCAACCGGTTTTCATCAGCTAAGGGTGGCTGAAGACAGCATCGATAAAACGGCATTCAGAACCCCAGACGGCTTCTTTGAATGGCTTGTCATGCCTTTCGGCTTGACAAATGCACATGCTTACTTTGTGGACCTAATGAGTAGGGTATTTAGAGATTTCCTTAACAAATTCGTAGTGGTCTTCGTAGATGATATCCTTATCTTCTCAAAAAGTGAAGAGGAACATGCTCAGCACTTAAGGGCAATCATGGAAACTTTGCGAGTCCATCAACTAAAAGCCAAATTCTCCAAATGCCACTTTTGGAGAGAAGAGGTGAGGTTCCTTGGGCACATAGTATCCAAACAAGGGTTAGCAGTGGACCCTGCTAAGGTAGTGGCGGTACAGGATTGGAAGACACCAAGGAATGCAACTGAGGTCCGAAGCTTTCTAGGACTAGCGGGTTTCTATCGAAAATTCATAAGGGATTTTGCGAAAATCTCAGCTCCGCTCACGAAATTGACCAAGAAGAATCTAGTGTTTAATTGGGACTTGGATTGCGAGTTTGCTTTCCAACGACTGAAAAGGGCTCTTACAACAGCCCCAGTTTTGACGCTGCCAGACGGGAGCAAGATGTTCACTGTCTATACGGATGCATGTGGGACAGGGCTAGGCGCCGTCTTAATGCAAGAAGGAAGGGTAGTAGCTTATGGTGGGAGGCAGTTGAAGGTGCACGAAAAGAACTACCCAACCCACGATCTTGAGTTAGCCGCCATCGTCTTTGCACTCAAGTCTTGGCGACACTATCTCCTAGGTGAGAAGTTCGAACTTTACACTGACCATAAATCGTTGAAATATCTTTTCTCGCAGAAGGATCTTAACATTAGGCAACAAAGATGGATGGAGTTTCTTGCCTCGTACGATTTCGAAATCTCCTACACTCCGGGCAAAGGCAACGTAGTAGCAGACGCATTGAGCCGAAAGAAATTGACCCTAAGCCCGTTGTTTGTTGAAAGACAAAGCCTAGAGTTTATAGCCAGCTTCGACTTTAGGCCTTCCTCCGATTTCGTACCAGGCTTGCTAGCATCTCTCGAAGTGCGCCCAACTTTAGTGGATTCAGTAGGGACAGCACAACGCGAAGACCCTCAGCTTGTGGAAACAATTGATAGGCTAATTAGGGGTGAGACTTCAAGTCACCTCAACAGATACTCCATCGACGATAAGGGGTTGCTAAGGCGAGACGGAAGACTATGCGTCCCACAGACAAAAGATTTAATAAAGAAGGTTCTCGAGGAAGCACATCACTCCAAGATGACGATACACCCAGGCGGAGATAAAATGTACAAAGACATAAAAAGGACTTTCTTCTGGAATGGCATGAAAAAGGACGTGGCAGAGTTCGTTTCTAAGTGTATGGTGTGCCAACAGGTTAAGGCGGAACAGAAAAAGCCTGGCGGACTACTACATCCTCTGGAGGTCCCGCAGTGGAAGTGGGATAGCATCTCAATGGACTTCATCGATGGGCTGCCTAGGTCTAGGAGAGGCAACACTAGCATTTGGGTAATAGTGGATAGGCTTACTAAAAGCGCCCACTTTTTACCTTTCAAAAGTAAAAGAACTGCCTCATCCCTAGCATCACTTTACCTCAAAGAAATCGTTCGACTCCATGGAATACCGTCTAGCATTGTTAGTGACCGAGACCCCATCTTCACCAGTGAGTTTTGGCGGAGTCTGCATGAAGCAGTAGGAACGCAGTTATGCTTGAGCACAGCCTATCATCCCCAAACCGACGGCCAAACAGAGAGAGTGAACAGAGTTTTGGAAGACCTTTTATGACTGTGCGTCCTTTAATTTGGAAGGACATGGGAAGACCACCTTCCTTTGGTGGAATTTGCTTACAACAACAGCTATCAAGCAACCATCGGAATGGCGCCCTTCGAAGCTTTATATGGAAGACCGTGCCGATCGCCCACTTGTTGGTGGGAGTCTACTGATAAGCTCATACTTGGACCAGATATGATCCGAGAGACTTCAGAGAAAGTAGACTTAATACGCAGAAGGATGAAGATGGCCCAAGACAGACAGAAGTCCTATGCCGACAAGAGAAGGACCGACCTTGAATTTGAGGTTGGAGACAGAGTTTTTCTCAAGGTATCTCCGCTAAGAAACGTTGTTCGTTTTGGAACCACAGGAAAACTTGCACCAAGGTTCGTAGGGCCATTACCTATCATCGAGAAAATTGGGAAAATGGCCTATAGATTAGAGCTACCCGAGAAGTTGGCTGGAGTCCACAACGTTTTTCACGTTTCACATCTCCGAAAATGTCTACATGAGTCTGCTGAAGTGGTAGAGCCAAATATCCTCGAAGAGGCCGAAGTGGAACGCGAAGCAACCATAAGAAAAGTTCCAACCCGCATATTAGGAACGGAAGTGAAAAAGCTACGCAACCGCGAAGTCAAGCTCGTCAAAGTTCAGTGGAGCGACGCCGAGGGAGATGCGACTTGGGAAACTGAAGCTAGAATCCGTACAGCCTACCCTTTTCTGTTCGAGGGTACATCCTTGATCTTTCCTTTTCCTTAAGTTGCGCTTTTATCTATCTTTTTAGGTATATTTCCTCGACCTTATCTTTTAGGTAGAAACCCTTTGGATGGAAACATGTAATTGAAACATGTTATGGATGATGGTTGCAAGTGGTTGCAAGTGATTGCTAGTGGTTGCTCGTGGTTGCATATACACACACAATCTAGGTTTTAGATCGGCTCAGTCACTTCATATTGCATATGCATATATGTTTGCATTCATATGTGGTTGAACTTTAATGTGTTGTCATGTGGATGTTGCATTTGTATTGAATGATTGTGCACTCATGTAGAATCAAGAATAGGAAGATTTGCATACATAATGGATTCATGGCACTTACATAATTCGCATTAAGGAGGTCAACTGAATCAGTAGACCGCCTGATTTTGCATTAGATAAGTACATGTACACACACACTTCGCATATGATCATGAAGCATTAGAAGTCTTTTAAGGACAATGGATGCTCGTGTTTGATGGATGAGTAGATGGATGATTGGATGTTAGGATATACATTCCTCCTAACTTGAAGATTTCGGGGACGAAATCCTTTTAAGTGGGGGAGAATGTAACACCCCGCGAATTCTATAACTATGAAATTCACAAATTAAAGTATAATTAATTTTAATCAAAGAACTAAGGGAAACGGGATACGCCATTGCGTTCGTCTCGGAAAAATACGCGAAATAGAGTCCGAGTTTTCGAAAAACGGAGTCCGTATGAAGAAGATATGGCCTTTGGAAGTTTCTGAATTAAGTTTAAAATTCAAACAGAATAAAATAACTCAGAAAATCAAGTTTAAAATTCTAAAATCGGGCCCAATGGGCCAGGGCGGAAAAACACCCGCCTAACGCACCCAGGTCGACTGGGCTGTCGATCTGGTCTAACCAGGTCGACAGGGCTGTCGACAGGCATGTCGACCTGGTCCAGAGCCAGGTCGAACCCAGTCCAACCTGGCTGGCCTATTCTATGTTGGTCGATTTTCTGTAGTCTGCTTTGTCATTAGGGCTAGGTGGCAAGCTCTAATTGGTCTCTCCTTAGGATGAATGGCTACGATCAATCCAAGCAACATCAATGGTCCTAATCAGTTCATTACCCCTATAAAAATGACCATAGACTCAACCCTAATCTATTCATTCAAAAATAAGAACAAAGCCGCCATGTTGCTGAGGAACGACTAGGGGTAGCCACCAATTGGAGAGAGGATTAGGAGGCAAATTCTAAGGCATAAAGCAACTCAATCAAATCAAACCGCATCTTCAAATCCCTAAATTTGAGAATTCACCTCACCATTGTAAGTAGAGTATTACTTTGGTATGAACAAATAACTGTGTTGGTTTGTATACTTGGTTGTGGTGATAAATAATTCATAATTTGTGCGTTACTATGATTCTTATCGATTTGGAATATTGTATACGTTTGGATATTCTCGAATTATGTTATTCAATTATGAAAAACTACATGCGGTAGTTTTATGCAAGTATACGTTTGGAATATTCGCAAATTATGTAATCCATGTTGAAGCTACATGTATGTAGTTGATTAATTGAAATTCATGCAAGTTTGGGGTTTTGCTACTATGCCATCATGATGTATATTTTTGTGCATAAAATCATTTGGTACGTAATTGGAACAAGTTTGGTTGTTATAGTTCATATGAAACTATGTTGAAATTTTGGCACCATGATTTATGAATTAAGACATGCTTTTGTACTAGAAAACCTATTTGCAAACTTATGAATATGACTAGGCTATTTTGCATAATTAAGTCTATATTGTTTACAAGAATTATATGATGACATATGTGGTACATAGCTAGGTTAGATTCAAAATCCCTTTTTGCAAGTTTGCATGACTAAAGTAAAAATCATGATTTCATGTTAGAAATATTTATGCTATGGTTATGTGAACAAATTTAACTATACTTTTGTATTAGGCACAAAAGTAGACACCTTTGTAAACATGTAGTAGTCTTATGAACATGATTTGCTTATGTTTGACATTATGCCTGAATAAAAATATAGGTTTATGTTGTAGTTAAAACCTATGTGTCGATAGTGATATTCTTAACTTAACTACAAGTTTACATGCTTTGATTCATGTCACTTATGCTTTATGACCAAAGTATATGTCACTACTATGCAAGTACACCAGTTTCTATTTTGTATTTCCAACGTCATATTGCAAGTTCATGCGTTCACATTCCCCTTTTCGTGTATGTAATCACGCTTTAAGCCCCCCCTTTTCGCATGGCTAAGTTGGGCTTTAAAAGGCTAAGCCCAATATATATATATAATAAACGGACGAGTTAAACGGGGGAAAATAACGTTAGGTTAAAATTACTAATGAATGAAAATATAAAATAGAAGGGCCCAAATTCAAGTATGGGTTGGGCCCATGATTGGTGTAACCTTTACACCATTAACTTAATAATGGGCCGCAAATATTTACATATAAGAAAATAAAGAAGAAAGACAAAATATGTAAATGTAGAACATACGATGTGTTTAACCCGAGGTTGGATTGAGTTGTGATGTAAACCTGCCCGGAACCACCCGGCTGTCCAGTAGTCACAACAATACCTATCCAATGTGGGAGGTTAAACATGGAGCCCAATAAGGACCCGAGGTTAGACTGAGTTGTGGCGTAAGACTGCCCGGAACCAACCGGCAACAGGCAGCCACAACAATACCTGTCTAATGTGAGAGGTCAGGGCCTTAATAAGACAATTAAGGCTGAGTCAGGATTGTTAGGATTAAGTGAACTAAAGACTTAATCAAAATGGAACATGCTAAACTAAACGGACTGGTGGGGGTTAGGTTAGAAAACACTTAACCAACTTAGCATGTTGGCTAGAGATAGAAAACCTAGTAACGGGGGACCCATTTCAGCAGTAACCCTAGAAGGTGTATCAGGATACCCTGAAACTAGGCAGGGTGGGGCACGATTACTGGGCTGATTGTAAGAGGTCAAATCGACGGCGGTGGTGTAGCAGTGTAGGTTCTAACGGGGTGCGGGCGTGCACACACTCCGGCGCAGAAAAATAAAGCACTGGGCACCAGTAGCATACCTGTGCATTCTAAGGTTGTGTCGGGCCGCCGCCATGGGACTTGATACACCCCATGGTGGGACCAGCATAGGTAACTACAACATCGGGGGCCGTAAGACACATGTAACTATGCGAGTAGGAGCCGATCATCATAGAACGGATCACATCACCCTGATTATGGGGTGCCAGTTGGGAACTAGTTTATATGGGTTCAGAGATTTACATGGGGTACGATAGTATATTCGACCCTAGACAACTTAACCAAGTTTATAGTGCTTTCCCACTTCTTGTTTATACTTATCATACCCAGTTCTTTATTCATAGACAGAATAGTACTAGACTTACTCAGGCTTTATGTCTGACTCTACTTTTCTTTCGTCTTCTTTTCTTCCGTTCCCCCCCCCCCCCCCAAGGTCCACAGGGAGGGAACACAGCAGCTTGACCGGTCTTAACTTCCAGCTTGAAGAAGAGAAATGTATTGCTTGGACCTTTTCGTTTGAAACTATGGCTTTGGACAAACTCTATGGGGCTTTTGCAGTTTATCTATATTTTATTTATGCTTCTTTAAATAATGTAATCAAGACAGATTATGAAAGTGTTATGTTTTTGGAAAAGATGTAAGACAATTATGGTGATGTTGTTGTAGCACATATTTGCTTTTATGAAATAAAAGTTTGTTGATTTTCCGCTGTTTACAAATATGTGTTCTTATATCTGTCTTGTATATCTGTGACTTATACTTATAAACCTCCACCAAAATTAGGGCATTCCCTTTGAGAGTGACCCTAACGGAGGTGGGGTGTTTCAATCGCTGATGAGAGGAGTTATCTGGTTCGGTAAAACAGGGAAATTGGCACCCAAATTCATTGGTATGTTTCCTATCCTTGAACGGGTTGGAACTCTCGCTTATAGAATTCAATTACCTGATTGGTTACCTGGAGTGCATGATGTATTTCACGTATTTCAACTTCAAAAGCATGTTCATTACCCAGACTTGGTTGTGGAAGAAGCCGCCCACCAGGATATTGAAATTACTCCAGAATTGGCTGTGAGAAGAGAGCCGCTAAAGATTATCGGCAAAGAAACCAAAGAGCTGAGGAACAAGAAAGTTCACTTAGTCAAGGTGCAATGGAGTGGAGATCCACGAGATTGTACTTAGGAAACAGAGGAAAGCATTAAAAAAGCCTATCCTAAGTGCAGGGTGGATATCTCTAATTGACTCCGGTGCAAGGTACATTTACCATACTTTGCATTACCATTTGTTATTTTCTTTTCATGGATGTGAACTTTTAATTCTATAGTCTGATTATTTTAAAAAGAGTATATGAATCGATTAGTATATTTTTGAAAAGTCAGAAACAAATTGATTGTTGTTTGTGTTGTGTGATAGTAGATTTGATTAATTAAATTATTAGAATGATAGTTAATTAAATCACGTATTGAACTGATTTAAAAAAATAGATAGAAATATATACATGTGCATTATATATGTTTGAACAGGTAAATGGATTAGCTGTTGAGTAAAGAATTTATTTGCATGCCCGACAAATAGGTAAACCTTAAATAGTTGGATGCGAAATATTATTATATCAACTCCTGTGAATGTCATTGGATGCGGAGTGCTGGTTATTCTGTGTGTAATAATAAACGTCGCCATAAGATAGTAATAATTAATTTTTAACTACACTACATGGCATACTTCTTGAAGATAGGCATACTTCATCATATACCACATAAGCATTTGGAGCTTGTGTGACGAGGTTGAAGATTTACCATACGAGCGAAAGACTTGTATGGCAATGACTGTATTACAGGTTGAACTGATGACTGATATGGACCATATAAAATGTAATGGTAAATTGCCAGATTAATAAAAACCCCACACGGGTCTGGAGATGACAATAAACGCGTCTCTCTGGTCATTAAGGCACAAAAACCATTTATAGGGTGACGCGAATTTATTCTCTGGAGTTATGATCTACACACACTCCCCTGTGGACACCGGAATATATCACTATAAATATGTGCATGCTTACTAGGATTTATTGGGTACCTAATACGGCCCAATAAATTTCCAAACCCCTCCTCGTACAAAGGAGGTTATGGCGAAATTTATCGAAAATGTAGGGAGTTAGCCAAATTTTTGATGAATTTGAAAATTCTCAGAAACTGAAAAGTTGGAGAATGGAGGCCAGATTGAAAGTAGAGTTGATTAATCATACCACTTTCGACTTTGTTCCTTTTCGGGGATGAAAAGTTTTAAGTGGGGGAGATTGTAAGAACCCGGAAAATCTGAACCAGTTTGAAAATTTTAATTTGGCTATTTTAGTGAATTTAAAATATTTAAAATAAATAATTTAAATAATAACGATGAAAAGTGAGTTTGAATCGATGTTTGAAAATAAATATAATTAACTCTAATTATAAACAAGGCCTGAAATGGCGCGGTAGTTTCAAAATTTGAATTCAAATTTTAACTGACTGTACCGGGTGCAAAACAAAACGGATTTTAGTGAAACCAAAAATATTTAAATCTGTTAGTGAATATCTTTCTAACGAATCTGAAAAATCGAAGTTTCATAGCGGGAAGCAAAAGTTACAGATAAATGAATTTTCAGAAAGGTCGCTATAGAGTTTATATAGCCCGGGAAAATGGCCATTTTGCAAACGACCTCAGAATTCAACGAAACCTCTTTTGTTGGATCTGGGATGTCAAATTATTGCTAGGTTTCAAATTTCATAATTTTTGAAGCTAGAATGTGAGCGAGGCAAAGGAAAATGTGTTTGGTCGATTTCTATTAAATTGGATCGACCGGAAAGGGGCCATTTTTCAAACGGTCTCAGAATTCGACGAAACTAGTTTTATTGGGACCGTATCGTCAAAACATAGATAGAATTATTTTTCAGGAATTTTTAGAATCAGTATGTGTCCCGGCAAATTGAAATGTGCGTTCAAATTAAATATTGAATGTTTTATATTTTAATTTGAAGGAAAACTGACTGAAAAGTCGAATGGGCCTACGAAACATATCCCATTTTGTTCGGAATGGGGGTATTTAGCTAGGGATGACAGTCGTTGGGTTTGGAATGGAGTTCGTATGAGATAAGGGGTATTTTGGATTTTTAAAATTTATAAATATAAAAAAATCCTATTAGGCCACATCATTTCTCTCTCCCCGTAATCGAACTCGACGCACGGCGGAAACACCCTCTTTCCTTCCTCCCTCGATTGCGCCTCCTACAAGCAAAATTAGCCCCTCCTCCAATTGAAGATTTTCAAGAGCTCGAGACGAGTTTCAAATCCATATATAGTTTGTATTTTTTCGTCCGGCATTCAAGGAGAATCGAGCTCGGGAAGTTCAGGCGTTCAACCCGCCGCCACACCCTCCTCCGGCAGTCGAACTGACCAACTCCCCCAGGCGCAGGTGCTCCGCTCCTCCCCCTCCGACACTGCAAAGTCCGATCGACGAATAGCTACACGGATTCAAAGAAAAATCGAAACCTAGTTTCGAACCATTCAGCTGAGGTATGGTTGTTTTTAATTTAACTATATTATAGCACTTTAAAGCGCTACGGTTTTTTATTTCACTGTAAAAATCATATCTTTTTCATTTCTTAATGAAATTCAGTGAAACAAGAGACAGTGGACTCATGTGGACGTCTTCTACCTTCTAGAAGAGACCGCATATTTTTTTGAGCCATCTGCTATTTTTGGTGGAGTGGAACTCAATGTGATATTTCTAAATTATAAACGATATGGAAAACAATGATGTATGAATTATATAGTCGATGTATGAGTTATATAAGCGTTGTACACCTCATGTATAAGCGTTGTATAAGTTGTACGTTCGATGTATAAGTTACATATGCATTGTAAAAATTATATATGTGTGGAATAGAAGTGAATTATACTTATATATATATATATATATATATATATATATATATATATATATATACGCGCCTCGTCCACAAACCATAGACGATATTTATTGGTTGTGATTGGTGTGAAAATTGGTTGATAGCAAATGGTTGGTTTGAATTGTTTGTGGTTGAAATTGATTGATTGTGGTTGAAAAATACCCGTTTGTGGTTGAGAATTATTTGGTTGAAACCACATAGGATTAGTTTGTGGAAAAGAAAGAAAAAATATACATGCCGCCTGCGTGCGAACTAGATGCCTGAAATCCCCATTGTCAAAAGCTGCGAGGCTTTAAGGTAGAGCGAGGAGTCGTACTAGGGACGGCCCCGGTTTTAACTACCCTGTCGTTATACTGCCGAAATTTTTAATAATATTCATGTGTTAGAATTATTTTCATGTGTTGAAACTATATTCGTGTGTTGAATAGAAAACATTCACGTGTTGAATAGAAATTCATTCATTGAATAGAAATTCATGTGTTAAATGGTATTCATGTTTTAAATAAATTGTTTTGAATATAAAAATCACATTTTTATTGTATATATACGAACAATAGAAATCATTCATGTGTTGAATAGAAATTCATTCGTTGAATAGAAATTCATGTATTGTATGGTATTCGTGTTTTTGAATAAATTGTTTTATAATAAAAATCATATTTTTATCATCTATATGAACTATATAAAATAGTCGTGTTTTGAAATAAATTGTTTTAAAATAAAAATCATATTTTTATCATCTATATGAACTATATAAAATAGTCGTGTTTTGAAATAAATTGTTTTACATTAAAATCACATTTTTATTATATACATGAATTGTTAAAAATAGTGAAGTGTTAAAATAAATGTCTGTTGGATAAAAATATCATTTTTATCAAAGGTATGAAAAGAATATAGTTTTGAAATTGAAGAATAGACTATATTTATATATATATATATATATAATTAAAATAAATCGAATAACGAAGCTGTAGTTCGTGTTTTGAAACCGTGATTTCAAACGATTAGTGCGGGAGATCCGACCATCGGATTTTCCCGAAACCGAAACCGTCGGGTTCGCTTTGGAAATATTTTTTCAACGACACCAACTTTGTAAAGATCCAACAGTTGGATTATCTGGAATGTTTAATTCAAATCTAAAGAAAAACAGCGCCAGAATCTATTATATTTATATATATATATAATTAAATTAAATCGAATGACGACGCTGCAGTTCGTATTTTGGAATCGAAACTTCAAACGAGTATACCGGAAGATCTGTCCGTCGGATTTTCCCAAAACTAGAATTGTTGGATTCATTTTGAAAAGATCTTTCTAATGATATAAAATTTGTGAAGATCCAATGGTTAGATTTTCAGATATGTGTAAATCAAATCTGAAGAAAAACAGCGCCACAGCCGCGTTATGGCCCGAAGCGTCGTCTGAATGAAATGGCTATTTTTAAATAAATAAAAATAGCGATAAATCATTATAAAATATTATAAACAATATGGAATGTGAAATTTAGAAACTAACTGAAGGTTAGCTAAGTCGAGTGGTTTCCTGGGTTTTGATTTGATGTTGGTTTCGGCCTTCGGGGTTAATATTTGGGAAATCGTTCTCTTAGTAATTTACGGTTAGTGACTTATGAATTGGAATAAGGCGTATGTTGTGTTTGTGTAGCACTTGTTAATTATATACGCGAGTTGCTCAGAAAGACCGGGTTTATCCCATTCTGAATAACTGAATCGACGATAAGAAATCGATGATGAAGACGGTGGTTGAAGACCGAAGATCTTCACCTCGGTTGGATGATAGCTGATGTCCTGATTGGGAGGCATCCCGAAATATGGATAATGAGTGGTGATCGTCCAGACGTACATGAAGATTGATGGGTATGCGAGGTATATAGTGCCTCTGGTTTCGTTCCGACCTAGAACGGACTTGTAAATGGACTGTGTGTCTGACATTGGAATTCATTCTGTGTGATTGATAGCCATCAGTTGCATGGTGTGAATTGCCTGTGTGGCATGCTAAGATGTAATGATCAGGGCTTCTATTGAAAAGCAAAGTCTTGTGGTTGATGATCAAAGCACCTCCTGTGTGGCGTAGCTTTGTGTAGAACGTGAATTCGTGAGCCTCACACCCCGGTATGAACCAGAAATGGGAGAGGACCTTAGGGAGGGCATGCGTTTCCTTCTAGCTCGAGGTGGTGTCTGTATTTAAACTGGCTGACATTTATATTACTTTCACCTGTGTGGTTGATGCTGTTGTGAGGTGCCTCGGATATATCGGTCGATCCGGGACTGATGGAGTCATTCGTTGGCACATTTACGCCCCAAAGGGCGGGGAAACGTAGTGTTTAGGCATAATAATCCACATCGGTGAAACGGCCCTGACGATCAAAGGGTCAATTCGTTCTGATCCTGAGACACGGGCTAGAGCATCTCGAAGTCGGTAAGGACTATCTTTTGCCTTGGTTCATGACGGAATTCCAATTTCCAAATACGACACCGTACGGTTTTGATTGTAAACCTATATTTGGCAACATAGTGGCATAGGACGCTCATGTCGTCTATGATTGATACTTATGATTTGAAATTGTTTTTGAAATATATAAACACTAGTAATAATATCAAATGCTTTTGTTTTATTCGTATCAAGCATAATTTGGCCATTATAAGGTAAAAACTCTATCCTCCGGTTTACGTTGCATTGTGTGATGGGAATTGAGTCTTATAATGGCTTCATTTTTGTAAAAAGCATTGTGATGTTTTAAAAGATTTACTTGTTGTAAAGCATTGGCAACCCAATGGAGTAAACCCGTTCCGCGAAAGTGACGTGGTCCTGTGATTAGCATATTATAAAATGTGTTAAGTAGATTTCTCATACCAGTCCCATGACTGACTCATAGTTTGTTTCACTTGCAAACTCGGGTGCCCCTTTTTCTACACGGGCGCCTTGTGTTCAGGTTAGCAGGCTCTTTCTGGATAGCTGAGCTGAAGATGGATTCTATCATTTATCTCTTTTTATGCTGTTCAGCTCCTATTGTACATATTATGTTTGTTTTCCGCTGTAGACATTTATGTATAGCTGTACTGTATTTGTACTAAGTATGATCCTATATACTGTGTAACTCTGATGATTTCGTTTATCTAGTGTATTATTTGTTCATTATCTGGTGTATTTATTTAATTATGTTCTGCTATTTTCTGTTTATGTGTTATACTCCAAAGATTACCCTTAACACCGTCGTACGGGGTTTTGGGGTCGTCACAACGTGGGTTGTATTCAGTCAACTCAAATGGTACGGATTTGCGGGCCGTTACACTAACAACCCAAAATTTTATTTATTTAAATTTATGAATATTTAATTTATTTAAATATTCGATTTGTGTTCTTAATCATTGAATTCCATTTTAAATAAGGAGTTAATGATAGAGAATTTATTTTAAGCATGTAAATATTAGTTTTAATAGTTTTGTAACCTTTTCAAAATTTACATAATTTAAAATGGATAACTTAGATTTATTCATTTAATATTTGTATATAAATAAATGTATATATTAAGATTTAAATATTCATATTTAAAAATACATGATTTGATTTTTGTGAATAAAATAAGAAAATAATATTAAAATGTATATTTTTATAATATAAAATGTTGGATTTAATGTTTAACATTTACTTATATAACAATAATAGTTTATAATATATTTTATAATGTGTAAAAGGTGATTTGATATTTATTAAAATAATTTTTTAATTTAGTTTTAACTAAAAAGGCTTGAAATGATGTTTAACAAATAAGAAAGAGTAAGGTGAAAGTGTGATAATGAAGTTAAGTACCGTAGGTACATTTGCACTAAATAGGTTGTACCACTTAGATTGTGAAGGAAGTTTTAAATGATGATAAGTGCATTTAGGAAATTTTCTTTTCTATATTTTCTTTCTATATCAATTTCTTACTACATTGTATATATATAAATATATATATATATATATGCTTAAAATACCTTCTTATGTTCACTTGCATTACTTTCCCTAAATTTGTTTAATGCGGCCTAATTTAAATTATGTGTAGTTAGTGCACCGCTATCACCCTGCTATATCCTATAGCGGATTTCTACTGCTACGTTATTGATCGACGCTAATCTATGAATTAGAAAAGCGCGACATTTGTAATAAATTCTGCAAGCATACAGGTGTGTAGCATACAGGTCGAACACAGGGAGGAAAGTTAAATTTTATTATTTATATGTTTCGTGGGCGTGTTAGACGAACTTTGGAGGTTGATTTTGCAAAACAAAACAAAATTAAAACTGTAATTTGATTCAGAACAGATCTAACTGAACCGACGATCAAATCATAATTTCAATGGAAAGCAAATGAAACTATGAATTAGATTTGAATCTAATCAAACCCAATTTGACCTAAGGAAATAATAAAAAGCAGAAATTGAAATTGCAGAAATTGAAATAACAAACAAGAATTAAAATTAGGATTTCCGCTGAATCTAATCAGACGGTAAATCACTAATGCAAACAAGTGCAAAACACAAATAGTGTTCTACCGAATCTAATCGTATAGACAACACTAGTTGCTAAGAAAACAAAAAAAAATGCAGAAAATAAAAGAGAAAGAAGAACTTTTATTAGAACAATGGAATAAGAGATGAGATATAGGATAGGATGGTGGCTACAATGCCATTACAAGGGTATATATAGGGTAGATAGCCAAACCCTAACCCTAACCCTAATGGTAAATGGGCCTGGTCATTACACCACTAATTAGTTTACAATGAGAAACATAAATGGGCCTTAGATAAATAAAGCAAATCTGGCCTTTTCTCTTTTTCCTCTTGCTTCCTTGATATTTCTTCATTGATTTGTGATGTGCAAGCCTTTTTATCACTCCTTTTCTTGTCCAACAGCAACTAGATGTGATATCTTCATCTACAATTCTTCAAAATGCAAATACACAGCAAATTGAACTCTATTTCTCTACATTTCTGGTTGCATGCGGGCTGGGTTGGACTATCTGTAAAAATAACAAAACAATACCCAAGTAATATTTATTTATATACAAAAGATAAGATATAAGAGCATAAAATAAACACATTTCTATGTCAATCAAATACCCCCACACTTATCTTTTACTCGTCCTCGAGTAAAACAAAAAATGAAAAACTAAACTAGATAGGTCACACTTTCGTAGGAAACACGATTGCATTGAGCGTATGCAACAAGCCGTTAAACCTCTAGGTGTCCCTAGTAGGACGAGTGGTGTCTCGTGAGGGTTTTCAGCGGATACTACCCACAAAATCCAAATGCTGTATGCTATGATTCTAATGAAACTACATGAATGCAGTGGACATATGCAAATAAAAATGAAAAAGGTGAAAACACGACTTGTTTCAGGAAAGTGGTACAACAAATTAAGTTAATAATTTATAACCAGTTGATTTTATTTTAGATACCTCGACTTGTCACAAATTTTCAATATAAATCAAGTTTTCAAATGTTAAATTCCAGTTTGGCCAGTCAGTTCGGTTGATAACATAGTGCAGCCATGACATAAATTCTTAGTTTGCTTGGCACAGTTTGCAAAGTGGTATTCTAATTTTCTCATGTATGGCTAGTCAAATCAATAAGGTCAAGAAGTGTTTGGGTATCATCGCTTATTCTTTATTCTATAAAATTTTAAGAT
The DNA here is from genome assembly GCA_030737875.1 of Allium sativum. Classification (NCBI taxonomy): domain Eukaryota; kingdom Viridiplantae; phylum Streptophyta; class Magnoliopsida; order Asparagales; family Amaryllidaceae; genus Allium; species Allium sativum. The sequence continues at coordinate 57,242,382 of CM060918.1, forward strand.
TTATGATTAAGTACATACACCTAAAAAGACCAAGGTTTACCACCCATGCACTGCCTCGCGGACTAACGGAGAGTGGGTAAAGAGCTTGGCAGATTGTGCAGGCCGACTTTGACTTTGTCAACAACGTGTCGGTAATCCTTAGGTGTCCAATCCCATAAAATGAGACCAAGATATTCCAACTTTGACTTTGTCAACAACGTGTCGGATAGAGCTTGGCGGGTTTGCACACCAACGCTCGATATACAAGCAATGTTGGATACCCTTGGAATACTATTATTATTATTGAAATTATAAGCACAATAGAGAGTTACGCGAATTCAACTTAACACAACTTAGTTTTAAAGATTTGAAAAGCCAATATAAGTATTTTAAGTCCTCCACTTAATTAAACAAAGTCTACAATATAGAATAGATTTATTGGCCATCACCTAAGAATCTCCCTATGTACCGGTTACACTATTATCCCTCAAAATTAAACTTTTCATTATATTTCCTATTCGATCTAAGTTGAGAGAGAAAAATACTATCAACTGGCTAAAAATTGTAAACTTATTTTGTTGTATCAAACTAAAATGAGTCATGTTTCTAAAAAAAAAAAAATGGCATGTTACTACAGTCTAAAATGCATGATGGTCCTATTTAAATGATGAAAATAAAAGAAATAAAAACAAAGAAAAATGAAAATGGATGAAATGCAGACTCCCCCCCACACTTGAACTAAACAGTGTCCACACTGTAACGTTTCTTAAATTTGAAAAATCGTACCCAAAGATGGATTAAATGTAAAATGACTTGTAAAATGAAATGCAATCTAACTATATGTAAGAATGGATCATATGTACAATGATATATGTGTTTGCGATGTATGCGATGCGAAGAATTCCACCAACTTTTTCCCCCACACTTGGTTCTAGCCCTATGAGTCCCATTCCCACTAAGTCTAGGCATGTTTTCTAACAAGCAAGAGTTTTTGAAAACCATCTCATCTTTATACCTCGATTTATAGTCCAGAAGATAAATACCTAGGGTCGTCCTAACCTGAAGTCTTTCAACCGAGCCAGCATTCCAAAAGTAATTCATGTATTCAACAAATTTGTCAGTGTAATTTTTCAAGAATTTGTGATCGTATATAAATTCAGTGAAATTTAAAATCCGAGTGTTGTTCAAGACTATGTGATCACATTTCTCAAAGTTGTTCGAGACACTGACAATCTCAAGTTCATTTGAAACCTCAAAATCACATTTTTCGAACTCGTGATGTGAATCTACTTCATTTGGCAACTCTTCCTCATACAATCCAAAGAATTCATGTTCGTTAAAACCCTTTTCCACATCTGAGTTTTTGAAAAATTCAACATCTTTATTCTGTTCAATTTCAAAAATTTCAAATGTCTCACAGCCTGAAAGAGGAAGATCACAATCTGAGTTTAAATCTTTTTCCTGAAAAGAGTTGAAATCCAAATCGTTTACTGAATTTTGAAAAACTTCATCAAGATGATTGTTCTCAATTTCCAAAGTCGTTATTTGAAAATTTTCAATGTCAGTAGAAATTGGATTATTTTCTGATTCAATGCTCATTTGATTTTGTTGCTCTTGTTGTTCTTTAAAAGATTTCATTAAGCAAAGGAGTTCATCAAGCTTTCTATCTTGGTTTTCTACCCTCTCTCTGAGAATGTTAAGATGATATTCTTCAGAATCGTTGATTTGAAAGCTCTCGTTTTGGATTTCTTGATTCTCAAAATTATAGTCCGCATCAATTTCACGATCAATATCATTCCCAATGTGGTGGTTGTTTGAATCTTCAGAAAAATGACAATGATATTGGAAATCATTTTGATTTTGAAAATTAGGGTCATAACCAAAACTGTTGAAATTCGATGGAAAATTGAAATTTTGGTTATTTTCAAGATGTTGATATGGGTTGTAATTTTGAAAATTCTGATCGAATTTAAAATCATTTTCAAAATTATTTTCGAATTGGTTTCCAACCCCATATTGTTGTGGATCAAAGCTATATTGGGATTCAAAGTCGTTTTGATACGGATGTGGCCCATAATCGAAATCATTGAAATTTGAATTGAAATCGCCATTTCGATTATAATTATGGTTTTGAAAATGTTGGTCATTTTGAAAATATTGAAAATTGTTGACATTGGCTTCACCAAATTTTGGAAAATCTTGCTTCATGAGTTGTATTTCATACTCATACTCTTCAAGAGGACGTCTACTTAGGTTATGATTCCACATTTCTCTCAAAGATTTTTTTGAATCAGACATTTGAATGCAATCAAGAGAAGACAGAAATTATTCTTAGTTCAAAATAGTATAAAAGAATGAGTTGTGCTCTATTAATTAACTGACTCAATTGGAAGGGGGAAGAGGGTCTTATGGCCGTTCACGTATAGTATAAAACTAAGGGATACGACCAATGTTTTACGGGTAGTATGCAACCTCTTTTGCTAAAAGTTCAATAAATTGAACTAATATATATCCGCGATCCAATTGTACGAGACAGTCAACTTCACAAAGCACCACTTTTCAGTTATATTATTTTGAAAATCAAAATCACGTGTTAAAATTGAAAATCGATGAGAGTGATTAGTTATGGAAAACCGTTCCTCACCACAAATTCAGAAATATCAGTCACAGAACAGATACAGAAATATAAATTGCAGAATTAAAATTTACATTCAAGCCGCTGCCCCTGCAGAAAATTTTTACAACAATTGTCTATATATTTTTTTCTTTTTCCTTTTGCAGCAGAGCACCTGTAGAGTTTTAAAAGTTTTCACCTTGATCGGCAGTCCTCCAGTGAATTTGAGAAGCGCTAGCGGGTTCACACCCCACTTGGTGTGCAACCGCTCCAACCCATCTGAATCGTCCGCTGCTTTCTGTTGTTGTCCCCTTCTATTTATTGTTTGACTGCGCTGCGGCACGGGTTCGCGCTAGGAGCCTCTGAATTTTTGATCCATTGCTTGACTTCCTTTTTTTTGGCCCTTTTTCTCCTTCCTTTGTGACACACACACACACACTCTCTCTCTCTCTTATTTGTTTTTTTTTTTTTTTTTGTGGAAAAAGAAGGAAGCAAACGAAAAGAAAACGGTAGCTGATTCGGAATTAAAATCTAAAAAGCTAAAGAAAACAGAAGCTGACTACACTAAAAAAAAACTAAACTAAGTTTGATGAAAAAGAAAAGAAAAGGTAAAATAAAAATATTAACTAGGCTTTTGGAAGAAAAAATAGGTTCGATAAAATCAAGACTCAACAAAACAAAATGAGAAACGAAGAAAACTGGACACAACAAAATCGAAACTAAAAAAAGAAAAGAAACTAAACTAGACTCACGAATCACGAATCTCCCCGGCAACGGCGCCAAAAACTTGATCGACGCTAATCTATGAATTAGAAAAGCGCGACATTTGTAATAAATTCTGCAAGCATATAGGTGTGTAGCATACAGGTCGAACACAGGGAGGAAAGTTAAATTTTATTATTTATATGTTTCGTGGGCGTGTTAGACGAACTTTGGAGGTTGATTTTGCAAAACAAAACAAAATTAAAACTGTAATTTGATTCAGAACAGATCTAACTGAACCGACGATCAAATCATAATTTCAATGGAAAGCAAATGAAACTATGAATTAGATTTGAATCTAATCAAACCCAATTTGACCTAAGGAAATAATAAAAAGCAGAAATTGAAATTGCAGAAATTGAAATAACAAACAAGAATTAAAATTAGGATTTCCGCTGAATCTAATCAGACGGTAAATCACTAATGCAAACAAGTGCAAAACACAAATAGTGTTCTACCGAATCTAATCGTATAGACAACACTAATTGCTAAGAAAACAAAAAAAAATGCAGAAAATAAAAGAGAAAGAAGAACTTTTATTAGAACAATGGAATAAGAGATGAGATATAGGATAGGATGGTGGCTACAATGCCATTACAAGGGTATATATAGGGTAGATAGCCAAACCCTAACCCTAACCCTAATGGTAAATGGGCCTGGTCATTACACCACTAATTAGTTTACAATGAGAAACATAAATGGGCCTTAGATAAATAAAGCAAATCTGGCATTTTCTCTTTTTCCTCTTGCTTCCTTGATATTTCTTCATTGATTTGTGATGTGCAAGCCTTTTTATCACTCCTTTTCTTGTCCAACAGCAACTAGATGTGATATCTTCATCTACAATTCTTCAAAATGCAAATACACAGCAAATTGAACTCTATTTCTCTACATTTCTGGTTGCATGCGGGCTGGGTTGGACTATCTGTAAAAATAACAAAACAATACCCAAGTAATATTTATTTATATACAAAAGATAAGATATAAGAGCATAAAATAAACACATTTCTATGTCAATCAGTTATTTTCAAATAGCCTATAATATAACATTTCCGCTTTAATCCCCGCTATATTTCGATATTCCCGATATATCCTATTATTTCATCCATATTTTGCTATTCCTGTTATAGCTTCTATAAAAGAAATGAACTAAAAAATGACTTATATACATTATAAAAATTATAAAATTGGTTTTATAATTTAAATCTTATTGTAAAATATATGAGTGAATAGGCTCTTGTCATATTCCATTTAGTCTCACATCATGGGAATAAGTCTAACATCAGTTCCAAAGCCTATATATAAAGGAGTCAATGTAATAGAAATTGTACACACTTGAAGCAATAAAAATAAAAGTCTCTCCCCTATCTTTTCTATTCTCTCTAATGGATTCTTGTTTATTATCCGTTTTGTTTTATTTTACAACATGTTATCAACACGAGATTCCACTAAAGCTATTTTTTTTATGTTTTGAAATCATCAAGATCTACTTCTATGAATTTGTTGTATCTTCTGCTTAGATGTTATTCATACTTCTAGATCTCTTTTCTTTTTCAGTTTTTGTAGATATACATTCTATTTTTGTAGATCTAACTTTTTAGATCTAATTATCTATATTAATCCTAAATATGTTTAGATATATTATTTCAATTCTTTGCGGGTCTAATTTTGAGTTTTCCAAATCCAAATTCGATTATATATGTATTGTTTACATTATTGATGATATAGAGGTAGATCTAGTTTTATCCTTTCTGATCTACTATTATTTTTCGTATGTAATTTTTTTTGGATAGACTAAAGACAAAATATCTATTGAAAAAAAAAAACAATTCTTTCAAATGAGAAACCTCATATGTAAATGACCTGAAGGTCATATGACGTGAAATTCATATACAATTTTTTTTCAAATGAGAAACCTGAAGTTCATAAACAAATGAAAAATCATAATGTATATTAATTCTTTGGAATCTAAAATAATATGAACCTGAAGTTCATATGTTGAAGAAGGAAAAAAACAGAAACCCAAAGCTTTCTTAAAAGTTATGACATAAAAAGAATATACTTCCAGAAGAAGTTAAAAGAGACCACATATCATGATATGTGACAATAACATTGGATTCAATAGAAATCTCTAAACAGGTTTCATCTAACTGACATCTTTCATGTACAGTTTATATTAACTGAATATCCTAAAGATATAGTATGCATATTAATCTCTTGAAGAGATGTTTTAGAGATTAATTTTATGAAGCAAATCCAACATCCTAGGAGAGATGTTAAAGATCTTTTTTGTTGCATTGCAATTACATAAATAAAAGAAATGTTCCCTGAGAAATATATCATACACTCTAGAAGTAGTGATTTCTTTTCTCTCTTGAATCTTATTTTTATTTAATGCACCTAATTTTTTTAATGCATTTAAGGTCTGATATGTATTTTTGTATATTCATATGACATTTCAATAGTTTGCATATATTTATCTCAGGAGGAGATAAGTTCGCCCCAGAAGCGGTGATAACAAAATATCTTTAGAGGATATTTTTATATTTGAAAATAATAAAATATCTCTAGAAGAGATTTCTACAATTAAAACTGATAAAATATATGTAGAAAATTTCATAAATTTTTCCTAAAAGAGAAAATATGTATCAAAACTCCATAAATGGTGTTGATGGAATGTCCCAGAAGCGATACATATTCTATATATATAAAAAAGAATTTTCATTGAAATATTTTCAAATATCAAAGATGATGATGCAAATTTAATGACTAAAGAAAATATGCATCTCGAAGATCATAAGCTAAGATTTAAATATTGATCTTAAATCAACACACCTGAAGTGTATGCAGAAGCAATTTTTTTATAAAAATGGAAAATTTAGAACCTGCAGTTTCTATAATGGTAAGAGATATTATGATATAAAAAGAAAAATCTAAAAGATTTTTATACGAATTGTATAGTTTGAACCTAAAACATGTAATTTTTATGTATAGATCTGCAAGTTTATGGAATTATTCATTTAAAAAAAAGAGTAAAATTTTTGTTCTATAATTATGCACTTTTACTGTAATAACCCGGAATTTCTAAACTAATTTAAACTTTTTATTTTGGCTATTTTAATGGATTTTAAATATTTAAAATGACTTATTTTAAATAATAACGACTAAAAATTTATTTAGATCGAAGTTAGAAAATATATTTTTATTTTAATTATAAAACAAGCCTGAAATGGCGCGGTAGTTTGAAAATACGATTTTAAATTTCAAATGAATGTATAGGATTCAAAATAAACCAGATTTCAGTAAAACCAGAAACATTAGAATCTGCTTAACTATATCTTTCTAACGAATGTAAGAAACTGAGATTTCATAATGTAAATTAAAAGTTATATCCAATTTAAATCTAAAATAGTCGCTATGGGATTTATATATTTTTTAATATAATATATAGCCCTTAAAAATAGCCATTTTGCAAACGACCTCCTTTTTCAACGAAACTACTTTGTTGGATCCGGAATGTCAAAGTATTGTTATATTCTAATTTTCATAGTTTTTGGAATTAATATGTGAGCGTGGCGGATTTAAACGTGTTTAGCAGTTTTAGTTTGAATTTAATCGACTGGAAAATGACCATTTTTCAAACGGCCTCCAAATTCGACGAAATTAGTTTTGTTAAGACTGTATCGTCAAAACATAGCTAAATTTTTTTTTAGGAATTTTTGGAGTCAGTATGTGGCCCCGGTAAATTAAAATGTACGTTGAAATCAATTTTGAACGTTATATTACTTTATGTATTTAATTTAAAGAAAACTGATCGAAACAGCCTAATTGGCTCATGGGACATATCTCATTGTGTTCGAAATGGGGGTATTTGGATAGGAGTGATAGTCGTTGGGTTTGATTTGGAGTTCGAATAAAAGAAGTGACTTTTTGAAATTAATTAAATAATATAATAAAATATATAAAAGGGTATAACACTAGATTTATCTTAGAACAAAACCCGCACCCCTTTTCATGAAAATCCCGTCGCCTCCCCACTCTTCCAGCCGCCGCCGCCTCAGGCGCCTCCCCCGACCACCCACTCCCTTCTCTCTCCCCCCCCCACCACCAATTCTAATCAAGGCCCAAAACCGCAAGCCCCAGCCAAAGTGAGCCACCGCTGACCACCAGTGGACCCAGCTGTTGTCAAACCCCCGCCGCCCACCTCCCCCGCCACCCAATCCGTTTGTGGATTCCCCCTCCCCACCGTATAAAAATCAAATTTTTGACCAAATCAGTTTGCCATTTAAACCCCTGGTGTTCTTTCTCCAATAACTCCCCAAGTGTGCACTTCTGGCCAAAACTGCACAATACCAAAATCGAAGAGCACGATTTTCTCTTCGATTTGAGATATGGAATTCATATTTTGGATTGCGGAGTTGTCCAGAAAACGCGTCCAAAGTCTGATGTCCAAATACCGTATTTTCGTAAATTCTGGCGAATTGGAGCATTTTTGGAAGAAAGGCCACTAGGTGAAAGTTGTCCGGAATGGCGCATTCAAGCTAAAAAAGACGGCGTGAAGCTTGGAGCTTGTTTGCAAATTCTGGAACCAATACAGCAAATCAGAACGTCAGAAAATAACGGTGGAGTGGATCCCAATGTGAGAACACCTTCTCACTCAAATTATTTTCCAGTAAAATATATCCTAGGTTTGCAGTTGGGGCTTAGTAGATCCTGACACTATTTATTTGTACAAACCATGATTGTTTGTTTGTATGGATTGAATTGTGGTTGTAAATTTGGTTGTGTTGAGAAATGATTGTATTGTGGTTTTATTGATTGTGATTGATGGTTATGTATGGCACGAGCCAATATCAGGAGAGGGGTAATACTAGACATTACTCCAGTTCTAATATCGCTCCGTTATAATGCCAAAATTTTCTGAAATAAATATTTACTCATTAAAAATATCATTTTAATGTGTACATAAACTATATAAAATATTCGTGTGTTGAATAAAATATCTATTCATTAAAAATCTCATTTTTATTGAATGTATGAACTATATAAAATAGTCAAGTGTTGAAATAAATATTTTATCATTAAAAATATAATTTTTAACTTATATATGAAACGACATAAAATTTTCCTGAAATGAAAATAAATATTCATTTACAAACCAGACGATTTGTTAATTTACACCCATTTAATAAACATTGATTAGGACGATAAATTTTACACATCGCCCAACTGCACAAATAATATTCGGTATTTGTTGGTTGAAATTCTACATGGGTACTGGGATGATATTTGGCGTACACTAATCTCAATGTTTAGTTGTATGTCAATCGATTGGTTGACATACTGTACTAAGCATTAATTATTTATATTTAATGCTTGTGCAGTTGTAGAATGCACTCTGGACGATGGATGATTGTGTATCATTATTATTGTATATATGCAATGTATGAAATCCACATAAATAACATTATATGGTAATTGATTGTGTCTGATTCCAATTCAGAAAGAACGAATATTTTAAAATAACTAATATTATAATATTCAGTAAAGGATTAAAATGTGAATTTGATGTCCGATTTTGGATGGACACGGAAATATTGAAATATATGAAACCGTATTGATTATATATGTGCCATTTTAACTCGAACGATATTTATATCGATTTTATTCATTTTTATAATGAATATCGAAAAGAGAATCATTTCAAAATCTGATATTTTGAAAATATTACCATTTAAATATTATAATGATAAGGGGTATTGAATTTTGATTTAAAATTGAAATGAAAGTGGGAATCATTTTAAAAACGAATTTATAAAATACGTATTGAATGAAATATATATTATATATATTTTATATATTAATGGCTTGAATAGAACGCGTCGCGCCGCGACCATTCGCGAATTTCGACCATTGACTTCGAGTTGACATTACGGGAGATCCGACCGCCGGATTCTCCTAAAACCAGAATCGTTGGATTAGTGTTGGAAAGAGCTTTCCAATGAATATAAGAGATTTAAATTTGAACAGATGGATTTGGAATTATGTCCAAATCAAATTTGGAAAAGGTCGCTATGGATGTAGTTCGGTGGTCATTATTGGAAACTAACTATATGGGCCTTGACAAAATTATTAAAAATATTAATAATTTGTGTAAAATCATAATAAATGATTTGAAAAGAATTTGGATGAAAAATTCCATGTTTATAAAGATAAAAATATATTTCTATCAAAATGAACTAGTTATTAACTAGATTTGAAATCCAATAATTTTTGAATAAATAAATTGGATTTATAAAGGGGTTTTCATAAAACCAGAAATTTCCAATATATAAATTGGAATGGATTTGAATAGAAATCATCTTCGGGAGATTTCGATATTGGATTCTGTGACTATACGGATATTGTGGAGGAATTTAGAAGATAGATATATATCGTTATTCCCCATACAATACGTGTTGGTTTCAGAATTTGATATTGAATGTAAGTCGATATAATTTCTGTTTAAAGCATTATATTTAATATAAAATTGTATTTTGGGTTTGTTGTGAATGGTGTCTTAAATAATACTGTTGTTAAACCCCGTGTGAAAAGAATAAACCTTTTAATTAAGATTATTAGAGTTTCCAGTTATATTTAGTAACTGGAATAAAATGGAATGCGAATTGGGTTTATTGTGAGCTGTGTTTTTAATGACATTCGTTCTTTTACCCGATTAATAGTGAAATGTGATTTGGAATATATAAATCTTTTATTAAGATTTAATGGAAATTTTCCAAAGTAAAGTTTTCCAATTTAATATATTAAATTGGAATTGAATCGAATTCGATTCGGTAATAATCGAAGTGAGCTTCTTCGGAGGAAGACTATTAATATATATGGAATTTAAACGATTTTGTCGTCATTCCATTTATTTATTAGTCGGATATGGAAATTGATATCGATTATATATTGATCTATTTTCCTTGAAGATTCCATGGTTAATGGAATGTGATTTTGGGTTTATCATGAACTGTGTTTTAAACGACATTAGATCTTTAACCCAGTTAAAGATAGGATTACATGTCTAACATTGTATTTCAAACCGTATTGTTAATCTGTACTAAATATATATCTGTTTGGTGGCGAAGAATTTATTCTCTTGCTTAATACCCTTATCTGAGACGTACGAGCTTAGAGGTTATATATCGACAGAAATCGATATGGTGTAGATTGTCAATGCGGCATGTTTGATTTCCCAAAGTTAAATAATCATTAATAATGATTGTTGGAAGATTAAAACTAAGTGGAGTTTTAACGAATCTTTAATTAGATTGAAATGTGAATGTGATAATTTAAATTATCAAATTTGGGAAATGATCGAGAATGGAGTACCACCAGTTTTTACTCCAAGTGATAGTTAAACCTTTAATTCAATTTGAATGTGAAATGGTAATTAAATTTACCGATAACACTTTGGCGTTAGATATGGAGTATTATCAGTTTTGGTCCATGGGATGAATAGGTTGGGATTCGGATTAATGAATAAATGATTACTTCGGTAAGGCTCGATAATCCCGACTAGTTGATAAACCTTAATTTGATTTAGAATTGATATCCAAAGGAAGATTAAAGTACAAATTTAAAAGAATTTACATTTGATAAAATTAATGGGAATCTTTCCCAAAGGATATGAATATTTGAATAAAAGAATATTCAGAATTGGAATGAGGCGTAAGATGTGTTTTTATAGCACTTGATTATCGATTATAAAATACGTGGGTTATTCGGAAAGACCGGGTTTATGCCTATTCTGAATAACTGATTCGACGATAAGTCGACGATGAAGACGGTGGTTAAAGAACGGAGTTCTTCACATCGTTTGGATGATTACTGATGTCTTGATTGGGTTGTACACCCAAGACAAGGTAATAAGGGGTGATCGTCCAGACGTACTTGGAGATCGACCAAATATGCGAGGACCTCTCTCCTGGATTAGACATACGGGACAAGGAATAAGGTGCCTCCGGTTTCGTTCAGACCCAGAACGGACTTGTAAATGGACGTGTGTCTGACATTCGATTTTACTCTGTGCTAATTGATTTCTATTAAATAAATATCTGTTCGGTGGCGGAGAATTTATTCTCTTGCTTAACACACTTCTCTGAAACGTACGAGCTTAGAGGTTATGTATCGATAGACATCAGTTGCATGGCGTGAATTGTCAGTGTGGCATGCAGAGATGAAGTGATCAAGGCTTTTATTGAAAAGCAGAGTCTTGTGGTTGTTGATCAAAGCACGACTTTAAATAGCATAGCTTTGTGTATAGCAATAATTCGTGAGCCTCACACCTCGGTATGAGTCAAAAACGGGATAAAGGACCTAAGGAGTGAACGACGTTACTTTCAGGCTATGGATGGTGTCATGGTATGGAGCCCAGACATTTATTTATTTTTACCTGTGTGGATGATGGATAGCGAGGCGCCTCAGATATTGGTCCCTAGTGGCCAAGCGATAGGTCCAATACTTTAGCTAGATCCAAATTTTAAGTAAAATTTATTTATTTTATTCATATATTTAGACCGTATAATGGTTATTTTCATTAATTTTTATAATAAATGCATCAAATGTATCGTTATGGTAATATATATTGTATTACCATATTATTATTAATGATTAAAAGCATTGGCTATTGTAAGTAAAATGATGTATGTTTGTGTTTGGATTAAGAATAGACATATGTACTATTGGTTAATGTATTTGGCAACTAATATCTAATGTAGTGGAAAAAGTTGTATAACTCAGATCTGAGACCTGAAGTCTTGGATTATGAATAAAGAAACTTTTTGATGAAGTTTACAGTCTGAAATCTTGACAATTAGAAAGAATGTAAAAGGTTCTGAATTAAAAGTATGTTAAAAGATTAAAAACCAGAAGTTCATCATAAATTAATAGACTTGATATACGTATGTATGTGTATATATATATGTATAAGAACTTGAAGTTCCTTAATAAATGAACTTGAAATACTTCATAGTTTAGAAGCCTGAAGCTTTATTGAAACTGTGCGAAATAATAACATTATACTTCTTAAAGAAGTTACATCATATGCAACAATGATAATGCATCCAAAGATTGTACAATTTTCAAAAATAACCTGTATCTTGCTTATATATTTATATTTACATAATGTATTAAAGAATAAATTATAACAGCTTGAAGTTGTTTATATATTTTATTTGAACCTGAAGTTCAATACAGTGGAACCAGAAGTTCAATACAGTGGAACCAAAAGTTCAATATGGTTGAGCCAGAAGTTCAATACAGTTTAACAAACTTGAAATTGTTTATATATTATTTGAACCAAAAGTTCAATATAGATTAACAACTCGAAGTTGTTCATATATATTTCATTTGAACCAGAAGTTCAATACTGTTCCAAATCAGATATTTCGGATATTATGATACGATCTTTAAGTTTTTCATTGACATTTCTTGATAATAAAAAATTAGGGACTCGAACCCTATGAACAATTTGTTCCAAAATAGGTAACTCGAATGAAAACGAATATGCAAATCAATTACATATGGAATATGTGGACGCACATATATACACATATATGCGAATATTTAATTAACAACCTGAAGTTGTTATGAGCTCATATTATAAATTATGCATATATTATTTTGTAATTCAAAAAGTCGATCGACATCAATATTGAATGAACTGAAGTAATATGTATATTCAAATGACAGAAAATTCCTCCAAGTTACCAGACCAATGAAAGGGAATAAGCAATACAATATGAATACATCTTATTAACCAATAAGAGCATTATTGTAACAACCCGTAATTTCTAAACCAATTTAAAAAATTTATTTTAGCTATTTTTATGGATTTTGAATATTTAAAATGATTTATTTCAAATAATAATGATTTAAAATTTATTTAAATAAAAGTTAAACGTATAAATTTAAAATATAAATAAAACGAGCTAGAAATGGCACGGTAATTTGAAAATTCGATTTTAAATTTCAATTAAATGTATAGGATTCAAAATAAATCGAATTTCAGTAAAACCAGAAACATTTGAATCTTTTTAATTATATCTTTCTAAGGAATGTGAAAAACAGAGATTTCATAATATAAATTGAAAGTTATGTCCAGTTTAAAATTTATAATAGTCGCTATGGAATTTATAATTATTCTTAAGTAATATATAGCCCTTAAAAATAGCACTTTTGCAAATGACCTCCGCTTTCGACAAACCACTTTTATTGGATCTGGAATGTCAAATTATTATTGGGTTTCAAATTTCATAATTTTTGGAATTAATATGTGAGCGCAGTGAATTTAAATGTGTTTGGTAATTTCAGTTTGAATTTAATCGACCAGAAAAAGCCCAATTTTCAAACGGTCTCCAAATCCAACAAAATTTGTTTTGTTAGGACCGTATCATCAAAACATAGCTAGTTTTAATTTTTTGTCATTTTTGGAGTCAGTATATGGTCCCGGTAAATTAAAATGTATGTTTAAATTCAATATGACTGATTTTTATTTTAGTTTTAATGAAAACTGATCGAAACAGTCGAATTGGGTTATGGGACATATTCAATTGTGTCCGGAATGGGGGTATTTAGTTGGGGATGATAGTCGTTGGGTTTTATTTGGAGTTCGGACACAAAGGGACAAATTTATGAATTTAATATCATTAAATATATGTATAAATATAAATATTTTCTCCAAAACCATATCCAATCATTTAGAAATTTCCGTCGTCAGTTTGTCAAAATGGATAGCCCTATTTGCTCGAAAATTAAAACCTTAATTCCCCTCAATATAATCCAAATTAGTAAATGATTTCAGAACAAAAATTGTAGTACTTAGTTTGCTCTTCGTATTGATACCAAGAAGCTAAAATTTTGTTTTGTATTTATCTCAAAATTGTTGCTGAAACGGGGATACTTCGGGGTCGGTTTGTGGCCAAAGGGGAGGTTTGAATTGTAGGTGGTGGCGGTCGGTGGTAGATGGCTCTCAAGCACTTCGTGGGGGAGGAGTTGATCGGCTAACCATGGCCTGTGGCGACGCACGCAGGCAAGGGATTGGGGCGAAGTGTTGTTCGATGTTATCTGTAGTGGAAGAAGGATTAGTGGCCTAATGATGTAATTATTCTTATTTAATTATAATTAGGTAATTAATTAATGTAATTAAGGTATAAACTTGAATATCTTTTTCATACGAGCTCAGAAAATTGCAAACTCAGTCACATTTGGATCGTAGCGACGAACACTACAACATGAAACTGACTGGAACAGAAACGAAGCAGATTTGAATTTATGGCAAATTAAAAATCAAAATAGCACTGAATTCAGAAATAAAAGAATGGCGGAGTGGAAGCCAAAGTGAGAACTCTTTCTCACTCAACTATTTTTGTAATGTAATTATACCATAGGTTGCAGACGGAGCTTAGCAGCTCCTGACACTACTTTTTGCAAATCATGGTTGATTATTTGTTTGGATTGTGATTGGATGAATTGATTGGGATTGATATTGTTGTATGCCGGATTTTTCTGAAAACTAGAATGTATAAATTATTTATGTAACATGTACATAAAATTATCATGAAAAGAAATTGGAATAAATATTCATTTACAAGTTAGACGGCTTGTTTATGTACACCTAGTTAACTGATATTGATAGGGACGATAAATTTTACACATCGCCCAACTACACAAATAACAATCAGTATTTGTTGGTTGAGACCCCACACGGGTATTGGGATGATATTTGACATACACTAATCCCAATATTTAGATGTAGGTCAATCGATTGGTTGACAAACTATTGAAAGCATTATTTATTTATTTTAATGCTTATACAGTTGTAGAATGCACTTTGGATGATGTTTGAATGTGTAATGATTATTTATTAGTATTGTTGAATACATGCAATGTTCGAAATTCATATAACTGAAATTATATGGTAATTGATTGAGTCGCATTCCGATTTAGAAATAACGAATATTTTAAAATAAAATTCAGTGAAGAATTAAAATATGATTTTGATGTCCGATTTTGGATGGACACGAAAATATTAGAATTTATGAAGCCGAGTAAGTAGATATTCGCCATTTTAACCCCGAACGGGTTTATCGATCGATTTTATTCAACTTATAATGAATATCGAAAAATAATGATTTCAAAATATAAGGGGGTGTTTGATTTACACTTTTTAGTTTTCGCTTATAGTAAAATGCGAACGATGCATATACAACATTAAAAACGACCGTTTTAGAAAATAAAGTTAACGCAAAAAATAGAAAACAACTTTTATTCGTTTTCCTTATTTTAAGAATTAACACAAGGAAGAGGATAATACATCATTTTGTCGTCCCTTTCTCCTTTACGTGGTCAGCTCCATCTTCCATTCACCTCTTTCCTTATCCCTTAACATTTCTTATGTTTTGTTACCAATATTGAAAACTCAAAACTCAAAATATATTTTAAACCAAATGCTGCCTAATATTTTGAAATTATTATCACTTTAATATTATAATGACATAGAATATACAATTTTGATTTAAAACTGAAAATGAAGTTAAAATCGATTTGAAACGAATTTAAAACGATTTTATAAAATACGTTTCAAATGGAAATCGACAAAATGTAACAACCCGTGTTTTTATAACGTGTAATAATCATAAATCAAGGCAGAATTAATTTTTAAAATAAGAATCAAGGGAAACGGGTTACGCCATTGCGTTTGTCTCGAAATTATGCTTGGAAACGAGTCCAAGTTTTCGAAAATCGGAGACCGTCTAACCAAGTTATGACCTTTCAAAGTTTTCAAAAAATTTCAAGTTCAAAACAGACTGAATTCGAAATCAAAATTCGAATTTCAAACCTCCAAATGGACTGGGCGGGAAATTTCCCGCCCAGGACCAGGTCAACCTGGGGGTCAACTATGCAGTCGACCTACCGCGGACCAGGTCGACCATAGTGTCGACCTAGGGGTCGACCTGGTGCCCGAGTCCATTTTAGAAGCTGGATTCAGTCTGATGTATTTGGCCTCGTTTCTGTCCACATTCGTTGACCTGACCCTATAAATATAGCCCCTAACACCAGTCTCTCTACACCAAATTTCTTTCTGACCATATGCTGCTCTGATTCTGGTTGAAAAGTAGAGAGAGGGACTGCTTCTACTACGTTGAGACTGTGTTAAAGGAATTGCTGATTAGGGGACTTCTATTAGGACTTGACTAAGCAACAAACGACTCTTTTTTTCTAATTCTCGAACCACGATCTGTAAGCTCCAGTTATTTTCAGATTTAAACTGTAAATGTATTATGAATATGATGCAAAATTGAAATTGGACCTATGTATGATGACTATTTACATTCATTCTTATTCATCTTGGATCTTGGATCTTGACTCTTGAATATTACTATGACACCGATTTGGGGCATATTCATGTTGTAAATCAAAAAGAGAAACCCCTCTTATTATCATGTTGAACCTGTTATTAGCCACATGTTTATGATTATCACCTTATGACAGTCGTACCGTGACTATGCTATCATCTTATGACAATCGTTACTGTGACTATACTATCACCTTATGACAGTCGTTACCATGACTATACTATCTGTAACACCCCACCTCCGCTAGGGTCACTCACAAAGGGAATGCACTAGTTTTGGAGGGGTATTATCTAGTAAACAGGCACAGAGATAACACAAGACAGAACATAGATAAAATGGAGTATATAAAGCAGCGGATACAAGCTTTAAAACCAAATCTCATTACTGAAAAATAGAGTCAAAACCTCTTACATCAAAATGCCAAGTCATTATTTCATTACATCAAGTTCTAAAGAAGCAAAGTACTTAAAACAACATAAGTAAAATACTATTCCCCAAAAAGTGCATGAGTGCAGCCATAGCATAGCTCAAGACCAAACTGTACATGTGCTGTCAGAAAGCAAGCAAAGTCCAAGCTAAGAGCTAGAGTTTCCTCCCTGAGAACCTGGGGGGGAACGAAAGACAAAGAGGCAAAAGAAAACGGGTCAGTCAAAAAGACTAGTAAGCCCTAGTGACTATCAGCATAGAAACTAGTAAAGTTAACAAGACATGAATAAACTGGAATTAAACATAGGAATGATGATAAGTCTGACATGATAACTAAGCTAACAAGATAACTCAAGTCTAACATTGCGTATTCAAGGTTCGCCATACCAACTATACTGGTATACTAATCCCGTGTCAACTATAAATCAAGAAATAATCCATTGGCCCAATATCGTGAAGTGACCCAATTCGGGGTCCAACGGTATGATCTAATCGATCGGCTCCCTACAAGTCTAGCTCGTCGTGTGTCTATGTCATACGGCCCTAACCCGAATGTAGTCACCTGTGCTAGGTCCACCATAGGGTGTATCAAGCCCTAGCGTGCCGACCACCGACACGAATCAAGAATGCACAGATAATCCTACTGATGCCCAACGCCTGCTTTTTCCACTCCGGACTAAGTGCATGACCCTAGTCCGCCTGAACCTACAATGGCGCACCAACTCAGCCATCGTTCTGGTCGCTTACAATAAGCCCAGCAATCGTGCCCCACCCTGCCTAGTCCCAGGTTACCCTGATACATCTAGTGGGTTACTGCTGAAAAGGACCGCGTAACTAGGGTTTCGCTCAGCAGGTTAAGTTGTCATTTAAAATCAAGACTTAACCCCATCTACGTGTCAGGTCAAATTGACTAAGTGTGTCGTTCTAGTTCAAGACTTAGTCCTACGAATCATGTGTCAGGTTGGTTAAGTGTGTTCAAGCGGTTCATGACTTAACCCTATCAAATCAACGTGTCAAATTGGTTAAGTATATTCAAGTGGTCCATGACTTAACCCTATCCAGTGGCATTAATTTAATTAATGCACTCCTAACCTCTCACATTAGACTTGGTTATGGTTACAGGATGTGCCGGGAGGGTCCGGGCAATTTTACACCATAACCTAGTCTAACCTCGGGTTTCGAGTGCGATATGACCAACTACTCACATTGTGTCCTATTGTTTGCAGTTACTGGATTCGTCGGGCGGTTCCGGGCAGATTTATACTGCAAACTCAACCCAACCTCGAGTTGGCCACGTTCAAGTTATCTAAGTGTCATGTCCCAAATTCATATTTTCAAGTATAATTTCATGTCAAGTTCATGTTCCTATCCAAGCTCAAGTTATAACGATATTCATGTTTTCAAGTTCATAATAAATTCAGGTTTTCCTAAACTACCCAAATCGCATCCCCAACGCTCGTGAATTCGAATCAAGGCAATAGATGTAACTAGGGAATAACATAACAAGGATGGGTATAAAGTGGCAAAGGTGATTTCAAGGCAAGCATGGTGTAACTTGAGATATGATCATAACATCACTGGCATATGAAATAGGGTGATAAACATAGCAATAAATGACGTAAAATGATAATCCTAAACTTGTGACTAGCACTAGTTTCAACATCACAACATCACAGGCATGTTTAAATAATGATAGGGTTAAGTTATGACATGAACAGGCCCCTAAATCAAGTTCTTATCAGTATTCCACAAATCAAGGTTCAATATGAACGGTACTAGGTTCAAGATGAATAGATCTAGGGTGAACAAGAGTAGATCTAAAATAATAGATCAAAAAGGAATAGTCATAGAACAAAGATATACAAGAGTAGGTCTCAAGTAGTTATCATTTTTAAGTTCAACTTCAATTTACACATGTCCATATTAAGTTTAGAGTTTAGATCTAAGAGTAACTGGGACTTACAGATCGTGGTTTTTGAGAACTAAGAACAGAAATTGTCGTAGGATCGTTGTTGAGATGTTGATCTATTCCCTTGAATTGTTGTAGAAACGTTGGCCTTCGATTTGGATCTAGTTTGAATGTTTAAGCTTCAAGTTGGAGGCGGCGGCCATGGTTCAAGAGGAGACTTAGCAGCATATTGGTGTTAGAAAGATTTGTTGAGGATTAGCCTAGGTCTTAGGGTGTTTTTATAGTTGCAACAACTAGTTTAGGCCATAGGATAAACCCTAGAATCGATTTGAACCACCAAAAATCGTCATAGGCCCTCAAACAAGCCAACAGGGTCAAGCAGGAGCTACCAGGCCCAAACCAGGTTCGGGGTCCAGGTCGACACCCAAGTCGACTGCGCAGTCGACCTGGTCCTGGGGGTGTCGACTCCCCAGTCGACATGGGGTGCTGGGCGGGAAATTCCCGCCCAGTCTGTCTGGGTTTTGAAATTCGAATTTGAACTCGAATTCAAACTGTTTTGAACTCTGAAAATTTCTGAAACTTTGGGGAGCCATAACTTGGTCATGACGGACTCCGATTTTCGAAAACCCGGACTCGATTTCATGCAGAATTCCGAGACGAACGCAATGGCGCAACCCGTTTCCCTTGGTTCTTATTTTAAAATTTAATTCTGCCTAGATTTATGGTTATAACACATTATCAAAATACGGGTTGTTACATTCCCCCCTCCTTAAAGGATTTCGTCCTCGAAATCTCTAAGTTAGGAAGAACGTATCCTACCATCCATCATCCATCTACTCAAAACATCATCCACAAGTAAACATTGTCCTTAAGAGATTTCTAATGCTGTATGAACATATGCAAAAAGTGTGTGTATATGTTCCTTATCTAATGCAAATGATCAGGCCTGATTGATCTTTCTAATGCAAAATATGTTTAGTGTCATGAATCCAACATGTATGCAAACAAATCCTAGTCACGTAAGCACTATATGTGTGCACAAACATTCATCCATATGCAACATTCATATGATAACACATTCAATTTCATCCATAAATAAGTATAAACACTCATGCATATGCAATATGAAAATGTGTTTGAGCCGATCTAGTGCCTAATGTGTGTTATGCAACCACGAGCAATCACTTGCAACCACTTGCAACCATTCGCAAACATCAAGCATAACATGTTTCAAATACATGTTTACATTCATAGGATTCTACCTAAGGTTCTCAAGACAGGATCGAAAGGATATACAAGATAAAACAGAGTATCTAGGGAAAAGAAGTTAAAGATGTACCCCTAGAAGGTCCTTCTTACGGGGCTTGCCCTTGTTTCTTAGGGCAGTTCTTGCTGATGTGTCCAGTTTCACTGCATTGAAAACATGCTCCTATCTTCATCTTCTTCTTCCTACAGTCCTGGACTATATGCCCGTCAATACCACAGAAGCTGCATTTTCTTTTCTCACGTGACTTGTCATTCTTGTTGTTGCTGTTCTTTCCTCCTTTCTCGGAGTCTACCTTCTTGTCTTGAGACTCATTTTCCTTGACCTTCTTCTTGCCATTCTCGTCCTCTTCATGAAGTAGGGCCATATTCACCAAGCTTTCAAAGGTCGCCCCTATGGGTACATGAGTCATGGACATAGTGTGGAGTGGCTCCCTCAATCCTCGAGCAAAGCGTAGAGCCTTCTTCTCAGCCGTGTTGGCTAAGTCCAAACCAAACTGAGCAAGCTGATTAAATTTATTCACGTATTCCCTAACTGACATGTCCCCTTGCTTGAGTGCCAGGAACCTCTCCATCTGAAGACTCGCTTCTACGGATGATAAAAACTTAAGCCCAAACCTCTCTCTAAAGTCTGCCTAAGTCTCAATTGGCCTGGTAGCGTTGGTGACTTCCCACCAAAATGCAGCTTCCTCTTTCAACAACCATGCTGCCAACTGAACTTTCCTATGATCCTCCATATCGAAAATAACAAACAAGTCTTCAGTCTCTTTTAGCCAGTTTCGTGCCTCAACGAAGATTTCAGTTCCAATGAAGTTCTTGCCGCCCATTCCTATAAAGTCCTTGCATATTTTGGCGAAGGCGGTACCCGGAGGAGGAGGAGGAGGAACCGTGGCCACCGGGGGAGGAGGAAGAGGAATATCTGTCGGGCCCGCGCCATTGGCCTTAACTTCCAAGTATCTTCGGAACCAGCCAGGTACGGGTACTCCCTCAGGAAGGTTAAGATCAGACATGCTGAAAAGAGAAAAGGAAAAAGATTCAAACGAGGAAACAAAGGAAAGTGCTAATGGCTTTTGGGGAATAGCCTTTTCTTAAAAATAAAACTTTTCTTGAAAAATGCTTCTTTATAAATGGTTTTGAAAATAGTTTCAGAAGGTTTTTAAAACTTTTGCCCTGTCTGGTAACCTTCTGCTCTGATACCAAATGTAACACTCCACCTCCGCTAGGGTCACTCACAAAGGGAATGCCCTAGTTTTGGAGGGGTATTATCTAGTAAACAGGCACAGAGATAACACAAGACAGAACATAGATAAAATAGAGTATATAAAGCAGAGGATACAAGCTTTAAAACCAAATCTCATTACTGAAAAATAGAGTCAAAACCTCTTACATCAAAATGCCAAGTCATTATTTCATTATGTCAAGTTCTAAAGAAGCAAAGTACTTAAAACAACAAAAGTAAAATACTATTCCCCAAAAAGTGCATGAGTGCAGCCATAGCATAGCTCAAGACCAAACCGTACATGAGCTGTCAGAAAGAAAGCAAAGTCCAAGCTAAGAGCTAGAGTTTCCTCCCTGAGAACCTAGGGGAACGAAAGACAAAGAGGCGAAAGAAAACGGGTCTGTCAAAAAGACTGGTAAGCCCTAGTGACTATCAGCATAGAAACTAGTAAAGTTAACAAGACATGAATAAACTTGAATTAAACATAGGAATGATGATAAGTCTGACATGATAACTAAGCTAACAAGATAAATCAAGTCTAACATTGCGTATTCAAGGTTCGCCATACCAACTATACTGGTATACTAATCCCGTGTCAACTATAAATCAAGAAATAATCCATTAGCCCAATATCGTGAAGTGACCCTATTCGGGGTCCAACGGTATGATCTAATCTATCGGCTCCCTAAAAGTCTAGCTCGTCGTGTGTCTGTGTCATACGGCCCTATCACGAATTTAGTCACCTGTGCTAGGTCCAGCATAGGGTGTATCAAGCCCTAGGGTGCCAACCACCGACACGAATCAAGAATGCATAGATAATCCTACTGATGCCCAATGCCTGCTTTTTCAACTCCGGACTAAGTGCACGACCCTAGTCCGCCTGAACCTACAATGGCGCACCAACTCAGCCGTCGTTCTGGTCGCTTACAATAAGACCAGCAATCGTGCCCCACCCTGCCTAGTCCCAGGGTACCGTGATACATCTAGTGGGTTACTGCTGAAAAGGACCATGTAACTAGGGTTTCGTTCAGCAGGTTAAGTTGTCATTTAAATTTGAGACTTAACCCCATCTACGTGTCATGTCAAATTAACTAAGTGTGTCGTTCTAGTTCAAGACTTAGTCCTACGAATCATGTGTCAGGTTGGTTAAGTGTGTTCAAGCGGTTCATGACTTAACCCTATCAAATCAACGTGTCAAATTGGTTAAGTATATTCAAGAGGTCCATGACTTAACCCTATCCAGTGGCATTAATTTACTTAATGCACCCCTACCCTCTCACATTAGACTTGGTTATGGTTACTGGATGTGCCAGGTGGGTCCGGGCAGTTTTACACCATAAACTAGTCTAACCTCGGGTTTCGAGTGCGATATGACCAACTACTCACATTGGGTCCTATTGTTTGCAGTTACTGGATTCGTCGGGCGGTTCCGGGCAGATTTATACTGCAAACTCAACCCAACCTCGAGTTGGCCACGTTCAAGTTATCTAAGTGTCATGTCCCAAATTCATATTTTCAAGTATAATTTCATGCCAAGTTCATGTTCCTATCCAAGCTCAAGTTATAACGATATTCATGTTTTCAAGTTCATACTAAATTCAGGTTTTCCTAAACTACCCAAATCGCATCCCCAACGCTCGTGAATTCGAATCAAGGCAATAGATGTAACTAGGGAATAACATAACAAGGATGGGTATAAAGTGGCAAAGGTGATTTCAAGGCAAGCATGGTGTACCTTGAGATATGATCATAACATCACTGGCATATGAAATATGGTGATAAACATAGCAATAAATGACGTAAAATGATAATCCTAAACTTGTGACTAGCAATTGTTTCAACATCACAACATCACAGGCATGTTAAAATAATGATAGGGTTTAGGTTATGACATGAACAGGCCCCTAAATCAAGTTCTTATCAGTATTCCACAAATCAAGGTTCAATATGAACGGTACTAGGTTCAAGTGAATAGATCTAGGGTGAACAAGAGTAGATCTAAAATAATAGATCAAAAAGGAATAGTCATAGATCAAAGATATACAAGAGTAGGTCTCAAGTAGTTATCATGTTTATGTTCAACTTCAATTTACACATGTCCATATTAAGTTTAGAGTTTAGATCTAAGAGTAACTGGGACTTACAGATCGTGGTTTTTGAGAACTAAGAACAGAAATTGTCATAGGATCGTTGTTGAGATGTTGATCAATTCCCTTGAATTGTTGTAGAAACGTTGGACTTCGATTTGTATCTAGTTTGAATGTTTAAGCTTCAAGTTGGAGGCGGCGGTTATGGTTCAAGAGGAGACTTAGCAGCATAATGGTGTTAGAAAGATTTGTTGTGGATTAGCCTAGGTCTTAGGGTGTTTTTATAGTTGCAACAACTAGTTTAGGCCATAGGATAAACCCTAGAATTGATCTGAACCACCAGAAATCGTTATAGGCCCTCAAACAAGCCAACAGGGTCAAGCAGGAGCAACCGGGCCCAAACCAGGTTCGGGGACCAGGTCGACACCCAAGTCGACTGCGCAGTCGACCTAGTCCTGGGGGTGTCGACTGCCCAGTCGACTCCCCATTCGACCTAGGGTGCTGGGCGGGAAATTTCCCACCTAGTCTGTCTGGGTTTTGAAATTCGAATTTGAACTCGAATTCGAACTGTTTTGAACTCTGAAAATTTCTGAAACTTTGGGGAGCCATAACTTGGTCATACGGAATCCGATTTTCGAAAACTCGGACTCGATTTCATGCAGAATTCCGAGACGAACGCAATGACGCAACCCGTTTCCCTTAGTTCTTATTTTAAAATTTAATTCTGCCTAGATTTATGGTTATAACACGTTATCAAAATACGGGTTGTTACACTATCACCTTGTGACAACTGTTATTTTGACTAGTACCTTATCTTGCTAAATTTGGAATCTTTATGTTTGATGCCAATATTCCATATGCCAGTAATGTTTTATTTCAAGTCATATCATGCTATGCTAGTAATCACTCTTGCCATCTTATACCCATTTCTTTTTATGTTATTCCCTATTAGATTATTTGTATCGATTCGAACTTACATTTGATGGGAATACGATTTGGGTAGACTAGGTAAAACATAAATTAGCTTTAAACTTGAACATGAACGTTATTATGACTTGAACCTGAATATGGACATGAACTTGACACGATTTGACATGAAACATGACTTGAAAACTTGACATGAATCTAGACATGAAAACTTGAGCGTGGGCATGACAGTTAGATAAACTTGAAAATGTCCAACTCGAGGTTGGGTTGAGTTTGCAGTGTAAATCTGCCCGGAACCGCCCGGCAAATCCAGTGGCTGTAAACAATAGGATCCAATGTGGGTAGTTGGTCATATTGCACGTAAAAACCCGAGGTTAGACTATGTTGTGGTGTAAATCTGCCCGGAACCGCCCGGTAAATCCAGTAACCACAACAGTTAGTCTAATGTGAGAGGTTGGCGTGCACTAATGAATTAATGCCACATGATAGGGTTAAGTCATGAACCACTTGAATATACTTAACCAACTTGACACGATGACTTGATAGGGTTAAGTCATGAACTGCTTGAACACACTTAACCAAGTTGATACACGATCTGGATAGGGTTAAGTCACAATTTTGAATGACAACACTTAACCCATTAGAAACCCTAGTTACGCGGTCCTTTTCAGCAGTAACCCACTTAGATGTATCACGATACCCTGGGACTAGGCAGGGTGGGGCACGACTACTGGGCTGATTGTAAGCGACCAGAATGATGGCTGAGTAGTTGCGCCATTGTAGGTTCAGGCGCGCTATGGTCGTGCACGTAGTCCGGAGTTGAAAAAGCAGCCATTGGGCACCCGTAGATTTACACTGTGCGTGCTTGATTCGTGTCAGTGGTTGGCACCATAGGACTTGATACACCCTATGGCGGACCTAGCACAGGTAACTACATTTCTGGATAGGGCCGTATGACACAGACACATGACGAGATAGGACATGTAGGAAGCCGATCGATTAGTAGATTGTACCGTAGGACCCCGTAATGGGTCACTTCATGACACTGGGCTAAGGGATCATTTCATGGTTAATACTTGATATGGGTTAGAATACTAGTACAGTTGGTGCAGCAAACCTTGAACATGCGATGCTAAACTTGACTTATCTTGTTATCTTAATTACCCAACTAGTTCTGTTATCATCCTTATGTTTAATTCCAATTTTCACATATCATGTTACCTTTACTAGTTTTCATACTGAAAGTCACTAGGGCTTACCAGTCTTTATGACTGACCCTTCTTATTTCGCCCCTTTTTCTTTCGTTTCCCCCCAGGTTCCCAGGGAGGAAACACTAGCTCTTAGCTTGGATTAAACTTGCTTCTGACAGCTCATGTACGGTTTGGTCTTGGGCTTTGCTATGGCTTCTTCTGCTATTTATGGGGAATAATCTACTTTTGTTTTAAAGTTTATGCTTCTTTACTATGAACTTGATGTAATGGAATAATTTGTATCTTGGATATATGAGCTTTTGACTCTTTTCTTGGAAATAATAAAAAGTTGGTTTTTAATTTCTACCGCTGCTTTATTTATGTTCTGCCTTGTGATATCTGTGTGCATGTTTACCTAGATAATACTCCACCAAAACTAGTGCATTCCTTTTGTGAGTGACCCTAGTGGAGGTGGGGTGTTACAATTTGGTATCAGAGCAGAAGGTTACCAGGCTGGGCAAAAAGTTTTAAAAACCTTCTGAAACTGTTTTCAAAACCATTTATAAAGAAGCATTATTCAAGAAAAGTTTTATGTTTAAAAAGGTTATTCCCAAAGAAGCTATTAGCACTTCCCTTCGTTTCCTCGTTTGAATCTTTTCTTTTCGTTTTTCAGCATGGACGATCTTAACCTTCCTGAGGGAATACCCATGCCTGGATTGTTCCGAAGGTACTTAGAAGCCAGGGCCAACGACGCGGGCACGGCAAACATCCCTCCTCCTCCTCCCCCAGTGGTCGCGGTTCCTCCTCCTCCTGGTACCGCCTTTGCCAAAATATGCAAAGACTTTAAAGCGATGGGCGGCAAGAACTTCGTTGGAACTGAAACCTTCGTTGAGGCACGAAACTGGCTAAAGGAAACAGAAGACTTGTTCATTATCTTTGATGTGGAGGACCATAGGAAAGTTCAGTTGGCAGCATGGTTGTTGAAAGAGGAAGATGCATTTTGGTGGGAAGTCACCAACGCTACCAGGCCAGTTGAGACTAGGGCTGACTTTAGAGAAAGGTTTGGGCTTAAATTCCTATCGTCGGCAGAGGAGAACGTTTAGATGGAGAGGTTCCTATCACTCAAGCAAGGGGATATGTTTGTGTAACGACCCGTGTTTTCCGACCATATGAATCTGAATATTTAAATTAGTTTTAAATATTATATTGGAAATATTAATGGAATTTAATATTTAATTCGTTATTAAAAACGAAGTTGAACGTTATAATTTATATATAATATAATTCGAGCTTGGAAATGGCGTGCAGTTCGTAATATTTGGTTTTGAACTTCAACTGAGAATACAGGATTCGATTTAAGTCGGATTTCTCTGAAACAAGACACGTTGGGACCGTATTGACGATAATTTTCATATGGAAGAGAAAAATCCATATTCCGTGTTATAGATAGTAAGTTCTGGCCAAATCAAATTTTGAAATAGTCGCTATGGAAATTCGTTATTAAATTATAGGCCTTTAAAATAGCCGTTTTGCAAACGGACTCAGTTTTCGACGAAACCAGTTTCATTAGAACCGTATCGTTAAATTATTGTACGGTGGTGAGTGGCGTGGAAAACCGATGTCGTATGTGGCCACGGTAGCCAAAAACGCTCGTTCAAATTCTATAGCGTGTATTTAAATAAGTAAAGGGATATTTAAGTGTAACTTGAGCAGACGATCGAATCAGGCCACGAAACCAGTTCCGTTGAGTTCGTATCGTCGATTAGAGTCAGGATAGGTATATAGTTTGTTATTTTTAGAGATCGAGAAATTTGGCGTTAAAAAGGGTAGGGCGGTTCGGGGTAAAAACAGCCTATCGGGCAAACAGTCTCAGAATGCGACGAAACTAGTGCCGTTGGGTTCGTATCAAAGAATTATTGTAGGATTTGAAAGTTTCAAGTTAATTCGATTTACCTGGTGATCGTGAAAAAATTAAATGCGTGTTTATTTCTGGTTTTATAAAGGAATTTTTTTCAAACGACGCCGGATCTCGACGAAACTTGTATCATTGGATCCGGAATACCTTTTTACAACAAGATTAGCTTTTTATCAGTAGACAGAAGTCGTTTGTGGTGAGTTCTGCGTGTTACTTTGCGGCGAAGTTTCGTTAATATTATTATATTGACTTGTCCACTATATATATACCTCTTTACACCTCTTTACAGGGAAACCCTAACATTTTCCTCTCGTCATATAAAACAGCGCCGCCACCAAAACATTTAATGACCAGTATTCTTTTGTTCTTCCTCCAAATTTCTCGTTTAATCCACTGATAAATACTGTAACTTCATAACCACAAAATGTCGTGCTTGGTGAGCACCAAATTCTGAACGGAGGTGATTAGAAATAAGTTGTCGGAGAGGCGGGATCTGTAGCTCGAAGTCACCGTGTTTGAGGAGTCGTAGCGGATGGGTAGGAGCACCAAATGGAATGGATTTTGGTGCAGAAGGTGTGGACACGGAGGCGAACAGACTAGAGGAGTTGGATGGTCGACCGGAGGGTCAGGACTTGGTGCGGTGGTGATTTTTGGGTTGGTGCTGAAGTGGGTGCTATCAGCTTTTACGAGGACCAAAATAATAAAAAAAAAAGAAAGGGATCGGTTGGCCAGATTTGTTCAAACGGGAGACCAAGCTTATACGCAGAAAAAGAAAAAGAGGAAAAAAAAAGAAAAAAAAGGGAACCGTAAAGAAAAGGGGGACGGTGTGGTGAATCATGAAGTAGCACCTGTATGGGGGAGCAACACACGTAGCAGGTGAAGCTAGGAACAGGGACTTGCGGTTTAAATTGTAAGGGCTGAAGGAGGCATCAATGTTTTAGATTGGAGCATAGTTTTGAGGGTGGGCGGAAGCATGAAGGAGAGAGTAGAAATAGCACTGTGAAAGAGGAAATAGTATGGCCGAACTGGGAGGAAAGCAAAGAAACACGTTGGGAAATTAATTGGACATGATGAAGGAAGCATCATGTTACAAAATTGTACAGAAATGAAAAAGGATGGTCCAACGTTCTTACTAATGGTATTGCTGAAATGAACCAAAATGAGAATAGAGAAGTTGGGCCAAACTTTCAGGTGAAAGTGAAATTACGGCTAAATTTTTAACAATGTAATTAGTTGCTTTATTTAAGTAATTAAGATTTGTTTACACCTTAATAATTTAAATTAATTTATTGTTAGTTTTAATTAAAATGGTTTAAAATAGATGGTCGACCTGCTATTTAGATTTTACCATAGTGATTTGCCTAACTATCGTTTTGTAAAGAAATCAGGGCATATAGATTTGATTAAAAATCGAGATCATTTTAATTTAAACGCAGCAGTTTGAATAAGAAGTGGTAGAAAACAATTGTAATCAGTAAATTAATTATATTAACTAAGGAATTTAATTATTTAGTTAAATCATGGGCTTAGATGCTTATAACCTTTTTATTTCGTAACCAGAATGGAACACAACGAGCGGCGTCGGGACTGTATGAATGAGATTTACATCCTGGAACAGAAACGAACGCAGTAGAATGCAGCTGGAGATCCCAGTTAAATTAAACGCGAGTTTAATTTAATCAAATCAGTTGTTATTGTAACAACGCAACTCAAGGTGAGTTAAACTCGCTCAGTTACCCTTTTTATAAATTGGGTATTTTTATTTTGTGTACTCTGCTTGCCAATGGTTGACTGCTTTGCTAGTTATCTATTTAACTGTGGATTTAAACGATGAAATTAAACTGTGTTTAATTTCAGTGAAATACCAAATCGTTATTTTTAACGATTGGTTCCAATAAAGGTGACTCACCTTGGTTGGTCACGTTATTTATAAACGTGTTTAAATGGTTGAATTGTTTGAATTGCTTATGGTTGATGTTAAACGGTCGTTATTTAATTTATCAGTTAAACAAAACTGAATGACCTGATTTGAGATAACCATTTGAATACAGGGAAGAACAGGTTGGAGGGATCCAACCGGATTCCTCAAATATATTATTTATTTTCATATTACCATATATGAACTGTCCTGTTTGGGTTGATTGATTTGATGGTTGATTATTGAATGTTCAACATCTGTTAGTTTAAACCAATGGGTGATATTGGTTGGGTATTTGGCAGCGTATGGCCTATAAAATCAATCGTGTTATAAATATTGATTCACCTTCAGGTGAATCAATAAAGATGAAGTTATAAAATTTACTTTATAACTGGAGTTGGATTTTTAATATATTATTTTGAATAAAGGTTTATAAAAGAAAAATAAATAAATATTTTATTTATTTAAGACTTCGATTTGTTCTGATGTTAATCAGATTTACAAGTATGAGCATAAGAAATGAGATGAGTGGTTAAACTTTGATAATTGTTTTGTAAAGAAACAATTAATGGAATTTATATAAATTAATTATATTTTTAATTAATTTAAAGTGAGGATTCATTGGAATTGGTTAACGAGATAATCGAGTTTTGAGTTAATTAAATCGACCGTTTGGAATTGGAATTGATTATCAAATTTATGTGTTTTGATTAAATGGAAATAAGATTTTTAAAAGGATTTATTATTTATTTGAGTTAATAAAGGAATTAACTACTCATGTAGTTAATGATTGAAATAAATAATTATTTTAATTAATAATATTTTAGAAAATTACTTTTCAAAAGTAATTGCAGTGAAATGAAATCAAAGGAGATTGGAAATAAGCGAATCAGGTTAAAGAACTGGGTTATAGAGTTGTATGACCAAATCCAATAGTTAAATGGAATTTGTTTGAGACTAGAATGAAATATTGATTTTGATTACAACTTATGTTTATCGGAGGATAAGAACGTTGTTGATCAAGGTCTGAGAGGTAACTAAAATACCCCAACTTGAACAACATCGGGATTATCTGAAGATAGTATTAGTTGGTAATCGTAAGAGACGTTAGTGGATATGTTTTGAAAATCTAAACAGCGATTTTAGCGCTGTCATTATAATATATGTTTTGTAAATCTAATATAGCAATTGTAGCGTTTTGCTATAGTAAATGGGTTGTAAACCTAAACAGTGATTATAGCACTGTTGTTTTGTAAATCTAAATAGTAATTATAACGCTATTGTTATAACATATGTGCTATAAATTTCTTTGTTAAAACTAATGGATTTCCGAATCTAAAAGATGAGTGGAAGGAAGATTTAAGTGGGAAATTGAATATAGTTATTCGAGCTAGAGTTAGTCACACATAGTTTTTTCAAGATGAGTGCCATTTCGTACGACTGCTAGCGTAATTCGCAGGGCTGCAGATAGCCTACGGCGGTCGGATGTTTCCTGAGGGAATCAGGCGTAACCATTGTGATCGCTGCGATCTAGAGTCAAGCGAATGGAGTTAAGTCGAATATTAGTTAATCGATTTAAGTTAAATCAAAATTAGAGTTATTCAAATATCATATTTTTGAATATTAAAAGAGTTAGAAGTTTTAATTTAACAAAAGTAAATCAGTTTTGTTAGGGGCCAAGTGATGCTGAATACTGAACCAGTGAACTCATTGGAGTGTCATGTTTGAAAACACTGTATATTTTGATAGTTAAAACACCGACTATCAAACCTGTCCAATACGATTGTTGATATGGAAAGACCGGGATCGGATTTATATTCGAAACCATTCCGACCAACAAATACGTGAAGATATCAGAAGATGATCGAGTTGGAGCATTGAAGACCGTGGATTTTCATAAACGGAAGAACCACTAATATTCTCTGCCTGGAAAGCAGAGATAAGCTGTGATTCTGTCGTTGTTGGATTCTACGGGTTGCAAGGATTTCTCGCTACTGATCCATGGGGTGATTCCTATATTGGATGCGGTAGGAGAGTACCTTCGGTTCATCCTGTTCCTGGATGACTTGTATGGACGGATGTCTGACAGAGTATTTCCAAAGTGTCACGTACGTTGATTTCTCCAAACGTACGATAGTTGTTGGCGGAGATTTGCCATTCTCTTAGCTTCCAGCTAGGGTATTTTTGTGGACGTCAATTAGTGATATCTGACGGATCTGACGATGTGTCATTCAAAGTGAATGATGACCAGGTGTTCGAAGGTAAATCTAAACCTCAAGCCTCATCAACTGGGAAATGACAAAAATCGGGCAGGCACCATGGCTTTGTGGGTCGCTCCCATTAGGGTGTATAATCACCTATCTAGAGATTCATTTCATTCTTTATCTATTTCGATGCTGTCCCTTGTCGGGAGACGGTTGCTGATCCCAACCGTCGGTGATATACATTCGATACACTCAAGCGAAATGGGTGGTCGGTCATGTGAGGGTCGGGTTGCAAGACGTTCTTGTTGAACCCAGTGTATTCGTCTCTAGAGATACACTATCGGCAGGTGGTCCCATACCTTGTCAAGGTCGGAATTCAATCTCCAATAAGCGCCTGCGGTTTTGATTGTATACTATATATGTGGAGCGTGAGATGCAAGCGTTCCACTAGATTTCTATTTACTTGTGTTTAGACATTATTATAATATCAGAAAAGATATTGGTTTCAAATCTGTTTTGGGTTATCGTAAGGTAAAAACCGTCCGTGTTTATGTGTGGATTTGGTCTTACGATTATCCTTTTCTTTTGAAAAGGTTTTGAACTTTAAAATCATGATTGGATGGTTCACCCTTATTACTGTGCGAGTTTATCTCACTCTGGTTCACCAGACTGACCCGGTGTTTTGTAAATGCTCGGGTTAGGCCGGGTTGTACAGGTTCAGGTTATCGACTACTGTGAAGAGACGAGCTGGAAGAGTCCAGACGTATGATATTACTACTATTCCGCTGTGTGTTGTATATGGGAACAGGCTATTATAACTGTCCCATGGTATGATGTACTCTGATACTGTAAGTATTTTAAAGCTTTCAATAAA
Source organism: Allium sativum (assembly GCA_030737875.1). Classification (NCBI taxonomy): domain Eukaryota; kingdom Viridiplantae; phylum Streptophyta; class Magnoliopsida; order Asparagales; family Amaryllidaceae; genus Allium; species Allium sativum. The sequence continues at coordinate 57,275,069 of CM060918.1, forward strand.
GATTATTTCTGTATTATATTTTGTTCCGCTGCGATGTGAGACTCTGTGTTGTGTTGTTTTCTTCTTCTTCTATTCAATATTTCTACCTTATCTATTCTCACCCTCTAACTTCTTTCTATTAATGATCTGGAATGTTCGATGTCTGAATGGTCAACACGGTAGTTTGATGTTTATTTTCGGAGTCGAAAATCCCGGTTCGTTACAGTGGTATCAGAGCTTAAGGTTAAGTGATTACCTTGGCTCTATGGCGTGACTCAGTAGAGATGGGGTTAGTAATACCCTAGATTGAGTTTGAGTGTATATATACGAGTGAACGTATTTGTATATTTTATAAAAAATTGTTTTATATTGTGGAGATTTATCTGTTTGAGTTGTTTATGAGTTCTGGTCGATCGGTTTGATCCACTGTATCGATAGGAGTTTCTAAACACTCATGTACGATAAACCGCCACAGTATGCTTTGAAAGAGGGTAAATGAAATAATTTTACCCAAATTATATTTTAATATAAAAAGAAGGATATATATTTGAAGTATTATAGTATATTGGATGTGTTGGTTGATTATAATTGAAAAAGTTATATAAATAACCAATTCAAATTCGTATAATATAAAAGTAGATTTATTAAATCTGAAGTCTAAATCAGAATTAGAATTAAAATGCCTAAAAGGGGGAAAGGAATTTGCAAATGAACTTGGATTGAATATATGAAAATTTTAAAATCTTGGGAGATTTTAAATTGTTTGCAAGCATCGTGAATTTTATTTTGAAAAAGATTTCAAAATGAAAGTGTTTAAAATTGGAATTTTGAATTGATATAGTATTGAACTCACTTTGATCGCTGGGAAATATCTCTGAGGATGCTGGCCACATCATCGGTGTTCATTTTCGAGTTCTAATGGACGGATTACTACCAAAAATCTTGTTTTGAACTGCTTTGAGAAAAAACAAGTTGTTTTGAATCCCGAAAAGGAATATTTGATTTTTGTAAGAACTGAACTATTTAAAACTCCCAGGAAAATTGTTTGAACAAAGCCAAAATTAAATAGAAATTTGTGAAAGCAAATATGAATTGAATTGGAACCAATTAACTGGAAATTGAATCGAGATATATTATATCGAGCAGAACCAGATTTTGAATTGCGAGACAGGAATCTGAAATGGTGTTGGACTGGTAAGTTAAGAGTTGGAATTGGTAATGGATGGAAATTGAGTTAAGAATGGAATTTGGCTTGGACGCGTGAAGGATTTGGTTCTGAGGATAAAGTTGGAATTTTGGGGATGCAATTGTATATGCTGACAGGGTAGCAGATGGAGAGAATATAATATGCCCGACAAAAAGGTACACATTTATTTCTATATGGGTTTGGTGATTTATGAGCCTATTTGGCAAGCCACTTGGGTGTTTCATTTTCTTTTGGATTGGAGAAGGCCCAGAGAGGCAAGTTGTGGTTGTACCGATTGAGCCGTACAGAGGAGGTGCTGGCGAAATTTTTCGAAAATTTAAAGTGTTAGAAAATTTTCGATATTTTTGAAAATATCTATTTACAGTATTGAATTGGTTTCTAATTTAATATAAAATTAGATTTGAAATTAATGAGTTTATAACGTTCTTTCTTACCTTAGCAATTTCGAGGACGAAATTATTTTAAGGGGGGAAGAATGTAACGACCCGTGTTTTCCGACCATATGAATCTGAATATTTAAATTAGTTTTAAATATTATATTGGAAATATTAATGGAATTTAATTTTTAGTTCGTTATTAAAAACGAAGTTGAACGTTATAATTTATATATAATATAATTCGAGCTTGGAAATGGCGTGCAGTTCGTAATATTTGGTTTTGAACTTCAACTGAGAATACAGGATTCGATTTAAGTCGGATTTCTCTGAAACAAGACACGTTGGGACCGTATTGACGATAATTTTCATATGGAAGAGAAAAATCCATATTCCGTGTTATAGATAGTAAGTTTTGGCCAAATCAAATTTTGAAATAGTCACTATGGAAATTCGTTATTAAATTATAGGCCTTTAAAATAGTCGTTTTGCAAACGGACTCAGTTTTCGACGAAACCAGTTTCATTAGAACCGTATCGTTAAATTATTGTACGGTGGTGAGTGGCGTGGAAAACCGATGTCGTATGTGGCCACGGTAGCCAAAAACGCTCGTTCAAATTCTATAGCGTGTATTTAAATAAGTAAAGGGATATTTAAGTGTAACTTGAGCAGACGATCGAATCAGGCCACGAAACCAGTTCCGTTGAGTTCGTATCGTCGATTAGAGTCAGGATAGGTATATAGTTTGTTATTTTTAGAGATTGAGAAATTTGGCGTTAAAAAGGGTAGGGCGGTTCGGGGTAAAAACAGCCTATCAGGCAAACAGTCTCAGAATGCGACGAAACTAGTGCCGTTGGGTTCGTATCAAAGAATTATTGTAGGATTTGAAAGTTTCAAGTTAATTCGATTTACCTGGTGATCGTGAAAAAATTAAATGCGTGTTTATTTCTGGTTTTATAAAGGAATTTTTTTCAAACGACGCCGGATCTCGACGAAACTTGTATCATTGGATCCGGAATACCTTTTTACAACAAGATTAGCTTTTTATCAGTAGACAGAAGTCGTTTGTGGTGAGTTCTGCGTGTTACTTTGCGGCGAAGTTTCGTTAATATTATTATATTGACTTGTCCACTATATATATACCTCTTTACACCTCTTTACAGGGAAACCCTAACATTTTCCTCTCGTCATATAAAACAGCGCCGCCACCAAAACATTTAATGACCAGTATTCTTTTGTTCTTCCTCCAAATTTCTCGTTTAATCCACTGATAAATACTGTAACTTCATAACCACAAAATGTCGTGCTTGGTGAGCACCAAATTCTAAACGGAGGTGATTAGAAATAAGTTGTCGGAGAGGCGGGATCTGTAGCTCGAAGTCACCGTGTTTGAGGAGTCGTAGCGGATGGGTAGGAGCACCAAATGGAATGGATTTTGGTGCAGAAGGTGTGGACACGGAGGCGAACAGACTGGAGGAGTTGGATGGTCGACCGGAGGGGCAGGACTTGGTGCGGTGGTGATTTTTGGGTTGGTGCTGAAGTGGGTGCTATCAGCTTTTATGAGGACCAAAATAATAATAAAAAAAGAAAGGGATCGGTTGGCCAGATTTGTTCAAACGGGAGACGAAGCTTATACGCAGAAAAAGAAAAAGAGGGGAAAAAAAGAAAAAAAAGGGAACCGTAAAGAAAAGGGGGACGGTGTGGTGAATCATGAAGTAGCGCCTGTATGGGGGAGTAACACACGTAGCAGGTGAAGCTAGGAACAGGGACTTGCGGTTTAAATTGTAAGGGCTGAAGGAGGCATCAATGTTTTAGATTGGAGCATAGTTTTGAGGGTGGGCGGAAGCATGAAGGAGAGAGTAGAAATAGCACTGTGAAAGAGGAAATAGTATGGTCGAACTGGGAGGAAAGCAAAGAAACACGTTGGGAAATTAATTGGACATGATGAAGGAAGCATCATGTTACAAAATTGTACAGAAACGAAAAAGGATGGTCCAACGTTCTAACTAATGGTATTGCTGAAATGAACCAAAATGAGAATAGAGAAGTTGGGCCAAACTTTCAGGTGAAAGTGAAATTACGGCTAAATTTTTAACAATGTAATTAGTTGCTTTATTTATGTAATTAAGATTTGTTTACACCTTAATAATTTAAATTAATTTATTATTAGTTTTAATTAAAATGGTTTAAAATAGATGGTCGACCTGCTATTTAGATTTTACCATAGTGATTTGCCTAACTATCGTTTTGTAAAGAAATCAGGGCATATGGATTTGATTAAAAATCGAGATCATTTTAATTTAAACGCAGCTGTTTGAATAAGAAGTGGTAGAAAACAATTGTAATCAGTAAATTAATTATATTAACTAAGGAATTTAATTATTTAGTTAAATCATGGGCTTAGATGCTTATAACCTTTTTATTTCGTAACCAGAATGGAACACAACGAGCGGCGTCGGGACTGTATGAATGAGATTTACATCCTGGAACAGAAACGAACGCAGTAGAATGCAGCTGGAGATCCCAGTTAAATTAAACGCGAGTTTAATTTAATAAAATCAGTTGTTATTGTAACAACGCAACTCAAGGTGAGTTAAACTCACTCAGTTACCCTTTTTATAAATTGGGTATTTTTATTTTGTGTACTCTGCTTGCCAATGGTTGACTGCTTTGCTAGTTATCTATTTAACTGTGGATTTAAACGATGAAATTAAACTGTGTTTAATTTCAATGAAATACCAAATCGTTATTTTTAACGATTGGTTCCAATAAAGGTGACTCACCTTGGTTGGTCACGTTATTTATAAACGTGTTTAAATGGTTGAATTGTTTGAATTGCTTATGGTTGATGTTAAACGGTCGTTATTTAATTTATCAGTTAAACAAAACTGAATGACCTGATTTGAGATAACCATTTGAATACAGGGAAGAACAGGTTGGAGGGATCCAACCGGATTCCTCAAATATATTATTTATTTTCATATTACCATATATGAACTGTCCTGTTTGGGTTGATTGATTTGATGGTTGATTATTGAATGTTCAACATCTGTTAGTTTAAACCAATGGGTGATATTGGTTGGGTATTTGGCAGCGTATGGCCTATAAAATCAATCGTGTTATAAATATTGATTCACCTTCAGGTGAATCAATAAAGATGAAGTTATAAAATTTACTTTATAACTGGAGTTGGATTTTTAATATATTATTTTGAATAAAGGTTTATAAAAGAAAAATAAATAAATATTTTATTTATTTAAGACTTCGATTTGTTCTGATGTTAATCAGATTTACAAGTATGAGCATAAGAAATGAGATGAGTGGTTAAACTTTGATAATTGTTTTGTAAAGAAACAATTAATGGAATTTATATAAATTAATTATATTTTTAATTAATTTAAAGTGAGGATTCATTGGAATTGGTTAACGAGATAATCGAGTTTTGAGTTAATTAAATCGACCGTTTGGAATTGGAATTGATTATCAAATTTATGTGTTTTGATTAAATGGAAATAATATTTTTAAAAGGATTTATTATTTATTTGAGTTAATAAAGGATTTAACTACTCATGTAGTTAATGATTGAAATAAATAATTATTTTAATTAATAATATTTTAGAAAATTACTTTTCAAAAGTAATTGCAGTGAAATGAAATCAAAGGAGATTGGAAATAAGCGAATCAGGTTAAAGAACTGGGTTATAGAGTTGTATGACCAAATCCAATAGTTAAATGGAATTTGTTTGAGACTAGAATGAAATATTGATTTTGATTACAACTTATGTTTATCGGAGGATAAGAACGTTGTTGATCAAGGTCTGAGAGGTAATTAAAATACCCCAACTTGAACAACATCGGGATTATCTGAAGATAGTATTAGTTGGTAATCGTAAGAGACGTTAGTGGATATGTTTTGAAAATATAAACAGCGATTTTAGCGCTGTCATTATAATATATGTTTTGTAAATCTAATATAGCAATTGTAGCGTTTTTGCTATAGTAAATGGGTTGTAAACCTAAACAGCGATTATAGCACTGTTGTTTTGTAAATCTAAATAGTAATTATAACGCTATTGTTATAACATATGTGCTATAAATTTCTTTGTTAAAACTAATGGATTTCCGAATCTAAAAGATGATTGGAAGGAAGATTTAAGTGGGAAATTGAATATAGTTATTCGAGCTAGAGTTAGTCAAACATAGTTTTTTCAAGATGAGTGCCATTTCGTACGACTGCTAGCGTAATTCGCAGGGCTGCAGATAGCCTACGGTGGTCGGATGTTTCCTGAGGGAATCAGGCGTAACCATTGTGATCGCTGCGATCTAGAGTCAAGCGAATGGAGTTAAGTCGAATATTAGTTAATCGATTTAAGTTAAATCAAAATTAGAGTTATTCAAATATCATATTTTTGAATATTAAAAGAGTTAGAAGTTTTAATTTAACAAAAGTAAATCAGTTTTGTTAGGGGCCAAGTGATGCTGAATACTGAACCAGTGAACTCATTGGAGTGTCATGTTTGAAAACACTGTATATTTTGATAGTTAAAACACCGACTATCAAACCTGTCCAATACGATTGTTGATATGGAAAGACTGGGATCGGATTTATATTCGAAACCATTCCGACCAACAAATACGTGAAGATATCAGAAAATGATCGAGTTGGAGCATTGAAGACCGTGGATTTTCATAAACGGAAGAACCACTAATATTCTCTGCCTGGCAAGCAGAGATAAGCTGTGATTCTGTCGTTGTTGGATTCTACGGGTTGCAAGGACTTCTCGCTACTGATCCATGGGGTGATTCCTATATTGGATGCGGTAGGAGAGTACCTTCGGTTCATCCTGTTCTTGGATGACTTGTATGGACGGATGTCTGACAGAGTATTTCCAAAGTGTCACGTACGTTGATTTCTCCAAACGTACGATAGTTGTTGGCGGAGATTTGCCGTTCTCTTAGCTTCCAGCTAGGGTATTTTTGTGGACGTCAATTAGTGATATCTGACGGATCTGACGATGTGGCATTCAAAGTGAATGATGACCAGGTGTTCGAAGGTAAATCTAAACCTCAAGCCTCATCAACCGGGAAATGACAAAAATCGGGCAGGCACCATGGCTATGTGGGTCGCTCCCATTAGGGTGTATAATCACCTATCTAGAGATTCATTTCATTCTTTATCTATTTCGATGCTGTCCCTTGTCGGGAGACGGTTGCTGATCCCAACCGTCGGTGATATACATTCGATACACTCAAGCGAAATGGGTGGTCGGTCATGTGAGGGCCGGGTTGCAAGACGTTCTTGTTGAACCCAGTGTATTCGTCTCTAGAGATACACTATCGGCAGGTGGTCCCATACCTTGTCAAGGTCGGAATCCAATCTCCAATAAGCGCCTGCGGTTTTGATTGTATACTATATATGTGGAGCGTGAGATGCAAGCGTTCCACTAGATTTCTATTTACTTGTGTTTAGACATTATTATAATATCAGAAAAGATATTGGTTTCAAAACTGTTTTGGGTTATCGTAAGGTAAAAACCGTCCATGTTTATGTGTGGATTTGGTCTTACGATTATCCTTTTCTTTTGAAAAGGTTTTGAACTTTAAAATCATGATTGGATGGTTCACCCTTATTACTGTGCGAGTTTATTTCACTCTGGTTCACCAGACTGACCCGGTGTTTTGTAAATGCTCGGGTTAGGCCGGGTTGTACAGGTTCAGGTTATCGACTACTGTGAAGAGACGAGCTGGAAGAGTCCAGACGTATGATATTACTACTATTCCGCTGTGTGTTGTATATGGGAACAGGCTATTATAACTGTCCCATGGTATGATGTACTCTGATACTGTAAGTATTTTAAAGCTTTCAATAAAGATTATTTCTGTATTATATTTTGTTCCGCTGCGATGTGAGACTCTGTGTTGTGTTGTTTTCTTCTTCTTCTATTCAATATTTCTACCTTATCTATTCTCACCCTCTAACTTCTTTCTATTAATGATCTGGAATGTTCGATGTCTGAATGGTCAACACGGTAGTTTGATGTTGATTTTCGGAGTCGAAAATCCCGGTTCGTTACAGTTTGTGAGGGAGTACGTGAATAAGTTTAATCAGCTTGCTCGATTCGGTTTGGATTTGGTCAACACAGCCCAGAAAAAGGCTGTACGCTTTGCTCAAGGATTGAACGAGCCACTAAACAGCTTGGCCCTAACTCATATACCCATGGGGGCGACCTTTGAAAGCTTGGTGGATATGGCTCTACTCCATGAGGAAGACAAGAATAGCAAGAAGGAGGTTAAACCTACTGAAACTCAGAATAAGAAAGCTGACTTCAAGAAGGGGAACAACAAGAATAATAAGAATAACAAGAGAAACAACAAATCATGTGAAACAAGGAAGTGCAACTTCTGTGGTATTACTGGACATCTAGCTAAAGACTATAGAAGGAAGAAGAGGAAGTTGGGTGAATGCTTTCATTGTGGAGACACTGGACACATCAGCGAGGATTGCCCTACGAAGCAAGGGCAGGGGCAAGGGCAGACTCAGCGAGCAGGACCTTCTGGAGGGCAGTTGCATGCTCTCAACACCACTCCAGCTCCTGACCGAGGTAGTAATATTTCCGTAGAAAGCCTTATTTACATTTCTGACTTTCCTGTTCGAACCTTATTTGACTCTGGCGCATCGCATACTTTTATTTCTTCTGATATTGTTGAAAATCTGCACCTAAGTACTAGTCTGGTTGAGGATCCCGTTATAGTTTCAAATCCGATTGGGGGCTCCGCCCATTTATCTATGATGTGTGTGGATTTGAGGATCTCTATCTTAAGCGTAGAATTCACGTGTAATGCTTATGTTCTCGGGTTCATGGGATACAGTTTGATCCTAGGTACGGATTGGTTTTCCGATTATGGAGCCATTCTTGATTGTGAACGAAGGGTAGTGAGGCTCATGACTCGCCTTGGTAATACCCTTGAAATTTCTTGTGACCCTAAGGGTCCGGTCATGTTATGTTATCTTGAATCCCTTGACACGTCCAACGATAATTTGCAATCTGTAAGAGTGGTCCGAGAATATCCAGATGTCTTTGATGAAGTGAGGGGATTACCTCCTAAACGCGAGATAGAGTTCCGAATTTATCTTGTTGATAATGCCAAGCCAGTTTCATTGCCCGTTAGGCATATGGCCCCGCGAGAAAGAAGAGAGCTCAGTAAACAAATCAACGAGTTGCTTGAGAAAAATTTCATAAGACAAAGCATTTCTGAATGGGGTGCTCCGGTGGTATTCGCTACTAAGGAGGATGGATCACTTCGTCTGTGCGTAGATTATCGTGAGTTAAACAAGCTGACAAAGAAGAATAGGCACCCGCTACCAAGAATCGACAATTTGTTTGACCAGCTTGTGGGAGCATCTGTTTTGTCTCAACTCGATCTAGCCACAGGATTCCATCAGCTCAGAGTGGCTGAGGATAGCAATCACAAAACTGCGTTTAGGACTCCAGATGGGTTCTTCGAATGGCTTGTCATGCCGTTTGGGCTAACAAATGCACCCGCATACTTTGTAGATTTGATGAGTAGGGTGTTTCGGAAGTTCCTTAACAAGTTTGTGGTTGTTTTCGTGGATGATATTTTGATCTTCTCAAAAGATGAAGAAGAGCATGCTAGACATCTCAAGGAAGTCATGGAAATGCTTAGAGCACACCAGTTAAAGGCTAAGTTCTCCAAATGCCACTTTTGGAGGAAGGAAGTTTGGTTCCTCGAGCATGTAGTTTCTAAGCAAGGCATAGCCGTGGACCCTGCAAAGGTAGTTGCGGTACAGGACTGGAAAATTCCTAAGAATGCAACAGAGGTGAGGAGCTTTCTCGGTTTGGCGGGCTACTACAGGAAGTTCATTAAGGACTTCGCTAAGATTTCAGCCCCTCTTACTAACTTAACAAAGAAGAACCTACCTTTTGCATGGTACATAGAATGTGACGCTGCTTTTCAGAGACTTAAGAGAGCCCTCACCACAGCTCCAGTCTTAGCATTACCCGATGGAGGTAAGATGTTTACCGTGTACACAGATGTGTGCAGTACAGGGTTAGGCGCTTTCCTAATGCAAGAAGGAAGAGTAATATGCTACGGGGGCAGACAACTTAAAGTCCATGAGAAAAACTATCCCACGCATGACTTGGAGTTGGCCGCGATTGTTTTTGCACTTAAAGCTTGGCGCCATTATCTTCTAGATAAGAGGTTCGAGCTGTATACCGACCACAAATCGCTTAAGTACCTCTTCTCACAGAAAAACTTGAATCTAAGACAATAGCGGTGGATGGAGTTCTTTAAATCATATGACTTCGATATAGCTTATACCCTTGGCAAGGGTAATGTGGTGGCGGATGCGCTAAGTAGAAAAGGGTTGACTTTGAGCCCCTTGTTTGTTGAAATGAAAAGCCTTGAGTTTATAGCAACCTTTGATTTTACACCTGCTGTTGAGTCATTGACTGCTACGTTTGCATCTCTTGAGTTAAGACCTACACTTCTAGATCAAGTAGGGACTTCACAGAAGGAAGACCACAAATAGTCGAAATCATGGACAAGCTGACTAGAGGTGAGACGTCAAGTCACCTCAGTAGGTATGCCATAGATGACAAGGGATGGCTAAGGCGCGATGGAAGACTATGTGTCCCACAAGTGTAAGACTTAGTAAGGAAAGTTCTCGAAGAAGCGCACCACTCGAAGATGACTATACATCCCGGAGGGGATAAGATGTACAGGGATATGAAACGCATTTTCTTTTGGGATGGAATGAAAAAGGACGTGGCAGAGTTCGTCTCGAGGTGCATGGTGTGCCAACAAGTAAAGGCCGAGTCAAAGAAGCCCGGTGGACTATTACACCCTTTGAAAGTTCCACAATGGGAATGGGAGAGTATCTCGATGGATTTCGTGGATGGACTTCCTAGGTCTAGGAAGGGAAATATTAGCATATGGGTCATAGTTGATAGACTCACGAAAAGTGCTCACTTCATTCCGGTGAAGAGCAAGAGGACCGCATTAGGGCTAGCATCTATTTACCTTCGAGAGATAGTACGATTGCATGGAGTTCCTTCTAGTATAGTTAGTGATCATGACCCGATTTTCACTATCCAGTTCTGGAATAGTCTGCAAGAAGCAATGGGAACACGACTGAACTTAAGTACGGCCTATCACCCACAGACGGATGGACAAACCGAAAGGGTAAATAGGGTACTAGAAGATCTCCTGAGGCTATGCATTCTTGACTTTGGTGGTACTTGGGAAGACCATCTTCCTCTCATGGAGTTTGCATATAATAACAGTTACCAAGCTAGCATCGGAATGGCACCATTCGAAGCCCTGTATGGAAGACCGTGCAAGTCGCCAACTTGTTGGTGGGAGACGACAGACAGGCTTATACTTGGCCCTGATATGATAAGGGACACTTCTGAGAAGATTGAGTTGATACGAAGACGGATGAAAACGGCCCAAGATAGACAGAAATCTTATGCGGACCAGAGAAGGACAGACTTAGAATTCGAAGTCGGAGATATGGTCTTTATAGAGGTTTCTCCGTTACGCAATGTAGTTCGTTTTGGAGCAGTTGGAAAGCTAGCACCAAGATTTGTAGGACCGTTCCCCATCATCGAGAGGATTGGACGGATGGCCTACAAGGTAGACTTACCCGAGAAGTTATCCGGAGTACACAATGTCTTTCACGTCTCGCATCTCCAGAAGTGTTTGCATGAGTCAACCGAAGTGGTTGAGCCAAGCATCCTTGAAGACGTGGAAGTAGAGAAAGAAGCAACATTGAGGCGAGTTCTGATTCGTATCTTAGGAACGGAGATTAAGAAGCTAAGGAATCGAGAAGTCAAGCTAGTGAAAGTGCAGTGGAGTGAAGCCCAAGAGGACGCAACTTGGGAAACCGAAGAAAAGATACGCGCGCTTTACCCATTTCTTTTTGAGGATACATTCTCGATCTTTTTTTCCTTTAAAACCTTTTCATATCATGCTTCTAATATCTATGTTTGTCTTGTTATCTTCTCGATCTTATCTTGAGAACCTTAGGTAGAACCATATGGATGTAAACATGTGATTGAAACATGTTATGGTTGATGGTTGCAAATGGTTGCAAGTGGTTGTAGTGGATGCATGACACACATAAGGCACTAGATCGGCACAGTCACATTTTCGTGTTGCATATGCATGTGTGCTTATACTTGTACATGGATGGAACTTGTTATGCTATCACTTGGATGTTGCATATGGATGAATGACTATGCACTCATATAGAGATTATAAACTATGCTAGGAATTTTCATACATGTTGGATTCATGACACTAACATATTTTGCATTAAGGAGGTTTACAAAATCAGTAACCGCCTGATCTTTTGCACTAGATTAAGTACACATACACACACTTTCTGCACATGTTCATACAGCACTAGAAGTCTTTTAAGGACAATGGTTGCCTGTGGATGATGCTTTGAGTAGATGGATGATTGGATGGTAGGACACGTCCTCCCTAACTTAGAGATTTCAGGGACGAAATCCTTTAAGGGGGGAGAATGTAACAACCCATGTTTTTATAACGTGTAATAACCATAAATCAAGGCAGAATTAATTTTTAAAATAAGAATCAAGGGAAACGGTTTATGCCATTGCGTTCGTCTCGAAATTCTGCTTGGAAACGTGTCCAAGTTTTCGAAAATCGGAGTCCGTATGACCAAGTTATGACCTTTCAAAGTTTTCAGAAATTTTCAAGTTCAAAACAGACTCAATTCGAAATTCAAACCTCCAAATGGACTGGGCGAGAAATTTTCCGCCAAGGACCAGGTCGACCTGGGGGTCGACTATGCAGTCGACCTACCCAGGACCAGGTCGACCATAGTGTCGACCTGGGGGACGACCTGGTGCCCGAGTCCATTTTAGAAGCTGGATTCAGTCTGATGTATTTGGCCTTGTTTCTGTCCATATTCATTGACCTAACCCTATAAGTACAGCCCCTAACACCAGTCTCTCTACACCAAATTTCTTTCTGACCATATGCTGCTCTGATTTTGGTTGAAAAGTTTAAGAGAGGGACTGCTTCTACTACGTTGAGACTGCGTTAAAGGAATTGCTGATTAGGGGACTTCTATTAGGACTTGACTAAGCAACAAACGACTCTTTTTTTCTAATTCTCGAACCACGATCTGTAAGCTCCAGTTATTTTCAGATTTAAACTGTAAATGTATTATGAATATGATGCAAAATTGAAATTGGACCTATGTATGATGACTGTTTACATTCATTCTTATTCATCTTAGATCTTGACTCTTGAATATTACTATGACACCGATTTAGGGCCTATTCATGTTGTAAATCAAAAAGAGAAACCCCTCTTATTATCATGTTGAACCTGTTATTAACCACATGTTTATGATTATCACCTTATGACAGTCGTACCGTGACTATACTATCATCCTATGACAATCGTTACTATGACTATACTATCACCTTATGACAGCCGTTACCATGACTATACTATCACCTTGTGACAACTGTTATTTTGACTAGTACCTTATCTTGCTAAATTTGGAATCTTTATGTTTGAGGCCAATATTCCATATGCCAGTAATGTTTTATTTCAAGTCATATCATGTTATGCTAGTAATCACTCTTGCCACCTTATACCCATTTCTTTTATGTTATTCGCTGTTAGATTTATTTGTATCGATTCGAACTTATGTGCGATGGGAATATGATTTGGGTAGACTAGGTAAAACATAAATTAGCTTTAAACTTGAACATGAACGTTAGTATGACTTGAACCTGAATATGGACATGAACTTGACACGATTTGACATGAAACATGACTTGAAAACTTGACATGAATCTAGACATGAAAACTTGAGCGTGGGCATGACAGTTAGATAAACTTGAAAATGGCCAACTCGAGGTTGGGTTGAGTTTGCAGTGTAAATCTGCCCGGAACCGCCCGGCAAATCCAGTGGCTGCAAACAATAGGATCCAATGTGGGTAGTTGTTCATATTGCACGTAAAAACCCGAGGTTAGACTATGTTGTGGTGTAAATCTGGCCGGAACCGCCCGGCAAATCCAGTAACCACAACAGTTAGTCTAATGTGAGAGGTTGGCGTGCACTAATGAATTAATGCCACATGATAGGGTTAAGTCATGAACCACTTGAATATACTTAACCAACTTGACACGATGTCTTGATAGGGTTATGTCATGAACTGCTTGAACACACTTAACCAAGTTGATACACGATCCGGATAGGGTTAAGTCACGATTTTGAATGACAACACTTAACCCATTAGAAACCCTAGTTACGCGGTCCTTTTCAGCAGTAACCCACTTAGATGTATCACGATACCCTGGGACTAGGCAGGGTGGGGTACGATTACTGGGCTGATTGTAAGCGACCAGAACGACGGCTGCGTAGGTGCGCCATTGTAGGTTCAGGCGGGCTATGGTCGTGCACGTAGTCTGGAGTTGAAAAAGCAGGCATTGGGCACCCATAGATTTACACTGTGCGTGCTTGATTCGTGTCGGTGGTTGGCACCATAGGACTAGATACCCCCTATGGTGGACCTAGCACAGGTAACTACATTTCTGGATAGGGCTGTATGACACAGACACGTGACAAGCTAGGACTTGTAGGGAGTTGATCGATTAGTAGATCTTACCGTAGGACCCCGTAATGGGTCACTTCATGACACTGGGCTAAGGGATCATTTCATGGTTAATACTTGATATGGGTTAGAATACTAGTACAGTTGGTGCAGCGAACCTTGAACATGCGATGCTAAACTTGACTTATCTTGTTATCTTAATTACCCAACTAGTTCTGTTATCATCCTTATGTTTAATTCCAGTTTTCACATATCATGTTACCTTTACTAGTTTTCATATTGAAAGTCACTAGGGCTTACCAGTCTTTATGACTGACCCTTCTTCTGTCGCCCCTTTTTCTTTCGTTCCCCCCCCCCCCCCAGGTTCCCAGGGAGGAAACACTAGCTCTTAGCTTGGATTCAACTTGCTTTCTGACAGCTCATGTACGGTTTGGTCTTGGGCTATGTTATGGCTGCTTCTGCTATTTATGGGGAATAATCTACTTTTGTTTTAAAGTTTATGCTTCTTTACTATGAACTTGATGTAATGGAATAATTTGTATCTTGGATATATGAGCTTTTGATTCTTTTCTTGGAAATAATAAAAAGTTGGTTTTTAATTTCTACCGCTGCTTTATTTATGTTCTGCCTTGTGATATCTCTGTGCATGTTTACCTAGATAATACTCCACCAAAACTAGTGCATTCCCTTTGTGAGTGACCCTAGCGGAGGTGGGGTGTTACACAAAATATATATAATATATATTATAGATATTAAATGGCTTGAATAGGACGCGCCGCGCGGCAATCGTTCGTGAATTTCGACCATTAACTTCGAATTGATGTAGCGGGAGATCCGACCGTCGGATTCTCCCAAAACCGGAACCATTAGGTTCATATCGAAAAGAGCTTTCCAATGATAATAAGATATTTGAAATGTAACTATTGGATTTGGAAATATGTCCAAATCAATTTTAGAAATGGTCGGTACGGATGTAGTTCGGTGGCCGATATTGGAAACTGACTGTAAACGCCTTAATAAAATTATTAAAAATATGGAAAAATTATGTAAAATCATAATAAATGATTTGAAAAGATTTTGGATGAAAAATTCCAAGTTTGAAAAGATAAAAATATATTTTTATTGAAATGAACTAGTTAATGACTAGAAATAATAATCCAATTAACTTTAAATTAATAAATTAGATTTGTAAAGGGTTTTAAAATAACCAAAATTTTCCAATAGGTGAATTGGAATGGATCTGAGTGGAAAAAATCTTCGGAATATTTATATTAGATCAAAATATGGCTCTAACACCCAAATTGTTCTGATTCATAGAGAATTATAAATGAAAAATGAGGAAAAAGCGGAAAACACACACAGTTTATAGTGGTTCGGCGTTAACGAGCCTATGTCCACTTTATATGCTATTGATTATACTTTGGATGCTAGTACAACTAATAATTTCTCTCAAACTCACTCTTACAATTATGATTTCTCTCAGTAGTCTCAAAGTAAAACTGATAAGAAATAGTGGTATGACAGTAATAGTGAAATCAATACTCAAAACTGCCAAAAGATCCTGAAAAATGCCAAGCTTTGGGCTATTTATAGCTTATTTTTGGTGACGGATCGCGGTCATACGTGGCCCATATCCCGAAGATCTCGGGCCGGTTCGCAGCTTGATGAAGAATTAGTCAAATTAGCCGTTGTGGACAAGTGTCGCGATCTCCTTAAACATCGGATCGTGGATGACCAAGTCCGTGGCCATCATCATGTCTTCCTGCTCGGATCGGATCGTGATCGTAGCTTAATGAAGAATTGGTCAATATGACAGTTGGTGACACGTGTCGCGAGATCCTGCATTCTCGGTTCGTGGTGGACTTGGTCTTGGTCATCATCCATCAGCTTCGAGGATCGGATCGGATCGAGCTAGCGATGGACGGATCAGATTGTGGTCAAAGGGGGGCAATCGCGAGCCGAGGGGAGTATGGCGATCCGATGGGGTCTTCGAGGGTTAAAGGTGTGAAACTTCATATTTTCTTCTTGTGTGTGAACCTTGGTGGCTTGGTCAAAAAGCTAGCCAACAATTTGCCCCCTCGAAGTATATTTTATCAGAGATGGAATATGCTTCGAAACTGCGGAAACATCTTTTCATAGGGAGATGCAAATCAATGGTTGCGTGTGCCTAAAATGTTGTGTCACTTTGGAAAGTCGCATTCCTTGATTGGTATAAATATCGGTTAAATCCTCAATCATGTCTCTATTTATCGGGTAATTTCTATCTCTGGAATTTTTGGAGACTTCATTGTCGAATTTGTCGAGTGATTGTTAGGTGAACTTTTTAAATTTCCATGAATATTTCTGAAATCTCATTTTCATGAGTGTTTGTCGGATCGGATCGTCCGTGCTTTCACGGTCCACAAGGAGCGGTGTTCGCTATGATGTGATTTTTAGGTGGGCCGTGGGCTTAGCGGGCTCGTCCTTCTCACGAACCAGTCAAGGGACCGCCCTATCTTCCTGATGGGCTTGGCTTCGTGGCCCATCAGGCCCTCATGACTCGTGTAAGACAAAAAGCGGAAGGCCAATGGTCACGAATTTGCCTATATAGGCCTGACCTCGCTTCCTCCTTCTCTCCTTCTTCTTTTGTTCAGCCGCTCGAAGTTTAGACCGAACCCATACTTTCTTCGATCCCAAAAGAGAAAAAACTCGTATTTCTTCACTTTTTAAGACAGGTAATCGCGTCAAAAACACATTCTAGCGTCTCTATCTTCGTTTTACTTGAGTTCCCATCGATTTGAGATAAGAATTGGAGGGATCTGGTGCCATAGGCGTTGGCTGTTCGAGTTCGGATGAGGGGAAGAGAGAGAAGGAAGAAGAAGGAGGAGAATGCCATGTTGGGTCGTGGCGATGGTGAGGCAGCGAATCGCGGCACATCTGTTCGTGGTGGTGGCATATGCGCGTTGAGTTGAATAGTGGATCGGACCGTGGAGATAGGAGGATGTCGAGATAATGATGAAGTGTTAATTTGAGTAGCGGATCGGGTCGTGGCATGGAGGAGCACTAGTTTATGGAGATGTGGTAAAGTGGATCGTGGGGGGTTGGCCCGATCCGACAGGAACCCCGATCCATGCTGCATCACGATCCAAAGAAGGGGGCGATCCATTCACCCCGATCCGCCATGCTTTCCACGATCCGACCCGCACACTCCTCACGAACCGAGCCTAGATGACGATCCAACATATGTTTTGAACTTTAATCAATACATTGCAGTCACAAGATTCTGAACAGCTAGGTTAGAGCCCATGAGATGAACATCTTGGACTGAACAATGATAGGACTTAGCAGCATATTCTATCCGCTTTGTGACTTTACTTTTCCGTATCATAAACACTTGCACGCACAAACACTTGCACATGCATGGGGTTCGGGCAATTATATTCTTATTTCTCATGTTTACTCGCCTAAACAGTAATGTCGGATAACCGTTCCCCTTCAAGGTTTGATACAGAGATGGATCCAGAGGTCTATGAGCACCACAACCCCGAGATTCTTCCAACTAATCCAGAGGGTGAGGATTCTGGATCTGAATATGAGGCAGAAACGGAATCGGATCCATCTGAGAGTACCTCGCTTGATGAGGAGTCCGAAGTAGACGACCGAGCTCCCGACGAGATTCCTGGTGCAATAGAAATAGAGAAATCCACTGACTCTTTAGCTTCCAAACTTGATGACGTAAAGGTTAAGACAATTTGCTTGAAACACGGGATCCCCTGGGATGATGTGAGGACACCTGGTAGCGAAGATAGACCTCATTTGGCTCTGGAGGGGTATATGACAGTTAGCCGACTCATGTGCTGGGTAGGTGCTATTCCTCCGTTTCCTCCCATCGTCATTGAAACCTTAAAACGATTGGGTATTGCTCCGATGCAGCTTCATCCCAATGCCTACGCAGTCCTATACACTCTATACATTGCATATGCGGAAATCCTGCAAACTGAGCTCATGTTTAAAGATTTGAAATTCTATTACCTTTTCAAGCATCGCTCTACGGCAACCCCAAATTTTTCTTTCTTCGAATCGGTAGCAAATAGGAAGGTCTTATCTGACGGTTACAGCAACATAGGGGATCCCAAGGCCGATTGGTTCTACATAAAGAGACAGGCTGGGTGTGCAAGAAGATGGCTTAAATCAAGTAAATTTTAAACCTTTGAATGAATAACTTGTTTAAGAAATCGAAGCGCTAACATGCTTCTTTTCTCTATGCAGATCACACTTTTCCAAAGACGGAAGGCTCGGTGTACAATAATCGACTGTCCCTTCTTCTGAAAAGCAAATCCGACTTCCTAAAGATCAAGAAATGTATTACTGACGAGAATCTTCACAAGCACCACCTTCTGGATATAAGTTTTGGACTTGGTGCGGGTGGCAAACCTTACAAATACATGCCCTCAACCGAGAGAGAAGGAACGTCACAGGCAACAGAAACAACTAAATTTCATAAGAGTCCTTCGCCGATAATTATCCAGGACGACGAAGACTTAAATGTATATAGAGGAGATGAGGCCCGTACTGACGAGCCTAAGGAAATCCCAGCCACTCCGGGGGGTTTCCCCTCAAGGGCCTCTCTACTGGTTGAACCTGCTGCTCCCGATGATTTAACAAATGAGCAGTTATTTAAAGAATTGAGCAAGATTCCTATACCCAACGATGTATATACACAGAAAGACTTCGAAGGGGAGCCATTTTTCCCTATTTCTGAGGAAACAACTGTTCCAGTTGAAGAACGAGAGACTATCCAGACAAGCCTAACTTCGGGCCCTAGTCTGTTAGGGGAAATTATATGGGATGCACAAATCACATGCACTGTCTGACCCCACACTTTTATACCAACAGTATTCAAGGTTTTAATATGCACCTGTTTCTTTTGCAGGAAAGATGTCTCGCAAACGATCTTATTCCTATCGCTCTCTTCGCGAAGGCACACCTAGTCTTTATCCAAATCCTGAGCGTGTTCGTAGCAGCAGCCGAGGGGGAGACAGCCATTGGTCCCATGATTCTCACAAGCCTCCTTCTTTACGGTCCAGATCTTCGTCAAAACAAACCTCTGGAAAGCCTCCCAGTCATCCAGTTCCACCTACAGGGGAAACAACTCCCCAAAGACTTAACTCCTCCGAAGAGTGCGCCATCTCACAACAGTTCATCCAAAAAGCACCACGAGCCTAAGGATAAAAACAAGGATCCAAACAAGGATTCTGAGAAGGAGAAAACTGACATTGTCCCTTCCAGCCAACAAAGTTTGAGTGCCCCCGGGGCACGAGACTACATCCATTGTCCTGAGACTCAGGCTAAACTGGAAAAATTACGAGAACAATTCCCCGATATTTTCTTCGAAAGGATGATGTTCGTTCCAACTCTGAAACCAGTCCCTAGGAATTGGGATACTGAAGTCATCGGACACGTTCGCCATGTAGCCAAGCAGTTTGAGGCGATGAAGAAACATGTTGTCAATCTTTCAGACGTCATCCGAACGCTTGAGATGGAAGCGCATAGGTCCAAAGCGAAGATAGATAACAATGAAAGGGCCAGGGTAAAAATGGAAAAGGACTTCGAAGATGCACAATCTTTGCTTGCCTTGGCTCAACGAGATGCTAAAAATTACAAGACAGAGATGGAGGAGGCCAGACAACGTTTTCATAATGGGCTCGATTCTAATAGCAAAGAGCGTGCGTCACTGAAGAAAGAGGTGGAAGATCTCAGGATGGTTAACTCCGAACTGAAAATAGCACAGGATCATTTCGAAGCTGAAAAAGCTGCTTGGGAGAAAGAAAAGGCAAGCTTGAAAGATAGTTTAGCTCTGGCCGAAAAAGAGAGGGCGATTCTGAATGGTCAACTCGCGCGTGCAGAGAAGCGCGCGATCCTGGCTGAAAATAATGTAGAAAGTGCCATTGAAATGGCTACTGTTTCTAATGAAAAGCTCCTCGAGAGAGAGAAAGATATTGAAGGATTTGAAGAAATGCAGTTTGACTTCCTTGGCCAGGTCATCAAGACCCGTAACATCTCCTGGATCCTGGACTACCATGTCACTTTAGCCAACATATGGGATGCAATCGTCCAGAGCGAGAAACAGCGATTAGGAGTTGATGAGATTGATGAGAATGAGTTGATGCGGACCATTCTTTGGGATAACGAACCTGAGGATTTAGAGAAAGGCAGACGCCTACTCTAAGAAGAGATTGATAAAGAGAAAACTCAGGCCAAGGGCAAAGATAAAATTGAAGAAGGCTCGAGCACAGCTGCAGAGCCCAAGGCCTCCGAAATTGAGGAATACAATCCCGACGATCCATTGATTCCTCTGGGTTCAACTCCTCCAGCTGTCGGAGGTTCTGCTACTAGTTTGGATGGAGGATCGGTGGAAGGTATCTTTATATTTTCTCCGTAATTTGTCAAAGCAATTGTCACTTGTCGTCGACTTGTCGGACAAACAACTGAGCAAACCGCATTCTCTCCCAAAATAACATTTGTTTCTCATGATACAGGTGGCTTACCAGCTGATAAGGATGCTGAGAAGAAGACAGAGGCAGAGAAGGTTGACATCCTGCCAAGTGCTGGTGCTGATGTCCCCCCAGATGTTGAACCCATCGAGGCATTGAGAGACATGGACGGGCGCCACGACGGCGATGAAGAGGAAGTCGCCATTACCAAAGAAAGCAGAGGCGATGATGAGGAAACCTTGGCTGAACAACAAGCCAAAGGGGAGAAGCAGTTGCTCCTTATGAAAGGGGGACAGGATCCAGTATATGTGCCCCCTATTTCCGAGATCGACCCCAAAACTAGGTTGGTCGTAAGATTTTCCTCCCGGTCAATAACTTCTCAACTAGCCTCTCAATCCTCTAGTTCTTCGCCAGATCGTCTTGTTGATAAGATGAAGAGGAAAAAAAGGTGATCGTTCGGATGTTGATAAGGAGGAGTCGGGGAAGCAGAAGAAGAACAAGAAGCCCACATAGCCCTCCCCCCCCCCAGCATGAGTAGGATGCAGATATCAGTTCATATTTTGTCCTTAGGATTTTTAAGCTTTCCACTGGCCATGAAATGTAATTGTGAGAATGGCCCTCACTTTTGTTTAGGTTTCTCTTTATCTTGTAAGCTTGCAGTTTATGGATGAAAGTTTATTTCTTTTGCATCCTCGTGTACCTGCATTCAATAAATTCTTCACACTTAGTCTCAAATCATTTGACTATATTCAAGTTGAAATTATATCACAAATCCTTCAAGCGACAGACAAAAAATTTAAAAATTTCTATGCATGTTCCCCCCCCCCCCCCCCCATCTCCAAATACGGGGGACTTGGAATTTTTAGTGGGATTATAGTCCTTGAGGCACCAAATCTCTGGTAACTCGATACTTTCCCGATCCGTCAGCGGGTTAAAGTTCGAACTCATATCATGATCTGCTCACCGATCCTTCAGCGGGGCAGGAATTCTGGGGGCGCTGAGTCTCCAGCATCCTTCTCAGCTCTTAATCATAGACGCTTTTATACTCTCCTGGCAGTCGCCAAGGTTAGAGTTCGAGCTCGGCTGTTCAGTCGCCCCCCAATCCATCAGCGGGGTAAGAGCTCTTTCTCAGCGCTTAATTATAGACGCTTTTATACTCTCCTGGCGGTCGCCTAGGTTAGAGTTCGAGCTCAGCTGTTCAGTCGCCCCCCGATCCTTCGGCGGGGTAAGAGCTCTTTCTCAGCGCTTAATCATAGACGCTTTTATCATAGACGCTTTTATACTCTCCTAGCGGTCGCCGAGGTTAGAGTTCGAGCTCAGATGTTTAGTCGCCCCCCGATCCTTCGGCGGGGTAAGAGCTCTTTCTCAGCGCTTAATCATAGACGCTTTTATACTCTCCTGGCGGTCGCCGACGTTAGAGTTCGGTCAAGGCGGTTCTTATCATGGTGCATCGCCTTGCCATGTGGACGTCATTTTCGCGTCCTTTACGTTCTCTCTCGGCTCTAAAGAGTTAGAATGCAATCAGTGGTATGATTCACTTTATTACACCTTCATCGTTCTGGCTGCAGATTACTCTCCATTCTGATGAAAGGCACCTAGAATTACACGTTTCTGTGATCGCTATATGATTTTACAGCAAACTTCATAAAGATAGAAGAGCAAATAAATAATAGTGCAAATAAAGGTAAACGACACACAATATTTTTATAGTGGTTCGGTCAAATCGTGACCTACGTCCACTTTATAATCCTTTGCTCAAGTCATTGGACTATTGTAGGCAAGTCATGCCTTTTACATGGTCCTATGAAACAAAAGGATAAATCTGATGACTTTACGTCAGATAAGGCCGCAAATGTTGGGCATTCCACACTCTGGGGACTTCTTCTCCATCTACGGTTGCTAGCTTGAAGGTTCCATTATCAAGCTTTCATAGAACGGAGTACGGTCCTTCCCACTTCGCACCCATATGAGTTGGGGGTGGAAAAACACGCTTCAGAACCAAGTCTCCGGGTTCAAAGGTTCAGGCTCGAACTCTTTTGTTGTAGTATCTAGCGACCTTTTGCTTATGTCTCAAGGCACGCAGGTCTGCTTCATCCCTTTTCTCCTCTATTGTATCTAGGGATTCAAGGAGCAACTCGTTATTAGTCATTGGATCGTAGTAAGTGACTCAGTGAGATGGTACTTTTAGCTCAACTGGAATGACTGCTTCTGCTCCAAAAGCAAGAGAGAAGGGAGTATGGCCTGTCGCCGATTTATACGTTGTTCTGTAGGCCCATAATGCCAAGGGTAATTCATCGACCCACATGGCTTTGGCCCACTTCAATCTTCTTTTAATAATGGACTTAATCACTTTATTTGCTGCTTCGACCTGTCCGTTCGACGGCGAATGTGCCACAGAGGTGTACCGTTTCTCAATGTGGTACTTCTGGCAGAAGTCCCTGAACTCGTTGCTATCAAACTGGGTTCCAGTGTCAGTTATGATGATCTTCGGGATCCCAAACCGGCAAATAATGTTCCTAACAACAAAATTAATCACTCGCTTGGTTGTGATTGTAGTTAACGGCTCAGCCTCGACCCATTTGTTGAAGTAGTCTACAACCACAATAACGAACTTTGTTCCGCCCTTTGCTATAGGGAGGCTTCCGATGATATCAATCCCCCACATAGCGAAAGGCCATGGACTCGCCATCGTCTTTAACTGGCCAGGAGGTGCCCTGGGAATTTTTTAAAATCTTTGGCATGCATCACAACGTCGTGCATATTTTGCCGCATCTTTATTTATGGTAGGCCAGAAGTAACCATACCGCAACACCTTTTTTGCCAATGTTTGTCCTCCAGTATGGTCACCACATTCACCCTCATGTACCTCCTGCAGTACACGCCTGATGTCGTCATGGGCTATACACCAGAGAAGAGGCATCGAAAACCCCTGTCTGTACAGGACTCCGCCTTGTAGAACGTATCGGGAAGCTTTACGGATTATTTTACGCCTCTTGCTCTACTTGGTTGGAAGCGTTCCATTCATCAAGAAATTCTTTAAAGGGGTCATCCATGACTCCCTTTCGGGCTCAGTCTCTAGTATCGGATCAATTTCCATCTGACCTATGCTAGGGAACTGAAGTACTTCAACTGGGGCTAGCCCGGCTTCTTCAGGATCGTTGGAACTAGCCATCTTCGCTAACTTGTTCGCCTGTTGGTTCTCTGACCGCGGAATATGAGATATACTGTAGTGATCAAAGCCAGTCAGCAACTCCTTCACTTTCTCCAAATACGAAATCAATCTTGGGCTCTTAGCTCGGAATTTTCCAGTAACCTAATTTACAACCAACTTGGAGTCACAAAATATGTCCAGCTTTGCGATCTCTAATTCCTTTGTGATCCTCAGCCCGGCTAGCAGGGCTTCATATTCGGAATCGTTGTTAGTGGCGTGAAATTCCAACCGGATAGCATAGGATATCAATCTTTTCTCAGGAGTTTCAAGCACCACTCCAGCACCGGATCGTTTATCATTCCTAGCACCATCAATATACAATTTCCATGCACTAGGATCGAGAAGTAATTTTGGTGGGTCAGCCTCTTCGTTTACTATTTCATCCTCCGGGACAGTAAATTCTGCTATGAAATCTTCCAGCACTTGCCCCCGTATCGATCGTCGGGGCTGAAAATTCAGATCAAATTGACTTAGTTCAATGTTCCATTTGAGCAGTCTTCCAGAAGCTTCTGGTCTCTGTAGAACTTGCTTGAGCGGATGATCAGTGTACACAGTAATAGGATGAGCTTGGAAATAATGTCGAAGCTTCCTAGATGCAATCAATAAACTGTACACCAGCTTTTCTATCCTCGAATAATTGCGCTCAGCTGCCGCCAATTTTTTACTCACGTAGTACACTGGCTTTTGAACCTTGTCTTCTTCTCTCACTAATGCTGAGCTGATCGCGTGAGACGACACTGCTAAGTACACGAATAAATCCTCGTGGTCCACTGGCTTAGACAGTATCGGAGGCCTCTTCAGATGTTTCAACATGTTCTGAAATTCTTCTATGCAATTAGGAGTCCATTTAAAATTGCGTTTTCCTCGCTTTATCAATTCAAAGAATGGAATGCATTTGTCTGTCGCTCTAGAGATGAATCTGCTTAATGCAGCTACTTTCCCTGCAAGGCTTTGCACATCTTTGATTTGTCTAGGCTCCTGAATGCCTCTGATTGCTGCAATCTAGTCTGGATTAATCTCAATCCCACGCGAGCTGACAATGAATCCCAAGAATTTCCCGGATGCAACCCCAAATGAGCATTTCGTTGGGTTGAGTTTCATCCCAAACTTTCGAAGAATACCAAACATCTCTGCCAAGTCTATAGTGTGATCGGACGATTGTCTGTACTTAACCAACATGTCGTCAACGTACACCTCCATCGTTTTCCCAATCTGGTTATAGAACATTATGTTCACTAACCGTTGATATGTAGCGCCTGCGTTCTTCAAACCAAAAGGCATTACCACGTAGCAGTATAATCCCTGGTCCGTAATGAAGCTAGTGTGCTCTTGATCTGGAACATGCATAGGGATCTGGTTATATCCTGAATAAGCATCCATGAAAGAGAGAAGCTCATGACCCGCCATTGAATCTACCAACTGATCAATTCTGGGTAACGGAAAGCTATCTTTTGGGCAGGCTTTATTCAAATCCGAAAAATCAATACACGTACGCCACTTCCCATTGGCCTTCTTTACCAAAACTGGATTTGAAATCCAATCTGGGTAGGTTGAGTCTCTGATGATTCCATTACTTCTTAACTTCTCAACTTCTTCTTTCAAGGCTGCGGACCTCTCTGGGCCCAGCATTCTCCTTTTTTGTTTTACAGGGGGATGCTTTGGGTTAATGCTCAATGAGTGGCTCATGATTGATGGAGATATCCCACACATGTCCGCGTGGGTCCAAGCAAATACATCCAAGTTATCCTTCAGGAAATCCGTCGGTTCTTTAGCTCGAACTGGATCCAACTGGGACCCAATCTTTAGGACCTTCTCTGGGTCACTATCATCGATCGGTACATCCATAGTCGTTTCGTTGGGAGCCGCCATTCTGCCCCCAATCTCTTCGTCCTCTCTGGGATCTATATCCTCGGGCAGTTCTCTGGGCGACTCACACATAGCCATCCTCTTTAATTGCTATGAAGTCTCCTCCCTTGTGAGGGAAGAAGCATCTTTAGTTTCTATATCTTTTCCTTTACGGAGTAGCTTTAGCTCTGCAATGTAACATGCTCGTGCCGCAACCTGATCTCCTCTGACTATGCCAACACCAGCTTCCGTAGGAAACTTCAATAACAAGCACCAGGGGGCTATACAAGCTCTAAACTTTGCTAAGGCCGATCGGCCCAAGAATGCATTATAAGGCGATTCAATATCCAAAACCACGAAGGGAAGAATTCTCACTCTCTGGCGTTCTCCTTCCCCGAGTGTTACCGGCAGCTCTACATATCCCATTGGAGCAGTTGAAGCCCCATTAAATCCACGGATCCATCCTTCACACGGCTTTAAATCTTTCAATTCAAGGTTCATTTGATCGAACGTCTTTTTGAATAGAATGTTGACTGAACTCCCGTTATCCACTAAATCTTTAAGAACAGTGGCCAGGCCAATAGGAACTGTGATTACAAATGGATCCTCGGTTGGAGCGTGGATTCCAATACTCTCTCGGTTGCGGAAAATGACGACATCTGACATCATCTTTTGTTGTTTTACTGGGGCGTTATCCTCAGGGTTGCTACATTCTCCTGCCTCAAGATGCTGCTTTGCTGCGTTTACGTACTGATCCATTGCCTTGAGACTATGACAGGCTAGGTGAAGCCCTCCGATTATGGTATTGATAACAAGATCCTTTTCTTTTTGCTGGACAGTTGGCCTGGCAGTAGGTTGATTCTGGTTTTGGTTCGGGGTCTGAATGGAACGTCCTCTGTCTCTAGGAGTTACCCGGTATTCATCCAACTTCCCTTCCCGGAGCAGCCTCTCAACTACGTCTCTCAGACGACGGCATTCATTTGTAGAGTGGCCATGAGTCTGATGGAAGTGACAAAACTTCCCCGTCTCACGTTCTTTCTCCGTCGAATCTCTTGGAAGAGGCCTTTTATATTGGAGAACGTTGTACGAGTCTACGAATATATTCTCCAAAGTATCATTTATTGGCGTATAATTTTCGAAAGATCTGGGATGGGTCCTTCTCTGGGAGTTATTCCCCCGATTTCTCTTCCGATTATTGCCATTACTGTTGTTACCATTGTTTCCTGACTGGTGGCCACCGCCCTGGTTTCGGTTTCCAACATTGACTTCAACCTTTCCCGAGCTGTCCCCGGTTTGCTTGACGGCCACATTACTTTGGATTTCCTCCTTATTTGCCATTTTCATCTTCCGATTAGCATATACCTCCTCCTTACATAAGCATACGTTTGCTTTCTCGTAGAACAATTCTCTAGTATGAGGTGGCTTGCCGGCCAGGTATCTCCCAAATTCAGTATCTTTATCTACCCCACCAATTAGGGCTGCCACAACAGTTGGCTCATGGGGATCCTTGACTTCGGTGGCGGCTAGGTTGAAACGATCCAGATACACCCTCAAGCTCTCGCCTGGTCGTTGTTTGATAAGGAACCGGTCAATCACACTCTTTGACCTCTGTGCATAAATGCAGAACTGTTCCACGAACCTTTCACTCAACTCCCTGAAATTGGAAATTGATCTTGCTGGTAAGCGATTAAACCATAATAACGCTACATCCTCCAGGAATATAGGGAATGCTTTGCACTTTACAGCGTCAGAGGCTGCAGCAGCGGTCATTGACCAAGAATATCTCATTAGATGTTGGATTGGATCAGATCTACCCGCGTAACGGTTCATATGAGGCATGTTGAAGCGCCTCGGGAATGTTACGTCTAGAATGTCATCGGTAAAAGGGGTGTGACTGCGGTCAATTCCCCAATCTTCATTCCTTTGTCCACGGCTATCCGCCAGGATTTGATGGACCACAGCTGCAACATTTGCACTGGTAATCGGAGGCTCGGGATCAGCGTTTCTCGCTTGGTGGAATTCTCCGATCTCTCTTCTAGGAACATCCACGAAGTCCGGAGCTCTGATTGGGCTTCCTTGCCCCCTGTTACCATGAGTATTTGTACGGTGAAGGGGCTGAGGTGGTCTATTCTCAACAGGATTATCCACAACTCGAGCTCTAGGAGTTGCGGCATGATTATTCAAGTTGCAGTCTGAGGGTCCTACAACAAATGTCTCTTCCTCTCGTGATGGCAAGGTTCCAAATCGGAGTTGCTCTATGTTTTCAGCCCTCTCATACGGTCTCCGCGGAGGTCTTGGCGATACCTCTGACGAAGAAGAGTACTCTGGTGTGAGTGGGCGAACTGGGAGTGTTCTTTGTCTTGCGAGATCATCGATCCTTCTATCCATAGCAGTTAAGTTCTGCTGCAGCACAGAGCTTTGCTGCCTTTGAGCAGCTAATTCATCAAACAGCCTATCCCACATTTCAGTGAAGCGAGAGAGATCTCCTTCAGTGACCGAAGCAGAGGGGTCATATTGATCATCAACATTTTCTCTTATGCGCAGAGAACTTGAGCCAGGTCGAACAGAGGTACCAGGACGGGTAAAGTGAGTCATTACCTCCTTTCCAGGTCGAGTTGTAGTCTGGTCATCACTTTGGATCGCAGTGGACCTATGTCTGTGGCTCGTAGCGCCACCCGGGGGTCGGATCGTGGTAACATTAGGGGGAGAGTTCGCGGTGTTGTCTCGGGATCGTGTGACGACCCCTTCAGATGCTTGGTTCGTGGCGCCCTCAATTTGGATCGTGGCGCCCCCATCAAACTGGTTCGTGATGCCATATTCGGGTCGGATCGCCCCTATGTCTCCGCGATTCGCGAAGCCTTCCTCAACCTGCTCATGCACACTTTCTTCAACTGCTTCATTCGCACCTTCAATCCCCTGCGAAGCTCGTACTTCCTTAGACTTCTTTCCGGCCATGATATCAGATGCCGCTGGAATCTTCAAAAATCTGTACAGTGAAGTTTTAGGACTGTTTCGTTCGGACTTGAATATCCAAACAACGGAGCAACAATCCAATATGCCAAGAAATCAATTCTCATTGAAAGCACCAAAATGTTAGATCAAAATATGGCTCTAACACCCAAATTGTTCTGATTCATAGAGAATTATAAAAAAAATGAGGAAAAAGTGGAAAACACACACAGTTTATAGTGGTTCGGCGTTAACGAGCCTACGTCCACTTTATATTCTATTGATTATACTTTGGATGCTAGTACAACCAATGATTTCTCTCAAACTCACTCTTACAATTATGATTTCTCTCAGTAGTCTCAAAGTAAAACTGATAAGAAATAGTGGTATGACAGTAATGGTGAAATCAATACTCAAAACTGCCAAAAGATCCTGAAAAATGCCAAGCTCTGGGCTATTTATAGCTGATTTCGGGTGACGGATCACGGTCATACGTGGCCCACATCCCGAAGATCTCGGGCTGGTTCGCAGCTTGATGAAGAATTAGTCAAATTAGCCGTTGTGGACAGGTGTCGCGATCTCCTTAAACATCGGATCGTGGATGACCAAGTCCGTGGCCATCATCGTGTCTTCCTGCTCAGATCGGATCGTGATCGTAGCTTAATGAAGAATTGGTCAATATGACAGTTGGTGACACGTGTCGCGAGATCCTGCATTTTCGGATCGTGGTGGACTTGGTCTTGGTCATCATCCATCAGCTTCGGGGATCGGATCGGATCGAGCTAGCGATGGACGGATCGGATCGTGGTCAAAGGGGGGCAATCGCGAGCCGAGGGGAGTATGGCGATCCGATCGGGTCTTCGAGGGTAAAAGGTGTGAAACTTCATATTTTCTTCTTGTGTGTGAACCTTGGTGGCCTGGTCAAAAAGCTAGCCAACAATTTCATTATTGAATTTCGTGATTATACGGATATTGTTGAGCAATTTGAAAGATACAGATATCGTTATTCCCAAAATGATATCCGTTAGTTTCATAATTTGATATTGAATATAAGCTGATATTATTTTCTATTCAAAGCCTTGTATTTAATTTCAAATTGGAATTTTGGTTTGTCATGAGTGGTGATCGTCCAGACGTACATGAAGATTGATGGGTATGCGAGGTATATAGTGCCTCTGGTTTCGTTCAGACCTAGAACGGACTTGTAAATGGACTGTGTGTCTGACATTGGAATTCATTCTGTGTGATTGATAGCCATCAGTTGCATGGTGTGAATTGCCTGTGTGGCATGCTAAGATGCAATGATCAGGGCTTCTATTGAAAAGCAAAGTCTTGTGGTTGATGATCAAAGCACCTTCTGTGTGGCGTAGCTTTGTGTAGAACGTGAATTCGTGAGCCTCACACCCCGGTATGAACCAGAAATGGGAGAGGACCTTAGGGAGGGCATGCGTTTCCTTCTAGCTCGAGGTGGTGTCTGTATTTAAACTGGCTGACATTTATATTACTTTCACCTGTGTGGTTGATGCTGTTGTGAGGTGCCTCGGATATATCGGTCGATCCGGGACCGATGGAGTCATTCGTTGGCACATTTACGCCCCAAAGGGCGGGGAAACGTAGTGTTTAGGCATAATAATCCACATCGGTGAACCGGCCCTGACGATCAAAGGGTCAATGCGTTCTGATCCTGAGACACGGGCTAGAGCATCTCGAAGTCGGTAAGGACTATCTTTTGCCTTGGTTCATGACGGAATTCCAATTTCCAAATACGACACCGTACGGTTTTGATTGTAAACCTATATTTGGCAACATAGTGGCATAGGACGCTCATGTCGTCTATGATTGATACTTATGATTTGAAATTGTTTTTGAAATATATAAACACTAGTAATAATATCAAATGCTTTTGTTTTATTCGTATCAAGCATAATTTGGCCATTATAAGGTAAAAACTCTATCCTCCGGTTTACGTTGCATTGTGTGATGGGAATTGAGTCTTATAATGGCTTCATTTTTGTAAAAAGCATTGTGATGTTTTAAAAGATTTACTTGTTGTAAAGCATTGGCAACCCAATGGAGTAAACCCGTTCCGCGAAAGTGACGTGGTCCTGTGATTAGCATATTATAAAATGTGTTAAGTAGATTTCTCATACCAGTCCCATGACTGACTCGTAGTTTGTTTCACTTGCAAACTCGGGTGCCCCTTTTTCTACACGGGCGCCTTGTGTTCAGGTTAGCAGGCTCTTTCTGGATAGCTGAGCTGAAGATGGATTCTATCATTTATCTCTTTTTATGCTGTTCAGCTCCTATTGTACATATTATGTTTGTTTTCCGCTGTAGACATTTATGTATAGCTGAACTGTATTTGTACTAAGTATGATCCTATATACTGTGTAACTCTGATGATTTCGTTTATCTAGTGTATTATTTGTTCATTATCTGGTGTATTTATTTAATTATGTTCTGCTATTTTCTGTTTATGTGTTATATTCCAAAGATTACCCTTAACACCGTCGTACGGGGTTTTGGGGTCGTCACAACGTGGGTTGTATTCAGTCAACTCAAATGGTACGGATTTGCGGGTCGTTACACTAACAACCCAAAATTTTATTTATTTAAATTTATGAATATTTAATTTATTTAAATATTCGATTTGTGTTCTTAATCATTGAATTCCATTTTAAATAAGGAGTTAATGATAGAGAATTTATTTTAAGCATGTAAATATTAGTTTTAATAGTTTTGTAACCTTTTCAAAATTTACATAATTTAAAATGGATAACTTAGATTTATTCATTTAATATTTGTATATAAATAAATGTATATATTAAGATTTAAATATTCATATTTAAAAATACATGATTTGATTTTCGTGAATAAAATAAGAAAATAATATTAAAATGTATATTTTTATAATATAAAATTTTGGATTTAATGTTTAACATTTACTTATATAACAATAATAGTTTATAATATATTTTATAATGTGTAAAAGGTGATTTGATATTTATTAAAATAATTTTTTAATTTAGTTTTAACTAAAAAGGCTTGAAATGATGTTTAACAAATAAGAAAGAGTAAGGTGAAAGTGTGATAATGAAGTTAAGTACCGTAGGTACATTTGCACTAAATAGGTTGTACCACTTAGATTGTGAAGGAAGTTTTAAATGATGATAAGTGCATTTAGGAAATTTTCTTTTCTATATTTTCTTTCTATATCAATTTCTTACTACATTGTATATATATAAATATATATATATATATATGCTTAAAATACCTTCTTATGTTCACTTGCATTACTTTCCCTAAATTTGTTTAATGCGGCCTAATTTAAATTATGTATAGTTAGTGCACCGCTATCACCCTGCTATATCCTATAGCGGATTTCTACTGCTACGTTATTTTCAAATAGCCTATAATATAACATTTTCGCTTTAATCCCCGCTATATTTCGATATTCCCGATATATCCTATTATTTCATCCATATTTTGCTATTCCTGTTATAGCTTCTATAAAAGAAATGAACTAAAAAATGACTTATATACATTATAAAAATTATAAAATTGGTTTTATAATTTAAATCTTATTGTAAAATATATGAGTGAATAGGCTCTTGTCATATTCCATTTAGTCTCACATCATGGGAATAAGTCTAACATCAGTTCCAAAGCCTATATATAAAGGAGTCAATGTAATAGAAATTGTACACACTTGAAGCAATAAAAATAAAAGTCTCTCCCCTATCTTTTCTATTCTCTCTAATGGATTCTTGTTTATTATCCGTTTTGTTTTATTTTACAACATGTTATCAACACGAGATTCCACTAAAGCTAATTTTTTTTATGTTTTGAAATCATCAAGATCTACATCTATGAATTTGTTGTATCTTCTGCTTAGATGTTATTCATACTTCTAGATCTCTTTTCTTTTTCAGTTTTTGTAGATATACATTCTATTTTTGTGGATCTAACTTTTTAGATCTAATTATCTATATTAATCCTAAATATGTTTAGATATATTATTTCAATTCTTTGCGGGTCTAATTTTGAGTTTTCCAAATCCAAATTCGATTATATATGTATTGTTTACATTATTGATGATATAGAGGTAGATCTAGTTTTATCCTTTCTGATCTACTATTATTTTTCGTATGTAATTTTTTTTGGATAGACTAAAGACAAAATATCTATTGAAAAAAAAACAATTCTTTCAAATGAGAAACCTCATATGTAAATGACCTGAAGGTCATATGACGTGAAATTCATATACAATTTTTTTTCAAATGAGGAACCTGAAGTTCATAAACAAATGAAAAATCATAATGTATATTAATTCTTTGGAATCTAAAATAATATGAACCTGAAGTTCATATGTTGAAGAAGGAAAAAAACAGAAACCCAAAGCTTTCTTAAAAGTTATGACATAAAAAGAATATACTTCCAGAAGAAGTTAAAAGAGACCACATATCATAATATGTGACAATAACATTGGATTCAATAGAAATCTCTAAACAGGTTTCATCTAACTGACATCTTTCATGTACAGTTTATATTAACTGAATATCCTAAAGATATAGTATGCATATTAATCTCTTGAAGAGATGTTTTAGAGATTAATTTTATGAAGCAAATCCAACATCCTAGGAGAGATGTTAAAGATCTTTTTTGTTGCATTGCAATTACATAAATAAAAGAAATGTTCCCTGAGAAATATATCATACACTCTAGAAGTAGTGATTTCTTTTCTCTCTTGAATCTTATTTTTATTTAATGCACCTAATTTTTTTAATGCATTTAAGGTCTGATATGTATTTTTTTATATTCATATGACATTTCAATAGTTTGCATATATTTATCTCAGGAGGAGATAAGTTCGCCCCAGAAGCGGTGATAACAAAATATCTTTAGAGGATATTTTTATATTTGAAAATAATAAAATATCTCTAGAAGAGATTTCTACAATTAAAACTGATAAAATATATGTAGAAAATTTCATAAATTTTTCCTAAAAGAGAAAATATGTATCAAAACTCCATAAATGGTGTTGATGGAATGTCCCAGAAGCGATACATATTCTATATATATAAAAAAGAATTTTCATTGAAATATTTTCAAATATCAAAGATGATGATGCAAATTTAATGACTAAAGAAAATATGCATCTCGAAGATCATAAGCTAAGATTTAAATATTGATCTTAAATCAACCCACCTGAAGTGTATGCAGAAGCAATTTTTTTATAAAAATGGAAAATTTAGAACCTGCAGTTTCTATAATGGTAAGAGATATTATGATATAAAAAGAAAAATCTAAAAGATTTTTATACGGATTGTATAGTTTGAACCTAAAACATGTAATTTTTATGTATAGATCTGCAAGTTTATGGAATTATTCATTTAAAAAAAAGAGTAAAATTTTTGTTCTATAATTATGCACTTTTACTGTAATAACCCGGAATTTCTAAACTAATTTAAACTTTTTATTTTGGCTATTTTAATGGATTTTAAATATTTAAAAAGACTTATTTTAAATAATAACGACTAAAAATTTATTTAGATCGAAGTTAGAAAATATATTTTTATTTTAATTATAAAACAAGCCTGAAATGGCGCGGTAGTTTGAAAATACGATTTTAAATTTCAAATGAATGTATAGGATTCAAAATAAACCAGATTTCAGTAAAACCAGAAACATTAGAATCTGCTTAACTATATCTTTCTAACGAATGTAAGAAACTGAGATTTCATAATGTAAATTAAAAGTTATATCCAATTTAAATCTAAAATAGTCGCTATGGGATTTATATATTTTTTAATATAATATATAGCCCTTAAAAATAGCCATTTTGCAAACGACCTCCTTTTTCAACGAAACTACTTTGTTGGATCCGGAATGTCAAAGTATTGTTATATTCTAATTTTCATAATTTTTGGAATTAATATGTGAGCGTGGCGGATTTAAACGTGTTTAGCAGTTTTAGTTTGAATTTAATCGACTGGAAAATGACCATTTTTCAAACGGCCTCCAAATTCGACGAAATTAGTTTTGTTAAGACTGTATCGTCAAAACATAGCTAATTTTTTTTTTAGGAATTTTTGGAGTCAGTATGTGGCCCCGGTAAATTAAAATGTACGTTGAAATCAATTTTGAACGTTATATTACTTTATGTATTTAATTTAAAGAAAACTGATCGAAACAGCCTAATTGGCTCACGGGACATATCTCATTGTGTTCGAAATGGGGGTATTTGGATAGGAGTGATAATCGTTGGGTTCGATTTGGAGTTCGAATAAAAGAAGTGACTTTTTGAAATTAATTAAATAATATAATAAAATATATAAAAGGGTATAACACTAGATTTATCTCAGAACAAAACCCGCTCCCCTTTTCATGAGCCTCCCCACTCTTCCAGCCGCCGCCGCCTCAGGCGCCTCCCCCGACCACCCACTCCCTTCTCTCCCCCCCCCCCCCCCACCACCAATTCTAATCAAGGCCCAAAACCGCAAGCCCCAGCCAAAGTGAGCCACCGCTGACCACCAGTGGACCCAGCTGTTGTCAAACCCCCGCCGCCCACCTCCCCCGCCACCCAATCCGTTTGTGGATCCCCCCTCCCCACCGTATAAAAATCAAATTTTTGACCAAATCAGTTTGACATTTAAACCCCTGGTGTTCTTTCTCCAATAACTCCCCAAGTGTGCACTTCTGGCCAAAACTGCACAATACCAAAATCGAAGAGCACGATTTTCTCTTCGATTTGAGATATGGAATTCATATTTTGGATTGTGGAGTTGTCCAGAAAACGCGTCCAAAGTCTGATGTCCAAATACCGTATTTTCGTAAATTCTGGCGAATTGGAGCATTTTTGGAAGAAAGGCCACTAGGTGAAAGTTGTCCGGAATGGCGCATTCAAGCTAAAAAAGACGGCGTGAAGCTTGGAGCTTGTTTGCAAATTCTGGAACCAATACAGCAAATCAGAATGTCAGAAAATAACGGTGGAGTGGATCCCAATGTGAGAACACCTTCTCACTCAAATTATTTTCCAGTAAAATATATCCTAGGTTTGCAGTTGGGGCTTAGTAGATCCTGACACTATTTATTTGTACAAACCATGATTGTTTGTTTGTATGGATTGAATTGTGGTTGTAAATTTGGTTGTGTTGAGAAATGATTGTATTGTGGTTTTATTGATTGTGATTGATGGTTATGTATGGCACGAGCCAATATCAGGAGAGGGGTAATACTAGGCATTACTCCAGTTCTAATATCGCTCCGTTATAATGCCAAAATTTTCTGAAATAAATATTTACTCATTAAAAATATCATTTTAATGTGTACATAAACTATATAAAATATTCGTGTGTTGAATAAAATATTTATTCATTAAAAATCTCATTTTTATTGAATGTATGAACTATATAAAATAGTCAAGTGTTGAAATAAATATTTTATCATTAAAAATATAATTTTTAACTTATATATGAAACGGCATAAAATTTTCCTGAAATGAAAATAAATATTCATTTACAAACCAGACGATTTGTTAATTTACACCCATTTAATAAACATTGATTAGGACGATAAATTTTAAACATCGCCCAACTGCACAAATAATATTCGGTATTTGTTGGTTGAAATTCTACATGGGTACTGGGATGATATTTGGCGTACACTAATCTCAATGTTTAGTTGTATGTCAATCGATTGGTTGACATACTGTACTAAGCATTAATTATTTATATTTAATGCTTGTGCAGTTGTAGAATGCACTCTGGACGATGGATGATTGTGTATCATTATTATTGTACATATGCAATGTATGAAATCCACATAAATAACATTATATGGTAATTGATTGTGTCTGATTCCAATTCAGAAAGAACGAATATTTTAAAATAACTAATATTATAATATTCAGTAAAGGATTAAAATGTGAATTTGATGTCCAATTTTGGATGGACAAGGAAATATTGAAATATATGAAACCGTATTGATTATATATGTGCCATTTTAACTAGAACGATATTTATATCGATTTTATTCATTTTTATAATGAATATCGAAAAGAGAATCATTTCAAAATCTGATATTTTGAAAATATTACCATTTAAATATTATAATGATAAGGGGTATTGAATTTTGATTTAAAATTGAAATGAAAGTGGGAATCATTTTAAAAACGAATTTATAAAATACGTATTGAATGAAATATATATTATATATATTTTATATATTAATGGCTTGAATAGAACGCGTCGCGCCGCGACCATTCGCGAATTTCGACCATTGACTTCGAGTTGACATTACGGGAGATCCGACCGCCGGATTCTCCTAAAACCAGAATCGTTGGATTAGTGTTGGAAAGAGCATTCCAATGAATATAAGAGATTTAAATTTGAACAGATGGATTTGGAATTATGTCCAAATCAAATTTGGAAAAGGTCGCTATGGATGTAGTTCGGTGGTCATTATTGGAAACTAACTATATGGGCCTTGACAAAATTATTAAAAATATTAATAATTTGTGTAAAATCATAATAAATGATTTGAAAAGAATTTGGATGAAAAATTCCATGTTTATAAAGATAAAAATATATTTCTATCAAAATGAACTAGTTATTAACTAGATTTGAAATCCAATAATTTTTGAATAAATAAATTGGATTTATAAAGGGGTTTTCATAAAACCAGAAATTTCCAATATATAAATTGGAATGGATTTGAATAGAAATCATCTTCGGGAGATTTCGATATTGGATTCTGTGACTATACGGATATTGTGGAGGAATTTAGAAGATAGATATATATATCGTTATTCCCCATACAATACGTGTAGGTTTCAGAATTTGATATTGAATGTAAGTCGATATAATTTCTGTTTAAAGCATTATATTTAATATAAAATTGTATTTTGGGTTTGTTGTGAATGGTGTCTTAAATAATACTGTTGTTAAACCCCGTGTGAAAAGAATAAACCTTTTAATTAAGATTATTAGAGTTTCCAGTTATATTTAGTAACTGGAATAAAATGGAATGCGAATTGGGTTTATTGTGAGCTGTGTTTTTAATGACATTCGTTCTTTTACCCGATTAATAGTGAAATGTGATTTGGAATATATAAATCTTTTATTAAGATTTAATGGAAATTTTCCAAAGTAAAGTTTTCCAATTTAATATATTAAATTGGAATTGAATCGAATTCGATTCGGTAATAATCGAAGTGAGCTTCTTCGGAGGAAGACTATTAATATATATGGAATTTAAACGATTTTGTCGTCATTCCATTTATTTATTAGTCGGATATGGAAATTGATATCGATTATATATTGATCTATTTTCCTTGAAGATTCCATGGTTAATGGAATGTGATTTTGGGTTTATCATGAACTGTGTTTTAAATGACATTAGATCTTTAACCCAGTTAAAGATAGGATTACATGTCTAACATTGTATTTCAAACCGTATTGTTAATCTGTACTAAATATATATCTGTTTGGTGGCGAAGAATTTATTCTCTTGCTTAATACCCTTCTCTGAGACGTACGAGCTTAGAGGTTATATATCGACAGAAATCGATATGGTGTAGATTGTCAATGCGGCATGTTTGATTTCCCAAAGTTAAATAATCATTAATAATGATTGTTGGAAGATTAAAACTAAGTGGAGTTTTAACGAATCTTTAATTAGATTGAAATGTGAATGTGATAATTTAAATTATCAAATTTGGGAAATGATCGAGAATGGAGTACCACCAGTTTTTACTCCAAGTGATAGTTAAACCTTTAATTCAATTTGAATGTGAAATGGTAATTAAATTTACCGATAACACTTTGGCGTTAGATATGGAGTATTATCAGTTTTGGTCCATGGGATGAATAGGTTGGGATTCGGATTAATGAATAAATGATTACTTCGGTAAGGCTCGATAATCCCGACTAGTTGATAAACCTTAATTTGATTTAGAATTGATATCCAAAGGAAGATTAAAGTACAAATTTAAAAGAATTTACATTTGATAAAATTAATGGGAATCTTTCCCAAAGGATATGAATATTTGAATAAAAGAATATTCAGAATTGGAATGAGGCGTAAGATGTGTTTTTATAGCACTTGATTATCGATTATAAAATACGTGGGTTATTCGGAAAGACCGGGTTTATGCCTATTCTGAATAACTGATTCGACGATAAGTCGACGATGAAGACGGTGGTTAAAGAACGGAGTTCTTCACATCGTTTGGATGATTACTGATGTCTTGATTGGGTTGTACACCCAAGACTAGGTAATAAGGGGTGATCGTCCAGACGTACTTGGAGATCGACCAAATATGCGAGGACCTCTCTCCTGGATTAGACATACGGGACAAGGAATAAGGTGCCTCCGGTTTCGTTCAGACCCAGAACGGACTTGTAAATGGACGTGTGTCTGACATTCGATTTTACTCTGTGCTAATTGATTTCTATTAAATAAATATCTGTTCGGTGGCGGAGAATTTATTCTCTTGCTTAACACACTTCTCTGAAACGTACGAGCTTAGAGGTTATGTATCGATAGACATCAGTTGCATGGCGTGAATTGTCAGTGTGGCATGCAGAGATGAAGTGATCAAGGCTTTTATTGAAAAGCAGAGTCTTGTGGTTGTTGATCAAAGCACGACTTTAAATAGCATAGCTTTGTGTATAGCAATAATTCGTGAGCCTCACACCTCGGTATGAGTCAAAAACGGGATAAAGGACCTAAGGAGTGAACGACGTTTCTTTCAGGCTATGGATGGTGTCATGGTATGGAGCCCAGACATTTATTTATTTTTACCTGTGTGGATGATGGATAGCGAGGCGCCTCAGATATTGGTCCCTAGTGGCCAAGCGATAGGTCCAATACTTTAGCTAGATCCAAATTTTAAGTAAAATTTATTTATTTTATTCATATATTTAGACCGTATAATGGTTATTTTCATTAATTTTTATAATAAATGCATCAAATGTATCGTTATGGTAATATATATTGTATTACTATATTATTATTAATGATTAAAAGCATTGGCTATTGTAAGTAAAATGATGTATGTTTGTGTTTGGATTAAGAATAGACATATGTACTATTGGTCAATGTATTTGGCAACTAATATCTAATGTAGTGGAAAAAGTTGTATAACTCAGATCTGAGACCTGAAGTCTTGGATTATGAATAAAGAAACTTTTTGATGAAGTTTACAGTCTGAAATCTTGACAATTAGAAAGAATGTAAAAGGTTCTGAATTAAAAGTATGTTAAAAGATTAAAAACCAGAAGTTCATCATAAATTAATAGACTTGATATACGTATGTATGTGTATATATATATGTATAAGAACTTGAAGTTCCTTAATAAATGAACTTGAAATACTTCATAGTTTAGAAGCCTGAAGCTTTATTGAAACTGTGCGAAATAATAACATTATGCTTCTTAAAGAAGTTACATCATATGCAACAATGATAATGCATCCAAAGATTGTACAATTTTCAAAAATAACTTGTATCTTGCTTATATATTTATATTTACATAATGTATTAAAGAATAAATTATAACAGCTTGAAGTTGTTTATATATTTTATTTGAACCTGAAGTTCAATACAGTGGAACCAGAAGTTCAATACAGTGGAACCAAAAGTTCAATATGGTTGAGTCAGAAGTTCAATACAGTTTAACAAACTTGAAATTGTTTATATATTATTTGAACCAAAAGTTCAATATAGATTAACAACTCGAAGTTGTTCATATATATTTCATTTGAACCAGAAGTTCAATACTGTTCCAAATCAGATATTTCGGATATTATGATACGATCTTTAAGTTTTTCATTGACATTGCTTGATAATAAAAAATTAGGGACTCGAACCCTATGAACAATTTGTTCCAAAATAGGTAACTCGAATGAAAACGAATATGCAAATCAATTACATATGGAATATGTGGACGCACATATATACACATATATGCGAATATTTAATTAACAACCTGAAGTTGTTATGAGCTCATATTATAAATTATGCATATATTATTTTGTAATTCAAAAAGTCGATCGACATCAATATTGAATGAACTGAAGTAATATGTATATTCAAATGACAGAAAATTCCTCCAAGTTACCAGACCAATGAAAGGGAATAAGCAATACAATATGAATACATCTTATTAACTAAAAAGAGCATTATTGTAACAACCCGTAATTTCTAAACCAATTTAAAAAATTTATTTTAGCTATTTTTATGGATTTTGAATATTTAAAATGATTTATTTCAAATAATAATGATTTAAATTTTATTTAAATCAAAGTTAAACGTATAAATTTAAAATATAAATAAAACGAGCTAGAAATGGCACGGTAATTTGAAAATTCGATTTTAAATTTCAATTAAATGTATAGGATTCAAAATAAATCGAATTTCAGTAAAACCAGAAACATTTGAATCTTTTTAATTATATCTTTCTAAGGAATGTGAAAAACAGAGATTTCATAATATAAATTGAAAGTTATGTCCAGTTTAAAATTTATAATAGTCGCTATGGAATTTATAATTATTCTTAAGTAATATATAGCCCTTAAAAATAGCACTTTTGCAAATGACCTCCGCTTTCGACAAACCATTTTTATTGGATCTGGAATGTCAAATTATTATTGGGTTTCAAATTTCATAATTTTTGGAATTAATATGTGAGCGCAGTGAATTTAAATGTGTTTGGTAATTTCAGTTTGAATTTAATCGACCAGAAAAAGCCCAATTTTCAAACGGTCTCCAAATCCGACAAAATTTGTTTTGTTAGGACCGTATCATCAAAACATAGCTAGTTTTAATTTTTTGTCATTTTTGGAGTCAGTATATGGTCCCGGTAAATTAAAATGTATGTTTAAATTCAATATGACTGATTTTTATTTTAGTTTTAATGAAAACTGATCGAAACAGTCGAATTGGGTTATGGGACATATTCAATTGTGTCCGGAATGGGGGTATTTAGTTGGGGATGACAGTCGTTGGGTTTTATTTGGAGTTCGGACACAAAGGGACAAATTTATGAATTTAATATCATTAAATATATGTATAAATATAAATATTTTCTCCAAAACCATATCCAATCATTTAGAAATTTCCGTCGTCAGTTTGTCAAAATGGATAGCCCTATTTGCTCGAAAATTAAAACCTTAATTCCCCTCAATATAATCCAAATTAGTAAATGATTTCAGAACAAAAATTGTAGTACTTAGTTTGCTCTTCGTATTGATACCAAGAAGCTAAAATTTTGTTTTGTATTTATCTCAAAATTGTTGCTGAAACGGGGATACTTCGGGGTCGGTTTGTGGCCAAGGGGGAGGTTTGAATTGTAGGTGGTGGCGGTCGGTGGTAGATGGCTCTCAAGCACTTCGTGGGGGAGGAGTTGATCGGCTAACCATGGCCTGGTGGCGACGCACGCAGGCAAGGGATTGGGCCGAAGTGTTGTTCGATGTTATCTGTAGTGGAAGAAGGATTAGTGGCCTAATGATGTAATTAGTCTTATTTAATTATAATTAGGTAATTAATTAATGTAATTAAGGTATAAACTTGAATATCTTTTTCATACGAGCTCAGAAAATTGCAAACTCAGTCACATTGGGATCGTGGCGACGAACACTACAACATGAAACTGACTGGAACAGAAACGAAGCAGATTTGAATTTATGGCAAATTCAAAATCAAAATAGCACTGAATTCAGAAATAAAAGAATGGCGGAGTGGAAGCCAAAGTGAGAACTCTTTCTCACTCAACTATTTTTGTAATGTAATTATACCATAGGTTGCAAACGGAGCTTAGCAGCTCCTGACACTACTTTTTGCAAATCATGGTTGATTGTTTGTTTGGATTGTGATTGGATGAATTGATTGGGATTGATATTGTTGTATGCCGGATTTTTCTGAAAACTAGAATGTATAAATTATTTATGTAACATGTACATAAAATTATCATGAAAAGAAATTGGAATAAATATTCATTTACAAGTTAGACGGCTTGTTTATGTACACCTAGTTAACTGATATTGATAGGGACGATAAATTTTACACATCGCCCAACTACACAAATAACAATCAGTATTTGTTGGTTGAGACCCCACACGGGTATTAGGATGATATTTGACATACACTAATCCCAATATTTAGATGTAGGTCAATCGATTGGTTGACAAACTATTGAAAGCATTATTTATTTATTTTAATGCTTATACAGTTGTAGAATGCACTTTGGATGATGTTTGAATGTGTAATGATTATTTATTAGTATTGTTGAATACATGCAATGTTCGAAATTCATATAACTGAAATTATATGGTAATTGATTGAGTCGCATTCCGATTTAGAAATAACGAATATTTTAAAATAATATTCAGTGAAGAATTAAAATATGATTTTGATGTCCGATTTTGGATGGACACGAAAATATTAGAATTTATGAAGCCGAGTAAGTAGATATTCGCCATTTTAACCCCGAACGTGTTTATCGATCGATTTTATTCAACTTATAATGAATATCGAAAAATAATGATTTCAAAATATAAGGGGGTGTTTGGTTTACACTTTTTAGTTTTCGCTTATAGTAAAATGCGAACGATGCATATACAACATTAAAAACGACCGTTTTAGAAAATAAAGTTAACGCAAAAAATAGAAAACAACTTTTATTCGTTTTCCTTATTTTAAGAATTAACACAAGGAAGAGGATAATACATCATTTTGTCGTCCCTTTCTCCTTTACGTGGTCAGCTCCATCTTCCATTCACCTCTTTCCTTATCCCTTAACATTTCTTATGTTTTGTTACCAATATTGAAAACTCAAAACTCAAAATATATTTTAAACCAAACGCTGCCTAATATTTTGAAATTATTATCACTTTAATATTATAATGACATAGAATATACAATTTTGATTTAAAACTGAAAATGAAGTTAAAATCGATTTGAAACGAATTTAAAACGATTTTATAAAATACGTTTCAAATGGAAATCGACAAAATGTAACAACCCGTGTTTTTATAACGTGTAATAATCATAAATCAAGGCAGAATTAATTTTTAAAATAAGAATCAAGGGAAACGGGTTACGCCATTGCGTTTGTCTCGAAATTATGCTTGGAAACGAGTCCAAGTTTTCGAAAATCGGAGACCGTCTAACCAAGTTATGACCTTTCAAAGTTTTCAAAAAATTTCAAGTTCAAAACAGACTCAATTCGAAATCAAAATTCGAATTTCAAACCTCCAAATGGACTGGGCGGGAAATTTCCCGCCCAGGACCAGGTCAACCTGGGGGTCAACTATGCAGTCGACCTACCGCGGACCAGGTCGACCATAGTGTCGACCTAGGGGTCGACCTGGTGCCCGAGTCCATTTTAGAAGCTGGATTCAGTCTGATGTATTTGGCCTCGTTTCTGTCCACATTCGTTGACCTGACCCTATAAATATAGCCCCTAACACCAGTCTCTCTACACCAAATTTCTTTCTGACCATATGCTGCTCTGATTCTGGTTGAAAAGTAGAGAGAGGGACTGCTTCTACTACGTT
Organism: Allium sativum; assembly: GCA_030737875.1. Classification (NCBI taxonomy): domain Eukaryota; kingdom Viridiplantae; phylum Streptophyta; class Magnoliopsida; order Asparagales; family Amaryllidaceae; genus Allium; species Allium sativum. The sequence continues at coordinate 57,319,291 of CM060918.1, forward strand.
GAGACTGCGTTAAAGGAATTGCTGATTAGGGGACTTCTATTAGGACTTGACTAAGCAACAAACGACTCTTTTTTTCTAATTCTCGAACCACGATCTGTAAGCTCCAGTTATTTTCAGATTTAAACTGTAAATCATAAATCAAGAAATAATCCCGTGTCAACTATAAATCAAGAAATAATCCATTGGCCCAATATCGTGAAGTGACCCAATTTGGGGTCCAACGGTATGATCTAATCGATCGGCTCCCTACAAGTCTAGCTCGTCATGTGTCTATGTCATACGGCCCTAACCCGAATGTAGTCACCTGTGCTAGGTCCACCATAGGGTGTATCAAGCCCTAGGGTGCCGACCACCGACACGAATCAAGAATGCACAGATAATCCTACTGATGCCCAACGCCTTCTTTTTCCACTCCGGACTAAGTGCATGACCCTAGTCCGCCTGAACCTACAATGGCGCACCAACTCAGCCATCGTTCTGGTCGCTTACAATAAGCCCAGCAATCGTGCCCCACCCTGCCTAGTCCCAGGTTACCCTGATACATCTAGTGGGTTACTGCTGAAAAGGACCGCGTAACTAGGGTTTCGCTCAGCAGGTTAAGTTGTCATTTAAAATCAAGACTTAACCCCATCTACGTGTCAGGTCAAATTGACTAAGTGTGTCGTTCTAGTTCAAGACTTAGTCCTACGAATCATGTGTCAGGTTGGTTAAGTGTGTTCAAGCGGTTCATGACTTAACCCTATCAAATCAACGTGTCAAATTGGTTAAGTATATTCAAGTGGTCCATGACTTAACCCTATCCAGTGGCATTAATTTACTTAATGCACTCCTAACCTCTCACATTAGACTTGGTTATGGTTACAGGATGTGTCGGGAGGGTCCGGGCAATTTTACACCATAACCTAGTCTAACCTCGGGTTTCGAGTGCGATATGACCAACTACTCACATTGGGTCCTATTGTTTGCAGTTACTGGATTCGTCGGGCGGTTCCGGGCAGATTTATACTGCAAACTCAACCCAACCTCGAGTTGGCCACGTTCAAGTTATCTAAGTGTCATGTCCCAAATTCATATTTTCAAGTATAATTTCATGTCAAGTTCATGTTCCTATCCAAGCTCAAGTTATAACGATATTCATGTTTTCAAGTTCATAATAAATTCAGGTTTTCCTAAACTACCCAAATCGCATCCCCAACGCTCGTGAATTCGAATCAAGGCAATAGATGTAACTAGGGAATAACATAACAAGGATGGGTATAAAGTGGCAAAGGTGATTTCAAGGCAAGCATGGTGTAACTTGAGATATGATCATAACATCACTGGCATATGAAATAGGGTGATAAACATAGCAATAAATGACGTAAAATGATAATCCTAAACTTGTGACTAGCACTAGTTTCAACATCACAACATCACAGGCATGTTAAAATAATGATAGGGTTTAGGTTATGACATGAACAGGCCCCTAAATCAAGTTCTTATCAGTATTCCACAAATCAAGGTTCAATATGAACGGTACTAGGTTCAAGGTGAATAGATCTAGGGTGAACAAGAGTAGATCTAAAATAATAGATCAAAAAGGAATAGTCATAGAACAAAGATATACAAGAGTAGGTCTCAAGTAGTTATCATTTTTAAGTTCAACTTCAATTTACACATGTCCATATTAAGTTTAGAGTTTAGATCTAAGAGTAACTGGGACTTACAGATCGTGGTTTTTGAGAACTAAGAACAGAAATCGTCGTAGGATCGTTGTTGAGATGTTGATCTATTCCCTTGAATTGTTGTAGAAACGTTGGCCTTCGATTTGGATCTAGTTTGAATGTTTAAGCTTCAAGTTGGAGGCGGCGGCCATGGTTCAAGAGGAGACTTAGCAGCATATTGGTGTTAGAAAGATTTGTTGAGGATTAGCCTAGGTCTTAGGGTGTTTTTATAGTTGCAACAACTAGTTTAGGCCATAGGATAAACCCTAGAATCGATTTGAACCACCAAAAATCGTCACAGGCCCTCAAACAAGCCAACAGGGTCAAGCAGGAGCTACCAGGCCCAAACCAGGTTCGGGGTCGAGGTCGACACCCAAGTCGACTGCGCAGTCGACCTGGTCTTGGGGGTGTCGACTCCCCAATCGACATGGGGTGCTGGGCGGGAAATTTCCCGCCCAGTCTGTCTGGGTTTTGAAATTCGAATTTGAACTCGAATTCGAACTGTTTTGAACTCTGAAAATTTCTGAAACTTTGGGGAGCCATAACTTGGTCATGACGGACTCCGATTTTCGAAAACCCGGACTTGATTTCATGCAGAATTCCGAGACGAACGCAATGGCGCAACCCGTTTCCCTTGGTTCTTATTTTAAAATTTAATTCTGCCTAGATTTATGGTTATAACACATTATCAAAATACGGGTTGTTACATTCTCCCCTCCTTAAAGAATTTCGTCCTCGAAATCTCTAAGTTAGGAAGAACGTATCCTACCATCCATCATCCATCTACTCAAAACATCATCCACAAGTAAACATTGTCCTTAAGAGATTTCTAATGCTGTATGAACATATGCAAAAAGTGTGTGTATATGTTCCTTATCTAATGCAAATGATCAGGCCTGATTGATCTTTCTAATGCAAAATATGTTTAGTGTCATGAATCCAACATGTATGCAAACAAATCCTAGTCACGTAAGCACTATATGTGTGCACAAACATTCATCCATATGCAACATTCATATGATAACACATTCAATTTCATCCATAAATAAGTATAAACACTCATGCATATGCAATATGAAAATGTGTTTGAGCCGATCTAGTGCCTAATGTGTGTTATGCAACCACGAGCAATCACTTGCAACCACTTGCAACCATTCGCAAACATCAAGCATAACATGTTTCAAATACATGTTTACATTCATAGGATTCTACCTAAGGTTCTCAAGACAGGATCGAAAGGATATACAAGATAAAACAGAGTATCTAGGGAAAAGAAGTTAAAGATGTACCCCTAGAAGGTCCTTCTTACGGGGCTTGCCCTTGCTTCTTAGGGAAGTTCTTGCTAATGTGTCCAGTTTCACTGCATTGAAAACATGCTCCTATCTTCATCTTCTTCTTCCTACAGTCCTGGACTATATGCCCGTCAATACCACAGAAGCTGCATTTTCTTTTCTCACGTGACTTGTCATTCTTGTTGTTGCTGTTCTTTCCTCCTTTCTCGGAGTCTACCTTCTTGTCTTGAGACTCATTTGCCTTGACCTTCTTCTTGCCATTCTCGTCCTCTTCATGAAGTAGGGCCATATTCACCAAGCTTTCAAAGGTCGCCCCTATGGGTACATGAGTCATGGACATAGTGTGTAGTGGCTCCCTCAATCCTCGAGCAAAGCGTAGAGCCTTCTTCTCAGCCGTGTTGGCTAAGTCCAAACCAAACTGAGCAAGCTGATTAAATTTATTCACGTATTCCCTAACTGACATGTCCCCTTGCTTGAGTGCCAGGAACCTCTCCATCTGAAGACTCGCTTCTACGGATGATAAAAACTTAAGCCCAAACCTCTCTCTAAAGTCTGCCTAAGTCTCAATTGGCCTGGTAGCGTTGGTGACTTCCCACCAAAATGCAGCTTCCTCTTTCAACAACCATGCTGCCAACTGAACTTTCCTATGATCCTCCATATCGAAAATAACAAACAAGTCTTCAGTCTCTTTTAGCCAGTTTCGTGCCTCAACGAAGATTTCAGTTCCAATGAAGTTCTTGCCGCCCATTCCTATAAAGTCCTTGCATATTTTGGCGAAGGCGGTACCCGGAGGAGGAGGAGGAGGAACCGTGGCCACCGGGGGAGGAGGAAGAGGAATATCTGTCGGGCCCGCGCCATTGACCTTAACTTCCAAGTATCTTCGGAACCAGCCAGGTACGGGTACTCCCTCAGGAAGGTTAAGATCAGACATGCTGAAAAGCGAAAAGGAAAAAGATTCAAACGAGGAAACAAAGGAAAGTGCTAATGGCTTTTGGGGAATAGCCTTTTCTTAAAAATAAAACTTTTCTTAAAAAATGCTTCTTTATAAATGGTTTTGAAAATAGTTTCAGAAGGTTTTTAAAACTTTTGCTCTGTCTGGTAACCTTCTGCTCTAATACCAAATGTAACACTCCACCTCCGCTAGGGTCACTCACAAAGGGAATGCCCTAGTTTTGGAGGGGTATTATCTAGTAAACAGGCACAGAGATAACACAAGACAGAACATAGATAAAATAGAGTATATAAAGCAGAGGATACAAGCTTTAAAACCAAATCTCATTACTGAAAAATAGAGTCAAAACCTCTTACATCAAAATGCCAAGTCATTATTTCATTACGTCAAGTTCTAAAGAAGCAAAGTACTTAAAACAACAAAAGTAAAATACTATTCCCTAAAAAGTGCATGAGTGCAGCCATAGCATAGCTCAAGACCAAACCGTACATGAGCTGTCAGAAAGAAAGCAAAGTCCAAGCTAAGAGCTAGAGTTTCCTCCCTGAGAACCTGGGGGAACAAAAGACAAAGAGGCGAAAGAAAACGGGTCAGTCAAAAAGACTGGTAAGCCCTAGTGACTATCAGCATAGAAACTAGTAAAGTTAACAAGACACGAATAAACTTGAATTAAACATAGGAATGATGATAAGTCTGACATGATAACTAAGCTAACAAGATAACTCAAGTCTAACATTGCGTATTCAAGGTTCACCATACCAACTATACTGGTGTACTAATCCCGTGTCAACTATAAATCAAGAAATAATCCATTGGCCCAATATCGTGAAGTGACCCTATTCGGGGTCCAACGGTATGATCTAATCTATCGGCTCCCTACAAGTCTAGCTCGTCATGTGTCTGTGTCATACGGCCCTATCACGAATTTAGTCACCTGTGCTAGGTCCAGCATAGGGTGTATCAAGCCCTAGGGTGCCAACCACCGACACGAATCAAGAATGCATAGATAATCCTACTGATGCCCAATGCCTGCTTTTTCAACTCCGGACTAAGTGCACGACCCTAGTCCGCCTGAACCTACAATGGCGCACCAACTCAGCCGTCGTTCTGGTCGCTTACAATAAGACCAGCAATCGTGCCCCACCCTGCCTAGTCCCAGGGTACCGTGATACATCTAGTGGGTTACTGCTGAAAAGGACCATGTAACTAGGGTTTCGTTCAGCAGGTTAAGTTGTCATTTAAATTTGAGACTTAACCCCATCTACGTGTCATGTCAAATTGACTAAGTGTGTCGTTCTAGTTCAAGACTTAGTCCTACGAATCATGTGTCAGGTTGGTTAAGTGTGTTCAAGCGGTTCATGACTTAACCCTATCAAATCAACGTGTCAAATTGGTTAAGTATATTCAAGAGGTCCATGACTTAACCCTATCCAGTGGCATTAATTTACTTAATGCACCCCTAACCTCTCACATTAGACTTGGTTATGGTTACTGGATGTGCCAGGTGGGTCCGGGCAGCTTTACACCATAAACTAGTCTAACCTCGGGTTTCGAGTGCGATATGACCAACTACTCACATTGGGTCCTATTGTTTGCAGTTACTGGATTCGTCGGGCGGTTCCGGGCAGATTTATACTGCAAACTCAACCCAACCTCGAGTTGGCCACGTTCAAGTTATCTAAGTGTCATGTCCCAAATTCATATTTTCAAGTATAATTTCATGCCAAGTTCATGTTCCTATCCAAGCTCAAGTTATAACGATATTCATGTTTTCAAGTTCATACTAAATTCAGGTTTTCCTAAACTACCCAAATTGCATCCCCAACGCTCGTGAATTCGAATCAAGGCAATAGATGTAACTAGGGAATAACATAACAAGGATGGGTATAAAGTGGCAAAGGTGATTTCAAGGCAAGCATGGTGTACCTTGAGATATGATCATTACATCACTGGCATATGAAATATGGTGATAAACATAGCAATAAATGACGTAAAATGATAATCCTAAACTTGTGACTAGCAATTGTTTCAACATCACAACATCACAGGCATGTTAAAATAATGATAGGGTTTAGGTTATGACATGAACAGGCCCCTAAATCAAGTTCTTATCAGTATTCCACAAATCAAGGTTCAATATGAACGGTACTAGGTTCAAGGTGAATAGATCTAGGGTGAACAAGAGTAGATCTAAAATAATAGATCAAAAAGGAATAGTCATAGATCAAAGATATACAAGAGTAGGTCTCAAGTAGTTATCATGTTTAAGTTCAACTTCAATTTACACATGTCCATATTAAGTTTAGAGTTTAGATCTAAGAGTAACTGGGACTTACAGATCGTGGTTTTTGAGAACTAAGAACAGAAATTGTCATAGGATCGTTATTGAGATGTTGATCAATTCCCTTGAATTGTTGTAGAAACGTTGGCCTTCGATTTGGATCTAGTTTGAATGTTTAAGCTTCAAGTTGGAGGCGGCGGTTATGGTTCAAGAGGAGACTTAGCAGCATAATGGTGTTAGAAAGATTTGTTGTGGATTAGCCTAGGTCTTAGGGTGTTTTTATAGTTGCAACAACTAGTTTAGGCCATAGGATAAACCCTAGAATCGATCTGAACCACCAGAAATCGTTATAGGCCCTCAAACAAGCCAACAGGGTCAAGCAGGAGCAACCGGGCCCAAACCAGGTTCGGGGACCAGGTCGACACCCAAGTCGACTGCGCAGTCGACCTAGTCCTGGGGGTGTCGACTGCCCAGTCGACTCCCCAGTCGACCTAGGGTGCTGGGCGGGAAATTTCCCACCTAGTCTGTCTGGGTTTTGAAATTCGAATTTGAACTCGAATTCGAACTGTTTTGAACTCTGAAAATTTCTGAAACTTTGGGGAGCCATAACTTGGTCATACGGACTCCGATTTTCGAAAACTCGGACTCGATTTCATGCAGAATTCCGAGACGAACGCAATGACGCAACCCGTTTCCCTTAGTTCTTATTTTAAAATTTAATTCTGCCTAGATTTATGGTTATAACACGTTATCAAAATACGGGTTGTTACACTATCACCTTGTGACAACTGTTATTTTGACTAGTACCTTATCTTGCTAAATTTGGAATCTTTATGTTTGATGCCAATATTCCATATGCCAGTAATGTTTTATTTCAAGTCATATCATGCTATGCTAGTAATCACTCTTGCCATCTTATACCCATTTCTTTTTATGTTATTCCCTATTAGATTATTTGTATCGATTCGAACTTACATTTGATGGGAATACGATTCGGGTAGACTAGGTAAAACATAAATTAGCTTTAAACTTGAACATGAACGTTATTATGACTTGAACCTGAATATGGACATGAACTTGACACGATTTGACATGAAACATGACTTGAAAACTTGACATGAATCTAGACATGAAAACTTGAGCGTGGGCATGACAGTTAGATAAACTTGAAAATGTCCAACTCGAGGTTGGGTTGAGTTTGCAGTGTAAATCTGCCCGGAACCGCCAGGCAAATCCAGTGGCTGTAAACAATAGGATCCAATATGGGTAGTTGGTCATATTGCATGTAAAAACCCGAGGTTAGACTATGTTGTGGTGTAAATCTGCCCGGAACCGCCCGGCAAATCCAGTAACCACAACAGTTAGTCTAATGTGAGAGGTTGGCGTGCACTAATGAATTAATGCCACATGATAGGGTTAAGTCATGAACCACTTGAATATACTTAACCAACTTGACACGATGACTTGATAGGGTTAAGTCATGAACTGCTTGAACACACTTAACCAAGTTGATACACGATCTGGATAGGGTTAAGTCACAATTTTGAATGACAACACTTAACCCATTAGAAACCCTAGTTACGCGGTCCTTTTCAGCAGTAACCCACTTAGATGTATCACGATACCCTGGGACTAGGCAGGGTGGGGCACGATTACTGGGTTGATTGTAAGCGACCAGAATGATGGCTGAGTAGGTGCACCATTGTAGGTTCAGGCGCGCTATGGTCGTGCACGTAGTCCGGAGTTGAAAAAGCAGCCATTGGGCACCCATAGATTTACACTGTGCGTGCTTGATTCGTGTCAGTGGTTGGCACCATAGGACTTGATACACCCTATGGTGGACCTAGCACAGGTAACTACATTTCTGGATAGGGCCGTATGACACAGACACATGACGAGATAGGACATGTAGGGAGCCGATCGATTAGTAGATTGTACCGTAGGACCCCGTAATGGGTCACTTCATGACACTGGGCTAAGGGATCATTTCATGGTTAATACTTGATATGGGTTAGAATACTAGTACATTTGGTGCAGCAAACCTTGAACATGCGATGCTAAACTTGACTTATCTTGTTATCTTAATTACCCAACTAGTTCTGTTATCATCCTTATGTTTAATTCCAATTTTCACATATCATGTTACCTTTACTAGTTTTCATACTGAAAGTCACTAGGGCTTACCAGTCTTTATGACTGACCCTTCTTCTTTCGCCCCTTTTTCTTTCGTTTCCCCCCCAGGTTCCCAGGGAGGAAACACTAGCTCTTAGCTTGGATTAAACTTGCTTCTGACAGCTCATGTACGGTTTGGTCTTGGGCTTTGCTATGGCTGCTTCTGCTATTTATGGGGAATAATCTACTTTTGTTTTAAAGTTTATGCTTCTTTACTATGAACTTGATGTAATGGAATAATTTGTATCTTGGATATATGAGCTTTTGACTCTTTTCTTGGAAATAATAAAAAGTTGGTTTTTAATTTCTACCGCTGCTTTATTTATGTTCTGCCTTGTGATATCTGTGTGCATGTTTACCTAGATGATACTCCACCAAAACTAGTGCATTCCTTTTGTGAGTGACCCTAGTGGAGGTGGGGTGTTACAATTTGGTATCAGAGCAGAAGGTTACCAGGCTGGGCAAAAAGTTTTAAAAACCTTCTGAAACTGTTTTCAAAACCATTTATAAAGAAGCATTATTCAAGAAAAGTTTTATATTTAAAAAGGTTATTCCCAAAGAAGCTATTAGCACTTCCCTTCGTTTCCTCGTTTGAATCTTTTCTTTTCGTTTTTCAGCATGGACGATCTTAACCTTCCTGAGGGAATACCCATGCCTGGATGGTTCCGAAGGTACTTAGAAGCCAGGGCCAACGACGCGGGCACGGCAAACATCCCTCCTCCTCCTCCCCCAGTGGTCGCGGTTCCTCCTCCTCCTGGTACCGCCTTTGCCAAAATATGCAAAGACTTTAAAGCGATGGGCGGCAAGAACTTCGTTGGAACTGAAACCTTCGTTGAGGCACGAAACTGGCTAAAGGAAACAGAAGACTTGTTCATTATCTTTGATGTGGAGGACCATAGGAAAGTTCAGTTGGCAGCATGGTTGTTGAAAGAGGAAGATGCATTTTGGTGGGAAGTCACCAACGCTACCAGGCCAGTTGAGACTAGGGCTGACTTTAGAGAAAGGTTTGGGCTTAAATTCCTATCGTCGGCAGAGGAGAACGTTTAGATGGAGAGGTTCCTAGCACTCAAGCAAGGGGATATGTTTGTGTAACGACCCGTGTTTTCCGACCATATGAATCTGAATATTTAAATTAGTTTTAAATATTATATTGGAAATATTAATGGAATTTAATATTTAATTCGTTATTAAAAACGAAGTTGAACGTTATAATTTATATATAATATAATTCGAGCTTGGAAATGGCGTGCAGTTCGTAATATTTGGTTTTGAACTTCAACTGAGAATACAGGATTCGATTTAAGTCGGATTTCTCTGAAACAAGACACGTTGGGACCGTATTGACGATAATTTTCATATGGAAGAGAAAAATCCATATTCCGTGTTATAGATAGTAAGTTTTGGCCAAATCAAATTTTGAAATAGTCGCTATGGAAATTCGTTATTAAATTATAGGCCTTTAAAATAGCCGTTTTGCAAACGGACTCAGTTTTCGACGAAACCAGTTTCATTAGAACCGTATCGTTAAATTATTGTACGGTGGTGAGTGGCGTGGAAAACCGACGTCGTATGTGGCCACGGTAGCCAAAAACGCTCGTTCAAATTCTATAGCGTGTATTTAAATAAGTAAAGGGATATTTAAGTGTAACTTGAGCAGACGATCGAATCAGGCCACGAAACCAGTTCCGTTGAGTTCGTATCGTCGATTAGAGTCAGGATAGGTATATAGTTTGTTATTTTTAGAGATCGAGAAATTTGGCGTTAAAAAGGGTAGGGCGGTTCGGGGTAAAAACAGCCTATCGGGCAAACAGTCTCAGAATGCGATGAAACTAGTGCCGTTGGGTTCGTATCAAAGAATTATTGTAGGATTTGAAAGTTTCAAGTTAATTCGATTTACCTGGTGATCGTGAAAAAATTAAATGCGTGTTTATTTCTGGTTTTATAAAGGAATTTTTTTCAAATGACGCCGGATCTCGATGAAACTTGTATCATTGGATCCGGAATACCTTTTTACAACAAGATTAGCTTTTTATCAGTAGACAGAAGTCGTTTGTGGTGAGTTCTGCGTGTTATTTTGCGGCGAAGTTTCGTTAATATTATTATATTGACTTGTCCACTATATATATACCTCTTTACACCTCTTTACAGGGAAACCCTAACATTTTCCTCCCGTCATATAAAACAGTGCCGCCACCAAAACATTTAATGACCAGTATTCTTTTGTTCTTCCTCCAAATTTCTCGTTTAATCCACTGATAAATACTGTAACTTCATAACCACAAAATGTCGTGCTTGGTGAGCACCAAATTCTGAACGGAGGTGATTAGAAATAAGTTGTCGGAGAGGCGGGATCTGTAGCTCGAAGTCACCGTGTTTGAGGAGTCGTAGCGGATGGGTAGGAGCACCAAATGGAATGGATTTTGGTGCAGAAGGTGTGGACACGGAGGCGAACAGACTGGAGGAGTTGGATGGTCGACCGGAGGGTCAGGACTTGGTGCGGTGGTGATTTTTGGGTTGGTGCTGAAGTGGGTGCTATCAGCTTTTACGAGGACCAAAATAATAATAAAAAAAGAAAGGGATCGGTTGGCCAGATTTGTTCAAACGGGAGACGAAGCTTATACGCAGAAAAAGAAAAAGAGGAAAAAAAAAAGAAAAAAAAGGGAACCGTAAAGAAAAGGGGGACGGTGTGGTGAATCATGAAGTAGCGCCTGTATGGGGGAGTAACACACGTAGCAGGTGAAGCTAGGAACAGGGACTTGCGGTTTAAATTGTAAGGGCTGAAGGAGGCATCAATGTTTTAGATTGGAGCATAGTTTTGAGGGTGGGCGGAAGCATGAAGGAGAGAGTAGAAATAGCACTGTGAAAGAGGAAATAGTATGGCCGAACTGGGAGGAAAGCAAAGAAACACGTTGGGAAATTAATTGGACATGATGAAGGAAGCATCATGTTACAAAATTGTACAGAAACGAAAAAGGATGGTCCAACGTTCTAACTAATGGTATTGCTGAAATGAACCAAAATGAGAATAGAGAAGTTGGGCCAAACTTTCAGGTGAAAGTGAAATTACGGCTAAATTTTTAACAATGTAATTAGTTGCTTTATTTAAGTAATTAAGATTTGTTTACACCTTAATAATTTAAATTAATTTATTGTTAGTTTTAATTAAAATGGTTTAAAATAGATGGTCGACCTGCTATTTAGATTTTACCATAGTGATTTGCCTAACTATCGTTTTGTAAAGAAATCAGGGCATATAGATTTGATTAAAAATCGAGATCATTTTAATTTAAACGCAGCAGTTTGAATAAGAAGTGGTAGAAAACAATTGTAATCAGTAAATTAATTATATTAACTAAGGAATTTAATTATTTAGTTAAATCATGGGCTTAGATGCTTATAACCTTTTTATTTCGTAACCAGAATGGAACACAACGAGCGGCGTCGGGACTGTATGAATGAGATTTACATCCTGGAACAGAAACGAACGCAGTAGAATGCAGCTGGAGATCCCAGTTAAATTAAACGCGAGTTTAATTTGATCAAATCAGTTGTTATTGTAACAACGCAACTCAAGGTGAGTTAAACTCACTCAGTTACCCTTTTTATAAATTGGGTATTTTTATTTTGTGTACTCTGCTTGCCAATGGTTGACTGCTTTGCTAGTTATCTATTTAACTGTGGATTTAAACGATGAAATTAAACTGTGTTTAATTTCAGTGAAATACCAAATCGTTATTTTTAACGATTGGTTCCAATAAAGGTGACTCACCTTGGTTGGTCACGTTATTTATAAACGTGTTTAAATGGTTGAATTGTTTGAATTGCTTATGGTTGATGTTAAACGGTCGTTATTTAATTTATCAGTTAAACAAAACTGAATGACCTGATTTGAGATAACCATTTGAATACAGGGAAGAACAGGTTGGAGGGATCCAACCGGATTCCTCAAATATATTATTTATTTTCATACTACCATATATGAACTGTCCTGTTTGGGTTGATTGATTTGATGGTTGATTATTGAATGTTCAACATCTGTTAGTTTAAACCAATGGGTGATATTGGTTGGGTATTTGGCAGCGTATGGCCTATAAAATCAATCGTGTTATAAATATTGATTCACCTTCAGGTGAATCAATAAAGATGAAGTTATAAAATTTACTTTATAACTGGAGTTGGATTTTTAATATATTATTTTGAATAAAGGTTTATAAAAGAAAAATAAATAAATATTTTATTTATTTAAGACTTCGATTTGTTCTGATGTTAATCAGATTTACAAGTATGAGCATAAGAAATGAGATGAGTGGTTAAACTTTGATAATTGTTTTGTAAAGAAACAATTAATGGAATTTATATAAATTAATTATATTTTTAATTAATTTAAAGTGAGGATTCATTGGAATTGGTCAACGAGATAATCGAGTTTTGAGTTAATTAAATCGACCGTTTGGAATTGGAATTCATTATCAAATTTATGTGTTTTGATTAAATGGAAATAAGATTTTTAAAAGGATTTATTATTTATTTGAGTTAATAAAGGAATTAACTACTCATGTAGTTAATGATTGAAATAAATAATTATTTTAATTAATAATATTTTAGAAAATTACTTTTCAAAAGTAATTGCAGTGAAATGAAATCAAAGGAGATTGGAAATAAGCGAATCAGGTTAAAGAACTGGGTTATAGAGTTGTATGACCAAATCCAATAGTTAAATGGAATTTGTTTGAGACTAGAATGAAATATTGATTTTGATTACAACTTATGTTTATCGGAGGATAAGAACGTTGTTGATCAAGGTCTGAGAGGTAATTAAAATACCCCAACTTGAACAACATCGGGATTATCTGAAGATAGTATTAGTTGGTAATCGTAAGAGACGTTAGTGGATATGTTTTGAAAATATAAACAGCGATTTTAGCGCTGTCATTATAATATATGTTTTGTAAATCTAATATAGCAATTGTAGCGTTTTTGCTATAGTAAATGGGTTGTAAACCTAAACAGCGATTATAGCACTGTTGTTTTGTAAATCTAAATAGTAATTATAACGCTATTGTTATAACATATGTGCTATAAATTTCTTTGTTAAAACTAATGGATTTCCGAATCTAAAAGATGATTGGAAGGAAGATTTAAGTGGGAAATTGAATATAGTTATTCGAGCTAGAGTTAGTCAAACATAGTTTTTTCAAGATGAGTGCCATTTCGTACGACTGCTAGCGTAATTCGCAGGGCTGCAGATAGCCTACGGCGGTCGGATGTTTCCTGAGGGAATCAGGCGTAACCATTGTGATCGCTGCGATCTAGAGTCAAGCGAATGGAGTTAAGTCGAATATTAGTTAATCGATTTAAGTTAAATCAAAATTAGAGTTATTCAAATATCATATTTTTGAATATTAAAAGAGTTAGAAGTTTTAATTTAACAAAAGTAAATCAGTTTTGTTAGGGGCCAAGTGATGCTGAATACTGAACCAGTGAACTCATTGGAGTGTCATGTTTGAAAACACTGTATATTTTGATAGTTAAAACACCGACTATCAAACCTGTCCAATACGATTGTTGATATGGAAAGACCGGGATCGGATTTATATTCGAAACCATTCCGACCAACAAATACGTGAAGATATCAGAAGATGATCGAGTTGGAGCATTGAAGACCGTGGATTTTCATAAACGGAAGAACCACTAATATTCTCTGCCTGGCAAGCAGAGATAAGCTGTGATTCTGTCGTTGTTGGATTCTACGGGTTGCAAGGACTTCTCGCTACTGATCCATGGGGTGATTCCTATATTGGATGCGGTAGGAGAGTACCTTCGGTTCATCCTGTTCCTGGATGACTTGTATGGACGGATGTCTGACAGAGTATTTCCAAAGTGTCACGTACGTTGATTTCTCCAAACGTACGATAGTTGTTGGCGGAGATTTGCCGTTCTCTTAGCTTCCAGCTAGGGTATTTTTGTGGACGTCAATTAGTGATATCTGACAGATCTGACGATGTGGCATTCAAAGTGAATGATGACCAGGTGTTCGAAGGTAAATCTATACCTCAAGCCTCATCAACCGGGAAATGACAAAAATCGGGCAGGCAGCATGGCTATGTGGGTCGCTCCCATTAGGGTGTATAATCACCTATCTAGAGATTCATTTCATTCTTTATCTATTTCGATGCTGTCCCTTGTCGGGAGACGGTTGCTGATCCCAACCGTCGGTGATATACATTCGATACACTCAAGCGAAATGGGTGGTCGGTCATGTGAGGGCCGGGTTGCAAGACGTTCTTGTTGAACCCAGTGTATTCGTCTCTAGAGATACACTATCGGCAGGTGGTCCCATACCTTGTCAAGGTCGGAATCCAATCTCCAATAAGCGCCTGCGGTTTTGATTGTATACTATATATGTGGAGCGTGAGATGCAAGCGTTCCACTAGATTTCTATTTACTTGTGTTTAGACATTATTATAATATCAGAAAAGATATTGGTTTCAAAACTGTTTTGGGTTATCGTAAGGTAAAAACCGTCCGTGTTTATGTGTGGATTTGGTCTTACGATTATCCTTTTCTTTTGAAAAGGTTTTGAACTTTAAAATCATGATTGGATGGTTCACCCTTATTACTGTGCGAGTTTATCTCACTCTGGTTCACCAGACTGACCCGGTGTTTTGTAAATGCTCGGGTTAGGCCGGGTTATACAGGTTCAGGTTATCGACTACTGTGAAGAGACGAGCTGGAAGAGTCCAGACGTATGATATTACTACTATTCCGCTGTGTGTTGTATATGGGAACAGGCTATTATAACTGTCCCATGGTATGATGTACTCTGATACTGTAAGTATTTTAAAGCTTTCAATAAAGATTATTTCTGTATTATATTTTGTTCCGCTGCGATGTGAGACTCTGTGTTGTGTTGTTTTCTTCTTCTTCTATTCAATATTTCTACCTTATCTATTCTCACCCTCTAACTTCTTTCTATTAATGATCTGGAATGTTCGATGTCTGAATGGTCAACACGGTAGTTTGATGTTGATTTTCGGAGTCGAAAATCCCGGTTCGTTACAGTGGTATCAGAGCTTAAGGTTAAGTGATTACCTTGGCTCTGTGGCGTGACTCAGTAGAGATGGGGTTAGTAATACCCTAGATTGAGTTTGAGTGTATATATACGAGTGAACGTATTTGTATATTTTATAAAAAATTGTTTTATATTGTGGAGATTTATCTGTTTGAGTTGTTTATGAGTTCTGGTCGATCGGTTTGATCCACTGTATCGATAGGAGTTTCTAAACACTCATGTACGATAAACCGCCGCAGTATGCTTTGAAAGAGGGTAAATGAAATAATTTTACCCAAATTATATTTTAATATAAAAAGAAGGATATATATTTGAAGTATTATAGTATATTGGATGTGTTGGTTGATTATAATTGAAAAAGTTATATAAATAACCAATTCAAATTCGTATAATATAAAAGTAGATTTATTAAATCTGAAGTCTAAATCAGAATTAGAATTAAAATGCCTAAAAGGGGGAAAGGAATTTGCAAATGAACTTGGATTGAATATATGAAAATTTTAAAATCTTGGGAGATTTTAAATTGTTTACAAGCATCGTGAATTTTATTTTGAAAAAGATTTCAAAATGAAAGTGTTTAAAATTGGAATTTTGAATTGATATAGTATTGAACTCACTTTGATCGCTGGGAAATAACTCTGAGGATGCTGGCCACATCATCGGTGTTCATTTTCGAGTTCTAATGGACGGATTACTACCAAAAATCTTGTTTTGAACTGCTTTGAGAAAAAACAAGTTGTTTTGAATCCCGAAAAGGAATATTTGATTTTTGTAAGAACTGAACTATTTAAAACTCCCAGGAAAATTGTTTGAACAAAGCCAAAATTAAATAGAAATTTGTGAAAGCAAATATGAATTGAATTGGAACCAATTAACTGGAAATTGAATCGAGATATATTATATCGAGCAGAACCAGATTTTGAATTGCGAGACAGGAATCTGAAATGGTGTTGGACTGGTAAGTTAAGAGTTGGAATTGGTAATGGATGGAAATTGAGTTAAGAATGGAATTTGGCTTGGACGCGTGAAGGATTTGGTTCTGAGGATAAAGTTGAAATTTTGGGGATGCAATTGTATATGCTGACAGGGTAGCAGATGGAGAGAATATAATATGCCCGACAAAAAGGTACACGTTTATTTCTATATGGGTTTGGTGATTTATGAGCCTATTTGGCAAGCCACTTGGGTGTTTCATTTTCTTTTGGATTGGAGAAGGCCCAGAGAGGCAAGTTGTGGTTGTACCGATTGAGCCGTACAGAGGAGGTGCTGGCGAAATTTTTCGAAAATTTAAAGTGTTAGAAAATTTTCGATATTTTTGAAAATATCTATTTACAGTATTGAATTGGTTTCTAATTTAATATAAAATTAGATTTGAAATTAATGAGTTTATAACGTTCTTTCTTACCTTAGCAATTTCGAGGACGAAATTATTTTAAGGGGGGAAGAATGTAACGACCCGTGTTTTCCGACCATATGAATCTGAATATTTAAATTAGTTTTAAATATTATATTGGAAATATTAATGGAATTTAATATTTAATTCGTTATTAAAAACGAAGTTGAACGTTATAATTTATATATAATATAATTCGAGCTTGGAAATGGCGTGCAGTTCGTAATATTTGGTTTTGAACTTCAACTGAGAATACAGGATTCGATTTAAGTCGGATTTCTCTGAAACAAGACACGTTGGGACCGTATTGACGATAATTTTCATATGGAAGAGAAAAATCCATATTCCGTGTTATAGATAGTAAGTTATGGCCAAATCAAATTTTGAAATAGTCGCTATGGAAATTCGTTATTAAATTATAGGCCTTTAAAATAGCCGTTTTGCAAACGGACTCAGTTTTCGACGAAACCAGTTTCATTAGAACCGTATCGTTAAATTATTGTACGGTGGTGAGTGGCGTGGAAAACCGATGTCGTATGTGGCCACGGTAGCCAAAAACGCTCGTTCAAATTCTATAGCGTGTATTTAAATAAGTAAAGGGATATTTAAGTGTAACTTGAGCAGACGATCGAATCAGGCCACGAAACCAGTTCCGTTGAGTTCGTATCGTCGATTAGAGTCAGGATAGGTATATAGTTTGTTATTTTTAGAGATCGAGAAATTTGGCGTTAAAAAGGGTAGGGCGGTTCGGGGTAAAAACAGCCTATCGGGCAAACAGTCTCAGAATGCGACGAAACTAGTGCCGTTGGGTTCGTATCAAAGAATTATTGTAGGATTTGAAAGTTTCAAGTTAATTCGATTTACCTGGTGATCGTGAAAAAAATTAAATGAGTGTTTATTTCTGGTTTTATAAAGGAATTTTTTTCAAACGACGCCGGATCTCGACGAAACTTGTATCATTGGATCCGGAATACCTTTTTACAACAAGATTAGCTTTTTACCAGTAGACAGAAGTCGTTTGTGGTGAGTTCTGCGTGTTACTTTGCGGCGAAGTTTCGTTAATATTATTATATTGACTTGTCCACTATATATATATACCTCTTTACACCTCTTTACAGGGAAACCCTAACATTTTCCTCTCGTCATATAAAACAGCGCCGCCACCAAAACATTTAATGACCAGTATTCTTTTGTTCTTCCTCCAAATTTCTCGTTTAATCCACTGATAAATACTGTAACTTCATAACCACAAAATGTCGTGCTTGGTGAGCACCAAATTCTGAACGGAGGTGATTAGAAATAAGTTGTCGGAGAGGCGGGATCTGTAGCTCGAAGTCACCGTGTTTGAGGAGTCGTAGCGGATGGGTAGGAGCACCAAATGGAATGGATTTTGGTGCAGAAGGTGTGGACACGGAGGCGAACAGACTGGAGGAGTTGGATGGTCGACCGGAGGGTCAGGACTTGGTGCGGTGGTGATTTTTGGGTTGGTGCTGAAGTGGGTGCTATCAGCTTTTACGAGGACCAAAATAATAATAAAAAAAGAAAGGGATCGGTTGGCCAGATTTGTTCAAACGGGAGACGAAGCTTATACGCAGAAAAAGAAAAAGAGGAAAAAAAAAAGAAAAAAAAAGGGAACCGTAAAGAAAAGGGGGACGGTGTGGTGAATCATGAAGTAGCGCCTGTATGGGGGAGTAACACACGTAGCAGGTGAAGCTAGGAACAGGGACTTGCGGTTTAAATTGTAAGGGCTGAAGGAGGCATCAATGTTTTAGATTGGAGCATAGTTTTGAGGGTGGGCGGAAGCATGAAGGAGAGAGTAGAAATAGCACTGTGAAAGAGGAAATAGTATGGCCGAACTGGGAGGAAAGCAAAGAAACACGTTGGGAAATTAATTGGACATGATGAAGGAAGCATCATGTTACAAAATTGTACAGAAACGAAAAAGGATGGTCCAACGTTCTAACTAATGGTATTGCTGAAATGAACCAAAATGAGAATAGAGAAGTTGGGCCAAGCTTTCAGGTGAAAGTGAAATTACGGCTAAATTTTTAACAATGTAATTAGTTGCTTTATTTAAGTAATTAAGATTTGTTTACACCTTAATAATTTAAATTAATTTATTGTTAGTTTTAATTAAAATGGTTTAAAATAGATGGTCGACCTGCTATTTAGATTTTACCATAGTGATTTGCCTAACTATCGTTTTGTAAAGAAATCAGGGCATATAGATTTGATTAAAAATCGAGATCATTTTAATTTAAACGCAGCAGTTTGAATAAGAAGTGGTAGAAAACAATTGTAATCAGTAAATTAATTATATTAACTAAGGAATTTAATTATTTAGTTAAATCATGGGCTTAGATGCTTATAACCTTTTTATTTCGTAACCAGAATGGAACACAACGAGCGGCGTCGGGACTGTATGAATGAGATTTACATCCTGGAACAGAAACGAACGCAGTAGAATGCAGCTGGAGATCCCAGTTAAATTAAACGCGAGTTAATTTAATCAAATCAGTTGTTATTGTAACAACGCAACTCAAGGTGAGTTAAACTCACTCAGTTACCCTTTTTATAAATTGGGTATTTTTATTTTGTGTACTCTGCTTGCCAATGGTTGACTGCTTTGCTAGTTATCTATTTAACTGTGGATTTAAACGATGAAATTAAACTGTGTTTAATTTCAGTGAAATACCAAATCGTTATTTTTAACGATTGGTTCCAATAAAGGTGACTCACCTTGGTTGGTCACGTTATTTATAAACGTGTTTAAATGGTTGAATTGTTTGAATTGCTTATGGTTGATGTTAAACGGTCGTTATTTAATTTATCAGTTAAACAAAACTGAATGACCTGATTTGAGATAACCATTTGAATACAGGGAAGAACAGGTTGGAGGGATCCAACCGGATTCCTCAAATATATTATTTATTTTCATACTACCATATATGAACTGTCCTGTTTGGGTTGATTGATTTGATGGTTGATTATTGAATGTTCAACATCTGTTAGTTTAAACCAATGGGTGATATTGGTTGGGTATTTGGCAGCGTATGGCCTATAAAATCAATCGTGTTATAAATATTGATTCACCTTCAGGTGAATCAATAAAGATGAAGTTATAAAATTTACTTTATAACTGGAGTTGGATTTTTAATATATTATTTTGAATAAAGGTTTATAAAAGAAAAATAAATAAATATTTTATTTATTTAAGACTTCGATTTGTTCTGATGTTAATCAGATTTACAAGTATGAGCATAAGAAATGAGATGAGTGGTTAAACTTTGATAATTGTTTTGTAAAGAAACAATTAATGGAATTTATATAAATTAATTATATTTTTAATTAATTTAAAGTGAGGATTCATTGGAATTGGTCAACGAGATAATCGAGTTTTGAGTTAATTAAATCGACCGTTTGGAATTGGAATTCATTATCAAATTTATGTGTTTTGATTAAATGGAAATAAGATTTTTAAAAGGATTTATTATTTATTTGAGTTAATAAAGGAATTAACTACTCATGTAGTTAATGATTGAAATAAATAATTATTTTAATTAATAATATTTTAGAAAATTACTTTTCAAAAGTAATTGCAGTGAAATGAAATCAAAGGAGATTGGAAATAAGCGAATCAGGTTAAAGAACTGGGTTATAGAGTTGTATGACCAAATCCAATAGTTAAATGGAATTTGTTTGAGACTAGAATGAAATATTGATTTTGATTACAACTTATGTTTATCGGAGGATAAGAACGTTGTTGATCAAGGTCTGAGAGGTAATTAAAATACCCCAACTTGAACAACATCGGGATTATCTGAAGATAGTATTAGTTGGTAATCGTAAGAGACGTTAGTGGATATGTTTTGAAAATATAAACAGCGATTTTAGCGCTGTCATTATAATATATGTTTTGTAAATCTAATATAGCAATTGTAGCGTTTTTGCTATAGTAAATGGGTTGTAAACCTAAACAGCGATTATAGCACTGTTGTTTTGTAAATCTAAATAGTAATTATAACGCTATTGTTATAACATATGTGCTATAAATTTCTTTGTTAAAACTAATGGATTTCCGAATCTAAAAGATGATTGGAAGGAAGATTTAAGTGGGAAATTGAATATAGTTATTCGAGCTAGAGTTAGTCAAACATAGTTTTTTCAAGATGAGTGCCATTTCGTACGACTGCTAGCGTAATTCGCAGGGCTGCAGATAGCCTACGGCGGTCGGATGTTTCCTGAGGGAATCAGGCGTAACCATTGTGATCGCTGCGATCTAGAGTCAAGCGAATGGAGTTAAGTCGAATATTAGTTAATCGATTTAAGTTAAATCAAAATTAGAGTTATTCAAATATCATATTTTTGAATATTAAAAGAGTTAGAAGTTTTAATTTAACAAAAGTAAATCAGTTTTGTTAGGGGCCAAGTGATGCTGAATACTGAACCAGTGAACTCATTGGAGTGTCATGTTTGAAAACACTGTATATTTTGATAGTTAAAACACCGACTATCAAACCTGTCCAATACGATTGTTGATATGGAAAGACCGGGATCGGATTTATATTCGAAACCATTCCGACCAACAAATACGTGAAGATATCAGAAGATGATCGAGTTGGAGCATTGAAGACCGTGGATTTTCATAAACGGAAGAACCACTAATATTCTCTGCCTGGCAAGCAGAGATAAGCTGTGATTCTGTCGTTGTTGGATTCTACGGGTTGCAAGGACTTCTCGCTACTGATCCATGGGGTGATTCCTATATTGGATGCGGTAGGAGAGTACCTTCGGTTCATCCTGTTCCTGGATGACTTGTATGGACGGATGTCTGACAGAGTATTTCCAAAGTGTCACGTACGTTGATTTCTCCAAACGTACGATAGTTGTTGGCGGAGATTTGCCGTTCTCTTAGCTTCCAGCTAGGGTATTTTTGTGGACGTCAATTAGTGATATCTGACAGATCTGACGATGTGTCATTCAAAGTGAATGATGACCAGGTGTTCGAAGGTAAATCTATACCTCAAGCCTCATCAACCGGGAAATGACAAAAATCGGGCAGGCAGCATGGCTATGTGGGTCGCTCCCATTAGGGTGTATAATCACCTATCTAGAGATTCATTTCATTCTTTATCTATTTCGATGCTGTCCCTTGTCGGGAGACGGTTGCTGATCCCAACCGTCGGTGATATACATTCGATACACTCAAGCGAAATGGGTGGTCGGTCATGTGAGGGCCGGGTTGCAAGACGTTCTTGTTGAACCCAGTGTATTCGTCTCTAGAGATACACTATCGGCAGGTGGTCCCATACCTTGTCAAGGTCGGAATCCAATCTCCAATAAGCGCCTGCGGTTTTGATTGTATACTATATATGTGGAGCGTGAGATGCAAGCGTTCCACTAGATTTCTATTTACTTGTGTTTAGACATTATTATAATATCAGAAAAGATATTGGTTTCAAAACTGTTTTGGGTTATCGTAAGGTAAAAACCGTCCGTGTTTATGTGTGGATTTGGTCTTACGATTATCCTTTTCTTTTGAAAAGGTTTTGAACTTTAAAATCATGATTGGATGGTTCACCCTTATTACTGTGCGAGTTTATCTCACTCTGGTTCACCAGACTGACCCGGTGTTTTGTAAATGCTCGGGTTAGGCCGGGTTATACAGGTTCAGGTTATCGACTACTGTGAAGAGACGAGCTGGAAGAGTCCAGACGTATGATATTACTACTATTCCGCTGTGTGTTGTATATGGGAACAGGCTATTATAACTGTCCCATGGTATGATGTACTCTGATACTGTAAGTATTTTAAAGCTTTCAATAAAGATTATTTCTGTATTATATTTTGTTCCGCTGCGATGTGAGACTCTGTGTTGTGTTGTTTTCTTCTTCTTCTATTCAATATTTCTACCTTATCTATTCTCACCCTCTAACTTCTTTCTATTAATGATCTGGAATGTTCGATGTCTGAATGGTCAACACGGTAGTTTGATGTTGATTTTCGGAGTCGAAAATCCCGGTTCGTTACAGTTTGTGAGGGAGTACGTGAATAAGTTTAATCAGCTTGCTCGATTCGGTTTGGATTTGGTCAACACAGCCCAGAAAAAAGGCTGTACGCTTTGCTCAAGGATTGAACGAGCCACTACACAGCTTGGCCCTAACTCATATACCCATGGGGGCGACCTTTGAAAGCTTGGTGGATATGGCTCTACTCCATGAGGAAGACAAGAATAGCAAGAAGGAGGTTAAACCTACTGAAACTCAGAATAAGAAAGCTGACTTCAAGAAGGGGAACAACAAGAATAATAAGAATAACAAGAGAAACAACAAATCACGTGAAACGAGGAAGTGCAACTTCTGTGGTATTACTGGACATCTAGCTAAAGACTATAGAAGGAAGAAGAGGAAGTTGGGTGAATGCTTTCATTGTGGAGACACTGGACACATCAGCGAGGATTGCCCTACGAAGCAAGGGCAGGGGCAAGGGCAGACTCAGCGAGCAAGACCTTCTGGAGGGCAGTTGCATGCTCTCAACACCACTCCTGCTCCTGACCGAGGTAGTAATATTTCCGTAGAAAGCCTTATTTACATTTCTGACTTTCCTGTTCGAACCTTATTTGACTCTGGCGCATCGCGTACTTTTATTTCTTCTGATATTGTTGAAAATCTGCACCTAAGTACTAGTCTGGTTGAGGATCCCGTTATAGTTTCAAATCCGATTGGGGGCTCCGCCCATTTATCTATGATGTGTGTGGATTTGAGGATCTCTATCTTAAGCGTAGAATTCACGTGTAATGCTTATGTTCTCGGGTTCATGGGATACAGTTTGATCCTAGGTACGGATTGGTTTTCCGATTATGGAGCCATTCTTGATTGTGAACGAAGGGTAGTGAGGCTCATGACTCGCCTTGGTAATACCCTTGAAATTTCTTGTAACCCTAAGGGTCCGGTCATGTTATGTTATCTTGAATCCCTTGACACGTCCAACGATAATTTGCAATCTGTAAGAGTGGTCCGAGAATATCCAGATGTCTTTGATGAAGTGAGGGGATTACCTCCTAAACGCGAGATAGAGTTCCGAATTTATCTTGTTGATAATGCCAAGCCAGTTTCATTGCCCGTTAGGCATATGGCCCCGCGAGAAAGAAGAGAGCTCAGTAAACAAATCAACGAGTTGCTTGAGAAAAATTTCATAAGACAAAGCATTTCTGAATGGGGTGCTCCGGTGGTATTCGCTACTAAGGCGGATGGATCACTTCGTCTGTGCGTAGATTATCGTGAGTTAAACAAGCTGACAAAGAAGAATAGGCACCCGCTACCAAGAATCGACGATTTGTTTGACCAGCTTGTGGGAGCATCTATTTTGTCTCAACTCGATCTAGCCACAGGATTCCATCAGCTCAGAGTGGCTGAGGATAGCAATCACAAAACTGCGTTTAGGACTCCAGATGGGTTCTTCGAATGGCTTGTCATGCCGTTTGGGCTAACAAATGCACCCGCATACTTTGTAGATTTGATGAGTAGGGTGTTTCGGAAGTTCCTTAACAAGTTTGTGGTAGTTTTCGTGGATGATATTTTGATCTTCTCAAAAGATGAAGAAGAGCATGCTAGATATCTCAAGGAAGTCATGGAAATGCTTAGAGCACACCAGTTAAAGGCTAAGTTCTCCAAATGCCACTTTTGGAGGAAGGAAGTTTGGTTCCTCGGGCATGTAGTTTCTAAGCAAGGCATAGCCGTGGACCCTGCAAAGGTAGTTGCGGTACAGGACTGGAAAATTCCTAAGAATGCAACAGAGGTGAGGAGCTTTCTCGGTTTGGCGGGCTACTACAGGAAGTTCATTAAGGACTTCGCTAAGATTTCAGCCCCTCTTACTAACTTAACAAAGAAGAACCTACCTTTTGCATGGTACATAGAATGTGACGCTGCTTTTCATAGACTTAAGAGAGCCCTCACCACAGCTCCAGTCTTAGCATTACCCGATGGAGGTAAGATGTTTACCGTGTACACAGATGCGTGCAGTACAGGGTTAGGCGTTGTCCTAATGCAAGAAGGAAGAGTAATATGCTACGGGGGCAGACAACTTAAAGTCCATGAGAAAAACTATCCCACGCATGACTTGGAGTTGGCCGCGATTGTTTTTGCACTTAAAGCTTGGCGCCATTATCTTCTAGATAAGAGGTTCGAGCTGTATACCGACCACAAATCGCTTAAGTACCTCTTCTCACAGAAAAACTTGAATCTAAGACAATAGCGGTGGATGGAGTTCTTTAAATCGTATGACTTCGATATAGCTTATACCCTTGGCAAGGGTAATGTGGTGGCGGATGCGCTAAGTAGAAAAGGGTTGACTTTGAGCCCCTTGTTTGTTGAAATGAAAAACCTTGAGTTTATAGCAACCTTTGATTTTACACCTGCTGTTGAGTCATTGACTGCTACGTTTGCATCTCTTGAGTTAAGACCTACACTTCTAGATCAAGTAGGGACTTCACAGAAGGAAGACCACAAATAGTCGAAATCATGGACAAGCTGACTAGAGGTGAGACATCAAGTCACCTCAGTAGGTATGCCATAGATGAAAAGGGATGGCTAAGGCGCGATGGAAGACTATGTGTCCCACAAGTGTAAGACTTAGTAAGGAAAGTTCTCGAAGAAGCGCACCACTCGAAGATGACTATACATCCCGGAGGGGATAAGATGTACAGGGATATGAAACGCATTTTCTTTTGGGATGGAATGAAAAAGGACGTGGCAGAGTTCGTCTCGAGGTGCATGGTGTGCCAACAAGTAAAGGCCGAGTCAAAGAAGCCCGGTGGACTATTACACCCTTTGAAAGTTCCACAATGGAAATGGGAGAGTATCTCGATGGATTTCGTGGATGGACTTCCTAGGTCTAGGAAGGGAAATATTAGCATATGGGTCATAGTTGATAGACTCACGAAAAGTGCTCACTTCATTCCGGTGAAGAGCAAGAGGACCGCATTAGGGCTAGCATCTATTTACCTTCGAGAGATAGTACGATTGCATGGAGTTCCTTCTAGTATAGTTAGTGATCATGACCCGATTTTCACTATCCAGTTCTGGAATAGTCTGCAAGAAGCAATGGGAACACGACTGAACTTAAGTACGGCCTATCACCCACAGACGGATGGACAAACCGAAAGGGTAAATAGGGTACTAGAAGATCTCCTGAGGCTATGCATTCTTGACTTTGGTGGTACTTGGGAAGACCATCTTCCTCTCATGGAGTTTGCATATAATAACAGTTACCAAGCTAGCATCGGAATGGCACCATTCGAAGCCCTGTATGGAAGACCGTGCAAGTCGCCAACTTGTTGGTGGGAGACGACAGACAGGCTTATACTTGGCCCTGATATGATAAGGGACACTTCTGAGAAGATTGAGTTGATACGAAGACGGATGAAAACGGCCCAAGATAGACAGAAATCTTATGCGGACCAGAGAAGGACAGACTTAGAATTCGAAGTCGGAGATATGGTCTTTATAAAGGTTTCTCCGTTACGCAATGTAGTTCGTTTTGGAGCAGTTGGAAAGCTAGCACCAAGATTTGTAGGACCGTTCCCCATCATCGAGAGGATTGGACGGATGGCCTACAAGGTAGACTTACCCGAGAAGTTATCCGGAGTACACAATGTCTTTCACGTCTCGCATCTCCAGAAGTGTTTGCATGAGTCAACCGAAGTGGTTGAGCCAAGCATCCTTGAAGACGTGGAAGTAGAGAAAGAAGCAACATTGAGGTGAGTTCTGATTCGTATCTTAGGAACGGAGATTAAGAAGCTAAGGAATCGAGAAGTCAAGCTAGTGAAAGTGCAGTGGAGTGAAGCCCAAGAGGACGCAACTTGGGAAACCGAAGAAAAGATACGCGCGCTTTACCCATTTCTTTTTTAGGATACATTCTCGATCTTTTTTCCTTTAAAACCTTTTCATATCATGCTTCTAATATCTATGTTTGTCTTGTTATCTTCTCGATCTTATCTTGAGAACCTTAGGTAGAACCATATGGATGTAAACATGTGATTGAAACATGTTATGGTTGATGGTTGCAAATGGTTGCAAGTGGTTGCTAGTGGATGCATGACACACATAAGGCACTAGATCGGCACAGTCACATTTTCGTGTTGCATATGCATGTGTGCTTATACTTGTACATGGATGGAACTTGTTATGCTATCACTTGGATGTTGCATATGGATGAATGACTATGCACTCATATAGAGATTATAAACTATGCTAGGAATTTTCATACATGTTGGATTCATGACACTAACAAATTTTGCATTAAGGAGGTTTACTAAATCAGTAACCGCCTGATCTTTTGCACTAGATTAAGTACACATACACACACTTTCTGCATATGTTCATACAGCACTAGAAGTCTTTTAAGGACAATGGTTGCCTGTGGATGATGCTTTGAGTAGATGGATGATTGGATGGTAGGACACGTCCTCCCTAACTTAGAGATTTCAGGGACGAAATCCTTTAAGGGGGGAGAATGTAACAACCCATGTTTTTATAACGTGTAATAACCATAAATCAAGGCAGAATTAATTTTTAAAATAAGAATCAAGGGAAACGGTTTACGCCATTGCGTTCGTCTCGAAATTCTGCTTGGAAACGTGTCCAAGTTTTCGAAAATCGGAGTCCGTATGACCAAGTTATGACCTTTCAAAGTTTTCAGAAATTTTCAAGTTCAAAACAGACTCAATTCGAAATTCAAACCTCCAAATGGACTGGGCGAGAAATTTTCCGCCCAGGACCAGGTCGACCTAGGGGTCGACTATGCAGTCGACCTACCCAGGACCAAGTCGACCATAGTGTCGACCTGGGGGACGACCTGGTGCCCGAGTCCATTTTAGAAGCTGGATTCAGTCTGATGTATTTGGCCTTGTTTCTGTCCACATTCATTGACCTAACCCTATAAGTACAGCCCCTAACACCAGTCTCTCTACACCAAATTTCTTTCTGACCTTATGCTGCTCTGATTTTGGTTGAAAAGTTTAAGAGAGGGACTGCTTCTACTACGTTGAGACTGCGTTAAAGGAATTGCTGATTAGGGGACTTCTATTAGGACTTGACTAAGCAACAAACGACTCTTTTTTTCTAATTTTCGAACCACGATCTGTAAGCTCCAGTTATTTTCAGATTTAAACTGTAAATGTATTATGAATATGATGCAAAATTGAAATTGGACCTATGTATGATGACTGTTTACATTCATTCTTATTCATCTTGGATCTTGACTCTTGAATATTACTATGACACCGATTTAGGGCCTATTCATGTTGTAAATCAAAAAGAGAAACCCCTCTTATTATCATGTTGAACCTGTTATTAACCACATGTTTATGATTATCACCTTATGACAGTCGTACCGTGACTATACTATCATCCTATGACAATCGTTACTATGACTATACTATCACCTTATGACAGCCGTTACCATGACTATACTATCACCTTGTGACAACTGTTATTTTGACTAGTACCTTATCTTGCTAAATTTGGAATCTTTATGTTTGAGGCCAATATTCCATATGCCAGTAATGTTTTATTTCAAGTCATATCATGTTATGCTAGTAATCACTCTTGCCACCTTATACCCATTTCTTTTATGTTATTCGCTATTAGATTTATTTGTATCGATTCGAACTTATGTGCGATGGGAATATGATTTGGGTAGACTAGGTAAAACATAAATTAGCTTTAAACTTGAACATGAACGTTAGTATGACTTGAACCTGAATATGGACATGAACTTGACACGATTTGACATGAAACATGACTTGAAAACTTGACATGAATCTAGACATGAAAACTTGAGCGTGGGCATGACAGTTAGATAAACTTGAAAATGGCCAACTCGAGGTTGGGTTGAGTTTGCAGTGTAAATCTGCCCGGAACCGCCCGGCAAATCCAGTGGCTGCAAACAATAGGATCCAATGTGGGTAGTTGTTCATATTGCACGTAAAAACCCGAGGTTAGACTATGTTGTGGTGTAAATCTGGCCGGAACCGCCCGGCAAATCCAGTAACCACAACAGTTAGTCTAATGTGAGAGGTTGGCGTGCACTAATGAATTAATGCCACATGATAGGGTTAAGTCATGAACCACTTGAATATACTTAACCAACTTGACATGATGACTTGATAGGGTTAAGTCATGAACTGCTTGAACACACTTAACCAAGTTGATACACGATCCGGATAGGGTTAAGTCACGATTTTGAATGACAACACTTAACCCATTAGAAACCCTAGTTACGCGGTCCTTTTCAGCAGTAACCCACTTAGATGTATCACGATACCCTGGGACTAGGCAGGGTGGGGTACGATTACTGGGCTGATTGTAAGCGACCAGAATGACGGCTGCGTAGGTGCACCATTGTAGGTTCAGGCGGGCTATGGTCGTGCACGTAGTCTGGAGTTGAAAAAGCAGGCATTGGGCACCCATAGATTTACACTGTGCGTGCTTGATTCGTGTCGGTGGTTGGCACCATAGGACTAGATACCCCCTATGGTGGACCTAGCACAGGTAACTACATTTCTGGATAGGGCTGTATGACACAGACACGTGACAAGCTAGGACTTGTAGGGAGCTGATCGATTAGTAGATCTTACCGTAGGACCCCGTAATGGGTCACTTCATGACACTGGGCTAAGGGATCATTTCATGGTTAATACTTGATATGGGTTAGAATACTAGTACAGTTGGTGCAGCGAACCTTGAACATGCGATGCTAAACTTGACTTATCTTGTTATCTTAATTACCCAACTAGTTCTGTTATCATCCGTATGTTTAATTCCAGTTTTCACATATCATGTTACCTTTACTAGTTTTCATACTGAAAGTCACTAGGGCTTACCAGTCTTTATGACTGACCCTTCTTCTGTCGCCCCTTTTTCTTTCGTTCCCCCCCCCCCCCAGGTTCCCAGGGAGGAAACACTAGCTCTTAGCTTGGATTCAACTTGCTTTCTGACAGCTCATGTACGGTTTGGTCTTGGGCTATGTTATGGCTGCTTCTGCTATTTATGGGGAATAATCTACTTTTGTTTTAAAGTTTATGCTTCTTTACTATGAACTTGATGTAATGGAATAATTTGTATCTTGGATATATGAGCTTTTGACTCTTTTCTTGGAAATAATAAAAAGTTGGTTTTTAATTTCTACCGCTGCTTTATTTATGTTCTGCCTTGTGATATCTCTGTGCATGTTTACCTAGATAATACTCCACCAAAACTAGTGCATTCCCTTTGTGAGTGACCCTAGCGGAGGTGGGGTGTTACACAAAATATATATAATATATATTATAGATATTAAATGGCTTGAATAGGACGCGCCGCGCGGCAATCGTTCGTGAATTTCGACCATTAACTTCGAATTGATGTAGCGGGAGATCCGACCGTCGGATTCTCCCAAAACCGGAACCATTAGGTTCATATCGAAAAGAGCTTTCCAATGATAATAAGATATTTGAAATGTAACTATTGGATTTGGAAATATGTCCAAATCAATTTTAGAAATGGTCGGTACG
Organism: Allium sativum; assembly: GCA_030737875.1. NCBI lineage: Eukaryota > Viridiplantae > Streptophyta > Magnoliopsida > Asparagales > Amaryllidaceae > Allium > Allium sativum. The sequence continues at coordinate 57,349,705 of CM060918.1, forward strand.
GATGCAGTTCGGTGGCCGATATTGGAAACTGACTGTAAACGCCTTAATAAAATTATTAAAAATATGGAAAAATTATGTAAAATCATAATAAATGATTTGAAAAGATTTTGGATGAAAAATTCCAAGTTTTAAAAGATAAAAATATATTTTTATTGAAATGAACTAGTTAATGACTAGAAATAATAATCCAATTAACTTTAAATTAATAAATTAGATTTGTAAAGGGTTTTAAAATAACCAAAATTTTCCAATAGGTGAATTGGAATGGATCTGAGTGGAAAAAATCTTCGGAATATTTATATTAGATCAAAATATGGCTCTAACACCCAAATTGTTCTGATTCATAGAGAATTATAAATGAAAAATGAGGAAAAAGCGGAAAACACACACAGTTTATAGTGGTTCGGCGTTAACGAGCCTATGTCCACTTTATATGCTATTGATTATACTTTGGATGCTAGTACAACTAATAATTTCTCTCAAACTCACTCTTACAATTATGATTTCTCTCAGTAGTATCAAAGTAAAACTGAGAAGAAATAGTGGTATGACAGTAATAGTGAAATCAATACTCAAAACTGCCAAAAGATCCTGAAAAATGCCAAGCTCTGGGCTATTTATAGCTGATTTTTGGTGACGGATCGCGGTCATACGTGGCCCATATCCCGAAGATCTCGGGCCGGTTCGCAGCTTGATGAAGAATTAGTCAAATTAGCCGTTGTGGACAGGTGTCGCGATCTCCTTAAACATCGGATCGTGGATGACCAAGTCTGTGGCCATCATCATGTCTTCCTGCTCGGATCGGATCGTGATCGTAGCTTAATGAAGAATTGGTCAATATGACAGTTGGTGACACGTGTCGCGAGATCCTGCATTCTCGGTTCGTGGTGGACTTGGTCTTGGTCATCATCCATCAGCTTCGAGGATCGGATCGGATCGAGCTAGCGATGGACGGATCAGATCGTGGTCAAAGGGGGGCAATCGCGAGCCGAGGGGAGTATGGCGATCCGATCGGGTCTTCGAGGGTTAAATGTGTGAAACTTCATATTTTCTTCTTGTGTGTGAACCTTGGTGGCTTGGTCAAAAAGCTAGCCAACAATTTGCCCCCTCGAAGTATATTTTATCAGAGATGGAATATGCTTCGAAACTGCGGAAACATCTTTTCATAGGGAGATGCAAATCAATGGTTGCGTGTGCCTAAAATGTTGTGTCACTTTGGAAAGTCGCATTCCTTGATTGGTATAAATATCGGTTAAATCCTCAATCATGTCTCTATTTATCGGGTAATTTCTATCTCTGGAATTTTTGGAGACTTCATTGTCGAATTTGTCGAGTGATTGTTAGGTGAACTTTTTAAATTTCCATGAATATTTCTGAAATCTCATTTTCATGAGTGTTTGTCGGATCGGATCGTCCGTGCTTTCACGGTCCACAAGGAGCGGTGTTCGCTATGATGTGATTTTTAGGTGGGCCGTGGGCTTAGCGGGCTCGTCCTTCTCACGAACCAGTCAAGGGACCGCCCTATCTTCCTGATGGGCTTGGCTTCGTGGCCCATCAGGCCCTCATGACTCGTGTAAGACAAAAAGCGGAAGGCCAATGGTCACGAATTTGCCTATATAGGCCTGACCTCGCTTCCTCCTTCTCTCCTTCTTCTTTTGTTCAGCCGCTCGAAGTTTAGACCGAACCCATACTTTCTTCGATCCCAAAAGAGAAAAAACTCGTATTTCTTCACTTTTTAAGACAGGTAATCACGTCAAAAACACATTCTAGCGTCTCTATCTTCGTTTTACTTGAGTTCCCATCGATTTGAGATAAGAATTGGAGGGATCTGGTGCCATAGGCGTTGGCTGTTCGAGTTCGGAGGAGGGGAAGAGAGAGAAGGAAGAAGAAGGAGGAGAATGCCATGTTGGGTCGTGGCGATGGTGAGGCAGCGAATCGCGGCACATCTGTTCGTGGTGGTGGCATATGCGCGTTGAGTTGAATAGTGGATCGGACCGTGGAGATAGGAGGATGTCGAGATAATGATGAAGTGTTAATTTGAGTAGCGGATCGGGTCGTGGCATGGAGGAGCACTAGTTTATGGAGATGTGGTAAAGTGGATCGTGGGGGGTTGGCCCGATCCGACAGGAACCCCGATCCATGCTGCATCACGATCCAAAGAAGGGGGCGATCCATTCACCCCGATCCGCCATGCTTTCCACGATCCGACCCGCACACTCCTCACGAACCGAGCCTAGATGACGATCCAACATATGTTTTGAACTTTAATCAATAATTGCAGTCACAAGATTCTGAACAGCTAGGTTAGAGCCCATGAGATGAACATCTTGGACTGAACAATGATAGGACTTAGCAGCATATTCTATCCGCTTTGTGACTTTACTTTTCCGTAACATAAACACTTGCACGCACAAACACTTGCACATGCACGGGGTTCGGGCAATTATATTCTTATTTCTCATGTTTACTCGCCTAAACAGTAATGTCGGATAACCGTTCCCCTTCAAGGTTTGATACAGAGATGGATCCCGAGGTCTATGAGCACCACAACCCCGAGATTCTTCCAACTAATCCAGAGGGTGAGGATTCTGGATCTGAATATGAGGCAGAAACGGAATCGGATCCATCTGAGAGTACCTCGCTTGATGAGGAGTCCGAAGTAGACGACCGAGCTCCCGACGAGATTCCTGGTGCAATAGAAATAGAGAAATCCACTGACTCTTTAGCTTCCAAACTTGATGACGTAAAGGTTAAGACAATTTGCTTGAAACACGGGATCCCCTGGGATGATGTGAGGACACCTGGTAGCGAAGATAGACCTCATTTAGCTCTGGAGGGGTATATGACAGTTAGCCGACTCATGTGCCGGGTAGGTGCTATTCCTCCGTTTCCTCCCATCGTCATTGAAACCTTAAAACGATTGGGTATTGCTCCGATGCAGCTTCATCCCAATGCCTACGCAGTCCTATACACTCTATACATTGCATATGCGGAAATCCTGCAAACTGAGCTCATGTTTAAAGATTTGAAATTCTATTACCTTTTCAAGCATCGTTCTACGGCAACCCCAAATTTTTCTTTCTTCGAATCGGTAGCAAATAGGAAGGTCTTATCTGACGGTTACAGCAACATAGGGGATCCCAAGGCCGATTGGTTCTACATAAAGAGACAGGCTGGGTGTGCAAGAAGATGGCTTAAATCAAGTAAATTTTAAACCTTTGAATGAATAACTTGTTTAAGAAATCGAAGCGCTAACATGCTTCTTTTCTCTATGCAGATCACACTTTTCCAAAGACGGAAGGCTCGGTGTACAATAATCGACTGTCCCTTCTTCTGAAAAGCAAATCCGACTTCCTAAAGATCAAGAAATGTATTACTGACGAGAATCTTCACAAGCACCGCCTTCTGGATACAAGTTTTGGACTTGGTGCGGGTGGCAAACCTTACAAATACATGCCCTCAACCGAGAGAGAAGGAACGTCACAGGCAACAGAAACAACTAAATTTCATAAGAGTCCTTCGCCGATAATTATCCAGGACGACGAAGACTTAAATGTATATAGAGGAGATGAGGCCCGTACTGACGAGCCTAAGGAAATCCCAGCCACTCCGGGGGGTTTCCCCTCAAGGGCCTCTCTACTGGTTGAACCTGCTGCTCCCGATGATTTAACAAATGAGCAGTTATTTAAAGAATTGAGCAAGATTCCTATACCCAACGATGTATATACACAGAAAGACTTCGAAGGGGAGCCATTTTTCCCTATTTCTGAGGAAACAACTGTTCCAGTTGAAGAACGAGAGACTATCCAGACAAGCCTAACTTTGGGCCCTAGTCTGTTAGGGGGAATTATATGGGATGCACAAATCACATGCACTGTCTGACCCCACACTTTTATACCAACAGTATTCAAGGTTTTAATATGCACCTGTTTCTTTTGCAGGAAAGATGTCTCGCAAACGATCTTATTCCTATCGCTCTCTTCGCGAAGGCACACCTAGTCTTTATCCAAATCCTGAGCGTGTTCGTAGCAGCAGCCGAGGGGGAGACAGCCATTGGTCCCATGATTCTCACAAGCCTCCTTCTTTACGGTCCAGATCTTCGTCAAAACAAACCTCTGGAAAGCCTCCCAGTCATCCAGTTCCACCTACAGGGGAAACAACTCCCCAAAGACTTAACTCCTCCGAAGAGTGCGCCATCTCACAACAGTTCATCCAAAAAGCACCACGAGCCTAAGGATAAAAACAAGGATCCAAACAAGGATTCTGAGAAGGAGAAAACTGACATTGTCCCTTCCAGCCAACAAAGTTTGAGTGCCCCCGGGGCACGAGACTACATCCATTGTCCTGAGACTCAGGCTAAACTGGAAAAATTACGAGAACAATTCCCCGATATTTTCTTCGAAAGGATGATGTTCGTTCCAACTCTGAAACCAGTCCCTAGGAATTGGGATACTGAAGTCATCGGACACGTTCGCCATGTAGCCAAGCAGTTTGAGGCGATGAAGAAACATGTTGTCAATCTTTCAGACGTCATCCGAACGCTTGAGATGGAAGCGCATAGGTCCAAAGCGAAGATAGATAACAATGAAAGGGCCAGGGTAAAAATGGAAAAGGACTTCGAAGATGCACAATCTTTGCTTGCCTTGGCTCAACGAGATGCTAAAAATTACAAGACAGAGATGGAGGAGGCCAGACAACGTTTTCATAATGGGCTCGATTCTAATAGCAAAGAGCGTGCGTCACTGAAGAAAGAGGTGGAAGATCTCAGGATGGTTAACTCCGAACTGAAAATAGCACAGGATCATTTCGAAGCTGAAAAAGCTACTTGGGAGAAAGAAAAGGCAAGCTTGAAAGATAGTTTAGCTCTGGCCGAAAAAGAGAGGGCGATTCTGAATGGTCAACTCGCGCGTGCAGAGAAGCGCGCGATCCTGGCTGAAAATAATGTAGAAAGTGCCATTGAAATGGCTACTGTTTCTAATGAAAAGCTCCTCGAGAGAGAGAAAGATATTGAAGGATTTGAAGAAATGCAGTTTGACTTCCTTGGCCAGGTCATCAAGACCCGTAACATCTCCTGGATCCTGGACTACCATGTCACTTTAGCCAACATATGGGATGCAATCGTCCAGAGCGAGAAACAGCGATTAGGAGTTGATGAGATTGATGAGAATGAGTTGATGCGGACCATTCTTTGGGATAACGAACCTGAGGATTTAGAGAAAGGCAGACGCCTACTCTAAGAAGAGATTGATAAAGAGAAAACTCAGGCCAAGGGCAAAGATAAAATTGAAGAAGGCTCGAGCACAGCTGCAGAACCCAAGGCCTCCGAAATTGAGGAATACAATCCCGACGATCCATTGATTCCTCTGGGTCCAACTCCTCCAGCTGTCGGAGGTTCTGCTACTAGTTTGGATGGAGGATCGTGGAAGGTATCTTTATATTTTCTCCGTAATTTGTCAAAGCAATTGTCACTTGTCGTCGACTTGTCGGACAAACAACTGAGCAAACCGCATTCTCTCCCAAAATAACATTTGTTTCTCATGATACAGGTGGCGTACCAGCTGATAAGGATGCTGAGAAGAAGACAGAGGCAGAGAAGGTTGACATCCTGCCAAGTGCTGGTGCTGATGTCCCCCCAGATGTTGAACCCATCGAGGCATTGAGAGACATGGACGGGCGCCACGACGGCGATGAAGAGGAAGTCGCCATTACCAAAGAAAGCAGAGGCGATGATGAGGAAACCTTGGCTGAACAACAGGCCAAAGGGGAGAAGCAGTTGCTCCTTATGAAAGGGGGACAGGATCCAGTATATGTGCCCCCTATTTCCGAGATCGACCCCAAAACTAGGTTGGTCGTAAGATTTTCCTCCCGGTCAATAACTTCTCAACTAGCCTCTCAATCCTCTAGTTCTTCGCCAGATCGTCTTGTTGATAAGATGAAGAGGAAAAAAAGGTGATCGTTCGGATGTTGATAAGGAGGAGTCGGGGAAGCAGAAGAAGAACAAGAAGCCCACATAGCCCTCCCCCCCCCCCCCAGCATGAGTAGGATGCAGATATCAGTTCATATTTTGTCCTTAGGATTTTTAAGCTTTCCACTAGCCATGAAATGTAATTGTGAGAATGGCCCTCACTTTTGTTTAGGTTTCTCTTTATCTTGTAAGCTTGCAGTTTATGGATGAAAGTTTATTTCTTTTGCGTCCTCGTGTACCTGCATTCAATAAATTCTTCACACTTAGTCTCAAATCATTTGACTATATTCAAGTTGAAATTATATCACAAATCCTTCAAGCGACAGACAAAAAATTTAAAAATTTCTATGCATGTTCCCCCCCCCCCCATCTCCAAATACGGGGGACTTGGAATTTTTAGTGGGATTATAGTCCTTGAGGCACCAAATCTCTGGTAACTCGATACTTTCCCGATCCGTCAGCGGGTTAAAGTTCGAACTCATATCATGATCTGCTCACCGATCCTTCAGCGGGGCAGGAATTCTGGGGGCGCTGAGTCTCCAGCATCCTTCTCAGCTCTTAATCATAGACGCTTTTATACTCTCCTGGCAGTCGCCAAGGTTAGAGTTCGAGCTCGGCTGTTCAGTCTCCCCCCAATCCATCAGCGGGGTAAGAGCTCTTTCTCAGCGCTTAATTATAGACGCTTTTATACTCTCCTGGCGGTCGCCTAGGTTAGAGTTCGAGCTCAGCTGTTCAGTCGCCCCCCGATCCTTCGGCGGGGTAAGAGCTCTTTCTCAGCGCTTAATCATAGACGCTTTTATCATAGACGCTTTTATACTCTCCTAGCGGTCGCCGAGGTTAGAGTTCGAGCTCAGATGTTTAGTCGCCCCCCGATCCTTCGGCGGGGTAAGAGCTCTTTCTCAGCGCTTAATCATAGACGCTTTTATACTCTCCTGGCGGTCGCCGACGTTAGAGTTCGGTCAAGGCGGTTCTTATCATGGTGCATCGCCTTGCCATGTGGACGTCATTTTAGCGTCCTTTACGTTCTCTCTCGGCTCTAAAGAGTTAGAATGCAATCAGTGGTATGATTCACTTTATTACACCTTCATCGTTCTGGCTGCAGATTACTCTCCATTCTGATGAAAGGCACCTAGAATTACACGTTTCTGTGATCGCTATATGATTTTACAGCAAACTTCATAAAGATAGAAGAGCAAATAAATAATAGTGCAAATAAAGGTAAACGACACACAATATTTTTATAGTGGTTCGGTCAAATCGTGACCTACGTCCACTTTATAATCCTTTGCTCAAGTCATTGGACTATTGTAGGCAAGTCATGCCTTTTACATGGTCCTATGAAACAAAAGGATAAATCTGATGACTTTACATCAGATAAGGCCGCAAATGTTGGGCATTCCACACTCTGGGGACTTCTTCTCCATCTACGGTTGCTAGCTTGAAGGTTCCATTATCAAGCTTTCATAGAACGGAGTACGGTCCTTCCCACTTCGCACCCATATGAGTTGGGGGTGGAAAAACACGCTTCAGAACCAAGTCTCCGGGTTCAAAGGTTCAGGCTCGAACTCTTTTGTTGTAGTATCTAGCGATCTTTTGCTTATGTCTCAAGGCACGCAGGTCTGCTTCATCCCTTTTCTCCTCTATTGTATCTAGGGATTCAAGGAGCAACTCGTTATTAGTCATTGGATCGTAGTAAGTGACTCAGTGAGATGGTACTTTTAGCTCAACTGGAATGACTGCTTCTGCTCCAAAAGCAAGAGAGAAGGGAGTATGGCATGTCGCCGATTTATACGTTGTTCTGTAGGCCCATAATGCCAAGGGTAATTCATCGACCCACATGGCTTTGGCCCACTTCAATCTTCTTTTAATAATGGACTTAATCACTTTATTTGCTGCTTCGACCTGTCCGTTCGACGGCGAATGTGCCACAGAGGTGTACCGTTTCTCAATGTGGTACTTCTGGCAGAAGTCCCTGAACTCGTTGCTATCAAACTGGGTTCCAGTGTCAGTTAAGACGATCTTCGGGATCCCAAACCGGCAAATAATGTTCCTAACAACAAAATTAATCACTCGCTTGGTTGTGATTGTAGTTAACGGCTCAGCCTCGACCCATTTGGTGAAGTAGTCTACAACCACAATAACGAACTTTGCTCCGCCCTTTGCTATAGGGAGGCTTCCGATGATATCAATCCCCCACATAGCGAAAGGCCATGGACTCGCCATCGTCTTTAACTGGCCAGGAGGTGCCCTGGGAATTTTTTAAAATCTTTGGCATGCATCACAACGTCGTGCATATTTTGCCGCATCTTTGTTTATGGTAGGCCAGAAGTAACCATACCGCAACACCTTTTTTGCCAATGTTTGTCCTCTAGTATGGTCACCACATTCACCCTCATGTACCTCCTGCAGTACACGCCTGATGTCGTCATGGGCTATACACCAGAGAAGAGGCATCGAAAACCCCTGTCTGTACAGGACTCCGCCTTGCAGAACGTATCGGGAAGCTTTACGGATTATTTTACGCCTCTTGCTCTACTTGGTTGGAAGCGTTCCATTCATCAAGAAATTCTTTAAAGGGGTCATCCATGACTCCCTTTCGGGCTCAGTCTCTAGTATCGGATCAATTTCCATCTGACCTATGCTAGGGAACTGAAGTACTTCAACTGGGGCTAGCCCGGCTTCTTCAGGATCGTTGGAACTAGCCATCTTCACTAACTTGTTCGCCTGTTGGTTCTCTGACCGCGGAATATGAGATATACTGTAGTGATCAAAGCCAGTCAGCAACTCCTTCACTTTCTCCAAATACGAAATCAATCTTGGGCTCTTAGCTCGGAATTTTCCAGTAACCTAATTTACAACCAACTTGGAGTCACAAAATATGTCCAGCTTTGCGATCTCTAATTCCTTTGTGATCCTCAGCCCAGCTATCAGGGCTTCATATTCGGAATCGTTGTTAGTGGCGTGAAATTCCAACCGGATAGCATAGGATATCAATCTTTTCTCAGGAGTTTCAAGCACCACTCCAGCACCGGATCGTTTATCATTCCTAGCACCATCAATATACAATTTCCATGCACTAGGATCGAGAAGTAATTTTGGTGGGTCAGCCTCTTCGTTTACTATTTCATCCTCCGGGACAGTAAATTCTGCTATGAAATCTTCCAGCACTTGCCCCCGTATCGATCGTCGGGGCTGAAAATTCAGATCAAATTGACTTAGTTCAATGTTCCATTTGAGCAGTCTTCCAGAAGCTTCTGGTCTCTGTAGAACTTGCTTGAGCGGATGATCAGTGTACACAGTAATAGGATGAGCTTGGAAATAATGTCGAAGCTTCCTAGATGCAATCAATAAACTGTACACCAGCTTTTCTATCCTCGAATAATTGCGCTCAGCTGCCGCCAATTTTTTACTCACGTAGTACACTGGCTTTTGAACCTTGTCTTCTTCTCTCACTAATGCTGAGCTGATCGCGTGAGACGACACTGCTAAGTACACGAATAAATCCTCGTGGTCCACTGGCTTAGACAGTATCGGAGGCCTCTTCAGATGTTTCAACATGTTCTGAAATTCTTCTATGCAATTAGGAGTCCATTTAAAATTGCGTTTTCCTCGCTTTATCAATTCAAAGAATGGAATGCATTTGTCTGTCGCTCTAGAGATGAATCTGCTTAATGCAGCTACTTTCCCTGCAAGGCTTTGCACATCTTTGATTTGTCTAGGCTCCTGAATGCCTCTGATTGCTGCAATCTAGTCTGGATTAATCTCAATCCCACGCGAGCTGACAATGAATCCCAAGAATTTCCCGGATGCAACCCCAAATGAGCATTTCGTTGGGTTGAGTTTCATCCCAAACTTTCGAAGAATACCAAACATCTCTGCCAAGTCTATAGTGTGATCGGACGATTGTCTGTACTTAACCAACATGTCGTCAACGTACACCTCCATCGTTTTCCCAATCTGGTTATAGAACATTATGTTCACTAACCGTTGATATGTAGCGCCTGCGTTCTTCAAACCAAAAGGCATTACGACGTAGCAGTATAATCCCTGGTCCGTAATGAAGCTAGTGTGCTCTTGATCTGGAACATGCATAGGGATCTGGTTATATCCTGAATAAGCATCCATGAAAGAGAGAAGCTCATGACCCGCCATTGAATCTACCAACTGATCAATTCTGGGTAACGGAAAGCTATCTTTTAGGCAGGCTTTATTCAAATCCGAAAAATCAATACACGTACGCCACTTCCCATTGGCCTTCTTTACCAAAACTGGATTTGAAATCCAATCTGGGTAGGTTGAGTCTCTGATGATTCCATTACTTCTTAACTTCTCAACTTCTTCTTTCAAGGCTGCGGACCTCTCTGGGCCCAGCATTCTCCTTTTTTGTTTTACAGGGGGATGCTTTGTGTTAATGCTCAATGAGTGGCTCATGATTGATGGAGATATCCCACACATGTCCGCGTGGGTCCAAGCAAATACATCCAAGTTATCCTTCAGGAAATCCGTCGGTTCTTTAGCTCGAACTGGATCCAACTGGGACCCAATCTTTAGGACCTTCTCTGGGTCACTATCATCGATCGGTACATCCACAGTCGTTTTGTTGGGAGCCACCATTCTGCCCCCAATCTCTTCGTCCTCTCTGGGATCTATATCCTCGGGCAGTTCTCTGGGCGACTCACACATAGCCATCCTCTTTAATTGCTATGAAGTCTCCTCCCTTGTGAAGGAAGAAGCATCTTTAGTTTCTATATCTTTTCCTTTACGGAGTAGCTTTAGCTCTGCAATGTAACATGCTCGTGCAGCAACCTGATCTCCTCTGACTATGCCAACACCAGCTTCCGTAGGAAACTTCAATAACAAGCACCAGGGGGCTATACAAGCTCTAAACTTTGCTAAGGCCGGTCGGCCCAAGAATGCATTATAAGGCGATTCAATATCCAAAACCACGAAGGGAAGAATTCTCACTCTCTGGCGTTCTCCTTCCCCGAGTGTTACCGGCAGCTCTACATATCCCATTGGAGCAGTTGAAGCCCCATTAAATCCACGGATCCATCCTTCACACGGCTTTAAATCTTTCAATTCAAGGTTCATTTGATCGAACGTCTTTTTGAATAGAATGTTGACTGAACTCCCGTTATCCACTAAATCTTTAAGAACAGTGGCCAGGCCAATAGGAACTGTGATTACAAATGGATCCTCGGTTGGAGCGTGGATTCCAATACTCTCTCGGTTGCGGAAAATGACGACATCTGACATCGTCTTTTGTTGTTTTACCGGGGCGTTATCCTCAGGGTTGCTACATTCTCCTGCCTCAAGATGTTGCTTTGCTGCGTTTACGTACTGATCCATCGCCTTGAGACTATGACAGGCTAGGTGAAGCCCTCCGATTATGGTATTGATAACAAGATCCTTTTCTTTTTGCTGGACAGTTGGCCTGGCAGTAGGTTGATTCTGGTTTTGGTTCGGGGTCTGAATGGAACGTCCTCTGTCTCTAGGAGTTACCCGGTATTCATCCAACTTCCCTTCCCGGAGCAGCCTCTCAACTACGTCTCTCAGATGACGGCATTCATTTGTAGAGTGGCCATGAGTCTGATGGAAGTGACAAAACTTCCCCGTCTCACGTTCTTTCTCCGTCGAATCTCTTGGAAGAGGCCTTTTATATTGGAGAACGTTGTACGAGTCTACGAATATATTCTCCAAAGTATCATTTATTGGCGTATAATTTTCGAAAGATCTGGGACGGGTCCTTCTCTGGGAGTTGTTCCCCCGATTTCTCTTCCGATTATTGCCATTACTGTTGTTACCATTGTTTCCTGACTGGTGGCCACCGCCCTGGTTTCGGTTTCCAACATTGACTTCAACCTTTCCCGAGCTGTCCCCGGTTTGCTTGACGGCCACATTACTTTGGATTTCCTCCTTATTTGCCATTTTCATCTTCCGATTAGCATATACCTCCTCCTTACATAAGCATACGTTTGCTTTCTCGTAGAACAATTCTCTAGTATGAGGTGGCTTGCCGGCCAGGTATCTCCCAAATTCAGTATCTTTATCTACCCCATCAATTAGGGCTGCCACAACAGTTGGCTCATGGGGATCCTTGACTTCGGTGGCGGCTAGGTTGAAACGATCCAGATACATCCTCAAGCTCTCGCCTGGTCGTTGTTTGATAAGGAACCGGTCAATCACACTCTTTGACCTCTGTGCATAAATGCAGAACTGTTCCACGAACCTTTCACTCAACTCCCTGAAATTGGAAATTGATCTTGCTGGTAAGCGAGTAAACCATAATAACGCTACATCCTCCAGGAATATAGGGAATGCTTTGCACTTTACAGCGTCAGAGGCTGCAGCAGCGGTCATTGACCAAGAATATCTCATTAGATGTTGGATTGGATCAGATCTACCCACGTAACGGTTCATATGAGGCATGTTGAAGCGCCTCGGGAATGTTACGTCTAGAATGTCATCGGTAAAAGGGGTGTGACTGCGGTCAATTCCCCAATCTTCATTCCTTTGTCCACGGCTATCCGCCAGGATTTGATGGACCACAGCTGCAACATTTGCACTAGTAATCGGAGGCTCGGGATCAGCGTTTCTCGCTTGGTGGAATTCTCCGATCTCTCTTCTAGGAACATCCACGAAGTCCGGAGCTCTGATTGGGCTTCGTTGCCCCCTGTTACCATGAGTATTTGTACGGCGAAGGGGCTGAGGTGGTCTATTCTCAACAGGATTATCCACAACTCGAGCTCTAGGAGTTGCGGCATTATTATTCAAGTTGCAGTCTGAGGGTCCTACAACAAATGTCTCTTCCTCTCGTGATGGCAAGGTTCCAAATCGGAGTTGCTCTATGTTTTCAGCCCTCTCATACGGTCTCCGCGGAGGTCTTGGCGATACCTCTGACGAAGAAGAGTACTCTGGTGTGAGTGGGCGAACTGGGAGTGTTCTTTGTCTTGCGAGATCATCGATCCTTCTATCCATAGCAGTTAAGTTCTGCTGCAGCACAGAGCTTTGCTGCCTTTGAGCAGCTAATTCATCAAACATCCTATCCCACATTTCAGTGAAGCGAGAGAGATCTCCTTCAGTGACCGGAGCAGAGGGGTCATATTGATCATCAACATTTTCTCTTATGCGCAGAGAACTTGAGCCAGGTCGAACAGAGGTACCAGGACGGGTAAAGTGAGTCATTACCTCCTTTCCAGGTCGAGTTGTAGTCTGGTCATCACTTTGGATCGCAGTGGACCTATGTCTGTGGCTCGTAGCGCCACCCGGGGGTCGGATCGTGGTAACATTAGGGGGAGAGTTCGCGGTGTTGTCTCGGGATCGTGTGACGACCCCTTCAGATGCTTGGTTCGTGGCGCCCTCAATTTGGATCGTGGCGCCCCCATCAAACTGGTTCGTGATGCCATATTCGGGTCGGATCGCCCCTATGTCTCCGCGATTCGCGAAGCCTTCCTCAACCTGCTCATGCACACTTTCTTCAACTGCTTCATTCGCACCTTCAATCCCCTGCGAAGCTCGTACTTCCTTAGACTTCTTTCCGGCCATGATATCAGATGCCGCTAGAATCTTCAAAAATCTGTACAGTGAAGTTTTAGGACTGTTTCGTTCGGACTTGAATATCCAAACAATGGAGCAACAATCCAATATGCCAAGAAATCAATTCTCATTGAAAGCACCAAAATGTTAGATCAAAATATGGCTCTAACACCCAAATTGTTCTGATTCATAGAGAATTATAAATAAAAAATGAGGAAAAAGCGGAAAACACACACAGTTTATAGTGGTTCGGCGTTAACGAGCCTACGTCCACTTTATATTCTATTGATTATACTTTGGATGCTAGTACAACCAATGATTTCTCTCAAACTCACTCTTACAATTATGATTTCTCTCAGTAGTCTCAAAGTAAAACTGATAAGAAATAGTGGTATGACAGTAATGGTGAAATCAATACTCAAAACTGCCAAAAGATCCTGAAAAATGCCAAGCTCTGGGCTATTTATAGCTGATTTCTGGTGACGGATCGCGGTCATACGTGGCCCACATCCCGAGGATCTCGGGCTGGTTCGCAGCTTGATGAAGAATTAGTCAAATTAGCCGTTGTGGACAGGTGTCGCGATCTCCTTAAACATCGGATCGTGGATGACCAAGTCCGTGGCCATCATCGTGTCTTCCTGCTCAGATCGGATCGTGATCGTAGCTTAATGAAGAATTGGTCAATATGACAGTTGGTGACATGTGTCGCGAGATCCTGCATTTTCGGATCGTGGTGAACTTGGTCTTGGTCATCATCCATCAGCTTCGGGGATCGGATCGGATCGAGCTAGCGATGGACGGATCGGATCGTGGTCAAAGGGGGGCAATCGCGAGCCGAGGGGAGTATGGCGATCCGATCGGGTCTTCGAGGGTAAAAGGTGTGAAACTTCATATTTTCTTCTTGTGTGTGAACCTTGGTGGCCTAGTCAAAAAGCTAGCCAACAATTTCATTATTGAATTTCGTGATTATACGGATATTGTTGAGCAATTTGAAAGATACAGATATCGTTATTCCCAAAATGATATCCGTTAGTTTCATAATTTGATATTGAATATAAGCTGATATTATTTTCTATTCAAAGCCTTGTATTTAATTTCAAATTGGAATTTTGGTTTGTCATGAATGGTGTCTTTAATTGCACTGTTCTTAAATCCAGTTGAGAAAAGAATAAGTCTTTTAATTAAGATTTAGAGAATTTTTACCAATTAGTTAATTTAATTGGAGCTGTATTGGATTTTGGGTTTATCGTGGGCAATGTCTTAAACAACATTAGTTCTTTAACCCAATTAATAGTGAAGATATGATTTGGAATTTTTAAATCTTTTTATTAAGATTTAATAGAAAATTTTCAAAGTAAAGTTTTTCAAATTTATATATTAAATTGGAATTAAATGGAATTCGATTTGGTAAAAATTGAGATGAGCTTCTGTAACGGAAGACCATTACTGTATATGGAGTTCAAAAGGCTTGGTCGTTATTCCATTTATAGTATTGATCTGATATAGAAATTTATATCAATTATATATTGATCTATTTTCCGTGAAAATTCCATAGTTAATGGAAGATGATTTGGGTTTATCGGGAACTGTGTTTTAAATGACATTGGTTCTTTAATCCAGTAAAAGATAGGATTAATTTTCCTAAAGTTGAATAGTCATTAAGTAATGATTTTTGATATTAAAACCAATTGGAGTTTTAATGAATCTTTAAGTAGATTGGAATCTGAATGGGATAATTAAATTTATCGAATTCATGAAATGATCGGGAATGGAGTACCACCAGTTTTACTCCAGGCGATAGTTAAATCTTTAATTAGACTTGCACGTTAAATGGTAATTGAATTTACTGATAACACCGTAGGTGTTAGATATGGAGTACTACCAGTTTCGCTTCAGGGGATAAATAGGGTGGGGATCGGGATTAATAAATAAATGATTACTTCGGTAAGGCTCGATAATCCCGACTAGTTAATAAACCTTGTTTTGGTTTAAATTGCGGAAAGGTAGAATAAAATCTTTTGAAATGATATCCAAAGGAAGATTTAAAAAAATAATTTAAATGAATTTATCTTAATAAAATTAATAGGAACCTTTCCCTAGAAATGTAAATATTTGAATAAAAGAATATTCCGAATTGGAATAAGGCGTATGATGTGTTTTTATAGCACTTGATTATAAAATACGTGGGTTATTCGCAAAGACGGGGTTTAACCCATTCTGAATAATTAATACGATGACTTGAAGTTGATGATGAAGATAGTGGTTGAAGACCGGGAGATCTTCTCATCATTTGGATGATTACTGATGTCTTGATTGGAATGTACACCCAAGGTAAGGTAACAAGTTGTGATCATCCAGACGTACTTGGAGATCGACCAAATATGTGAGGACCTCTCTCCTGTATTGGACTTATGGGATAAGGAATAAGGTGACTCTAGTTTCGTTTAGACCCTAAATGGACTAGTAAATTGATGTGTGTTGACATTGGATTTCATTCTGTATTGATTGATTTCTATTAAATATATATATATATATCTGTTTGGTGGTGGAGAATTTATTCTCTTGCTTAGCACCTTTCTCTAAGACATACGAGCTTAGAGTTTATATATTGATAGACATTAGTTGTATGGCATGAATTGCCGGTGTAGCATGCTAAGGTTCAAATGATCAAGGCTTTTATTGAAAAGCAGAGTCTTGTGGTCAATGATCAAAGCACAGCTTTAAATAGCATAGCTTTGTGTATAACGTTAATTCACAAGCCTCACCCCGGTATGAGTCAAAAATGGGATCGTGACTAAATGGTGTGCAAGATGTTTCTCTCTAGCTAGGAGTGGTGTCATGGTATGGAGCCCAGACATTTTTTACTTATGTGGATGAAGGATTGTGAGGTGCCTCGGATATCGACTCCCTAGTGGCTCAGAGATAGGTCTGATAGGACCGGAAACGTGTGTTCAAGAATAATTAATCCTCAAAAGTAAGAGAGGACCGGCTCTGAAGATCCAAGGGTTGCTATGGGTGCGACCCTGAGGCATTTGCTAGAGTGTCTCGAATCGGTGGGGAGTCATCCTTTGCCATGACACTTAGATGGAATCCAATTTCCAATACGCGAGTTTTCGATTTTAGTTGTAAACCTATATGGCGACATAGTGGGTTGGGGCGCTCATGCCGTCTATAATTGATACATTTATATTTGAAGTTGTTTGATACACTATGCACTTATAGTAATATCAAAATGATTTGTTTTAAACGTACCAAGCATATTTGTCTATTATAAGGGAAAACTCTATCCTCCGGCTTACGTTGCATTTTGTAATGGGGCCTGAGTTTTATAATAGCTTCGTTTTTTCAAAAAGCATTGCGTTGTTTTATTTTAAACTGAGAATCATGTGGAGTAAACCCTTTCGTGTTATACCTCACGGTCCCATGATTTACTTTATTTTAAAGAAAAGTTTAATAACTGTTTTGAGTTCTCACACTAGTCCCATGACTGACTCAGAGTTTATTATTTTCACCTAAATTCTGGTGCCCATATTTTCCACACGGTCAGTTAGTAGTTTTGGTTTTCACAAATACTTCTTTTCATAGGATCCTGGATTACAGATGGAGCTATATTTGGAAAGTTTTGTATCTGCATATCTCTTTCAGTTGTGTCAGTTGTTGTGACACCCCACGTTCGTTAATGTCACTCACTAAGGGAATGCATTAAGTTTCATGAAGCGTTGTAGGTAAACAGACACAGAATAATTACAAGACAGATATAAATAAGATAGCAATGAAAATTTCAAATTTTTATTTCAACATAAAACATAGTGCCGTAGTTCACAATACCATAAGTCATAAAACCATTACAACAAAATCCTTCTGTCTTGCATCATCAGAGTACATAGGTATTAAAGAAAAACATTATTCCCCAATAAAAAGAGTAAGTCATAGTAGAGACAAAGACTTGAGCCATACTCCAAAAGTAGCTTCTAGCAAAATAATATCCAAGTCCTCCTCCCTGAGAACCTGGGGGGAACGGAAGAGAGAGGGAAAAACAAAGGGTCAGACATAAAGTCTGGCGAGTCTAGTTACTTTTAGCCAGTAAATAAATAAAGGTGAACATGACAGGCATAAAGTGGGTAGGAGAGGTCACTATATAAATGGCAGGTGTGACAAGGCAGATAAGGTAAGGTGTACACATACTTCACTAATGACTACTCTGCACTATTACTAGTATAACTAAAGTTAGATGATCCCTTCCACAATAAGTTGGTAGACTTAGGATATACGTCCGAGTGTACCCTAACCACTACCCTAATCGATCGGCTCCCTATTCCGTAAATACCCTGTGCTAGCCCCATAATAGGAGGTATCACTTCTTAAAGTGGCAACCCAACGGGTGCACAACCATATCCACTAGTGTCACGGTCGTCTTAGCCCCCTCTGCCCGGCCCATGCATGCACATGTCCCTGGTCGATTTACGTCGTCTACATCGTCCGTCCCGTTTGGATCTCTTACAATCAATCAGTAAGCGTACCCTTATCTCCGCCTAGTACGGAGTTCTTTATTTGATACCTACTCCGGGTTACTGCTTGAAATGGGTCCCACACAATATGATACAAGCTCTCCCCTTTGTCTTGTATCCCTATTAGGTTTTTCACTGACTATGTATACCCCTAGGTGTCTTTAATTACATAGTCCTAAACTAGTTATGCATACCCTAAAGGGTGTCTATAATTACATAACTTTATTCTATTTTCCACTGGCTATGTATACCATCAGGTGTCTTTAATTACATAACCTTATTGGGTTTAGTTTGTGGGCCTATATATATCTATATATTACCCACCCCTTCTAATTTATTAACCCACCCACTACTCATCTAGTATAACTTAACCCTAACTTAAGTTCATAGTCATACAATCTTTATGAATTAAATTAGGTTAAGTAATCCAATTCTATTACCATGTCCAATTATGGTTTCATACTGGGTTAGACCTCCCATATTAGGCCTGCAACATCTGGATGCTAGACATGTCGGTCGGGTCCGGGCATTCTTATTCCACAGTTGGGCCTAACCTCGTGTCTTGGCCCGATTTGTATTTACGTACTTAGACCTCCCACATTAGGTTCAACATTAGTGGCTGCTGGATATGCCGGTCCGATCCGGGCAGACTTCCACCACTAACGTAACCTAACCTCGTGTCATAAGTACAATTACAATTCCTAATTGTAATTACTAACAACCCATTTTTAATTAATTTACCAATTAATTAATCCTTTCCTTTTATAGGTGTCAATACCTATTTTGCAACAATAATTTGAATTACATATCCATAAATGGTCATATTCAAATTATGCCATTTTTACCCAAATTTACCTATGTCATTATAGATGATTATTTCTATGTTTCCCTATTTGAATTATATGTCCAACTTATATGAACATTATATAAATTATGCCAATTATAAATCCCCTTTTTCACTGTTTCCTAACTAACGCGATCGCATGTATTTCGGCGTCATCGAGGCTACAAAGTTGCCTCGCCATAACAATAAAAAGGGAGTGACAAAGGTGACAGTTTTAGCACAGTTTTGGCATAAGCGTGACAACAACGTGAATGGACATGTAATCATCATAACAGGGTGAACACAGAGCTGATGAACTTGTGGCAACTACAATGTCAAAGTCAACATAACATGGTCTAAACTTATCATTTAGATGTCTAACAAAATTAGGGTGACATAGTAGCATGATTAGATCTAAAAGGGTGGCATCACATGTCAAGTTTACAACATATCGTGATTACTACAACATAATAGATGAAAGGTGATTAGCATAAAGGATTAGATCTAAATTAACAAGTTCGCATTTCCCACAATATAATTGCAAGTCAAGATTTGCATAGTCAGCATAGTAGAATGTCCATAATCATATTGGATCCAGGGATAATGACATAATAAACCTGCATAAGTTCATGATTCACAACATATACCCAATTCGTACTCTATCATAATTCACATTTATCCATTTAAACCAAAAAGTGACTAGAAACTCACAGCGTTAGGTTTAGAAAATTTAGAGAGAGAGATATGAATTTTGAATAGCTAAATTGATTAGACTTTGATTCTGTTTCAATTTGAAACCCGACAACATATGGCCTCTATGATCTCCAATGGAGAAAATAAGAGAATAGGGGACCACATTTATAGCCTAGAACCAATGAACCAGACCCAGAATCAAGTCCAGGTACGTAAAACAAATTCTGCCCAGATTTGTCCGAGGGGTTCGACACCCCTATAGGGGGGTCGACACCCCTAGGGGGTCGACACCTATGTCGACACCCCTTGGGGGGTCGACACCCATGAGCGGGAGTTTTCTCGCTCATCCCACTTTGGCCCGAATTTGATTTTTCAAATGTTTTTGAAGGTTCTAGAATTTATTTTATATATATATATCTATCTTGTGCGTAAACAAACTTCGAACCCTCATAACTTTTTCATACGGTGTCCGTTTTACGCAAACCAAATGTCCATTCTGACCAGAATTTCGAGACGGATGCAATGGCACAGTCCGTTCCCTCTAATTCCGAATGTTAAATAAATTATTATTTAATTTATCCTCTTTTAATGTCGTTAAAATTTGGGGTGTTAAAGTTGTTATCTTCTGCTACACATTATATTGTATTATTTTCCGCTATGTATATTATTTATTTGTACTCTGATATATTCTTGTACTCTGATGTAAATTGTTGTAATGAAGATGAAATGTTCTATTGTTTGTGTTCTGATTTGTCCTGTTCTCAACTCAATCCGGGCTTTCCCGCAAAGGGGATTTCAGGTCGTTTCAATTATCCTCCTACAATTGAAATACATCTATTGTATTTGCTAGCTATAATGCTATAATTGATCAAAAATGATAATCTAAATAAGGTTTATTATTTAAAGTGATAATGTTTATCAACATTAAGGAGGAGGATAAAGGAATCATCGATGTTAAATATTTGCTAATATATAGAATTATGCAAAGTATTAAGTAACTTGCATAAATTATCAATTATGTCCCTAATAGACTTTCTCCAATATATATTTGAATCCCCGAAGGATCAAAAGGTATAAGTCACAGCTGAAAATGTGGTATAAAAATCAGTTCAAAATATTTTTGGAGTAAGTCATAAAAATGCAAAATAAAGGAGGTGAGTGTTCCTGAAGAAACACTTAAGGGTGCTTTGAAAGAAACTCATGACATGATTATCAAAATAACCCTAGAAGTGGTTTAGGTACCTGAAGCATGATAATTTTTGAGATTTCAATAAATCTTGTATAGAACTGACGAGAAATAATTGTCGATGATAAATTAATAAATAATAAATCGCTTATTTATAAATGGATTAAAAATCCCATATTAGAGAGAAACAAAATTGACCATCATGAAATTCTCTTAAATAAGATATATGGCCCTGTAGCCCATAAGATATGAACTTGTAGTTCATAAGATAAAAATAGAAATATATGTAATGACAAAAGCACATGAAAGTTACTGAAGCACCATAGAGTGTTAAGTACCATGAGCATTGTATTTTCAGAGATAATTGAATTGATTAAAGTGGTGAAAGTGTTTAAAACGCTTACAATACCCTGAAGGTATAAACGATGAAAGTATACAAATTCCAGAAGAATTTAAATTACGTTGTTAGTGATAAATAATGCAAAGAGCAACAAATGTAGATTATAACATTCTTTTAATTATTGTTGTGTTGAAAATCTTGCTATAATTCATGATGAGTAGATCACTTCCTACTTGCAAGAATTGTTGTAATAAAACTCTTAATATCCATTGAAGTGGTAGTTGCGATATGCAAAACTTATTATAATATATAAGTTCCTAAAGAACATAAATAACATTTCTTATTATAAAGAATACAAAGAATATGGACAATAGATTACAGCATTCTTCTAAGTATTGTTGTAATGAAAATCTTGATATGCTTCAAGATGAGTAAATTACTTCCTGCTTAGTGTTGGTATAATGAAAGTTGTCTTATTCATCAAATGTGTATTGCAATATACAAGCCTGGTTGAAACACAAAATTATAAGCACATGAAGTGTATTCATAAATGAATATTAGTAGCATACAAATCACAAAAAGAAGGCGTTTTAAATAAGAAAACATGCTGGAACATGGAAACGCAGATGAAGTTTTTAAATAAAAACTTCATTAAGAAGTATCTGTAAGCAATTTGAGTTATTGAGAGAAGAATACAAATCCATAGGAAACTATTAAATCAGGGGGAGCATCCATAAGTATGTTATAATGCACTCTTTTTCCTTAACTAAATTTTTCCCTACTGGGTTTTCTTAATAAGGTTTTAATGAGGCATTGTCATGATCCAGAAGTATCAACCCAAAAGTAACATACAAAAATAAGTTATAATATACTCTTTTTCCTTATTTAAGATTTTTCCCACTGGGTTTTTCTTATTAAGGTTTTAACGAGGCATTACATTGATCCAAAAGTATCATACTGCTTATGACGTAGTAAATATGACATTATATATTGTACTCTTTTTCCTTCACTAAGATTTTTCCCATCAAGTTTATGATGAGGCAACATTTTGATCCAGAATAATCAAACATCTTTTGATGCAGTAAACTATTATTTATGAAGAAGACAAGGTAGTTTGCAAGGCTCAGTTTCAAGTGAATTATATCAAAGGTGATAGGATGGAGCACATTTCTTCTAAATTTCTCTTTACAATGAATGAAAGGATAACAGGAAAAGGAGAAACAATTTCAGTTCAAGAAAAGCGGGTAGATCTGTTCTCAAAGGCAATTTCCAAATCAACATTTCAAAAGATAATGCACAAAATTGGCATGCGGTGCCTACATCGATGGACTAATTGAATAATGAATTATAAATAAGAGGAAGCATATAAAATTATGATATAATATACTCTTTTCCTTCACTAATATTTTTCCAACTAGGTTTTTGTTAGTAAGGTTTTTAATGATGCATTATCTTAATCCTGAAGTATCGACCCTTATGGTAACATTGTAAAACATGTTACCTAAAGATGAAATAAATTTGCACTCTTTTTCTTGTTTATGATTTTTCCCACAAGGTTTTTCATAAAAAAGGTTTTTAATGAGGCATTGTTTTGATCCTGAAGCATCAAACTCTTTTAAGGAATATCATTTTAATATGATATTCATAATGTCAGATGTCGTACTCTTTTTCTCGTTCAAGGTTTTTCCCATTGGGTTTTCCTGATAGAGTTTTGAAGGCAACAGACAATAGTTGTATTGACTGAACGAATATATGCAAGCAAGATAATTATAAGGGGGAGCAATCATTATATATTTTGAATGGGACAACTTCAAGTTAGCAGAGCAATCAAGATTTTAAAGACGCATATTCAAGGGGGAGTTTTGTGATATATATGAGTAATACGCTCTTGTCATATTCTATTTAGTCCCACATCATGGGAATAGGTCTAACATCAGCTCCAAAGCCTATATATAAAGGAGCCAATATAATAGAAATTGTACACACTTGAAGTAATAGAAATAAAAGTCTCTCCCCTATTTTTTTCTGTTCTCTCTAATGGCTTCTTGTTTATAATCCGTTCTGTTTTATTTTACAACAAATCTTTAACATATATTTTTTAGAATAAATAACACTGTGATGTTTTATTAGATTAAGTTAAGGTAAATAAAAATTTACTCTTGTTTATAAGTATTTGCACATGTTTTTATTTAAAATCAAGAATGTAATCATTATAATTAATTAAATGTTAAATTTTCATTTATTTATCTTTTATATATTTGCAAAAGCATTAAGTACAGCTTTTATATACTATTTTAGACTCATCCATAATATCGTGATATTTCCTCGCTTTATCTCTGATTCATCTTTTTGCATTTCCACCGCATTGAACCTATTGTACGCTTTAACTTCACAGTCTAAATTAAAAAATACTATATATATATATAATTGCTGCAAGTTTACAATATATACATACACATACATATATGTGTGTATAGAGAGAGAAAAAGGAAAAAAGCAGGAGATTAAATTAGTGTTTGTCATCAAAAATTAGAAGCGCAGGACC
Organism: Allium sativum; assembly: GCA_030737875.1. Lineage (NCBI taxonomy): Eukaryota > Viridiplantae > Streptophyta > Magnoliopsida > Asparagales > Amaryllidaceae > Allium > Allium sativum. Next base: position 57,373,301 of record CM060918.1, read on the forward strand.
TTTCAAAATTGAAATCTAAATGTGCACTTGTTTTAAAGTAACCAGAAATTAATTTTGATTGGTTTGGTCTAGGTTGTTCTTCGATCCATAATGTTTTGGGTTGATCGGCAATGGTTTGTGGGGTCTGAAGCTTGACACAGTGGGTATGTTTATTTGTAGCACTTGCTTGGGTTTAAGATTATGGCAAGCGAAGGAAATAAAAGTGGAAATGGAGGGACTAGCGATGTTTGTTGTGACGAGATGCAGCCAGATGCAAAGTTTGGTGGAGAACGACGACAAGTATCATATGGATTACGAGTTGTTGCTTCGGCATGTCTTGTCAGAATTTAATCTAGGGGTGTGGGATGAAGAGGACTGTGATGATTGAGATGGGTAGGAGATGAGCGATGTGGTGGTGAGGGTTTCATGTCGATCAAGTGGCCGAAGTGCGGTGTCACAAACATGTGCGCTTTGTGTTTTAAGTTACAGGCATTCCGAATTTGGGAAGAAGAAAGGGGAGAAGATAAGTCGGGCAGGTACATGATGTTTTGGGGCCCAGCTGTTTGGGTTTAAGGCGAGAAAGCTTTACATTATCTTTATTTGTTTCTCAATAAAATGTGTAAATTTCAAATTGAAATATTTTGCTTGTTTGAAATCTAATTGACATACAATTTCTGCATTGGGTTCGTATAAAAGAGCTCGACATTATAGTATAGTTGACCATTATGTTCACATAAGTACAGATTTCTGAAATTTTAAAATAGGCAGGTTGTAAACAACTTCATTTTAAATGCAAATGTCATTTAAAATCTCTCTCATAAGTTGTACTATTATTTGGCTAAATAAAATACTGTTGATTGAAATTGAATAGTGTAGATCATTATTGGCATCTATTGAGCAGAATAAATTTTCATTTCGTGTTTGCTAAGTGACAATTTAAATTGTGTGCTAATTGCTATCAATATTGATTGATATGGATTGAATGGTTACTTAGCTATGGATTGTGACTTATTGGTTGTCGAAACTTTTGAATATGGCCATATGTATATGACATTTATATATTAATGCATTTGGGTATGAAAATTTATGTTAACTTATTTAAGTAGCGCTTTGGTTGCTAAGCCTCAAAATTTTGAAATTGTTTTCAATTATTTGAATTCCTTAGTGAAATTGGTTTAATAGCTTAATATTCCATCAAGGATTATTTAAAAAATTCCTATTAAAGATTTGAAGAATAAATGAAGTATTAACTAAAATTATTTAAGTTGATTTAATTATTTAGATTAATCTTATTAATTAAATTTTAAATTTAATTATTAGTCAGTAACAAGGGTTTAAAACCTAAGAATTAGTTTACTAATGATATTTTGATTCATAAATTTCTTAGTAATGATGTTTAAAGTGAACTTTGTACGTAAATTATATTAAGAAGTTAATTGTAATTATTATAATTAATTTAGTTTAATCATTGTTTAGTGATTTATTAAAGTATAAATTATTATTATTAAATTGTGTATGAAGGTTTAAGAATAATTATTTATTTAAAAAGAGTTTTAAATATTTATCTAATTATTGATAAAGGTTATAAATTATTAGTTAATTATTAAATAAAGATTATTTGGATCTTTAAATTATTTAATTAAAGATGAACTATTATTTAATTATTTATTTAAAGATTAAATAAACACTTAAGTATTTATTTTAAGAATAAATATTTGTTTAAGTATTAGTAATAATTAATTATTATTTAATTAATAATTTTTAAGATTTTTATTATCTTAATTTAAAAGCGATTAAGTTATTTCATTTTTATATATTGTCATTCTAAGTTAATTAATTTTTTGTTACTGATGTTTTAAGCTGATTACTTGTTTTAAATAAGGAATTTAAATTGATTCATTATTTTAGACTTGATCAATTACTTTTAAATGTGACTTAAAAGTTAACCATTTTATGAAATAATGTTGTTCGAATCTGATAGAATCATTTTACGAATGGTACTTAAGACAAATGGAATTTATTTTAATTAATTATTCTATTAACTAATAAGGTGCAAGTTAATTATATTAACTTCAGAACAAGCTTTAAATTCAATAGTTGATTTTAAAGTTAGATTTAAACCTAATGAGAAAATTTTGATAAAGGAAGTTATTGAAGTGAAATAAATCAAATTAAATATGATATGAATTCATAAGAGAATGAAAGAATGGATTATAGTTTTCATTTTGGGAATGAATTTCATTTGGAATTTGGATAACTTAAGTTATATGTTATTTAACTTGAGATAGTCGCTTTTATTTGGACAACTTCATCCTTATCCGAAAGAATAATATTAGCATAAGATAGTTGATATTTGTAATTTAAATCATTATTTTCATTGATGATTTGTTACTTAAAAGACAAAATCTCGGAAGATAAACTATGGGATTTGGTTCTAGTAACCCACTGATGGTGGATTAGAAACAAGAAACCATATTAATTGGTTTTGAAATACATACTTATATTTGAGGATTAAATATGTGAATGTTTTGAGATAAGAGATTTGAAATTTAGTTAATAAAAATTAATTAAAAAGAGGCTTAGTGATTATTGTAGGAAATAAACTTTTGATTTTTTCGTTTCATTTGATAGTTGAAGAACAGACTATCAAATTTGGACCATAAATCTTACTCTGGAAATATTTAGGGGAAACATGTGAGTTATACGGCGCAGTTATCTTTGTTAATGATTCACTGTACGTATAAACCTTATTTTGTTCCCCTGGGACAAGCGATAAGAAAACCAATCTACAGACGGTTAGGGGTTGAACTCGCTCTTGTCCTGGGTTGTTTATTTCCTAAAGAACTAAGGTTGAGAATACTGGAAATTATTGAAAGTTATTTCAAAGAGACCAAAATTGGATCAAGTTATTCGAAAACCACTTCGATCCGAACGAGAGACGAATATTGTATTTCTTAAACATGGAGAAATCAACATAGTGTTAGAATGCAAGCTTTACTTGTTACTAATCCTATGGATGTAGTAGAGGTAATGTCTTTGGTTCGTTCTAATCTTGAATGACTTGTTTGGATAAATGCTATCAATGCATTGCCACTGGAAAGCAATGAACATTCAAAGTGAAATCTACCGATGGAAGGTATAGTGGCGTAGCCTTAGGCCTCGTCAGCTGGGAATGACTAAAACAGAGGATATGCAGCAGGGCTATGTGGATCGTACCCATTATAGTATGTTTATCACCAGTCTAGAATGGTTGACCCTCTGATTATTTTATGCTTCGGTGTGGTTGTTGATCACAACCATAGTGGTGTCATATTCGATACTATCAAATTAAGCAGTAGGCCTGTTTTATGTTGGCAGGGGTGCAAGAAGTTCTTGCGACCTCGGTACGCTTATCTAGAGAGGCACTATGATGGGTGGTGTCCAGTGCCCAATCATTGTATGGAATCCAAACTCTAGTAAGTGTTGTACGAACTTAGTTGTATCTAACTATGTTGAAATGAAAGACATAAGCATTTCAGCTACTTTTATATTTTATTTGTGGTTTTCTAGAAATTATCATAATATCACTGGACTTATAATGAAAGTGTTTGATTGACGTAAGGTAAAAACCGTCCGTGTTTATGTGTATTACGAGATATTTTTGTTTTCAAAAGGTTTATAAGCTAATAAGAAAATAAGTTGTTTGTTACTTGATTTTTCAAACATTGTTTTCCAGCCTAACCTAATTGTTATTTCATGATAATGTTAAGTCAAAATGAGCATATTTGACAGGTTAGTTTAGATGCTGGGAGCTTAGGAGAGGAGCTAGAGCCCAAGTTGTACTCCGTGTATTCATATTTCTGTTGTGCTAGCGTTGTTTGTGTTAACTGATTTAGTTCGGATAATTTGTTAAAACTGTTCAGGTTATCATTTTTTGTTTGCTCTGATGTTGTATATGTATATAAAATAGAAGTTCTTTCAATTCGTATAGGTTTGTTATATATTATATGTTATCCACCATGATTGCCGAGTTTCTGTTCTATATTCTTTTCTTTAACCCTTAATGATTCGGTTTTCCAGCACTTGGATGTTCAATATGTGAATACCATGGATGTATCCTTGTTAATTCTAAGGTTGAAAAACTTTGTCGTTAAAATTTGGTATCAGAGTTGAAGGTTGAACGAGAACCTTGGCTCTGTAAGTTAAACTCGGTAGGAAATAAGGTAATGGAATGTTATATTTTGAGTTTGAGTGCATATATATATGGGAGAAAGTATTTGTTGATGCTATAAAATGTTTTATGTTGTGTTTGTTTATCTGTTTGTGGCATATGAATTTCAGCTGATGCGTCTTGCTAACGTTGTCAATAGAGGTTTTTAAACACTTAAACAAAGCAAATCGACATAGTATTGTTTTATAATTTTGGTAAGTGAAATAATTTTGCTAAAACTATATTTTATATATTACGAAATATTTATAAAATTTTATATAAATTAGGAAATATTTGTTCAGAAATGATAATATTTATTTATTATCATTAGTTGCTTGATTTTCTTTGCTCGACTAGTTTATGAGCAAATTTCCCTTTTCTACATGGGTTAGTTAGATGATAGGTTTTGATAAATACTGAAATGAATACCTTTTGAATTAAGTTTCGCGATTTGACTATAGGGCTTTTAATATCATTGTCGGGCTAGAATTTGTATTTATTAAGAATAAATTATAAATAGTTTTTGTAATTAGGAATGAATTTAGAACTGAGAGCTAAAGGATTTAATCTCGTTGTTTTGAAAAATTGTTTTCAAAGCTTTTGAATAATAATAATAATAATAATAATTTGATAATATTTTGAATAAAAATCTAGAAAGCACTGAACTCACTTAGTCACTGGAAAGCAATTATCAAGATGATCGCGACATCATAGGTGTTCATTTTTGAAAAGTGAGGAATTGTTATCAATGGAGTACTTTATTTAAAAATATTTGGAAAAAGAAATTTGATTCAATATAATTAGTTTAAGTATATGTATGAAGTATGATTTCAAAAAGAGTTGAAATAAAACTCGAGTGTTTAAATAACTAAGTTCTTCGTTAAGAATTATTGTATAGATTCACATAGCCTATGCAATAGATATGTTAGTTTTGCGTCTTGAGTGAGAAATTTATAGGTATTTCATTGGTTAGAATGAGATGAATTTTGACGATGTTGGAAAATCGAGATATCTAAGTTAATATAGAAATTGAACTAAGTGTCACAAATTAAAAAGAAATGAGTTCAAACAACTTAACTAAATTTGCAGAGATTGAAAATAGAAACTGGTATAGTAATAACCAATAGGATGAGCACGTAAATTGTACTTAGATAATTTGTTCGCAGCTCTTTTTTGATCTAAGATTTAAGTACATGGGTTTGAGATGTTTTACACCGATCTGAATAAGGATTTATCACTCGATTCTTAATGGCAAACGCCTGGTGAGAATTTTAGGAACGGAACTGAAATTCTCTATTATAGTATTTGGCTATGCATGGAAACTGGCGGTTCCTGATCAAGAAATCTGATAAAGAGTCCACGTTAGAGATGTTGCATGAACGATACTAGTTTAGAAAGGAAGCTACGCATTAAAATATTGATCGAATTAGATACTACGTATAGGCGATCTGTGTTCATCTTATGGGCTTGTCAAATTGGTAAGTAAAATTTGTTTTTTTTTATTTAAGTTTTGTTTCTAGATTGGATAGGGATGAAATTTTGAAGATAAAATTCTTTTTAGGTTAGAAGAATGTAACAACCCAGAATTTTATTTATTTAAATTTTTGAATATTTAATTTATTTAAATATTCAATTTGTGTTTTTAATCATTAAATTACATTTTAAATAATGAGTTAATGGTAGAGAATTTATTTTAAGCATGTAAATATTGGTTTTAATAGTTTTATAACCTTTTCAAAATTACATAATTTAAAATAGAGAACTTAGCTTTATTCATTTAATATTTGTATACACGCAAATGTGTATATTAAGACTTAAATATTCATATTTAAAAATACATGATTTGATTTTTGTGAATAAAACAAGAAAATAATAATAAAATGTATATTTTTTTATTATAAATGTAGGATTTAATGTTTAACATTTACTTATAAAACAATAATAGTTTAAAATATATTTCATAACGTATAAAGGTGATCTGATATTTAAAAATAATTTTTAATTTAATTTTAACCAAAAAGGCTTGAAATGATGTTTAACAAATAGAAAGAGTAAGGTAAAAGTGTGATAATGAAGCTAAGTACCTTAGGTACATTTGCACTAAATAGGTTGTACCACTTAGATTGTGAAGGAAGTTTTAAATGATGATAAGTGCATTTAGGACTTTTTATTTTCTATAATTACTTTTTATATCGATTTCTTACTTCATTGTATATATATACATATATGCTTAAAATATCTTCTTGCATTCATGTAATGACCCGGTATTTCTACAAATCACTGACACAGATATTTGATCGTGAGTATGTATTTTCAAATACGATTTAAAATTTAGACTTTGAAATTACAGAATTTGTTAACATATATATATATATATATATATATAGTAGCATTTATCAAAACCCATTTTTGATATATTGAGGTATGATAGCACAAATTTAATAGCGTTCGTTAATTTTATTTTACACGGGTATTTATGATAGCAAATTTGTAAGAGTGTTGTTTAATTTTTTATTTTTTTTAAATGTATGATAAATAACACTTGTATGTAGCTATTTTAAATGCCATTTTTCCTTTTTGTATTTTTGTTCATTTATTTTAAAGGGGTTTTAAAGCCTTATATTTTTCTTAAGTTAATTTCTAGTTTTTACAACAAAGCATTTTTAACCAAGGATTTGTAAAACTATGTTTTGTTGGCAAGATCAAGTGAACATGTTTGTTTCATTTATACATCAAGCATCATCTCTTTGCATACATGACTTCATGTTACATGTACATATGCACCTTCACAAGGATGAACCTTCACTAGCAAAACACTAGAATGAGGATGTGAAAGCAAGAACATTTCACATGACAAAATCATTTTAGAGTAAGAACATTTTCAGATTTTGCAATCTTTTTCTTTCTTTTCAAATTGATTTTTCTGAAAATACAATTCATGTTTCTATTTTCAAGACTATGGACATTTTGTCAATAAACATGTACCTCAAAAGATTTATAAAATCATGCATATGCATCTACTCTAGTTGATTTCAAATCATAGAGATTGCCAAGTATTTTCCCTTGATTTTCCCTCTCATAACATAGATTTTTAGTTACCATATTTTTAGATTTTCTCTATACTTGGAAGGCAAGTAGTATATAAAATAAATTTGTTGTAAAATCATATTTGACATATGAAGAATGGGGTTTGAAAACTCAGAAAAATCTGAATACATATCTTGTAAGAACCAAGGAAAAGATTGATAGAAAGATTGGTTGTACATAGCAACATTTATGGTGATGTTCTTGAAGGCTAATGGGAAATAGTTAGTACAAGGCTGAGGGGTTGTAGGAGGTAGGATTGAGACTGAGATGCCATGTGAATCTAGGAGGATTTGCAAAGATTTTGAGAGAGGAAATCAGTTCTAATGTGATCTTTCAATTGACAATTGATAAAGATGATTTTGTTGTTTCACATCAGCATTAAATACCACAATATTTTATCTATTTCTCACCCTATATAAGGACCACCCATGCACACAACCTTACTCACACAAACACACAGCAAGTTCAGAATTTCAGCAAAAGAAAACAAGAGTTCTTAAGCATTTATAGGTGAGTAAACTTACATTTTAATTTTCTGTTTGAAAAACTGCAGTGTTTGTGGTTTGAACTATGAAGTGTGCTTGGTGCTCTTGTGATTCAGTTCAAATAATATGTCGTGTTTGTGTGGTTCTTGTTAAGGTATAAAAATCCTTGATTTTTGTTAAACAAAACCTCTGAGTATCATAGGTTAGATATGGTGCTGCCTGTTACTGCCAACAGGCACTGTTCTTTTTTTTGTTTGAATCTCTTTAGAGCTGGGTAGATCAGTAGATGTAGGTGATGGTTTTAACATGAGAGGTTATACTTGTGTTAAACTTGTACCTAGTCATTAAGGATTCAAATTAAAACAAGTTTTATCAAAAGAAAACCCTGTACTGTTGTTTAAAGCAAACACAGTAATGCTCTCTGTTTCAAATTCCCAAATTGGATTTTCAAAACTAATTAAAACAAGGTTTGATTCCATAATTATAACAAGGCAACAAAACAATGATTTTTAAAACAAAATTCAGGATTTTTAAAAGTATAAATCAAGAGAAAAGAAGAGATGGTCAGAAAATCCAATTTCGTGAATCCTCGATGATCCATGGGTTCTGAAGTGATGGCATTCAATCTGGAGGGGTAGAAGGAGGCGTGGATCATTGGAAAAATACGAATTTAATTTTTTATTGTATAGTTTTTATGAAATCAATAGAAATAGGGTTTAAAAACTGTTTTGGGTGCACCCTTTTTGCGTCGGAACTGCTTGAGGATGGTGAAGGGAGAGAGGTGTGGTCAGAGGGGGATTGCTGCGTCAGGGTTTGGTGATGGTACAGCAGCGAGGTGGTGGTGGTTCGTGGTGCTGACGTGTCGCAAGGGGATGGTTTCCCTGATGACACAGTTTTGAGAAAAATGGGTGGCCTACTATCTTCTGATCAACGTCGAGGGATGGCCATTGGGGGTCGGTGTCATGATCCGGGAAGGGAGAGAGGTTTGCGTGGTCAGTCGCCGGAGGGTGGAGGCGCCGGAATCACCTGTGCACGTGCATGGGTCTGAACTGATCAACGAAGAAGAAGGAACCATGGTTTCTAATATGATCAGGCATGGATCTGTGATAGCCGAATGTGGTACTTTGGGTTCTTTCTGAATGTGTTATTTGGGTTGGTTAGTAAGGATTTGTGGTAGGCCAAGGCCAAAAACCATGGTGATTTGAAATGGTATTGGTACTTTAGTTTTCTCTAAGCATTAGTTAAGTTAAAAATCCAAGTTTTTAAGTACTAATTATAATTAAAATTATAATTAAAATAAGTAAACAAAGTAGAATTTAAAAGAACATTTTAGAGCAATAAGCCGAGTGGAAAGAAAAGGTGAAGCAGGATTGGATGGAATATTATCAAGAAATGCAGAAGTGACGATGATTATAAATTTTAGTTTATAATTTAAATTTGATTTTTATTAATAGAGAAATTAATATAAAAAAAATTAAATTAAAAGAAGTGAACAAGGATTTTGGTTTCGTTTGAAGTTGAAACTAAACTGTAAATCTTGTTAAATTATAAATTCAGTTTATAATTTAAATCGGAATTTATTTGTGAATCAAATATTTAGATTTTCAGACAACCAAGTGATAAGAAGACGTATGTCACACATACGCTGAAATTTGACCGCTTAAACTATGAACACAAGAAACGGTTGCGTACAGTTCAGTCTTTGATGAAATAAGAATTGTAAAGTATATTTTTGATCGTGTTTGGACCGATAAATAAAGAGGAGAACTTTATCGGTATAGAAAGTGGATGAGTAAATCAGAGATCTGACGGAATCTTATCAAGAAATACAGAAGTGAGATTAGTTATAAATTTATTTCAAAATTTAATTTGAATTTATTCAAATTAAAATATTTGGTTTAAAGTGATAAAATAAGAATATTTATTTAGACTGAAATTTGCCAAATTCTAATCTGTAAGACAAAATCACTGTCACAACATAACTGATAATATTGTACCGTCTGAACTGGTATAAACAAAGACAGTGTTTTATTCTATGTAGATTAATAATTTAAAAATAGGAAATTTTATTTAACTCTGGGAAGAAGAAGCAGATTTAGTTAAAGAATCAAGGAAAGTTTGACACCAAAAAATATATAGCATAAAAGCTATAAATGGAATTTGGAATCTATAAGTTTAATTCATTTGTGAAAATCAGAAATAAAGGTAGACGAGGAATGATAAATTTCTGAAAGAATAAATATAAGGATTCATTTTCAGAAATGACGGACAAGATAGAAATAAAACCCGTGCAGCGCGCACACTAAAATTGTCCGATTCTAAGATATGAACAAAATGCTAAATATAAGCAAGATGATCGAATACTGTTTGACTTGACTATACATGTAATTGATTTTAATCATGTTAGATTGATAATTTAAAAGAAAATGTTCGTAATCATTTCAAAGAGACCGGATGTATCTTCCACTTTGATTTGATTAGACGCCGCGCGTCAGAGATGTTCAAACCGAAGACGATGATAGTAAATGATATCTTTGGTCTGTTCAGTCCCAGAACAAACCTGAATGGACGAGTGTCTGACAACGTATATCAATTAGATTCTACACATCGAATTTACGTAAGTATATTACATTGGTGGCGGAGAAATTCGTTTCTCTTAGCTTTATTGCCCGTGATATATTTGGGAAATCGTATGAGTAGTTCTGACGGGTAGGACGATGTGGCATTCAATGGGAATGAAGCAGTGATGATGAAACGTAAGTCTAGCCTCAAGCCTCACACCCAGGAAATGACAGAAATCGGGCTAGCAGCATGGCTATGTGGGTCGCTCCCATTAGGGTGTAGTATCACCTATCTAGAGAAATTCCTTTTGTTTCTTAATCTATCGATTCTGCCCATGCGGGGATGGTTGTCGTACACAACCATCGGTGATATACACTCGATACACTCAAGAGAAATGAGCGGTCGGTCATGTGAGGGTCGGGTTGCAAAACGTTCTTGTTGAACCCAGGTGTATTTGCCTCTAGAGATACATCATCGGAAGGTGGTCCCATACCTTGTCAGAGTTGGAAATCCAATTTCCCTAAGTGCCAAGCAGTTTTTATTTGTATACTATATCAGAGAATGTGAGATGCAAGCATTCTCCTAGAATCTAAATTATTTGTGGGAAACTTATATGATAATATCTAATTTCAAGTATACAAAGTGTTTTCGTCTCATAAGGTAAAAACCCGTTCCTTATTCACGGCGTGGTCTTATGAGATATTTTGAAAAAAAATTTAAACTGTTTACTCATACCAGTCCCCTGACTGACCCAGAGTTTATTTTTCTGTGTTTTCCCTTAAACTCTTGAGTATTCATAACGCTTGTTATGAATAGACAAGTGAATCAGGATTTGGACAAACTTGTGAAGCTAGAATGAAGATTTTGCTTTGTGCTGGTCCATCTATCTACTGTATAATTAAGTCTGTCAGTTGATCACATATGTACTGATGTACTATGAATGGGTTGTATCACTAGTTCAGTATGTTCTGATGTAATATATTCCGCCGTGTAACATTATGAAGTATTATCTTTTGTGAAAAATTCCGCTGTGAGATTCTGATGTTCTATGTTTTATCTCCTATCTATTCTTATTTCTTATTAACTACACAACTTCCGATGTGTTCGAAAGTTGGGTCGTTACAGCTGGTATCAGAGCTTAGGTTGCTGATTACCTAGGCTTTGGGTGAGTGTGAGAGAGCGTATTTTAATATAAAATTTAAAATGAATTTAAAACAACTTGGATGTTATACCTAAGTAGTTGTACCCCATCGAGACTCAATTGACAACCTGTTACATTCAGATAATTAAGATGAGTAACCGAGGACGAAGAGGTCAAGCTAGTGGGTCGTCCACTACTACTGGTCGTAATACGGGATTCCGGGATCAACTTGAATTATATATAAATAAGACGAATTAAGATTGGATTCAAACCAGATTTTGGAATTTAAAATCCTGGGTATTTGAAAATAATTTTCCGGATAAATATAAAGTAATATAGTATTACTTTGGAAAATTTGGACAAAAACCATTTTTGTATGGATTTTAAAAGTGATAAAGCACTGAACTCACTTCAGCCGCTGGAAAATAATTCTGATGATGACTGCAGCATCATCAGTGTTCATTTTCGAGTTTCTAAGTGACAAATTGCTACCTTAGAAAAATTTCTGATGAACAGTTGTTTGAAAGAAAACAAGTGGTTTGAAAATTCTAATGTTTTGAATTCGAGATAGTTATAAATTTATATTTGTGCGATTTCTAAAGAATTTGAAATAAAAACCCGGGAATTTGAATTCTGGAAATAAATTCTTACTTAAGCAAGTTAAATTGAAGAAGTGCCAAAAGATACTTTACTCTTTTTAGATAAAAGGAGTTAATTAACTAGGGTCAGCCTCGAGATAAATTATATATGGTTGGATTAAATTAGAATAATATCCAATCACATTGATACCGGGAAATCGAGTTAGAATTTTAAATGGAATTAAATTTTGGATTTCCTGAAATTAAGGCTGGACTTGAGGGTTTATTAGATTTGGACTCAGGAAAAGTGAATTGGTCGATTTGTGAAATCAAATCATATTTGTGAGTCCCGAAATGGAGATCATTAAGTACGTGAATGAATATTCTGGATAATACTTAACAGAGTTAAATAAATGGACCGATGAGTTGAGAAGGGAATTTTGACAGATATTTTGGTTATTAATAGGAAATTGCTGATGTGTGTTTTATTTATCGATGTGTTTGATGTGTGTTTATAGGTCGATAACTCTAAATCTACTGTTTACAAATTTCTAGGACGAAATTTTTATAAGGTGGTAGAATGTAATGACCCGGTATTTTTACAAATCACTGACACAGATATTTGATCGTGAGTACATATTTTCAAATACGATTTAAAATTTAGACTTTGAAATTACAAAATTTGTTAACATATATATATATATATATATAATAGCATTTATATGTGCAACATTTATCAAAACCCATTTTTGATATCTTGAGGTATGGTAGCACAAATTTAATAGCGTTTGTTAATTTTATTTTACATAGGTATTTATGATAGCAAATTTGTAAGAGTGTTGTTTAAAATTTATTTATTTTAAATGTATGATAAATAACACTTGTATGTAGCTATTTTAAATGCCATTTTTCCTTTTTGTATTTTTGTTCATTTATTTTAAAGGGGTTTTAAAGCCTTATATTTTTCTTAAGTTAATTTCTAGTTTTTACAACAAAGCATTTTTAACCAAGGATTTGTAAAACTATGTTTTGTTGACAAGATCAAGTGAACATGTTTGTTTCATTTATACATCAAGCATTATCTCTTTGCATACATGACTTCATGTTACATGTACATATGCACCTTCACAAGGATGAACCTCCACTAGCAAAATACTAGAATGAGGATGTGAAAGCAAGAACATTTCACATGACAAAATCATTTTAGAGTAAGAACATTTTCAGATTTTGCAATCTTTTTCTTTCTTTTCAATTTGATTTTTCTGAAAATACAATTCATGTTTCTATTTTCAAGACTATGGACATTTTGTCAATGAACATGTACCTAAAAAGATTTATAAAATCATGCATATGCATCTACTCTAGTTGATTTCAAATCATAGAGATTGCTAAGTATTTTCCCTTGATTTTCCATCTCATAACATAGATTTCTAGGTACCATATTTTCATATTTTCTCTATACTTGGAAGGCAAGTAGTATATAAAATAAATTTGTTGTAAAATCATATTTGACATATGAAGAATGGGGTTTGAAAACTCAGAAAAATCTGAATACATATCTTGTAAGAACCAAGGAAAGATTGATAGAAAGATTGGTTGTACATAGCAACATTTAAGGTGATGTTCTTAAAGGCCAATGGGAAATAGTTAGTACAAGGCTGAGGGGTTGTAGGAGGTAGGATTGAGACTGAGATGCCATGTGAATCTAGGAGGATTTGCAAAGATTTTGAGAGAGGAAATCAGTTCTAATGTGATCTTTCAATTGACAATTGATAAAGCTGATTTTGCTGTTTCACATCAGCATTAAATACCACAATATTTTATCTATTTCTCACCCTATATAAGGACCACCCATGCACACAACCTTACTCACACAAACACACAGCAAGTTCAGGATTTCAGCAAGAGAAAACAAGAGTTCTTAAGCATTTATAGGTGAGTAAACTTACATTTTAATTTTCTGTTTGAAAAACTGCAGTGTTTGTGGTTTGAACTATGAAGTGAGCTTGGTGCTCTTGTGATTCAGTTCAAATAATATGTCATGTTTGTGTGCTGCTTGTTAAGGTATAAAAATCCTTGATTTTTGTTAAACAAAACCTCTGAGTATCATAGGTTAGATATGGTGCTGCCTGTTACTACCAACAGGCACTGTTCTTTTTTTTTTTTTTTGAATCTCTTTAGAGTTGGGTAGATCGGTAAATCTAGGTGATGGTGTTAACATGAGAGGTTATACTAGTGTCAAACTTGTACCTAGACATTAAGGATTCAAATTAAAACAAGTTTTATCAAAAGAAAACCCTGTACAGTTGTTTAAAGCAAACACAGTAATGCTCTCTGTTTCAAATTCCCAAATTGGATTTTCAAAACTAATTAAAACAAGGTTTGATTCCATAATTATAACAAGGCAACTAAACAATGATTTTTAAAACAAAAATCAGGATTTCTAAAAGTATAAATCAAGAGAAAAGAAGAGATGGTCAGAAAATCCAATTTCGTGAATCCCCGATGATCCATGGGTTCTGAAGTGATGGCATTCAATCTGGAGGGGTAAAAGGAGCGTGGATCATTGGAAAAATACGAATTTAATTTTTAATTGTATAGTTTTTATGAAATCAATAGAAATAGGGTTTAAAAACTGTTTTGGGTGCACCCTTTTTGTGTCGGAACTGCTCGAGGATGGTGAAGGGAGAGAGGTGCGGTTAGAGGGGGATTGGTGCGTTAGGGTCTGGTTATGGTACGGCAGCGAGGTGGTGGTGGTTCGTGGTGCTGACGTGGCGCAACGGGATGGTTTCCCCGATGACACAGTTTTGAGAAAAATGGGTGGCCTACTATTTTTCTGATCAACATCGAGGGAAGGCCATTAGGGGTCGGTGCCGTGATCAGGGAAGGGAGAGAGGTTTAGAGGCCAGTCGCCGGAGGGTGGAGGCGCCGGAATCACCTTTGCACGTGCACGGGTCCGAACTGATCAACGAAGAAGACGAAACCATGGTTTCTAATATGATCAAGCATGGATTTGTGATAGCCGAACGTGGTATTTTGGGTTCTTTCTGAATGTGGTATTTGGGTTGGTTAGTGTAACGACCCGGAAAATCTGAACCAATTTAAAAAAATTTAATTGGCTAAAATAATGGATTTTAAATATTTAAAATAAATATTTTAAATAATAACGATGAAAAGTGAGTTTGAATTGACGTTTGAAACGAATATAATTAATTCTAATTATAAACAAGGCCTGAAATGGCGCCGTAGTTTCAAAATTTGAATACAAACTTTGACTGACTGTACCGGGTGCAAAACAAAACAGATTTGAGTGAAACCCAAAAATATTTAAATCTGTTAGTGAATACCTTTCTAACGAATCTGAAAAATCGAAGTTTCATAGCGGAAAGCAAAAGTTATGGCCAAATGAATTTTCAGAAAGGTCGCTATGGAATTTATATAGCCCGTGAAATTGGCCATTTTGCAAATGACCTCGGAATTCGACGAAATCACTTTTGTTGGATCCGGGATGTGAAGTTATTTCTAGGATACAAATTTCATAATTTTTGAAGCTAGTATGTGAGCGTGGCAAAGGAAAACGTGTTTTGGTCAATTATAGTTAAATTGGATCGACCAGAAATAGGCCATTTTGCAAATAGTCTCAGAATTTGACGAAACTAGTTTTGTTGGGACTGTATCATCAAAACATAGCTAGATTTATTTTTCTGGAATTTTTCGAATCAGTTTGTGGCCCTGGCAAATTGAAATGTATGTTCAAATCAAATATTGAATGTTTTATATTTTAATTTGAAGGAAAACTGACTGAAACAGTCGAATGGGCCTACGAAACATATCCCATTGTGTTCGGAATGGGGGTAAAACGCTAGGGACGACAGTCGTTGGGTTTGAATTGGTGTTCGTAGGTGAAAGGGGGTATTTTTGGATTTTTAAAATATATAAATAAAATAAAATTTCCCTATTGGCCATCACTTTCTCCCTCTTCCCCGATGCCCTCGAAATCAACGGCGATAGGAGCTGATTCCTTCTCTCCTCCATAACTCCTCAACCACGCAACGAATCTGTTCGGTCCTTTGGAGGTTTTTGAAGGGCTCTCCATCCTCTTCCAATCCACACCAAGAACTCCCCTTATTGTCGTGTCATTCGCGAGATCAGTCACCTCAAAGTGCTCGAGTTTCGAGCGCCGCCGAGCCTGATTGGAGCCATCGAACTGAAAGTGGTTGCTAGCGTCGGGAAGCTGGTTCGAAGCTCTATGACGCTGCATAGTCCAATCCTCCTCAAGCCCCACGGATTTCAAGAAAAACCTAACCCTAGTTTCGAACTGTTTGGAAAAGGTACGGGTTTGAATATAATTAACTGTTTTATAACACTTCCAAGCGCTATGAAATGTGATTTACTTCTAAAAATCATATCTTTTTGCTGTGTTATTGAAATTCAGTGAAACAAGAGACACCGGGACCGTGAGGACGTCTTCTACATTTTAGAAGAGACCGCATATTTTTCTGAGCCTCCTGCTATTTTTGGTGGAGTGGAACCCAATGTGAGATTTCTAAATTATAAACGATATGGAAAACGACGATGTATAAATTATATAGTCGATGTATAAGTTATATAAGTGTTGTACACCTCTTGTATAAGCGTTGTATAAGTTGTACATTCGATGTATAAGTTATATATGCGTTGTAAAAATTATATATGTGTTGAAATAGAAGTGAAATGCTATATATATATATATATATGCCCCTCGTCCACAAACCATGGACGATATTTATTGGTTATGATTGGTGTGAAAAATGATTGATAGCGAATGGTTGATTGGAATTGTTTGTGGTTGATATTGATTGATTGTGGTTGAAAAATACCCGTTTGTGGTTGAGAAATATTTGGTTGAAACCACATAGGATTAGTTTGTGGAAATGAAATAAATATACATGCCGCCTGCGTGCGAACTAGATGCATGAATCCCCATTGTCAAAAACCGCGAGGTTTTAAGGTAGAGCGAGGAGCCGTACTAGGGACGGTCCCGATTTTAACTACCCTGCCGTTATGCTGCCGAAATTTTGAATAATATTCATGTGTTTGAATTATTTTCATTTGTTGAAACTATATTTATTCGTTGAATAGAAAACCTTCATGTGTTGAATTGAAACTCATTCGTTGAATAGAAATTCATGTGTTGAATGGTATTCGTGTTTTAAATATAAAAATCACATTTTTACTTTATATATATAAACTATAGAAAACCTTCATGTGTTGAATCGATATTCATTCGTTGAACTGAAATTCATGTGTTGAATGGTATTCGTGTTTTAAATATAAAAATCACCTTTTTATCTATATATATAAACTATAGAAAACCTTCATGTGTTGAATCGATATTCATTCGTTGAATTGAAATTCATGTGTTGAATGGTATTCGTGTTTTAAATATAAAAATCACCTTTTATCTATATATATAAACTATAGAAAACCTTCATGTGTTGAATCGATATTCATTCGTTGAATTGAAATTCATGTGTTGAATGGTATTCGTGTTTTAAATATAAAAATCACCTTTTTATCTATATATATAAACTATAGGAAGCCTTCATGTGTTGAATCGATATTCATTCGTTGAATTGAAATTCATGTGTTGAATGGCATTCATATTTTGAAAGAAATTGTTTTATAATAAAAATCCCATTTTTATCATCAATATGAGATATATAAAATAATCTTGTTTTGAATTAAATTGTTTTATAATAAAAATCCTATTTTTATCACGTATATTAACTATATAAAATAGTAGAGTTTTGAAATAAATTATTGTACATTAAAAATCACATTTTTATTATATACATGAATTGTTAAAAATAGTGAAGTGTTGAAATAGAAGATAGTTGGATAAAAATATAAATTTTATCAAATGTATGAAAAGAATATAGCTTTGAAATCGAAGAATCGATATATATATATATATATAGAATTAAAATAAATCGAATAACGAAGTTGTAATTCGTATTTTGAAACCGTGATTTCAAACGATTAGTGCAGGAGATCCGACCATCGGATTTTCCCGAAACCGCAACCGTTGGGTTCGCTTTGGAAATATCTTTCCAACGGCACCAACTTTGTAAAAATCCAACGGTTGGATTGTCTTGAATGTTTAATTCAAATCTGAAGAAAAACAGCGCTAGAATCGATTATATTTATATATATATATATATATATATATATATATATAATTATATTTAATCGAATAACGACGCTGTAGTTCGTATTTTGAAATCGAAACTTCAAACGATTGTACCGGGAGATCCGACCGTCGGATTTTCCCAAAACTGGAACCGTTGGATTCGTTTTGAAAAGATCTTTCTAATGATGTAAATTTTGTGAAGATCCAACGGTTAGATTTTCAGATATGCGTAAATCAAATCTGAAGAAAAACAGCGCCACGGCCGCGTTATGGCCCGAAGCGTCGTTTTGAATAAATTAGCTATTTTAAAATAAATAAAAATAGCGATAAATCGTTATAAAATATTATAAACGATATGGATGTGAAATTTAGAAACTAACTGAAGGTTGGCTAAGTCGAATGGTTTCCTGGGTGTTGATCTGATGTTGGTTTCGGCCTTCGGGGTTAATATTCGGGAAATGGTTCTCTTACTGATTTACGGTTAGCGACTAATGAATTGAAATGATGCGTATGTGTATTTGTGTTGCACTTATTTATCATATACGCGAGTTGCTCAGAAAGACCGGGTTTATCCCATTCTGAATAACTGAATCGACGATAAGAAATCGAAGATAAAGACGGTGGTCGAAGACCGGAGATCTTAACCTCGTTTGGATGGTAACCGAGGTCCTGATTGGGAGGCATCCCGAAATATGGATAATGAGTGGTGATCGTCCAGACGTACGTGGTGATCGATGGGTTTGCGAGGTATATAGTGCCTCCGGTTTCGTTCAGACCCAGAACGGACTTGCAAATGGACAGTGTGTCTGACATTGGAATTTATTCTGTGTGATTGATATCTATCAGTTGCACGGTGTGAATTGTCTGTGTAGCATGCTAAGATGCAGTGATTAGGGCTTCTGTTGAAAAGCAAAGTCTTGTGGTGATGATCAAAGCACCGCCTAGTGGCGTAGCTTTGTGTATAACGTGAAATCGCGAGCCTCACACCCCGGTATGAACCAGAAACGGGAGAGGACATCAGGGAGGGCATGCGTTTCTTTCTAGCTAGAAGTGGAGTCAGCGGTTTTACACGCCCTGACGAGTTTGACTTATGTGGTTGTTACTGTTGCGAGGCGCCTCGGTTTGATCGGATGACCCGGGTCCGATGGAGTCATCCGTTGGCTCATTGACGCCCCATAGGGCGGAGAAACGCATTGTTCAGGCATTATAATCCACTTCGTGTGGACCGGCCCTGATGATCCAAGGTACGGTTGCGGCTGTGCCTGAGACACGGGCTAGAGCGTCTCGAATTCGGTGAGGACTATCTTTTGCCTTGGTTCATGACGGAAATCCAATTTCCAAATACGTGACCGTGCAGTTTTGATTATATACCTATATATAGCGACATAGTGGTATGGGGCATTAATGCCGTCTATGATTGATACTTATGATTTGAAACTGTTTTTGAAATATATAAACACTAGTAATAATATCAAATGCTTTTGTTTTATTCGTATCAAGCATATCTTGGTCATTATAAGGTAAAAAAACTCTATCCTCCGGTTTGCGTTGCATTATGTGATGGGAACTGAGTCTTATAATGGCTTCATTTTTATAAAAAGCATTGCGATGTTTAAAAGAAAGATTTGTTTTTAAAGCACTGGCAATCCAATGGAGTAAACCCGTTCCACGAAAGTGGCGTGGTCCTGTGATTGGTCATATTATAAATGTGTTGAGTAGATTTCTCATACCAGTCCCATGACTGACTCATAGTTTGTTTCACTTTCAAACTCGGGTGCCCCTCTTTCTACACGGGCAGCCTTGTATTCAGGTTTTAGCTGGCTCTTCCTGGATAGCTGGAGCTGAAGATGGATTCTATTATTTATCTCTTTTTATGTTGTTCAGCTCCTATTGTACATATTTTGTTTGTTTTCGCTGTAGACATTTATGCATAGCTGAACTGTATTTGTACTAAGTATGATCCTGTATACTGTGTAACTCTGATGATTACGTTTATCCAGTGTATTCTATTGTACATTATCTGGTGTATTTATTTAATTCTGTTCTGCTATTATTTGTTTTTGTGTTATATTCCAAAGATTACCCTTGTCTCCGTCTGTACGGGAAATGGGGTCGTCACAGTTAGTAAGGATTTGTGGTTGGGCAAGGCCAAAAACCATGGTGATTTGAAATGGTATTGGTACTTTAGTTTTCTCTAAACATTAGTTAAGTTAAAAATCCAAGTTTTGAAGTACTAATTATAATTTAAATTATAATTAAAATAAGTAAACAGAGTAGAATTTAAAAGAACATTTTAGAGCAATAAGTCGAGTGGAAAGAAAAGGTGAAGCAGGATTGGATGGAATATTGTCGAGAAATGCAGAAGTGATGATGATTATAAATTTCAGTTTATAATTTAAATTTAATTTTATTAATAGAGAAATTAATAAAAAAAATTAATTAAATTAAAAGAAGTGAACCAGGATTTTGGTTTCGTTTGAAGTTGAAACTAAAATTGTAAATCTTGTTAAATTATAAATTCAGTTTATAATTTAAATCAGAATTTATTTGTGAATCAAATATTTAGAATTTCAGACAACCAAGTGATAAGAAGACGTATGTCACACATATGCTGAAATTTGACCGCTTAAACTGTGAACACAAGAAACGGTCGCGTACAGTTCAGTATTTGATGAAATAAGAACTGTAAAGTATATTTTTGATCGTATTTGGACCGATAAATAAAGAGGAGAACTTTATCGGTATAGAAAGAGGATGACTAAATCAGAGATCTGACGGAATCTTATCAAGAAATACAGAAGTGAGATTAGTTCAAAATTTAATTTGAATTTATTCAAATTAAAATATTTGGTTTAAAGTGATAAAATAAGAATATTTTATTTAAACTGAAATTTGCCAAATTCTAATCTGTAAGACAAAATAACTGTCACAACATAACTGATAATATTGTACCGTCTAAACTGGTATAAACAAAGACAGTGTTTTATTATGTGTAGATTAATAATTTAAAAAGAGGAAATTTTATTTAACTTAGGGAAGAAGAAGCAGATTTAGTTAAAGAATCAAGGAAAGTTTGACACAGAAAAATATACAGTATAAAAGCTGTAAATGGAATTTGGAATCTATAAGTTTAATTCATTTGTGAAAATCAGAAATAAAGGTAGATGAGGAAAGATAAATTTCTGAAAGAATAAATATAAGGATACATTTTCAGAAATGACGGACAAGATAGAAATAAAACCCGTGCAGCGCGCACACTAAAATTGTCCGATTCTAAGATAGGAACAAAATGCTAAATATAAGCAAGATGATCGAATACTGTTTGACTTGACTGTACATGTAATTTATTTTAATCGTGTTAGATTGATAATTTAAAAGAAAATGTTCGTAATCATTTCAAAGAGACCGGATGTATCTTCCACTTTGATTTGATTAGACCCGCGCGTCAGAGATGTTCAAACTGAAGACGATGATGGTAAATGATATCTTTGGTCTGTTCAGTCCCAGAACAAACCTGAATGGACGAGTGTCTGACAACGTATATCAGTCAGATTCTACACATCAAATTTACGTAAGTATATTACATTGGTGGCGGAGAAATTCATTTCTCTTGGATTTATTGCCCGTGATATATTTGGGAAATCGTATGAGTAGTTCTGACGGGTAGGACGATGTGGCATTCAAAGGGAATGAAGCAGTAATGATGAAACGTAAGTCTAGCCTCAAGCCTCACACCCAGGAAATGACGGAAATCGGGCTGGCAGCATGGCTATGTGGGTCGCTCCCATTAGGGTGTAGTATCACCTGTCTAGAGAAATTCCATTTGTTTCTTAATCTATCGATTCTGCCTATGCGGGGATGGTTGTCGTACACAACCATCGGTGATATACACTCGATACACTCAAGAGAAATGAGTGATCGGTCATGTGAGGGCCGGGTTGCAAGACGTTCTTGTTAAACCCAGGTGTATTTGCCTCTAGAGATACATCATCGGAAGGTGGTCCCATACCTTGTCAGAGTTGGAAATCCAATTTCCCTAAGTGCCAAGCGGTTTTTATTTGTATACTATATCGGAGAATGTGAGATGCAAGCATTCTCCTGGATTCTAAATTATTTGTGGGAAACTTATATGATAATATCTAATTTCAAGTATACAAAGTGTTTTCGTCTCATAAGGTAAAAACCCGTTCCGTATTCAAGGCATGGTCTTATGAGATATTTTGAATTTTTTTTTAAACTGTTTACTCATACCAGTCCCCTGACTGACCCGGAGTTTATTTTTCTGTGTTTTCCCTTAAACTCTTGGGTATTCATAACGCTTGTTATGAATACACAAGTGAATCAGGATTTGGATAAAATTGTGAAGCTGGAATGAAGATTTAGCTGTGTGCTGGTCCATCTATCTATTGTATACTTAAGTCTTTCAGTTGATCATATATGAATAGGTTGTATCACTAGTTCAATATGTTCTGATGTAATATATTCCGCCGTGTAATATTATGAAGTGTTATCTTTTGTGAAAAATTCTGTTGTGAGATTCTGATGTTTTGTGTTTTATCTTCTATCTATTCTTATTTCTTATTAACTACACAACTTCTGATGTGTTCGAAAGTTGGGTCGTTACAATTCACCTGCATTACTTTCTCAAAATTTGTTTACTAGCGGCCTAATTTAAATTATGTGCAGTTAGCGCCCCGCTATCACCCTGCTATATCCTGTAGCGGATTTCTATAGCTACGTTATTTTCAAATAGCCTATAGTATAACATTTCTGCTTTAATCACCACTATATTTTCATATTCCCGATATATCCTATTATTTCAGCTATATTTCGCTATTCCTACTATAGTTCTATAAAAGAAATGAACTGACAAATGACTTATATACATTATAAAAAATATAAAATTAGTTTTATAATTTAATCTTTAACATATATTTTTTAGAATAAATAATACTATGATGTTATATTAGATTAAGTTAAGGTAAATACAAATTTACTCTTATTTATAAGTATTTGCACATGTTTTTATTTAAAATTAAGAATGTAATAATTATAATTAATTGAATGTTAAATTCATTTATTTATCAATTATATATTTGCAAAAGCATTAAGTACAGGTTTTATATGCTATTTTAGTGTCATCCACAATATCGTGATATTTCCTCCCTTTATCTCTAGTTCAACTTTTTGCACTTCCGCCGCATTGAACCTACTGAACGCTTTAACTTCACAATTTAAATTAAAAAATATTATATATATATAATGGCCGCAAGTTTACAATATATACATACACACACAAAAAAAAATATTATACATATATAAAGAGAGAGAAAGAGAGCAGGAAATTAAATTAGTGTTTGTCATCAAAAATTAGAAGTGCAGGACCTTTCAAAATTGAAGTCTAAATGTGCACCTGTTTTAAAATCCTGAAATTAATTTTGATTGGTTTGGTTTGGTCTGGGTTGTTCTTCGATCTGTAATGTTTTGGGTTGATCGGCAGTGGTTTGTGGGGTCTGAAGCTTGACACAATGGGTATGTTTATTTGTAGCACTTGCTCAGGTTTAAGATTATGGCAAGCGAAGGAAACCAAAGTGTAAATAGAGGGAGTAGCGATGTTTGTCATGACGAGATGTAGCCAGATGCAAAGTTTGGTGGAGAATGACGACAAGTGTCACATGGATTACGAGTTGTTGCTTCGGCATGTCTTGTCAGAGTTCGATCTAGAGGTGTGGGATGAAGATGGTTGTGGTGATTGAGATGGGTAGGAGGTGAGCGATGTGGTGGTGAGGGTTTCATGTCGATCAAGTGGTAGAAGCGTGGTGTCACAAACATGTGTGCTCTGTGTTTTAAGTTACAGACATTCCGAATTTGGGAAGAAGAAAGGGGAAAAGATAAGTCGGGTAGGTACATGATGTTTTGGGGCCCAGCCATTTGGGTTTAAGGCGAGAAAGCTTTACATTATCTTTATTTGTTTCTCAATAAAATGTATAAATATTAAATTGAAATATTCTGCTTGTTTGAGATACGATTTATGCATTAGGTTCGTATAAATGATCTCGACATTATAGTATAGTTGACCATTATGTTCGCATAAGTACAGATTTCAGAAATTTTAAAATAGACAAGTTGTAAACAACTTCATTTTAAATAAAAATGTCATTTAAAATCTGTCTCGTAAGCTGTATTATTATTTGGATAAATAAAACACTGTTGATTTAAAATGAATAATGTAGATCATTATTGGCATCTATTGAGTAGAATAAATTCTCATTTCGTGTTTGCTAAGTGTAAATTTAAATTGTTTGATTAATTGCTATCAATATTGATTGATATGGATTGAATGGTTAATTAGCTATTGATTGTGACATGTCGATTGCCAAAACGTTTGAATGTGGCCATATTGTATATGACATTTATATGTTAATGCATTTGGGTATGAAAATTTATGTTAACTTATTTATGTAACGCTATGGTCGCTAAGCCTCAAAATTTTGAAATTGTTATCAATAATTTGAATTCCTAGACGAAATTGATTTAATAGCTAAATATTCCATTTAGGAATATTTAAAAAGTTCCTATTGAAGATTTGAAGAATGAATGAAGTATTAATTAAAATTGTTTAAGTTGATTTAATTATTTAGATTAATCTTGTTAATTAAATTTTAAATTTAATTATTAGTCAGTAACAAGGGTTTAATAAATAAGAATTAGTTTACTAATGACATTTTGATTCATAAATTTCTTAGTAATGATGTTTAAAGTGAACATTATACGTAAATTATATTAAGAAGTTAATTATAATTATTATAATTAATTTAGTTTGATCATTATTTAGTAATTTATTAAAGTATAAATTATTATTATTAAATTACCTATTAAGGTTTAAGATTAATTATTTATTTAAAAAGAGTTTTAAATATTTAATTAATTATTGATAAAGGTTTTAAATAATTAGTTAAGTATTAAATAAAGATTATTTGGATCTTTAAATTATTTAATTAAAGATGAACTATTATTTAATTATTTAATTAAAGATTAAATAAATACTTAATTATTTATTTTAAGAATAAATAATTGTTTAAATATTATTAATAGTTAACTATTATTTAATTAATAATTTTTTAAGATTTCTATTATCTTAATTTAGAAGCGATTAAGTTGTTTAATTTTTATAAATTGTCAGTCTAAGTTAGTTAATTTTTGTTACCAATGTTTTAAGTTGATTAATTATTTTTAATAAGGAATATAAATTAATTCATTATTTTAGACTTAGTTAATTACTTTTAAATGTGACTTAAAAGTTAACCAATTTATGAAATAATGAGGTTTGAATTTGATAGAATCATTTTACGAATGGTACTTAAGACAGATGGAATTTATTTTAGTTAATTACTCTATTAACTAATAAGGTGCAAGTTAATTATATTGACTTCAGTATAAGCATTAAATTCAATATTTGATTTTGAGGTTAGATTTAAAGCCAATGAGAAAATTTTGATAAAGGAAGTTACTGAAGTGAAATAAATCAAATTAAATATGATATGAATTCATAAGAGAATGAAAGAATGGATTATAATTTTTTTTTTTTTTTTGGGAATGAATTTCATTTGGAATTTGGACAACTTAAGTTATATGTTTTATAACTTGAGATAGTCGCTTTTATTTGGACAACTTCATCTTTATCCGAAAGAATAATATTAGCTTAAGATAGTTGATATTTGGAATTTAAATCATTATTTTCATTAATGACTTGTTACTTAAAAGAAAAAGTCTTGGAAGATAAACTATGGGATTTTGTTCTAGTAACCCACTGATGGTGAATTAGAAACGAGAAACCATATTAATTGGTTTTGAAATACATACTTATATTTGAGGATTAAGTATGTGAATGTTTTGAGATAAGAGATTTGAAATTTAGTTAATAAAATTTAATTAAAAAGAGGCTTAGTGATTATTGTAAGAAATAAACTTTTGATTTTTTCATTTGATAGCTGAAGAACAGACTATCAAATCTGGACCATAAATCTTACTTCGGAAATATTTAGGGGAAACATGTGAGTTATACGACGCAGTTGTCTTTGTTAGTGATTCACTGTACGTATAAACCTTATTTTGTTCTCATAGGACAAGCGATAAGGAAACCAATCTACAAACGGTTAGGGGTTAAACTCGCTTTTGTCCTTGGCTGTTTATTTCCTAAAGAACCAAGGTTGAGCATACTGGAAATTATTGAAAGTTGTTTCAAACAGACCTGAATTGGATAAAGTTATTCGAAAACCACTTCGATCTGACTGAGCGACGAAAATGGTATTTCTTGAAAATGGAGAAATCAGGATAGTGTTAGAATGCAAGTGTTACTTGTTACTAATCCTATGGATGTAGTAGAGGTAGTGTCTTTGGTTCGTTCTAATCTTGAATGACTTGTTTGGATGAATGCTATAAGTGCATTGCCACTGGAACGCAATGAACATTCAAAGTGAAATCTACTGATGGAAGGTATAGTGACTTAGCCTCAGGACTCATTAACTGAGAATCGCTAAAACAGAGGATATGCAACATGGCTATGTGGATCATACCCATTATAGTATGTTTATCGCCAGTCTAGAATGGTTGACCCTTTGATTATTTTATGCTTCGGTGTGGTTGCAGATCACAACCATGGTGGTGTCATATACAATACTATCAATTAAGTGATAGGCCCATATTATGTTGGTAGGGATGCAAGAAGTTCTTGCGACCTCGATACGCTTATCTAGAGAGGCACTGTGATGGGTGGTGCCCAGTGCCCAATCATTGTATGGAATCCAAACTCTAGTAAGTGTTGTACGAACTTAGTTGTACCCAACTATGTTGATTTGCAAGATGCAAGTGTTTCAGCTACTTTTATATTTTATTTGTGATTTTCTAGAAATTATCATAATATCACTGGATTTATAATAAAAGTGGTTTGATTGTCGTAAGGTAAAAACTCGTCCGTGTTTATGTGCGGAGTGGTCTTACAAGATATTTTTTTTTTCAAAAGGTTTATAAGCTAATAAGAAAATAAGTTGCTCGTTACTTGAGTTTTCTCACGTTATTTTCCAGCCTGACATAGGTGTTATTTCACAATAATTCTCGGGTCAAACCGAGCATATTTAGTTTAGATGCTTGACATAGCCTTTAGATAATCATAAAGATTTGAACATTTTATGATCGTAGTTAACTCTCCACTTAGTATTGAATTCACTTTCCAATTTTTTCCATGGATCCGAGATAAATGAAACTCCTATATGTCCCCGACTATTGACTTCTCTCTAACATAATTCAAGAAAATATCTCTCCATTTTATCATTTCATGAAAAAGAAACTCTACTCGCAAAAGTCATAGTTGCTTTATTTTCCAAAATTTTCCACTGGAGTTTCTACTTGATGTCGTTACCGTCAATTTTGGAATATTAGATTCGCGATAATAAAATAGCTAAATGATGCACACACTGGTAGCATGTTTTTCCTAAGTTCGTTTAAAAATGTAACTTAAAGAGTAGCAACATAAGTCATACAACAATATATATTAAAACTTTAACGGTTTTACCTTCAAGTGGACTTGTACAAAATCCATAGCGTCAGCTTATAAGGTTTGTTGTTTTTCTAATTCCTTTCCTAGCAAAATTACCCCTTGATTTACCAAAAGCGGAGGAAGAATTAGTAGCAGATTATCAAACAAAATATTTGATTGTTAAATATGCTTTATTTTATCTTGCTTCTTACTTTAATTATTAGTTTCCTCATTATTCATAATAAGCGTTCATTAACTCTTATCTTATAAAGCAACAAGAAAGAAAGAATCAGTCCATTTGATGGTAGTCCAATATCATATGCATAATTTAAACGGATGAGATATTATGCAAATCATTTCTACATTTATTACAATAAACAAATAAAAACTTGTATATAAAATAGGAAAAAAAGATAAAATAAAAAATAACATTTCAGCCTTCTCACTACAATGAAAAGTAGACGTTCGAGTATGAATCTCAGCAACAACTTGTTTAGATTCTACAAATTGATTATTCTGAACTACAATCAAAATTTTGGGTGTATTCATGAGTTAAAAAATAGCAACAAAATTATTATTAACGACTACCTAAGGTTATGGTTGATAAATAAATGCTAAAAATAGAAACATACAACATTTAAACCCTTAAATCACCATTTACAACATTAGAGAACACTAAATCATTTACACTTCTCAACCAAGATGAGCACAAATTACAATTATAATTCAGTAATAAGGTTCGATATTTGATTATAAAATTACAAAGTTAACCCCTTCAATTATTTTAATTATGACTTTAGGTCATGTTTGGAAATTATAAATGAGGTTCTTATTCTATAATCATACTGCACATGCATTTTTCCAAGATAATGTTTATTTTCCCTTTCTAGGATTCACATATTGAAAGTGGGTGAGAAGAAGGAAATTCAATATAAATCCAAGATAATGTTTATTTTCCCTTTCTAGGATTCACATATTGAAAGTGGGTGAGAAGAAGGAAATTCAATATAAATGCATGATGGCATATTTTCAATTAGATCCCTAATGATGATAAAATAGAATAGTTGTGCAAAAATTTAAAATAACTTACTATTTCAAGGCTTAGATCCATGATTCAATGAAACAAAATTCATGTTGTTTTTTTAGTAGGACGGATGTGTAGTGCAAAACTACACAGCCGATTAAACACAATATTAAAATATATATAGCCCAGTTGACAAGCCCAACTGGTGGCCTATTTACCGATTACATGAGAGTGATAATTATACAATAGTTCAAGCCAAAACAAACATTAAAATAGTAGCTAGACCACCCCCAAAAGACAGATAGAGAAATATGCAAATTAAACATAAGCCAAAAGAAGACATAGCAGAATAACATGCTAACACAGACGACCATATACAAATTACTGCAAATCCGGACTTGAATCGCCATGGTTAGAACCCACTGACTCCTCTGGACTATTGTTTGCTGGCAGAGCAAGCATGAAGCTGGCAGAGGAAGAAGCCAGACCTGACCATGAGTTAAAGCAGAATATTATGAGACTACATAATCCCTTAAATCTCTTCTGAGGTTTATTAAAAATCACCGCATTCCTTTCTTTCCAAATACACCAACAAAATATTGCTAAAAAGGAATCCAGTGCAGCATTTGCATCATTAAACTCCCAATGATCAAACACTGAATAAATTTCAGGCACAAAACCAAGCAGATAGGAACCAGTGGCTGCAAATACAGGGAAAGAGTATTCACAATCAAAGAAAAGATGATCAATAGTCTCCATATGGTTAGAGCAAAGAGCACAACGGGAATCCTCGATCAAGTTAAGTCTATACAATTTAGCTCTTGTATTGATTTTGCCATGAATCAAACACCAATTGAAGAAAAGAACCATTGGTGGAAGAGGAATTTTCCAGATTCTGGAAAAAGAGAATAACCTTCTAGAGAAATTCAAATAATTATACACTGAAGCAACAAAGAAACCTCTTTTTGGAGATAAAGCCCAAAAATAGCAATCAGGAGAGAGGGAAGGATGTGTGTGAGTGATCAGGTTTGCAGCAAGAAGAAAATTATCTAGAACTCTTGCATTAAAAAAGGTGGAAGGGCACAGAGATGAGTGACCCATACGCAACAGATTAGCTACAGAGGAAAATTCATTGGAAATGAAAGGAAAAAGGGAGGAAAAAGCTTGAAAAGGGGGAATATGTCCATGCCATATATTATACCAGAATAAACAAGATTCTCCATTTCCCAGATTGACATGAAACAGATTTTTAATGCGAGGAATACAAGATAAAACCCCAGACCAGAAGGGAGAAGGCTTAACAGAAGGAAGAGAATGCAAAACTAAATGAGTATTATTGGAATAGTAGAGAGCAAGGACCCAATCTTTCCTTAAGAAAGAACTAGGAGTAACTGAACGCCATAACCATTTTGTTAAAACAGCCATATTGAAGTTAGAAAGGTTAATAATGCCCAAACCCCCCTGATTAGTATTTAAGCAAACAGTTTGCCAATTGACCAATTTCTTGACGTTATTGTCATTCCATAAAAAAGAACTCCTAATTGAATCAATTTTTGAAATTACCCATTTAGGGAATTTGTGAATAGTCATCCAATATGTTGGTAAAGCAGATAAAACAGCTTTAACCAACACTAAACGACCAGCAGAGGATAAAGTATTAGCTTTCCAGGAAGATAATCTCTGCTCAATTTTATGAATGAGAGGCAACCAATCAGATTTATGAAGTTTAGTGGGTCTTAGGGGAATTCCCAAATACTGAATGGGAAACTTGTGAATCGAGCAATTTAAAATGGATGAAATTGAAGGGCCAAAATGATCAGCATTTCCTAACATTATGATTGAACTTTTGGAAAAATTAATAGACAAACCAGAAATGAGCTCAAAAATATAAAACACAACTTTAAGACAATGAATATGATTCAAATCAGGAGATGAAAAGATAATTGTCAATCATATGATGGTATAATTCTCAATTATTAGAGAAAAAGTTTGAGGGTTTCATAAATATAATCATCGCCATATACCAGTTTCAGAAGAAGACACAAACATATGTTAAAATGGGTAAACTAAGTTTGAAGTGATAATTAAATTAAACAAACCTAAACCATACATGAAAATAACAACACTCGGTTATTCGCCTATCACATATATTTTAAACAAAATCATCTAATGTAGGTAGATCCAAATAAAACCACTGCATATAAATCTTTAAGCAGTACGTTCGAAAGCGTACAACAGACATATAAAGTTGTACCTCCATGTGAATAAAGTACACATAAGTTAAAGTAGTAAGTACACATCTAAAAAGTTACGCTTGGCATGCTATTCGATTATAGATGTTATTTTTTAAACTAGCAATATAGATCACGTATAAGAAATTCAATTAATAATACTATTATTCGCACCTTATCGTTTCTTCACTTACTACGCTGCTTCAAAACAAATAAATTATGACCAGTAAAGTGCGATAATTTTTTATATATAGAAAAAAGAGGGTATCATTGGTAATTACAGTTCAATCTGATGTAGAGCTTGAAATAAACGAATTGACCGTATATCACTGAAGAAACTAAAAATACAAATGAGTTTTTATCTTTTGGACGCTGAATATATATGTATTCAGAAGTGTGTTCACTTGCATTTGATTAAAACAAATGGTACATTATTGATATGGCGTGAGACTAAGTATGAGGTATCTTTGGTATTAATATTTTTTTATTTTCAGTTTGGCCTTGTTTTGAAACTTTATTACGCAAATGGCTCGGTTTTGAAACTTATTACGTTTATAACTCGGTTTTGGCCAACTCAGTGCTAAGTTGACCAAAATACATTGACGCCATATGAGCATCAGGTTTTTTTTTTTTTTTTTTTTTTTTTTTTTTTTTTTTGGGTTCGGAAGCCATTTCATATGGCGCCGGACCGCCGATCTAAAATTAAAGAAGAAAACATTGATGCGATTTGAAATTGCGCCATTGAACTATGGTCAACTCGGCTTTGAATTGGTCAAATTAGAACCGTTTTCGTGATTAATTTTGAAGTTGGGCTATTTTCGTGATAAAATTACAAAGTAAGACCGAACAAAAATAAATACAAAACAAGATCAAATTAGAAAAAAAAAAAAAAATCCATTAATAAAACTTTAATTGGAGTATTATTTGGAAGAAGCAATAAAAAATAGCGTATTTCGTGTATTTAGCAACAATCTTTGTTTATCCCAATAATCTTCGTTTATGGAAAGTATTATTTGAAGATGGCGACGAAGCACAAAATTCACACTCACATTCATTTCTTCTATTTCGGAAACTTTTCCTTTCCTGCTGCTGCCAGAATCGCTGATTGTGTATTCAAAACGTCAAATGCGATTATCCGAAACCCGTTAGCTCTAATACCATCAAATCTTATACTTAATTCACTCCCTTCTGGGATCTGTAATTCCACTATTATTTCCTAGGGTTTGCTTCAGTCGAAAGGTAAACGTTTACGATTTTTGATAATTTCATGCTTTTGTTTACTAATTTTTTATTTCATTATGCTGTTAGGTACCATGCTTATGTTTGATTTGGATTCCTTTATCTTTATTACGGTCTTAACAGTTATTTTATTTTGCCATTCACTTATTTTCAGTTGCTTAAGCTGATTTAGATTATTGACTAGTTTTAATGGATTATTTTGGGTGTTATCCTACATTGAAAATTTTAAGCGTCTTTGTAGGGAACGGATATTACATTATTGGTGAAATCATGTTCCTTTTCATTTGGATTCCAAAGATTACGGTTTTAAGAATTATTTTATTTTGTCATTGACTTGTTTTCAGGGTCTTAAGCTGAAATTTTTAGCGGTTATTGTGGTGAATTGATAATACGTTGTTGGTAGATCATTTTCTTGTTTAATTTAGATTTCAAAGCTTCTGTTTCAAGGGCTATTACATTCTTTTTTTTTTTTTCCAGTGGCTTAAACTGATATACATATGTCTTGAATAAATTAGTAACTAGTTATAATGAATTGTTTTGGAGTTATCTTTTACTGAAAATTTCATGGGTTTTGTAGGAAATGGATAATAATTTATACTACCCCTGTGATGAAATTAATGGATCAGATGGTAATGTCTGTGACTTTAACAATAATACAAGCCCAGAATCCTCGAAAATCCCAAAAGTTGGCATGCATTTTTCTTCAGATGAAGAAGCTTATGATTTCTACAACACATATGCAAAAAACAAAGGGTTTGGTGTGCGTAAAGGGGCAAGTGCAAAAGACGATAATGGTGTGGTCATTAGGCGAATATTTGTGTGCCACCGTGAAGGTTTTAAATATTCGAAACATAAGAGAAAAGATGGTAAAGAAGTTAAACCTAGAAAAAGTGAAAGGGGAGGCTGTTGTGCTCGCTTGCATGTTCATAAACAAGAAGATGGGCTGTGGAAAGTCAGATATTTCATTGATAGGCACAACCACCCGATGATAACTTCACCATCACAGCTTTCTAAACTAAAGTCGCATAGCAAAGAACGTGTTCCTAGAGCCAGTGAACCTACAGTTATACCTTTAGAAGTTGCTAGACCTATAAGTGTTAGAATAGGCGATGACTACCAATTGGGTATTGAGCATTTGGGGATGACTAGAGAGTGCAGTTTGACTGATGAGAGTAGATCAATGATACAACAAATTCTTAATAGGCAAGCCACTGAATATGCTTTTTTCTATTCAACCCGAGTTGATGAAGGTTTTAAGTTAACGAGTGCCTTTTGGGCTGACCATAACTCAAGGTTAGCTTATATGAAATTGAGTGATGTTTTGGTCTTTGATATTGCATACAGAATTGACAATTTTTTGTTGCCGTTTGCAACGTTTACGGGCATAAATCAACATAAGAAACCTACATTGTTTGGATGTGCTCTTCTAGGAGATGAGAAAGAAGAAACTTTAGTTTGGTTATTTCAATCTTTCATCGCTTGCATGGGGGACAAAGCACCAGTGGCAATAGTTACGAAACAAGACCCGATTGTTTGCAAAGCTGTGAAGAAGGTTTTTCCTCGTACGCGTCATAGATTTTGCATGCAGGAGATCCGCCTTCAAGAAGACAAGTTTCTTCATCCTCTACGTTCTTCCTACAACCCTTCATTCGATGAAGATTACAACAAATTCACTAGAAGAAGTCAGACTATAGAGGAATCAGAGAGGTGTTGGTTGTTACTGAAAGATAAATACATGGTTAACTTTGAAGCAAGAGTGTGTCGTAGACAAATGAATGAGTTGAAAGCATGGGATTGGCTGGAGAGTATGTACAAAGTAAGACATAATTGGGTGGAGTCCTACTTAAACGATGTCTTTTTTGCCGGCATCAGATCAATCGAAAGCTCATATTTTGATGGTTTTATCGATTCCATGACACCAGTGCAAGAATTCATCTTACAATTTGATAAAGCTATCTTGTTTCACCGTACAAGTGAAGAAAAAGATGACTTCTCTTCCATAAGGAGCAAGCTAGACTTCCCGGAAATGTCTCCATTAGAAGCTTTTGCTGCAAAAGTTTACACTAAAAACGTTTTTGACATTTTCCAGCTTGAGTTCAAAAGCACTGTATCTTGTTTAAATGACGAGGTAGGGATGAGGGAAGGATTCATAATATATAAGGTGGTCAGTAAAACTGGTGAAGGTGAAGCCCACTTGGTGAAGTGCAGAGTTTCGGATACTTTTTGTGAGTGTTCATGTTCGAAGTTTGAAACTGAAGGCATACCATGCAAACATATATTGTACATTATGACGCAAAAGCTGAAACTGAATCATATTCCAGAGCAGTACATTTTGGGGAGATGGACGCTCAGTTCAGGTATTCGACTCAATGATGAAATGAATATCAATGCTGCAGATCATCGGAAAATTACACCTTTTGAATCTTCGTTGTTTCAAGCAAAACTGAACATGGTATTTGAGAAGGCAACGGAAGATCGAGAATATTACAAGCTTGCTCATGCATTAGTTGATGAGTTCTGGAAGCGAGTTGAATTGGTTAATCAGATTCATAAGTGACATGGTTCTTAATCAGTAATAGATTGAGTTGGAGTTGAATCAGTGAAGGTACACCATCTTTCAACTGCTTATGATTTATGGAACAAAATTTCTCTCTTCCTTTTCTTTTGGTTGTTGGGAGTTTAGATTATATATGTTTGTTGCATTTTTAAAATCTGGAGATTTAACCAACATTTTATATTAGCCTTCTGAATTTATGTTGCAGGACAATAACTGCCTGTTATATTTATTCTCAAACATGAAACAACCGCTCTTCCATTGTTTATATGTTTCTGATTTGATATACAGGTTTGTTATGTATGTTCTTTGTATTTCCAATTTCAGTGTGTAAATCATAAGACATCCATGAATTTGAACTCCATGATATTTTAATTTGAAATCAAACTTTGCCGAATATCTAATCACGTCTGATACTTTTATATGTTCAAATTAGAATGTCAATGGGTTTCAGACGATTTAAAATGTAATATCAGTGACCTCTATTGAGAAATTGAAATCCAAAAAAAAAAAAAAAAAAAAAAAAATCATGGGTCAAATTACTAGGGAAAAGAAATGGGGTAACAAAATTCATAGCTGTTTTGTTTTGAGGATATCTCGACCGATGCATTTGGGAAAACTTTCTTATTTTATCGCGATGCGGGGTGGGGAAACAAGAAAATCACCGATGGTTTTGACATTGTAGGATTCCCATTGTTAAGGCCAAGTAGGCCGGCTAGATCAGTTGAAATATGAAGATAAAAATTCATCCCTCTACCCCTTTGTCGATCTATGGTGCACAATAGATCGATGAATGTGAATAATGATATATAACCATCGTTCGATGTAACCGGACCGTTTCAAATATAAGAACAAAAACGATCTCCTTGGTTTCTCTTCATTCGGTGGTTCAGATTGATCAAAGTCATATACATCGATCTGTGGTCTAAAATATAATGATTTTTATATTACTCGGAGTCAATCAGTTGAAAACCGTTGATCGTTAGATAATCAATAGATTATGACTTTAGATAATATGAAGTTCAGTCCCTCCCCCCCCCCCCCCCCCCCCCCCTTCTAGCACAATGAACTATAGCAATACTTCTGTTTTAGGATGATGACAATCCATATTATTATTATACATGTAAAAATGAATATTTGCTATCAAAAAGTAATTATTGTTATGATTGTAGTTATCGTATTTTTTATTTTTTGTGTTTATGTTTGCGTTCTGATTGAAAATGGAATTATGTTTGATCTGAACATATCATTTATTTTCCTAACTGTATGATTTATGAGTGGGGTGGATGAATATTCAACCTTCGCCTATATCATAAAGGATCAAATATCATAAAGAATCGAACGCAAGTTGGAATGAACATGAGCGGAATTGATCGGTCCATTTGTAAGCAACTTAGTTACGGTCCTAGGCATGACTAGAATCTCAGCACGAGATGGGTGCTTCGTGCGTTTAACCAGCGTAAAGATAGGGCCGTCAATGGATATCCGAAATCCGTCCGCATCCGCATCCGAAAAGCGGATAAATATCCGATATCCGAAAAAGCGGATGCGGATGCGGATATAGGCATATCCGCATCCGAAAATTATCCGTCCGCTTTTTTTACGATTATAGCTTAAATTATGTGTATTTTAACATAATTGAATATGCTAATTTATTATTTTGCAAAATTAAAAGTCTACTAAACGCACGCTAATCGCTCAAAATTATATATTATCATCATATTTATTTACTTTTAGCACTTTTGTAATCAATTGGGTTGAAAAAACTTAATATTAAGCTTAAAAAATTCATTTATGTTCACTGATTTATCAACCATTGGCGGAGCGGATAATTATCCGATATCCGTCCGTATCCGCGGATGCGGATATCCGATATCCGAAAATGGTTTCGGATGCGGATACGGATATGGCACTATCCGTATCCGGAAGTATCCGTTGACAGCTCTACGTAAAGATGCTGCTACAGCAACGTGGGAAGTGGCGTTATGGGGAGCATTCGGATGCAGGTAAATGGTGGCAAGATTTTAGGCTTATTGATTCAGCATCTCCACGAGCAAGATTTATGTCTTACCCGACCTTATTTTAACCCAACCCAATTTATATTAAAAAAACTAATTTAATATCAGTTCACTTAAAATTAGATTAGAATAGTATAATCATAAAATAATGTTTATATATTCTCTAATAAATATACAAAAAATCATATTTCATGTCAATCCAAACTAGATAGAATTTGGCAAATATATTTTAAAGAGCATTTTAATGTATTTTAAAATGAAACACTTGCTCCACTACATACTAAATTAATTTCATATGATGTGGGTTACAATGAAATTTTAGTAAAATATGTTTTGTAATGAATTTGTTATTTTAAATGCATTATGCTAGCTAAAATCCGATACATTATGCTGAATATTTTAATATTATTTATGAAAAAGTCCTGCATATTCTCATTTTTATTGTATTTAAACAATCCAACCCAACCCTACTAAAACTGACCAAACCCATACTTCAATCCAACCCAACCCATATCCAACCTCATATAGGGTCGGGTACATATTGAACTACCTTAAACGCATACCTATGTGGGTCGGATGAAGTGTTTGGTCTAACCCGACCCAACCCATACTTTGTGCAGCCCTATTTATTGATACTCTTGTGATTCTCATTTAGGACATAAATTTTAAAAAAGGTTTTATGATTTTCTATTGCCCAACAATGTATATCCGCTGTTTAGCTTATGCTAACAATGTATGAGTTTAATGCTTGTTCAATCTAGGAGTGTGTCATGTAGAATCGTTGAAGAGTCAAGCAAAATTTGGTTTAATATGTTTACAACCTGTTTATTTTGATCAATTTAACATAAAGATTTACCTAACTCAACCAAAATATTCTATGGCTACTCATTTAATTCATCTAAATGTATTATGTTATTTTCTAAGTAAATCCATTAGTCACCTTGGGGACCTATAACGTTCGTTTATAAATTGAAAAATAATAATTAAAAATTCAAATTTGAAACTTCAAATTGTAAATATTAGAATTTTAAAATTCAATATTCTAAATTTGAAACTTTAATGTTCAAATTTGAAAACTTCAAATTTTAAAACTACGAAAATTAAACTTAGAATTTAAAATTTGAAAATTTAAAATTTAAAATTTTAACAAATAAAATTTTGAAATTTTAAAGCTATGAAAATTTGAGAATTGAAATTTTGAAAATTTAAAATTTTTGAAATTTAATATTTGACAAGTGAAATTTTGAAATTTAAAATTTTGAATTACGAAATTTGAAATATTTTCTGAAATTTTGAATTTTTGAAAATTTAGATTAGAGTTCATCGCTGAAACCTCATCCGGTTTTGAGGCAGTACGAAGAAGTTACTGTAGTTTAAACGAAAAATAGCGATTTCGTATGTAAGGAGTTAAATGGGTAAATGAGTTACGCATTTATAATTCTTTTAAAAACGGATCAATCCTTTAATGGTTCATTTAATAAAAAAATCACAAATGAGTTGACTCGACAAAGTTGTAATAAGGACAAATGGATTGGATAAATGGGTATAGGTAAGTTTTGACAAGTTTAATTCAGTCTGTATCTGTTTAAATATTCTATAGCAAAAGACTAAGGTACGTTTTTGTGTCCCTGTCCGTTTAGAAAAGACTACTTGTAAGCTTCAAAGCTGGACCACGACGCAGATTTGAAGCAAACTAAAGAGTGAAACTTTTATTGTTGCAAATAAATGTATGTACCTGGAATCAAGCTATAACCTATGGCTGTCAATATCCAAAAAAATTCAAAATCCATCGTCTTTATCTTTATCCGCATTTGAAAAACGGATAAATATCTGATGCGGAAGAAATGTCCGTATCTGAAAATTACCTATCTGTTTTTTTATGATTATAACTTAAATTATGTGTATTCTAACATAATGAAATATGTAAATTATTATTTTATACAGTTGAAGTTTTACTAAACGCATGTTAATCGTTCAAGATTATATATTATCATCATATTTATTTATTTATCTTTAGCATTTAATAATCAATTGAGTTGAAAAAACTTTATATTAAACTTAAAAAAATCATTTATGTTCATTGATTCATCGACCATTGAGTCATTGACGTAACGTACAATTATCCAATATTCATCCGTATCCGCAAATGCAATTATCCAAAATTTGAAAATGATTTTTAATGTGAATTCGAATATGACACTATCCGCATTCGAAAGCATTCGTTCGTTGACAACCCTACCATAACTCATACAATCAGACCATCCTAACGAGTTTTAAATGGAAGTTTTAGTTTGTTCATGACTGAGTTTAGTGAGCAATACCACGCTACTGTCTCGAAACTCATGCTAACTTAGATTTAATTTGATTCTCGTATTGGGTTTGCCATTTAAATGCTTATATTTGATTATGACACAATTAGTTAGTGAAGTACATGTCAGTCGACCCTAAAACCCATGATGGAATACTCACGTTTGCTTGGAAATGGATGATGTCAGGTAATGTTATCAACTGAATGATGTTGAAGATGGATTTTCATTCTTTTGTAAATTTATGGATTCCTAGGATTTACTAGTGAGTAGTTTAACTAATGTAGAAGGTACCATTCCCCATCCACCAACCCATGTTTTCTATTCTTCTCCGCTAACGATAATTAATTAAAAAACAAATTTGACTTTGAAGATGTGTCGGATTTAGTGTAGTATCAACTTATCGAGAGCTAATCCTATGTACCTAAAATTCTCTGTCTATCTGTACCCAACCAATCAAGACTCCTAATTTTCACATTTTTATAATTAAGTTAAAGAAAAAAGGAGGACTTAATTGCAAAAAATGAAATTCACGGGGTGCTGATTGGTTGAATATAGAGGGATAAACAATTTTGGATACTGATGATTTTATTTGGAACTTATCTACGTAGAAGAATGAATGATGTTAACCAAATTCACACGTCGGACTATACCGGTTTGAAGTTGGTGGACCATGTATTATAAAGAAATCAGAAGTGCTATCAACGTAATTTTCAAACGAAAATATTGTATTTTCTTTTGTTGTGCCATAGGTTAGAAAATTATATATAACATCAGTGGAACATATATGGATTAAAGAAGTGGTTGCCATATTCGTAAACATCACTTATCTGCAGATTTTGAGTTATTCCATGTACTGAGCGAAAAAGTTTTGTTACACGGAATATTTTAGTTGTATGCTCAGTCGATTTACAATTCATTTGACTGCTTAGGAATGTACAGCGCATGAAAATATAATTTTCAATGCAGTTATAAATAACATGAACTCTTAGTTTCTCCCATCCTCCAGTTGAATAATATCATTTAGCTGATCTAGATATTTGCTACCTTATTGAAATAGTAAATATCATTTCCTCATTTTCATGAAACTACAAATTAACCATAATCATCCAATATAAATTTTAGTTTTTATTATTCACGTTTATGTATGCCTATCGAGCGAACATTTGAAATACAGAAGAATTTTTTTTTGCATTCCGAAGAATAAGCCAACAAGCCCATTTGAAATCCTTGGAATAGCTATGGTTGCTATAATCGCTATGCATAATTTTATATGAAGATATAATAGTAATCCAAATTTTGTAGTTTATGATTATGATATGTTACACTCGATGAATTAAAAAAAGAACAAAGATCGAGGCAAAATATAACCTAGGCCGGCTTTAGAGCATGGAAAATCGTCGGCTCAGTAGCAAATCAAAGAAAAACGATAGGATAGGAAGTGCATATCAAGACGTCAATCACAAAGTGTATAAGCCTAACGTGAACAAAGCCTACTTTTTGGTAAGCCTTACTACATGATTGCATCATAGGCACATGAGAGGTAACTTGGCTAGGATAGTATAATGCCCGGTGTAACTCGATCAAATCGCCGTAGAGATCCATCAGAATGAATATCGGCAGAGACTCACTTCATGAATAAGATAACTTGCTACCCCGGATATGTAACCTAAAGCCTCCAAGGTGGGGAGGCGCTTGTTGATTCGTAAAGATATCTTAGCTTCGGACAACGTTAAAATAACACATCCAGTGTGACCTGACATTTCAGAAGAAGTATCATGCTAATCACTTTGTCAAAGAATGAGCTATCAAAGCTATTCAAACATCTCGCCTAAATTTCCTGAAATCTCACCCGAACCAGTGTCTCCATTGAGAAACACGTTATTGATCCGAGTACAATAGATAAACATTGCAGATTTGCATCAAGTGGCAAAATCTATGTCAAAGACAAAGGAGGAAAACAAAGGGTAAAGTTGGCAAACAACATATTGCCTTTTAGGCAATCAAATAAGACATTAGAAAACTAAAACAGGAGATTTTTCTCTCCTTTCAGAATAAAAAAAGAAGATAAATTTATAGATATTTTCTGGGAAACAACGTATGATAACATATCGCAAGCTTGTAAGAAGTTGTATATAATAATTATCGAATCACATACTATACTATAATTACCAAAATACAGTGCATAAACCTTCGGATTTTAAAATCAACTGTCTGGCTCTTTTAAGTTGCTTTCGTTTTTGATATTTTTTCCTTCGAACTCACAAAAGACAAATTCCACTATCCTAACCCTAATTAGCATAATCAAAGCCCATAACTTTCTTCCTTTTTCCTCTCCAATTCGCAAAGCAATCACACTAATATTCACCTCCTGCGGTTGAAATTTCTACCACCGAGAACATTCTTTTCAGACTTATTCACTTCGGTTCATTTGTCGCTTGCTGATGTGTGAAAGTGGTCATTTCTCACGGCAACATCCGAGTGTAAGTAATCCATTAACTAAATGTACAAAAACTAAATAACACCAGAGATTTATAATGGTCCAGCGAGTTGTGCCTACGTCCAATTTGATGTAACTTCATATATTTATATTGTATGGTTACAAGTACAGTTCTTTTGATTACAAAGCTAAGTGTTAGCAATAGCAAAGTCCTTGCTTAGAGCCAACAAGTCATTTCTTATGCCTAAAAATCCAAGATGATGTGCTAGTGTCCAAAAGAGCCCATGTAGCAAGCCAAGTTTGAAGACCTCCAAGCTCTAAAGCCAAGAAGAAGTTCACAAGTCCAAAGGTGATTCCAAAGTCCATAAAGTCATTGAGGAAGCCATTAAAATGTCCCTAAATCCCAGAATCCTTAGCCTAGAGAATGAGCCAAAAGATCCTGAAACCAGCTTAGTAGTGGGGTATTTATAGGCAGAGGGGAGTGAGATTTGTACCCAAAAAGTCATCATTGGGATCGGTATCGATCCCCCCAAGCCTTAGCCAATTCCTGTGCTTCACCTCAAAGTTACTACCTTCGCCAATTTCGTATCTGGGGATATGAAATCCCAAAGTCGATCCCCAAAAACCTTGTTGAATTTGCACTGATCCATGAAGACAATGGAGAAATACCGATCCTCCAAGCCATAGAGAAATTCCAGCATGATATGGAGGATACGTAATAACTAGACTGGACCCGGATATGAAATATCACTACCGATCCTGGTATACGAAAATCTAGTACTGATCCCCAAAACGTAGAATATCTCTGCCATCTTGAGTTGTGTTGATCCGAGAGTGTTTCGGGGATACGTTTCGATCCCTAAACACTTAGCCAAAAATCCAAGTTTTTGTGAATTCCGTGACTTTGTCCAAATCGGTTCGAAGTTTCCCATATCCATACCTAAGTCCTGAGTACTCCAATAGCTAGAATTCTGAAGCATGACTGCCTTGTAAAAAGACGGGTCAACACTTACCTCCCAAAACATGTCTTTTTGTAGAAGACGTGTTTTGTATAGTCCACCAATCTCGTGAATCCACAACCCGTAATCCAAAGGAAGTCCAAATAAAAATCCAATAACCGAAAACCAAAAATCTAGAAAACGACCACCACATCGGATTATATTAATAGAAAATCGAACTTTGAAGTCCAAAGACATCCCACGATCGCTCCGGCTCGTATTACATTAGAAGGGCGAACACAAAATATCTGAAAACCCAAAGAACCAATCAAAGCCAAAGTTCAAAGAGCCGATATACTTACCAGAATCGGAGGATTTTTTGTCCTTAACCATATTAACCTTGATAATTTCCTTATTAGTCTTGGCATCCTCTTCTCGCAGAAATCCATCTGCTAAATACTCACTTATGTTCAAAGACATTGCCTCCAGCTCACAAGACAACACATGCAACTAAACACTCACCACAAACCCAACAACCAGCTCACAAGACGACACAAGCAACTAAACACTCACTTGTTCAAGCATCAGTGGTTCCAAAATGCCAAACAATTGTTTACACTTAAATATGACTAAAGTTCACAACCAAAAGAGAAAAATAATATAACTATTCAAAATCTCGCCTTGGAGCTCTAGTGACAATAGCAGGGAGGTGACGAGGTACTGGAGGTTGGTACTGGACGCCGACGACGAGGTGCTGGACATCGTGCATGTTGGTGATGTCGTTGTCGTCGAGGGTTGGTGCTGGAGGTTGTCGTCGAGGGTCGGTGCTCGAAGCTGTCATCATTGCCCTTTTTTGACATCGGTTTGTTTGCTTAGAAATGAAAAATGATTTGGGGAATAATGATAGGCGGGGGAAGCGAATAGGGATATGACGTTTTGTGTGTGCACCAAAAATAGGCACTATATTGGATATGGCTATTAGCCGTGTCCAATCCGATATTGCTATGATCCGCACCTAATTGAGAGGGAAAGCAGATTATTCGGCGGGAAAGCTTTTCGTAGCCGTATCGACACACATTAATACGAGTTATAGCCGTATTATATTTGATTCGGCTAACAGCTGTATCATATGTGGAGTAGCTAAAACTGCTTTTAGGTGTAGTGCGATCATTCTTTAATTCTAAATATAGCAACAAAAAATCTTTTGAGAATCATAGTCAAGATAGAAGATTTTGTGATTTCCAGCGAGTTGCATAAAGATATTAACCTATTCTTCATAGCTACTTATT
Organism: Allium sativum; assembly: GCA_030737875.1. Taxonomy (NCBI): domain Eukaryota; kingdom Viridiplantae; phylum Streptophyta; class Magnoliopsida; order Asparagales; family Amaryllidaceae; genus Allium; species Allium sativum. The sequence goes on from CM060918.1 coordinate 57,417,068, forward strand.
GAAGGAGAAGAATAAATGGGTATTCGACTTGATAGCATTATTACATAGAACACACGAAGGATCAAGACTGATTTGTAGATTATAGAGTTGTCCTTTGTTTGGACTAAGTTAGCCTTGACTTTCTACAAAAGAATATTATTCCTCATATGACCAACTAATGACCATATCCTAGAAGCCCACGGGAAGATGTTATTTTGGCTATTCATTGTGTTATAGAATGCAGCTATGCTAGAGGTTTTGCGTTCAGTTTTCCAGTGAATAACATGGTCACAAGATAGAGCATGAGAGATCTGAATTTAGTTCCAGAGTTGTATTGTGATTTGTGACATAAAATCACATATGTTGATAGAGACGAGGCATGGATGTGCTTGGCGACAGAGGAGATGGTGCATTAGTAAAAAGAAGTCAAAAAGGAGTAGCTTCAACTCAGATGTTTGAGCCATGTCTGTCAGACGTCTGTGCTGTCAGGGTTTAGAACCCGAGAGCTTGGACAACCATTTGACAAATATTGGTCAGACGTCTGAGCGGGTTTATTGCTGATTTTGACCCGACTTTCTATGACTTATTCTGCAAGTATTGAAGGGGAAAATTGGGCATTTGCCTAGGTTTTCTATTCTCCTATAAAACAACATCTAGGTTGGATTAAAAACGTGGAATTGAGACCGATTGATCCTAGGGTTCGTCGTCGTTATTCATTGTTCACCTTCTCCAACAAGAGTCATAATCATCTAGATATTCTTTCCCTTTCTCAATAAGGTTATTGATTCTTGTAAAAAAAAATTACTTTTGGTTGTTGATCCATTCAGTGTAAACAAAAATTTGTTTTTGTGAATCAATAAAGAGGGTGGTTGAGTGGAATATCTTGTGTTTACGTGTGTGATTTCATATCTGTGTTATTTTTCATAGAAACCATCTTTAAGTAATTGGGTGAAGAAGATCCTGGTCGCTTCCGCAAAGGCGTAGTTTTCACAACAGTTGGTATCAGAGAAAGATCATTGCAAAATTTAGAGTGATTTTAAATTGAAAAAATTGATTTTTGTTTAAAAAAATTGATTTTTTGTTGAAAAAAAATCAATTTTTTTATGTTGGATATGATGGCGTTTCCAAAGATAACTATTTTTGATGGAAGAAATTGGGAGATTTGGAAGCCGAAGATGGAGTATGTGCTTTACCTCATTGATCTTCATGATCCAATTGATGGAGATGGGATGAAGCCCTTAGGTGTGGATGAGGGAACATGGAAGATGGATAAGAAGGCGATTGCCTTGATTCGGTAGTACCCTGATGATTCGATATTCCATCATGTGGCTAGTTGTGAATCCGCGAAGGATTTGTGGGACAACTTGGTATCTTTGTATGAGTCGAGGAGTGCTATAAGTAAGGCTTTTCTGGTTCGAAAGCTTGTTCAGTTGAGATTGGATAAGGAGAAGTCTGTTGCAGGGCACCTAAATGAATTTGAAGATGTGGTCAATCAATTGGAAAATCTGAAGGTCAATTATGATGATGAGTTGCAGGCTCTTTTGTTAATGAGTTCATATTCAGAAAGTTGGGAGACTTTGGTTGTTTCATTGAGTAATTCCAATGCTAATGAAAGTATCTCTTTGGAAACTTTTCGAAGCATCCTTTTGAATGAGAAACTAAGGAGAAAAGGATAGGGTTTGAAATCAGTTCAAGGTGAGGCTATGGTAGCAAAGGACTCGGGGAAAGATACAAGAAGGAAGAAGAAATGGGCTAATGGTAAAGGTGTTATCACTTGTCATTATTATGGTAAGCAAGGTCACATACGCAAGGATTGTTACGCTTATTAGAGAGATAAGAAGAAGGTTGCGGATGGTGATAGTAGTGATGAGGCACAGGCAGGTCTTGCTACAGGTTTTGTTAATGATGTCCTGTTTAGTGAAGTTAATCCTTGGTAGATGGATTCGTTGTGACGACCCCAAAATCCGTACTGACGGTGTTAAGGGTAATCTTTGGAATATAACACATAAACAGATAATAGCAGAACAGAATTAAATAAATACACCAGATAATGCACAAAAGAATATACTGGATAAACGTAATCATCAGAGTTACACAGTATACAGGATCATACTTAGTAAAAATACAGTTCAGCTATACATAAATGTCTACAGCGGAAAACAAAACATAATGTACAATAGGAGCTGAACAACATAAAAAGAGATAAATGATAGAATCCATCTTCAGCTCCAGCTATCCAGAAAGAGCCTGCTAAAACCTGAAGACAAGGCTGCCCGTGTAGAAAAAGGGGCACCCGAGTTTGCAAGAGAAACAAACTACGAGTCAGTCATGGGACTGGTATGAGAAATCTACTCAACACATTTAAAATATGGCTAATCACAGGACCATACCACTTTCGTGGAACGGGTTTACTCTATCGGATTGCCAGTGCTTTAAAACAAATAATTCTTTTAAACATCACAATGCTTTTGATAAAAATGAAGCCATTATAAGACTCAGTTCCCATCACACAATGCAACAGAAACCGGAGGATAGAGTTTTACCTTATAACGGCCAAAATATGCTTGATGCGAATAAAACAAAAGCATTTGATATTATTACTAGTGTTTATATGCTTCGAAAACAATTTCAATCATAACTATCAATCATAGACGGCATTGGTACCATATATCATGTCGCCCTATATATATACAATCAAAACCGCAAGATGTCGTATTTGGAAATTGAATTTCCGTCATGAACCAAGGCAAAAGATAGTCCTTACCGACTTCGAGACAATCTAGCCCATGTCTCAGGGTCAAAAAATCAATTAATATTATATTTAATTTTAATTTTAATTAATCAACCAATAATCAACAACACAACCATCAATCAATTAGTTGATTAGCTTTTCAAATTCATAACTTTGATACATAGTCAAAAAATCAGATTTTTGATGCCAAATCACAACAATAAGCCCTATCTAATTTTGGTTCTCACACCAGTCTAATGGAAATATATGGACATCACACCTTCGAAACTCGAATACCGATTCTGATGATGTCTAGACTATCATCAGAATCGTCTCCGGGCGACTAGAGTGTGATTCTATATCTATCCAGTATATTAAAACTTCAAATACACGCGGATCAGACGTATACTAAAATCTCTATATACCTGATAGTCCAAATCAATATAAAATAAATAATCAAATACGAATAATTGATTTAAATTTTCAAAACAAAAATTGTTTTCATTTTAAAAATATACTCTTCACACTCGTTCTAGGATACTAATGATCCCATCTCTAACGAGTCATTCCCATTGGATATTACTAATCCAATCTCTGATGAATTCTTTCGTACGGTTCTAATATGTCTTGTTCTCTGAGCTTTGTAAACCAAAGCTCTGATACTAGCTGTAAGAACCCGTGACTTCCCCGTGAAGGAAAGAGCGGATACTTCGAGAACAATAAACAAAAGAACGTAGACAGAAGAACATTTCACTGTATATTACAACAATTTCATCAGATTACAAGAATATACAGAGTATGAATGAATAAAATACATTCGATAAATATCAGAGATTACAATACATTACATAGCAACGGAAAATAATACAATATACAACTAGAAGTAATACACGGATACAGAGCTTTCCGAGTATCGGTCCAGCTGTAAATCAGGATCCTGTGAATATAAATCTGCAAAACCAAAACTACTAGCTGCCCGTGTCAAAATAAGGGCACCCAGAGTTTAGGTTAAAACAATAAACTCGAGGTCAGTCATGTGACTGGTGTGAGAACTAAAACAGTTATTAATCTTTACTTTAAATCAGATATATCAAAGGACCACGCCGTATAACACGGAACGGGTTTCCTCCCAAGAATACCAGTGCATATAACAAAACAACGCAATGCTTTTTGGAAAAATGAAGCTATTATAAGACCCAGGTCCTATCACACAATGCAACGCAAGCCGGAGGATAGGGTTTTCCCTTATAATAGCCAAACATGCTTGGTACGTTTAAAACAAATCATTTGATACTATTATAAGTGCATAATGTATAAAACGACTTCAAATCATAAGTATCAATCATATATGGCATGGGTACCATATATCATATCGCCAATACTAGGCTCTACAATCAAAACCGCAAAGTCACGTATTTGGAGATTGGATTTCCATCTATGAACCGAGGCAAGGGATCGTCCTCACCGGCTTCGAGACTCTCTAGCCCGAGCCTCAGGGTCAGAGTGCATCGACCCTTGGAGCGACAGGGCTGGTCCACCGATGTGGATTAAACTTAAATCCTGAACATTGCGTTTCCCCGCCCTTTGGGGCGTAAATGAGCCAAAGAATGACTTCATCGGCTTCACTTAGTCACCGATATATCTGAGGCGCCTCGCAACAACAACAACCACATAAGTCAAACTCGTCAGGGCGTGTAAAACCACTGACGCCACTTCTAACTAGAAAGAAACGCATGTCCTCCCTGAGGTTCTCTCCCGTTTCTGGTTCACAACCGGGGTGTGAGGCTCGCGAATCCACGCTACACAAAGCTATGCCACACAGGCCGTGCTTTGATCATCAACCACAAGACTTTGCTTTTCAACAGAAGCCTCGACCATTTGCCACTTAGGCATGCCACACAGGCAATTCACTCTATGCGTTTGATATCCATCAGTATATAACCCCTGAGCTCGTGCGTCTCAGAGATGGGCATTAAGCAAGAGAATAAATTCTCCGCCGCCAAACAGATATATATTTAATAGAAATCAACCACACAGAATAAAATCCAATGTCAGACACACAGTCCATTTACAAGTTCGTTCTGGGTCTGAACGAAACCGGAGGCACCTAGTACCCCGCATATCCATCGATCTCCAAGTACATCAGGACAGCCACTAACTGATTCCCTCCTCTTGGGTGTACGGCCCAATCAAGATCATCAGTAACCACCCAAACGACGTGGAGACCTCCGGTCTTCAACCACCGTCTTCATCTTCGACTTATCGTCGTATCAGTTATTCAGAATGGGATAAACCCGGTCTTTCCGAATAACTCGCGTATATTATAAACAGGTGTTACACAAACACAACATACGCCTCATTCCAATTCATTAGTCACTAACTGTAAATTAACAAGAGAATAATTCCCCAAATATTAATCCCGACCGAAACCAACATCAGATCAATATCCAGAAAACCATTCTGCTTAGCTAACCGACAGTTGGTTAGTTTCTAAATTTCACATTCTTATAGAAAGGTTCCCATTAATTTTATCAAAGATAAATTCCTCAAATTTATTCTTTAATCTTCTTTTGAATATCACTTCAAACTAGTCGGGATTAGCGAACCACACCGAAGTAATCATTTATTTTATTTCCCAACCTCAACCTATTCATCCCATGAAGTAAAACTTGTCATACTTCATATCTAACACCACAGTGTTATCGGTAAATTCAATTTCCATTTCACGTTCAAATCTAATTAAAGATTTAACTATCACCTAGAGCAAAACTGGTGATACTCCATTCTCGATCATTTCAATCTAATTAAAGATTCATTAAAACTCCACTTAGTTTTAATCTGTAACTGGGTTAAAGAATCAATGTCATTTAAAACACGGTTCACGATAAACCCAAAATCACATCACATTTCAATCAGTCTCTAACCGTAAATTAGCAAGTGAGCAATTCCCTAAGTATTAACCCTGAAGGCCGAAACCAACATCAGATCAATACTCCAGAAACCATTCAACTTAACTAATCTCCAGTTAGTTTCTGATTTCCATTACTCCTTTGGGTCTAAGAACAGTATTATTGAAGATACCATTCACGACAACCCAAAATCACATTTCATTAATTATCGGGTTAAAGAACGAGTGTTATTTAAAACACCGTTCACGAAAAACCCAAAAATTAATACCAATTCAATTCCAATTAAATACTATTTAATTGGTACACTTCATTAAATCTAAATAAAAGATTTAATCTTTTTCTCAACTGGGCTTAAGAATAGTGTTAATGAAGATACCATTCACGACAAACCCAAATCACATTTGATATTAAATACAAGGCTCTGAATAGAAAATATACTGGCTTATATTCAATATCAAATTCTACGACCAACAAATATCGTATTGGAAATAACGATATATATATATATATATATATATATATATATATATATATATGTATGTATCTTTCAAATTTCCATGATAATATCTGTATAATCACGAAATCCAACATCAAAATATTCCGAAGACAATTTCGATTCAAATCCATTCCAATTCACGAATTGGAAATTCTGGTTATTTTCAAAACTCTCTCAAATCCACTTTATTTATTTTAAAAATAAATAGAATTATAATTCTAGTTCAAACTAGTTCATTTCGATAAAAATCTATTTTTATCTTTTCAAATATGGAGTTTTTCATCCCAGTTCTTCACAAATCATTTCTTATGATTTTACACAAATTATTACTATTTTTAATAATTTTATCAAGGCCCGTACAGTCGATTTCCATCAACGGCCATCGAACTGCACTTACAACGACCTTTTCTAAATTTGATTTGGATATAATTCCAAATACAACTGTTAGATTTCTAATGTCTAATATTCGTTAGAAAGCTCTTTTTGATACGAACCCAACGGTTCCGGTTTTAGGAGGATCCGACGGTCGGATCTCCTGTAATGTCCGTTTGAAGTCAATGGTCGAAATTCACGAACTACCGCAGCGCGGCGCGTTCTATTCAGGCCATTATATTATATATATAATATATATAATATATACTTCGTCGATTTCCTTTTAAAACGTATTTTATAAATCGTTTTAAATTCGTTTTCAAAACGATTTCAACTTCATTTCAAATTCAAATCAAAATTGAATTTTTCCTTATAGATTCGTTTTAAATTCATTTCAAATTGATGTCAATTCAAATCGATTTTTAATTCAATTTCAGTTCATTTTCAATTCAATTTCAATTCGAATTCATTTTTATTCAATTTCAATTCTTTTTCAATTCAATTCAATTCAATTTCACTTCGAATTCATTTTTATTCAATTTCAATTCGTTTTCAATTCAATTCAATTTCAACTCGAATTCATTTTTATTCAATTTCAATTCTATTCAATTTCAATTTGAATTCATTTCAAAATATTCGATTTCAATTCGAATTTCAAATCGTTTCAAATATCAGAATTTGAAATCACTTCCTTTTCTATATTCATTATAAAAATGAATAAAATCGATATAAATATCGTTCACGTCAAAATGGCGTCAATCTAATCAACACGGCTTCATATAGTTCTATTTTCAAATATTTCTATACAAATATTTCCTTTTTAAAACCGGAATGAGGCCCAATCAATTACCATAGATTTTACTTCTATGGATTTACATACAACGCATGTATACATCGACAATGACAAATAATCAACCATCATCCAAAGTGCATTCTACGCTGTATAAGCATCAAATATAAATATTTAACGCTTATAACAGTCTGTCGATCTATCGATCGACATACAACTAATTATTGGGATTAGTGTATGTCATATATCATCCCAATACTCGTGTGGGGTTTCAAACAATCAAACATGGATTTTATTTGTGCAGTTGGGCGATGTGTAAAATTTATCGTCCCAATCAATATCAATCAAATCAGTGTATATAAACAAATCTCCGATTTGTTTTTAAATATTTATTTCATTTCATATACACATTAAAATTTCTATTTTTAACTATAAAATATTTTCCACTATAAAATATTTTATTTCATTCTACATCACACAATCAACTACACATCAAAATCAAACAAACAAGCATACAAGTCGTCCATGGTCTGTGGACGACGGGTGTCGGGTGCTGCTAAACACCGTCTGCATCCTAGTATATATTTTTAACTAGAAATTTAAATTAAAGGTGAGGAGTTCTCACCGACTAGCTAAACCAAACGCCGCGACTCTTCATATGTAGAGATCTTCGTCGTGTTCGCCTTTTGTCTATTTCACTGCCCGAAGTCACTACATATATAAAAATCACATTTTTATATTGTTGCTATGTATATAAAAATTCTATTTTTACACCGCACTATTCTCTATATAAAATTATACTTTTATATATCTACTTCTAATATAAAGATCGAATTTTTATATCATCACTATAAAAATCACACTTTTATTTCAACATATATATTATAAAAATCAGATTTTTATTATCTATATAATATAAAATTCGTTCCTTTTCATTGTTAAAGATATAAGCTTTTGATATTTCCTCTCATATAAAAAATTAGATTTTTATAATCTCTACTATATAAAAATCAAATTTTTATGATCTATACTATATAAAAATCAAATTTTTATGATCTACACTATATAAAAATCATATTTTTATATCTTCTACATAATAAAAATTATATTTTTATTTCTCTACGTAAATAAAAATCATATTTTTATTACTCTGTTATCTAATTAAAATTCAGATCTAGACCTTATGCGAATAAAAATATGAACTTCATACGAATGAAAATATAAACTTTATATATTACTTCATATATAATAAACTGGTTTTAATTAATCACAAAAATTTATTTACTAAATAAACAAGAGGAAAAAAACTCACTTTTGAATGGGGAAGCGGGGAGGAATGGCACAGCAGGGGGTCCGTTCAGGTGATGGGGTATCGGAGTTGCTGAGATGGCGACGATGGAGCTGTCGTTGGCGACGCTGGCGGATTGGTTCATTGGAGGTGAATTGGAGGCGTCGGGGTGAAAGGGCGGTGAACTAGGGTTTTGAAAAAGGGGGTGCGGCTTTCTCGAATTGGGTGGTTGCGGTGCCTAGAAGAGGGAGAAGGAGATGAGGCAGAGGAGGGCGGTGGTTGGCGGTGGGGCGCGCCACCAGGTGGCGCGGCGGCGCACTTAGAAGGGGGGCGACGATCGCCTGGCGCGATTCCCCCCTTTTGGGGTTTTTTTAGTCTTTTGAATGTGAATGAGGAAAGAAGGGGGGTTAATGAAAAAATTTATATTATTTTATTTATTTTTCTATAAAACAAATTTTATTTCGAATTCGAAACGGGACCCACCGCCAGTTGTCCCCAGAGTAATACCCCTATTCCGAACATAATGGGATATGTATTGCAGGCTTATTCGACTGTTTCGATCAGTTTTCGTCAAAATCAAAATATAACTCTATATATTGAATTTGAACGCACATTTCAATTTACCAAGCCAACATACAGACTGTAAAAATTCCCGAAAAATATTTTCTAGCTTCGTATTGACGATACGGTCCTAACAAAACTAGTTTCGCCGAATTCTGACACCATATGAAAAATGGTCATTTTCCAGTCGATTAAAATCAACTGAAATTGGTCAAACGCGTTTTCCTTTGCCATGCTCACATACTGATTCGAAAAATTATGAAATTTGGAATCTAACAATAATTTGACATCACGGATCCAACAAAAGTGGTTTCATCGAAAACCGAGGTCGTTTGCAAAATTCCTATTTTTAAGGGCTAAAATTCCATAGCGACTATTCTGAATTTTCAACTGGACATATCTTTTGATTCCCGCAACGAAATTTCGATTTTTCGAATTCGTTGGAAAGATATTCTCAATTAGATTCCAATATTTTTGGTTTCGCTAAAATCTGGTTTATTTTGCACCCGGTATGTTCAATTGAAATTTGAAATCGAATTATCGAACTACCGCGCCATTTTCAATTCCTTTTATAATTATAAATAATTATTTATATTCTAACGACGATTCGAATAAATATATACGTTCGAATTCCATTCATAATAAATTTCTCGTTGTTATTGTTTAAAATAATTCATTTTTAATAATCATAATTCATCAAAATAGCCAAAATAAAAATTTTAAATTGGCTCGGATTTCCGGGTTATTACAGATTCGGGAGCCATTTTTTACATTTGTGAGGATGTGAAGTGTTTTTCTTCTTATGAGAAGAATGTTGATGTGATTAGAACAACCAGTGGAGTAGAACTACCGGTTTGTGGTGTTGGATCTATCCGGTTTCATATGTATGATGGCGTGGTGAGGGAATTCTCTGGAGTTAGACATGTACCCGCTAGTTCGCATAACCTCATTTCTCTCGGTCAATTAGATCGTCATGGTTGCACTTATGATACTCGAGGTGGAGTTTTGAGAGTGAAGAAGGGTGGTCGTGTTATGATGAGAGGTGTCATAGAGGTGGGAAACCTATATAGATTGGTTGGTTTTGTGGTCAACAGTGGAAGGCAAGTGATAGTTGAAAAACCTAGTCCACAAAAATGTGGGGAGGTTAATTTGGCCATGGTTGATGTGTCAGACAGGGGTCTTCACATTGATGATGCTCGAGGGATCCAGGGTGATCGAGGAAGGAACTCGGATCAAGTGGTAGACGGGTGTCAATGCGGAAAATCCACAAGGTGGAGAACCTTGTGGTATTACAAGCACTTTTTGACCGTTGGTATTGCATGTGCATCTCTGGGGGGAGATGCATCTTTTACAGGAGGTGGGTTGTATTTGTAATGGTTTAATTGAGAGTAGGTTTTATTGAAAGAGCTAGATGACTTGTGTATTGGGAGTTTGCTTGTTGATGTGATTTCGTATCAAGGTGGAGCGTTGTGATTCATGACATAAATTCACATATGTTGATAGAGACGAGGCATGGATATGCTTAGTGATAGAGGAGATGGTGCAGCAGTAAAAAGAAGGCAAGAAGGAGTAGCTTCAGCTCAGGCGTCTGAGCCATGTCTACCAAACGTCTCTGCTGTCATGGTTCGGAACCCGAGAGGTTGGACAGACATCTGACAAATATTGGTCAGACATCTGAGAGGTTTTATTGCCGATTTTGACCCGGTATTTCTATGACTTACTCTGCAAGTATTGAAAGGGAAAAAATGGGCATTTGCCTAGGTTTTCTATTTTCCTACAAAAGCAGCATCCAGGGTTGTATTAAAAACGTGAAATTAAGACCGAGATAAGTAATCCTAGAGTTTGTCGTCGTTCTTCATTGTTCTCCTTCTCCAACAAGAATCGTAATCATCTAGATATTTTTTCCCTTTTCTCAATAAGGTTATTGATTCTTGTAGTTTGCTTACTTTTGGTTGTTGATCCATTTGGTGTAAACAAAAATTTGTTTTTGTGAATCAATAAAGAGGGTGGTTGGGTGGAATATCTTGTTTTTGCGCGTGTGATTTCATATTTGTTTTATTTTTCATTGAAATCGTCTTTAAGTAACTAGGTGAAAAAGATCCTGGTCGCTTCCGCAAAGGCACAGTTTTCACAACAAGTTGCACAGTGTAAACGCTATAATAGTTTATCACATGGGCCACTGGTGAAGTACTACTAAGATATTGTTGGTTAGTTTATAAGACGTTCTTAAGGATTAATCCCGGACAAGTCCATGGATCATCCTATAAACGCATCAAGAGTAAAATCTGACTGCTGTATTAGATGGAAGGCAAGAAGGTATGGCGATGCTTCTGGATACTTCTCCAAGTCCAACTTGCATTAGAGGGGAAGCTTACTGACTAGAAGCACTTTGTTCTGATTAAATTCTTCCTAACCCAGCTAGCCCAAAGATTTGAGTAAGGAGATAAGATGAGATTGAAAAGACTTGCCATACAAGCTGATTTTCATATTTTTATATTGGTATTACCAAGGTCACCATAGCACTTAGGAATCTAAGGTAGCGTTTGGTTTATTTTGTGTTTTAAGTTTTTAGTTTTCAACGTTAATTATGAAAGTTGCAAAGATTTGAAGTATAACGAAGGTGATGGATCAAAGGCGGAGGAAGTGACGAAATGCACGGAAGCACGGTGGATGGATGAATTTGTTGTCTTCCTTCCGTTGTTTTTTAAAATACGGAAAATAATAAAAAGTTGTTTTTGGTTTTTTTGTTAACTTTGATTTGTATAATGATCGTTTTTCACGATATATGTGCGTTGTTCGTACTTTTGTACGTGCGAAAACTCAAAATAAAAAACTATAAAGTGAACACACCTTAAACCTTTTTAAAAGCAATCAAGGTCATTCTTTTGGCACAAGGGTCCACATGCCATAAGAAGTTATTTAGCGCACAATTGATCATAATAATAAGATTCGAAGGGAGGATAAAGTGCTAGCCTAATACGAGGAAATTGCAACTGCCACAGATTGGACGATCATGAGTCTTCCAGCTTGGGATAAATTGAAATTAGGCCAAGCGGTTATCTTGCAGTTACTTTTCATGCAATGGAAGGCCGTTGATATAGGAGAATTTTTTCGTTACGAGGAGAATCCAAGGTAAAACGAACAAGCTTGGAGTCCGATAAGGCCAGAAATGAAGATGATAAATTATTTTTGGGCAGAGGAAGGCCAACAATGAGAATCTGGGACTTTTGAATATTGATGGAGAGGCCAATAAAAGATTTTAATTTGTCTAGGGTTTGAAGAATGTAGTGTATGTTAGCAATAGTAGGTCTAGTGGGTCAAACTAGACCATCGACAAAGAGTAGACAAATAGGGAGAGGATCAAAGCATCTAGGATGAAACTGAATAAAACTGCTGGCAACTTTATCTTTCTGCATAGAATTTAAGATCCCATTACTATGATGAAGAAAACAAAAGGGATTAGATCACTCTAATGGATACCTTGTGTCCCTTTGAAGTAGCCACGAGGACCATCGTTTCTCAAGATAAAGAAGTAGGGAGAAGTGATACTAGTGTATATACACTCACTGTATAGATAAGCAAAGTTCATATTGGCTAGAATAGCCACAATGAACTCCCATGAAATAGTATCGAAGGCCCTCTGTATGTCAAGCTTAAAATATTTTGGAATATGAATACAATATTTCAGAATAAGCAGTTTATTTCCTCTCAAACCATTTGAACCCAATTCTGGTTTCAAAGTCCACTTTAAATCGTTTTCAATTTCCAATTCCAATTTAGAGCAAAATTCAATCATTTCAATTTACCATTTAAAGTCAAAACGGAATCAAATTAACTGATCAATGTTAATTTAAAAAATCTAATATTATTTTCAATTTAAACATATTTCATCAAATCAATTTCAACTTAAATTTTTCTAAACCCAATTCTATTATATTGACCTTTGTCCCGTTTCATTAAACTGGCAAATCTTAGATTTAGCACTTGAGATAATTCAATTTCAGTGAATCTTATTTCTCCTTTAAGATGTTAAATCAAAATTTTAATTATTAGTTCCCTTTATCACATCTGATTGGTACATTTAAAACATTTCACATTTCAAGTCAAAATAAATTATTAATTTCCAAATTTTCATATATAAGTTTCCATTTCAATGATTCACTGCAAAACATATTCAATTCAAAATTTGGTTTCGTTCGACAAAATTCGTTAGATTCGATTTGTAATGTATATGCCATATAATGGATTTAACTGCTTAATCTCAAATTAATTTACTATTTCTCTTTTAAAGGTTTCAATCTAAATTACGATAAATTCTTATCTCAAAATCAAGTTACATTATACTTTGGTTTATTTCAGATTAAATTCCAGTTTATAAATCAAATTCTACACAATGTCGTAAAAATTGAATTCAGGTTTAAGAAATCATATTAAATTCCAAATCATTAATAAATTCATGAACTTTTGTTAAAGTATATTCAAAATATTCAAATTCTTTGTTCCAGATGATTATATATCCAAGTTCCAAACTTAAGTTTTGATAAATAAATCAAGTCAAAACCATTATCGATAAATTATTGTGCAATATATCAAATCCCAATTTATTAATAGATTGAGTCCAATAATAAATATTTTTAAAAAATCTCTATTATAAATTTAAATAATTCATTATTAATTTTCAAATTGATTTCATTTTATAAAACAATTCATTTGACCAACTGTATTTATACTTTAATTGTTTACTTAGGACAAGTGAAATATTTATAATTTAAATACAACAGATGTATCATTTTAACCCTTTCCAATGTCACAAGTAAATATGTTCAAGCATGTCCGATATCAACATAGAATTTGTAGCAATCACAATGGTAATTTAACATTCATACATAACATATTCAATATCGATAACAATGGTGTAACAAATATATGTATTGATATTAATTTCATACACATGTGTCCTTATCTGTGTAGTTACTATATACTTTTACAAATAAAAATACTTTATATTCTACATAATTTAATTAAGTTAAATAGTAATTTATGTTTATTTATAGATATTTTCACATGTTTTTGTTTAACATTAAGAATGTACTAATTATTGTTAAAATGAGTGCTAGTTTTTCATTTAATTATTATTTTTACATTCATAAAACCATCAAGAATGGGTTACATGTGCTATTTTAGAGTCATCCGCTATATCATGCTATCTCCTTGTTTTATCCTTACTATAAATTTTTGGACCTCCGTCGAATTATGTCCGCTAAGCATTTTAATTGCACAAGCCCACATCAATATCAAATTGTATATGTCATTGACATACCATGTCAACTTGTGCACAAACATTACACTCAAATTATGTACAACCAAACAATCCATGTGTTGATTAAATCCAAACAACACACACACATATACATAAATATACATATATGACAAATTAAATTTATCATGAAAATATTAGTTAGCATTGCGTAAACCTGTATAGTTAAAAACACTTGGCGGATCCAATGCGACGGAGGTCCAAAAAGTCATAGCATGGATAAAGCGAGGAAATAGCAGGATATAGCGGATGACTCGAAAACAGCACATGTAACTCCTTCGTAATTATTTTACGAACATAAAAATGATAATTAGGAAAACTAGCACTTAGCTTAACTATAATTAGTACATTCTTAGTTTTAAACAAAAAGATGTCCAAATATCGTAAATAAACATAAATTGCTATTTAACTTAATTAAATTTTATAAGGTATAGAGTATTTTTGTTTCTAAAAATATATATTAAAAAATCAATTAAAAAAGCCAACTTCATAATTTTGTAGTGCGTAAATGTAATTTTTCAGTTCGTTTCCATCATCGAAGATATAGCGGAATAGCGTGATATAGCGGAAATAACTTGATACATCGGGAACAGCGGAATATAGCGAGGCTTAAAGCGGAGAGGATATATCATAGGCTATTTAGAAAATCGTAGCGGTAGTAATCCGCTATGGGATATAGCGGGATTATAGCAGGGTGATAGAGGGGAATTAACTGCACACGCGTAAACACACACTTATTATTGTTGTTGTTGTTGTTGTTGTTGTTTGTCCAATAAAATCCCAGTGGATGCCAAAATTTCAACAATTTCCCATTTTCATGGAAACTGTTCCATGTTGTCCAGATTTGTGATATGATTCTAATGGAAGAAATCGTGTGTCCATCGAACCTCATATGCAAAAGTTAATAACATTACGACATATTACTAAAATTAATAGTGTGAACGTAATATAACATGTATATTTACAAATCGTTATCTTGTTATTAGCCTATGTAACTCCTTACCCAACATAAAGCCTACGTAACTCCTCTGCATTCACATGAAACACTGCTACCATCATAGTGTTTCTTCTCTTCTCCTTTTTTCTTTTTTTCCATATATCACTAACTTAACAATGGACGTTGCAATTATCCGAGCTCTTTGACATGAAGGAACACGAGAAAGTGACAATATATAGTGCTTAAAATAAAAATCAAGACGCGAATGTTGGTGGTGGCACCTCCTATAATAGCGACAACTTGATTGAGTAGGTGGCATGGTCAGTCGGAAACGCTATAACACGTGCAATGAGAAGGGGCGGCGTTGTAATGCTGGAGGAGGCTGCTAATGGTGGTCAGTCTAGAAGCAGAGGTGTAGCACAGTAATATTGTTGTCAAGTTTTTGAAATTCCTTTTTATAAAGCATGATCTAAACATAAAAAAATAGGAGAGAAAGAAGAGAACAAATGTGCCAGGGAGCAGTTTCATAAAACTTAAGCGGAGAATAAAAGAAGTGTGGTGCTAAAGGCACCCCAATTTCCTCTTCCAATTACCAGAACTAATAAATTAAAGCACATTAAATTATCTATGCTTCCTAATACCACATTGATATTTTTCTAATCTCTGACTCAACGATTGATTGCCGAGAAAATCACGTACTAACCCTAATTCGTTCCTTGCTTGTCACTGCTTCTTAACGTACGGTGATCCACCACCGCCGAAAAAATACATGTACGAATGAAATAAAGTCAACGAATGAACGGTAATACACCGCCGTTGAAAAAATATATGTATGATGTTTAATCACTGTTCACGGCCAGAAAGCATCGTTTAATTAGTGTCATTCACGTCCAATAACACTCAGTGGAATCTTAAACCAAACCGAAATTAGGGTTTAAAACTTATTTGATTGGGGTTGATTCAACGATCTACAGCTTTCTTCTTCCTCGGCATTAGCGATGATTACACGATGATCGAAGTTAAATCTAGGCTTTTAAAAGAGAGAGAACGACCGAATTGAAGCTGAGGGGGAGAAATATGTATAAACAGTGGTTGTTGACACCAATAATCGGTACAACACCCAAAGAAAGGGTTTTGTGGAGAATAAATAAAGATAAATGATTGCGAAAACTGAAAATAGAAGATATCACACACAAGTTTATAGTGGTTCGGTGTTAACAGGCCTACGTCCACTTTATAATCTCTTATATACTTTATCGGCTATTACAATCAGAATAGTTATAATGACAAGATGACAAGAGATTGACAAATATTCAGGAACAGAAAAACTACTCAATTCTCAAAAAGTCCCTTCTTCTGAGTCCTGAAAGGGTATTTATAGGTGATACAGTACTGGAGTTGGCTGGAATACGTGTAATTTGATCCGGGATGATAGAAAAGCATGAGGAGGCGTTCTCCCCCTACGGAATCAACATGATTTAAATTTACAATGACATATGGCAACTGATTTGATCTATTCGGACAACATGGAATAGGTGAGGCCGAGTGCGAGTTATTCTTCATTTAGATATTTGGTTTGGGATCAATCATGGCTTGACTCAATCAGTCCGATAGTGGTGGGTTTTAGCTAAGTTGCATGTTAATTCTCTATATTAAGATCAACGAGCTTGGGCCAAATCGCTTATTAGTTGGTCCATCTTTAAATAACATCTATACAATTTAAGTCCCATTGTCAAAGGCTCGTGATACCGATGAGCCTTGGTGCGCCTGCCAGAAGGCCTATCAACACTTTACCCCCCAAAGTATGATGCATTGGTAACGGGGCATGCTTTGAAACTGCTCATTTTGGATTATTTTATCCACATAAATCATAAAACAAAGGTCAGCTCAAATCGCCTCTTCGTGAGCTAAGGCTGATCTGCCAAATGCCTTGGAAATACATGCTGGCTTAGGTAATTATGAAGCTCGACTGTCATATGTCTTTTCAATGAAAATTGGCCCGTTCATGGTTTAACACGTCAACTGAATCTGATTCGGCGGTCATATCATCTGAACACGAAGAGTCACCCTGTTGTTATTACAAAAGGATGGCCCAGTTCACTTTTATTTTTTACTTCCGCTTCTTATCACTTTTTACCTCAAATTGTTTTACTATTTCAAAAGAAAAAGAAAATTTATCTTCTTCCCCAACCAGGATCGTCTTCTCTATCGATTCTTCAGGTACGAATTAATTTTTCCTTCTTATTTTCCCAATGCGTCTTTATGTGATTTCCATACATCATTACTCCCTTTTCTGTCTTCTTATTATGATTCAGGTTCTATGTGGTCCATGGTCGGAATCACCAGCATCGAATCGTCGAAGTCGGAGGCGATGCGGCTGTTGGTAGTGATTCTGATGCCATTATGGAAAAATCTGATGGTAACAAGACTGTTGTTCCGAAATAGTGTGATGATGGAAAGGTTTCCCGCTCTTTCAAAACTCTATGTGTTTCAGGGAGTTGTTAAACCCTTGGACACGTGGCAACGTTTGAAAGGGTGGTTACAATAGTGACAAGCTTTGCATAGTCTAGCACATAAGGACAAGAAACGATTTGATGATGATGATGTTTTTTAGTCCGATCACCATGGTCAAGAAATTGGATCTTCGTAAACAAGGACCCAACAAAGGAAAGTAATTGTCTCTCCCAGTTGTAACAGATAGCTCCCTGAGCCTTCGACCAGTCCTGAATCTAATCCGGACACCGACATTCGAGACGAGTTGATACAATTCTCCACTCTCCCGAGGTAATAGACGAGCAGAACGAACCAGCAACCACATCAACAACACCCGACACACTTCTAAATGTGTTGATCTTAGAAAATCCCCTGGACGTTCATAAGAGCAAAAAGACCCTCAAACGTTTACAAAATATTTCCGCCAAGCATTAAATCCCTTGGGGGAGGTCCTCCTCCATTCGAAAAGTGATCAACCCCACAATGCCCCAAAGGGTTATATGGCATTGTCTTGTCCCATGTGTACTGTTGGGGCTATTCCCCCTTCCCCTCATTTGTTATTGACTTTCTACGCTGTAACACCCCACCTCCGCCAGGGTCACTCGCAAAGGAATGCACTAGCTTTGGAGGGGCATTATTGGTAAACATGCATAATGATATAGCAAGGCAGGACATGACATATATATATATATGTAAATAAACAGAGTGTGTAAATAAAACAGCGGAAGATTTATAAACCATTTCAAAACACAAGTCTGGTACATCAAAATGTCAATTTCCCAAAATTACAAGTCTAGATAAATACATCATCTGATAAACTGAAAATACATAAGTACTATCCCCAAATAAGAGCGATAAACCATAGCGGCTCAAGTCCAAAGCATACATGAGCTATCCAAGAAAGCAGCTAAGATCCAAGCTAGGCTCCTGTATTCCCTCCCTGAGAACCTGGGGGGGGGGAAACGGAAGAAAAGAGGCGAAACAAAACGGGTCAGTCAAAAAGACTGAGTAAGCCCTGCTACGATCAGTCTATAAACTAATAAAGTTAACATCATGATGGGAACTGAGATGATCATAGATAACAACATACTGGCATGGTCAATTAACTATAAGATAGATAGAGGTGTCATCGCATAAAACAAGGTTAAGTTTTTGCACCACGGTGTACTAGCAAACCAACATAACAGGTATTGATCCCTTAGCCCAAACTTTGGCCCAATAACATGAGGTGACCTTAATACAAGGTCCAGCCCAACGGTCTAGTCGATCGGCTCCCTATAAACCTAACACGTCAAGTGTTGGTGTCCATATGGCCCACGTATGGTTGTAGTTAGACTGTGCTGGGTCCCCCTTTTGGGTGTATCAAGCCCTCAGATGTCAACCCCAGACACTTAAGCAATAACGCACAGCTCTAATCTACTGGTACCCGTGCCTCGAGTTTGTCCAATATCGGACTACGTGCACGTCCGTAGCCCGCCGAACCCGCACCGCTGTACCACTCGGCCATCGCCCTTTGGTCGCTTACATCTGCCAGTAATCGTGCCCCGCCCTAGCCTAGCTTCTAGGGTTGTGAACGATACCAAACTGGGATTACTGTTAGAACAGACCACGTTGCTAGGGTTTCCCAAGAGGGTTAAGTGTGATTTAACCCTTCACTAATCCTGGATTAAACTGGTTAAGTGTGGCTTAACCCCATTCTAATCCCTTGAGCTCCCAAATGGATTAAACTAGTTAAGTGTAACCAATGGTTCACGACTTAACCACATTCTAATCCCTCGAATCCCCAAATTGGTTAAGTATTAGTGGACCCTGACTTAACCCTAATCATGAGGCATTAATTAGTTTAATGCACCTCAACCTCTCACATTAGACCTTGTTGTGGTTACTAGTTAGGCCGGGCGGGTCCGGGTAGCTTTACACCACAACTTGGTCTAACCTCGGGTCTTGGCACCCCATGACCAACTTCTCACATTGGGTCCTATTGTTTGTAGCCACTAGTTAAGCCGGTCGGTTCCGGGTAGAATTACGCTACAAACTCAACCCAACCTCGAGTTGGCCACACTTATGTTTTCTAAGTGTCATGTCCACTTCATTTCAAAGCATAATTACAAGCCAATAGTTACTTGGGTAGACCTAACTTAATAGGTAAATTCCCAAGGGGTAGACCTAACTTAATAGGTAAATTCCCAATCTTATATTTTCATGTATTTTAAGTTTACCCCAAAACCCCCAACGTCATTCTATCGCTTGCATATTCGTAGTAACGCATAAAGGATAGGAAGAAGGAACTTGGCACAACATACATGATAAACTTGCACAACAATCATGCATAACATGTTAGACTTGCACAACTTAGCATCGTGATCTTGCATATTACCATAAACATGCATAACATGTTAAACTTGCATAACTTAGCATGGTGAACTTGCATATTACCTTAATCATGCATAACTTGTCAAATATGCACAACTTGTCATTTTAAACTTGCATAAACATGCACAACTTGCCAAAACATGCACAACTTGTCAAAATATGCACAACTTGTCATTTTAAACTTGCATAAACATGCACAACTTGCCAAAACATGCACAACTTGTCAAAATATGCACAACTTGTCATTTTAAACTTGCATAAACATGCACAACTTGCCAAAACATGCACAACTTGTCAAAATATGCACAACTTGTCATTTTAAACTTGCATAAATATGCATAACTTAATAAACATACAAATCATGGCTTAGCAAACTTGCATAAACATGCATAACGTAATAAACATACAAACCATGGCTTAACAAACTTGCACAAATATGCATAACTTAATGAACATACAAACCATGGCTTAACAAACTTGCATAAACATGCATAACTTATAAATCTTGCAAATCATGGCTTAGTATACATGCATAACTTAATAGATTTGCAAATCATGGCTTAGTACCCTTGCATAAACATGCACAACTCAATAAACATACATAAACCTCAACTTTCATCACACCTTAACTTTAGAGTTTCTAAAATGAAGGTAAGAGGGCTTACAATGCTTATGCGGACTCAAATGAGTATAACAAATGCAAGAAACCCCTTATGCAACTAATTAAGACTCCCAAATGCAAGCAAACTTGTCCAAGACTCCTCCTTTATGACGCCAATAGCAAAACAAGCCTTTAATGCAAGCTAAGGAGGATCATACAAGCCTAAATATGCTTGTATGCATGGAAAATTACTTAGGAATTATTAATGAAGAGATTGGAGGCTAGGGTTTTAGGTGGAGGCCATGAGAGTTTAGATTTTGGCATAGTTTTGTTGCTAGGATGATTAATGAATGATTTAGGGTAGGTTAGAGGCTTATTTATAGAAGATTAGAGTGATTTAGACCATAGGATTAACCCTAGGTGAATTTTGGCCCGTCAGATTTAGGAACTCTCCAGAACCAGACCACACAGCCAAGCCCAGACCAAGCCCAAACCAAAGAGGTGCGCCAGGCTAATCTGCCTGGGCACCCCCCTGTCGACAGGGCTGTCGACAGGGCAGTCGACCCCCTGGGGACCCTGTCGACAGGCCTGTCGACATGGGGCCCCTGGCGGGAATTTTCCCGCCTTGGCCCAGCTGGCCCAATTCTTCAAATTTGAATCTGATTTTTACTTAGTAATTTTCTGCAAACTTCAATGGGCCTTAACTGGGTCATACGGACTCCGATTTTCGAAAACTCGGACTCTTTTTCGCGTATTTTTCCGAGACGAACGCAATGGCATAGCCCGTTTCCCCTGATTCCCATTTTATAATTTAATTCTGCCTCAATTCATGTTATTACAGGTTATTAAAAATACGGGTTGTTACATTCCCCCCTCCTTAAAGGATTTCGTCCCCGAAATCTTCAAGTTAGGAAGAACGTATCCTATCATCCAATCATCCATCTACTCAAAGCATCATCCACGAGCAATCATTGTCCTTACAAGATTCTAAATGCTGGATGAACATATGCAAAAGTGTGTGTATATGTACTTATCTAATGCAAAAATCAGGCGGTTACTGATACAGTAAACCTCCTTAATGCATATGTATGTAAATCAGGCGGCTACTGATACAGTAAACCTCCTTAATGCATATGTATGTCAGTGAAATGAATCCATATGTATGCAAATTCCTAATATAATGTATAATATCTACATGCGTGCTCAATCATACATCCATATGCAACATCCATGTGATAGCACAACAAGTTTCAACCATGAATAAGCATAAACACTCATGCATATGCAACATGAAGAGTGTGCGAGCCGATCTAGTGCCTAATGTGTATAATGCATCCACGAGTAACCACTTGCAAACACTTGCAACCACTTGCAACCATCAAGCATAACATGTTTCAAACACATGTTTCAACCAAAGGGTTTCTACCTAAGGTTCTCATGATAAGATAGACGCGATAAACAAGATAAACTCCTTTTTGGATTACAAGAAATCCATTCAAACTTTGACATATAGTACTAACCGATGAGTCTTAACCCCCTTGTGGAGTTGACAACAGAAATAAGATCGAGAATGGGACCGAGAGCACCTATACAAAAGATAACTTGCAAGCAAGCTCCACAGGAAAACTAGGATCAAGGATGCACTCTTAAAAAGAGATATGATGCGCGTATCTAGTCTTCACTCTTCTTAGTCACGTTTCCTTGAGCTTAACTCCACTGTGCTTTGACTATTTTCCACTTTATGATTCCTTGGCTTCCTAACTCCTATTTCCCAAATTCGAGTTGGAACTCATTTCATTATTGCCTCTCACCTTTCTTCCCCACTTAATCTTCTTTCTGTATACTTGGCTTAAACATACTATAACCTCATGATTTCATGCAAGCTCTCCAAAATTCGCTAGTGAATCCTGGATCTCGTCTTCTTACTATACAGTATTCTACGCAGCAGAATTTTTCTTGAAAATACCAATCCACGTTGCCAATTGCCCCTTATAAACGTGATTTTCTATAACTCATGCTTAATCAAAATGGACCATCTGCCTATGAGTAATAGGCCACACCTAGATTCAGTTGCCTACCCATGGCTTCCTATAGGCTATCTCAAAATTGGCCAACTTCTTGAGGGTACACCGTTACTAACCATGACGCAGTCCTCTCGCTCTTCACTGGACTGAAATGAGCACTCTTCGTGAGTCTTCCTATTATGACCCTCATACCCGTATTCCCTTTCTTTGATCTAGGTAGTCTATCCACATAATCTATCGAGATGTTTTCACACTTCCCTTGCGAAACTTCCAATGGAGGTAATGGCCCACTGGGCTTCTATGACTTGGCCTCAACCTGGTGGCACAACATGTATTCTGAAACCAACTCGGCCACCTCCTCGAGTGATGCGCATCTTCAAGAACCTTCTTTACCAAGTCTTCCACTCGAGCAACACATAATCTCTCATCGCGCCTTAGTCATTTCTTGTCATCTATAATATATCTAATGAGGTGACTTAACATCTCGCCTCGAACACACTGGTCCATGTTCTTGACCAACTGCGGATCTTCTTCCTGCGAAACCCCTTTCTTGATCCAGAAGAGTAAGTCTAAGCTCCGGGAACGCTAACTAACTAGCCAAACAGAGGAGGCTTCTTACTTCAATTGCCCTCCTCAGAGTTTCCCGGTTTTAAACCGCAACCAATTTAGCGGAATCCACCGCTAAGCCTTACTTAGGAACTATGTGCCCAAGAAATCCAACCTCTTTCCTCCAAAGTGACATTTGGAGAACTTGACCTTCAACTGGTGGCTCCAAGCGTATCCATCTCCTCCTTGAGATGTATAGGATGTTCTTCCTCGTTCTTTTGAGGAGATCAAAATATCGTCTATGACGACCATGACAAACTTGTTCAAGGACTCCCTAAACACCCTACCCACCCAGTTTACGTAATGTGCGGGTGCATTAGTCAAACCAAATAGTATGACTAGCCGTTCTAAAACCCATCTAGAGTCCTAAACGCAGTCTTGTCAATTCCATCCTCAGCCATCCTAAGCTGATGGAATCCGGTAGCTAGATCAAAAGAAAACGGATGCTCCTACAAGCTGATCAAACAAATCATCGATCCTTGGTAACGGTTATCTATTCTTCTCACGAAGATCAACACATAGACGAAGCAAACTGTCCACCTCAGTAACGAATACTACTGGAGCACCCTACTCGAAAATGCTTCGTCTCAGGAAGTTCTTCTCAAGCAACCCCTTGACTTGCTTCTTAACTCTCATCTCGTGAGGTCACGTGCCTAACCAGCCACGAAACTGGCTTGGTGTTACTAACCAGATAATGCGGAAATCTATCCCACGTCTAGGGGTAACCCCTTTACTTTTCCCAAGATATCAAGATATTCTCGGACCACCCTCAAAGATTGCAAACTATCGATAGACGAGTTGAGGGATTCAAGATAACATAACATGACGGGACCCATAGGGTTGCTAGAAATTTCTAGGGTATTACCGAGGCGAGTCATGAGCCCCACACCCTATATACAAAAACCCAGAATGGCTCCAAAATAGGACGACCATTCCATGCCCAAAACCAACCCATATCCCCCGAAACCGAGAATATAAACATCCCACGAGAATTCTATACTCAAGATAGAAATTTTCAAATCCACTCAGACCACAGACAGGCGGGTAGAACCCCCAATTGGATTTGAAACACAGACGGGATCCTCAATTAGGCTAGTACTTAGGTGCAAACTTTCAACTAGATCAGATGAAATAAAACTATGCGATGTGCCAGAATTAAACAAAGTACGAGCAGAAAATGTAAACAAGATTTTCAACAGAAACACTACCTCTATCCTGAGCTGGAAGAACGATGTTGAGGGGATGAATTCGCCCTCCAGATAGTCCTGCAGACTGAGTCTGACCTTGCCCTCGTTTCCTCGGGCAACCCTTGCTGAAATGTCCAAACTCACCACAAATGAAGCATTCGACCCGCTTTCTCTTTTCCTTCTTCCTACATTCCCTGGCTATATGTCCAACTTTACCACAGAAGTTACATTTCCTATTCCCTCTTGGCTGGTTCTTGCGGTTGTGGTTATTCCTGCCCCGTTTCCCGGAATTTACTCTCTTGCCTTGAGACTCATTCGCCTTGACCTCTTTCTTGTCATTGTTATCTTCTTCTTGAAGTAGGGCCATATTCACCAAATTCTCGAAAGTCGCCCCCAAGGGTATATGAGACATGGCCAAACCATGTAATGGCTCGTTTAATCCTAGAGCAAAGTGTAGGGCCTTCTTCTGAGCTGTATTAACCAAGTCTAAATCGTCCTGAGCCAGTTGATTAAACTTATCTATGTATTCCCTAATAGTCATGTCCCCTTGCTTCAGAGATAAGAATCTCAGTCCAAACCTTCCTCTAAAGTCATCCCAAGTCTCAATTGACCTGGTCGCGGTGGTGACTACCCACCAACGTGCAGCTTCTTCCTTTAGCAACCATACTGCTAATAAAACCTTCCTGCGGTCACCTATATCAAAGGTGGCTAAAAGACCTTCGGTCTCTTTCAACCAATTCCCTGCTTCGACAAAAGTCTCTGTCCCATTAAAATTCTTGCCACCCATCCTCTTAAAGTTCTTGCAAGTTTCCGCGAAATCCGCTTGTGGAGGCTGAGGGGGAAGAGGAACATCAGCTACGGAAGGAGGAGGAGGAACAGCGGCCTCGACTGGGGGAACAACATTAGGGACACCCGAGACCGGTGCCGTGACTTCCAAGTACCGACGAAACCAATCGGGTATCGTTACTCCTTCGGGCAAGACGAGATTATCAGGCATGCTGGAAACGAAAAGAAAAGAGTTCAAACGAGGAGTCAAAGGATAGTGCTAATGGCTTTTGGGGAATAGCCTTTAAAAACAACTAGACTTTTCTTTGGAAAATACTTTATACTTGATTTTGAAAATAGTTTTTCAAAAGTTTTTAAAACCCTTTTTATCCCTTCTCGTAAACCTGGCTCTGATACCAAATGTAACACCCCACCTCCGCCAGGGTCACTCGCAAAGGAATGCACTAGCTTTGGAGGGGCATTATTGGTAAACATGCATAATGATATAGCAAGGCAGGACATGACATATATATATATGTAAATAAACAGAGTGTGTAAATAAAACAGCGGAAGATTTATAAACCATTTCAAAACACAAGTCTGGTACATCAAAATGTCAATTTCCCAAAATTACAAGTCTAGATAAATACATCATCTGATAAACTGAAAATACATAAGTACTATCCCCAAATAAGAGCGATAAACCATAGCGGCTCAAGTCCAAAGCATACATGAGCTATCCAAGAAAGCAGCTAAGATCCAAGCTAGGCTCCTGTATTCCCTCCCTGAGAACCTGGGGGGGGGGGGAAACGGAAGAAAAGAGGCGAAACAAAACGGGTCAGTCAAAAAGACTGAGTAAGCCCTGCTACGATCAGTCTATAAACTAATAAAGTTAACATCATGATGGGAACTGAGATGATCATAGATAACAACATATTGGCATGGTCAATTAACTATAAGATAGATAGAGGTGTCATCGCATAAAACAAGGTTAAGTTTTTGCACCACGGTGTACTAGCAAACCAACATAACAGGTATTGATCCCTTAGCCCAAACTTTGGCCCAATAACATGAGGTGACCTTAATACAAGGTCCAGCCCAACGGTCTAGTCGATCGGCTCCCTATAAACCTAACACGTCAAGTGTTGGTGTCCATATGGCCCACGTATGGTTGTAGTTAGACTGTGCTGGGTCCCCCTTTTGGGTGTATCAAGCCCTCAGATGTCAACCCCAGACACTTAAGCAATAACGCACAGCTCTAATCTACTGGTACCCGTGCCTCGAGTTTGTCCAATATCGGACTACGTGCACGTCCGTAGCCCGCCGAACCCGCACCGCTGTACCACTCGGCCATCGCCCTTTGGTCGCTTACATCTGCCAGTAATCGTGCCCCGCCCTAGCCTAGCTTCTAGGGTTGTGAACGATACCAAACTGGGATTACTGTTAGAACAGACCACGTTGCTAGGGTTTCCCAAGAGGGTTAAGTGTGATTTAACCCTTCACTAATCCTGGATTAAACTGGTTAAGTGTGGCTTAACCCCATTCTAATCCCTTGAGCTCCCAAATGGATTAAACTAGTTAAGTGTAACCAATGGTTCACGACTTAACCACATTCTAATCCCTCGAATCCCCAAATTGGTTAAGTATTAGTGGACCCTGACTTAACCCTAATCATGAGGCATTAATTAGTTTAATGCACCTCAACCTCTCACATTAGACCTTGTTGTGGTTACTAGTTAGGCCGGGCGGGTCCGGGTAGCTTTACACCACAACTTGGTCTAACCTCGGGTCTTGGCACCCCATGACCAACTTCTCACATTGGGTCCTATTGTTTGTAGCCACTAGTTAAGCCGGTCGGTTCCGGGTAGAATTACGCTACAAACTCAACCCAACCTCGAGTTGGCCACACTTATGTTTTCTAAGTGTCATGTCCACTTCATTTCAAAGCATAATTACAAGCCAATAGTTACTTGGGTAGACCTAACTTAATAGGTAAATTCCCAAGGGGTAGACCTAACTTAATAGGTAAATTCCCAATCTTATATTTTCATGTATTTTAAGTTTACCCCAAAACCCCCAACGTCATTCTATCGCTTGCATATTCGTAGTAACGCATAAAGGATAGGAAGAAGGAACTTGGCACAACATACATGATAAACTTGCACAACAATCATGCATAACATGTTAGACTTGCACAACTTAGCATCGTGATCTTGCATATTACCATAAACATGCATAACATGTTAAACTTGCATAACTTAGCATGGTGAACTTGCATATTACCTTAATCATGCATAACTTGTCAAATATGCACAACTTGTCATTTTAAACTTGCATAAACATGCACAACTTGCCAAAACATGCACAACTTGTCAAAATATGCACAACTTGTCATTTTAAACTTGCATAAACATGCACAACTTGCCAAAACATGCACAACTTGTCAAAATATGCACAACTTGTCATTTTAAACTTGCATAAACATGCACAACTTGCCAAAACATGCACAACTTGTCAAAATATGCACAACTTGTCATTTTAAACTTGCATAAATATGCATAACTTAATAAACATACAAATCATGGCTTAGCAAACTTGCATAAACATGCATAACGTAATAAACATACAAACCATGGCTTAACAAACTTGCACAAATATGCATAACTTAATGAACATACAAACCATGGCTTAACAAACTTGCATAAACATGCATAACTTATAAATCTTGCAAATCATGGCTTAGTATACATGCATAACTTAATAGATTTGCAAATCATGGCTTAGTACCCTTGCATAAACATGCACAACTCAATAAACATACATAAACCTCAACTTTCATCACACCTTAACTTTAGAGTTTCTAAAATGAAGGTAAGAGGGCTTACAATGCTTATGCGGACTCAAATGAGTATAACAAATGCAAGAAACCCCTTATGCAACTAATTAAGACTCCCAAATGCAAGCAAACTTGTCCAAGACTCCTCCTTTATGACGCCAATAGCAAAACAAGCCTTTAATGCAAGCTAAGGAGGATCATACAAGCCTAAATATGCTTGTATGCATGGAAAATTACTTAGGAATTATTAATGAAGAGATTGGAGGCTAGGGTTTTAGGTGGAGGCCATGAGAGTTTAGATTTTGGCATAGTTTTGTTGCTAGGATGATTAATGAATGATTTAGGGTAGGTTAGAGGCTTATTTATAGAAGATTAGAGTGATTTAGACCATAGGATTAACCCTAGGTGAATTTTGGCCCGTCAGATTTAGGAACTCTCCAGAACCAGACCACACAGCCAAGCCCAGACCAAGCCCAAACCAAAGAGGTGCGCCAGGCTAATCTGCCTGGGCACCCCCCTGTCGACAGGGCTGTCGACAGGGCAGTCGACCCCCTGGGGACCCTGTCGACAGGCCTGTCGACATGGGGCCCCTGGCGGGAATTTTCCCGCCTTGGCCCAGCTGGCCCAATTCTTCAAATTTGAATCTGATTTTTACTTAGTAATTTTCTGCAAACTTCAATGGGCCTTAACTGGGTCATACGGACTCCGATTTTCGAAAACTCGGACTCTTTTTCGCGTATTTTTCCGAGACGAACGCAATGGCATAGCCCGTTTCCCCTGATTCCCATTTTATAATTTAATTCTGCCTCAATTCATGTTATTACAGGTTATTAAAAATACGGGTTGTTACATACGCCGAATGAACTTAACACCGATACAGTTTCACTCAATCGCTTATGGCAACTTGTTATCACTATATTATCTGTTCATGAGATATCTGGGTTATTCTCCAACCTTTGATGACATATCTTTCTTTCTTGCTTTCAAACGTAATGAAAAGACTTCCCCCTCCAATCTTTATTTTGAGGTCGCCCACAAAGTTGTCAAAAAAAATCCCGAGCAAGGCGGGGGATACAAAAAATGATTGGTTTTACATCGAGCAGCAGCAAGGATGCGCTCGTCTTTAGCTTCAATGCAGTAAGTTTTCACTTTTATTTGTCATGTCCATGGTAAAAATAATTATATCAACTGCTTCTTTCGTAGGAGAAAAGCTGAAAAGGCCTGATGAAGGAGTGTTTGAAGAACGCTTCAGTGAACTATCCAAGTTGACTCCCAAAAAACGAAAATTTTGGAATTGTCTGACCAACTCTCGTTTATGCCGATATGGTTTTCTTAACGAGAAAAAAACATTAGGGCCTCAGAAAAAGGGATCATCTTCGACCACACCTAGCCAGAAGGAAGCATCAGATGATGCACGGGATACATTCCAGGTCGGGGAATCTTCCGTCCACTCCCTGTTCGAAAGAAAAATAAAGTCCTGCAAACTAGGAAAAAGATCTTCTCCCCGAAGGAAATTGTCTCGAGAAATCAATCTTTCGAATAGGAAAAAAGGCCACACTAAGGAAACCTCGGGAGAGATCCGGGAGCAGTCAGTCGAGGAAGACCCTATTGAGCACAATATGAAAAATCCTTCTTTCCTTCATGGTTCGCAGGAGGAGACGACTTTCCCCCTCCCTAGCCTAAAGAATTTGAAGTTTCCTGACACTTTTATCTCTTTACAAAATATGGATCTCGAAACTTCTTTGCCACCTACTCCGGGGAAGCTTTCGCCCCTGTTGAGCCTGAATGCATTGAAGGTATGGGACCTAAGTAACTTAGTCATATCGCCCAGTACAACTTTCTCTTACATGAATTGAATATTGGTCATATTCATTGTCTTGTTGTTGTATTTCACAAGGGAAATAAACACTGAATATTATGAAGATCTCTTTGCTTCCCTTTCGACAGAAGGCGGACCAGCTGGACTGACCTTGCGACAAGTCGGGCAAGGTGACGATAATGAAGATAACAACAAGAGGAAGGAAGAAGATAAAGAAAAGGAAGAGAAAAGACGAGAGATGGATTTGAAAAAGCACAAGCAGATACACGAGGGGGGAGAAGGAGGTGGGAGCAAATACAAGAAGAGAAAAGAGCATAAGTCCCCCAAGCATCGAACCCCTTTCCATGCCCAAGGTAAGACCCCCAAGGAAGGTGGTTAAGCAGGACACTCTTGGGTTAATCTATCTAAGCTTCCGGTTGATCCTTCTTCTGATTCATTTTCCATTTTCCGAATTAAAGAGCTAGAGGAGGCCTTCCCTAACCTCGTTTTCACCGAAATCGGGCTTGCCCCCGAGCTACAGCTAATCTCACCAAGTTTTCGCCACTGACTCCGAACTAACCTCGACCATGCCCTATCCCAATATGATGCAATATATAACTATGCCAAGCAAGTTTGCGGGGTACTAAAGGGCAAGCTTGTAGATGTTGAAGAATGGAATTTTGATGACAATAACCTTATTTCAATATTAATTGATTATAAAATATATACTAACACTTTTATTTAGAATATAGATATATATACATATATACAGGATTTATATACAGGAATTAATACTGAAGACTGTACAGTTTAAGAGCTTTTAGAGATTCATAATTCAAAGTAGATTCAAGACTCATGAGTAATCAAGATTTCAAGATTTCAAGAGTTCAAGAGTTCAATATTAATATAGTACTAGTCTGGATTTTGTAAGACTCTAAATAGCATTCCGGGTTTAATTTCAAATTCTGATTTTCAAATTCTCTAATTTTCAAACGTTGATTTTCAAATTCTATTTTCTACCCTCAATTCTCTCTATTTTATTTTTATCTTTTCTATTTTATTTTTTATTTATCTTTGTTTTTCAAACTTAAGTTTTATATATTTATGTTTTTATACTTTATATTTATATAGTTTAAAACTTTATAATTTTATAAATCTGATTTATGAATGCATGGTAACAACTACTTTCTCTATCATTATATAAGGTATTCCTAAGGTCTTTATATCGTCTACAAGAGGAATTAGGCAAGGGGATCCCCTATCACCTTACTTATTTGCTCTAGCTATGCAATATTTTTCTTTTCTAATGGATGAAGCAACTATTTCTAAATCATTTCAGCCAAGCAGTCAAGTTCAGCCAGTAATTTCTCACCTCTTATATGTAAATGATTTAATGGTATTTGGTAAATCTTCTATTCAGAATGCACATTCATTAAAGGTTATTTCCAGAAACTTAGTATGTTTGCAGGATCGAATGTAAATGCCTCAAAAACAAAATTATTTTTTAGTGTTTCAGCAATGAACAGATCAGAAATCTTGAATATTTTGGGTTTTGAGCAAGGTACACTGCCAGTAAATTATCTTGATGTTCCATTATCATCTAATTATCTGCATTATTCTGAATGCAATTCATTGATTCAGAGAGTTCAAAGTAAAATTCAAGGATGGGAGACTAAATTACTAAGTTTTGCTAGTCGTGTAGAATTAATTAACTCAGTAATTACTCCAATCATCTTATACTGGCTATTCATTTATCAAATAGAAAAGTTTACATTGGAAAAATTACAGTCTCTTTGTGTTGATTTTTTCTGGGGAGGAACAGCTCATAAAGTAGCTTGGTCTACTTTATGCAAACCTAAAAATGAAGTGGGTATTGGCTTAAAGAAATTTTCTGAATTGAAAAAAGTTGCATGTATAAATTTTCTTTGGAATTTTCTTTCAAACTCTTCTCTTTAGAGTAAATGGGTCCATAATAGATATTGCAAAAGTGATAACTTTTGGTCTATGGCTATTGATCCAAATGCATCAAGTACATGGAAATCAATTCTTAAACTTAGAACAAATTCAAAGTAATTATTTAATAGAGTAATATCCAAAGGAGAAAATACTTATCTTTGGTTTGATCCTTGGATTAATTGCAAGTGCATGGTAGATTTGTTAGGTTTTGATAGACTTCAAATTATTGTTCAATCTGAACATAAAGTGAATACAATAATCAAAAATGAAGCTTTCCATCCTAAAATCCACCCTACAACAAGAGAATTAATTGAAGAAATTAGTTCATTATCAACTAATTCTAATCATGATCTGGATTATTGTGAGTGTTGTGAAGGAGGTATTTTTTCCATTCATAGAACATGGGAGTATATAAGAATAATTGGAGTTTCTGATTCTTTATATTCAGTTGTATGGCACAAGAAAAATAGAATAAATTTTTTTATATTTCATACCTTGCAGTGTTGGGAAGATTAAACACTAAGGATCGTCTGCTTAGATTCAGTGATGTTGAAAACATCATGTGTCCTTTATGTGATAATCATCCAGAGTCCATACAACATCTTTTCTTTCATTGTGACTTCTCGTCGTTCTTCTGGTTATCTTTGAAAGGTAAACTATCTCTGCCACTCAATCTTCTTGATGATGTAAAGGAGGAATCCAGGAACCACTACTCTCGATTTTCTAGCAAGGATCAACTCAGGGATCTAGCTTTTGGAGCATTCACAACATCTATTTACTTTATCTAGAGAGAAAGGAACATGTGTGTCTTTCAGAACAGAAGAACTCTTGCAACAATTACATTGCTGAAAATCGAGAAGGAAATTGTAGATCTGGTTCGAAACAATGGATCTAAATCGGTATGTAATTCGATAAATGAACAGTTGCTGGAGAGGTGGGGTATTGAACTGATTGATTCAGGATAATGACGAAGGTGTTTTGAATTATTTGAAGAGGCGTATTATTTTGGGTTGGGCTCAATGGGCCGAGCAGAAGGATTTCTTTGTTTTTAAAGTTTTTTTTCTATCTTGTATTTTACTTCGTTTATGATAAGAGACTATGCTTTGTATTCACCAAATTTATAAGTACTCTTTTTCCCTGTAAGGCACCCACCAGGGGGATTGCAGGGTTTTGACAGGGCTTATAAAGGAGGTTTTAATTGGTTTAGCAATAAAGAGAACCAATTTTCAAAAAACCTTATAATTTCATAAATATGTTTATATAGTTTAAATTTATGTTTTCAAACGTTTTTCTACTTTATAATATTCACCCCCTCTAGTGTTTATTTTGCCTTAACGATCCATTATGCAATCCCTAACAATTGTTATCGGAGCAAGGTCCTTCAAAAAGTTCATAATCTGATTTTTGAAAATTTTAAATGGAAAATTCTGGACACTAGTTTAGATTCATGTATTGCATCACTATCAGATTCAATTTTATTGAAATATCGAGTTATCATGATATAATTTCTTGAAAAGTTTAAATAGATATGTCATAGAATCATCAAGATGTTATTATCTCAAATTACAATTAGTTATTTTGAAAAGTTGCTTGATTCTTTGAAAAGGTATGTTGTTTTGCAGGAAAGAAATTATTTCTGATAACTGTTGGCAAAAAGACACCAAGATTATTATTCATCAATCAAGAAAAGAAGAGTTTATGAAGAGACATGACTTTTGGGGTTATAGTAGTTTAAGTGTTCGTTCATTCAATATTCAAAATTTTGGAGCCAAGTTGGTTAAACTACCAAATCATCGATCTCATCATCGAATTCCGGAAGAAATGGATCTAAAAACCGAGTATGCCATGATTAATTTTTAAATTCCTTTTGGTTGAATGGATGTTTTGTTTGCTTTGTTCTGTTTTCATAGTTTTGAATTTGAAATATAAACTTTAAAATTCAAAATTCAAACTTGAAATTTGACTTTTGAAATTTAAAATAGTAATATAATAATAAATAACAAATAACAAATAAAATGATAAAATAAATTTTTGAATGTTTGTGCGGATTAATATTATTTCAGGAAATAGTTAAACCTGAAATATAAATCAATAATTTAAAACCAAGATTCACAAAACCATATGTCCTTTGAAATTATACATGTATGTCGACATATATAAATGAGCATGTCGACGTATGTTCCAATAAATTCAAATTTTGAATTTTCAAACTTGCCTCCATCCTTTCAATAAGAAAATGCCAGTTCAAATTCTGGTTACTAACTTTATCTGTCTACTTATTTTCTTATACCTTGTTTCTATATATATATATATATTATAAGTTTATAAATTAATAAAATTATATAGACATGTTAATATGATATAAGAGTTAAAATAAATATTTTATAAAATAAAATTTTACTTATCTTTTATATGTAGTTTAAACATATATAGTTTAACTTATTATTTGTAACTTAAATACTTAGTTTGATTTCTTATTATGATATATAAAAACTTAAATATTTAACCTAATATTTTGGTATAAAAATAATATATATATATAACTTTATATAGGAAATTATAGTTTTATAATTTATTTTATATCCAGATTTCATAATTTTATTTTAACTATAATTTTTTTTAAAGTTTTAACATTTAAATGGTTCCTTAACAAATTAATATATTTTGATATCTAAAAGTTTAAATTTAAAATTGATTTGTATCAAAAGATTGATTTGTATTTCATAATAAATTAAATTTTAAGTCTTTTTTAAAAAATATTTTATATATATAGTTATGACTATATGTTTACTTTATATGATACAATTCTATATTCTCTTTAAAAAGATCTTCAATTTTTACTATATTAATGAAGCATCCTACTAAGATTATTTAACTCCACACTCTCATAGAATTATTTTAAATATTTTATTATACATTATGAATACCATAAAACTTTTATCTTTACTATCCATTCAATCTCTTTCACAAGTATCATTAACCTAAGTCTAGAACATAATATATATTATCCTTGTTTAGTTCAAATAATTTATAATATATATATATATATATATGCATAATAGTTAGATAGTACTTTGAATATATAGATATAATTACCAAATCATTCTGCATACTATCATTACACATCTTATTTCATATCATACATCATTATTATACATTATAGTACATCTCAAATTAAAATCATTCACATCACTAATTGCATTTCATTCAATATATCACTTCATATAGATTTGCTTATGACATACTGCATTATAACCAGCACACTGCATTACATGTTAATTTTAACTCCACACATAAACAATATATAGTATGGAAAGTTTTTATCTAATTAGAAATTTAGGATTATTAATCAAATAAATAACATATTTACTTTATCTTGATTAACTTGATTGATTTGTTTGACTTGATTGAATTGATTGATTGACTTATTTGGTTTGTTTGAGCTGTTTGACTTAAATAACTTGATTGACTTACTTGACATGGTTAAATTTCATTAGTGGTTGATAGGTCTACTAGAAATATACTTATGCATTCGTAGTTGATAGGAGCTTTATAGGTTTTAGGATAAATAGAAGTTACTAGAAATGCTGGGTTTAATTTTTGAATTGATGTTTTGTGACAACCAAACTTAAATTGATTGATTGATTGATTGGATTGAATTGCTTTACTTATATCATAATTTTAAGGATATCTTTCTTAGTCTAAATTAAAGTCCTATTATAGTTTTAAGGGAATTAGGGTATAGGCTAGATTTAGTCTTATATTAGACTAAGGGGGAGTTTTATAGTTTCTTGGATTAGTTTAAAGTTCAAGAAGTGCTTATTAACATATATTATTTAAGTTGGTTGATTGCTTGAATTGATTGTTAGATTCGATTGCTTGAATTAATTGCTTAAATAGATTGCTTGAATTGCTTATTTGGATTAATTGTTTGAATTGATTATAAACATTGATTAGATTGCCTTGTTTATTATTCTTCTATCAGACTAGTATAGTCATAATTTTAGAGGGATTCATAATCTTTTAGGATTAGAATCAAAATCGGGGATAGTTATATTTAGGATCATTTATAGCATGGATTTAGAGGGAGTATTTTATGCTAGGATGTGACGACCCCATTTCCCGTACAGACGGAGACAAGGGTAATCCATGGAATATAACACAAAAACAGATAATAGTAGAACAGAATTAAATAAATACATCAGATAATGAACAATAGAATATACTGGATAAAAGTAATCATCAGAGTTACACAGTATACAGGATCTTACTTAGTACAAATACAGTTCAGCTATACATAAATGTCTACAGCGGAAACAAACAAAATATGTACAATAGGAGCTGAACAGCATAAAAAGAGATAAATAATAGAATCCATCTTCAGCTCCCGCTATCCAGATAAAGCCTGCTAAACCTGAACACAAGGCTGCCCGTGTAGAAAAAGGGGCACCCGAGTTTGAGAGTGAAACAAACTACAAGTCAGTCATGGGACTGGTATGAGAAATCTACTCAACACATTTATAATATGGCTAATAACAGGACCACGCCACTTTCGTGGAACGGGTTTACTCCATTGGATTGCCAGTGCTTTAAATCAAATCATTCTTTTAAACATCGCAATGCTTTTTATAAAAATGAAGCCATTATAAGACTCAGTTCCCATCACACAATGCATCGCAAACCGGAGGATAGAGTTTTTACCTTATAACGGCCAAAATATGCTTGATACAAATAAAACAAAAGCATTTGATATTATTGCTAGTGTTTGTATGTTTCAAAAACAATTTCAATCATAACTATCAATCATAGACGGCATGAGTACCATATATCATGTCGCCATATATATATACAATCAAAACCACACAGTCACGTATTTGGAAATTGGATTTCCGTCATGAACCAAGGCAAAAGATAGTCTTTACCGAATTCGAGACGCTCTAGCCCGCCCCTCAGGCAAGTACTCAGTCAAGTCTTTGGATCGTCAGGGCCGGTCCACCGATGTGGATTAAAATTCCTGAACAATGCGTTTCCCCGCCCTATAGGGCGTAGGTGATCCAACGAATGGATCAATCGGACCTGGATCGTCCGATCTAATCGAGGCGCCTCGCAAAAGCAACAACCACATAAGTCAAACTCGTCAGGGTGTGTAAAACCACTGACGCCACTTCTAGCTAGAAGGAAACGCATGCCCTCCCTGATGTCCTCTCCCATTTCTGGTTCATACCGGGGTGTGAGGCTCGCGAATTCACATTATACACATAGCTACGCCACACAGGCGCTGCTTTGATCATCACCACAAGACTTTGCTTTTCAATAGAAGCCCTGATCATTTGCAACTTAGGCATGCCACATTAGCAATTCATGCCATATGACTGATGCCCATCGATATACAACCTCTGATCTCATGCATTTTAGAGAAGGGCGTTAAGCAAAAGAATAAATTCTCCGCCGCCAAACAGATGTATATTTAACAGAGATCAATCAACACAGAATAAAATCCAATGTCAGACACACAGTCCATTTACAAGTCCGTTCTGGGTCTGAACGAAACTGGAGGCACTAAATACCTCGCAAACCCATCGATCACCACGTACGTCTGGACGATCACCACTCATTATCCATATTTCGGGATGCCTCCCAATCAGGACCTCGGTTACCATCCAAACGAGGTGAAGATCTCCGGTCTTCGACCACCGTCTTCATCTTCGATTTCTTATCGTCGATTCAGTTATTCAGAATGGGATAAACCCGGTCTTTCTGAGCAACTCGCGTATATAATAAACAAGTGCAACACTAACATACACACGCATAATTTCAATTCATTAGTCACTAACCGTCAATCAGTAAGAGAACGATTTCCCAAATATTAACCCCGAAGGCCGAAACCAACATCAGATCAACACCCAGGAAACCATTCGACTTAGCCAACCTTCAGTTAATTTCTAAATCACATCCATATCGTTTATAATATTTTATAACGATTTATTGCTATTTTTATTTATTTTAAAATAGCTAATTTATTCAAAACGACGCTTCGGGCCATAACGCTACCGTGGCGCTGTTTTTCATCAGATTTGATTTACACATATCTAAAAATATAACCACTGTATCTTCATAAAATTTACATCATTAGAAAGATCTTTTCAAAACGAATCCAACGGTTCCAGTTTCGGGAAAATCCGACGGTCGGATCTCCCGGTATAATCGTTTGAAGTTTCGATTTCAAAATACGAACTGCAGCGTCGTTATTCGATTAAATATAATTATATTTATATATATATATATATATAATCGTTTCTGGCGCTGTTTTTCTTCAGATTTGAATTAAACATTCCAGACAATCCAACCGTTGGATTTTTACAAAGTTGGTGCCGTTGGAAAGATATTTCCAAGGCGAACCCAACGGTTGCGATTTCAGGAAAATCCGATGGTCGTATCCCCCGGTATAATCATTTGAAATCATGATTTCAAAATACGAACTACAGCGTCGTTATTCGATATATTTTAATTCTATTTATATATATATATCGATTCTTCGATTCCAAAGCTACATTCTTTTCATACATTTGATAAAAATGATATTTTTATCTAACTGTCTTCGATTTCAACACTTCATTATATTCAATAATTCATGTATATAATAAAATTTTGATTTTTATTGTAAAACAATTCTTTTCAAAACACTATTATTTTATACAGTTTATATAGGTAATAAAAATAGGATTTTTATTATAAAACAATTTCTTTTAAAACAAGGTCATTTTACATAGTTCATATAGATGATAAAAAGGTGATTTCTATTATAAAACAATTTATTTCAAAATATGAATACCATTCAACACATGAATTTCTATTCAACGAATGAATATCGATTCAACACATGAAGGTTTTCTATAGTTTATATATATGGATAAAAATGTGATTTTTATATTTAAAACACGAACACTATTCAACACATGAATTTCTATTCAACGAATGAATATCGATTCAACACATGAAGGTTTTCTATAGTTTATATATATGGATAAAAATGTGATTTTTATATTTAAAACACGAACACCATTCAACACATGAATTTCTATTCAACGAATGAATATCGATTCAACACATGAAGGTTTTCTATAGTTTATATATATGGATATAAATGTGATTTTTATATTTAAAACACGAACACCATTCAACACATGAATTTCTATTCAACGAATGAATATCAATTCAACACATGAAGGTTTTCTATTCAACGAATAAATATAGTTTTAACAAATGAAAATAATTCAAACACATGAATATTATTCAAAATTTCGGCAGCATAACGGCAGGGTAGTTAAAACCGGGACCGTCCCTAGTACGGCTCCTCGCTCTACCTTAAAACCTCGCGGTTTTTGACAATGGGGATCATGCATCTAGTTCGCACGCAGGCGGCATGTATATATTTATTTCATTTCCACAAACTAATCCTATGTGGTTTCAACCAAATATTTCTCAACCACAAACGGGTATTTTTCAACCACAATCAATCAATATCAACCACAAACAATCCCAATCGACCATTCGCTATCAATTAATTTTCACACCAATCACAACCAATAAATATCGTCCATGGTTTGTGGACGAGGGGCGTGTATATATATATATATATACACACATAGCAATTCACTTCTATTTCAACACATATATAAATTTTACAATGCATATACAACTTATACATTGAACGTACAACTTATACAACGCTTATACAAGAGGGGTACAATGCTTATATAACTCATACATTGACTATATAATTTATACATCGTCGTTTTCCATTTCGTTTATAAATTAGAAATCTCACATTGGGTTCCACTCCACCAAAAATAGCAGAAGGCTCAGAAAAATATGCGGTCTCTTCTAAAATGTAGAGGACGTCCACACGGTCACGATGTTTCCTGTTTCATCGAATTTCGTCAAGAAACGAAAAAGATATGATTTTTCAAAGTTTGCAACACTTTAAAACTGTTGAAATCAGTTTAAATAATATAAACCGTATACCTTTCAATATGGTTCAAAACTAGGGTCTAGATTTTCACCAAATCCGTGAATTATGAAGAGGATCAGAGGGCGCTGCGTCGAAGAGGACGGAGAGGAGCACCTACGCCGGAAGGGGGACCCACTCCGGTGGCTCCAGTCAACTGCGGCGGAGCTCGAAAGTCGAGCACTTCCCGGGCTCGCAACTCGACGAATACTGAACGATATTTGCCAAACTTCACATGGATTTGAAGAGGACGGTTAGAGCTTCAAAATGGATCCAAGTTTGCTTGATTTCGTTTGGAATTGAAAGAGAAATCGAGTCGGGGAGTTTTGAAGATCTTCCGCCGTATAACGGGGGGGGGGGGGGGGAAGAGAGAGAAATTCTATTTATTTTTTTATTCTGATTGGCCGGGAGGTTTTATAAGGGGTTTTCTGACACGACCACCAATCCAAACCCAACGACTGTCGTCCCTAGCATTTTACCCCTATTCCGGACACAATGGGATATGTTTCGTAGGCCCATTCAACTGTTTCAGTCAGTTTCCATTCAATTTAAAATCTAAAACATTCAATATTCGATTTGAACGTACATTTCAATTTGCCAGGGCCACAAACTATTTCGAAAAATTCCAGAAAAATAAATCTGGCTATGTTTTGATGATACGGTCCCAACAAAACTAGCTTCGTCGAATTCTGAGACCGTTTGCAAAAAGGCCCATTTCTGGTCGATCCAATTTAACTGTAATTGACCAAAACACGTTTTCCTTTGCCACGCTCACATACTAGCTTCAAAAATTATGAAATTTGAAACCTAGCAATAACTTCACATCCCGGATCCAACAAAAGTGGTTTCGTCGAATTCCGAGGTCGTATGCAAAATGGCCAATTTCACGGGCTATATTAATTCCATAGTGACCTTTCTGAAAATTCATTTGGCCGTAACTTTTGCTTTCCGCTATGAAAATTCGATTTTTCAGATTCGTTAGAAAGGTATTCACTAACAGATTTAAATATGTTTGGGTTCACTCAAATCCGTTTTATTTTGCACCCGGTACAGTCCGATAAAGTTTGAATTCAATTTTTGAAACTGCAGCGCCATTTCAGGCCTTGTTTAGAATTAGAATTAATTATATTTGTTTTCAATTGTCGATTCAAACTCAGTTTTCATTGCTATTATTTAAAATATTTATTTTAAATATTTAAAATCCATTATTTTAGCCAATTTAAAAAATTTAAATTGGTTCAGATTTTCTGGGTCGTTACATAGGATATACAGATAGATTAAGGATTTTGGGGTAGTTATTTATATACCTTAGACATTTAATATAGATTTAATTATAAGTTATGTTTAGATAGCTATACGAATTAGGGGGGGTATCTTTAGATTTTTTTTATTTTATTTTTTTTGATATTGCCGAAGGGGAGAAATTATAAAATATAGACACAATTTATATAGACAGGGGGAGTATTTTGAAGGATTATCATCAACAGGTATATACAGGTATGATATTTTATAAACTAAGGTTGTCACCATCAAAAAGGGGGAGATTGTTGAGAATGGAGTTTTGATGACAACAACTTATTTCAATATTAATTGATTATAAAATATATACTAACACCTTTATCTAGAATATATATACATATAGGATTTGTATACAGGAATTAATACTGAAGACTATACAGTTTAAGAGCTTTTAGAGATTCATAATTCAGAGTAGATTCAAGACTCATGAGTAATCAAGATTTCAAGATTTCAAGAGTTCAAGACTAATATAGTTATAGAGTCTAAATTTTGTAAGACTCTAAATAGCACTCCAGGTTCAATTTCAAATTCTGATTTTCAAATTCTGATTTTCAAATTCTGATTTTCAAACTCTTTTTTCTACCCTCAATTCTTTCTATTTTATTTTTTATCTTTTCTATTTTCTTTTTTTGTTTATCTTTGTTTTTCAAACTCAAGTTTTATATATTTATGTTTTTATACTTTATATTTATATAGTTTAAAACCTTGTAATTTTATAAATATGTTTATATAGTTTAAATTTATGTTTTTATATGTTTTTCTACTTTATGCTCGGCTTGAGAGAAAGATAGGGGAGTTTGAGGCGTAGGTGGTGACCACTAAGGAGGAATAAAAGAAAGCTTACGAAGACCTAAACGTCGGTCTTTAGTCAAAGAACCAAGAGTGTGATTCTTTAAGGGTAGAGGTTGAAAAACTGAAGGGCAAGGGAGGTCAACTGGACTTAGAAGTGTAAAATCTTAGAGCCCTTCTTAGTTCATCCGAAATAAAGAGGAAGCGGGCCGAGGAGAATGTTGCCGCTGCAATAGAGTCTGCCAATAATCTTCGGCTTCAACATGACAAAGACATTCACACAATCAAGGCCGAGCATGCTCAGGAGATATCCAATATAAAGAAGAGACATAGGGGCCAAGCCCTCACATTCTTTGCGAGGGTCCTTCATCACCGGAACCTATCTTGGATAATCGGCTACGAAAAGGTATTGACAGGTACTTGGAAAGTTTTATGAAAGAGGAGAGGGACATAGCTAAAGGTCAGCAGTTGGAAGAGAAAGCTTTAATAACCCGGTGTATGAGTGATGATGATCGAGCCGTGCTGGTCGAAGGGAAGAGAAAGGAGAAAGAGGCAGCGGAAGCTGAACGCCGTAGAGCAAAGGGGAAGTCAGTCCCAGAAAGTGGTGTTAGTGGTAGTCGGGCTAAAACGTCCTTTCCTTTTCCATTTGCAAATGTGGAGACTAGTTCGACTTCTGTCCCCCCCTCGACCCACTGAGGTCTGTAGAGGGGCTGCAAACCAAGCTCGAAGTCTGAGGTGAACTTGTTCATTTCTTTTTTATTCCTAGGTTCCCCTATTTGATCATAACTTATTTCTGTTACAGGGACCTACTTGGTGAAGGAGGGTATCGAGGCGAGAACAATGGTGGTTGAAAAGGATGAAACTAGAGGGACAGCTGAAGCCCTGGGGAAGGAAAGTGACGATAAAGATCCATCAAAGAATGACGACCTTAAGTTGATAAGGGAGTCCAAGAAAAGCGATCATCCATCCATGGCTGCGATTATAACCCGACGCGAGAAAGGCATTTCATCCATGATGCCCGAGCCATCTGAAGAACCTTTGAACATTCTACCCCTTCGAGCCCTTCCTCCGATCCTCCTTTCCTTGGTTAACGTTCCACCTTTTACATATTTGACAGATTCAAGAGATCAAGACACGGCAGCAGTCCCTATACACTGGGGGATCGAGGCGCATGATGACTACCGAGGAAATGCTAGAAATAGCAAAGAATAAAGAGCTAGAAGACATGATCGAGCGTGGGGATATACCACCTCTATTTTAAAATTCTTTTGTTGTAATTTTACTTTTAGGCCCTTTGGAAGTTTTATGCGAGTGCGGCCCTCGCATTTTTGTCATCGTCAAGTTCTATACTTTTGTGGACGAGGTTTTAATCGTACCTTCTATGCAATAATTTTTTTGTAATCTTGTGATATCGATGTAAATAAAAATCTACTTTCTTTTAAATACTTCTGTTAACAGCATGCTGAAATGTCAAAAATGGGAAAGTTGTCGGAATTCCCCATCTTATTCCAACCTTTGAGGGTTATCTAGAAATAACCCTTGTTCAGCCCGTTCGTCGACCCTCATGCCCCTAATGTCGGGGGAAACTTACTTCGTAATCAAGTCCCCCGGCCGTAATTAAGATTGGCTCGACTCAGGTCGGGAACCATATGCCTCTAAGTAGGAATGTTGTCTTTTATACTCTCCCTCGAGTCATTGAGCGTTAGAGTTTCAAAGATCGAGTGATCTCTTGTCGGGTGCACCTTTCACACTCGCCTATGATTTTATACTTCTCCTCAAGTCATGAGGGTCAGAGTTATCTTAAACATGCATTCATGTTGTTTAAGTAGGGGTCGTCCTACTTCGAGTACACAAAGTGTGACCTGAGAATTCAAGTGTCTATATCGGACTTAAAATTAGTCGACCCGTTGTGTTCCGTGGTCTCGAGCAAGGTCAGCTCACAGAAACATGGTCGGGTGTTTGGATTACAAAGTAAGCATTATGTCTTTATTCCAATATGTCGGTTGGTTCACAACATAAAGTTGTATTATAACATCCAAGTAGAGCAGGAAAGGGGCTTTTATTCATAAAAAACAGCAGGCGATAAGGCACACCTTATTACAAACACTTAAACAAATTAATAACCAAAAAATAAAAATAAATGACAAAAAACTCTAAGAATAATAACATCTTAAATGCTCAGCATTCCATGCTCTTTGGATTGGTTCGTCATCAATGGTCGATAGTCTAAAGGCTCTGTTATCAAGCTGCTATCGGATAACGTAGGGCCCTTCCCATTTGGGGCCCATACGGATAGGAGCCAAGAAGGCTCGTTTTAGAACAAGGTCGCCAATATCGAAGGTCTTTGGTCGGACCTTCTTGCTATAGTATCGGGGAACTCTTCGTCTATGAGCTTCAGCGCGTAGGTTGGCCTCTTCTATCTTCTCGTCAATCATGTCTAATGATGTAAAAAGAAGGGCTTTATTAGACAGCGGATCATAATAGGTCATTCGATGGAAAGGGACCTCGAGTTCTATCGGAAGGACAACTTCCCTACCATAAGACAACGTGAAAGG
Source organism: Allium sativum (assembly GCA_030737875.1). Lineage (NCBI taxonomy): Eukaryota > Viridiplantae > Streptophyta > Magnoliopsida > Asparagales > Amaryllidaceae > Allium > Allium sativum. The sequence continues at coordinate 57,461,738 of CM060918.1, forward strand.
GGTATGGCCTGTGGCGGTCTTGTGGGTGGTACGGTATGACCAAAAGGCTAAGCGTAATTCGTCGACCCATTTGCCTTAGCTCCCTCCAATTGCTTCTTCAAAATAGTCTTAATAATTCTATTGACAACTTCAACCTGTCCATTGGATTGGGGATGCGCGACCGCTGTATATTTCTTTTCGATGTGATACTTCTCGCAAAAGTTTCTGAACTCCGAGATATCAAATTGGGTCCCTTTATGAGTGATAATTGTCTGAGGCACACCATAACGACATATAATATTTCTTACGATGAAATTAATGACACTCTTTGTAGTGATAGTGGTTAACTGCTCGGCCTTTGCCCACTTTGTGAAGTAGTCTCCACAATTGCACATCAGGCGCCTCCTTTTGAAACCGGTAAGGTTCCGATTATGTCTATCCCCCACACGGCGAATGGCCAAGGACTAGTCATTGACTAAGTTCTACAGACGGAGCTCGGGGTACTTGAGCAAACTTCTGGCATCCATTGCATCGCTTAGAATTGTTTGTCACGTCTTTGCTGATGGTCGGGTAGAAATACCCATATCTTAGTACCTTCCTTGCCAATGTCTGTCCTCCTATATGAGATCCGCATGCCCCCTCATGAACTTCTTTAAGTATACTTTTAATGTTATCATTAGCCACGCATCGAAACATTGGGACTGAGAAGCCTCTTCGATAGAGCTGACCTTGTTGGATAACATATCTGTAGGCTTGATGCACAAGGGCTCGCTTCTCATTCTTTTCTCTGGCAGAATCCCATGCAGCAAGTACCTTTTGATGGGGGTCACACACGATTCTCTTTCAGGCTCAGTTTCTAGCTGATCAACTTTCATTTGGTCTATACTCAGGATGTTCAAAGTTTTAGTGGGACCTAATTCGCTTTCACTTGGGTCATCCGAGCTAGCTAATTTAGCCAGACGATCAGCTTTCTGATTCTCTTCTCTAGGGACATGGGAAATGCTATCTGATCGAAATCATTCAATAACTCTTCAACCTTTTAAAGATACAGGGCAAGTCAAGGCCCCTAGTCTGATATTCCTTCTTAACCTGAAACATTGTCAACTGTGAATTGCAAAAAATGTCAAGTGAAGTTAATTTTAAATCCTTCACCAGTTTGAGCCCAGCAATCAGGGCCTTATATTCAGAATCATTATTGGTAGCTATGAAGTTTAATCTCAAGGCGTAATAGATCAGCAGCCCCTCGGGGGATAACAATACTACCTCAGCGCCATAACGTGGATCGTTGCAGGCCCCATCTGTGTACAACTTCCAAGTGTCGGATCTCATATCTACATCTAGGAGCTCAGAAAATTATTGTCTTACAGGATGGTAAATTCAGCTGTAAAATCAGCGAATGCTTGTCCTTGGATGGACTTTCGTGGAACATCAAACTAGCTCAGATCGATGTTCCATTTAAGCAGTTTCCTACTGGCTTCGGGTTGTTGTGGGACATGTCGTAGGGGTTGATCCGTAAAGACTTTAACAGGGTGAGCCTGGAAGTAGTGACGAAGCTTGTGACACCCCATGTCCGTTAATTTCATTCATTACGAGAAAGCATTAAGTTTCGTGAAGCGTTATAGGTAAACAGAAACATTACAAGACAGATATAAAATAGCAGCGGAATTTAAAATTTTATTAAGCAGAAAACATCGTAGTTCAAAATATGGTTACATCATATATCTGAAATGCATAAAATCCAGTACATCACTAACATTTTTGTCTTGTACTTAAACATCGGAGTATAATAATAATAGAAGTATAATCCCAAAACATTAGCCATAGTAGAGAGATCTGAAATCAAGCAGTACATCTAAGAAGCACCTGGCAGGATGAAAGCAAAATCCTCGTTAAGATTAAGTATTTCCACCCTGAGAACCTGGGGTGGGGGAAGGGAACGGAAGAGAAAGAAGAGGAAACAAAATGGGTCAGATATAAAGTTTGGCGAGTCCAGTTACTTTTAGCATATAAATAAGTAAAAGTATCATGACAGGATATAAAGTGGAGAGATAGATAACAGCACAATAAGGCAGGTATGACAAAGTAAATAGGATAAACATGATAGAATGTATTGCGCCTCTCTAGTACTTTATATACACCAATACTAGTATAACCAAAATGAGATGATCCCAACAACTCTAAGATGGTAGACTTAGGCATACATCTAGTGAGAGGTTTAACCCCATACAATCAACAGGCAGCCAAACGTACCGGAGTTATCCCTAAGGATAATAACGGGCTTCTAAACATACCAGAGTCTAGATGTACCCTAATTACTACCCCAATCGCTCGGCTTCCTACTCCGTAGATACCCTATGCTGGCCCCACAATAGGATGTATCACTTCCTAAAGTGGCAACCCTTCGTTTTCAGGATGTGCACAACCATATCTACTGATGTCACGACGTCTAAACCCCTCTGCCGGATCCATGCACACACATGACCCCGTCGGAACGCGCTGCCCACACTATCCCTTCGTTTGGATCTCTTACAATCAGGCCAGTAAGCGTGCCCCGACTCCGACCTAGTTCGGAGTACTTGTTTGATACCTATTTATGTGTTACTGACTAAAACGGGTCCCACACACAAAATGATACAAGCTTCTCCCTACGCTTGCATCCCCACCAGGTTTTCCACAGGTTATGTCATACCAGAGTAAAAGATTGCATAACCCTACAAGTTAAGTTTGTGGGCCTATATATAAATATTACCCACCAACCCAAGATATACTTAACCCTTCCATTGTTTCATACAATTTTACTTAACCCTACTCAAGTTAACATATACAATCCTTATGGATTCAACTAGGTTAAGTATTCAAGTTTATTACCATATTCATTTACGGTTATAATGTACTAGACCTCCCACATTAAGCCCGCAACTTGTGGATGCTGGATATGTCGGGCGGGTCCAAGTATACTTCTTCCAACAGTCGGACTTAACCTCGTGTCTTAGCACGTCACGAGTTTATGTACTTAGACCCCTCACATTAGATTCACCACTTGTGGTCGCTGGATATGTCGGTTGGTACTGGGCAGACTTCCACCACAAGTGTAATCTAACCTCATGCCCAAGCACGGTTACAGTTTCTAATTACTCTAATTCTAGGCATTTTCATTATTAACCAATTATTCCTATGTCATTATAGGTTTTCATGCCCTTTCCCAAGTCATGATCATAATGAACCATATGCCCCAAATTAAGGTCTTTAATCATAATTGTGGTTTATACCCCCAAATCCACATGCATGTATTACATTCAATTTATGCCCAAATTTCTCAATACAAGTTATGCCCCAATTTTAATGTTTTCCCCTCGTTCCTAATTTTACGCGTTCGCATATTTCAGTGGCATGCCTAGGCTCGAAGGTAGTCTAGCTATAAAAATAAAAGGGAAAAGAAGAGGATAGAAATGAACATAATGACAAGATTGACATACAATGGCAGAAACAGGCATAGCAACTAATAAACATACAGTGATAAAGTTGGGCATAATGGCAAGATAGGCATATAGAAACAGATCTGATGAACATGTGATAGTAGAACTGATTCTAACATAATAGAGACATCATAAACAGGCATGATGAGATCTAAGCAATGAATTAGATCAACAAAAAATGGCAGATATGACATGATAAATAGGTATAGGCTTAGATCTAGTTCATAGTCATGTCAGAATAACTTAAATACATAGGACATAGCAGATCTGATATGAATCAAATAGTCGCAGGCTTAGATCCAAGTTATAGTCATGTCAAGATCAACTTTTAAGTATTTAGATCTAAAAATAACATAGACTCACTGTGATTGGATCTAAGAAATATAAGAGTAATTACAGTTGTTGAATCACAGATCTCTAAACTTGAATGACTTGATAGTTGAAGAAGAAAAGGCTTAATTTAATCTGGGCAGAGGCAGCATCTAGTTCTCCATTGTTTTTTACTGAAGAAAACAATGGGTACATGGTCTTATTTATAGCCTAGAATCAACGAATCTAGTCAAGAAAGGAGTCCACGTTCAGAAAATTGAATTCTGCCTCGGATCTACAGGGGGGTCGACCCCCCTTGGTGTGTCGACCCAGGGGTCGACACACCCCTTATGGGATCGACCCATGGGTCGACACCCCCTTGATGGGGTCAACACCCATGGGTGGGAAATTTCCCGCTCCCCTTTTTATGCTCGAATTTAAACTGTTTTCTGGACTTATTTTATTCATATATATACTTCTTATGCATATACAAACTTCAAACCTTAATAACTTCTTCATATGGTGTCTATTTTACGCAAACCAGGTGTCAATTTTGATTAGAATTCCGAGACAAATGCAATGGCGTAGTCCTTTCCCTTAATTCTGAATATTTATTTATTTAATCTTTAATTTATCATCTTTACCGTTGTTAAAATTACGGGATGTTACAAAGCTTTCGGGATGCAATCATCAAACTGTATGCGAGTTTCTCAATTTTCAGATAGTTGCGTTCAGCTCCAGTTTTTTTTCTCATATAGTAAATTGGATGTTGTACTCGATCCTCTTCCCGAATTTGAACCGAACTGATTACATGTGCAGATACAGCCAGATACACAAATAGATCTTCAAGGTCGATAGGTTTGAACAGGATGGGGGGCCTCTCTAAATGATCAAGTAGGTTTTGGGAGGCTTCGACACAGTCGGATGTCCAAGCAAATTCCTTTTTCCTCTTTTGATCAATTCAAAGAAAGGTAAACACTTGTCGGTTGCTCTGGATATGAATTGGCCCATGGCCACAACCTTTTCTGCCAAACTCTGTACATCCTTAATTCTTCTTGGTTCTTGGATATTTTTGATAGCCAAGATTGGTTGGGATTAATCTCAATACCTCGGGAACTAACTATGAATCCTAGAAACTTTTCTGATGCTACCCCGAAAGAACATTTTAAGGAATTAAGCTTCATACCATACTCCCGTAAGAAGTTGAACATTTCTGCTAAATCTCTGACATGGTCGGATGATTGTCTTGACTTTACCAACATGTCATCAACAAAAACCTCCATCATCTTTCCGATTTGATCATGAAACATGCGTTTGACCAAGTGCTGATATGTTTCCCCGCATTCTTCATCCCGAAGGGCATAACTACATAACAATACAATCCAAGATCGGTGATGAAGCTGGTATGTTCCTGGTCAGGGACATACATGGCAATCTGGTTATACCCCAAGTATGCGTCCATGAATGGTAGGAGTTTGTGTCTAGTGGTCGGGTCAACCAGCTAATCGATCCTAGGCAATGGGAAGCTGTCTTCAGGACAAGCTTTATTCAGGTCAGAAAAATTAATACATGTCCTCCATTTCCTGTTAGATTTCTTTACCAACACAGGATTTTCTATCCACTTAGGATAAGTCGCGTCTCGAATGAAGCCATTGTCTTAGAGATTTTAAATCTCTTCTTTTAAAGCGGCAAACCTCTCTGAGAATAACATATGCCTTTTTTGTTTTATAGGAATTTACTTAGGGTGGATGCTAAGAGCATGAGTCATGGTGGAAGGCGAGATCTCACACATATCAACGTGGGTCCAAGCGAATACGTCTAGATTATCTCGGAGAAACTCGTCCAACTCCCTCGTCCGAAGGGGGTCGAGATGGGATCCAATCTTCAAGACCCTCCTGGGGGCATCGCCGTCGATGGATATCTCGACCCTAGTCTCATTTGGCACTGCCTTCCTTCATCCCGGCTCTTCGTCCTCCCTTGGGTCGATGTCCTCGAACCAACAAGGGGGCGGCCCCGACTGGGATGCTTTCTGTAATTGCTACGCTTCCTTCTCCTCCGTAGGAGGAGGGTGTCCTTCAATTGTTTGCTCTTGTTCTTCAATTCTTTCCATTCCGCCAGATAGCAAGCTCGTCCGGTCACTTGATCCCCTCGTATCATTCCAATCCCTCCATCAGTCAGGAATTTCAACAATAGACACCAGGGAGCGATATGAGCTCTAAACTCCATTAAAGCTGGACGCTCTAGAAATGAGTTATACTAGGCATTTATGTTCATCACAACAAATGGCAGAAGTCATACTCTCTTATGATCTCCGTCTCCCAACTCTACGGATAGTTTGATCAATCTGATATGCACGGTGGAGGTTCCATTGAAGCCGCGTATCTGGCCGGTGCATGACTCCAAAATTTTCAGTTCCAACTTCATATAATCGTAAGCCTGCTTAAACAATATGTTGATCGAACTTCCATTGTCGATTAGAACCTTCCGCACTATTGCGGGTCCTATGATTGATGTTATTACTGATGGGTCAACAGTTGGATCTTATATGCCCATTGATTCCCGCTCTCGGAAGATACCGTCTTCAGCCTCTGTCTTCCTTTGATTCATGAGACTTATGGCTACGGGAATGCTGGTCTCCGCAACATCAAGGTGCTTTGCGGAGTTCACATACTGCTCCATAATCCGGATGTTGTACCTAGCGGGGTGTGGTCCTCCAACAATGGCGTTGATAACTATTCCTTTCGCCTTTTGTTGGGTGGTGACTCGGGTCTCCGCTTGGATTTTCGGAGGCGCCGAGCTTCCTTGCCCTTGTCTCTTGGGGCCATCTTGTATTCATCGAGCATTCCTTCTCGGATTAGCTTTTCCACAATGTCTCGCAAGTGTCGACACTCATTTGTTGAATGTCTGTAAATCTCATAAAATAGACAAAATTTTTGAAACACCCCACCTCCGTTAGGGTCACTCTCAATGGGAATGCCCTAATTTTTGGTGGAGGTTTATAAGTATAAGTCACAGATATACAAGACAGATATAAGAACACATATTTTTGAACAGCGGAAAACAACAACAACCTTTATTTCATTAAAATATGTTATACACAAATCATGCCATAATTGTCTTAAAATTCTCCCAAAAAAACATAACATCTTCATAACTGTCTTGATTTCATTTTTTTAAAGAAGCATAAAGAAAACATAAATAAACTGCATAAGTCCCATAACTGCTGCCCAAAGCCATAGTCCAAAACGAAAAAGATCCAAGCAATACATTCTTTCTCTTCAAGCTGGATGTGAAAGCTGGTCAAGCTGCGGTATTCCCTCCCTGTGGACTTGGGGGGAGGGGGGAAACGAAAGAAAAGAAGACGAAAGAAAAGTAGAGTCAGACATAAAGCCTGAGTAAGTCTAGGACTATTCAGTCTATGAATAAAGAACTGGGTATGATAAGTATAAACTGGAAATGGGAAAGCACCCTAAACTAAGTTAAGTTGTCTAGAGTCGAGTACACTGTCGTACCCCATATTAATCTCTGTACCCATATAAACTAGTTCCCAACAGGCACCCCATAATCAGGGTGAAGTGATCCATTTCTGATGATAGGCTCCTACTCGCGTAGTTACATGTGTCTTACGGACCCAGTTGTTGTAGTTACCTATGCTGGTCCCACCATGGGGTGTATCAAGTCCCATGGTGGCGGCCCGACACAATTCTAGAATGCACGGGTATGCTACTGGTGCCCAGTGCCTTATTTTTCTGCGCCGGAGTGTGTGCACGCCCGCACCCCATTAGAACCTACACTGCTGCACCACCGCCATCGATTTGACCTCTTACAGTCAGCCCAGTAATCGTGCCCCACCCTGCCTAGTTCAGGGTATCCTGATACACCTTCTAGGGTTACTGCTGAAAAGGGTCCCCCGCTACTAGGTTTTCTACTTCTAGCCAACATGCTAAGTTGGTTAAGTGTTTTGTAAACCTAAACACAAATCAGTCTGTATAGTTTAGCATGTTCCATTTTGATTAAGTATTAATTCAATTGACTTAATCCTATCAATCCTGACTCGGCCTTAATTGTCTTATTAAAGCCTTGACCTCTCACATTAAACAGGTATTGTTGTGGCTGCCTGTTGCCGGTTGGGTCCGGGCAGTCTTACGCCACAACTCAGTCTAACCTCGGGTCCTTATTGGGCTCCGTGTTTAACCACCCACATTGGATAGGTATTGTTGTGACAACTGGACAGCCGGGCGGTTCCGGGCAGGTTTACATCACAACTCAATCCAACCTCGGGTTAAACACATCGTATTTTCTACATATACATATTTTGTCTCTTTCCTTTTTATATGTAAATATTTGCTGCCCATTATTCAAATCCATCTTTATTGGTTTAAAATTTATTTATGCCACTTAATTATTTTTCAAGGTTGTTGGCATGCGTCAAACATGCCACACATATGTTCTATGTTTTAACCCCGTCGTCATTACCCCCGTTTTTATACGTTCTCTAAAATATAACATATGTTGGGTTTAACATTTAAACCCAACTTAGCCACATGGAAAAGGGAAGGCTTATAACATGGTGTTTATATATTCTACGTGACATAAAAAGGGGAGTGTGAACGCATGAACTTGCAACATAACGATCTAATTAACATGAATTAGGCATATGTGAACTTTGCATGGTAGCAGCATATAATCATGGCATAAACATACTTAAACATGAATCATTCTATTTATATGATCATAGCATAAACATACCTAGACATGAATCATGGTTTTTTAATCTATTGATGTAAACTTGCAAATGGGAATATAAATCTAACTTAATTTATGCGCTACCTATACCACCATATGATTTTTTTTTATAACAACATAGGCCTAACATGGTTTCAACTAGGCATAACACCAAACATAGTTTGATATGGTTTCAACTAGGCATAACACCAAACATAGTTTGATCATGTTCATAAAAATGCTTATTTTTGTTTCTAATACAAAAGTATGATTTGCCAATTACAACATAGATTCATATAAACCATAGTACTTAGTCAAGTCCAATTACATACTAAAAGTGATCATAAAGGTTTGTACATCATATTAGCATAATGGTGATTCATATTCTTGCATGAATCCCAAATAAACTAGTACAACATATGATTGTTAACATGAATCATATACTTGCATGAATCTAAATTAAACCACTACAAACATGTAGTTGTTAATTTCCAACATAAATCTCATACTTGCAAATATCCAATCGTTATACCACAACAATTCCAAATCATTTAGAATCAACGCAACATACAAACATAGATTATTATCACCACAAATCGATTACAATTCTATTTCTCATTTTACACAAATCAAACGCAATTATTTATTCACATCGGAATAGCACTCTACTTACAACGTATGACGAATCTTCAATTCAGGAATCTGAATTCTGAATTTGGAGATGCTATCCTTTGTTGTAGGCGTTGCTTTGATTTTAATTGACGTTGCTTTAAGCTTTCGAATTATCTCCTAATTGTCTCTCAATTTCTGACGGCTATCCCTAGTCTCTCCTCAGCGGCATGACGGTCTCATCTCCATTTTTGTTTGTGTGTATTAGGGTGAGTCTTAGGTCCTTTTTATAGAGTTTGTGAGTTGATTTGGACCGTCGATGGAGCTTGGTTTAATAATAGCCGTTCGTTCAAAGGAGAGACTAACCAGGAGCTAACACCTAGCCCTAGTGACAAGGCAAGGCTCAGAAAATCGACCAAACACAGACTAAGCCAGCCAGGGGGGTTGGGTTCGACCTGGCTCAGTGGCCAGGTCGACATGCCAGTCGACACGCGTGACCCAGGTCGACTGCCCAGTCGACCTGGGTAGCCCCAGGTCGACTGCCCAGTCGACCTGGGTGCCTTGGCCAGGAAAATTCCCGCCCTGGCCAATTGGGCCCGATTTTGAATTTTAAATTGGTTTTTCTGAGCTGTTTTGGTCTGTTTGAATTTTAAACTGAATTCTGAAACTTCCGGAGGCCATATCTTCTTCATACGGAGTCCGTTTTACGCAAACTCGGACTCTATCCCAAGCATAATTCCGAGATGAACGCAATGGCGTATCCCGTTTCCCTTAATTCTTTGTTTTGAAATTAGTTATACTTTAATTTGTGAATTTCACTGTTATAGAATACACGGGGTGTTACATTCTCCCCCACTTAAAAGGATTTCGTCCCCGAAATCTTCAAGTTCAGGAAGAATGTACATCCTAACATCCAAACATCCATCTACTCATCCATCAAACAAGAGCATCCATTGTCCTTAAAAGACTTCTAATGCTTTATGATCATATGCGAAGTGTGTGTGTACATGTACTTATCTAATGCAAAATCAGGCGGTCTATTGATTCAGTTGACCTCCTTAAATGCGAATTATGTAAGTGCCATGAATCCATTATGTATGCAAATCCTCCTAATCATGATTCTACATGAGTGCTCAACCATTCATATAAATGCAACATCCATGTGACAGCACATTAAACTTCAACCATATACGAACATAAATACATTTATGCATATGCAATATGAAGTGACTGAGCCGATCTAAAACCTAGGTTGTGTGTGTATATGCAACCACGAGCAACCACTGGCAATCACTTGCAACTATCATCCATAACATGTTTCAATTACATGTTTTCATCCAAAGGGTTTCTTCCTAAAAGATAAGGTCGAGGAGATATACCTAAAAAGATAGATAAAAGCGCAACTTAAGGAAAAAGAAAGATCAAAGATGTACCCTCGAAAAGAAAAGGGTAGGCTATGCGTATTCTAGCTTCAGTTTCCCAACTTGCGTCTCCTTCGGCGTCGCTCCACTGAACTTTGACGAGCTTGACTTGGCGGATGCGTAGGTTCTTCACTTCCGTTCCTAATATGCGGGTTGGAACTTTCCTCACGGTTGCTTCGCATTCCACTACAGCTTCTTCTAGGATATTTGGCTCTACCACTTTAGCAGATTCATGTAGACATTTTCGAAGATGTGAAACGTGAAAGACGTTGTGAACTCCGGCCAATTTTTCGGGTAGCTCTAATCTATAGGCCATTTCCCCAATTTTCTCGATGATAGGAAATGACCCTACGAACCTTGGTGCTAGCTTTCTTGTGGTTCCAAAACGAACAACGTTCCTTATCGGAGATACCTTAAGAAAAACTCTGTCCCCAACCTCAAATTCAAGGTCGGTCCTCCTCTTGTCGGCGTAAGACTTTTGTCTGTCTTGGGATGTCTTCATTCTTCTTCGTATTAAGTCTACTTTTTCTGAAGTCTCTCGGATCATATCCGGTCCAAGTATGAGCGTATCAGTAGACTCCCACCAACAAGTGGGCGATCGACACGGTCTTCCATATAAAGCTTCGAAGGGCGCCATTCTGATGGTGGCTTGGTAGCTGTTGTTGTATGCAAATTCCACCAAAGGAAGATGGTCTTCCCACGTCCCTCCGAAGTCAAGGACGCACAGTCTTAAAAGGTCCTCCAAAACTCTGTCCACCCTTTCTGTTTGGCCGTCGGTTTGGGGATGATAGGCTGTGCTCAAGCATAACTGTGTGCCTACCGCTTCTTGCAGACTCCGCCAAAACTCACTTGTGAAGATAGGGTCTCGGTCACTAACAATGCTGGATGGTATTCCATGGAGTCGAACAATTTCCTTAAGGTAAAGAGATGCTAGGGATGAGGCAGTTCTTTTACTTTTGACAGGTAAAAAGTGGGCGCTTTTAGTAAGCCTATCCACAATTACCCAAATGCTAGTGTTGCCTCTCCTAGACCTAGGCAGCCCATCAATGAAGTCCATTGAGATGCTATCCCACTTCCACTGCGGGACCTCTAGAGGATGGAGCAGACCGCCAGGATTTTTCTGTTCCGCCTTAACCTGTTGGCACACCATACACTTAGAAACGAAATATGCCACGTCCTACTTCATGCCGTTCCAAAAGAAAGTTCTCTTTATGTCCTTGTACATTTTATCTCCGCCTGGGTGTATCGTCATCTTGGAGTGATGTGCTTCCTCGAGAACCTTCTTTACTAAATCCCTTGTCTGTGGGACGCATAGTCTTCCGTCTCGCCTTAACCAACCCTTATCGTCGAGGGAGTATCTGTTGAGGTGACTTGAAGTCTCACCCCTAATTAGCCTATCAATCGTCTCCACAAGCTGAGGGTCTTCGCGTTGTGCTGTCTCTATTGAGTCCACTAAAGTCGGGCGTACTTCGAGAGATGCTAGCAAGAAGGTACAAAATCGGAGGAGGGCCTAAAGTCAAAACTGGCTATAAACTCTAGGCTTTGTCTTTCAACAAACAACGGGCTTAGGGTTAGTTTCTTTCGGCTCAACGCGTCTGCCACTACGTTGCCTTTGCCTGGAGTGTAGGAGATCTCGAAATCATACGAGGCAAGAAACTCCATCCATCTCTATTGCCTCAAGTTAAGATCTTTCTACGAGAAAAGATGTTTCAATGATTTATGGTCAGTGTAAAGTTCGAACTTCTCACCTAGGAGATAGTGTCGCCAAGACTTGAGTGCAAAGACGATGGCGGCTAACTCAAGATCGTGGGTCGGGTAGTTCTTTTCATGCACTTTCAGTTGTCTCCCGCCATAAGCTACTACCCTTCCTTCTTGCATTAAGACGGCGCCTAGCCCTGTCCCACAAGCATCTATATAAACTGTGAACATCTTGCTTCCATCTGGCAACGTTAAAACTGGGGCTGTTGTAAGAGCCCTTTTCAGTCGTTGGAAAGCAAACTCGCAATCCAAGTCCCAATTGAACACTAGATTCTTCTTGGTCAACTTTGTGAGCGGGGCTGATATCTTTGCAAAGTCTCTGATGAATTTCCGATAAAGCCTGCTAGCCCGAGAAAGCTTCGGACCTCAGTTGCGTTTCTTGGTGTCTTCCAATCCTGCACCGCTACTACTTTAGCAGGGTCCACAGCTAATCCTTCCTTGGATACAATGTGCCCAAGAAATCTTACTTCCTCTCTCCAAAAGTGGCATTTGGAGAATTTCACTTTTAGCTGATGGACTCGCAGAGTTTCCATGATTGCCCTTAGGTGCTGAGCATGTTCCTTTTCACTCTTTGAGAAGATAAGGATATCGTCTACGAAGACCACTACGAACTTATTGAGGAAATCTCTGAACACCCTACTCATCAAGTCCACGAAGTAAGCAGGTGCGTTTGTCGAGCCGAAAGGCAAGACAAGCCATTCAAAGAAGCTGTCTGGGGTTCTGAATGCCGTTTTATCGATGCTATCTTCAGCCACCCTTAGTTGACGAAAACCGGTCGCTAAATCGAGTTGGGAGAAAATAGACGCTCCTACAAGCTGATCAAACAGATCGTCAATTCTGGGGAGAGGGTGCCTATTCTTTTTCGTTAGCTTGTTGAGCTCCCTATAGTCAACACATAGACGGAGTGAACCATCCGCCTTTGTAGCGAACACCACTATAGCGCCCCATTCTGAAATGCTCCTTCTAATGAACCCCTTCTCTAGAAGCTCTTTAATATGTTTACTGAGCTCCTTTCTTTCCCGTGGAGCCATGTGTCTAACGGGCAACGCAACGGGCTTTGCATTATCTACAAGATATATGCGGAAGTCTATCTCCTGCTTCGGAGGTAAGCCCTTCACCTCTTCGAAGACATCCGGATATTCCCGGACCACTCTAACCGATTGCAAATTGTCGACAGAGGCATCTAGTGATTCAAGATAACTAAGCATAACCACATACGAGGGATTACAAGTAATTTCCAAAGTATTACCGAGTTGGGTCAGGAGCCTAACCACCTTTTTTTCACAATCAAGGATGGCCCCATTACTGGATAGCCAATCCATGCCCAAAATCAAACCATATCCCGAGAAGCCCAAAACAAAGGCACTACACCTAAATGTTACGCTTAGAATAAAAATTTTCAATCCCACACAGATCATAGACAAATGAGCTTGGCCCCCAATTGGGTTTGAAACAATTAAGGGGTCCTCTACCATACTAGTTTCTAGGTGCACAGATTCTACTAAAGCAAACGAGATAAAGGAGTGTGATGCGCCAGAATCAAATAAAGTGCGAACTGGGAGATCATAAAGATAAACTACACTTTCTACAGAAGTATTTATACCTCGCTGTTGCAGAGGTGGTGCCTCTAGCACATGAACTTGTGCCCCTGAGGTGGATCCAGCCCTCTGCCCCTGTCCTCTTTTCTTCGGGCAATCCTTAGCCAGGTGGCCTGTCTCACCGCAAGAAAAGCACCCGCCATTCATCTTGGCCTTCTTTTTCTGGCAATCTTTCACTAAGTGCCCCACTTTGCCACAGAAATTACACCTCCTCTTCTCTTTGTTGTCTTTCCCGCCCTTCTTAAAGTCTGTCTTCTTAGGCTGCAAACCCTCTTTCTTCCCTTGAGAGTTTTCTGCCTTTGTCTCCTTCTTGCCCTTATCCTCTTCGTTCAGCAATGCCATCTATACTAATCTTTCATACGTAGCTCCCATGGGTATATGGGTCATGGCCAAACTGTGTAATGGCTCATTCAACCCTTTGACAAAACGGAGAGCCTTCTTGTGCGGGGTGTTGACTAGGTCCAGTCCGAACCTAGCCATCTCATTGAACTGATTAACATACTCTTTGACTGTCATGTTCCCTTGCTTAAGAAATAAGAAGTTTTCCAACTGCAAACTCCTTTCAGCGTCTGAGAGAAATTTAGCCTCAAACCTCGCCCTAAAGTCCTCCCATGTTTCCACTGGTCTTTCTGCATTAGTGACTTCCCACCAGTAGGAAGCCTCACCTTTTAGTAGCCACACTGCCAGTTGTACCTTCTGCCTATCTTCTACCTCAAAGATGACGAATAAGTCCTCGGTTTCCTTTAGCCAATTCCTAGCTGCCACGAAGGACTCAGTTCCATGAAAGTCCTTTCCCCCTATAGCTTTAAAATCTTTACATATCTTAGCAAAAGTATTTCCTCGCGGAGGAGGTGGAGGAAGAGGTGCTGCTGCAGCTGGATGATTTCCTGCAGCTGGGGGAGGAGGAACGGTAGGAGCTGGCTGAGTAGCCCTTGCTTCTAAGAAACGTCTAAACCAGCCAGGTATTGGTACACCCTCTGGAAAGTTAAGTTCTTCGGACATGCTGAAACAAAAAGGATAGATTCAAAACGGAGGATAAAAGATAGTACCTATGGCTTTGGGGGACTTTGCCTTTTTTAAAATATAATATTTTATCTTTAAAAATGCTTCTTTAATTTTTCCTTTGAAAATAAATTTTCAAAACTTTTATCTTATCTGGTAAACCTATGCTCTGATACCAAGTGAAACACCCCACCTCCGTTAGGGTCACTCTCCAAGGGAATGCCCTAATTTTTGGTGGAGGTTTATAAGTATAAGTCATAGATATACAAGACAGATATAAGAACACATATTTTTGAAAAGAGGAAAACAACAACAACCTTTATTTCGTTAAAATATGTGATACACAAACCATGCCATAATTGTCTTACAATTCTCCCAAAAAAACATAACATCTTCATAACTGTCTTGATTTCATTTTTTTAAAGAAGCATAAAGAAAACATAAATAAACTGCATAAGTCCCATAATTGTTGCCCAAAGCTATAGTCCAAAACAAAAAAGATCCAAGCAATACATTCTTTCTCTTCAAGCTGGATGTGAAAGCTGGTCAAGCTGCGGTATTCCCTCCCTGTGGACCTGGGGGGGAACGAAAGAAAAGAAGACGAAAGAAAAGTAGAGTCAGACATAAAGCCTGAGTAAGTCTAGGACTATTCAGTCTATGAATAAAGAACTGGGTATGATAAGTATAAACTGGAAATTGGAAAGCACCCTAAACTAAGTTAAGTTGTCTAGAGTCGAGTACACTGTCGTACCCCATATTAATCTCTGTACCCATATAAACTAGTTCCCAACAGGCACCCCATAATCAGGGTGAAGTGATCCATTTCTGATGATCGTCTCCTACTCGCATAGTTACATGTGTCTTACGGCCCCCGTTGTTGTAGTTACCTATGCTGGTCCCACCATGGGGTGTATCAAGTCTCATGGTGGCGGCCCGACACAATTCTAGAATGCACAGGTATGCTACTGGTGCCCAGTGCCTTATTTTTCTGCGCCGGAGTGTGTGCACGCCCGCACCCTGTTAGAACCTACACTGCTGCACCACCGCCGTCGATTTGACCTCTTACAGTCAGCTCAGTAATCGTGCCCCACCCTGCCTAGTTCAGGGTATCCTGATACACCTTGTAGGGTTACTGCTGAAAAGGGTCCCCTGCTACTAGGTTTTCTACTTCTAGCCAACATGCAAAGTTGGTTAAGTGTTTTGTAAACCTAACCCCAAATCAGTCTGTATAGTTTAGCATGTTCCATTTTGATTAAGTATTAATTCAATTTACTTAATCCTATCAATCCTGACTCAGCCTTAATTGTCTTATTAAAGCCTTGACCTCTCACATTAGACAGGTATTGTTGTGGCTGCCTATTGCCGGTTGGGTCCGGGCAGTCTTACGCCACAACTCAGTCTAACCTCGGGTCCTTATTGGGCTCCGTGTTTAACCACCCACATTGGATAGGTATTGTTGTGACTACTGGACAGCCGGGCGGTTCCGGGCAGGTTTACATCACAACTCAATCCAATCTCGGGTTAAACACATCGTATTTTCTACATCTACATTTATTGTCTCTTTCCTTTTTATATGTAAATATTTGCGGCCCATTATTTAAATCCATCTTTATTGGTTTAAAATTTATTTATGCCACTTAATTATTTTTCAAGGTTGTTGGCATGCGTCAAACATGCCACACATATGTTCTATGTTTTAACCCCATCGTCATTACCCCCGGTTTTATACGTTCTCTAAAATATAACATATGTTGGGTTTAACATTTAAACCCAACTTAGCCACATGGAAAAGGGGAGGCTTATAACATGGTGTTTATATATTCTACGTGACATAAAAAGGGGAGTGTGAACGCATGAACTTGCAACATAACGATCTAATTAACATGAATTAGGCATATGTGAACTTTGCATGGTAGCAGCATATAATCATGGCATAAACATACTTAAACATGAATCATTCTATTTATATGATCATAGCATAAACATATCTAGACATGAATCATGGTTTTTTAATCTATTCATGTAAACTTGCAAATGGGAATATAAATCTAACTTAATTTATGCGCTACCTATACCACCATATGATATATTTTTTATAACAACATAGTCCTAACATGGTTTCAACTAGGCATAACACCAAACATAGTTTGATATGGTTTCAACTAGGCATAACACCAAACATAGTTTGATCATGTTCATAAAAATGCTTACTTTTGTTTCTAATACAAAAGTATGATTTGCTAATTACAACATAGATTCATATAAACCATAGTACTTAGTCAAGTCCAATTACATACTAAAAGCGATCATAAAGGTTTGTACATCATATTCGCATAATGGTGATTCATATTCTTGCATGAATCCCAAATAAACTAGTACAACATATGATTGTTAACATGAATCATATACTTGCATGAATCTAAATTAAACCACTACAAACATGTAGTTGTTAATTTCCAACATAAATCTCATACTTGCAAATATCCAATCGTTATACCACAACAATTCCAAATCGTTTAGAATCAATGCAACATACAAACATAGATTATTATCACCACAAATCGATTACAATTCTATTTCTCATTTTACACAAATCAAACGCAATTATTTATTCACATCGGAATAGCACTCTACTTACAACGTATGACGAATCTTCAATTCAGGAATCTGAATTCTGAATTTGGAGATGCTATCCTTTGTTGTAGGCGTTGCTTTGATTTTAATTGACGTTGCTTTAAGCTTTCGAATTATCTCCTAATTGTCTCTCAATTTCTGATGGCTATCCCTAGTCTCTCCTCAGCAGCATGACGGTCTCATCTCCTGTTTTGTTTATGTGTATTAGTGTGAGTCTTAGGTCCTTTTTATAGAGTTTGTGAGTTGATTTGGACCGTCAATGGAGCTTGGTTTAATAATAGTCGTTCGTTCAAAGGAGAGACCAACCAGGAGCCAACACCTAGCCATAGTGACAAGGCAAGGCTCAGAAAATCGACCAAACACAGACTAGGCCAGCCAGGGGGGTTGGGTTCGACCTGGCTCAGTGGCCAGGTCGACATGCCAGTCGACACCATGTCGACTTGGCAGTCGACACGCGTGACCCAGGTCAACTACCCAGTCGACCTGGGTGCCTTGGGTGAGAAAATTCCCGCCCTGGCCAATTGGGCCCGATTTTGAATTTTAAATTGGTTTTTCTGAGCTGTTTTGGTCTGTTTGAATTTTAAACTGAATTCTGAAACTTCCGGAGGCCATATCTTCTTCATACGGAGTCCGTTTTACGCAAACTCAGACTCTATCCCAAGCAGAATTCCGAGATGAACGCAATGGTGTATCCCGTTTCCCTTAATTCTTTTTTTTGAAATTAGTTATACTTTAATTTGTGAATTTCACTGTTATAGAATACATGGGGTGTTACAATTTTCCTATCGCCCTCACCTTCTCCTTCTCCGTTGCCTCACGCAAGGGCGGCTTCTTGTATTGGACAATACTATATGTGTCCAGATAAATGTTGTAACACCCCATAATTTTAATAATACTAAAAGAGGATAAATTAAATAATAATTAATTTAATATTGAGAATCAAGGGAAATGGACTACACCATTGCGTCTGTCTCGAAATTCTGGTTAAGATAGACATTTGGTTTGCGTAAAACAGACACTGTATGAAGAGGTTTTGAGGGTTTGAAGTTTGTATACATGCAAGGTTTATATATATATATATAGGGTCCGAGAATTCAAAATTAGGTCCAGAAAGTTCAAATTTCAGAATTTGGGGTGAGCGAAAAAATTCCCGCCCAAGGGAGTCGACCCCTCAAGGGAGTGTCAACCCCAGGGTCGACCCCCTTAGTGCTGACATAGCAAGTCAGTTCTGGGGGCTGGCAGCTATAAATACGGCTCCATTTCTCCTGTTTTCTTCACCGAAAATCAATGGAGGCCTAGATGTTGTCGGAGCTTGGACTGAATCAAATCCTTTTCTTCTTATGCAAATCAAAGTTAGAGATTCAAGTGTAGATATTATCTTCTTCTACCTTTCTAGATCCAAACGCTGTGAGTTTCAAGTTGCTTTTAGATTTAAATAAATAAAAAGTAAACATGATAGGACTGTAATTCGGATCTATGCATGTTAATCCTTGAATCACTTTAGATCCGTAACAACTTGTGAATCTGTGATATTTTGGCATATTATGACTTGGATCTTAACCTTTATCAAGTCAGATCTGCTTTTGATTATAGATCAAGTTCACTATTTTGATCATCTTACACCTATCATGTTCATGGTTAATTGGATCAGTTATTAGTTGGACATCTAAATTGCTATTTCGATCTTAATCATGCCTATTATGACATCCCTACTATGTTATAAACAGTTCTATTATCTTATGTTCACTGGATCTGTCCCCATATTCCATCTGATCACTATGCCACTATATGCTTATGTCAATTTCGTTAGTATAAAAATCTCTGTCATCTTCGCTTTATCGTTCTCTTTTAATTTATATAGCCAGACTACTTTCGAGCCTAGGCATGCCGCTGAAATATGCGAATGCATTAAACAGGGAACAAGGGGAAAAACATTGAAATTGGCATATCTTGTAAATTGGGAATTTGGGCATAATTGGAAAAAAAAGGGAAATTGGCATAATTTGAATAGTGTTTATGTAAATGAACTTGGACATATAACTCACTATGAACATATTTGGGAAAAGGGGTGTGACAACAGTGCGTCTCGAACCCCCGACCTCCCGTAAAGTAACACCACGCTCTAACCACTATGCTAAAAGAACTTTGTGTTAGCTTTTCGAGAGGGGTGTTACAGATACCACCCCTCTTAAAGAGCCCAACATCCTCGTTGGCTCATATCACTCACTACCCAGGCATTGTGCATGTAACCCGCATCAGTACCACACCGACTGACATCCACAGCATTACACACACAATTTCGGCTGGGTTTAGGCTCTAATACCAAATGTGACAACCATGGGTCTTGAACCCCCGAGAAACACCACGCACTAACCACTGTGATAAAAGATCTTTGTGTTAGCTTTTCGAGAGGGGTGTTACAAGGGGCATGAAACCTATAACCTATAATGACATAGGTAAGAATTGGCTAATAAAGAAATTCCTAGGATTGTAGTAATTAGAAACTAAAACCGCGCCTAGACACGAGGTTAGATTACACTTGTGGTGGAAGTCTGTCCGGAACCGCCCGGCATATCAAGCAACCACAAGTGGTGAATCTAATGTGAGAGGTCTAGGTGCACAAATACGAGACGTGCTAAGACACGAGGTTAAGCCCTATTTGTGGAATTAGTCTGCCCGGACCCGCCCGGCATATCCAGCATCCACAAATTGTAGGCTTAATGTGGGAGGTCTAGCATACTATAACCATAAATGAAATATGGTAATAAACCTTGAATACTTAACCTAGTAGAATCCATAGGGATTGTATGAACATGAACCTGAATAGGGGTTAAGTAAATATGTTTAAAAATTGGGTGGGTTAAGTAAATCTGAGAGGGTGGGTAATATTTATATATAGGCCCACAAACTTAACCTGAGGAGGTTATGTAATTAAAGACACCTAGTGGTAAACATAACCTGTGGAAATGTTGGAGTTATGTAATTAAACACATCTTAGGGTAAGCATAACTTGTGGAAATGATAGGGTTATGTAATTAAAGACACCTAGTGGTAAGCATAACTGGTGGAAATCCTAGTGGGGATAAAAGACAAAGGGGAGAGCTTGTATCGTATTGTGTGTAGGACCCGTTTCAGTAAGTAACCCATATAACGGTATCAAACGAGGACTACACCCTAGGTCGGAGTCGGGGCACGCTTACTAGAATGATTATAAGGGATCCAAATGAGGAGGACGGTGTGAGCGGCACAAAGCGACCGGGGAATGTGCATGCATGGGCCGGGTAGAGGAGGCTAAGACAACCGTGACACCAGTACATATGGTTGTGCACATCAACGAAGGGTTGCCACTTTAGGAAGTGATACCTCCTACTGTGGGGCCGGCACAGAGTATCTACGGAGCAGGGAGCCGATCGATTAGGGCAGTAGTTAGGGTACATCTATACGTATGCCTAAGTCTACCATCTGATAGTTGTTGGGATCATCTCATTCTGGTTATACTAGTATTAGTGCAGAGTAATCATTAGAGAAGCATATACACTCTATCATGTTTACCTTGTCATACATACCTTTTATAATGTTATCTTTCTTATCCACTTTATATGCCTGTCATTCTACTTTTACTTGTTTACTTGCTAAAAGTAACCGGACTCTCCAGACTTTATGTCTGACCCTCTTTGTTTCCTCTTCTTTCTTCCATCCCCCCAGGTTCCCTGGGTAGGAATACTCAAGCTTAACAAGGATTATGCTATCATTTTGCTGGAGCTGTTAGATGTATTGCTCAAGCTCCTGTCTTTGCTACTAGGTTTATGCTTTTATTTGGGGATTTTTCTTCTTTTACTTTGTACTCTGATGTTTAAAAGCAAGATGGAAGTTTTTATGATGTATTGGTTTTTATGTAATGCAGACATATGATGTTTTGAACCAGGATGCTTTATGATTAATAAAGTTAGTATTTATTCCACTGTTATTTTTATATCTATCTTGTAATGTTTCTATTTCTGTTTACCTATAACGCTTCACGAAACTTAGTGCACTCTCTTAATGAGTAACATTAACGGACACGAGGTGTCACAAATGTTCTCAAGTGTGTCGTTCAATGTAGTATAGCTTTCAAAGACTTGGAACCAAGGTCGCTTTCTGGAATTCCCTCTTTGTCCAGGGTTTCCATTAGCTTCCTTTGGTCCATCACTATTCCTTTTGCCACGGTTTTCGATGTTCACTTCTACCTTCCCCGAATTATCCCCAGATTGCTTGACCTCAATGTTGCTTTGGATCAGTTTGGTAGATACATCTTTTGGCCCATCCTCTTCATCTAGCTGTGCATCCTCCTGCCTTGGCCGGATGTTGGCCATTTCATAGAATATTTCAATCGATGTGGGCAGCTTCCCAATTAAATATTTTCCAAACTCCATCTGCTTATCAATTCCATCGACCATAGCGATCAGGACAGTTTTATGATAGGGCTGCTTACTTCGGTGGCCGTCCGGTTGAATCGGTTTAGATAGTTTCTCAAGGATTTGCCTCTTCCCTATTTGACTGCTGAGAGAGCCGTGACATGCTTCGACTTGGTGGCGTGGAGATGGAACTGATTCAAGAATTTCTCACTTAAGTCTTTAAAGCTTGGGACTAACCTTGCCAGTAGACGGACGAACCACATAAGTGCTACCCCGCTCAAGAAAATTGGAAATGCTTTACATTTGATGGTATCTAGAGCTACTGCCACCTCCATATGCCATGAGTATCTCATCAAATGCTGTTGCGAGTCAATAGTCCAATCGTAATGGCTCATTTGGGGCATACTGAACATTCGGGGGAATTCAGCCCGCAAGATGTCATTAGTGAATGGTGTATAGCTTCGGTCAACTCCCCAGTCTTCATTCTTGTGTCCCCTGCTGTCATTCATGATCTGTCATACCATGGCAGTCTGATTTGGGGGAATGACTGTGTCTCAATCGGCATCCTCAATCAACCGACCTCTCCTGACTCGTTCTGCTGGAAACATCGCTTGACTGTTCATTCGGGAAGTTCTCCCTCCTCCTCGGACATTTCGGTCGATCACAAGATTCTGAGGGGGGGGAGGAGCAGGAGCTCGATCCGCCTGGGCAACATTTTGATGAACAAGAAGAGAGGCACCTTGTCCTCAAGGTCGACAACTTCTATCTCGGCTAGGTCATCCTGGGTCTGTTCCCTTATCCCCAAATGGTCTGAACGTCCTTCCAGATGCAACTGACGAATATTTTCGGCTCTTTCTAACGGTCGCCGAGGTGGACGCCAGTCTCTGCTGTCCCGGATGATGATAAGCTCTCCGAGTTTTGGTCTAGCCAATGAGGGGAGCTTTGGTGATCACCGAGCTCCTAAGTTCGATGATTCCTGAATTCCTCAAATTGCCTCAATATGCGGTTCATATCCTGCCGCATGGTAGCATTTTCTCGGGCATGGACCTTCAAGGCATTCGTTGTTTCCCGGAGTTGATCAGCATAGTCATGAACTCATCACGAGTAACATAAGCTACGAAAGAAGAGGGATCTGTTACGGAGGGTTGCACTGGAGGAGGTAATGCTGGCTAACTCGATGTTGGACCAGAACATTCGATCCGCCAGCTGCACTAGCAGAATTCCTGGTTTGATGTTGTTTCCCGGTATTACGGGTTGATGACTTTCAGCCATAATTCAGCAATGTAGGAAAAGAAGTAGGATTTCATCTCGGACTTGTTGATCCGAAAGTAGAGAAAAAAATCCGTTTAATGTAGAGAATATCACGTCCTCAGTGAAAGCACCAAAGTGTTGACACCAAAAATTGGTACAACACTCAAAGAAAGGAGAATAAACGAAGATAAATGATTGCAAAAATTGAAAATAGAGGAAATCACACACAGTTTATAATGGTTCGATGTTTACAGGCCTACATCCACTTTATAATCTCTTATATACTTTATCAGTATTACAATAAGAATAGTTATAATGACAAGATGACAAGAGATTGACAGATATTCAAGAACAGAAAAACTAATCAGTTCCCAAAAGTCCCTTCTTCTTAGTCCAGAAAAGGTATTTATAGGTGATACAGTACTTGAATTGGCTGGAATACATGTAATCTGATCTAGGATGATAGGAGAGCATGGAATCGGCATGATTTGAATATACAATGACACATGGCAATCGATCCTATCTATTCGGACAACATGGAATAGATGAGGCCGAGTGCGAGCTATTCTTCATTCGGATATTTGGTTTGGGATCAATCATGGCTTGACTCAGTCAGTCCAATAGTGGCGGGTTTTAGCTAATTTGCATGTTAAGTCTCTGTAATAAGATCAACGAGCATGGGCCAAATCGCTTATTAGTCGGTCGATATTCAAATAACAGCTATCCAGTTTAGGCCTCCTTGTCATATGCTCATGATACCGATGAGCCTTGGTGGGCCCACCAGAAGGCCCATCAATTGTGGTAGCACCTATCTTTTAATGTGAGGTATTAGGAAGAGTGGAAGGCTAATTTTTAGTTGTGGTAATAGGAAGAGGAAATTAGGGTGCCTTTAGCACCACACTAAAAGAAAAGAGGAGAGAGACAATGCCAAGAACCGAAAACATAAAAGACGTGAATAGTGATCACTTGTTCTTTGGAAATCAAGGATGTAATATTTTACTCATTCATTTAACTCTTCAGGTGATTTGACATTTGAATTCAACGCATACTCAGAGCATCTTCAACCCTAACCTTAATTTACTATAATTTGGATGTCACGTCATTATTCAACATTTTATTTTAAAACATTGTCTCCAATGCTATATTTTTTTCTTATGTAATTGAAAATTTACTTGACATTGTTTTTTTGAATGTCTAGTTCTAGACGTTTAGAGCATCTCCAATGCACATGTATTTTTGATATAAATTAACTTAATGTCACATAGATGATTAACAATTTCATTCAGTTTTTAGTGCATCTCCAATGCACAGTTTATTTTGATGTAAACTAAATGACAAACAGATAATTAACAATTTCATTCAGTTTTTAGTCTCCAATGTTGATGTTAATGGAATGTGTAATATGATGTGGCAATATTTTTGTTGGACATTGTGAAATGAAATGTCTAGTTCTAAAAATTATATTTCATAATGTTAAAGGTTATTAACCACTTGTTTTTTGACACATACACTATTTTTAACATTTAAACATGTTTGCATTGAAGCAACTAAAATAATTTTGTTGTAATATGCAATAGATCTTTTAATAAAATTATTCTACATTGTCTAACCCTTGCTGCCATGTAGGAATTACATTGTGAAGGGATGGAGATACTCTTAGTCTCCAATCCTGATGTTAATGGTATGTACAATATGATGTGGCAAATTTTTTGTTAGACATTGTGAAATGAAATGTCTCGTTCTAGACATTGTATTTCACAATGTTAAAGGTTAACCATCACTTGTTTTCTAACATATACGCAATTTTTAACATTTAAACATATTTGTATTGGAGCACCTAAAATAATTTTATTGTAATATGCAATAGATCTTTTAATAAATTTATTCTACATTGTCTAACTCTTGGTGCCACATATGAATTACATTGTGAAGGGTTGTAGATGCTCTTAATTCCACATGAAACTTCATTTTCTCTCCCCCCCCCCCCCCCCACTAATGGGTTTTAACTAACATGTTCTTTCCATTTAATTATGATAAAAATACACTAATGCAATTTTCTGTATATCAACACTTTTGCATTGGACAAAAGACATAGCTCATAAATGCCAATGTTTTTAAATCCTCTTGACAACGTATATTTATCTTTGACACATAAACTTTAGATGACAATACGTGAGATATGGGTTAGAGATGCTCTCAGTTTCATATACATATAAAATTTTATTTTCGGTTATAAACTTTAAATTTGAATGTGCACCATATTCCATTCACATTCACATCACATTGGCTAGGTAAAATGAGAAGACCTAATAACATAAACAATGACCGTCCAACAATTCAAACTGATTGTACAAACACATGAAATCTAATACCATTTTGTTTAATGTGTCGATACAAATGGAATAGCACACTGAAAACTAGTAATTTAACATTTATATGAGAATTTGTCATTTACATTGTATCGGTTGTCATTATCGTACATCATTCGTACAAATAAATTTATATTAAACTAGCGAAATCGAAATTCGACGAAACTAACGTCGACATTTGCATCATAAAATATTCTAAATCAATTTCGTACAAAAATATTTATATTTAAAAATCAATATTTCAACATTGATTTTATATACTGAATTAACATCAAATTTTAAAACAAATAAATTCTGATTTAAACGATCATTTTAATTTTTTATATTCAAATTTAACATAATTGTTTTAAATTTATATTTAAAAATAAAATTCATAAGTTTCTTTTATTTCAATGCAAAAAGAATTTCAGAAAACTTCTAATAGTAAATTTTGTAGTTTGTTGTAATCCCCTCCAATCAACTTTTCATCACTGAAAAAGAACAAAACAAAAATCACTCTATTTGTTAGATAATTAGCTTATACACCTATTAAAATTTTAGTTTATATATATTGGGAGATGATTATTCAAAAGTTTTGATCCTTTCGGAAATCTTTCAAAATAGCTTTAAGTATAAGCTCGATGTTTCAATTGGTATCTTATATCTTTCTCACTTTCGAAACCTGAAATAAATATTGACGATGTCATATTCATCACTGGATTCATATTCAAGCGACTAATGTGAGATTTATCAATATCTATCCATATGTATAGAATTTGGAACGTACATTGGTCATACGTATACCAGAAATTCCTAAGTACTCAATAGTCCAATCTTAACATCAAGGAAAATACTTGAAACTTTTCTTTTAAAGAAAAAAGATATTCAATTTTTTTCCATATATATATATCATAATTAATATATTTTTCCTACTATACCTTATATCGAAAGCATCCCCGTACGTTTTTCTTGTTGTGCCTCATATCGAGACTAATTTTCAGCTGAATAAGGTATGTTTTTGGATGGCTTTGGTACTGCGAATGCTGGTGAGTTTCGACATTGTCTGTGAGCTCTTTTTCTAGTGGTTTTCATCTCCTATAGTTAGGATTTTAAGAACGAAGTTTGATTTTTGGGTCTGTATTTGTTTGTTGTGTAAAGATTTGGAGTAGTCGGATGTGTTGTTCTTCATTGGTACTCCACCACCTAAGCAAGCATAAGCTACACGGTTCGCCGGTTGTGGTTGATGTTGTATCCTTCCTTCGAGTCATTCTTCTCCACATGATATATTTCTATGCAAAGGTTGCCATCATGCCTTAATCACTATTGTGCTTCTTACCTTGTTTGGAATATGTAATTTCAGTTTACGTTAATCTCTGCATGTTAGTGCTTTGTTCTGAGTTAGCATATAATTGTCTTGTGTTTTTCTTCCTGTGGGGAATTTAGTGATTGCTTAGGCAACAAAAAAATGTAATGTTCCTCCCCCCCCCCCCCCGCGTATTCCTTGGAAACCTGTTTTATTATGCTTCACCCTACGTGGTGATAGTGTTTTGTAGTCTAAATATTTAGTCTATCCTTAGCTCTGTAAACTAGTATAGTTACAATGGACAGTCCACTATAAAAATCGTTTTTAATAGGTTGGCAATTTCTCATCTCCTGTTCCTTTTAATTATTATTTGTTATAATAATAAGTGTCACGGATCATTATAAAAACCAATCGGCCCCTTGCCAAAAAACTTACATAAATCTAATTTATGTCCATTCAATAAATCTCAAATTCAGTTATTTAATAATAGTTCATATTGTAAATTTCTTACTTAACATAAGACGAAATTTCATTTTTGTCATGGACATTCTTGTAAAATGTATAAATATCATGAAAATAATTATTAACATTATTACTTATACTTACATGGATGACCATCGTAGTTATCAAATCTATAATTTGAAATTTTAGATGAAATTCCTTTTTAAGAGAGGTGATAGACATAACAACTTATATGAGATCACCTTTTATTAACCTTTTTATAATAGGTTTTCACTTTTTTTTTAATATTTTGATTTCTATTATTTAATTATAATTAACTTATGATACAATAAGAAAAATAATATTCTCAAAATATAGGTTGTACATGGTTTCTTCACATATATATGAATTTTACTTAGGTTTCTGATTTGTTTAAGTCTCAATTCATACCTTTAGTCCATTTCTTAGTTTACACTTTAATTTCGCTTTTTGGAAAATATTAAAATCTTAACATCTTTGAGAACAAACTAAGTTAGTATTTTAATTAACATACCAAATAAATTTATATTCAATTCAACCTTATTTATTAATATACAAATCGATATTATCTATATATAGTTATATACCATTTGTGCTATCAAAGTTTAAATAATAACCAACCCTCCTAAATATATTTTCTAAGTTCAAAGCCATTTCAAAATGATTAATACTTAAATTAGGGCATTGTTATTGACACTCCAAATATTGTTAAGGGGAGGTCAATTATTTTTGTTTTCAAAAAATTGTTAAGGGGAGTACCAATGTGGAAAGAAGCCCCTTAACAAATAAAGATAATTTTACCTTATTACCCATTTAGCCCTTAACAAATAAAGCTAATTTTACCTTAACAAATATTGCAAGGCATGTAGTAATTTTTTTATCGATTCGCATATATCGAGTTTTTTAAAACCTAAAGGATAAGCATTTCCAGAAGAATAGGATCAAAATTTTTTTTTGGTAGGCATAAATATGCAGAAATTTATAATTACGGAGGCAATGCACCAAAATGATTATTAATTTTTGAAATATCACTATCGAATACATATATAATTGATTATGTGCTGCATTCGGTGCAATGGCAATGAACTGCTTATTCTAATTCGGTTTCTCTTGTCGAATAAATTTTTTTTAAATCTAATTTGAAGGGGCAATCTAGGAATATTGAGTAGTGTGAAATAATATATTTGTGTAGCCCCTTAACATTTTTTCAAAAAGTGGAGTGTTTTTAAAAAATGACCCTCCCTTAACAATAGTTGGAGTGTCAATAACAACACCCTTAAATTAAAATAAACAACAGTCAACGAGCAAAACCAAATATTTGAAGATTAGGCAAAATAAAAAAAGCTTCATTTGGGAGGGAATCGTAAATGGCGTCAGGCATCTTCCTTTTTCCTTCTTCTCTTACTCTCTTCCTCCACAAATCCTTCTTCTGTTCTGTCTTTACAATTCTATTTTCCCTCCCCCTGTTTTCGCAATGCATGGTTCCCTCCCAAACCCAATTTACCTCTCAGATCTGAGCTTTTTCCAAGTAATCGGTTCTTAGCACCTATTGCCTCTTTTATAACGCCTCATCTCCATATATCCATTTTTCCTGATGCCGCATCAGATCTCTCTTCCATCCAATTCTCTGTAGCTATTTCAGGCAACCACCTGCTCCTTCGCGGTCTGCAGGTCCATCAACTGTTAGCCTCAGAGTTTTGGATGCTTGTCACTGACTCTAAAGTTTCCAGGTTTGTAGTAATTCTCTTGTGATTGAAATAGTTCACGTTTTGTCTCTTTTCACTGTGATGGTCCATTTTATCATTTTCAGTCTTCAATGTAAGCTTGTATTTGTCTTGTTGGTAGTACTGGTGACTGGTTTAGTGTATTGGAAAGAATACTATTTAGATGTTTGTTCTTGGAGTTCTTGTGCTCGGCACTTAAACATGTAATGTAAACTACTCGACTTTTCCTGTTATTGGTGTATATAAGTAACATGTCTGATATTTGTAAGGGGAGGTCATCATCAGGTAACAACGACATAATATGAGTTGCTCCAGCGCTGAACCATGTTTTTGTTATCTTGGTGGTGTTTTTGCTTTCCTTTATAAGTTATTGTTCATGTTTTGGTTACATTTTATTGTTCAGTTAGTTCATCTCTGTGGTCTTCGAAGGTGGTTGGGTGTTTTGGCGAACTGGCAATATCTTTGATCATGAACAACAGTGATATAGGTGAAGCCTATGGCTGTCAAGGTTGTTGTTTTTTTGGCGATCCTTTATTGTTTCCTTCCTCAACCATAACTCATTTAATTGATCACCTGAAAGTTTGTACTGTGTAATCTATGCAAGCAATGCTACATCTCTTTTGGTGTGCGGCTCAAGAAAATTGGTAAGTAAATTGTATGGTCCACTCTCAAGCTACTGCACATTTCAGGATATTCCCATGCTGTTGTCATGTCATAAAAACCTATGAATATTTTAGGCTTAATTCAGACAGCTTTGTGTTGTTTTCATTTGTATTCACAATGAAATTCACTACTTTGTAGTACGTCATAAAGATGTAATATAGTAACCCTAGCTAGCTCCTGTACAATAATCTAGGATAGATATAGTAGACGACCCACATTAAATACCATTGGAAGTGGACGGTCCACCTTAAAAACCGATTTTGCTGACTGTTTGCCACAGTCACCTGTACTAGTCTATATTTTATTATTGGTTATAATAAAAAGGTGTTTGCATTCCTTAAAAATCGTTGTTCTTTAATAACTTCACATCGGCATAAAGAGGATTTTTATAATTTCCTAAATATTCTACTTGGAATTAGATTAATATTTTATATATGTTTTAGGTAAAATCCAATTTGTGTTATATACATATTTTACTTATAACATATATTTTGTGAAGTTAACATAAAATAAAGTTATAAATCTTTCGTTGGATATCTTTCATTTGAAAATAAAATCATTTATTTACAATCTACCATCTTATAACCCTTACGTATATGGATTTCCTTAATATAATATCGGTAAGTTCTTAAAAATATATTACAGATTCCTTCCCGATAGAAACTTATTTATTAATCTTATAATATCCTTTAGGAAGATTTATACCATGTACTTTTCAAAATACTTTGTTACAAATTAATATTTAATCAACTAAGTGATTGCTACTTTAATTATTAAAACATTCATATTTTCAAATTTCTAAATTTATTCTTCATTAATTCTTAATATAATTCATACATATAATTTCCTATATTACTTATCCGGTTAGGGGAAAAGTTCAATTTTAGAACATGAGTTAATTAAAAGCTGAACTAAGGAAGAGCTTAATCAAACATGATATACGAAGGAGGAAGGGCCTATATAAAATAAATTTGAAAACATTTAACATTTTGAAAATCATTTGTTAAATATTAAAATGCAGTCTCTTGAGAGTGATTCTACTCATTTTAGGGTAATACTTACCTTATCTTTAATGATTTTACCCCATAGGCTTAGATGTTCGCCCAATCTAAACTTTGATACAAATGTGAGGACCCACCATTTTAACCAATATAACTTGTTAAAAATGATAGGTAATCAATGAGGTAAAGTAGAATCAATCACATAACACACACATGGAATTAAAATACAATTCAAAATACTGCAGCAGAAATAATTAAATACATAAATATTTCATGAATTTACATTTTCCACTTTGAAATAAAGTAGCTGAAAGCAACATAAGTTAATAATCACATAAATAAAATGAAATAATAACATAACTAGACATAAATGGAGTCTTCAACTAAGTCTTCGTCTCCAGGAAAAAAATCCTCGATCTCAAGGCTGACCCAAGCATAACGAAAAAACATAACACTCGAGCCATAATTTAAATTAATAAATCAAAGTTCATAGTAACTTAAGAGACATTATGATTTTTTTCCATCTCCAAATGATCCATTAAACTATTTATATATAACAGATGATGTAAGACGACCCCAAATCCCGTTCTGACGGAGACAAGGGTTATCTTTGGAAAATAACACAGAAACAGATAATAGCAGAACAAAATTAAATAAATACACCAGATAATGAACAATAGAATATACTGGATAAAGTAATCATCAGAGTTACACAGTATACAGGATCTTACTTAGTAAAAATACAGTTCAGCTATACATAAATGTCTACAGCGGAAACAAACATAATATGTACAATAGGAGCTGAACAGCATAAAAAGAGATAAATGATAGAATCCATCTTCAGCTCCAGCTATCCAGAGAGAACCAGCTAAACCTGAATACAAGGCTGCCCGTGTAGAAAAAGGGGCACCCGAGTTTGAAAGTGAAACAAACTACGAGTCAGTCATGGGACTGGTATGAGAAATCTACTCAACACATATATAATTTGGCTAATCGCAGGACCACGCCACTTTCGTGGAACGGGTTTACTCCATTGGATTGCCCGTGCTTTAAAACAAATATTTCTTTTAAACATCGCTATGCTTTTTATAAAAATGAAGCCGTTATAAGACTCAGTTCCCATCACACAATGCAACGCAAACCGGAGGATAGAGTTTTTACCTTATAAAGGCCAAAATATGCTTGATACGAATAAAACAAAGGCATTTGATATTATTGCTAGTGTCTATATGTTTTGAAAACAATTTCAAATCATAACTATCAATCATAGGCGGCATGGGTACCATATATCATGTCGCCATATATATATACAATCAAAACCGCACGATGTCGTATTTGGAAATTGGATTTCCGTCATGAACCAAGGCAAAAGATAGTCCTTACCGAATTCGTGACTCTCTAGCCCGAGCCACAGGACCCAGACTCAGGTGGGCCCTTGGAGCGACAAGGTCGGTCCACCGATGTGGATTAAAATGCCTGAACAGTACGTTTCCCCGCCCTTTGGGGCGTAAACGAGCCAACGAATGACTCCATCGGACCCAGATCGTCCGATCAAACCGAGGCGCCTCGCAACAACAACAACCACATAGGTGAAAATTATATAAATGTCAGGGCTGGTAGATCACTGACACCACCCTAGCTAGAAAGAAACGCATGCCCTCCCTGAGGTCCTTCTCCCGTTTCTGGTTCATACCGGGGTGTGAGGCTCGCGATTTCATGTTATACACAAAGCTACGCCACGCAGGCGGTGCTTTGATCATCACCACAAGGCTTTGCTTTTCAACAGGAGCCCTGATCACTGCATCTTAGCATGCCACACAGGCAATTCATGCCATGCGACTGATGTCCATCGATATACAACCTCTGAGCTCGTGCGTCTCAGAGAAGGGCGTTAAGCAAAAGAATAAATTCTCCGCCGCCAAACAGATGTATATTTAATAGAGATCAATCAACACAGAATAAAATCCAATGTCAGACACACAGTCCATTTACAAGTCCGTTCTGGGTCTGAACGAAACCGGAGGCACTAAATACCTCGCAAACCCATCGGTTTTCACGTACGTCTGGACGATCACCACTCATTATCCATATTTCGGGATGCCTCCCAATCAGGACCTCGGTTACCATCCAAACGAGGTGAAGATCTCCGGTCTTCGACCACCGTCTTCATCTTCGACTTTCAATCGTCGGTCAATTATTTGAAATGAGAATTAACTCGGCCTTCTCAAATAATTCATGTATATTTATAATTTCAAATCAATTTATTTTAATGGTTAAATCATTCGACAACATCAATTTTGTTCTTTAATGTAATTTTCACACCAAATGCATTCAACCATCAAATACCACATAAATCAAGCAAATTCAGTTTATTTCCATCCCATGTCGTTTATGATATTTTATAACGATTTATCACTATTTTTATTTATTTTAAAATAGCCAATTTATTCAAAATGACGCTTCGGGCCATAATGCGGCTGTGGCGCTGTTTTTCTTCAGATTTGATTTACACATATCTAAAAATCTAACCGTTGGATCTTCACAAAGTTGGTGCCGTTGGAAAGATTTTTCCAAAGCGAACCCGACGGTTGCGGTTTCGGGAAAATCCAATGGTCGGATTCCCCGCACTAGTTGCTTGAAATCACGGTTTCAAAATACGAACTGCACGGCCACATTTCGTTTTAATTTTATTTATATTTATATATTTATATAAATATAGCTCATTCAACAATTTCAATATCGTTTTCACTTCAAATATTTCACTAACGCCTTAAAATTTTGGAAAATTTCGCCATAACCTCCTTTGTACGGGAGGGGCTGGGAAAATTCACAAATAGCCACACGGGCGTCTCAAGTAAAAAAAAAAAAAAAAAAAAAAAAAAAAAAAAAGCCAAGCGGCTAGCCAACAGGCTCATAAAATCATCACCCAAACAAAACAGTAAATGTGTACCTATTTGTCGGGCACAAAATTTTATTCCTCTTCTCTAGCCCCTTCGCTATAACCTGTTCAATAAATATGCATGTACAAATATATAGTTCTTATCGTTTATCATTTTCCATTCAACTTCATATTTGATTCCATTTGGTTTAACAACACCATTCATTCTAATGTCGCATGCACAGGTAAAAATCATATCATTAGCTAATTAATGAATATTTCAACTCATATATGTTTATTTGAACGAGTGGCTATTTTTAACACTTCACATTTCAACGATTTATGTATATAATAAAAATGAGATTTTTATTGTAAAACAATTCATTTCAAAACACTATTTTTCTATATAGTTCATATAGGTGATAAAAATAGGATTTTTATTATAAAACAATTTCTTTCAAAATATGAATACCATTCAACACATAAATTTCAAATCAACGAATGAATATCAACTCAACACATGAAGGTTTTCTATAGTTTCTATATATATAGATAAAAATGTGATTTTTATATTTAAAACGCGAATTCCATTCAACACATGAATTTCTAATCAACGAATGAATATCAACCCAACACATGAAGGTTTTCTATTCAATGAATAAATATAGTTTAAGCAAATGAAAATAATTCAAACACATGAATATCATTCAAAATTTCGGCAGCATAACGGCAGGGTAGTTAAAACCGGGACCGTCCCTAGTACGGCTCCTCGCTCTACCTTAAAACCTCGTGGTTTTTGACAATGGGAATCATGCATCTAGTTCGCACGCAGGCGGCATGTATATATTTATTTCATTTCCACAAACTAATCCTATGTGGTTTCAACCAAATATTTCTCAACCACAAACGGGTATTTTTCAACCACAATCAATCAATATCAACCACAAACAATCCCAAACAACCATTCGCAATCAATCAATTTTCACACCAATCACAATCAATAAACATCGTCCATGGTTTGTGGACGAGGGGCGTATATATATATATATATATATATATATATATATATATATATATATATATATATATATATATATATATATAGCAATTCACTTTTATTTCAACACATATATAACTTATACATCGACTATATAATTTGTACATCGTCGTTTCCATATTGTTTTATAAATTAGAAATCTCACATTGGGTTCCACTCCACCAAAAATAGCAGAAGGCTCAGAAAAATATGCGGTCTCTTCTAAAATGTAGAAGGCGTCCACACGGTCACGATGTTTCCTGTTTCATCGAATTTCGTTAACATAGCAAAAAGATATGATTTTTCAAAGTTTGCAATGGTTTTAAACTGTTAAAATCAGTTTTAAATTAAAACAGCCGATACCTTTCAGAACTGTTCGAAACTAGGTTTCGATTTTTCGATCAATCCATGCAATGGTTCCACGATCGGGTTGCGCAGGGTCGAAGAGCTACATGCGGCGCACGTGCGCCAGGAAGGGGGGTCAACTCGGTGGCTTCTGGTGACGGCGGCGGCGAAGTGAAGGCGGCAACTTCTCGGCGCCCGTTCTCCCAAAATATACAATGAAAAAATCGAAACTAGGTATGGATTTGAAGATCTCTCCGAGCTCTACAAAATCCTCAACAGGAGGAATGCGTAATTTTGCTTGTAGGAAGAGGAACGGAGGAGAGAAGGTGGGAAGCGATTTCCGCCGTGCGCGATAAAGGATAGTCGGGGAGAGAGAAAGTAGTTTGACCAATAAGAATTTTCCATTTAATTTATATATTTTTAAAATTTCAAAAATACCCCTTACACAGACGAACACCAATTCAAACCCAACGACTGTCGTCCCTAGCGTTTTACCCCCATTCCGAACACAATGGGATATGTTTCGAAGGCCCATTCGACTGTTTCAGTCAGTTATTTTTCAAATTAAAGTATAAAACATTTAATTTTTAACTTTGAACGTACATTTCAATTTGCCAGGGCCACAAATTGATTCGAAAAATTCCAGAAAAATAAACCTAGCTATGTTTTGACAATACGGTCCCAACAAAACTAGTTTCGTCGAATTCTGAGACCGTTTGCAAAAAGGCCCATTTTTGGTTGATCCAATTTAACTATAATTGACCAAAACACATTTTTCTTTGCCATGCTCACATACTAGCTTCAAAAATTATGAAATTTGAAACCTAGGAATAACTTCACATCCCGGGTCCAACAAAAGTGGTTTCGTCGAATTCCGAGGTCGTATGCAAAATGGCCAATTTCACGGGCTATATAAAATCCATAGCGACCCTTCTGAAAATTCATTCGGCCATAACTTTTGCTTTCCGCTATGAAAATTCGATTTTTCAGATTCGTTAGAAAGGTATTCACTAACAGATTTAAATATTTTTGGTTTCACTAAAATCCGGATTGTTTTGCACCCGGTACAGTCCGACAAAGTTTGACTTCAATTTTTGAAATTGCAGTGCCTTTTCAAGCCTTGTTTATAATTATAATTAATTATATTCGTTTTCAATTGTTGATTCAAAATCAGTTTTCATCGCCATTATTTAAAATATTTATTTTAAATATTTAAAATCCATTATTTTAGCCAATTTAAATTTTTTAAATTGGTTCAGATTTTTAGGGTCGTTACAATCTCCCCCACTTAAAACTTTTCGTCCCCGAAAAGGAACAAAGTCGAAAGTGGTTTGATAAATCTACTATCACACAACACAACTACCAATTTGTTTTTAACCTTCCAAAACTATACTAATCAAATCCTATATTCCTTTAAAAATCATTCAGAGTATAGAATGAATAGTGCACATCCATGGGAAGAATATAGCAACAGAATAGAGAATTAAATGGTAATGCAAAGTATGGTAAATGTACCTTGCACCAGAGTCAATCAGAGATATCTACTCGGGATCTAGGATAAGCTTTTTGAATGCTCTCCTCAGTTTCCCAAGTACAATCTCGCGGATCTCAACTCTATTGCACTTTGACTAAGTGAACCTTCTTGTTCCTCAGCTCTTTGGTTTCTTTGCCTATTATCTTTAGCGGCTAGCGGCTCTCTTCTCACAGCTAATTCTGGGGTTATTTCAATGTCATGTTGAGCTGCTTCTTCCACGATCAAGTCTGGATCATGAACGTGCTTTCGAAGTTGAGATATATGAAATACATCATGAACTCCAGGCAGCCAATCAGGCAGTTTGACCCTATAAGCGAGAGTTCCGATCCGTTCCAGAATAGGAAACGGACCAATGAATTTGGGTGCCAACTTTCCAGTTTTACCGAACTGGATAACTCCTCTCATCGGCGATACTTTCAAATATACATAGTCGCCAACTTCAAAGGATATATCCCTTCTCCTCCTATCGGCATAGCTCTTTTGTCGGCTTTGAGCGGCGAGTAATCGCTTTTTGATAAAATCGACTTTGTCGGCAGCTTCTCGAATCATATCAGGACCCAACACAAGTCTATTTCCTGGTTCAACCCAACAAGCAGGGGATCGGCACGGTCTACCATACAATGCTTCGAATGGCGACATTGTCAGACTCGCTTGGTAGCTGTTATTATAAGAGAATTCATCCAAATGCAGATGGTCTTCCCATGACCCACCGAAATCTATAACACAAGCCCGCAATAGATCTTCCAAAATACGATTCACCCTCTCAGTCTGACCGTCTGTCTGAGGATGATAAGCGGTGCTCAAGTTCAACTTCGTTCCCAGCTCGACTTGAAATGCTTCCCAGAATTTGCTAGTGAATATTGTATCTCTATCACTGACTATACTGAGCGGCACTCCATGTAGTCTAACTATTTCCCTGAAGTATATCTGCGCCAGACTCTGAGCAGTTCTGTTTGATCTGACAGGTATGAAATGGGCGGTCTTCGTGAAACGATCTACGATCACCCAAATACTGTCATTTCCCTTTCTGGTCCTGGGCAGACCATCAATGAAGTCCATTGAAATATGTTCCCACTTCCAACCAGGAACTTCTAGTGGTTGTAACAATCCAGCCAATTTCTGTTGGTCACTTTTGACTAGCTGGCAAGTAGGGCATCGGCTAACATATAATGAAATGTCCCTTTTCATCGACTTCCACCAGAAAGTGCGTTTGATGTCATTATACATTTTGCTTACTCCCGGATGGATACTGAGTTTTGACTTGTGGCATTCGTCCAGTACTTCCTTTCGAAGCTCAGGAATGTTAGGGACACAGATTCGACCTTTGAGCCTTAGAATCCCATCATTATCAACTTGAAAACTCGAGGGTTCGCCTTGCTGAATTATCCCTCTGATCTTGTGAATGAAGTGATCATCCTATTGAAGAGCAAATATTTTATCTAGCAATGAAGTCGAGATAATAAAACTGGCGATCATCTCATTCTTCCGGCTTAACGCATCGGCTACGACATTGGCTTTTCCTGGAGTGTATAGAATCTCAAAATCATATGCTGCAAGGAACTCCAGCCAACGTTGCTGCCTCAAATTCAGGTCCTTCTGAGTGAACAGATACTTCAACGACTGGTGATCTGTAAACAGTTCAAATCTCTCACCCAGAAGATAGTGTCTCCAGATTTTCAAAGCGAACACAATAGCCAATAACTCAAGATCATGAGTTACGTAGTTCTTTTCGTGCGGCTTAAGTTGACGGCTAGCATAAGCAATCACTTGACCCCTTTGCATTAACACTGCCCCAAGGCCTTCTCTAGAAGCATCAGTCCAGACTTTTAAATCCTGGTTGCCATCGATGATGGTTAACACTGGAGCAGTTGTTAATCTCAATTTTAGCTCTTCAAAAGCCTCCTCACTTTCTGGGGTCCATTTGAATTTAGAGTGCTTCTTTGTAAGCTTCGTTAAATGACCAGATATCTTCGAAAAGTTTTTAACGAACTTCCGATAATAGCTAGCCAATCCGAGAAAACTGCGGACTTCAGTGGGGGTAGTGGGTTGTTTCCAATTTTGAATAGCCGTGATTTTACTTGGATCCACAGCAATTCCTTCTTTTGATACGACGTGGCCCAGAAATTTTACTTCATCTTGCCAGAAGATACATTTGGAAAACTTGGCTTTTAATACATTCCTTCTGAGGATTTCTAGAACCTGTTCCAGATGCTTTTCATGTTCGGCCTTTGATTTAGAGAAGATTAGAATATCGTCAATAAAAACCAAAACAAATTTATTCAATACTCCCCTAAATACCCTGTTCATTAGATCGACGAAGTAAGCGGGAGCGTTACATAATCCGAACGGCATTACTAACCACTCATAGAATAAGTCGGGGCCTCTGAACGCTGTCATTGGAACACACTCTTCGGCAATTCGAAGTTGATGGAATCCTGTAGCTAGGTCCATTCGTGAGAATACTTGTGCTCCATTTAATCGATCCAACAAATCATCAATCCGCGGCAATGGATACTTGTTCTTTATTGTCTGTTTGTTCAGATCACGATAATCCACACATAACCGTAGAGTACCGTCAGATTTTGGGACAAACACCACTGATGCACCCCAGTCAGAGAAACTAGGCCTGATCAGACCTTTCCATACTAGCTGTCGTGTTTGATTGTCTAATTCCTCCTTCTCTTTCAAGGACATTCTTCGAATAGCGTGAACTACCGGCCTTGCATTCGGAACTAAAGCAATTTTGAAATCTATTTCTCCCTGCGGAGGTAAGTGAACAACTTCTTCGAACACATCCGCATAGTTTTCGACGACAGGAATGTCTTTAACGAGGTCAGGAATATTCTCAGTAACTTCAGGGCTATTTTCTATTTGGGCTGGAGAAACATCCAAAGCTGCCCAGAAGTCCTTTCTATTTGATGTTGGGCCTTCACAAGGTATGGTTATATAATTCTCCAATTGTGCCTTTGCCTTTACAACTCTCTCGGCGCATCTAACCTCCGCTTCATATTTGGTTAGCCAATCCAATCCCAGAATAAGATCGAATTCATTAAAATTCATGACGATAGAGATAATGGGGAATTTATAGCAAGAAAAAGAAACAGGTACTGCACAAATCCAACTGAGATTGATGGAACCTCCAACTGGATTTTGGACAGTCATTGGCTCTTTGAGCTTCTTCAAATTCAAATCCAACTTCTTGACTGCACTCTTTGCAATAAAGCTCCGTGATGCACCTGTGTCAAACAGTACTTTGACTGGAATGTTTTTGACATTGAGCGTGCCTTCTAAAACATCAGACTTTTCCTGAGTAGACGAGGATGCAAGTACTTCTACCACTTCATTTATATTTACTGCTTTTGGTTTCTGAGATAGCGGGCAGTTTTTCGCAATATGACCGGCCTGGTGGCACTTATGGCAACCTCTTTTCTCTTGTAGCCTCCCACCGGATTTAGACCCATCCTTAACTTGTTTCTTTATAGACCTACAACTTATCTAGAGATGTCCTTGTCTATTGCAGTTAGAGCATACAGCTGTCGTTACTGGTTTCTTTTCAGATTCACCCCTTTTTCTCTTAGCACTGGGCTTCCTACTGATCTCAGACATTGTACTTGCCTCAGGATAATCAGTTTCAGACTCAATTTTATTACTAGAGCTGACTTCCTCTTCGTACTATAGCATACCTTTCTTATCTAGATCTTCATATTGATAAGCCATATAAATCATTTCTGAAAAAGGAAGCTTCACATGCCCCAATACTTTATTCTGGTATTTCCTTTGAAGCCCATTGATAAATCTCAAATTCTTCCTCTTCAGATTTTGAATTAGATGAGGAGCAAAGTGAGAAAGTTCATTGAATTTCTTATGATATTCGGGAATGGTCATGTCTCCTTGTATTAGATAAGAAAATTCGTCACATAATCTCTCGGTTGCTTCGGGAGGAGTAAATCTTTCCAAGAAAATCACTTTGAATCTGTTCCAGGTGATATCACCTTCTGGATTATTCTCAATAACTGAATCCCACCAAAACAAAGCTTCATCTTTGAGTGCCCAGGATGCCAGTAATCTTTTCTGGTCATCTCTCAGCTTTAAACCCTCAAAGATTTTCTCTGCAGAACGAATCCAAGCTTGTGTTTCCATAATGGACTCCTTGCCTAAGAATGGCGATCCACCAAGATTTCAAAATCTCTTGAATAGAACTTCTATATCGGATTCTGGCTGTGGGAGCACAACTGGCTCATTAGATAGTCGAGCCATACGATTATTTCTTCTGTTCCTGTCACTCATTTTCTAGTACGTCTGCAATTAGCAGACAAAGTGTCAGGTCAACAGAAAAGATATTTGAAGATATAGAGACGAATACTTGAATGTAAATGTGTCTATCGAGGTGCAATTTCATTCTGCTTTACTCATACTAGGATATTGTTGATCCTATCTGTATAGAGTTACCCGTCCTAGAACACTGCTGGTTCTATTTCTGACGAGTTCGTTCAAAAGTTATATTCCAGAACAAAGCTTAACCAAAGCTCTGATACCATGTTGAGACGACCCCAAATCCCGTTCTGACAGAGACAAGGGTTATCTTTGGAATATAACATAGAAACAGATAATAGCAGAACAAAATTAAATAAATACACCAGATAATGAACAATAGAATATACTGGATAAAGTAATCATCAGAGTTACACAGTATACAGGATCTTACTTAGTAAAAATACAGTTCAGCTATACATAAATATCTACAGCGGAAACAAACATAATATGTACAATAGGAGCTGAACAGCATAAAAGGAGATAAATGATAGAATCCATCTTCAGCTCCAGCTATCCAGAGAGAACCAGCTAAACCTGAATACAAGGCTGCCCGTGTAGAAAAAGGGGCACCCGAGTTTGAAAGTGAAACAAACTACGAGTCAGTCATGGGACTGATATGAGAAATCTACTCAACACATATATAATTTGGCTAATCGCAGGACCACGCCACTTTCGTGGAACGGGTTTACTCCATTGGATTGCCCGTGCTTTAAAACAAATCTTTCTTTTAAACATCGCTATGCTTTTTATAAAAATGAAGCCGTTATAAGACTCAGTTCCCATCACACAATGCAACGCAGACTGGAGGATAGAGTTTTTACCTTATAACGGCCAAAATATGCTTGATACGAATAAAACAAAGGCATTTGATATTATTGCTAGTGTCTATATGTTTTGAAAACAATTTCAAATCATAACTATCAATCATAGGCGGCATGGGTACCATATATCATGTCGCCATATATATATACAATCAAAACCGCACGATGTCGTATTTGGAAATTGGATTTCCGTCATGAACCAAGGCAAAAGATAGTCCTTACCGAATTCGTGACTCTCTAGCCCAAGCCATAGGACCCAGACTAAGGTGGGCCCTTGGAGCGACAGGGCCGGTCCACTGATGTGGATTAAAATGCCTGAACAGTACGTTTCCCCGCCCTTTGGGGCGTAAACGAGCCAACGAATGACTCCATCGGACCCAGATCGTCCGATCAAACCGAGGCACCTCGCAACAGCAACAACCACATAGGTGAAAAGTATATAAATGTCAGGGCTGGTAGGTCACTGACACCACCCTAGCTAGAAAGAAACGCATTCCCTCCCCGAGGTCCTTCTCCCGTTTCTGGTTCATACCGGGGTGTGAGGCTCGCGATTTCATGTTATACACAAAGCTACGCCACGCAGGCGGTGCTTTGATCATCACCACAAGGCTTTGCTTTTTAACAGGAGCCCTGATCACTGCATCTTAGCATGCCACACAGGCAATTCATGCCATGTGACTGATGTCCATCGATATACAACCTCTGAGCTCGTGCGTCTCAGAGAAGGGCGTTAAGCAAAAGAATAAATTCTCCGCCGCCAAACAGATGTATATTTAATAGAGATCAATCAACACAGAATAAAATCCAATGTCAGACACACAGTCCATTTACAAGTCCGTTCTGGGTCTGAACGAAACCGGAGGCACTAAATACCTCGCAAACCCATCGATTTTCACGTATGTCTGGACGATCACCACTCATTATCCATATTTCGGGATGCCTCCCAATCAGGACCTCGGTTACCATCCAAACGAGGTGAAGATCTCCGGTCTTCGACCACCGTCTTCATCTTCGACTTTCAATCGTCGGTCAATTATTTGAAATGTGAATTAACTCGGCCTTCTCAAATAATTCATGTATATTTAGAATTTCAAATCAATTTATTTTAATGGTTAAATCATTCGACAACATCAATTTTGTTCTTTAATGTAATTTTCACACCAAATGCATTCAACCATCAAATACCACATAAATCAAGCAAATTCAGTTTATTTCCATCCCATGTCGTTTATGATATTTTATAACGATTTATCACTATTTTTATTTATTTTAAAATAGCCAATTTATTCAAAATGACGCTTCGGGCCATAATGCGGCTGTGGCGCTGTTTTTCTTCAGATTTGATTTACACATATCTAAAAATCTAACCGTTGGATCTTCACAAAGTTGGTGCCGTTGGAAAGATTTTTCCAAAGCGAACCCGACGGTTGCGGTTTCGGGAAAATCCAATGGTCGGATTCCCCGCACTAGTTGCTTGAAATCACGGTTTCAAAATACGAACTGCACGGCCACGTTTCGTTTTAATTTTATTTATATTTATATATTTATATAAATATAGTTCATTCAACAATTTCAATATCGTTTTCACTTCAAATATTTCACTAACGCCTTAAAATTTTGGAAAATTTCGCCATTACCTCCTTTGTACGGGAGAGGCTGGGAAAATTCCCAAATAGCCACACGGGCGTCTCATGTCAAAAAAAAAAAAAAAGCCAAGCGACTAGCCAACAGGCTCATAAAATCATCACCCAAACAAAACAGTAAATGTGTACCTATTTGTCGGGAACAAAATTTTATTCCTCTTCTCTAGCCCCTTCGCTATAACCTGTTTAATAAATATGCATGTCCATATATATTGTTCTTATCATTTATCATTTTCCATTCAACTTCATATTTGATTCCATTTGGTTTAACAACACCATTCATTCTAATGTCACATGCATAGGTAAAAATCGTATCATTAGCTAATTAATGAATATTTCAACTCATATATGTTTATTTGAACGAGTG
Source organism: Allium sativum (assembly GCA_030737875.1). Lineage (NCBI taxonomy): Eukaryota > Viridiplantae > Streptophyta > Magnoliopsida > Asparagales > Amaryllidaceae > Allium > Allium sativum. Next base: position 57,505,351 of record CM060918.1, read on the forward strand.
GCTATTTTTAACACTTCACATTTCAACGATTTATGTATGTAATAAAAATGAGATTTTTATTGTAAAACAATTCATTTCAAAACACTATTTTTCTATATAGTTCATATAGGTGATAAAAATAGGATTTTTATTATAAAACAATTTCTTTCAAAATATGAATACCATTCAACACATGAATTTCAAATCAACGAATGAATATCAACTCAACACATGAAGGTTTTCTATAGTTTCTATATATATAGATAAAAATGTGATTTTTATATTTAAAACGCGAATACCATTCAACACATGAATTTCTAATCAACGAATGAATATCAACCCAACACATGAAGGTTTTCTATTCAATGAATAAATATAGTTTAAGCAAATGAAAATAATTCAAACACATGAATATCATTCAAAATTTCGGCAGCATAACGGCAGGGTAGTTAAAACCGGGACCGTCCCTAGTACGGCTCCTCGCTCTACCGTAAAACCTCGCGGTTTTTGACAATGGGAATCATGCATCTAGTTCGCACGCAGGCGGCATGTATATATTTATTTCATTTCCACAAACTAATCCTATGTGGTTTCAACCAAATATTTCTCAACCACAAACGGGTATTTTTCAACCACAATCAATCAATATCAACCACAAACAATCCCAAACAACCATTCGCAATCAATCAATTTTCACACCAATCACAATCAATAAATATCGTCCATGGTTTGTGGACGAGGGGCGTATATATATATATATATATATATATATATATATATATATATATATATATAGCAATTCACTTTTATTTCAACACATATATAACTTATACATCGACTATATAATTTATACATCGTCGTTTCCATATTGTTTTATAAATTAGAAATCTCACATTGGGTTCCACTACACCAAAAATAGCAGAAGGCTCAGAAAAATATGCGGTCTCTTCTAAAATGTAGAAGGTGTCCACACGGTCACGATGTTTCCTGTTTCATCGAATTTCGTTAACATAGCAAAAAGATATGATTTTTCAAAGTTTGCAACGGTTTTACACTGTTAAAATCAGTTTTAAATTAAAATAGCCATACCTTTCAGAACTGTTCGAAACTAGGTTTCGATTTTTCGATCAATCCGTGCAATGGTTCAACGATCGGGTTGCGCAGGGTCGAAGAGCTACGTGAGGCGCACGTGCACCAGGAAGGGGGGTCAACTCGGTGGCTTCTGGTGACTGCGGCGGCAAAGTGAAGGCGGAAACTTCTCGGCGCCCGTTCTCCCAAAATATACAATGAAAAAATCGAAACTAGGTATGGATTTGAAGATCTCTCCGAGCTCTACAAAATCCTCAACAGGAGGAATGTGTAATTTTGCTTGTAGGAAGAGGAACGGAGGAGAGAAGGTGGGAAGCGATTTCCGCCGTGCGCGATAAAGGATAGTCGAGGAGAGAGAAAGTAGTTTGACCAATAAGAATTTTCCATTTAATTTATATATTTTTAAAATTTCAAAAATACCCCTTACACAGACGAACACCAATTCAAACCCAACGACTGTCGTCCCTAGCGTTTTACCCCCATTCCGAACACAATGGGATATGTTTCGAAGGCCCATTCGACTGTTTCAGTCGGTTATTTTTCAAATTAAAGTATAAAACATTTAATTTTTAACTTTGAACGTACATTTCAATTTTCCAAGGCCACAAATTGATTCAAAAAATTCCAGAAAAATAAACCTAGCTATGTTTTGACAATACGGTCCCAACAAAACTAGTTTCGTCGAATTCTGAGACCGTTTGCAAAAAGGCTCATTTTTGGTCGATCCAATTTAACTATAATTGACCAAAACACATTTTTCTTTGCCATGCTCACATACTTGCTTCAAAAATTATGAAATTTGAAAAATAGCAATAACTTCACATCCCGGGTCCAACAAAAGTGGTTTCGTCGAATTCCGAGGTCGTATGCAAAATGGCCAATTTCACGGGCTATATAAAATCCATAGCGACCCTTCTGAAAATTCATTCGGCCATAACTTTTGCTTTCCGCTATGAAAATTCGATTTTTCAGATTCGTTAGAAAGGTATTCACTAACAGATTTAAATATTTTTGGTTTCACTAAAATCCGGATTGTTTTGCACCCGGTACAGTCCGACAAAGTTTGACTTCAATTTTTGAAATTGCAGTGCCTTTTCAAGCCTTGTTTATAATTATAATTAATTATATTCGTTTTCAATTGTTGATTCAAACTCAGTTTTCATCGCCATTATTTAAAATATTTATTTTAAATATTTAAAATCCATTATTTTAGCCAATTTAAATTTTTTAAATTGGTTCAGATTTTCTGGGTCGTTACATGATGTCCATCAGTAAAATGTCAATATTGAACATAGCGCTACGGTGTTACCCATAATCCCCTTTAAAGCATACCGTAACACAATTGTAAACTGGTAGATATTAAAGGGTCCCTTATAGGTACAATACAAAACAAACTCGCAGTGGGCTCATAAAAGGATAAATATAACAAGGCACACAAGGTAATATCGAATGTAGGATTCTACTAGTTTATGTAACAACCCGAAAATCTGGACCAGTTTAAAATTTTTATTTTGGCAATTTTAGCGAATTTTGATTATTTAAAATGAATTATTTTAAATAATATCGACGAGAAATTTATTTTGAATATACTTCGAACGTATATATTCGTTTGAATCGACGACAGAATATAAATATTTATTTATATTTATAAAAGGAATTGAAAATGGCGCGGTAGTTCGATAATTCGATTTCAAACTTCAATTGAACATACCGGGTGCAAAATAATCCGGATTTTAGTGAAACCAAAAATATTTGAATCTAATTGATAATATATTTCCAACAAATCCGAAAAATTGAAATTTCATAGCGGGAATTAAAAGATATGTCCAATTGAAAATTCTGAATAGTAGCTATGGAATTCAGGCCCTTAAAAATGGAAATTTTGCAAACGACCTCGGATTTCGACGAAACCACTTTTTTTGGGTCCGTGATGTAAAGTTATTGCTAGATTCCAAATTTCATAATTTTTCGAATCAATATGTGAGCGTGGCAAAGGAAAACGCGTTTGACCAGTTTTAGTTGATTTTAATCGACAGGAAAATGGCCATTTTTCCAACGGTCTCAGAATTCGACGAAACTAGTTTTGTTAGGACCGTATCGTCGATATGAAGTTAGAAAATATTTTTCGGGAATTTTTCGAGTTAGTGTGTGACCCCGGTAAATTGAAATGCGCGTTCAAATTCAATATATAGAGCTACATGTTGATTTTGACGAAAACTGATCAAAATAAGCGAATTGGCTTGCGATACATATCCCATTGTGTTCAGAATGGGGGTAATTAGCTATGGACGATAGTCGTTGGGCCCCGTTTAGAGGTCGAATGAAAAAGTCAACCTTAAGTGGAAATTTTAAATAATATAATAATTAAAATATTATAAAACACCTTCATAACCCCCCCCCCTTCACTTTCAGTTCCACGATCAAAATAAAATAATAAAAAAAAAGAGAAACGCAATCTGGAAACCGTCGCCCAACCCTCCATCATCGCCGCCAGTCTTCACCCACCACCGCCGCGTCGAGCTCAGCCCCTCCGATCTCTTCCCTCCGATCACCAGTCCCTCCCCATCGCTTCTCCCCTAATCTCGACCCCCATACACCTCGAAACTCCACGGAAACCCTAGGGCACACGAAGCCACCGAATTCTCCACCCCTCTCGGCGATGGAGGATCACGTGATGCTGCTTCACGTGGCGGTTTCCGATAGGTCTCCGGCGCAGTGGTTTTGGTGCAGCAGCGACGAGGATCGGGGAAGTAACTTCCGTTCATAACCTGGAACGACAGAAAAAGGGGTGCAACGTTTAATTAACATTATAAAAGGTAATTTACATTGTTAAATTTCATTTTGATTTAATTAACGTTGAATTTAAAATTCAGTTTTCAATTTAATTCACATGGTTATTGAAGATATATATAACATTGTTCTTGAAAATATGATTTTTTTAAAAAAAGGAAATTGCTTTGGTAATAAAAATAGCTTTGAAATTGTAATAGGAATTTTTATATAAATATAAACATAGTATAAAAATATATGATTTTGCTAGTACAAAAATTCGATTTTTATATATTGAATAGCGAAGTAAAAATTCGATTTTTATATATTGAAAAGCGAAGTAAAAATTCAATTTTTATATATTGAATAGCAAAGTAAAAATTCGATTTTAATATATCGAATAGCAAAGTAAAAAATTCGATTTTTATATATTGAATAGCATAGTAAAAAATCGATTTTTATATATTGAATAGCATAGTAAAAATTCGATTTTTATATATTGAATAGCGAAGTAAAAGTTCGATTTTTATATATTGAATAGCGAAGTAAAAATTCGATTTTTATATATTGAATAGCGAAGTAAAAATGTGATTTTTTACATATGTAGAGAATACGGGCAAAGAAAGTGACAAGAGGCAAGAACGGCGAAGATTTCTACATAAGAAGAGTCGTGGGATCGGATAGCTATCTGTGAGAACTTCTCACCTTTTAATTTTGTTTTTCTAGTTAAAATATATACTAGGATGCAGACGGTGTTTAGTAGCACCCGTCGTCCACAGACCATGGACGACTTGTATGCTTGTTTGTTTGATTTTGATGTGTAGTTGATTGTGTGATGTGATGTGAAATGCAAAAATATTTTATAGTGGAAAATATTTTATAGTTAAAAATAGAATTTTTAACGTGTATATGAAATGAAATAAAAATAAACAGATTGGACGACTCGTTTATATACACACATTGACTGATATTGATTGGGACGATAAATTTTACACATCGCCCAACTGCACAAATAAAATCTATGTTTGATTGTTTGAAACCCCACAAGGGTATTGGGATGATATATGACATACACTAATCCCAATAATTAGTTGTATGTCGATCGATTGATTGACAGACTATTATGAGCATTAAATATTTATATTTGATGCTTATACAGTGTAGAATGCACTTTGGATGATGGTTGATTATTCATCGTTGTTATTGTATACATGTGTTGTAGAAAATCCATATAATTAACATTATATGGTAATTGATTGGGCTTCATTCCAGTTTTGAACAGAAATATTTGAGAAAGAAATATTTGAAAAGAAATATTTGAAATAGAATATTTGAAAATAGAAATATTTGAAATAGAATATTTGAAAATAGAAATATATGAAGCCGTGTTGATTAGATTGACGCCATTTTGACGTGAACGATATTTATATCGATTTTATTCATTTTATAACGAATATCGAAAGTGATTTCAAAATCTGAAATTTTGAAAAGAATTGAAATTTGAATTAAATTGAATAGAAGTGAATTCAAATTGAAATTGAATCTAAATGATTTCGAATTGACATTGAATAGAAATGAATTCGAATTGAAATTGAATAGAAATGAATTCGAATTGAAATTGAATAAAATGAATTCGAATTGAAATTGAATAGAAATGAATTCGAATTGAAATTGAATATAAGTGAATTCGAATTGAAATTGAATATAAATGAATTCGAATTGTAATTGAATTGAACTGAAAACGAACTGAAATTGAATTAGAAATCAATTTGAATTGAAATGAATTTAAAAACGAATTTATAAGGAAAATTTCAATTTTGATTTGAATTTGAAATGAAGTTGAAATTGTTTTGAAAACAAATTTAAAAACGATTTATATAATACGTTTAAAAGAAAATCGACGAAGTATATATTATATATATAATATAAGGGCCTGAATAGAACGCGCCGCGCCGCAGCAGTTCGCGAATTTCGACCATTGAGTTCGAACGGATATTGCGGGAGATCCGACCGTCGGATTCTCCTAAAACCGGAACCGTTGGGTTCGTATCGAAAAGAGCTTTCTAACGAATATGAGAAATTTGAAATCTAACGGTTGGATTTGGAATTATGTCCAAGTCAAATTTGGAAAAGGTTGTTGTAAGTGCAGTTCGATGGTCGTTGATGGAAATCGACTGTACGGGCCTTGATAAAATTATCAAAAATAGTAATAATTTATGTAAAATCATAAGAAATGATTTGTGAAGAATTGGGATGAAAAACTCCATATTTGAAAGGAAAAAAATTGATTTTTATCGAAATGAACTAGTTTTGAACTAGAATTATAATTCTATTTATTTTTAAAATAAATAAAGTGGATTTGAAATGGTTTTGAAAATAACCAGAATTTCCAATAATTGAATTGGAACGGATTTGAATCGAAATTGTCTTTGGATTATTTCGATGTTGGATTTCGTGATTATACAGATGTTGTTATGGAAATTTGAAAGATATATTTATATCGTTATTTCAAATACGATATCTATTGGTCGTAGAATTTGATATTGAATATAAGACGATATATTTTCTATTCAGAGCCTTGTATTTAATATCAAATGTGATTTGGGTTTGTCGTGAATGGTGTCTTCCTTAACATTGTTCTTAAACCCAGTTGAGAAAAAGATTAAATCTTTTTATTTAGATTTAATGAAGTGTACCAATTAAATAATATTTAATTGGAATTGAATTGATATTGATTTTTGGGTTTATTGTGGACAGTGTTTTAAATAACACTCGTTCTTTAACCCGATAATTAATGGAATGTGATTTTGGGTTTATCGTGAACCGTGTTTTAAATGACACTGATTCTTTAACCCAGTTAACGATTAAAACTAAGTGGAGTTTTAATGAATCTTTAATTAGATTGAAAAGGTGTTAGAATGGAGTATCACCAGTTTTGCTCCAGGCGATAGTTAAATCTTTAATTAGATTTAAACGTGAAATGGTAATTGAATTTACCAATAACACCGTGGTGTTAGATATGAAGTATAACCAGTTTACTTCATGGGATGAATAGGTTGGGATTGGTAAATTAAAATAAATGATTACTTCGATGTGGTTCGCTAATCCCGACTAGTTTGAATTGATATTCAAAGGAGATTAAAGAATAAATTTAAAGAATTTATCTTTGATAAAATTAATGGGAACCTTTCCCAAAATATAGGAATATTTGAATAAAAGAATATTCTGAATTGGAAAGAGGCGTATGTTGTGTTTGTGTAACACGTGTTTATTATATATATACGCGAGTTGTTCAGAAAGACCGGGTTTATCCCATTCTGAATAATTGATTCGACGTGGTGTCGAAGATGAAGACGGTGGTCGAAGACCGGAGGTCTTCACGTCGTTTGGGTAATTACTGATGATCTTGATTGGGCTGTACACCCAAGAAGATGGAAACAGTTGGTGATCGTCCAGACGTACTTGGAGATCGATGGATATGCGGGGTACTAGGTGCCTCCGGTTTCGTTCAGACCCAGAACGGACTTGTAAATGGACTGTGTGTTTGACATTGGATTTTAGTCTGTGTGATTGATTTCTATTAAATATATATCTGTTTGGCGGCAGAGAATTTATTCTCTTGCTTAACGCCCTTCTCTGAGACGTACGAGCTCAAGGGTTATATATTGATGGATATCAATCGCATGGAGTGAATTGCCTGTGTGGCATGCCTAAGTGGCAATTGATCAAGGCTTATTTTGAAAAGCAAAGTCTTGTGGATGATGATCAAAGCAAGGCCTGTGTGGCATAGCTTTGTGTAGCATTGATTCGCGAGCCTCGCACCCTGGTTGTGAACCAAAAACGGGAGAAGGGCCTCAGGGAGGGCATGCGTTTCTTTCTAGCTAGGGTGGTGTCAGTGACCTACCAGCCCTGACATTTATATACTTTTCACCTGTGTGGTTGTTGCTGTTGCGAGGCGCCTCGGTTTGATCGGACGATCCGGGTCCGATGGAGTCATTTAGTTGGCTCACCTACGCCCCAAAGGGCGGGGAAACGCAGTGTTCAGGATTTCGTCTAATCCACATCGGTGGACCGGCCCTGTCACTCCAAGGGACGATGCGTTCTGTTGCTGAGGGGCGGGCTAGAGCGTCTCGAATCGGTAGAGGACTATCTTTTGCCTCGGTTCACAGAAGGAAATCCAATTTCCAATAACGTGACATTTGCGGTTTTATTTGTAGAGCCTAGTATGGCGACATAGTGGGATGGGGCGCTTATGCCGTCTATGATTGATACTTATGATTTGAAGTTGTTTTATACACTATGCACTTATAATAGTATCAAATGATTTGTTTTTAAACGTATCAAGCATTCTTGGTTGTTATAAGGTAAAAACCCTATCCTCCGGCTTGCGTTGCATTGTGTGATGGGACCTGGGTCTTATAACAGCTTCATTTTTCTTTATTTAGCATTGCGCTGTTTGTTTTATGCACTGGTATTCTTGGGAGGAAACCCGTTCCGTGTTATACGGCGTGGTCCCTTGATTTACCTAACTTTAAAAATAAAGATCAATAACTGTTTTAGTTCTCACACCAGTCCTATGACTGACTTGGAGTTTATTGTTTTAACCTAAACTCTGGGTGCCCTTATTTTCGACACGGGCAGCTAGTAGGTATGGTTTTGCAGATTTATATTCACAGGATCCTGGGTTACAACTGGAACGATATCGGGAAAGCTTTGTATCCGTATATCTCCTTCAGTTATATTTTGTATTATTTTCCGCTGCTATGTATTTAAATGTAATTTAAATCTCTGATATTTCTATGTAATATTCATTTATACTCTGTATATTCTTGTATTCTGATGGAATTGTTGTAATATACAATGAAATGTTCCTCCGTCTGCGTTCTATTTTGTCGTGTTCTCAAAAACAATTCGTTCTTTCTCTTCTCTTCGGAGACCGGGGAAGTTCGGGTCGTTTCAGTTTACCCGTTCTAGCTGGTCATAACCCACTGGCCGACCGCATACAACGCCCCCATCAAATCAAGGTGCACCAATCCGATCACAAGTAAAGTGAGTATACGAAGTAATGTGTCCGCAGACGTAGCTAACTAATTGTCCAGAAATAGGCTCCTATTTTAATTATGACACAAATGTCAAGATTATTCATCATCATTCTCCTTCTTTATTCCAGTAAACGTTCTCAATTTCAACCACTTCGCTAGAACATCCTTCATGTGCATAGTTGTTAAAGTGGTTCCAGTATTGGCAGAGAGTATGCTAATATCCAGCCCAGTCACTTTATCAACTAATCATCATTTTATAATTCGTGATCGTTTTATGTTTCAAGTAAAACATCATATTTTAGGTCATAAGACAATTTAGTTAACTTCTTGATCTCACATTATCATTTTCTCAAAGCAGTTCAATATTGAATTCGAAATTCAATTTCATAATTTTATATCATAAATTAGTTCATTATCAAAAACAAATTCCATTTTTGGATTTCGCGTCACAGTTATCGTTATTCAATGAAATCCTGTATTCAAAATAGTTTGGGCTCAACAGAATAAACTTTATACTCATAATAGTTAATATACAATAGCTTAAATTAAAATATAACAGTTTAATAAAAAATAGTTATTTATAGAATAGTGTGAAATAAAATATTATAAAGGAAAATGTTTAAACAGAATAGCTTAATACAAGATAATACTAATTTTAAAATAATATAAATACAATATTTTAGAATAAACAGGTTATTTCCTCTCAAACCATTTGAACCCAATTCAAATTTCAAAACCCATTTTAGATTGCTTTTGATTTCCAATTCCAATTCAGAACAAAACTCAATCATTTAAATTTACCATTTAATGTCAAATCAAATTAATAAATTCAAAATCAACATTAATTCATGAAATCAAATTTTTATTTCTAATTTAAACATATTACATTAAATTAGTTTCAACTTAAATTTCGAATTCTAAATCAAGTTCAACTATATTGGTCTCAAACCTTAAATCCCAAATTTTGTCACATTTCATTAATTTGGTATAAAATCACAAATTTTGGATTTAGCACTTGAAATAATTAAATTTCAATAAATGCAACTTAAATCTTATTTCTCTTTTAAGATTTATATCAAAAATTTATTTATCGATTCCTTATGTCTAATCGGATTTGTACATTTAAAAGATTTCACATTTCAAGTCAAATTAAAATGACTAAACTCCAAATTTTCATATATAAATTTATATTTTAACAATTCATCTCAAAATATTAGTCGATTAAAAATTTGACTTCAGTCAAAAAAGTCCGTCAAATTCAATTTATAATGTATATTCCATATAGTGGATTTAACATAATCATAAAATACTAAATTCAAATTAATTTAGAATTTCCTATTTTTTAGTTTCAATCTATATTACAAAAAAATTGAATCTCAAAATCATATTACATTATACTTTGATTTATTTCGGATTAATTCCAGTTTAAAATCAAACTTTACAAAATCTCATAAAATTTGAATTCCAAGTTAATGAAATTAAATTAAATTCAAAATCATTAATCAGATTAATTAATTTTCGTTAACGCCTTTATATTCAAAATATACAAATTCTCAAATTTTACTTGATTATATTACAAGTTCTAAAAATCAAGTTTTAAAAGATAAATCAATACAAAATCATTTGTCGATAAATTATCGTATAATTCAAAAAATCTCGGTATATTAACAAATCGATTCAAGTGATAAAATAATTTTTTTTAAACAATTTCTATTAAAAATTAAATCATATATTATTAAATTTCAAACCAATTTCAATTTATAAAACAATTCATTTGACTAACGGCGTTTATGATTTAAGTTTCTACCTAGGCCAAGTGAAATATTTATAACTTAAATATAGGTATATATTATTCAATCCTTCCTAGTGTCACAAGCAAATATATCCAAACATGTCTAATATCAACAGGGAATTTACAACAATCATAATGGTCATTTAACATCATGCGTAACATAACCAAATATGGATAACAAGGGTGTAACATATATATGTTTAATGTTAATTTCCTACATATGTTTCCATATCAATTTTGAATTTTATATGTCATGTATATATCGTGTCAACATATGCACAAATATCACACTCAAATCATATACAACTAAACAATTTCACGTGTTTATTAAATCCGAACAACCCCCTCCCCCACACACACATATACATACATACATATACATATATATGACAAATTAAAGTTATTGATTTGTTTTCAAAATATTAATTAGTGCGAGTGCATAAACATCCACCATTGATATTTTTTTCCAATAAAATCTAGATGGATAACAAAATTTCAATAATTTCCATGAAACCAGTTACATGTCCGGAATTATGACACGATTCCAATGGAAGAAAACGCATGTTCACCATACCTCGTATGCAAAAGTTATTAACGTTGGACAACATATTACTAAACTAAATAGTGTAAACATTATATATATATATATATATATATATATGTGTGTGTGTGTGTGTGTGTGTGTGTGTGTGTGTGTGTGTGTGTGTGTGTATATATACATACAAATCATGATTTTGTTATTAGCCTACGTAATTCCTTACCTAGAACAAATCCTATGTAACTCCACTACATTTGCATGAAACTCTGCTACCACAATAAGGATTCTTATTTTTATCGTTTTTTTTCTTACATCACTTCAACTCAATAATCGATGTGTAATTATCGGGACTCTGTGATAGGAAGAAACACGAGCAAGCGACAACAAATGGTGCCAAATCTGAAAATCTCAACATGAACGTTGGTGGTGGCAACGACAACTTGATCGAGTGGGTGTCATGGTCAGTAAGGAAAGTTATAGTGTAGGAGAGAAGAGTCATATGGGGAGGAAACTACCATAGGGTGGTTGAGCGAAGAGCAATGGTGGTTGTATGGTCGGTGTTGTTGGCTTCGACAAGGAGTGTAACAACCCGAATTTCAATGGACCTGAATTTTTCAAAAAATGTTAAAATCCAAGTCCACTAAAACCCTGGTTGGTTTGTCTGGTATCCTGCAGAAAGACAAAGATAAATATATCAAAGCTCGTGATAGAATATCTCATAGAGGAACTGAATAAAATATAATAAGTAAATACTTAACATAATAATTACAATGCCTAGCCAGTCTAAGCTGTAAAATTTCTACCACTTGTCTAACATGTTGGTTTGTTATGAGGAGGCGGTCAGAACAAAAATATTGTGAATGACCAAATTATACCTTTTAAAGATAACACTACATGTGCCATTCTATCACTGATTTACTGTTAATAGTTTGTTAGGTTTCATAACACACTTGCCTCTACGCGCACATTGTACCCATCTCACCTTTATAGATCAAACTTAATAATCCATATATACGTAACAATATGCCCAGTATATCTAGGTACTACCCATAGCACACTCGAAAATTCTCTATCGCCGCGCTACGAAAGCAAACTAGATCTTCATCGCCACACTGTGAAAGCGAACTAGATCTCCATCTCCACGCTATGAGAGCATACTAGATCTCTATCACCATGCTATGAAAGTGCACTAAGTCTCCATTGCTACCCTATGAAAACATAATATCTATCTGTTGATGTGGGGAATTGTCGTCGATTCAACGCACGCTAACCCTCAAGTGTATGTGTAGCAGAAACACAGTAATTCAAATGTAAAGTAATGAAATACAAAGAGAACACAACTTTTTATAGTGGTTCGGCAGTAACACCTACATTTTATAGTAATCATTCGTCATATGTTTGTCGATCACAAAGTTTGCAGAAGTTCGGACAATTTCAGTGTGTAATGTTCTATAGAATCACAAAATGTATGCTAAGTCTAAACTTTGTCTAAAATGTCCGTCAAGTTCTTCTTTGAGTGAAAAGTGTGTTGACTTGTTCAGCAATGTCCTAGAAGAATCCAAAGATGTCCAAAATAGTCCAAGAATGGTGTAAATGTCCAAGAGATTTCCTAAATGATGAAGGAAAACATGTATGCAACATTTTAATTGTCCAAGCTATGTCCAATAGTAATGGAGAAGGCGATGGCATCCATTAATGGTGCTTTTGGAGCTCTAGAGTGTTAAAAACCAACCTCTTTGAAGAATGAGGTAGGGGTATTTATAGGTAGTGGAGTATGCGAGAGTAGGTGAGAATTAGGGACCATAGCACAAAATATTGCATCCCTAGGAGGCAGGATATGAAATTTCGTATCCCTCACACAACACATCTAGAAAATCGCATCACTTTTGCTTGGTGAAGTGGAGAAAACCGCATCCTCCCGTGCATGGCAGAAAATTTCGTATCTCCTTTGGGGATACGAATTTCGCATCCCATGGATGAGAAATTCGCATCGCTTGGGGATACAACGTCTCATATCCCAAAGGGGATATGAGCTATCATATCTCTGGGATACGAAGTTTCGTATCCCAAGGGATACGATATGTGATTCTTGGAGGGATGCGAATGGATGGAGGGATGCAAACTTCTAGAGGCGAGGCAGAGGAATGCAAAGTGCACCTGCGGGAGTCGAAGGGATGCAGACTGTCCCCATAAGGGATACAAAATCGCATCCCTTGAGGGATGCGATTTCTTATTCCTAGGGATGTAAAGTGCATATTTTGCACCCCGTGGGTGATACGAAATATGCATTTTTGCATCCCAAGGGATGTGAAAATCCTAGGGCCTGCTTGCCAAGTCTTGATCTTTTCACTCTGAGTCACACGAGCAGTTTTCAGTGATCGATGCGTGATGCAGCCCAAGAAGCCCAAGAACCTGCTGAAGACCATGAAGATATTTCTACACATGTTCACGAAAACGGGCATAACTTTCAAACTGTAAGGCTGTTTGGGCCAAACAAATTTGTATCTGAGGCTAACACAAAAGGCTACAAGAGTTACTGTGCTAAGCACCGTAATCCATCTTTTTGGGCCATTTTTACGAATATGCCGCGACTTCGACAAGATTTCTTTTTGTTTTCTGATGATGTTTTTGACAATTGAACGCATTGCTAATCAAAATCTTGATGTGTGACAGCTTCAACAAAAAAGCGTGTCAACACTATCATTTAAGTTCAATCTAGACCCTTACATGGAACTCAGTTGGAGGATTTCTATATCTTTAAAGGACAGCTTTGTTATGCCTACAATGCAGATATCCACAAAATGGTCTGTTTCTTTTCTCGGTGGTAATGGCCCTACTATCCCCCAAACCTTCAACTAATGCAAGACCATTCCAAGAACTAACTAATTGTGTCCCTGACAAACAATCTAAACATCCAAATTGGTGTTGTCCCTCATCTAATGTCTTTGCTAACTTGATTGAATGAGTGGAATGGTCGGCCGAAACTGCTGTAGTATGGGTGAGGAGGGTCAGACGAGGACGACATTGCTATATGGAGGCGGAGTGAAGTGAAGAGGACTGGCGATTGTATGGTCGGTGTTGTGGGATTCGACGAGAAGGGGCAATGTTGTAATGCTGGAGGAGGCTGCTAATAGTGGTTGATCTAGAAGCGGAGGTGTGGCGCAGTGATATGGCGGTCGAGTTTCCGAAGTTCCTTCTTTCTAAAGCAAGATATGAACATAAAAATAAAGTAGAGGAAGAAGAGAATAAAGTGGCAGTGAGCAGTTTCGCAAAAATTAAGCAGAGAAGAAATAGAAAAGAGGAGAGAGAGAATGCGAAGAACCGAAAACATAAAATACATGAATACTGATCGCTTGTTCCTTAGAAATCAAGGATGTAATATTTTACTCATTCATTTAACCGTTCATGTAATTTACCATTCGAATTCAACACGTACTCAGAACATCTTCAACCGTAATGTTAATTCATTCTAATTTGGATGCCACATCATTATTTAACATTTTCTGTTAAAACATTATCTCTGATGCCATATATTTCATTGATGTCATTAAAAATTTACTTGACATTGTCATTTTCAATGTCTGGTTCTAAACATTCAATTCCACATGACACATCATTTTCTCTCTCTCCCCCATAGTGGATTTTTACTTTTTTGTATCTATACTTTTGCATTAGATAAAAGATAAAGCTCATGATGTCAAGTGTTTTCACATCCTTTTAGCAACGTATATTAACCTTTGACACATATATTTTAGATGACAGTACATGAGATATGGGTTAGAGATGCTCTCAGTTTCATATAAATATAAAAAAAAATCGGTTTAAATTTTAGATCTGAATGTGCACTAGATTCCATTCAAAACCACATCACATAGGCCAAGTAAAATGAGAAGATCCAATAATCTAAACAATGACCGTCCAACAGTTCAAGCCGAGTGTCCTTACAAATAAAATAAAATACCGTTGTGTTCAGCGTGTTGACATGAATGGGGTAGTACACTGAAAACTGGTAATTTAACGTTTGTATGAAAACTTGTCATTTACATTATACAGGTTGTCACTATCGTAAATCAATCGTATAAATCAATTTATGCAAAACTAGTGAAATCAAATTCAATGAAACGAACGTCGATGTTATGTCACGAAGTCTTCTTAATCGATTTCACACAAAAATAAATATATTTAAAAATCATTTTTTCAATGTTAATTTTATATACTGATTTAACATCAAATTTTAAAACAAATAAATTCTAATTTGGACAATAGTTTTAATTTTTTATATTCAAATTAAACATATGTGTTTTAAATTTATATTCAAAAATCATATTCATAAGTTTGTTTAATTTCAACATAAATAGAATTTTAGAAAACTTCTAATAGTAAATCTTATAGTTCGTTACAATCTCGTTCACTCAAAACTTTTCATCACCGAAAAGGAACAGAACAAAAATCAAGCTATTTATTAAATAATCAACTTATACACCTATTAACTATTTAGTTTTTATATATTGGGAGTTGATTAATCAAAAGTTTTGATCCTTTCATATGCCTTTCAAAATAGTTTTAAGTATAAACTCAATGTATCAACTGTTATCTTATATCTTTCTCACTTTCAGATGATGAAAAAATTGTGGGATTGGTTTTAACGATAGGTTCAGACATGGAAGAGGTTTGGTTGTGGAAAGAAGAAGAGGTATTAGGATCGAGAGGATGGATAGGGTGAGGTTAAGGAGGTAATGGAGACGGCGGTGTAGTGGCGACAGGTACGGCTAGGTTAGGATTGATAAGTGATGGTGGGCAGGAGGTACAACAACCATTAAAATTGAAAATGAGGAAATTTTGTTTGAAGCCAAGCCAGGAGTATTATAGATTAAACATAGTTATAAAGTTTTTGTTGATGATAAAGGGGAGAATTATAAAATAGGTCTTAGATTAAAGAGGAGCAAGTAGTTTCAGAAGAAGTCATTAGAGTTAGGGGAATAATTAAAGAATTAGTAGCTTTAGAAGGAGTTATTAGAGTTATGAGAGTAATTAAAGAATCAAGGTATTGGGTAAGTATATTTTATAAGCAAAGGTTGTTGCCATCAAAAAATGGGAGATGTTCAGGGACTGAGATGATGGTTTTGATGACTACAGCCTTTTGACCTTTTTTAGCTTTTATTATAAAATATGTACGTACATTATTATCTAGATATGTGTGTGTGTATATACATATATATATGAGATAGGATTAAGAGCACCCCAAATAGTGCAACACCCCTTAAGCACCCTAATTTCCACCACACAATCAATTTTCTCCGTCTCACTCACACATTATTTAAACATAAACGAGTGGCTATAAATTAGATGAAAAATGAGTACCATAAAAAAGGGGTGCCATATAACCTTCCTCTCTCTCACTCTCGATATATATATATATATATATATATATATAAAGTATGTATATGCAGGTATTGATTATTGATGACTGTATAGTTTAAAGAATCAAGATTACAAAGAAAAAGAATTCAAGATTGAAGACTCATGAGTAACAAGAATTCAAGAGTTCAAGAAAGATATCAAGATAAGTAATAGAGTCTAGAATCTATTAAAACTCCATAATAGCACTAAGATTTTTGTTTAAAATTTTATCTTATAATATATCAAAATCTTCTATTTTCAAATTGATTCCAACATTTGTGACGACCCGCAAATCCGTATCCTTTGAGTTGACTAAACACACCAAATGTTAAACCCAAATTGCATAAAAATACAAATCATTATGGGTAAAGAAGGAAAAGTTATAAAAAGAACAGAAACAACAATGCAGAATCTCACATCACAGCGGAATAAAATATAATATATATAACAGCTTTTAAATACATAACTCTTTACCATTATACATACAATTACCAGAGTGCATCAAAATGCATTACAGTGGAAATAAACGGCAGATATCTAACGCACAAGCCTCCTACTCCAAGCTCTTCCAAGGGTATTTGTAAACACCTGAACTACTTAACTGCCTGTACACATTTGGTACCCAAGAGATTAGGGTAGAACAAAACAAAATAAACTCTGAGTTAGTCATGGGATTGGTATGAGTATACTCCAATTACTTGATTTACTTTGAAAAATCCTTTTGAAAGATAGAAAATCGTAAGACCGATCCATACATAAACATGGATGGTTTTTACCGTACGATAACCCAAAACACCCTTTGTATCAACACTATTCTGATATTATAATAGTATCTAATCAAATTAGTAATAATCTAGTGAAACGCTTGCATCTCACGCTCCACATACGCAGTATACAATCAACAACTGCAGGCACTTATTGGAGAATAGATTCCCAACAATGACAAGGTATGGAACCACCTTCCGATAGTGTATCTCTAGAGAGGAATATACTAGGTTCAACAAGAACAATTTGTAACCTAGCCACACATGACCGGCCACCCATTTCGCTTGAGTGTACCGAATGTATTATCACCAACTATTGTGATCAACAACCATTTCTGAATGCATGCAACAACAACAGAATAAGAAACAAATGAATTTTTCTCTAGATCAGGTGATAATACACCATAATGGGTGCGACCCACATAGTCATGTTGCCTGCTTGATTTTTGTCATCATTCTGGTTGATGAGGCCTAAGGCTACGATTACCTTTTTCATATCACAATCAAACTTTGGATGCCATATTATCAGATTCGCCAGTTACTAATTGATTTTCACAAATACACTCTGGATGTTAAGCTTAAAGAAGTTACCTTCTCTGCCACCATACTCGGTATATTTGTAAAAACCAACGTAGGTAATCATTGGAAATACCCTGTTAGACATTTGTCCATACATGTTCATTCTAAGACTGGATGAAACCGAAAGCACTATCTCTATTAATCCATCATATGCAATTTCTACGTAGGATTAACGAAAAAAACCTTGCACTTTACTCCATCTTTGATTATTTTCAAATAATCTAATTTGCAGCGCTTATGCCAATGCAGAGTGGTTTCAGATAATAATCCAACCAGTCTCTGCATATTGACAACAATAACATTCAATTGGCCAGAATTTCAGTAGTCGGTTATGTACCTATCGAAGAAACAAATATTCATCCAAATATCTTATTTCCACAAGGAAATACTATTGATTTGCACCAAACAATCACTGACCCTTTTTGATAAATATTAGATTAATTAAATCATTTCCCAATATTCATTGACAAATTTCCTTATCGAGATATTTTCAAACCTGCTTGGATTCTCAATATACTTGGAAAACATTTCCATATTCCACGTTCTTTTGTTTTCTATACTTTGAAAATATCTTCTATATATAATTGGAAAAAAAATCAGTTACTTATCCCATCCACGAAACTATTCAATTCTATACTTGGAAATATTCTTTATTATATTTCCAAAATCACATTCACTTGGGTTAAACGGATGTTGTGTAAAACACGTTACAACAACCCAAAATAATGCCAATTATCCACTTTTAAACGTGTATATGTTTCTCCTTCCAACTTCCGAAGATTTTGTTTTCTAAGTTCCTTTTTACTTATAAAATTCCATTCTAAGTTTATTCTCTCATTAAGTTCCATATATAATGGATAAATAAATTTCTAGTTATCAAATTTTCTTAAATTTTTAACCTCCTTAAAATTTCGAAAAAAATCGCCAACATCTTCTTTGCACGGCTCAATCGGTACAACTACAAATTGCCTCTCTAGGCCCTTTCCATTTAAAAGAAAATCAAAAAGCTAAACAGCTTGGCAAATAGACTCATAAAATCCAATATTGAATTAAATATGTACCTTTTCGATGAGAATCTATATATTTCTTCCATTAGATTCATTCCATTCTTGTTTACATATATTCATCTATTTCCAATTTTCTTTCAAATCAATTCTACATTTTTGATTCAACCACTTTCAATTTGCTAATTAATTTTCAAATCAGCTCTATTTTCTTAGTCCATATTTAGTATGAACATATCACGTTCAAATATTTTCTAAATTGCTTATATACAAATCGAACCCAAATTCCACGTTCTATTCATTTTTTTCATATTCAATTCCCAATTTTAATTCACAAATCCAATCTACATAACCAAAGTAAAATTTGATCTAGAATTCCATTAATTAATTACTTTTTAATTAGTTATCATCATTCCATAATCCAAAATATGATTTTTATTTCAAAAATCAATTCATTTACTTCATTTGAGTTCATATTTAATTTATAAATCGAGTTAAAAAAAATTTAATTGAAATACAAATTTTATTCAATGAAAATCCTTTTATTTTATTAAATAGGTCGTTATGGTTTAAAAATGATTATACCGTCGTTTTTATAGAAATTTGATTTTGTCATAACTCAAAATCTATAAGATGAGATTTAGATTTTTTTTCTTCCATTAGAAAACTACTAGTCAATAGGTTCGACCGACTCTTGTTTCAAAGAATTCTGACTTATATTGAGTTCTATATACTAAATTGAAGTTCGAAACGTAAAACTGCAAACTACCGCGATGCGGTGAGCTCATTTTAATTAAATATAAATGTTTAAACTTCATTTGTCAAATCAATTCCAACCCCATTCTTATATATTTTAATATAGATTAAGTCAGTTTTCCATATACAACTTAGAATTTCTGATTATCCTAAATCGTCGATTAAATCGTTCAAAATTCAACATCCGATAATAAATTTATTCACAACTCAATTTTCTATATTAAATTCCATTTCCCTCAAAAATAAATTATTTTATGAAATTCAATATAATCAGATTCCAATTACAAATCCCTTGGATTTATCTCAATTCACTTTTTATTCCGAATTACAAAATAAAATCTATTGTTCTCTTTCCGAAATGATTTCCAATTCTTTTTTATTCTAATAACCCATTTATACAATTATCTTAAATAAAACTTATGTCAAATCTAATAATTATCTAGAATTTAACAATATTTTATACCATTGATAGAAAGATATATAATTTAAATCCACTTGCTTGGAAAAAGCACTTCAAGTCCCAGATCTGATTTTTAATCCATTTTTGTTATCCAAAGCCTTCCTTTTGTAACCTTATTTGGATCCACAAATTAGAATTTGCATGGATTATAAATTTGAATTTAAAAGAATAAAAAGAAACAAAATTGAAAACCAGATTTGTTGAACTTATGTCATACGAACAAAAAATTTCGAACATCTCTTCGTAGAGTTACAATATCTACTTCTAGATTTCTAATCAGAAATCCTAAATCATAAATATTTATTTTCTGAAGAGTTGGAGAAAAAAAGAAAATGACATAGCTCCTGCGTCCATTCAGGAAAATATAGATTTAGAGGCTAGCCTTGCATGTTTATTTATAGATGTCTGAAACGACGTCTCATTGGTTTTAAAACAAACAAAATCTAACCGCTTATTAAGTACGAAGCATATTAATTTTAACGCATCCGAGGCAACCCAACCATTCATTTAATCGACTTATGGGTCAACTCGACATCACATGGGTGATCTGACCTCGAAATGGTCAACTTAAATGCGCTAAAATAGGTTAATATTATCTGTCAACTCGACATCACATTTAATTGAGTGTGTTTTTCTCACTCTGGTTCACCAGACTGACCCGGTATTTATAATACTCGGGTTAGACCGGGTTGTACAGGTCCAAGTTATCGGATGCTGTGAAGTCCGGAGACAAGCTGGAGGTGTTCAGGCATATGCTGTCTATTATTTATTCCGCTGTGTGTTTGTATATGAGGACAGGTTATTATAACTGTCTAGATGTGTTGATATGCTCTGATGATTGTAAGTTTTATTCAAAGCTCTAAATAAAGATTTATTTTTATATTATATTTTTTCCCGCTGTGATGTGAGGCTCTGTGTTGTGTTGGTTCTTCTTCTTCTATTCTAATATTTCTTTCTTTCTTATCTCACTCTCTAACTTCTTTCTAATAACGTTCTGGTATTTTCAGTGTTGGAAGGTTGGCATAAGATAGGGTATATGTATTTATGTCGATCTTCGAGGACGAAAATTTTCGAGTCGTTACATTGGTATCAGAGCTATTGGTTTAGTAATAACCTTGGCTCTGTGGCGAAACTCAATAGAGATGGGGTTAGTAACACCCTGGATTGGGTTTGAGTGTATGTATATTATATGAGAGCATATTTGTAGATTTTATAAATGTTTTGTTTTGTGTTGATTGATCGGTTCAAGTGTTGAGAAGCTTTGAACTGGTAAGGAACACAATATTGTTTTGTAAAGAGGGTAAATGAAATAATTTTACCCGAAATATATTTTTGTATTGAAAGAAAATAATTTTATTAAATTTCGATATTTGTTTGTTTGATTTGGATGAAATTCAAATTGAATTTGAATTGAAACTAGACCTGGTTAAGCAGAATTAATTTAAGAAATGTAATCAAATGAAAAAAAATGGAATGTGAAAATCGAATGGATAATAAAGGAAATCAATCGAATATCAATCGATGGATATTAAGGTATGTTAAAACCAAAGAGAATACAGACCAATAAATATAATATAAGTTGGTTTTGATTGTAAACTGTTTGATTTATTGAATCTATGTCCAATGAGTCGATAAGGAGTTGAATGGGTCAAAAATAAATCCCAATATAAGAAATTGGAAATAAAATTGGGTATTGAATGAATTAAATTATTTTAAACCTGGGTTGTCATTTGTATTGTGAGTAGAGTTTAGTGCAAATTTCAAAAGGCTATGCTGATGATCTGGTCATACAAACCGGAAGTACAGACGAAGAGCAGTTAGTTGGTATGCTGCGGAACTGGAATTTGATTTGCCCAACAAATAGGTAAACCTTAGTATATTGATTGGAGTGATTAATTTTACACCCTGAGCTGGGTTAGCAATTTGGCTTTTAGTTTTATTTTGAAGAAGTTGACGCCCATAATGACAGTTGTAGTTGTTTTAGTAAATACGATGATATAAATTAAATTTAGTTGTTTGAATTTAATTTATATTGCATGGATATTATATAGAATTTTAAAGAATAACCCAACTTAAAGCTTGTGTACTGCATATACATAGGTTGTATTTTCAATACAAGGAAACAACATATTCATATATTCTTATTTTCAATACGATCTCACTAATAATACCATGTCTATACATTAAAGATTAATCATGGTCCTCTTATTTGAGTTCACTTATTATTAACTAATACTGATGTTTTATCTATCATATTTAACACCATGTCTGCACTAAAGCTTTAGGTAACCTACTTACGTTTTATTTAAGTTCACTAAACATGACGAGACTAAAAGGCTTCATGTTCAAATGGCAAAAAACATTTCAATTCGAATTCAAAGTCAACCAACACGTCTTGTTTCTTTCAGTAGAAAACAGTAGAACTCATTTCTCCATTTAAAACAGTAAAACTCAAATTTCCAATAAGAACAGTAATTCAACAGCATTGAAACAACAAATCAAAACAACCAATGAAAACAGTGAATACAACAGTAACATGACAGCTTCACAAAATAGTAAAATACGCAACCCCAGTGAAACAGTACGATACAAGCCGTGCTTGTTTTTACAATACACAGACCATTCGAACAGTACGTGATTTCCCCAATAAAAAGAAAAAAACACACCAAATTCAACAACTAAGAAATCGGGAACAACTAAAGAAAGAGGATTTTTTTTAACATCAATTGAAACAGTTAATTCCAAGTACAAATCTGTACAAACCATTCAGCCATGCTTATACATCAAATCTATTAAACAATCCCTTTTGAATTCAAGTACAGCAGTCTTGTACGCAAATTTCTCCATTAAATAGTAATAGGAACAATTAAAGTAAACCAATATATGAATATATATATATATACCAGCTAATGTACATTTATATTCAGAAAATCTCATAGACATAACCATAAACTGCTATGCCTTGAAATGTCATAGTTCAAATCTGCAAATAAAATGAGCAATCCAATAGCTGTATATAAATAAGACAAGACAATACGAATAGAAAATACATATAGCTTCATAGCTCACCTATAGGAATAGCTCGGTTGAGTATATCTGAGCAGAATTTCACATGGAAATCCAACAAAAGTCTTCACGCTTTACTGCTAAACATCACCATCACCAGTACCACCGTCGATTACATGGCTGAAATGAAAAGATACAGCACCAAAGAACATAGTAACAGCTAAATCTAAACCCTATGATTTCGAAATCAGATTGACTTTGATCCTATCTGATCGTTTCCTAGTATAAATATAGATCACGCACCACATTTCTTTCCCCAGAACACAAGCAGTGAACAAGGAAACAATTCAAACCACCTAAAATTGGATATAAAATTGGATATGGAATGAATTAAATTATTTTAAACCAGGGTTGCTATTTGCATTGTGAGTAGAGTTTAGTGCAGATTTCAGAAGGCCGTGGTGATGATTTGGTCATACAAACGGGAAGTACAGACGAAGAGCAGTTAGTTGGTTTGCTGCGGAACTGGAATTTGGTTTGCCCAACAAATAGGTAAACCTTAGTATATTGATTGGAGTGATTAATTTTACACCCTGAGCTGGGTTAGCAATTTGGCTTTTAGTTTTATTTTGAAGAAGTTAACGCCCATAATGACAGTTGTAGTTGTTCTGATCAATCCGTGCAGAGGAGGTGTTGGCGAAATTTTCGAAAATTTTAAATAGGTTGAATTTATTTTGGAGATAATTCAAAAAATAATTAAGTTCGGATCATTCTTCCTACCTTGTAATTTCGGGGACGAAATTCTTTTAAGGGGGGAAGAATGTAACAACCCAGATTTTTCTATCATTTAAAATGGGATATTATTTAAACCTAGAATTTTTAATGTGAGTTTGGGATTTCTATGCTGATTGAAATTGAAACTATTGTTTTAGTAAATACGATGATATAAATTAAATTTAGTTGTTTGAATTTAATTTATATTGCATGGATATTGTATAGAATTTAAAGAATAACCCAACTTAAAGCTTGTGTACTGCATATACATAGGTTGTATTTTCAATACAAGGAAACAACATATTCTTATATTCTTATTTTCAATACGATCTCACTAATAATACCATGTCTATACATTAAAGATTAATCATGGTTCTCTTATTTGAGTTCACTTATGATAAACTAATACTGATGTTTTATCTATCATATTTAATACCATGTCTGCACTAAAGCTTCAGGTAACCTACTTACGTTTTATTTGAGCTCACTAAACATGACGAGACTAAAACGCTTCATGTTCAAATGGCCAAAAACATTTCAATTCGAATTCAAAGTCAACCAACACGTCTTGTTTCTTTCAGTAGAAAAGAGTAGAACTCATTTCTCCATTTAAAACAGTAAGACTCAAATTTCCAATAAGAACAGTAATTCAACAGCATTGAAACAACCAATCAAAACAACCAATGAAAACAGTGAATACAACAGTAACATGACAGCTTCATAAAATAGTAAAATACGCAACCCCAGTGAAACTGTACGATACAAGCCATGCTTGATTTTACAATACACGGACCATTCGAACAGTACGTAATTTTCCCTAATAAAAAGAAAAAAACACACTAAATTCAACAACTAAGAAATCGGGAACAACTAAAGAAAGAGAATTTTTTAACATCAATTGAAACAGTTAATTCCAAGTACAAATCTATGTACAAACCATTCTGCCATGCTTATACAGCAAATCTATTAAACAATCCCTTTTGAATTCAAGTACAGCATTCTTGTACGCAAATTTCTCCATGAAATAGTAACAGGAAAAACTAAAGTAAACCAATATATGAATATATCTATACCAACTAATGTACATATATACTCAGAAAATCTCATAGACAAAACCATAAACTGCTCTGCCTTGAAATGTCACAGTTCAAATCTGCAAATAAAATGAGCAATCCAATAGCTGTATATACATAAGACAAGACAATACGAATAGAAAATACATATAGCTTCATAGCTTACCTATAGGAACAACTCGGTTGAGTATATCTGAGCAGAATTGCACACGAAAATCCAACAAAAGTCTTCACACTTTACTGCTAAACATCACGCAGCCATCACAGTCTCCGTCACCAGTACCACCGTCGATCACATGGCTGAAATGAAAAGATACATCACCTAAGAACATAGTAACAGCTAAATCTAAACCCTATGATTTCTAAATTAGATTGATGTTGATCCTATCTGATTGTTTCCTAGTATAAATATAGATCACGCACCACATTTCTTTCCCCAGAACACAAGCAGTGAACAAGGAAACAATTCAAACCACCTAAAATCAAAACAAGATTTTTACAGCAAAAAAAAAAATCAAATTAAATACTTATTTGGGTTTGCAGATCCACGCTCTTCATTTCGAAGTGCTTCTAATGAAGTTTCTGGTAATTTTGTTCGACGTGGAGACTTAGGGTTCCGATCATAGTTTCGAGTGGGGTTGTGGAGGTTTAGTAGTGGATCGGAAAGGCAAGGAGGTTTGTCAATGAAGTTGTGGTGACGTTCGAAGTTGAAGGAGTTGATTTGGGGTTCTGGCGAATCGTTGGAGGAAGGAATCGAAGAAGAGGGTGGCGTAAGGGGTTCGATGGGGTTGATTCCGACTTTTCTAAAGAAAACAAGGATGGAAGAAGGTGGTTTCGGCATGAAGGGTTTCCTTTTCAGGTTTCTTTGTGTGGCGGTGGAAGTTTGAGAAGTGGAGGATGATGGTTCCGATAGTTTATTTAAGTGGGAAAAGGGGATGTGGGCTTGACTAATTCATGATGGGATGGACCAGAAAAGTAAGGCCCAAACATTTAAAGTAATATAAGTTATTTAATTTAAATGTTTATATAAAACTTAGATTATTAATTCTTAATACACACGTGATCAGAATACGATGAAACAAGAAGCATCAGAACCACGTTAACGAGTACTACACGATGGATGAAAACCGAGCAGGGCAGGAAGCAGCTGGATTTTTTAGTTAAATTAAACGTCGTGGAATTTAACTGAAATGACCTGATTTAACAACGGAATCAATCAAAGGTGAGTTAAACTCACTCAGTTTCCCCCACTTATAATTTATATAGGTTGGGTTTTTATTTTTATGTGCTATGGTTGACTGGTTTGATGTTGTTAAATATATATTCATATATTGATTGAACCCATGAAATTAAACATCGTTTAATTTCAGTGAAACCCCAAATCTTTATTTTAACGATTGGTCCCAATTAAGGCAATTTACCTTATTAATCACATTTATAAATAAACGGACTTAATCGTTTGAATGGTTATGGTTATGTAAAATAAATTGGTTGATAGTGAATTATCATTATTGGAAGATATGAAGAACCTTATTTATTGATTTAAATGATCATATTGGAGATAACATGCAGGGAAGAATAGGTTGGAGGGATCTAACTAGATTCCTCAAATTTATTGTTTATTTTCATGTTACCATTATATGGACTGTTTACCCAGTATGGTTGAATGATTGATTATTGTCAGTTGTTGAATCGTATTTCAACATTTGTTATGATATTGACCAATGGATGGTATTGGTGGGTAATTGGCATAACATGGTCTATAAATCGATCATTTTACAAATATGGGGTTTAGTAAATCGACCATAATAAAGTTATAAATTTATTTATAACTGAAATAGGTTTTAAATCTATTATTTTGATAGAAGAAAACAAATACTTACTATTTATTGATGTAAAGAAGGATTAAATTGGAATTGATTAACGAGATAAATCTTACTTGGGATTGAATCAGTTGACCGTTCCAATTGGGGTCAGTTATTAATTTAGTTTATTGTTAAATAAATCTAATGAAACTGTTTTAATGAGTATTTGATTAATTTTAATAAGATTTTAAATAAGGAAATTTATTATTTATTTTAGTAAATAAAGCAGCTAACTGATTTTATAATAGTTAATGTTATAGTACATCATTTGTTTTAATTACTTCTTAAATGAAATACATTTAAGTAAGTAACCGATTTAAAAAAAAATAGTTAAGTTTGAAAAGAAATTATGAACAAGTTTTATATTTAGACTCGAGTTTTATAATGTAATTATAAAGGGATTAAAGCAAAGATGATAGCTTAAATGAAAGGTTTACTTAATGTTTGGATTAAGTAAAAGAGAAATAATGATATAAAAAGGGGTTTATATTAAACATGAGGTTTTATAAACAAGGTTTATAAAAGGGATGTGAGGTTAAAAATGTCGATCTAGAATTGGTAATACTTAACAAGGGAATTAAGTTAAATAAATAGAATTGAAATAAGATTTCCAAAGAGGAAAGGGGATTGGTAAAAAGGGATTGCAATTGAGTTGGGTAAAAGTGGTTGGTGGTAGGATTTGTAATAATAATCTAGTTTAGGAAACAATGTTATTTAAACGAGTTGAAAGTTAAAGAATGATGTTTAGTAAACAATTCTAAATCGACGAATTAAGTAATATTAGATATATATATAAAAGAGACTTCCAAAAAGATAAGAAGAATTAAAGCTATATTTTTAATAAACTAGTTTAATGGAATGTGTTTTGATATTAGAACAAATATGGGTTTTTGAATTACAACTCGTATTTATCTGAAGATAAGTATGTTGTTGATCAAGGTCTGAGAGGTAATTAAAATACCCCAGCTTGAACGACTTCAGGATTATCTAAGGATGATATTAGTTTGTAATGGGAAGGAGGGTAAGAATAATTTATTATTACCAAATGAGAAATAATAACGTAACGTTATTTGAGGGCGTTGAGGATATAATGGGATTTCCAAAGTAACGGAAAGGAGAAGATTTGGGAATATGTTTATGTAGTAATATTTCCGAAGTAAAGGAAATAAAAGGAGATTGTGAGAAATTGTAATGGTATTTCCGAGATAAAAGGAAATTGAAAAGTGGAGTTTTGGAAATGGTTTATTCTATAAGAATAAGAGTTGGTTATTATATTCAAGTAATAAAATAAGGGAGATTTTGTAACGCTGTTTTACTAAAATTAAGATGAGTCGTTTTTCTAATTTAGATAATGAGTAATGAGGTAGTAAATGTTTGAAATAATAATAGAGAAAAATTGAGCGGGATTATAGAATATCTGCCTAAGTATAAAAATAAATAGTTCGGAAAATAACCTTTTGTTAAATAAGAAAATGAAAATCTATATTCGGAATGTTAAGATATTTAAAAGTTTAAAATGTACTATCGTTAATCGTTTCTAATTAAAAGAGGCCAAGTAATGTCGAATACTGAACCAGTGAACTCAGTTTATCTACACAATTATTTATTTAATAGTTAAATCACCGACTATAATAGTAGAGTTCTTATCATAGATTTTTCTAAGTATTTTCTATGTGTTTTCACCACATGACAAAGGATTCCATGGTACAACAATTTCAGATTTTTACTACCCTTGCAAGGCAAGTTTATATTTTTAATAAATTATTGTAAAATCAAGTTTGACATGAGGAAAGTATGATTTGAAAACTCATTAAAAACTGAACATTTTGGTACATAGATGATCACAATATTTTGTTTAAAAACTAAGAAAAAGATTGGTAGGAAGAGGGTTGTACCTAGCACATTTAATGTGATGGTTCATGGTTCATCAATGGGTAGAGTTTTAGTACTTTGCTTAGGGGTTTAGGAGGTAGAATCTAGGCTGAGATTGCCATGTGAAATGAGGGGAGGGCGTAGAGATTTTGAGAGAGAAATTGGTTGTTTATATGGTCTTTCATGTGTCAAGCAAAAGGCTGTTTTGCTACTTCACATCAAGCATTTAATGCACATGTATTTTATTCATTTTCTACACCTATATAAGGACCAGCACATGCATCACTTTCACTCACACAACACACACTTTTGAATAGATCATATACAGAAGGAAAAGCCAGAGGGTTTCAAGCATTTGCTTGTGAGTAAACTATTTTAATTATTTCTGATTTGTTCCTGCATTTGTTTTCCTGTTTTGAACTGTTCTTTGATATGCTATGGTTGGCTTGGATTGGATAGACTGCATCCTTGGTTGAATCAACATTGGTCGGAAAAGTTTATATTTAATAGTTTAACAAACCTGCTGTTAAACATAACATAGTGGAAAATCCTTGGCAAATGATTTTAGGTATGATAATTCCATTTAGTTCAGGTTGGTTCATATCTCTAAATCATCAATTAAACAAGTTTAAAGTAAGATAAAGATGTAAATCCACTTAAACCATCATTGGTAGTTGAAACAGAAAATAACCAAGACAGTTCAAAATTGCTCTCTGGTTCATCGGATTTTCGAACTTCACATAAAATAGAATTGAATATATAAATTTAATCCGCATTGCAAATCATGTTTTTTTAAAAGAAGTTTTACGATTTTTAGCAATACGAATTAGGAGAATTTTAGGATTATTCAAAAAGGGGACTTTGGCCAAATTCAGGCGACGGCGGTGATGGTAGGCGTTGGCAACGAGGGTGGAGGAGCATGGCATGTCAAGGATCATAGGAAAAATGTTAGTTTATTTTTCTATAAACTAATTTGGGGGATTTTGTCAAAAATAGGGTTTTAGCTCTAGTTTGGATGGGGTAAATGTGACGGCTAACTGTACAGAGAGGGGAGCATCGAGTGAGGTGATTTTTGGGGTGGAGGTTGACATCGGAGTGCATTTCCTACTGGCGAAGTCGCACGTTAAACGGCGGGGTGTGATGGTGGTACGAGGGAGATTCTTGGATCTGTGTTGATTTGGGAAGTTCGGCTAAAAGGGGAAATTACTTTAGTGGAGGGGATGGTCGGATCAGGTAGTGGCGTTGACTTCCTGGGTTGAAGTGGAGTTTGGGTCGATGAAGTTGGAGGGGTTTTGGCCGATGAATCGATGGTGCATGTGTACCCATACACGATGTGCATGTGTATGAAGAAGAAGAAGCAGGAATGGAGGAAGCAGGAGATGGTGATCGGGCAAGATGGATACCGGGTTTTTAATGTGATCAGATGAGTTTTCATAGTGGTGGCACTTGGGTATTTGGGTGCTCACGGTACTTTGTAAATACCATGGGGGATCGGGTCAGTTTCACATTGTTTGGATGGGGTGCTTTGTGTGCTTGGTACTTTAGACTAGTTCGCAAGGAAATGAGTTGATCAAGCCAGAAATCATGATAAATACCATGTGGTATTTCTAAAGTGGTGCTTTGGTTTCAAAACAAGTTTTTTAAAATAAAAGAAATCAAATTTAAAACCAAGTTTTATAATAATAAATTAAATTAAATAAGAATAAATTAATAAATAAAAATAACCTTTTATTTTAAAAACTGTCAAAAAGGGGAAAGTGAATCACGATATAAATATACAGTTTTCGCAAAGATCTGAAATTTTAATACAAAAATTATAATTTTAATTAAATTATAAATTTAATTTAAAAATGATAGCTAGAAATGATTTTCTAACGAGATATCTCAACTGTAAAGCTAACCAAGAAGTCGTTCAAGAATGACGGTTGGATATGATTTTTGACAGACGTCAAAAAGTTTAACTCACGAACTGTAATTATAAATTTTAATTTATAATTTAAATTTTGAATTTATTTTCAAATGAAAATTTTAAATTCAAAGCAAGATTGGAAAACTGTATGTAACTCGTATGCTAGATTTGTCAGTCTATCTGTAGTCTTAACATCCGGATACGAGGAACAGATCATGGATAGTTTTGTACTGTATGAGGACTGTGAACGATATTTTTATCGTGTTTGGATTAAGAATAAAAGAGAAATTTTATTGATATAATAAAAGAAGAAAAGAAGTAAATTAAGTAGAAGAGGAAGAAAATCAAGTAAAGTAGATCAAAGCAAAATTTGACGAAACAATACAAAGTGTGAAATTCGTAGAAAAGATTATATATCATCAGATTTATTCATTCAGGAATTATTAGATTTAAAAATAATGATGTGTAATATTTTTCTAAAGTAAAATAGAATAAGAATTTTTTTTAAAAATGATGAACAAAACGGAGAGAAAAACCGTGTGTGACGCACACACTAAAATTGGTCGTTTTAAAAAGATGATCAAAATAACCAGATGATTATGTACTGTTTGGTTTGACTATAACTGTATATACAAATTAGATTATAATCTTGTTAGATTTATAATTTGAAGTGAAAAATGTTCGTTAATCATTTCAAAGAGGCCAAAATAAAATATTTCACTTTGATTTGATTATACGCCGCGCGTCAGAGATTGTTAAATTGAAGACGACGATATACAAGGGCTATTTTTGAATAGTGCCTTCGGTTTGTCCAGACCTAGAACAACTTGTATGGACGAATGTCTAACAAAGTATACCTAACAGATCGCGTAAGTTGATCGCTTCAAAACTTTGTTTGGTGGCAGAGGAATTCGTTCCTCTTAGCTTTATACCCGTAGTTTTGGCGAGATCAATTTGTGATTTGACGGGTTTGACGATGTGGCATTCACAGTAAATAAAGGTGTGCTATTATAAACGGAAAGATCTGGCCTCAAGCCTCACACCCAGGAAATGACAAAAATCGGGCAGGCAGCATAGCTATGTGGGTCGCTCCCATTAGGGTGTAGCATCACCTATCTAGAGAAATTCCTTTTGTTTCTTAATCTATCGATTCTGCCCATTTGGGAATGGTTGCCGTACACAACCATTGGTGATATACACTCGATACACTCAAGAGAAATGAGTGGTCGGTCATGTGAGGGCCGGGTTGAAAGACGTTCTTGTTGAACCCAGGTGTATTGGCCTCTAGAGATACATCATCAGAAGGTGGTCCCATACCTTGTCATAGTTGGAAATCCAATTTCCCTAAGCGCCAAACGGTTTTTATTTGTATACTATGTGGGAGAATGTGAGATGCAAGCATTCTTCTAGATTCTAAATAATTTGTGAAAACACCTAGATACTATGATAATATATGTTTTAAAGTATACAAAGTGTTTTGATCTCATAAGGTAAAAACCCATTCCGTATTTACGGCGTGGTCTTATGAGATATTTTTATTTGTTTTAAATTATTTACTCATACCAGTTCCCTGACTGACCCGGAGTTCATTTTTCTGTGTTTCCCTTAAACTCTTGGTATTCATAACGCTTGTTATGAATAGACAAGTGAATCAGGATATGATGAAACTTGTGGAGCTGGAATGAAGATTTTAAAGTGTGCTAGTGCATCTATCTACTGTATAATTATAAGTCTGTCAGTTGATCATCAATGATATGTATAATTAAAGTTGTACCATGAAGGGTTGTATCACTAGACATATGATGCTCTACTATAATATATTCCGCTGTGTAATATTATAAAGTATTATCTTTTGTGAAAATTCCGCTATGAGATTCTGATGTTTCTGTGATTTTATCTTCTATCTATTCTTATTCTTATTAATGGCACGACTTCTGATGTGTTCGAAAGTTGGGTCGTTACAGTTGGTATCAGAGCTTAAGTTACTGATTACCTAGGCTTTGGGTGAGTGTGAGAGAGCGTATTTTTATATAAATTTAAAATAACTTGGACGATATACCTAATTTAGTTATTGTGAAAACCCGTAACTTCCCCGGTGAGGAAAGCGCGGATAGTTCGAGAACCAGCCACAACAAAATGTAGACGAAAGAACATTTCATTGTATATTACAACAATGCATCAGATTACAAGAATATACAGAGTATAAATGAATAAATATTACACAGAAATATCAGAGATTACAATACATTACATAGCAGCGGAAAATAAGACAATACACAACTAGAAGGAGATATACGGATACAAAGCTCTCCGGATATCGTTCCAACTGTAAACCAGGATCCTGTGAATATAAATCTGCAAAACCAAAACTACTAGCTGCCCGTGTCAAAATAAGGGCACCCAAAGTTTAGGTTAAAACAATAAACTCCAGGTCAGTCATGTGACTGGTGTGAGAACTAAAACATTTTTTAATATTTATTTTTAAAGTTAGGTAAATCAAAGGACCACGCCGTATAACACGGAACGGGTTTCCTCCCAAGAAAACCAGTGCATAAAACAAACAATGCAATGCTAAATAAAGAAAAAATGAAGCTGTTATAAGACCCAGGTCCTATCACACAATGCAACGCAAGCCGGGGGATAGGGTTTTCCCTTATAATAGCCAAAGAATGCTTGATACGTTTTAAAACAAATCATTTGATACTATTATCAGTGTATAGTGTATAAAACAACTTCAAATCATAAGTATCAATCATAGGCGGCATGGGTACCATATATCATGTCGCCATATTAGTTCTACAATTAAAACCGCAAAATCACGTATTTGGAAATTGGATTTCCATCTATGAACCGAGGCAAAAGATAGTCCTCAACCGATTCGAGACGCTCTAGCCCGCCCCTCAGGCAAGTACTCAGTCAAGCCTTTGGATCGTCAGGGCCGGTCCACCGATGTGGATTAAAATTCCTGAACACTGCGTTTCCCCGCCCTTTGGGGCGTAAATGAGCCAACGAATGACTCCATCGGACCCGGATCGTCCGATCAAACCGAGGCGCCTCGCAACAGCAACAACCACACAGGTGAAAAGTATATAAATGTCAGGGCTAGTAGGTCACTGACACCACCCTAGCTAGAAAGAAATGCATGCCCTCCCTGATGTCCGTCTCCCGTTTTTGGTTCACAACTGGGGTGTGAGGCTCACGAATTCACGTTACACAAAGCTGTGCCACACAGGCTGTGCTTTGATCATCACCACAAGACTTTGCTTTTCAACAGAAGCCTTGATCATTTGCATCTTAGCATGCCACACCGGCAAACCACTCTATGCAACCGATATCAGTCACACAGAATGAAATCCAATGTCAGACACACAGTCCATTTACAAGTCCGTTCTGGGTCTGAACGAAACCGGAGGCACCTAGTACCCTGCATATTCATCGATCTCCAAGTACGTCTGGACGATCACCAACTGTTTCCATCTTCTTGGGTGTACAGCCCAATCAAGATCATCAGTAATCACCCAAACGACGTAAAGACCTCCGGTCTTCGACCATTGTCTTCATCTTTGACTTATCGTCGTATCAGTTATTCAGAATGGGATAAACCCGGTCTTTCTGAATAACTCGCGTATATTTTATATAAGTGTTACACAAACACAACATACGCCTCGTTCCAATTCATCAGTCACTAACCGTAAATTAATCAAGAGAATAATTCCCCAAATATTAACCCCGAAGGCCGAAACCAACATCAGATCAATATCCAGAAAACCATTCTGCTTAGCTAACCGATAGTTAGTTTCTAAATTTCACATTCATAGGGAAAGGTTCCCATTAATTTTATCCAAGATAAATCATTAAAATTTATTCTCAAATCTTCTTTTGAATTTCGATTCAACTAGTCGGGGTTAACGAACCTTACCGAAGTAGTCATTTGTTTTAATTTCCCAACCCCAACCTATTAATCCCATGAAGTAAAACTGGTCCTACTTCATATCTAACACCACGGTGTTATCGGTAAATTCAATTACCATTTCTCGTTCAAATCTAATTAAAGATTTAACTATCGCTTGGAGCAAAACTGGTGATACTCCATTCTCGATCATTTCAATCTAATTAAAGATTCATTAAAACTCCACTTAGTTTTAATCTTTAACTGGGTTAAAGAATCAGTGTCATTTAAAACACAGTTCACAATAAACCCAAAATCACATTCCATTAATTATCGGGTTAAAGAACGAGTGTTATTTAAAACACTGTCCACGATAAACCCAAAAATCAATATCAATTCAATTCCAATTAAATATTATTTAATTGGTACACTTCATTGAATCCAAATAAAAAGATTTAATCTTTTCTTAACTGGATTCAAGAACAGTGTTAGTCAAGACACCATTCACGACAAACCCAAATCACATTTGATATTAAATACAAGGCTCTGAATAGAAAATATATCGGCTTATATTCAATATCAAATTCTACGACCAACAGATATCGTATTGGAAATAACGAAATATATATCTATATCTTTCAAATTTCCATAACAACATATGTATAATCACGAAATCCAACATCGAAATATTCCGAAGACAATTTCGATTCAAATCCATTCCAATGCAATCATTGGAAATTCTGGTTATTTTCAAAACCATTTCAAATTCAATTTATTTATTTAAAAATAAATAGAATTATAATTCTAGTTCAAAACTAGTTCATTTCGATAAAGATCTTTTTTTATCTTTTCAAATATGGAGTTTTTCATCCCAATTCTTTCTAAATCATTTCTTTTGATTTTACACAAATTATTACTATTTTTAATAATTTTATCAAGGCCCGTACAGTCGATTTCCATCAACGGCCATCGAACTGCACTTACAGCGACCTTTTCCAAATTTGATTTGGACATAATTCCAAATCCAACTGTTAGATTTCTAATTTCTAATATTCGTTAGAAAGCTCTTTTCGATACGAACCCAACGGTTCCGGTTTTAGGAGAATCCGACGGTCGGATCTCCCGTAATATCCGTTCGAAGTCAATGGTCGAAATTCGCGAACTGCCGCGGCGCGTTCTATTCAGGCCATTATATTATATATATAATATATAATTCGTCGATTTCAATTCAAAACGTGCTTTATAAATCGTTTTAAATTCATTTTCAAAACGGTTTCAACTTCATATTCAATTTCAAAACAAAATTGAATATTTCAATTTAAATTCATTTTAAATTCATTTCAAATTGATTTCAATTCAAATTGATTTCTAATTCAATTTCAGTTCGTTTTCAATTCAATTCAATTTCAATTCGAATTCATTTCTATTCCATTTCAATTCGAATTCGTTATATATTCAATTTCAATTCGAATTTATTTATATTCAATTTCAATTCGAATTTATTTATATTCAATTCTTTTCAAAATATCAGATTTTGAAATCACTTTCGATATTCATTATAAAATGAATAAAATCGATATAAATATCGTTCACGTCAAAATGGCGTCAATCTAATCAATACGGCTTCATATATTCCTATTTTCAAATATTCTATTTCAAATATTTCTTTTTCAGATATTTCTATTTTAAAACTGGAATGAGG
The DNA here is from genome assembly GCA_030737875.1 of Allium sativum. NCBI lineage: Eukaryota > Viridiplantae > Streptophyta > Magnoliopsida > Asparagales > Amaryllidaceae > Allium > Allium sativum. The sequence goes on from CM060918.1 coordinate 57,541,613, forward strand.
CCCATTCAATTACCATATAATGTTAATTATATGGATTTTCTACAATACATGTATATATCAACAACGATGAATAATCAACCATCATCCAAAGTGCATTCTACCCTGTATAAGCATCAAATATAAATATTCAACGCTTATAACAGCCTGTCAATCAATCGATCGACATACAACTAAACAATCGGGATTAGTGTACGTCAAATATCATCCCAATACCCGTGTGGGGTTTCAAGCAACCAAACACAGATTTTTATTTGTGCAGTTGGGCGATGTGTAAAATTTATCATCCCAATCAATGTCCTTCAAACAGGTGTACATAAACAAACCGTCCGGTTTGTAAATGAATATATATTTATTCGCATTCACGTTAAAAATTATATTTTTAACGATCAAACTATTTTATTCAACATATGAATATTTTATTCGGTTCATTTATTAAATAAAATGTTATCTTTATTTTTCTAACTTATTTTTAGAAAATTTCGGCGGCATAACGGCACGATACTAGAAACGGGACAAGGTCTAGCCTTATCCCCAGTCTAGTGAAGGCCCACGCCATTCACACATCAATCAAATCAATTTCATTTCACCAAACAATTCAATTCAAATCAAATAATCTAACCAACTACACAACCAAACAATTAAACAAACAAGCCATCCATGGTCTGTGGATGACGGGTGTCGGGTGCTGCAAAGCACCGTCTGCATCCTAGTATATATATAACTAGAAAAAGAAATTGAAGAGTGAGAAGTTCTCACATATAGCTATCCAATCCCACGACTCTTCTTAGGTAGAAATCTTCGTCGCTCTCGCCTTTTTGTCATCTTCGTTGCCCGTATTCTCTACATATGTAAAAATCGAATTTTTTACTTCGCTATTCAATATATAAAAATCGAATTTTCACTTCGCTATTCAATATATAAAAATCGAATTTTTACTTCGCTATTCAATATATAAAAATCGAATTTTTACTTCGCTATTCAATATATAAAAATCGAATTTTTACTTCGCTATATACATGGAAAAATTATATATATATTTTTATAGCTACTTCATACGATCAAAAATCCCACCTTTTCACTATTAAAAATCAAATCTTCTTAATGATAAAAATCTATTTTTTCCTATGTTAAAAATCACAGCTTTCATCAATAAAAATACTATCTTTTTATATTTAAAAATCTTATCTTTTTACTAACAAAGAAATTTGGGGTTTTTTTTTAGCTAAAGAATTTAACAAAGTCAGAAAGAAAAGAAGAAAAAAAAACTTACTTTGATTTTGGTCTTTGACCGGGGGGGGGGGGGTGTTTCTTCGATCGCTGGAGGAAGGGGGTAGCAGAAGGAGAAGAGGGGATCGAGATGGGGGTCGATGACGGCACAGGGATCGGAGGAGGAAAGGGAAGGCGCGGCGGTTGTGGGAGGCGCCATCGCGGTGGCTCGACGTCGACGAAGGCGGGCTGGAGGTCGCGGTGGGTTTAGCGATGGGGGGGGTTCGATCAACGGAGAGAGGAGGAAGAAGGAGGTGGTGGCTTCGACTGGGGTGGTAGCGCTCTGGCTGCGAGGGTGGCAGAGACGCGGTGGCGCTCGATCGAGGGGGGGGCGGCGTTGCTGCTCTCCGGCTTTTTTTTTTTTTGATCGAATGAAAGAAGGGGGGGCCTGAGAGCTTAAGTATAATTATTTTATTATATTTTTTTCTTCAAAAGCCCTAAGTGTTGACTTTTACATATGACCTCTATACGAGGCCCACCGCCTGTCGTCCATAGCTAATTACCCCCATTCCGAACACAATGGGATATGTCCCGTAAGCCAATTCGACCGTTTCGATCAATTTCCGTCAAAATCAACATATAACTCTATATATTGAATTTGAACGCGCATTTCAATTTACCAGGGTCACATACGAACCCGAAAAATTCCCGAAAAATATTTTCTAGCTTTGTATTGACGATACGGTCCTAACAAAACTAATTTCATCGAATTCTGAGACCGTTTGAAAAATGGCCATTTTCCAGTCGATTAAAATCAACTGAAACTGGTCAAACACATTTTCCTTTGCCACGCTCACATATTGAATCGAAAAATTATGAAATTTGAAACCAAGCAATAACCTTACATCATGGATCCAACAAAAGTGGTTTCGTCGAAATCCGAGGTCGTTTGCAAAATCTCCATTTTTAAGGGCCTGAATTCCATAGCGACTATTCAGAATTTTCAACTGGACATATCTTTTGATTCCCGCTATGAAATTTCGATTTGTCGGATTCGTTGGGAAGATATTCTCTATTAGATTCCATTAATTTTGGTTTCACTAAAATCCGGTTTGTTTTGCACTCGGTACATTCAATTGAAGTTTGAAATCGAATTATCGAACTACCGCGCCATTTTCAATTCTTTTTATAATTATATATAATTATTTATATTCTAACGACGACGTATATAATATATACGTTCAAATTCCATTCAAAATAAATTTCTCGTCTATACTATTTAAAATAATTCATTTTAAATATTCAAAATTCGCTAAAATTGCCAAAATAAAATTTTTAAACTAGCCCAGATTTTCGGGTTGTTACAGTTATATCCAATCAAGTCGGGATTGATGACCTGTTACATTCAGGTGATTAAGATGAGTAACCGAGGACGAAGAGGTCGAGCTAAAGTGTCATCCACTACTACTGTTCGTAATACTGGATCCCAGGATCAAGTAGAAATAGTAGAGGAAGTTGTCCCAGTTCAGCAGGATAAAAGGTTTGCAACTATTTGTAAGGAGTATACGACTTTGGGAGGAAAAGTTTTCAAAGGGGCGGAATCTTTCATAGAAGTCCAAGCATGATTGAGGTCCTGTGAGAGGATTTTCAAGGGACTGAAATTAAATGATGAGCAGAAACGTCTCTTAGCATCGTGGCAACTTCAAGAAGCTGCTGCTATTTGGTGGGATGCTCAGACCACGAATGTTCCAGAGGAAGATTTCACTTGGGAAAAATTCAAAGAAGCTTTCGAAGCACAGTTTCTACTTGCTGTAGGAAAGACAAGGATGTATCGAGATTTCATTTATCTCAAGCAGGTGAACATGAAAGTATCTGAATATGAGAACAAACTCAACTCGCTTTCCTGTTTTGGCCTAGAACTGATCAACACCCCACTTAAGAAAAATGAAATGTTCATAGCGGGATTGAAAGATAATCTGCAAGTTCAAATGATTAGGCATCTCAAGATTCCATTTGTTGATCTAGTTGATATGGTAGTTTGTTATGAGGCACTGGAGGGTAAGAAGCCAGTGACAAAAGCAACACAAACAGGTGGACATAGTGGTGAGAATCCAAACAAAAGGAAGTTCAACCCGAACTGGAACAATAACAACAAAGGAGTACCTAAAATGGGAGAAAAGGCCAAAGAACGATTCAAAGATACCAAATGCCACAACTGCTTGCAAAAAGGACACATTGCCAAATTCTGCGCCAAACCAGCAACAGAAAAGCCACAACAGACTCAGCAGTCGGAGCAACCTCAATCAAAGGGAACAAGTGATGTATTCCACAGAAGTTTTCATGCTATAACTGTCATCGGCATGGGCACTTGGTTAGAGACTGTCCACTGAAAAAGGCACAACACCAAAGGTCTACGCTTTAATGGATAAGTCGTCAACTTCTGAGAGTGTGAAAATAGAAGAAGCTTCAGAAGGTACCTTACTCTTTTTAAAAGGAGTTAATTAACTAGGGTCGGCCTCGAGATAAATCAAATATGGTTGGATTAAATTAGGATAATATCCAATCACATTGATACTGGAAAATTAGGATATAGTTCTAAATTGAAGTAAAATTTGGATTTCCTAAAATTAAGGAAGGACTGAAGTATTAATTTGGATATAGACTCAGGCAAAGTGAATTGGTTGATTTGTGAAAACAAATCATATTTGTGAATCCCGAACTGGAGATGATTAAGTGAACAAAGATTGGGGAAAAATACTTAACGAAGTTAAGTAAATTGATCGATGAGTTAAAAAAGGAAGTTGGACAGATATTTTTGGTTTTGAATAGGAAATTGCTGATGTGTGTTTTATTTATTGACGTGTGTTTATTTGTATAAGTCAATAACTCTAATCTACTACTTACAAATTTCGGGGACGAAATTTTTATAAGGGGGTAGAATGTAATGACCCGGGATTTCTACACTGATCACAGACACTGATTAATCGTAAGTACGTGTTTGTAAAGACGATTTAAAAATCCAGACTTTAAATTTATGAAAACCTATTAACTTGTGTATAACAGCATTTGCATATGTATATAACACAGCACTTACCAAAACCAATCTTTACACATTTATGTATAATAGCATATGTTTGATAGCGTTTGTTGAAATTGATTTTCATATGTATAAAGAACAACACTTTTTAATAGCATGTATTTGTGATGCCATTTTTATTTATACATGTTTGTTCTTTTTTTTTCAAAGGATTTAAGAAATTAAGTTTTTGTAAATCCTTGTTTTAAAACTTTTAATACTTGTATTTAAAACATGCCAACGCCAAATTTTTGTTATCAATACAAGTTCAAAAGCCACTTGTGCACTAGCATCAATATAAACATGAAATGCCATATTCTTTGCGAATACTTGTTCATGTTTTCAAAAGCTTTAAAACATTATTTTAGCAACCTCCTTGGTTTTAAACACAATTAAACACCTTGCCTAAAGTATGATTTAAACACCTCTTTGTCTCAAAACATATGCAAGAAATTATGTGAACTTTTATATGTTTTAAAATTTGAAAACTGGTATTGTCTAATCTTCTTTAACGATCATGATCCCATCACCATAGAATTGAATGATAGCAAATCAAATCTCATTTGCATTGAAAAGATAATATGTGTGGTCAAATTCTATTTCACTTCATGACCTCACTCATACATGATAAATCATGCTAGCAAGTAGGATCTTTAGGAAGGGTTCTAGGCACATGACACAACAAATTAGAGGAGAACATTTTCAGTTTTGAAGTCATTTCTTTTCATTGTTTTTCTGAAAATACAATTCAAGTTTCATTTTTCAAAACCTTGGCAAAATTGTCAAGGGACATATACATAAAGAGAAAACCAAATCATGTAGTGATAGCATCATCATATCATCTATACTAGTAGAGTTCATATCATAGATTTTTCTAAGTATTTTCTATGTGTTTTCACCACATGACAAAGGATTCCATGGTACAACAATTTCAGAATTTTACTACCCTTGCAAGGCAAGTTTATATTTTTAATAAATTGTTGTAAAATCAAGTTTGACATGAGGAAAGTATGATTTGAAAACTCATTGAAAACTGAACTTTTTGGTACATAGATGATCACAATATTTTGTTTAAAAACTAAGAAAAAGATTGGTAGGAAGAGGGTTGTACCTAGCACATTTAATGTGATGGTTCATGGTTCACCAATGGGTAGAGTTTTAGTACTTTGCTTAGGGGTTTAGGAGGTAGAATCTAGGCTGAGATTGCCATGTGAAATGAGGGGAGGATGTAGAGATTTTAAGATAGAAATTGGTTGTTTATATGGTCTTTCATGTGTCAAGTAAAAGGCTGTTTTGCTACTTCACATCAAACATTTAATGCACATGTATTTTATTCATTTTCTACACCTATATAAGGACCAGCACATGCACCACTTTCACTCACACAACACACACTTTTGAATAGATCATATATAGAAGGAAAAGCCAGATGGTTTCAAGCATTTGCTGGTGAGTAAAATATTTTAATTATTTCTGATTTGTTCCTGCATTTGTTTTCCTGTTTTGAACTGTTCTTTGATATGTTATGGTTGGCTTGGATTGGATTGATTGCATCCTTGGTTGAATCACTTCCCTGTATTGATCAAAGAAAACTAGGGGTAGGATTACTTAGTTTACATTGGTCGGAAAAGTTTATATTTAATAGTTTAACAAACCTGTTGTTAAACATAACATAGTGGAAAATCCTTGGCAAATGATTTTAGGTATGATAATTCCACTTAGTTCAGGTTGGTTCGTATCTCTAAATCATCAATTAAACAAGTTTAAAGTAAGATAAAGATGTAAATCCACTTAAACCATCATTGGTAGTTGAAACAGAAAATAACCAGACAGTTCAAAATTGCTCTCTGGTTCATCGGATTTTCGAACTTCATATAAAATAGAATTGAATATATAAATTGAATCCGCATTGCAAATCATGTTTTTTTAAAAGAAGTTTTACGATTTTTAGCAATAGGAATTAGGAGAATTTTAGGATTATTCAAAAAGGGGACTTTGGCCAAATTCAGGCGATGGCGGTGATGGTAGGCGTTGGCAACGAGGGTGGAGGAGCGTGGCATGTCAAGGATCATAGGAAAAATGTTAGTTTATTTTTCTATAAACTAATTTGGGGGATTTGGTCAAAAATAGGGTTTTATTTCTAGTTTGGATGGGGTAAATGTGACGGCTAACTGTACAGAGAAGGGAGCATCGAGTGAGGTGATTTTTGGGGTGGAGGTTGACATCGGAGTGCACTTCCTACTGGCGAAGTCGCACGTTAAACGACGGGGTGTGATGGTGGTACGAGGGAGATTCTTGGATCTGTGTTGATTTGGGAAGTTCGGCTAAAAGGGGAAATTATTGTAGCGGAGGGGATGGTCGGATCAGGTGGTGGCGTTGACTTCCTGGGGTGAAGTGGAGTTTGGGTCGATGAAGTTGGAGGGGTTTTGGCCGATGAATCGATGGTGCATGTGCACCCATACACGCTGTGCATGTGTATGAAGAAGAAGAAGAAGAAGAAGCAGGAATGGAGGAAGCAGGAGATGGTGATCGAGCAAGATGGATACCGGGGTTTTAATGTGATCAAACGAGTTTTCATAGGGGTGGCACTTTGGTATTTGGGTGCTCACAGTACTTTGTAAAGACCATAGGGGATCTGGTCAGTTTCACATTGTTTGGATGGGGTACTTTGTGTACTTGGTACTTTAGACTAGCTCGCAAGGAAATGAGCTGATCAAGCCAGAAATCATGATAAATACCATGTTGTATTTCTAAAGTGGTACTTTGGTTTCAAAACAAGTTTTTTAAAATAAAAGATATCAAATTTAAAACCAAGTTTTATAATAATAAATTAAATTAAATAGGAATAAATTAATAAATAAAAATAACATTTTATTTTAAAAACTGTCAAAAAGGGGAAAGTGAATCAGGATATAAATATACAGTTTTCGCAAAGATCTGAAATTTTAATACAAAAATTTTAATTTTAATTAAATTATAAATTTAATTTAAAAATGATAATTAGAAATGATTTTCTAACGAGATATCTCAACTGTAAAGTTAACCAAGAAGTCGTTCAAGAATGACGGTTTGATATGATTTTTAACAGACGTCAAAAAGTTTAACTCACGAACTGTAATTATAAATTTTAATTTATAATTTAAATTTTGAATTTATTTTCAAATGAAAATTTTAAATTCAAAGCAAGATTGGAAAACCGTATGTAACTCATACGCTAGATTTGTCAGTCTAACTGTAGTCTTAACATCCGGATACGAGGAACAGATCATGGATAGTTTTGTACTGTATGAGAACTGTAAACGATATTTTTATCGTGTTCGGATTAAGAATAAAAGAGAAATTTTATTGATATAATAAAAGAAGTAAATCAAGTAGAAGAGCAAGAAAATCAAGTAAAGTAGATCAAAGCAAAATTTGACGAAACAATACAAAGTGTGAAAGTCGTAGAAAAGATTATAGATCATCAGATTTATTCGTTCATGAATAATTAGATTTAAAAATAATGATGTGTAATATTTTTCTAAAGTAAAATAGAATAAGAATTCTTTTTAAAGATGATGAACAAAACGGAGAGAAAAACCGTGTGCGACGCACACACTAAAATTGGTCGTTTTGAAAAGATGATCAAAATAACCAGATGATTATGTACTGTTTGGTTTGCCTATAACTATATATACAAATTAGATTATAATCTTGTTAGATTTATAATTTAAAGTGAAAAATGTTCGTTAATCATTTCAAAGAGGATGAAATAAAATATTTCACTTTGATTTGATTATACGCCGCGCGTCAGAGATTGTTAAATTGACGATGACGATATACAAGGGCTATTTTAGAATAGTGCCTTCGGTTTGTCCAGACCCAGGACAACTTGTATGGACGAATGTCTAACAAAGTATACCTAACAGATCGCGTAAGTTGATCGCTTCAAAACTTTGTTTGGTGGCGGAGGAATTCGTTCCTCTTAGCTTTATACCCGTAGTTTTGGCGAGATCAATTTGTGATTTGACGGGCTTGACGATGTGGCATTCAAAGTAAATAAAGGTGTGCTGTTATAAACGAAAAGATCTGGCCTCAAGCCTCACACCCAGGAAATGACAAAAATCGGGCAGGCGGCATGGCTATGTGGGTCGCTCCCATTAGGATGTAGCATCACCTTTCTAGAGAAATTCCCTTTGTTTCTTAATCTATCGATTCTGCCCATTTGGGAATGGTTGCCATACAAAACCATTGGTGATACACACTCGATACACTCAAGAGAAATGAGTGGTCAGTCATGTGAGGGCCGGGTTGCAAGACGTTCTTGTTGAACCCAGGTGTATTGGCCTCTAGAGATACATCATCGGAAGGTGGTCCCATACCTTGTCATTGTTGGAAATCTAATTTCCCTAAGCGCCAAATGGTTTTTATTTGTATACTATGTAGGAGAATGTGAGATGCAAGCATTCTTCTAGATTCTAAATTATTTGTGAAAACACCTAGATACTATGATAATATCTGTTTTAAAGTATACAAAGTGTTTTGATCTCATAAGGTAAAAACCCGTTCCGTATTTACAGCGTGGACTTATGAGATATTTTTATTTGTTTTAAATTGTTTACTCATACCAGTCCCCTGACTGACCCGGAGTTTATTTTTCTGTGTTTCCCTTAAACTCTTGGTATTCATAACGCTTGTTATGAATAGACAAGTTAATCATGATATGATGAAACTTGTGGAGCTGGAATGAAGATTTTAAAGTGTGTTGGTCCATTTATCTACTATATAATTATAAGTCTTTCAGTTGATCATCAATGATATGTATAATTAAAGTTGAACCATGAAGGGATGTATCACTAGACATATGATGCTCTGATGTAATATATTCCGCTCTGTAATATTATAAAGTATTATCTTTTGTGAAAATTCCGCTGTGAGATTCTGATGTTTCTGTGATTTTATCTTCTATCTATTCTTATTCTTATTAATGGCATGACTTCTGATGTGTTTGAAAGTTGGGTCATTACAAAAAATTTCGGGTCGTTACAGTGATATCAGAGCTATTGGTTTAGTAATAACCATGGCTCTGTGGCGAAACTCGATAGAGATGGGGTTAGTAACATCCTGGATTTGGTTTGAGTGTATGTATATCTATATGAGAGCGTATTTGTAGATTTTATATACAAATTTTTGTTTTGTGCTGATTGATCGGTTCAAGTGTTGAGAAGCTTTGAACTGGTAAGGAACACAATATTGTTTTGTAAAGAGGGTAAATGAAATAATTTTACTTGAAATATATTTTTTATTGAAAGAAAATAATTTTATTAAATTGCGATATTTGTTTGTTTGATTTGGATGAAATTCAAATTGAATTTGAATTAAAACTTGACCTGGTTATGTAGAATTAATTTAAGAAATGTAATCAAATGAAAAAAATGGAATGTGAAAAAATCGAATGGATAATAAAGGAAATCAATCGAATATCAATAGATTCATATTAAGGTATGTTAAAACCAAAGAGAATACAGACCAATAAATATAATATAAGTTGGTTTGATTTTAAACTGTTTGATTTATTGAATCTATGTCCAATGAGTCGATAAGGAGTTGAATGGGTCAAAAATAAATCCCAATATAAGAAATTGGAAATAAAATTGGGTATTGAATGAATTAAATTATTTTAAACCTGGGTTGTCATTTGTATTGTGAGTAGAGTTTAGTGCAAATTTCAAAAGGCTATGCTGATGATCTGGTCATACAAACCGGAAGTACAGACGAAGAGCAGTTAGTTGGTATGCTGCGGAACTGGAATTTGATTTGCCCAACAAATAGGTAAACCTTAGTATATTGATTGGAGTGATTAATTTTACACCCTGAGCTGGGTTAGCAATTTGGCTTTTAGTTTTATTTTGAAGAAGTTGACGCCCATAATGACAGTTGTAGTTGTTTTAGTAAATACGATGATATAAATTAAATTTAGTTGTTTGAATTTAATTTATATTGCATGGATATTATATAGAATTTTAAAGAATAACCCAACTTAAAGCTTGTGTACTGCATATACATAGGTTGTATTTTCAATACAAGGAAACAACATATTCATATATTCTTATTTTCAATACGATCTCACTAATAATACCATGTCTATACATTAAAGATTAATCATGGTCCTCTTATTTGAGTTCACTTATTATTAACTAATACTGATGTTTTATCTATCATATTTAACACCATGTCTGCACTAAAGCTTTAGGTAACCTACTTACGTTTTATTTAAGTTCACTAAACATGACGAGACTAAAAGGCTTCATGTTCAAATGGCAAAAAACATTTCAATTCGAATTCAAAGTCAACCAACACGTCTTGTTTCTTTCAGTAGAAAACAGTAGAACTCATTTCTCCATTTAAAACAGTAAAACTCAAATTTCCAATAAGAACAGTAATTCAACAGCATTGAAACAACAAATCAAAACAACCAATGAAAACAGTGAATACAACAGTAACATGACAGCTTCACAAAATAGTAAAATACGCAACCCCAGTGAAACAGTACGATACAAGCCGTGCTTGTTTTTACAATACACAGACCATTCGAACAGTACGTGATTTCCCCAATAAAAAGAAAAAAACACACCAAATTCAAGAACTAAGAAATCGGGAACAACTAAAGAAAGAGGATTTTTTTTAACATCAATTGAAACAGTTAATTCCAAGTACAAATCTGTACAAACCATTCAGCCATGCTTATACATCAAATCTATTAAACAATCCCTTTTGAATTCAAGTACAGCAGTCTTGTACGCAAATTTCTCCATTAAATAGTAATAGGAACAATTAAAGTAAACCAATATATGAATATATATATATATATACCAGCTAATGTACATTTATATTCAGAAAATCTCATAGACATAACCATAAACTGCTATGCCTTGAAATGTCATAGTTCAAATCTGCAAATAAAATGAGCAATCCAATAGCTGTATATAAATAAGACAAGACAATACGAATAGAAAATACATATAGCTTCATAGCTCACCTATAGGAATAGCTCGGTTGAGTATATCTGAGCAGAATTTCACATGGAAATCCAACAAAAGTCTTCACGCTTTACTGCTAAACATCACCATCACCAGTACCACCGTCGATTACATGGCTGAAATGAAAAGATACAGCACCAAAGAACATAGTAACAGCTAAATCTAAACCCTATGATTTCGAAATCAGATTGACTTTGATCCTATCTGATCGTTTCCTAGTATAAATATAGATCACGCACCACATTTCTTTCCCCAGAACACAAGCAGTGAACAAGGAAACAATTCAAACCACCTAAAATCAAAACAAGATTTTTACAGCAAAAAAAATATCAAATTAAATACTTATTTGGGTTTGCAGATCCACGCTCTTCATTTCGAAGTGCTTCTAATGAAGTTTCTGGTAATTTTGTTCGACGTGGAGACTTAGGGTTCCGATCATAGTTTCGAGTGGGGTTGTGGAGGTTTAGTAGTGGATCGGAAAGGCAAGGAGGTTTGTCAATGAAGTTGTGGTGACGTTCGAAGTTGAAGGGGTTGATTTGGGGTTCTGGCGAATCGTTGGAGGAAGGAATCGAAGAAGAGGGTGGCGTAAGGGGTTCGATGGGGTTGATTCCGACTTTTCTAAAGAAAACAAGGATGGAAGAAGGTGATTTCGGCATAAAGGGTTTCCTTTTCAGGTTTCTTTGTGTGGCGGTGGAAGTTTGAGAAGTGGAGGATGATGGTTCCGATAGTTTATTTAAGTGGGAAAAGGGGATGTGGGCTTGACTAATTCATGATGGGATGGACCAGAAAAGTAAGGCCCAAACATTTAAAGTAATATAAGTTATTTAATTTAAATGTTTATATAAAACTTAGATTATTAATTCTTAATACACACGTGATCAGAATACGATGAAACAAGAAGCATCAGAACCACGTTAACGAGTACTACACGATGGATGAAAACCGAGCAGGGCAGGAAGCAGCTGGATTTTTTAGTTAAATTAAACGTCGTGGAATTTAACTGAAACGGCCTGATTTAACAACGGAATCAATCAAAGGTGAGTTAAACTCACTCAGTTTCCCCCACTTATAATTTATATAGGTTGTGTTTTTATTTTTATGTGCTATGGTTGTTAATGGTTGACTGGTTTGATGTTGTTAAATATATATTCATATATTGATTGAACCCATGAAATTAAACATCATTTAATTTCAGTGAAAACCCAAATCGTTATTTTAACGATTGGTCCCAATTAAGGCAATTTACCTTATTAATCACATTTATAAATAAACGGAGTTAATCGTTTGAATGGTTATGGTTGTGTGAAATAAATTGTTTGATAGTGAATTATCATTATTAACTGATATGAAGAACATTATTTATTGAATTAAATGATCATATTGGAGATAACATGTAATAACCCGGAAAATGTGAACCAATTTAAAAATTTTAAATTTGGTTATTACCAAAGAATTTGAATAGTTGAAATAGGATATTTCAATAAAATAGAGAATTGGGTATAGTATTGCAGTTTGAAATTTTGAATACAAACTTTGTCTGACTATACCGAGTGGAAAATATAACGGATTTTAGCGAAACTGAAAATATTTAAATCTCTCTATGAATTCCTTTCTAACGAATCTGAAAAATCGAAGTTTCATAACGTGAATCAAAAGTTATGGCCGAATGAATTTTCAGAAAGGCCGCTATATGGCATATATAGCCCCTGAAAATTTATATTTTGCATACGACCTCGAAATTTGACGAAACCACTTTTGTTGGGTCCGGGATGTCAAATTATTGCTAGATTTCAAATTTCATAATTTTTGAAGCTAGTATTTGAGCGGGGCAAAAGAAAATGTGATTGGTCAATTTCTGTTAAAATGGGTCGACCTAAAAATGGTTGTTTTTCAAACGAGCTCAGAATTCGGCGAAACTGGTTTTGTTAGGACCGTATCGTCAAAACAAAGCTAGATTTATTTTTCTGGAATTTTTCGATTCAGTTTGTGGCCCTGGCAAATTGAAATGTACTTTCAAATTAAATATTAAATGTTTTATATTTTAATTTGAAAAATAACTGACTGTAACAGTCGAATTGGCCAACGAAACATATCCCATTGTGTCCGGAATGGGGGTATTTAGCTAGGGGCGACAGTCGTTGGGTTTGATTTCGAGTTCGTTTGCAAAAACACTATTTAAAATTTCCTACAAAGTCTCGACCAATAGGATTTTTTTCTTTAAAAAAAACCTACGAAACCCTAGCTGCCTCAGACGATATCGACGATCCAGGAAGCTCGAAACTTCCCTTCGACTTTTCCGCCACCACCGCCGTTCGACAGCCCTTCCTGCCCTCTCCACATCCGACCAAACCTCACCCGCCACCATCGCCTGTATCGCCCGAACCACCCCCACAAAGTCGCCGCCTTTCCGACGCCGCACCGCCTCCCTCCGACCACCGAGCTGACCCTTCTCCTAGGCGCAGGCGCGTCTCTCCAAGCCCGAGAGCGTGGCACTACTTGATCGAAGCAACGATCGACGGATTTCACGAATTTTGCTAACCTAGTTTTGAATCAAAAATAAAGGTACGACCTTTATTATTCTGAAATGAAAATAACACTATAAAGCATTGCAAAACTTTGAAAAATAATATCTTTTTCGTTCGTTAACGAAATTCGATGAAACAGGAGACACCGTGACCGCAAGGAGGCTCTCTACCATCTAGAAGAAGCCGCGGATTTTTCTGATCTTCCTAGGATTTTTAGCACTGCAATCACCAATGTAAGGAATCTAAACTAAATTTTGTGAATGGAATCGCGTTGTATAAATTATATAAGCGAAGTGTAAATTATATACGCATTGTATACCTCATGTACATGTGTTGTATAAGTTATATTAGCGATGTATAAATTATACAAGCGTTGAATGAAACATATATGCTTTGAATTGTGATGAAATGCAAGTGAATTATAATATAATATATATATATATATACACACTCCTCTCGTCCACAGACCATGGACGATATTTATTGCTTGTGATTGACGTGATATTATATGGTATAGCGAATGGATGGAAATAATTGTTTGTGGTTGATATTGTGGTTGAAAAATACCTTTGCGGTTGAAAAATACCTTTGTGGTTGAAAAATACCCTCTTGTGGTTGAAACAAATTAGAATAGGATTGTGGAATTGAAAATAAAACATGCCGCCTGCGTGCGAACTAGATGCATGATCCCCATTGTCAAAAACCGCGAGGTTTTAAGGTAGAGCGAGGAGCCGTACTAGGGACGGTCCCGGTTTTAACTACCCTGCCGTTATGCTGCCGAAATTTTCTGAAATTCATGTGTTAGAATAATTTTCATTTGTTGAAATAAATTACATATGTTATAACCAATATTCATGTGTTGAGTTGCAATTCGTTCGTCGAGTTCAAATTCATGTGTTGAATATTATTTGAATTTAAACAAATAGCTTTAGCGATAAAAATCACATTTTTATATATATACAAACTATAGCGAATATTCATGTGTTGAGTTGCAACTCATTCGTTGAGTTGAAATTCATGTGTTGAATATTATTTGAATTTAAACAAATAGCTTTAGCGATAAAAATCACATTTTTATATATATACAAACTATATAGAATATTCATGTGTTGAGTTGCAATTCGTTCGTCGAGTTGAAATTCATGTGTTGAATGTTATCGTATTTTAAAATAAAATGAATAGACAATAAAAACTACATTTTTATTGTGAATATGAAGTGTTAAAAACATTCACGTGTTGAATAAATATTTTTGATGATAAAAATATTTCTTTTATCATGTATACGCTTTGATAAAAATACACACGTGTTGAAATAAATAATAGTTTGCTAGAAATATTATTATTAGCTTTGTTCTGCATATATATACATGTGTTGAACAGGAAAAATGGATTAGCTGTAGAGTAAAGGAATTATTTGTGTGCCCAACAAATAGGTAAGCCTTGATGAGTTGGTTGCGCAATTTTATTTTTATATCAACTCCTGTGAATGCCATTGGATGCGGAGTGCTGGTTATTCAGTGTGAAATAATAAACATCGCCATAGGATAGTAACAATTAATTTTGAACTACACTACATGGCATACTTCTTGATGATAGGCATACTTCATCATATTCCACATAAGCAATTGGAGCTTGTGTGACGAGGTGGAAGATTTACCATATGAGCGAGAGGCTTGTATGGCGATGATTTTATACTACAGGTTGAACTGATGACTGATATGGACTATATAAAATATAACGATAAATCGCCAGATTAATAAAAAACCCACACGGGTCTGGAGTTGACAATAATCACGTCTCTCTAGTTATTAGATACGGCACATGGACTATTTATTTCCACACGGAAACGGGGTGACAAGAATTTATTCTCTGGAGTGATTATCTATACATGCTCCCCCGTAAACACCAGAATATATCACTATAAATATGTGGATGTTTTTTAGGATTTATTGGGTACCTAACACGGCCCAATAAATTTCCAAACCGAGGTTATGGCGAAAATTTTCGAAATATTAAGGCGTTAGTGAAATATTTGAAGTGAAAACGAAGTTGAAAATATAGAATAAGCTATAGTTGAAATTATAGAATGAGCTATAGTTGAAATTATAGAATGAACTATATTTATATATATAATTAAAAAGAATCGAAGCCGTGCAGTTCGTGTTTCGGATTCGTAATTTGAAACGATTAGTACGAGAAATCCGACCATCGGATTTTCCCGAAACCGCAACCGCTGGGTTCGCCTTGGAAATATCTTCCCAACGGCACCAACCTTGTAAAAATCCAACGGTTGGATTGTCCGGAATGTTTAATTCAAATCTGAAGAAAAACAGTGCCAGAATCGTTTATATTTATATATAAATATAAATATAATTAAATTAAATCGAATAACGACGCTGCAGTTTGAATTTTGAAACCGTAACTTCAAACGACTAGTGTAGAAGATCCGACCGTCGGATTTTCACGAAACTGGAACTGTTGGGTTCGCTTTGGGAATATCTTCCCACTGATATAGACTTTGTAGAAATCCAACGGTTAGATTCTCCGATATGTGTAAAACAAATTAGGGGAAGAACAGCGCTAGTGCCACGGCACGACCTGAAACGTCGTTTAATTAAATATTGCCATTTTTAAATAAATAAAATGGCAAAAAATCGTTATAAAATATTATAAGCAACATAGATTGCAAATAGACCAATTGGGCTTGAATTGTTTGATATTTGATGGTTGTATGTGCTTGACACGGAAATAACACTAAAGAACTGAAAGATGGATGTCGAATAATATAACCATGGAAAGAATCGATTTAAATTCTAATTACGTGAATTATTTGAAAAGGCCGAGCTAACCCTCATTTCAAATAATTTATCGAGCGATTCGAATTGGAAAATGCAAAGACGATTCAAGACCGACGATCTTCGTATCGGTTGGATGGGCGCTGCTGAGGTTCCTGACCGGAGTAGGTACCGGAAAGGGGCGGAAGTAGTAGCCGTCTGAACGTATGTGTTGATTGTACGGATATACGAGGAATTGACGCCTCCGGTTTCGTTCAGACCCAGAACGGACTTGTAAATGGACTGTGTGTTTGACATTGGATTTTGTTCTATACTGATTGATCTCTGTTAAATATATATCTTTTTGGCGGCGGAGAATTTATTCTTTTGCTTAACGCCCTTCTCTGAGGCGTACTAGCTCAGAGGTTATATATCGATGGAAATCAATCGTATGGAGTGGACTGCCTATGTGGCATGCCAAGATGCTTGATCAAGGCTTCTGTTGCAAAGCAAAGTCTTGTGGATGATGATCAAAGCACGGTCTACATGGCCTGGCTTTGTGTATAGCGTGGATTCGCGAGCCTCACACCTCGGTATGAGTTAAAAACGGGATACGGACTGCAGGGAGAGCACGACGTTTCTTTCTAGCTATGGTGGTGTCAGTGACTTACCAGCCCTGACATTTATATCTATTTTTCACCTATGTGGTTGTTGGAATGCGAGGCGCCTCGATTATAGGTCTGTAAGGACCGGGAAACGTGTGTTCAGGAATACTAATTCTCAAACGTAAGAGAGGACCGGCCCTGAAGATCCAGGGTTACGCAGAGTGTGTAGTCCTGAGGCATTTGCTAGAATGTCTCGAAGCGGAGAGGAGCTTGCCCCTTGCCTCGACTCATGACGGAAATCCAATTTCCAATACGAAATAACGGACTCGATTGTAGAACTAGTATGGCGACATAGTGGTATGGGGCACTTATGCCGTCTATGATTGATATTTATGATGCTATTCGTTTTTGAAACATATATGCACTAGTAATAATATCAATTGATTTTGCTTTATACGTATCAAGCATATTTGGCCATTATAAGGTAAAACTCTATCCTCCGGCTTGCGTTGCATTGTATGATGGGACTTGAGTCTTATAATGGCTTCATTCTTTTTAAAAGCATTGCGTTGTTTTAAAAGAATTTACTTTGTTTTAAATGCACTAGCAATCACTAGAGTAAACCCGTTCCGCGGAAGTGGCATGGTCCTATGATTTGCTTATTACAGTTGTTTAAACTGTTAAATAGATTCCTCATACCAGTCCCCATGACTGACTCGTTGTTTGTTTCACTTTGCAAACGCGGGTGCCCTTATTTTCACACGGGCGGCCTAGTTCACAGGTGATAGGTTGTTTTTGGCTCTGCACTGTTGCATAGAGTGCATTTTGGCTCATGGCGAGGCTGACTTCACAGAGACGACTTTGACATTTTCCGCCATTATTGTACTTATATTATGATTCCGCCATTGGCGATGCAGACTGCTTTACTTCCAGTACTTCTTATTGTATGTATGTGTACCGCCTTCGGCGATGTAGACTGATACCCTTATTATGTCTCACTGCATGTATGTATTCCGCCTCTGGCGGTGATGACTGATCACTTCCCTTTTTTTTTACTAAGTTATATCCTACGCTGTGCTATTCTGATGTTGTTACATGTTGTGATTCCGCTGTCATATCCATGTAAAATTATTCTATTTATTGTTTCTGCTATTATCAGTACTCTGCTATGATGATTAGTGTGTTATATTCCAATGATTATCCTTAATACCGCCCCTCGGATTTTGGGATCGTCACAGTTGGTATCAGATCTTTGGTTAACCTTAGTTCCGGGATCTAACACATTAAACACCTCATCAGAATAGAATCAGTAGTGTTCTAAGGCGAGTAGCTCGTTAGAGATAGGATTAGCAATGTCCTAGGATGAGTTAAGCAGATTAGCAAGACAATTTGATCAGTACATCATTACCTTTCCTTATGTTCCCCTGCTTTATCATTTATGAAAATTATCAAATCTGTGAGCTTGACTCTTTTCTTGCTTATACAGTACTCTTTCTGATGGCTACACGAGCAACAGCAGCTAGAGGAGGACGTGGAGGCCGAGAAGGAGTAGCAGGAGGACGGGGGAATATCCCCGTAGTTGAGGGAGGCCCTATTGTTCAGCCACCAGCACCCGAGGACTTCGAGCTAGACAGAGTAGCGAAGAGGTATAGGAACCTTGGGGGAAAACCTTTTTCTGGCACTGGTACAGTGACAAAAGCTATTGCTTGGTTAAAGACCTGCGAAAAGATCTTTGAAGGAATGGGATTGGGGACCAACAACAAAGCACGACTAGGTATTTGGCTCCTACTGGAGGAAGCAGAGATGTGGTGGGATTCCATCACCTCAGAAGATGCAGCAGGTACTGTCAGAACCTGGGAGCAATTCAAAACCATGTTCAATGAGAAGTTTGTACCTGAACAGGCCTTAGAGAGGATGCGAGAGCAGTTTGCTAATCTCCAACAAGGAGATCTCTCTATCCAGGATTACCTCAATAAATTCACCCAGTTGTCGCGCTATGCTCCAGAGCTTATTATGACTAACAAAGCGAAGAACAAGAGATTTATATTTGGGCTAAAGCGCAAGTACCATGACAGAGCCATGAGCAACAACAAACTCTCCTTCTCAGAATTGGTAGAAATGGCTTGCAATTATGAAGATATGGATGAAAGGCACGCCAGCCAAGACCGCGCCAAAAGCCAAGATGGAAATAAGCGTAAGGCTTCAGCAAATCAGCCCGAGTCTAGCATTGCAGCGGTCGCTACTCAGAAACCTGGAAAAATACCGAAAGGAAACTGCTACAACTGCGGGAAGCCAGGACATTTTTCTAATGTGTGCAAAGCCCCGAGGAAACCAAAGGCAAATCCAGACTCGGCCGAATGCTACAACTGCCATAAGAAGGGGCACTATAGCAGGAATTGTCCTCTGAAGCAGAATGCACAAGTAGCTCATGTGTATGACAGGGAGACCCCGCCAGCTCCCACCGATGGATCAGGTAAACCCGACGTCTTGGGAGGTACCCTTACCATTAAAAATATTCCTGTTTCTGTACTTTTTGATACTGGTGCATCACGTAGCTTCATTTCTGGTAATATTGTGCACAAGTTAAAATTGAATCCAAGGAAACTTAAAGAACCAATTAAAGTTCAAAATCCGATAGGAGGGTCTACTATTCTCGTCTCATATTGTAATGTACCCGCCTCATATTCTTGTTATCGATTTCCTTTTAAAGTGATTGTCATGGACCTTTCCGAATTTGATATTATTCTGGGACTTGATTGGTTGACAAAATATAAGGCCGAAGTTAGATGTGCAGAACGAATCGTTAAAGTTAAAACAAAACTTGGGCATATCACTATACCATGCCATGGCTCAGAAATTAGTAGAACAGAATTTTGGTCTTCTGTAGAAGTTACTCCCCCTTCATTAGAAAAGATATCGGTCGTTAAAAACTACGCGGATGTGTTTGAAGAAGTAGAAAACTTACCGCCGCAAAGAGAAATTGAATTTAGAATAGATCTACTTCCGAACGCCCGACCAGTAGTACATCCAATTAGAAGAATGGCCCCGAAAGAAAAAGAAGAGTTAGGTAGTCAAACCCGAGAATTGCTTTGGAAAGGTTTGATCAAACCGAGCTTTTCAGCTTGGGGAGCAGCTGTAGTATTTGTCCCGAAATCAGACGGTACTCTAAGACTTTGTGTTGATTACCGAGATCTCAACAAGCAGACACTGAAGAACAAATATCCCTTTCCACGTATAGACGATCTGTTAGATCAATTAAATGGAGCAACAGTATTCTCCGGAATGGACTTAGCTACAGGTTTCCACCAATTACGTATAGCCGAAGACTGTGTTCCTTTGACAGCCTTCAGGGGTCCCGATTTATTCTATGAATGGTTAGTAATGCCGTTCGGCTTGTGTAACGCTCCGGCATACTTCGTCGATCTTATGAACAGAGTGTTCCGTGGAGTATTGAATAAATTTGTTCTAGTCTTCATCGATGACATTTTAATCTACTCAAAGTCGGAAGACGAACATGCAAAACATTTAGAACAAGTGTTGAAAATTCTAAGGAGAAATGTCTTGAAAGCTAAATTTTCTAAGTGTGTCTTCTGGCAGGATGAAGTTAAGTTCCTAGGCCATGTCGTATCAAAAGAAGGGATTGCTGTAGATCCAGGCAAAATTACAGTGATTCAGAACTGGTAACAACCTACTACCCCCACAGAAGTTCGAAGTTTCCTTGGATTGGCTAGTTACTATCGGAAATTCATTCAGGATTTTTCAAAGATATCTGGTGTATTGACAAAGCTTACAAAGAAGCATGAAAAATTCAAATGGACTCCCGAATGTGAAGAAGCTTTCCAGGAGCTGAAACTGAAGTTGACAACCGCTCCAGTATTGACAATTACAGAAGGCAACCAAGACTTGACTGTATGGACATACGCTTCCATTAGAGGGCTAGGCGCAATATTAATGCAAAAAGGCAAAGTGGTCGCTTATGCCAGCCGTCAGCTGAAGCCACATGAAAGAAACTATGCAACTCATGATCTTGAGTTATTAGCTATTGTGTTTGCTTTAAGAATCTGGAGGCATTATTTACTGGGCGAGAAGTTTGAACTATTTACTGATCATCAATCCTTGAAATATCTATTCACTCAGAAAGATCTAAACTTGAGACAACAGCGTTGGTTAGAATTCCTTGCAGCATATGATTTAGAGATTCTATACACTCCAGGGAAAGCCAATGTTGTAGCAGATGCGCTCAGCAGAAAGAATGAAATCATCGCCACTTTTATCATTACATCTTCTTTAATTGATAGGATCTCGACCCTTCAAAAAGAGGATAATTTTGTAAAGGAGATGATCAAAAGAATCAATGACGGCGTAGACTCCAGCTTCCAAGTGGATAGTGAGGGGGTTCTGAGATTAAAAGGAAGAATTTGTGTTCCCGACATCTCCGAGCTAAAGAGAGAAGTGCTAGATGAATGCCACAAGTCCAAATTAAGTATCCATCCCGGTGTGAGAAAAATGTATAACGATATCAAGCGCACATTCTGGTGGAAGGCGATGAAAAGAGATATTTCATTATATGTTAGTAGATGCCCCACTTGTCAGCTAGTTAAGAGCGATCAGCAGAAATTAGCGGGACTATTACAACCATTAGAAATTCCAGGATGGAAGTGGGAGAAAATTTCGATGGACTTCATTGATGGCTTGCCTCGAACTAAGAAAGGAAACGACAGTATATGGGTAATCGTAGATCGCTTCACGAAGACTGCCCATTTCATACCTGTTCGATCCAACAGAACGGCTCAAAGTTTAGCACAAATTTAGTTCAAAGAAATAGTTAAACTACATGGAGTGCCGCTCAATATAGTCAGTGATAGAGACCCCCTATTTACTAGCAAATTCTGGGAAGCATTCCAGACAGAATTGGGAACCAAATTAAATTTGAGCACCGCTTATCACCCACAGACAGACGACCAAACTGAGCGGGTGAATAGAATTCTAGAAGATTTACTACGGGCTTGTGTTATCGATTTTGGAGGCTCATGGGAAGATCACTTACATTTAGCCGAATTCTCTTACAACAATAGCTATCAAGCAAGTTTGGGAATGTCTCCATTTGAAGCATTATACGGTAGACCGTGCAGATCTCCCGCATGTTGGGTAGAACCTGGCAACAGACTTGTGTTAGGGCCCGATATGATTCGAGAAGCATCGGATAAAGTCGATTTCATTAAGAAGCGATTGAAAACCGCACAGAGCCGACAGAAAAGTTATGCTGATGCGAGAAGAAGAGATTTATCATTTGCCGTTGGCGATTATGTTTATTTAAGAGTTTCTCCAATGCGGGGAGTAATCAGATTTGGCAAGACTGGGAAGTTGGCACCGAGATTTATTGGTCCCTTTCCTATACTTGAACGGATTGGAACTCTGGCTTATAGGGTTTCATTACCTAATTGGTTGCCTGGCGTACATGATGTGTTCCACGTGTTTCAACTCAGAAAACATGTTCATGATCCAGATCTTGTTGTGGAAGAAGCAGCACAGCAGGATATAGACATAACTCCAGAGTTAGAGCTCAGAAGAGAGCCATTAAAGAT
Source organism: Allium sativum (assembly GCA_030737875.1). NCBI lineage: Eukaryota > Viridiplantae > Streptophyta > Magnoliopsida > Asparagales > Amaryllidaceae > Allium > Allium sativum. The sequence goes on from CM060918.1 coordinate 57,564,403, forward strand.
AGTTGGCAAAGAAACTAGAGAGTTAAGGAGCAAAAAGATTCATTTAGTCAAAGTGCAGTGGAGTAGTGATCCTAGAGACTGTACTTGGGAGACGGAGGAAAGCATTAAACAAGCCTACCCCAAATGCAGAGTGGACATCTCTGACTAACTCCGGTGCAAGGTACCTTTACAATACTTTGCATTTACATTTTGTTTCCTACTTAGCTGTTATTTCCTTTTCGAGGACGAAAAGTTTTAAGTGGGGGGAGATTGTAATAACCCGGAAAATGTGAACCAATTTAAAATTTTTAAATTTGGTTATTAACAAAGAATTTAAATAGTTGAAATAGCATATTTCAATAAAATAGAGAATTGGGTATAGTATTGCAGTTTGAAATTTTGAATACAAACTTTGTCTGACTATACCGGGTGGAAAATATAACGGATTTTAGCGAAACTGGAAATATTTAAATCTGTCTATGAATACCTTTCTAACGAATCTGAAAAATCGAAGTTTCATAACGGGAATCAAAAGTTATGGCCGAATGAATTTTCAGAAAGGCCGCTATATGGTATATATAGCCCCTGAAAATTTATACTTTGCATACGACCTCGGAATTCGATGAAACCACTTTTGTTGGGTCCGGGATGTCAAATTATTGCTAGGGTTCAAATTTGATAATTTTTGAAGCTAGTATGTGAGCGGGGCAAAAGAAAATGTGATTGGTCAATTTTTGTTAAAATGGGTCGACCTAAAAATGGCCGTTTTTCAAACGAGCTCAGAATTCGACGAAACTGGTTTTGTTAGGACCGTATCGTCAAAACAAAGCTAGATTTATTTTTCTGGAATTTTTCGATTCAGTTTGTAGCCCTGGCAAATTGAAATGTACGTTCAAATTAAATATTGAATGTTTTATATTTTAATTTGAAAAATAACTGACTGTAACAGTTGAATTGGCCAACGAAACATATCCCATGGTGTCCGGAATGGGGGTATTTAGCTAGGGGCGACAGTCGTTGGGTTTGATTTCGAGTTCGTTTGCAAAAACACTATTTAAAATTTCCTATAAAGTCTCGACCAATAGGATTTTTTTCCTTAAAAAAAAACCTACGAAACCCTAGCTGCCTCAGACGATATCGACGATCTAGGAAGCTCGAAACTTCCCTTCGACTTTTCCGCCGCCACCGCCAACTATAGGCCGCGCCACCACCGCCGTTCGACAGCCCTTCCTCCCCTCTCCACATCCGACCAAACCTCACCCGCCACCATCGCCTGTACCGCCCGAACCACCCCCACAAAGTCGCCGCCTTTCCAACGCCGCACCGCCTCCCTCCGACCACCGAGCTGACCTTGCTCCTAGGCGCAGGCGCGTCTCTCCAAGCCCGAGAGCGTGGCACTACCTGATCGAAGCAACGATCGACGGATTTCACAAATTTTGCTAACCTAGTTTTGAATCAAAAATAAAGGTACGACCTTTATTATTCTGAAATGAAAATAACACTATAAAGCGTTGCAAAACTTTGAAAAATAATATCTTTTTCGTTCGTTAACGAAATTCGATGAAAGAGGAAACACCGTGACCGCAAGGAGGCTCTCTACCATCTAGAAGAAGCCGCGGATTTTTCTGATCATCCTAGGATTTTTAGCACTGCAATCACCAATGTGAGGAATCTAAACTAAATTTTGTGAATGGAATCGCGTTGTATAAATTATATAAGCGAAGTGTAAATTATATACGCATTGTATACCTCATGTACATGTGTTGTATAAGTTATATTAGCGATGTATAAATTATACAAGCGTTGAATGAAACATATATGCTTTGAATTGTGATGAAATGCAAGTGAATTATAATATAATATACATATATATATATACTCCCCTCGTCCACAGACCATGGACGATATTTATTGCTTGTGATTGACGTGATATTATATGGTATAGCGAATGGTTGGAAATAATTGTTTGTGGTTGATATTGTGGTTGAAAAATACCTTTGTGGTTGAAAAATACTCTCTTGTGGTTGAAACAAATTAGAATAGGATTGTGGAATTGAAAATAAAACATGTCGCCTACGTGCGAACTAGATGCATGATCCCCATTGTCAAAAACCGCGAGGTTTTAAGGTAGAGCGAGGAGCCGTACTAGGGACGGTCCCGGTTTTAACTACCCTGCCGTTATGCTGCCGAAATTTTCTGAAATTCATGTGTTAGAATAATTTTCATTCGTTGAAATAAATTACATATGTTATAACCAATATTCATGTGTTGAGTTGCAATTCGTTCGTTGAGTTGAAATTCATGTGTTGAATATTATTTGAATTTAAACAAATAGCTTTAGCGATAAAAATCACATTTTTATATATATACAAACTATAGCGAATATTCATGTGTTGAGTTGCAATTCGTTCGTCGAGTTGAAATTCATGTGTTGAATATTATTTGAATTTAAACAAATAGCTTTAGCGATAAAAATCACATTTTTATATATATACAAACTATAGCGAATATTCATGTGTTGAGTTGCAATTCATTCGTTGAGTTGAAATTCATGTGTTGAATATTATTTGAATTTAAACAAATAGCTTTAGCGATAAAAATCACATTTTTATATATATACAAACTATATAGAATATTCATGTGTTGAGTTGCAATTCGTTCGTCGAGTTGAAACTCATGTGTTGAATGTTAACGTATTTTAAAATAAAATGAATAGACAATAAAAACTACATTTTTATTGTGAATATGAAGTGTTAAAAACATTCACATGTTGAATAAATATTTTTGATGATAAAAATATTTCTTTTATCATGTATACGCTTTGATAAAAATACACACGTGTTGAAATAAATAATAGTTTGCTAGAAATATTATTATTAGCTTTGTTCTGCATATATATACATGTGTTGAACAGGAAAAATGGATTAGCTGTAGAGTAAAGAAATTATTTGCGTGCCCGACAAATAGGTAAGCCTTGATGAGTTGGCTGCGCAATTTTATTTTTATATCAACTCCTGTGAATGCCATTGGATGCGGAGTGCTGGTTATTCTATGTGAAATAATAAACATCGCCATAGGATAGTAACAATTAATTTTGAACTACACTACATGGCATAATTCTTGACGATATGCATACTTCATCATATTCCACATAAGCAATTGGAGCTTGTGTGACGAGGAGGAAGATTTACCATACGAGCGAGAGGCTTGTATGGCGATGATTTTATACTACAGGTTGAAATGATGACTGATATGGACTATATAAAATATAACAATAAATCGCCAGATTAATAAAACCCCCACACGGGTCTGGAGTTGACAATAATCACGTCTCTCTAGTTATTAGATACGGCACATGGACTATTTATTTCCACACGAAAACGGGGTGACGAGAATTTATTCTCTGGAGTGATTATTTATACATGCTCCCCCGTAAACACCAGAATATATCACTATAAATATGTCGATGCTTTTTAGGATTTATTGGGTACCTAACACGGCCCAATAAATTTCCAAACCCCTCCCCGTACAAAGGAGGTTATGGTGAAAATTTTCGAAATATTAAGGCGTTAGTGAAATATTTGAAGTGAAAACGAAGTTGAAAATATAGAATGAGCTATAGTTGGAATTATAGAATGAACTATATTTATATATATAATTATAAATATAATTAAAAAGAATCGAAGCCGTGCAGTTCATGTTTTGGAATCGTAATTTGAAATGATTAGTACGAGAAATCCGACCATCGGATTTTCCCGAAACCGCAACCGCTGGGTTCGCCTTGGAAATATCTTCCCAACGGCACCAACCTTGTAAAAATCCAACGGTTGGATTGTCCGGAATGTTTAATTCAAATCTGAAGAAAAACAGCGTCAGAATCGTTTATATTTATATATAAATATAAATATAATTAAATTAAATCGAATAACGACGTTGCAGTTTGAATTTTGAAACCGTAACATCAAACGACTAGTGTGGAAGATCCGACCGTCGGATTTTCACGAAACTGGAACCGTTGGGTTCGCTTTGGGAATATCTTCCCACTGATATAGACTTTGTAGAAATCCAATGGTTAGATTCTCCGATATGCGTAAAACAAATTAGGGGAAAAACAGCGCCAGTGCCACGGCACGACCTGAAATGTCGTTTAATTAAATATGGCCATTTTTAAATAAATAAAATGGCGAAAAATCGTTATAAAATATTATAAGCAACATAGATTGCAAATAGACCAATTGGGCTTGAATTGTTTGATATTTGATGGTTGTATGTGCTTGACACGAAAATAACACTAAAGAACTGAAAGATGGATGTCGAATAATATAACCATGGAAAGAATCGATTTAAATTCTAATTACGTGAATTATTTGAAAAGGCCGAGCTAACCCTCATTTCAAATAATTTATCGAGCGATTCGAATTGGAAAATGCAAAGATGATTCAAGACCGACGATCTTCGTATCGGTTGGATGGGCGCTGCTGAGGTTCCTGACCGAGTAGCTACCGAAAAGGGGCGGAAGTAGTAGCCATCTGAACGTATGTGTTGATTGTAGGGATATACGAGGAATTGACGCCTCCGGTTTCGTTCAGACCCAGAACGGACTTGTAAATGGACTGTGTGTCTGACATTGAATTTTGTTCTATACTGATTGATCTTTGTTAAATATATATCTGTTTGGCGGCGGAGAATTTATTCTTTTGCTTAACGCCCTTCTCTGAGGCGTACGAGCTCAGAGGTTATATATCGATGGAAATCAATCGTATGGAGTGGACTTCCTATGTGGCATGCCAAGATGCTGTGATCAAAGCTTCTGTTGCAAAGCAAAGTCTTGTGGATGATGATCAAAGCACGGTCTACATGGCCTGGCTTTGTGTATAGCGTGGATTCGCGAACCTTACACCTGGGTATGAGTTAAAAACGGGATACGGACTGCAGGGAGAGCACGACGTTTCTTTCTAGCTATGGTGGTGTCAGTGACTTACCAGCCCTGACATTTATATCTATTTTTCACCTATGTGGTTGTTGGAATGCGAGGCGCCTCGATTATAGGTCTGTAAGGACCGGGAAACATGTGTTCAGGAATACTAATCCTCAAACGTAAGAGAGGACCGGCCCTGAAGATCCAGGGTTACCCAGAGTGTGTAGTCCTGAGGCATTTGCTAGAATGTCTCGAAGCGGAGAGGAGCTTGCCCCTTGCCTCGACTCATGACGGAAATCCAATTTCCAATACGAAATAACGACTCGATTGTAGAACTAGTATGGCGACATAGTGGTATGGGGCACTTATGCCGTCTATGATTGATATTTATGATGCTATTCGTTTTTGAAACATATATGCACTAGTAATAATATCAATTGATTTTGCTTTATACGTATCAAGCATATTTGGCCATTATAAGGTAAAACTCTATCCTCCGGCTTGCGTTGCATTGTATGATGGGACTTGAGTCTTATAATGGCTTCATTCTTTTTAAAAGCATTGCATTGTTTTAAAAGAATTTACTTTGTTTTCAATGCACTAGCAATCACTGGAGTAAACCCGTTCCGCGGAAGTGGCATGGTCCTATGATTTGCTTATTACTATTGTTTAAACTGTTAAATAGATTCCTCATACCAGTCCCCATGACTGACTCGTTGTTTGTTTCACTTTGCAAACGCGGGTGCCCTTATTTTCACAGGGGCAGCCTAGTTCACAGGTGACAGGTTGTTTTTGGCTCTGCACTGTTTCATAGAGTGCATTTTGGCTCATGGTGAGGCTGACTTCACAGAGACGACTTTGACATTTTCCGCCATTATTGTACTTATATTATGATTCCGCCACTGGCGATGCAGACTGCTTTACTTTCACTACTTCTTATTGTATGTATATGTTCCGCCTTCGGCGATGTAGACTGATACCCTTATTATGTCTCACTGCATGTATGTATTCCGCCTCTGGCGATGATGACTGATCACTTCCCTTTTTTTTTACTAAGTTATATCCTACGTTGTGCTATTCTGATGTTGTTACATGTTGTGATTCCGCTGTCATATCCATGTAAAATTATTCTATTTATTGTTTCTGCTATTATCAGTACACTGCTATGATGATTAATGTGTTATATTCCAATGATTATCCTTAATACCGCCCCTCGGATTTTGGGATCGTCACATAACATGCAGGGAAGAACAGGTTAGAGGGATCCAACCAGAATCCTCAAATTTATTGTTTATTTTCATGTTACCATTATATGGACTGTTTACCCAGTATGGTTGAATGATTGATTGTTGTTGGTTGTTGAATCGTATTTCAACATTTGTTATTATATTAACCAATGGATGGTATTGGTTGGGTAATTAGCATCACATGGTCTATAAATCAATCATTTTACAAATATGGGGTTTAGTAAATCGACCGTAATAAAGTTATAAATTTATTTATAACTGAAATAGGTTTTAAATCTATTATTTTGATAGAGAAATTTTAAAAGAAAACAAATACTTACTATTAATTGATGTAAAGGAGGCTTAAATTGGAATTGATTAACGAGATAAATCTTACTTGGGATTGAATCAGTTGACCGGTCCAACTGGGATCAGTTATTAAATTAGTTTATTGTTAAATAAACCTAATGAAACTGTTTTATTGAATATTTGATTAATTTTAATAAGATTTTAAATAAGGGAATTTATTATTTATTTCAGTAAATAAAACAGCTAACTGATTTTACAATAGTTAATGTTAAAGTAAATCATTTGTTTTAATTACTTCTTAAACGAAATACATTTAAGTAAGTAACCGATTTGGAATAAAATATAGTTAAGTTTGAAAAGAAATTATGAACAAGTTTTATATTTAGACTCGAGTTTTATAATGTAATTATAAAGGGATACTTAACGTTTGGATTAAGTAAAAGAGAAATAATGATATAAAAAGGGGTTTATATTAAACATGAGATTTTATAAACAAGTTTTATAAAAGGGATGTGAGGTTAAAAATGTCGATCTAGAATTGGTAATACTTAATAAGGGAATTAAGTAAAATAAATGGGATTGAAATAAGATTTCCAGAGAGGAAAGGGAATTGGTAAAAAGGGATTGCAATTGAGTTGGGTAAAAGAGGTTGGTGGTAGGATTTGTATTAATAAACCAGTTTAGGAAACAAAGTTATTTAAACGAGTTGAAAGTTAAAGAGTGATGTTTAGTAAACAATTCTAAATCGACGAATTAAGTAATATTAGATATATATGTAAAAGTGACTTCCAAAAAAATAAGAAGAATTATAAAGCTATATTTTTAATAAACTAGTTTAATGGAATGTGTTTTGATATTAGAACGAATATGGATTTTTGAATTAAAATTCGTATTTATCTGAAGATAAGAATGTTGTTGATCAAGGTCAGAGAGGTAATTAAAATACCCCAACTTGAACGACTTCAGGATTATCTAAGGATGATATTAGTTTGTAATGGGAAGGAGGGTAAGAATAATTTATTATTTCGATATGAGAAATAATAACGTAACGTTATTTGAGGGCGTTGAGGATATAATGGGATTTCCAAAGTAATGGAAAGGAGAAGATTTGGGAATATATTTATGTAGTAATATTTCCGAAGTAAAGGAAATAAAAGGAGATTGTGAGAAATTATAACGGTATTTCCGAGATAAAAGGAAATTGAAAAGTGGAGTTTTGGAAATGGTTTATTCTATAAGAACAAGAGTAGGTCATTATTGTAACAACCCGAATTTTATAACATGTTAAAACAAGAAAATTAGGGCAGAATTAAATTATAAATTAAGAATCAAGCGAAATGGGTTGCGCTGTTGCGTTCGTCTCGGAATTCTGGTTGGAAACGAGTCCGAAATTTCGTAAATCGGAGTCCGTATGACCGATATATGGCCTCCAGAAGTTTCACGAAAAATCAGAAAACGAAAACAGTTCAAATTCGAATTCGAATTTCGAATTTAGCCCCAAACAGACTGGGCGGGAAAATTTCCCGCCCAGGACCCAGGTCGACTGGAGAGTCGACTGGGTAGTCGACCTCCCCAAGCCAGGTCGACTGGGTAGTCGACCTGGGTGTCGACCTGGGGGTCGACCTCCCTGGTCGGACCAAGTTGGCCTGGTGCACCTGCTTGCTTGTGTGGTCTGGTTGGTTGGCCTGTGACGATTTTCAGTGGCTCAGATCTATTCTAGGGTTGATCCTATGGCCTAAACTAGCTCCTACTTCTATAAAAACACCATAAGACCTAACCTAAATCACTAAAAATCATCCTAACAACAAAGTGCTGCCCAAATGTCTCTTGATCATGGCCTCCATCTTCATCTTCAAGGGCCTAAGCATGCAAACTTGATTCAAGTCAAAGGAGCAATCTTTATACATCAAATCAAAGGAGCTACTTATTTCTCAAGGCCTCTAGTGTTGCTACATCATTCCTAGAGCTTCTACATCAAATCAAGGGAGTAGAGCATCATTCCTACACCATCCTACGACAAATGCTTGCTCATAATTCTCTAGCCATGCTTTGTAAGTTCTAGATGCTTTTAGATTGAAACGATAACTTGAATATGACATGTGATAAAGTTGAAAATTTGATCTATGCATGATAATCGATCCATGCTCATTCTTGTTCATTTATGATCTTGACCTTTGGGGATGTTGCTATGACATTAGTTTGGACCTATGCATGTTGCAAATCACTCTTTCATATCCTTATCATGCATGTAATGATGTTTTCCTCTCGGATCTTGTTTTATGCAAAGTTTCTACCTTCCCCTATTTATTTTCTTTTGATGAACCTTGGTCGATTTCGGACCCAGGCCTAAACTACGATTTATGTGTGATTTGTATACGGGGGAATATTGGGATTTTACCTATTTGGATATAGGTGTGGGTGGTCGAATTTGTGCATAACATGAACAAGGAAAAATTTGGGGTATTGCCAATGTAATTTGCAAGTTTGGGCATACATGAATTGGCATATGAATTAAATCATGAGTTTTGGGGACTATGTAAGTTAAATCAAGGGATTGGGCTTATGTAAATTAGGCATAAGCGGAATTGGGAACATGAACCATAATGTGGGTTTATTTGGGCATGAACTTGACAACTTGTAACTTTGGCTAGAACTTGATAGGGTTGGGATGTCATAAACTTGGCATACATGCAAATAGGCGAGAATTGGATATATGTAAAGTGGCTAGAATTGGGTACACGTTTTCATGGGCATGTAAGGTGGAGCTTGGGCATATGTTTAGTAATATGTAAAGTGGGGATTTTGACTTAGATGACACATATGTAAATATCAATGTAACGGATGTCTTCGACACGAGGTTAGACTTGAGTTGTGGTGTAATTCTGCCCGGAACCGCCTGGCATATTCAGTGACCACAACAATAATAGTCTAATGTGAGAGGTCATAGGCAAAGATTAGATTGTGTTAATGCTTGAACCCGAGGTTGGAATGGATTTGCGGTGTAATTCTGCCCGGAACCACCCGGCATATCCAGTGACCGCAAATAAGTCCAATGTGAGAGGTTGATGCATTAGTAAATAATAAATGAATATTACATGGACGGTGGGTTAAGTAACTTGATTAGACTAATAACACTTAACCAATATGACACGGACAGGTGGGTTAAGTAACTTGATTAGACTAATAACACTTAACCAATATGACATGGACGGGTGGGTTAAGTAACTTGATTAGACTAATAACACTTAACCAATATTACATGGACGGTGGGTTAAGTAACTTGATTAGACTAATGACACTTAACCACTATGACATGGACGGGTGGGTTAAGTAAAACCGGACTTGATTTCTTGATGACACTTAACCATATAACACGATTAGAGGATGGGTTAGTTTAACCTGAATGGGTCAATAACACCCGACTAGTATAACGCGATGCATGGTAAGGTTAAGTAAACTCACGAGGGTAACACTTAACCATTATAATTTGACTAGTGGATGGTGTTAGGTTAACATATACTTAATCAATCTAACACGGTAACTTGATGGGGTTAAATCATGAATCGCTTGAATATACTTAACCAATCTAACACGGTGACTTGATGGGGTTAAGTCATGAATCGCTTGAATATACTTAACCAATCTAACACGGTGACTTGATGGGGTTAAGTCATGAATCGCTTGAATATACTTAACCAATCTAACATGATAACTTGATGGTGTTAAGCTTAAATATACTTAACCAATTTGACACGATGATTTGGATAGGGTTAAGTCATGAACCGCTGGAATACGCTTAACCAACTTGACACGTGATTCGTAGGGCTAAGTCATGAACTTGAATGACAACACTTAGCCAACTTGACATGACATGTAGACGGGTTAAGTCACGAACTTGAATGACCACACTTAACCAACTTGACATGCTAGACTGATAGGGGTTAAGTCTTGAATTTAGATGACAACACTTAACCTGCTAGACGGAAACCCTAGTTACGCGGTCCCTTTCAGCAGTAACCCTCTTGGATGTATCACGATACCCTAGGGACTAGGCTAGGGTGGGGCACGATTACTGGGCTGATTGTAAGCGACCAAAACGACGGCTGAGTTTGGTGCGCCATTGTAGGTTCAAGCGGGTTATGGTCATGCACGTAGTCCGGAGTTGAAAAAGCAGGCGTGGGCACCAGTAATTGTACACTGTGCGTGCTTGGAATGGTGTCAGTGATTGACACCCTAGGGCTTGATACACCCTAGGGTGGACCTAGCACAGAGTAGCTACATTCGTGATTGGGCTGTATGACACCGACTCACGATGAGTTAGGACTTGTAGGGAGCCGATCGATTAGATCGTTACGTGGAAAAAGGGCGTTGTTCGATAGGTAGCATAATCCCTAGTGGTCCTAGGTGGCATAAACCCTGATCGAACCTAGAAAACGTCCAATATGTAGCATAATCCCTAGTGGTCCTAGGTGGCGTAAATCCTAGATGAACACGCGATAATTCATGATAAGGGAATCTGGCCAGAACAAGGATGGCAGTCCGAGCGATTTCAAGGATGGTGACACTACGTTGTAGTGGTACAGAATAACGTGATGGAACCCGTACGATATACGGCAAGGGACTTTACATATACATGGAAGGAATGTTACGAGTTAGGATGCTAGTACGGTTGGTGCAGAGGACGTTAGACATGCAATGCTATTCCGAGTTTATCTTGTTATCTTGTTACCTTGGTTATCCTGTTACCTTGGTTATCTTGTTACTTGGGTTTATCTTGTTATCTTAGTTTGGTCTGTTTATCTTGTCATCATGTTTATGTTCACTTTCAGTTTATACATGTCATGTTACCCTTACCTGTTTTTAGGCTGAAAGTAGCTAGGACTTACCAGTCTTTATGACTGACCCCGTTTTGTTTCGCCTCTTTTTCTTCCGTCCCCCCCCCCCCCCGGTTTACATGGAGGAAATGTTGCTACTTAGTGCGGATTTTCTGCTTCAAGATCGTCATCCATGGCTTGGACTTTTCTTGGCTATGGCTACTTTACTGTTTTACTTGGGGAATAATTTATGACTATGGTTTTATGCTTCTTTATTATTGCAAGACAGGTTTCGATGTAAGTAATTTAATGGCACTTTGATGTAAAAGGTTTTAGACCTTACTACTTTTGTTAAGTAATGAAATCATGTTTTCTTCCACTGTTTCTATATGTTCTGTCTTGTAATATTTCTGTGCATGTTTACCTAGATAATACTCCACCAAAGCTAGTGCATTCCCTTTGTGAGTGACCCTAACGGAGGTGGGGTGTTACATTTGGTATCAGAGCAGAAGTTTACCAGACTGGGAAAAAGTTTTAAAACCTTCTGAAAACTATTTGAATATAGGTGTGGGTGGTCGAATTTGTGCATAACATGAACAAGGAAAAATTTGGGGTATTGCCAATGTAATTTTCAAGTTTGGGCATACATGAATTGGCATATGAATTAAATCACGAGTTTTGGGGACTATGTAAGTTAAATCAAGGGATTGGGCTTATGTAAATTAGGCATAAGCGGAATTGGGAACATGAACCGTAATGTGGGTTTATTTGGACATGAACTTGAAAACTTGTAACTTTGGCTAGAACTTGATAGGGTTGGGATGTCATAAAATTGGCATACATGCAAATAGGCGAGAATTGGACATATGTAAAGTGGCTAGAATTGGGTACACGTTTTCATGGGCATGTAAGGTGGAGCTTGAGCATATGTTTAGTGATATGTAAAGTGGGGATTTTGACTTAGATGACACATATGTAATTATCAATCTAACGGATGTCTTCGACACGAGGTTAGACTTGAGTTGTGGTGTAATTCTGCCTGGAACCGCCCGGCATATCCAGTGACCACAACAATAATAGTCTAATGTGAGAGGTCATAGGCAAAGATTAGATTGTGGTAAAGCTTGAACCCGAGGTTGGAATGGATTTGCGGTGTAATTCTGCCCGGAACCACCCGGCATATCCAGTGACCGCAAATAAGTCCAATGTGAGAGGTTGATGCATTAGTAAATAATAAATGAATATTACATGGACGGTGGGTTAAGTAACTTGATTAGACTAATAACACTTAACCAATATGACATGGACGGGTGGGTTAAGTAACTTGATTAGACTAATAACACTTAACCAATATGACATGGACGGGTGGGTAAAGTAACTTGATTAGACTAATAACACTTAACCAATATGACATGGACGGGTGGGTTAAGTAACTTGATTAGACTAATAACACTTAACCAATATTACATGGACGGTGGGTTAAGTAACTTGATTAGACTAATGGCACTTAACCACTATGACATGGACGGGTGGGTTAAGTAAAACCGGACTTGATTTCTTGATGACACTTAACCATATAACACGATTAGAGGATGGGTTAGTTTAACCTGAATGGGTCGATAACACCCGACTAGTATAACGCGATGCATGGTAAGGTTAAGTAAACTCACGAGGGTAACACTTAACCATTATAATTTTACTAGTGGATGGGGTTAGGTTAACATATACTTAATCAATCTAACACAGTAACTTGATGGGGTTAAGTCATGAATCGCTTGAATATACTTAACCAATCTAACACGGTGACTTGATGGGGTTAAGTCATGAATCGCTTGAATATACTTAACCAATCTAACACAGTGACTTGATGGGGTTAAGTCATGAATCTCTTGAATATACTTAACCAATCTAACATGATAACTTGATGGGGTTAAGCTTAAATATACTTAACCAATTTGACACGATGATTTGGATAGGGTTAAGTCATGAACCGCTGGAATACGCTTAACCAACTTGACACGTGATTCGTAGGGCTAAGTCATGAACTTGAATGACAAGACTTAGCCAACTTGACATGACATGTAGATGGGTTAAGTCACGAACTTGAATGACCACACTTAACCAACTTGACATGCTAGACTGATAGGGGTTAAGTCTTGAATTTAGATGACAACACTTAACCTGCTAGACGGAAACCCTAGTTACGCGGTCCTTTTCAGCAGTAACCCTCTTGGATGTATCACGATACCCTAGGGACTAGGGTGGGGTGGGGCACGATTACTGGGCTGATTGTAAGCGACCAAAACGACGGCTGAGTTTGGTGTGCCATTGTAGGTTCAGGCGGGCTATGGTCGTGCACGTAGTCCGGAGTTGAAAAAGCAGGCGTGGGCACCAGTAGTTGTACACTGTGCGTGCTTGGAATGGTGTCAGTGGTTGACACCCTAGGGCTGGATACACCCTAGGGTGGACCTAGCACAGAGTAGCTACATTCGTGATTGGGCCGTATGACACTGACACACGACGAGTTAGGACTTATAGGGAGCCGATCGATTAGATCGTTACGTGGAAAAAGGGCGTTGTTCGATTGGTAGCATAATCCCTAGTGGTCCTAGGTGGCATAAACCCTGATCGAACCTAGAAAACGTCCAATAGGTAGCATAATCCCTAGTGGTCCTAAGTGGCGTAAATCCTAGATGAACACGCGATAATTCATGATAAGGGAATCTGGCCAGAACAAGGATGGCAGTCCGAGCGATTTCAAGGATGGTGACACTACGTTGTAGTGGTATAGAATAACGTGATGGAACCCGTACGATATACGGCAAGGGACTATACATATACATGGAAGGAATGATACGAGTTAGGATACTAGTACGGTTGGTGCAGAGGACGTTAGACATGCGATGCTATTCCGAGTTTATCTTGTTATCTTGTTACCTTGGTTATCCTGTTACCTTGGTTATCTTGTTACTTGGGTTTATCTTGTTATCTTAGTTTGATCTGTTTATCTTGTCATCATGTTTATGTTCAATTTCAGTTTATACATGTTGTAACACCCCGAGAATTCTATAACTGTGAAATTCATGAATTAAAGTATAATCAAATTCAAATCAAATAACTAAGGGAAACGGGATACGCCATTGCGTTCGTCTCGGAAAAATACGCGAAATAGAGTCCGAGTTTTCGAAAAACGGAGTCCGTATGAAGAAGATATGGCCTTCGGAAGTTTTGAATTAAATTTAAAATTCAAACAGAATAAAATAATTAAAAATCGGGCCCAGTGGGCCAGGGCGGATAAACACCCGCCTAGGCCACCCAGGTCGACTGGGCTGTCGACCTGGGCTACCTATGTCGACAGGGCTGTCGACAGCCCTGTCGACAGGGGTGTCGACCTGGTCGAGCCCAGTCAACCTGGCTGGCCAGGTCTGTGTTTGGTCGAATTTCTGGGGTCTGCTTTGTCATTAGGGCTAGGTGGCGGGTTCTAATTGGTCTCTCTATCTAATGAATGGCTACGATCTAACCTAGCAACATCAATGGTCCTAATCAATTCCTAACCTCTATATAAACAACCCTAGACTAAACCCTAATCTATTCATTCAAGTTAAGAACATAGCCGCCATGTTGCTGAGGAACGACTAAGAGTAGCCGCCGACTAGAGAGAGAATTAGAAAGAAAGTTCTAAAGCCTAAAGCAATTCAAGCAACCTAAAGCCAATCAATTCAACAAAGGAATCATATCTCTTAATTAGAGAATTCGCCGCAACCATTGTAAGTAGAGTATTACTTTGGTATGAATAAACAATTGTATTGATTTGTATGCTTGAATTGGGATAATAAAGTAGTTCATATTTGTGCAAAATTATGTTGTTCATTATAAAGAACTACATGCGGTAGTTCTATGCAAATACACGTTTGGAATATTGCGCAAATTATGTAATCTATGTTGAAGCTACATGTATGTAGTTGAGTGAAATTCATGCAAGTTTGGGGCTTTGTTATTATGTCGTCACGATGTATATTTTGTGCATAAATCATTTTGCAAGTAATTGAAACAAGTTTGGTTGTTATAGTTCATATGAAACTATGTTGGAATTTTGACACCATAATCCATGTATTAAGTCATGCTTTTGCAAACTTATGAATATGGCTAGGCTATGAATGATATTTGGCATAATTGAAATCCATGATTAAGTCTATCTTGTTTACAAGAATTATATGATGACATATGTGAGACATGGCTAGGTTAGACTCAAAAATCCCTTTTTGCAAGTTTAAAGCAAACACCATGTTTAGGAATATTTATGCATAAGTATGTTTATACCATCGTTATGTGATTAGACTTAAACCATGATTAAGTTGAACTATGCTTTTGTGTTAGTAACCAAGTATCCCCTTTGTAAACATGTAGAAACCTTATAAACATGACTTGTTTATGTTTATGCCATGAACAAATTTAACTTTACTTATGCCATGCTTATGTTTGACATTATGCCGTGTTTATGCTAAAAGTATTCATGCCATGCTTATGTTTGACATTATGCTATGCTTATGCTAGAAATATTTATGACATGCTTATGTTTGACATTATGCCTAAATAAGAATATAGGTTCATGTTGTAGTTAAACCTATGCAAGTTCACATGCTTTGATTCATGTCATCTATGTTACCACTATGCAAGTACACCAATTTCTATTTTGTATTTCCAACGTCATATTGCAAGTTCATGCGCTCACCTTCCCCTCTTTGTGTATGTAATCACGCTTTAAGCCTCCCCTTTTCGCATGGCTAAATTGGGCTTTAAAAGGCTAAGCCCAATATATATAAACGGACGTGTAAAACGGGGGAAAATAACGTTGGGTTAAAATTAATTAATGAATGAAAATATAAAATAGAAGGGCCCAAATTCAAGTATGGGGTGGGCCCGTGATTGGTGTAACCTTTACACCATTAACTTAATAATGGGCCGCAAATATTTACATATAAGAAATAAAGAAGAATGACAAGATATGTAAATGTAGAAAATACGATGTGTTTAACCCGAGGTTGGATTGAGTTGTGATGTAAACCTGCCGGAACCGCCCGGCTGTCCAGTAGTCACAACAATACCTATCCAATGTGGGAGGTTAAACATGGAGCCCAATAAGGACCCGAGGTTAGACTGAGTTGTGGCGTAAGACTGCCCGGAACCAATCGGCAACAGGCAGCCACAACAATACCTGTCTAATGTGAGAGGTCAGGGCCTTAATAAGACAATTAAGGCTGAGTCAGGATTGTTAGGATTAAGTGAACTAAAGACTTAATCAAAATGGAACATGCTAAACTAAACGGACTGGTGGGGGTTAGGTTAGGAAACACTTAACCAACTTAGCATGTTGGCTAGAGATAGAAAACCTAGTAACGGGGGGACCCTTTTCAGCAGTAACCCTAAAAGGTGTATCAGGATACCCTGAAACTAGGCAGGGTGGGGCACGATTACTGGGCTGATTGTAAGAGGTCAAAGTAACGGCGGTGGTGTAGCAGTGTAGGTTCTAACGGAGTGCGGGCGTGCACACACTCCGGCGCAGAAAAATAAGGCACTAGACACCAGTAGCATACCTGTGCACTCTAAGGTTGTGTCGGGTTGCCACTATGGGACTTGATACACCCCATGGTGGGACCAGCATAGGTAACTACAGACATCGGGGGGGCCGTAAGACACATGTAACTTTGCGAGTAGGAGCCGATCATCATAGAATGGATCACATCACCCTGATTATGGGGTGCAAATTGGAAACTAGTATATGGGTTCAGAGATTAACATGGGGTACGATAGTATATTCGACCCTAGATAACTTAACCAAGTTTATTGTGCTTGCCCACTTCTTGTTTATACTTATCATACCCAGTTCTTTATTCATAGACAAAATAGTACTAGACTTACTCAGGCTTTACGTCTGACTCTACTTTTCTTTCGTCTTCTTTCTTCCGTTCCCCCCCCCCCCAGGTCCTCAGGGAGGGAACACAGCAGCTTGACCAACCTCAACATCCAGCTTGAAGAAGAGAAATGTATTGCTTGGACTTTCCTGTTTTGAACTATGGCTTTGGACAATCCACTATGGGGCTTTTGCAGTTCATCTATGTTTTATTTATGCTTCTTTAAAAATAATGTACTCAAGACAGATTATGAAAGTGTTATGTTATGTTTTTGGAAAGGATGTTGTTGTAACACGTATTTGACTTTATGAAATAAAATTTGTTGTTCTTCCACTGTTTACAAATATGTGTTCTTATATCTGTCTTGTTTATCTGTGACTTGTACTTATAAACCTCCACCAAAATTAGGGCATTCCCTTTGAGAGTGACCCTAACGGAGGTGGGGTGTTTCACTTGGTATCAGAGCATAGGTTTTCCAGATAAGATAAAAAGTTTTGAAAAATTATTTAAAGAAGCATTTTTAAGAAAAATATTTTATTTTAAAAAGGCAAAGTCCACTCCCCAAAGCCATAGGTACTATCTCTTATCCTTCGTTTTGAATCTATCCTTTTTGTTTCAGCATGTCCCAAGAACTTAACTTGCCGGAAGGGGTGCCAATACCTGGTTGGTTTAGACGGTTCTTAGAAGCAAGGGCCACTCAGCCAGGTCCTACCGTTCCTCCTCCCCCAGCGGAAGGAAATCATCCAGCTGCAGCAGCACCTTTTCCTCCACCTCCTCCTCGGGGAAACACGTTTGCTAAGATATGTAAAGATTTTAAAGCTATGGGAGGAAGGGATTTCCATGGAACTGAGTCCTTCGTAGCAGCTAGGAATTGGCTGAAAGAAACGGAGGACCTATTCATCATCTTTGAGGTAGAGGATA
This sequence comes from Allium sativum, assembly GCA_030737875.1. NCBI lineage: Eukaryota > Viridiplantae > Streptophyta > Magnoliopsida > Asparagales > Amaryllidaceae > Allium > Allium sativum. Next base: position 57,582,482 of record CM060918.1, read on the forward strand.
GACAAAAAGTACAACTGGCGGTGTGGCTATTGAAGGGCGAGGCTTCCTACTGGTGGGAAGTCACTAATGCTGAAAGACCAGTGGAGACGTGGGAGGACTTTAGGGCAAGGTTTGAGACTAAATTTCTCTCAGATGCGGAAAGAAGTTTGCAGTTGGAAAAATTCTTATTTCTTAAGCAAGGAGACAAGACTGTCAGAGAGTATGTGAATCAGTTCGATGAGCTGGCTAGGTTTGGACTTGACCTAGTCCACACCCCGCACAAGAAGGCTCTCCGTTTCGTCAAAGGGTTAAATGAGCCATTACACAGTTTGGCCATGACCCATATACCCATGGGAGCCACGTATGAAAGATTGGTGCAAATGGCATTGCTGAATGAAGAGGACAAGAGCAAGAAGGAGACGAAGGCAGAAAGCTCTCAAGGGAAGAAAGAGGGTTTGCTGCCCAAGAAGACAGATTTTAAGAAGGGCGGGAAAGGCAACAAAGAGAAGAGGAAGTGTAATTTATGTGGCAAAGTGGGGCACTTAGTAAAGGACTGCCGGAAAAAGAAGGCCAAGGAGAATGGTGGGTGCTTTTCATGCGGTCAGACAGGCCACAGGGCTAAGGACTGCCCAAAGAAACGAGGACAGGGGCAGGGCGCTGGATCCACCCCAGGGGCACAGGTTCATGTGCTAGAAGCGCCACCTCTGCAACAGCGAGGTATAAATACTTCTGTAGAAAGTGTAGTTTATCTTTATGATCACCCCGTTCGCACTTTATTTGATTCTGGCGCATCACACTCCTTTATCTCGTCTGCTTTAGTAGAATCTCTGCACCTAGAAACTAGTATGGTAGAGGACCCCTTAATTGTTTCAAACCAAATTGGGGGCCCAGCTCATTTGTCTACGATCTGTTTGGAATTGAAAATTTCTATCCTAAGCGTAGAGTTTCAATGTAGTGCCTTTGTTTTGGGCTTTTCGGGTTATGGTTTGATTTTGGGTATGGATTGGCTATCCAGTAATGGGGCCATCCTTGATTGTGAGAAAAGGGTTGTTAGGCTCCTAACCCAGCTCGGTAATACTTTGGAAATTTCTTGTAATCCCTCGCATGCGGTTATGCTTAGTTATCTTGAATCGCTAGATGCCTCTGTTGAAAATTTGCAATCAGTTAGAGTGGTCCGGGAATATCCGGATGTCTTTGAAGAGGTGAAGGGCTTGCCTCCGAAGCGGGAAATAGACTTCCGCATATATCTTGTAGATAATGCAAAGCCCGTTGCGTTGCCCGTTAGACCTATGGCTCCACGGGAAAGGAAAGAGCTCAGTAAACAGATTAAAGAGCTTCTAGAAAAGGGGTTCATTAGGAGGAGCATTTCAGAATGGGGCGCTCCAGTGGTGTTCGCTACAAAGGCGGATGGTTCACTCCGTCTATGTGTTGACTATAGGGAGCTCAACAAGCTAACGAAAAAGAATAGGCACCCTCTCCCTAGAATTGACGATTTATTTGACCAGCTTGTAGGAGCGTCTGTTTTCTCCCAACTCGATTTAGCAACCGGTTTTCATCAGCTAAGGGTGGCTGAAGATAGCATCGATAAAACGGCTTTCAGAACCCCAGACGGTTTCTTTGAATGGCTTGTCATGCCTTTCGGCTTGACAAATGCACCTGCTTACTTCGTGGACCTGATGAGTAGGGTATTTAGAGATTTCCTCAATAAATTCGTAGTGGTCTTCGTAGATGATATCCTTATCTTCTCAAAGAGTGAAGAGGAACATGCTCAGCACTTAAGGGCAATCATGGAAACTTTGCGAGTCCATCAACTAAAAGCCAAATTCTCCAAATGCCACTTTTGGAGAGAAGAGGTGAGGTTCCTTGGGCACATAGTATCCAAACAAGGGTTAGCTGTGGACCCTGCTAAGGTAGTGGCGGTACAGGATTGGAAGACACCAAGGAATGCAACTGAGGTCCGAAGCTTCCTAGGACTAGCAGGTTTCTATCGAAAGTTTATAAGGGATTTTGCGAAAATCTCAGCTCCACTCACGAAATTGACTAAGAAGAATCTAGTGTTCAATTGGGATTTGGATTGCGAGTTTGCTTTCCAACGACTGAAAAGGGCTCTCACAACAGCCCCAGTTTTGACGCTGCCAGATGGGAGCAAGATGTTCACTGTTTATATGGATGCATGTGGGACAGGGCTAGGCGCCGTCTTAATGCAAGAAGGAAGGGTAGTAGCTTATGGCGGGAGGCAGTTGAAGGTGCACGAAAAGAACTACCCAACCCACGATCTTGAGTTAGCCGCCATCGTCTTTGCACTCAAGTCTTGGCGACACTATCTCCTAGGTGAGAAGTTCGAACTTTATACTGACCATAAATCGTTGAAATATCTTTTCTCGCAGAAAGATCTTAACTTGAGGCAACAAAGGTGGATGGAGTTTCTTGCCTCGTACGATTTCGAAATCTCCTATACTCCGGGCAAAGGCAACGTAGTGGCAGACGCGTTGAGCCGAAAGAAGTTGACCCTAAGCCCGTTGTTTGTTGAAAGACAAAGCCTAGAGTTTATAGCCAGCTTCGACTTTAGGCCTTCCTCCGATTTCGTACCAGGCTTGCTAGCATCGCTCGAAGTACGGCCAACTTTAGTGGATTCAGTAGGGACAGCGCAACGCGAAGACCCTCAGCTTGTGGAAATAATTGATAGGCTAATTAGGGGTGAGACTTCAAGTCACCTCAACCGATACTCCATCGACAATAGGGGTTTGCTAAGGCGAGACAGAAGACTATGCGTCCCACAGACAAAAGATTTAATAAGGAAGGTTCTCGAGGAAGAGCATCATTCCAAGATGACGATACACCCAGGCGGAGATAAAATGTACAAAGATATAAAAAGGACTTTCTTTTGGAACGGCATGAAAAAGGACGTGGCAGAGTTCGTTTCTAAGTGTATGGTGTGCCAACAGGTTAAAGCGGAACAGAAAAAGCCTGGCGGACTACTACATCCTCTGGAGGTCCCGCAGTGGAAGTGGGATAGCATCTCAATGGACTTCATCGATGGGCTGCCTAGGTCTAGGAGAGGCAACACTAGCATTTGGGTAATAGTGGATAGGCTTACTAAAAGCGCCCACTTTTTACCTGTCAAAAGTAAGAGAACTGCCTCATCCCTAGCATCACTTTACCTCAAGGAAATCGTTCGACTCCATGGAATACCATCTAGCATTGTTAGTGACCGAGACCCCATCTTCACCAGTGAGTTTTGGCGGAGTCTGCAAGAAGCAGTAGGAACGCAGTTACGCTTGAGCACAGCCTATCATCCCCAAACCGACGGCCAAACAGAGAGAGTGAACAGAGTTTTGGAAGACCTCTTAAGGCTATGCGTCCTCGACTTCGGAGGGACGTGGGAAGACCACCTTCCTTTGGTAGAATTTGCCTACAACAACAGCTATCAAGCAACCATCGGAATGGCGCCCTTCGAAGCTTTATATGGAAGACCGTGCCGATCGCCCACTTGTTGGTGGGAGTCCACGGATAAGCTCATACTTGGACCAGATATGATCCGAGAGACTTCAGAGAAAGTGGACTTAATACGAAGAAGGATGAAGACGGCCCAAGACAGACAAAAGTCCTATGCCGACAAGAGGAGGACCGACCTTGAATTTGAAGTTGGAGACAGAGTTTTTCTCAAGGTATCACCACTAAGAAACGTTGTTCGTTTTGGAACCACAGGAAAACTTGCACCAAGGTTCGTAGGGCCATTCCCTATTATCGAGAAAATTGGGAAAATGGCTTATAGATTAGAGCTACCCGAGAAGTTGGCTGGAGTCCACAACGTTTTTCACGTTTCACATCTCCGAAAATGTCTACATGAGTCTGCTGAAGTAGTAGAGCCAAATATCCTCGAAGAGGCCGAAGTGGAACGCGAAGCAACCATAATAAAAGTTCCAACCCGCATCTTAGGAACAGAAGTGAAGAAGCTACGCAACCGCGAAGTCAAGCTCGTCAAAGTTCAGTGGAGCGACGCCGAGGGAGACGCGACTTGGGAAACTGAAGCTAGAATACGTACTGCCTACCCTTTTCTGTTCGAGGGTACATCCTTGATCTTTCTCTTTCCTTAAGTTGCGCTTTTATCTTTTTAGGTATATTTCCTCGACCGTATCTTTTAGATAGAATCTTTTTGGATGGAAACATGTAGTTGAAACATGTTATGGATGATGGTTGCAAGTGATTGCTAGTGGTTGCTCGTGGTTGCATATACACACACAATCTAGGTTTTAGATCGGCTCAGTCACTTCATATTGCATATGCACATATGTTTGCACTCGTATGTGGTTGAACTCTAATGTGTTGACATGTGGATGCTGCATTTGTATTGAATGATTGTGCACTCATGTAGAATCAAGAATAGGAAAATTTGCATACATAATGGATTCATGGCACTTACATAATTCGCATTAAGGAGGTCAACTGAATCAGTAGACCGCCTGATTTTGCATTAGATAAGTTCATGTACACACACACTTCGCATATGATCATGAAGCATTAGAAGTCTTTTAAGGACAATGGATGCTCGTGTTTGATGGATGAGTAGATGGATGATTGGATGTTAGGATATACATTCTTCCTACACTTGAAGATTTCGGGGACGAAATCCTTTTAAGTGGGGGAGAATGTAACACCCCGAGAATTCTATAACTGTGAAATTCATGAATTAAAGTATAATCAAATTCAAATCAAAGAACTAAGGGAAACGGGATACGCCATTGCGTTCGTCTCGGAAAAATACGCGAAATAGAGTCTGAGTTTTCGAAAAACGGAGTCCGTATGAAGAAGATATGGCCTTCGGAAGTTTTGAATTAAATTTAAAATTCAAACAGAATAAAATAATTAAAAATCGGGCCCAGTGGGCCAGGGCGGATAAACACCCGCCTAGGCCACCCAGGTCGACTGGGCTGTCGACCTGGGCTACCCATGTCGACAGGGCTGTCGACAGGGGTGTCGACCTGGTCGAGCCCAGTCAACCTGGCTGGCCAGGTCTGTGTTTGGTCGAATTTCTGGGGTCTGCTTTGTCATTAGGGCTAGGTGGCGGGTTCTAATTGGTCTCTCTATCTAATGAATGGCTACGATCTAACCTAGCAACATCAATGGTCCTAATCAATTCCTAACCTCTATATAAACAACCCTAGACTAAACCCTAATCTATTCATTCAAGTTAAGAACATAGCCGCCATGTTGCTGAGGAACGACTAAGAGTAGCCGCCGACTAGAGAGAGAATTAGAAAGAAAGTTCTAAAGCCTAAAGCAATTCAAGCAACCTAAAGCCAATCAATTCAACAAAGGAATCATATCTCTTAATTAGAGAATTCGCCGCAACCATTGTAAGTAGAGTATTACTTTGGTATGAATAAACAATTGTATTGATTTGTATGCTTGAATTGGGATAATAAAGTAGTTCATATTTGTGCAAAATTATGTTGTTCATTATAAAGAACTACATGCGGTAGTTCTATGCAAATATACGTTTGGAATATTGCGCAAATTATGTAATCTATGTTGAAGCTACATGTATGTAGTTGAGTGAAATTCATGCAAGTTTGGGGCTTTGTTATTATGTCGTCACGATGTATATTTTGTGCATAAATCATTTTGCAAGTAATTGAAACAAGTTTGGTTGTTATAGTTCATATGAAACTATGTTGGAATTTTGACACCATAATCCATGTATTAAGTCATGCTTTTGCAAACTTATGAATATGGCTAGGCTATGAATGATATTTGGCATAATTGAAATCCATGATTAAGTCTATCTTGTTTACAAGAATTATATGATGACATATGTGAGACATGGTTAGGTTAGACTCAAAAATCCCTTTTTGCAAGTTTAAAGCAAACACCATGTTTAGGAATATTTATGCATAAGTATGTTTATACCATCGTTATGTGATTAGACTTAAACCATGATTAAGTTGAACTATGCTTTTGTGTTAGTAACCAAGTATCCCCTTTGTAAACATGTAGAAACCTTATAAACATGACTTGTTTATGTTTATGCCATGAACAAATTTAACTTTACTTATGCCATGCTTATGTTTGACATTATGCCGTGTTTATGCTAAAAGTATTCATGCCATGCTTATGTTTGACATTATGCTATGCTTATGCTAGAAATATTTATGACATGCTTATGTTTGACATTATGCCTAAATAAGAATATAGGTTCATGTTGTAGTTAAACCTATGCAAGTTCACATGCTTTGATTCATGTCATCTATGTTACCACTATGCAAGTACACCAATTTCTATTTTGTATTTCCAACGTCATATTGCAAGTTCATGCGCTCACCTTCCCCTCTTTGTGTATGTAATCACGCTTTAAGCCTCCCCTTTTCGCATGGCTAAATTGGGCTTTAAAAGGCTAAGCCCAATATATATAAACGGACGTGTAAAACGGGGGAAAATAACGTTGGGTTAAAATTAATTAATGAATGAAAATATAAAATAGAAGGGCCCAAATTCAAGTATGGGGTGGGCCTGTGATTGGTGTAACCTTTACACCATTAACTTAATAATGGGCCGCAAATATTTACATATAAGAAATAAAGAAGAATGACAAGATATGTAAATGTAGAAAATACGATGTGTTTAACCCGAGGTTGGATTGAGTTGTGATGTAAACCTGCCCGGAACCGCCCGGCTGTCCAGTAGTCACAACAATACCTATCCAATGTGGGAGGTTAAACATGGAGCCCAATAAGGACCTGAGGTTAGACTGAGTTGTGGCGTAAGACTGCCCGGAACCAACCGGCAACAGGCAGCCACAACAATACCTGTCTAATGTGAGAGGTCAGGGCCTTAATAAGACAATTAAGGCTGAGTCAGGATTGTTAGGATTAAGTGAACTAAAGACTTAATCAAAATGGAACATGCTAAACTAAACGGACTGGTGGGGGTTAGGTTAGGAAACACTTAACCAACTTAGCATGTTGGCTAGAGATAGAAAACCTAGTAACGGGGGGACCCTTTTCAGCAGTAACCCTAAAAGGTGTATCAGGATACCCTGAAACTAGGCAGGGTGGGGCACGATTACTGGGCTGATTGTAAGAGGTCAAAGTAACGGCGGTGGTGTAGCAGTGTAGGTTCTAACGGAGTGCGGGTGTGCACACACTCCAGCGTAGAAAAATAAGGCACTGGACACCAGTAGCATACATGTGCACTCTAAGGTTGTGTCGGGTTGCCACTATGGGACTTGATACACCCCATGGTGGGACCAGCATAGGTAACTACAGACATCGGGGGGGCCGTAAGACACATGTAACTTTGCGAGTAGGAGCCGATCATCATAGAATGGATCACATCACCCTGATTATGGGGTGCAAATTGGAAACTAGTATATGGGTTCAGAGATTAACATGGGGTACGATAGTATATTCGACCCTAGATAACTTAACCAAGTTTATTGTGCTTGCCCACTTCTTGTTTATACTTATCATACCCAGTTCTTTATTCATAGACAAAATAGTACTAGACTTACTCAGGCTTTACGTCTGACTCTACTTTTCTTTCGTCTTCTTTCTTCCGTTTCCCCCCCCCCCCCAGGTCCTCAGGGAGGGAACACAGCAGCTTGACCAACCTCAACATCCAGCTTGAAGAAGAGAAATGTATTGCTTGGACTTTCCTGTTTTGAACTATGGCTTTGGACAATCCACTATGGGGCTTTTGCAGTTCATCTATGTTTTATTTATGCTTCTTTAAAAATAATGTACTCAAGACAGATTATGAAAGTGTTATGTTATGTTTTTGGAAAGGATGTTGTTGTAACACGTATTTGACTTTATGAAATAAAATTTGTTGTTCTTCCGCTGTTTACAGATATGTGTTCTTATATCTGTTTTGTATATCTGTGACTTGTACTTATAAACCTCCACCCAAATTAGGGCATTCCCTTTGAGAGTGACCCTAACGGAGGTGGGGTGTTTCACATGTCATGTTACCTTTACCTGTTTTTAGGCTGAAAGTAGCTAGGACTTACCTGTCTTTATGACTGACCCCGTTTTGTTTCGCCTCTTTTTCTTCCGTTCCCCCCCCCCCCAGGTTTACAGGGAGGAAATGTTGCTACTTAGTGCGGATTTTCTGCTTCAAGATCGTCATCTATGGCTTGGACTTTTCTTGGCTATGGCTACTTTACTGTTTTACTTGGGGAATAATTTATGACTATGGTTTTATGCTTCTTTATTATTGCAAGATAGGTTTCGATGCAAGTAATTTAATGGCACTTTGATGTAAAAGGTTTTAGACCTTACTACTTTTGTTAAGTAATGAAATCATGTTTTCTTCCGTTGTTTCTATATGTTCTGTCTTGTAATATTTCTGTGCATGTTTACCTTGATAATACTCCACCAAAGCTAGTGCATTCCCTTTGTGAGTGACCCTAGCGGAGGTGGGGTGTTACAATTATATTCAAGTAATAAAATAAGGGAGATTTTGTAATGTTGTTTTACTAAAAATAAGATGAGTCGTTTTTCCAATTTAGATAATGAGTAATGAGGTAGTAAATGTTTGAATTAATAATAGAGAAAAATTGAGCGTGATTATAGAATATTTGCCTAAGTATAAAAATAAATAGTTCGGAAAATAACCTTTTGTTAAATAAGAAAATGAAAAGCTATATTCGGAATGTTAGGATATTTAAAAGTTTAAAATGTACTATCGTTAATCGTTTTTAATTAAAAGAGGCCAAGTAATGTCGAGTACTGAATCAGTGAACTCAGTTTATCTACGCAATTATTTATTTGATAGTTAAATCACCGACTATCAAATCTGACCCATACGATTGTCGATACGGAAACACCGAGATCGGATATATATTCGAAAACCATTCTGACCAGCAAATACATAGAAGATGATGATCGAAGATGGAGCAATTGAAGACTGTTGATCTTCATGAGCGGAAGAACTACTGATTGAATTTCTCTGGTTTAGCGGCCAGAGATATTTCGACAGTGATTCTGTCGTGATTGGAATCTACGAATTTGCAAGGACCACTCGCTACTAATCTATAGGGTGATACCTAGGATATGGTAGGAGAGTGCCTTCGGTTCATCCTGTTCCTGGATGACTTATATGGACGAATGTCTGACAGAGTATTTCTTAAGAATTACGTACATTGATTTTTACAAACGTACCTCTGTCAGCTGCAGAATATTTTTGTGGACATCAATTAGTGATTTGGTAGATCTGATAATGAGGCATTAAAAGTAAATGATGACCAGATGTTCTAAAGGTGAATTCAAACCTCAAGCCTCACAACTGGGAAATGACAAAAATCGGGCAAGCAACATGGCTATATGGGTCGCTCCCATTAGGGTGTATAATCACCTATCTAAAGAAATTCCTTTTGCTTCTTTAATCTGTCGATGTTGTCCCTTTTCAGGAAACGGTTGCTGATTCCAACTGTTGGTGATATACATTTGATACACTCATGCGAAATGAGTGGTCGGTCATGTGTGGGCCGGGTTGCAAGACGTTTTTGTTGAACCCAGTGTATTCGCCTTTAGAGATACACTATCGGCAGGTGGTTCCATACCTTGTCATAGTTGGAATTCAATCTCCAATAAGCGCTCGCGGTTTTGATTGTATACTATATATGTGTAGCATGAGATGCAAGCGTTTCGCTATATTGATATTTATTTGTATTTAGACATTATTATAATATCAGAAAATATATTGATTTCAAAAATGTTTTGGGTTACTGTAAGGTAAAAACCGTCCGTATTTATGTGTGGATTTGGTCTTACGATTATCCTTTTCTCGAAAAGATTTTGAACTTTAAAATCAAGTTGGATGATTCCCCTTAAACTTAGTGTGTTTTTCTCACTCTGGTTCACCAGAATGACCCGGTATTTGTAATACTCGGGTTAGACCGGGTTATACAGGTCCAGGTTATCGGATGCTGCAAAGTTTGGAGACAAGCTGGAAGTGTTCAGACGTATGCTATTTATTATTTATTCCGCTGTGTGTTTGTATGTGAGGACAGGTTATTATAACTATCCAGATGTGTTGATGTACTCTGATGGTTGTAAGTTTTATTCAAAGCTCTAAATAAAGATTTATTTTTATATTATATTTTGTTTCGCTGCGATGTGAGACTCTGTGTTGTGTTGGTTCTTCTTCTTCTATTCAAATATTTCTTTCTTTCTTATCTCACCCTTTAACTTCTTTCGAATAACGTTCTGGTGTTTTCAGTGTTGGAAGGTCGGCATGAGATACAGTATATGTATTTATGTCGATCTTCGGGGCCGAAAATTTTCGAGTCATTATAGGATCCCAATGATTCTGAGTTGATTTTATTTAGGCTTTTTCAGTGGTTCAAGTTTGTGCTTTAAAAGCTTTATTTTGAAGTTTTCGACTATAATCACGTAAGTGGATGTATTTTGGCATCTGATAATTTGTCTTCACTTTTGGTGATGGATATGGAAATTTCCAATTTATACGTTGAGATTGGGTGTTAAACCAACAAAACTATCTTTTACGGACTCTATAGTTGCAGATCATATTCATATATACCAATTTATTGAATTTGAAAAGCAAACACAAGGTTTTGTTTTCAGATGGTTAATCATTTTTCTCTTCATGTGATACACTATGTGAATCTACATTGTTTTACGAATTCAATGCTGTGAAGAAAATGGAAACCAGAAGAGAACTGGATTAATTAACCAGTTGAATGATTGTTTTATTTTTTCCTAGGACAAAAGTTTGTGGGTCTAGCTCATAAGCAATATTCACACATGAATGACATGGGAAACTATTGCTTAGTGATGGAGCAAAAAGAGAATGTGGATCACTATGCACAGTGGTTGATGGAGCAGTAAGTTGGTTTTTTGGAGTACGTAGGTGCAAGTGTACTGGAGCAATTTTTGCATGGATGGATCGCACAAATGTATTTGGGTTTAGTTTTAGTTTACATTGCATTTGCTTTATGTTTGTATTTGTTTTTGTGTATTCTATTTTTATGCATTTATTGTTATTTCATAAGTTAATAAAAGTGTACCGATTTTTGAAAAAAAACATAATTGATTTAATAATTATGATTAAACCCTAAATAACCTTAATATTTTTTCGTTCATTTTAGGCCGCCTGAAAACAAATAATCAATGTTGCGATTCTCGAGCACCACTAGTGCTCTGACGTCGCCACAACCTCACCAGAGCACCCTCGGATCACAAGCTACCCTCGGGCCTCACTCACAAGTGTCACCACCTTAAATGCCACCGATGATGAGAAAAAACCACAAAAAACAAATGACATTTGGTTACTTCCAATCGTCGCCTCAACCACGAAATATCGTTGCTCCAATTCCATATGATAACCACGTCTTTAAAAGACCTTTGGTCGCCATCCTTATTACCTGCCATGCTGCCATCTTCACAAACAAGCCAAAACCCTAAACATAAACTGCCTTCGTTCATTGTGAAATCTACATCGCCATGCCATCTTCCACAGCGACTGACCAATGGTTTTACCTCACTACCTGGATAATTTTCTATTTGATTCCACCACTCGAAAATGCTTTTAATGACTTCGAACAATCATGGATGTTAGAAGAGGTTTTGTATAATAATTGAAATGGCATCCATTTTTTGTTAACTTAAGCTTGGAGGAAAAATAGAAAAAGGAAATGAAACAATACACATGAGAAGAGGTAGAAAGTGCCAAAACGCGTTAGGAGTAAAAACTAGGTGTCTCTTATTTCAATAATTTTTAGCTAGGTTCGGGCTAGAGAGACAAGTTTCAACTTCCCTCTAAGTGTTCAGTAATAGGTCATGCAAGAGCCAAGTGGCAGTTTTTAAAGACCAAGTGTACAATTTAAAGAACAAGTGTTACATTCTAGTAGTATTAAATTACCCTTTTCCAATATCACACCACATAAAATTTTATTCACGTACAGACTACGAATGAGAAAATAAAAACATGATCGTGCAAAAAAAATATAATGCGATCTTAAAATAATAATAATATACACTAGTTATTTAATTTTTATAAACTTGCAAAACTACAACCATTTGACAATTTTTTTTTATAAAAATAAAGTACTTATGTTAAAAGTCTGAATTTACCCGACACTCCAAGCTCAGTTGGTTAGAGGTGGGCGAATTGGGATGAGACATAGATCTCAGGTTCGAGGGCCACCTCTGCCAACTTCTAGGGGTGACTACCTAGGTAGTGTGAAGACGTTGAAAAATCGGGGTATATCACTATGTGTGGGGTTTACTAAGACAGACAAGCAATGGCTTGAGTGAAATCTTAGGTTCCACATGTAAACAAAAAAAGTCTGAATTTTCTAACAATTTATTCAGTTTAAATCAAATTCAAACATTTAATTAAACTAAATATTTCCATGAAACGTTAAAAATTCCCCGGTCGTTGCAGTTCATCCATAGGAATGTGATATAGATAATAGTATGGATATGGTCATTAAATTAAATAAGTGTTGTAAGGTAAATGGAGGGAGTGCAGGCACAGTAAAGCTCGGGATCAGTTAATAGAGACTCGGTCGAGAACTAGGGTTGCTGTGTTAAAGGATCGTTGCCGCCGTTGCTCCATCTAGAGAAGAGAGTTGCTGGACGATCAGATTGCTGCGTATATGCAACAACATGACATGTTTTCCTCATTAGCTAGTTCTACAGGCGATGATGATCAAGAGTGGTAAATATAATTTTTTGTGTTTGTATTTGGATATTGTATACATATGCACATGGAGACGTCATGGTTGTATTATGATGCTTAATTGATTGTTTGATGTTGATTTGGGTTGTTAAGACATTTGTTTGGATGATTCGACTTGTAGTTGGAGGTTGGTTTGTGTATGTGTTTTATACATTGATGAGTATGAGTCAGGTTGATGTATATATATGTTGGGTAGTTTGAGTTTATTTCCTTACAAACGTTGATGTTTTCATGTTATTATGTTATTTATGTGATTTGCGATGTATATGTGCATATATATACACACACACTCATACATACATACATATAAATAAATATATATATATATATATATGCTAGGATTGGATTGCATGTGATGGCTGAGATCAATTGGCTTTTGAAATAAAAAAATTCAGATTTCCTCTGGCTTTCATCGGCTAGCATGACTAATGAATATACACTCTACGATGGTTTGAAATGGTTTCCAACAACTTATTTGCCGAAAATTTCCAATTGTTTACAGCGACTTTTGACACAAGCTAGTTAAATCGTGATTGTCATGTATCAAGGACAATCGTCGTAAGTTGTTCAAAGCTGTCGAAAAAAGATCGACGGAGCTGTTTCCTATGGTTTATCCGATGGACACTGATCGTTGCCGACAACTTTTTGCCATTGGAACTAAACTTATTTTTATAGCGTTATGGACATATTACTATCATTGAAAGACACACTTTCTTCCGTTGTATTAATGGTCTCTATCGTTCTAGAATAGTCTACAATACCACATGTAACATCCTATTGGAATTTAATGATACAATATTTCCATATCTAATTAATTATGGAGATATGCATGGTAATTTCGTTACCTGTTTTGTGCAAGGAATGAATGGAAAGAAATGGAAGGAATATTAATGAATAGGGGATATTGGAAATGTTTGTCATTTAATTAGTTGCCATGTTTTATGAAGAAAAGAAACAGAAAGAGACTAAAATTGCAAAATGGATTGATTGATGGAGAAAAGGAAAATTGTCAATCAATCATATGACAACTAATTAATGAGATTGATTGATGAAGAAAAGGGAAATTATCAATCATATGACAATTAATTAATGGGATTGATTGATGGAGAAAAGGGAAATTATCAATCAATCATATGACAATTAATGAGATATTAGTTTTCCATAGATTGATTTATTTTACATAAATCAATTGTTTCTTCCCCAAGTAACCTTTTTTCTCTATTTAAAGAGAAACATAGAGGATGCTATGTGAGGAGAGATCATTGTATTCTTCATTTCTTTTGCTCTACATTAAAAAACTCTGTAATCTCTTGAATATATTAATAAAATATCTTCCCCATTGAAGTGGACGTACACTATCTCGCGATAATGGAACCACTATAAATTTGCGTGTTCTCTATTGTAGTTTTTTGATCTGAGATTTATATTCATTTCAAGCTGTTTGTTCCATCACATCATTGCTGATCCTATTGAGGTTTTTCCGCTGCAAGGGACTGATCAACCCTTACAACTGGTATCGGAGCTATATTCGCAAAGAAGGTGTTCGGTAGAATGACAGGAGGAGATGAAAACAAGACAAATAATACGTCAGTGCCAGTAGTTGCTCCATACGTCAGAGGCTCCTATGTGGCGTCGGGATCACAGTTGACGATAGAGAAGTAGAATGGTGAAGGAGATTTTGAAAAATGGCAGTGGATGAGCGGTTTTGAGAAGAAATCGCGTTCATCGAGGAGTATTTGATACAGAGACATTGCCTGCTGATATTTCATCAATGGAATTAGAAGAGATGGAAGAATGAGCCTTTACTACTCTTCAGCTTGCTATGGGAAAAAATGTAATTTCTGAAATCAGTCAGGAGACAACAGCTAGAGGCATTTGGAAGAAGTTGGAGGACCTCTACATGAAGAAATCCCTAACCAACCGCCTGATCCTATTAAAAACTTTCTTCACTTATAAAATGAAGGAAGGTTCTTCAATTAAGACACACCTAAGTGTGTTTGATGACCTGTTGATGAAGATGAAGTCTGTTGATTTGAAGATTGATGAAGAACAAAAAGCAATGGTTCTGTTGTGTTCGCTTCCAGAGCGATACACTGGTTTCGCTAACAGTTTTATCTATGGTAGAGACACATTGAAATTAGATGATGTGAAGACAGGTTTTCTCAGTGAAGAGTTGAGAGATCTGATGAAAGACTTTGGTGTTGGTGATAGTAGTGGAGGAAGTAGTATTTTAGGCTTATTTGCAAAGAGAGGAAGAGCAGAGAAGAAAGGGAAGAATAATAGAGGGCGTTCCAATTCTAGGAAGCCTAATTCGCGGAGTAAGTCTAAAGATGGAAAGTGCTATAATTGTAAGAAACCAGGCCATTGGAGAAGAGACTGTCCAAAGTTGGAGAAGAAGACTGATGGTTCTTCATCTATTGCGATGGAGAAAGGCGGTAGCGACTTATTGACAGCGGTTGTATCAGATGTTGCATACCACTGGATTCTAGATTCTGGAGCATCATTTCACATGACTCTTAATAAGGATTATTTTTCTTCCTTCGATGCCAAAGAAGGAAGTTCTATCCTTATGGGGAACGATGCTACATGCAAGTCTATGGGTGTTGGTTCAGTTCGCATTCACATGTATGATGGGATTGTTCGCACACTTTCAAATGTTCGCTATGTCCCAAGGTCTTCGGAAGTCATTGGTATCATTAGGCCAATTGGCATCATTGGGATGCAAAATAACCATTGTCAAAGATGGTTTGAGAGTTTCTAGAGAAGCACTTGTATTGATGAAGGGTGTTATGGTGCAAAATCAGTATTTGCTAATGGGTGCCACTGTCCATGGAGAATCATGTGTTGGAGTCGATAGTTCTAAAAGTTTGGATGCTACCAAGCTTTGGCATATGAAATTAGGTCATACTTCGGAGAAGAACTTAGATTTGCTTCGTAAGAAGAAAAAGATCAAAGGAGAAATCTTCAACAAGTTAGACTTTTTGCAAGGAGTGTGTATTGGCAAAGCAAACCAGAGTTTCTTTTGGCGATGGCATGCATACTTCTAAGAGGGTACTTGATTATGTGCATTCAGATGTTTGGGGGCCATACTCTACAGCTTCTATTGGTGGAGCATATTATTTTGTTTCCTTCATTGATGACTACTCGCGCAAGGTTTGGGTGTATGTAATGAAAGCTAAGTCGGAAGTATTTGAGAAGTTTAAGGTTTGGTTAGCTCTTGTTGAAAACTAAACAGGAAGGAAATTGAAGATTCTTAGATCCGACAATGGTGGCGAATATGTCTCTAAAGAGTTCCTCGACTATTGCAGACAGCGTGGTATTAGAAGACATTTTACTACACCTGGTGATCCGCAATCCAATGGGGTTGCTGAGAGAATGAATAGGACTCTACTTGAAAAGGCTCGTTGCTTGATATTGACTATGGGCATGTCTAAGGGTTTTTGGGCTGAAGCTATTTCGACTGCAGCACATATAATTAATCGGATTCCGTGCTCAGCCATTGATGGGAAGATTCCAGAGGAAGTATGGAGAGGTAAAAACACTTTATTAAGTTATTTTCATATATTTGGATGTCCAGTTTATGTTCACAATACAGGACATGACAAGTTGGAGCCTAGGGCCTCCAAATGTGTTTTTCTTGGTTATACAGACGGCATAAAAGGATATAGAATTTGGAATCCAATTACGAAGAAAGTTATACATTCCAGACATGTGACTTTTGATGAGACGACAATGTTCAAACCTTTGGAAAGTTTATCAGAGGGTTCAGACTCAGTTGATGAGAAGCCTGAAAAGACCGAGATTCCCAGTTTTCAAACCCAAAGTAGAGCTATCACTATTGATAATAGTAACAGTGCAGTTGAAGATACATCACATGATAGTCCACATATTTCCTCTAGTAGTGATGGTGATGGTCATGAAGCTAGAGATGATTCAGCTCAAGGTGGAGTTCAAGGTGGAGCTGAAGGAGAGTCGGGCGAGATATAGTCATTCGGGTTAGTCGAAGACAAAAGAGAGCTCCAATTAGATATGGAGATTGGCAGTATGCAAATTTGAGCCTTGATGATCAATTTGAGTATGCTTTACATGTAATTCATGATGAACCATTGAGCCTTGAAGAAGCCATGAAGTCGAGTGACAACTCGAAGTGGAATTGCGCTATGGAAGAGGAGATACAGTCTTTGCAAAAGAACAAGACTTGGGATTTGGTACCACTACCTCAAGGAAGCCGAGCCATAGGTTGCAAGTGGGTGTTCAAGGTAAAAGATGATGGTAGATACAAGGCAAGATTAGTAGCCAAAGGGTTTTCACAAAGAAAGGGGCTAGAGTATGATGAAATATTTGCTCCAGTTGTTAGACAAACTTCAATTCGAATCCTACTTGCAATAGTTGCCGCTTACGATTTGGAGTTAGAACAACTTGATGTGAAGACCGCTTTCTTGCATGGTGACTTGGAGGAAACCATTTACATGAAGCAGATAGAAGGATTTATTGTAGATGGAAAGTCAGATTAGGTATACAAGTTGAAGAAATCTCTTTATGGTCTAAAATAGTCGCCTAGACAATGGTACAAAAGGTTTGATTCTTTTATGCTTTCACATGGTTTTAATCGTAGTACTAAAGATGCATGTGTTTATTTTAAGCATTTAAAGAATAATAATTGGGCATATTTACTTTTGTATGTGGATGATATGTTGATTGCTTCCAAGGATAAAGCTGAAATTGATGCATTGAAATTGAAATTAAAAGCGGAATTCAATATGAAAGACCTTGGAGAAGCAAAGAAAATTTTGGGGATGGTAATCCCAAGAGATAGAAAGCTTGGACTTTTGAGACTTACTCAAAAGGAATATATTCAAAAGGTGCTTGCTCGGTTTAGCATGGATGGTGCAAAGGCTATCAGTACACCCATGCCTTTGCATATACAGCTTTCTAATCAGGGCTCTCCGATCTCAGAAAAGGACAAGGCCTATATGAAGAAGGTGCCTTATGCCAGTGCAGTAGGTAGCTTGATGTATGCTATGGTGTGCACTAGACCTGACATTGCTCAAGCTGTTGGATTAGTTAGTAGATACATGGCAAATCCAAGAAAATCGCATTGGGAGGCAGTAAAGTACATTTTTAGATATCTTAGAGGAACATCAGATTATGGGCTTGTTTTTTGCGGTAGAAATAAGGATTTCAACTTGGTTGGATTCTGTGATTCAGACTATGCCGGTGATAGAGATAGAAGGAAGTCAACCTCAGGCTATGTGTTCACACTTGGAGGAATAGCTATTAGTTGGAGAGTGAGGTTGCAGACTATAGTTGCTTTGTCTACTACAGAGGCAGAGCTGATAGCTGCAGTTGAGGCAGCTAAGGAGGCACTTTATTTGAAGAACTTATTGTGTGATTTGGGCTTCATGCAAGATGCTTGTTTGGTGAATTGTGACAGTCAAAGCCCAATTCATTTAGCTGAAAATCTGGCTTTCAGTTCTAGAACAAAGCATATAGAGGTAAGAGAATCTTTCCTTATCTCTATGAATGAGGAGAAGTTAGTTCGTCTTCAGAAGATTCACATAAATGAAAATGCATCAGACATGTTTACGAAGGCATTACCTGCTACTAAGTTCGAGCATTGCTCGAACTTGATTCACTTGATGAAGTGCTAGGTGCCACATGGTGGCACAATGGGGAAGAGAGTGACTTGGTTGAAGTCAAGAGAAGATGTGGTATTCTTCTTGTATGAAGAGATAGGAGTTGGTTGCACAATGTCTACCTTGTTTTTGAATGCTTCCAACACTTGTTGGTGGGCGGTGGCCTTGCCGGAGTTCACTGACAAAGTGCAATGAGGGGTGGCTTTAGCAGGAACTCATTGGGAAGCATTCACATTGGTGTCTCTAGGTTGCATGAGATATTGTATCAAGGTGGAGATTATTGGAATTTAATGATACAATATTTCCATATCTAATTAATTATGGAGATATGCATGGTAATTTCGTTACCTGTTTTGTGCAAGGAATGAATGGAAAGAAATGGAAGGAATATTAATGAATAGGTGATATTGGAAATGTTTTTCATTTAATTAGTTGCCATGTTTCATGAAGAAAAGAAACGAAAAGAGACTAAAATTGCAAAAGGGATTGATTGATGGAGAAAAGGAAAATTGTCAATCAATCATATGACAACTAATTAATGGGATTGATTGATGGAGAAAAGGGAAATTATCAATCAATCATATGATAATTAATTAATGGGATTGATTGATGGAGAAAAGGGAAATTATCAATCAATCATATGACAATTAATGAGATATTAGTTTTCCATAGATTGATTTATTTTACATAAATCAATTGTTTCTTCCCCAAGTAACCTTTTTTCTCTATTTAAAGAGAAACATAGAGGATGCTATGTGAGGAGAGATCATTGTATTCTTCATTTCTTTTGCTCTAAATTAAAAAACTCTGTAATCTCTTGAATATATTAATAAAATCTCTTCCCCATTGAAGTGGACGTACACTATCTCGCGATAGTGGAACCACTATAAATTTGTGTGTTCTCTGTTGCTTTTTTTTGTGATCTGAGATTTATATTCATTTCAAGCTGTTTGTTCCATCACATCAATGCTGATCCTATTGAGGTTTTTCCGCTGCAAGGGACTGATCAACCCTTACACATCCCAAGAGTTTTGTGACAATTTAAAGTATTAAATTTAAGGTGATTTTGAACAAATTGGTTTAAATATAAAATTTTATGATTTATGTTGTAAATTTATAAGGTATGAATTTAACTTGTCTTGTTAAACAATGAATTTCAATAGTTTTTACATATGTTGAAATTGAAGGCAATATTGAATGAACAATAGGTAAATGAATCAACTAAATTTGAAATTCTATGTACATATTGAAAATTTGAATTTATTGAATTTGGAAAGATCATATATCATTTTGAGTATATAATTAATTTCAACTTGTTATAAATGTGATAATCTGCATTGATTGTAAATATTGCTACAATCCGGTTTATATTGTTAAATATTAGGACTTGATATTTAATATCAGAATATTTAATCAAACCGAGTCGATAAATTTTATAATTAGAATTAATGATTTAAATTGTGAATATTTACAGTGTAAACTTAATTTAATTGTTTAAATCATGAAATTCAACTTATTTAAATAATAGTAACATGTATTAATTGCAAATGAAATTATGAATTATAATATGTTGGAATAATGAAAATTAGGATTCATTAGAATATTTAATAGAATTGTTTTGATTAATCTATAATATAAACTCGAAATGAAATTTACGATAATAATAATAATAAAAGAGAATTCAAATAAATTAACTATACATAGAAGGAATTAACTAATTTTGAAATTTATATATATTGAAAATGTTAATTACTTGAATATGGAATAATATAGTTCAACATGATTTATAATGTATTTTAAATTTCTATTTTGATTTTAAATAGAATTGATAATTTTTTTTCTTTGAATGTAATTAAGAGAAATGTTATATTGAGCTGATGTGCCTGTAAATACGTCCCTAGCTATAACCAAATTCATCTCCTGGCCGTACAAAATTTGATAGCCACATTTTTTTTTCTCTTCTTCAGAAATAGCAATGGCCACCTCTTCTTATGCTTTAAAAATCAAAATCCTGTTAATCTCTTCATGATTTTTTTTAAAACGAATTTGATTCAACCTAGATAAACACCATCTTCGTTCCTATACGGTTGCTTGAGGGTGCGACATCAGTTATCTATTCGACATTGTTTCTACCGTGTAGAGAACGAGCTAGGGTTGACATTTTTGATTCACTCAGGGATTGATTCACATTTTAGTTACTGTATTTGGATTTGGGATTGAATTTGGCACTTGCTGGAAAAGTATTAAGGGAATCAAAGAAAATTTTTGTCGCACTGTACAGTGCTTGCGTGAAGGACAACCTAGAGCTCGAATTTTTGTTCGAGGGTGGGAGTGTGAAGACTTGGTGATGGTCAGATGGAGATCGAGGAGAGGAATGCAACAATACAAACGGTAGTTGATTTCGTTGAAAGGCCAAGGAGCGGTGAATGATCCAACTTGCGGTTTTCTTTGCTATTGAGGGGGCGTTTCCTGTTGCTTGCATTATGAAGAATAGGAGAAAAAGGGATGAGGTGGACAAGGGGTTAGTGGTAACGTAATTTTAAATTATTTTATATTCATTTGAATTCAAATTTGTTTAAACACGTATAACTTTTTCATACGAGCTCCATTTGACATGTGGTTTGTTGCATTGGAATCGTAGCGACGAGCTCTTCGCGGTGGCATTGATCTGGATAGATTTTGAGATAGTTAAATTTTGGGGTTTATTTTGGATTTCAAACGCATTCAGAACAAAAGATGAGTAATTAAACCCACTCACACCTAACTAAAATATTTGATTGTTAGTTAAATTAAATTTATGTTTGATATGATTGTTTTGTTTGATATTTGATTGTTTAAACTGCTTATTTGTGTTAATCGGTATAGACAGTATAAATTAATTCACTGTTGTTATAAATTGTACAGTTAGAATTTAATTTCTAGTTTAAAAATCTCATACCTGATGGCTAGTACACTGATATTATATTGAATTACTTAGATATATTGATTTTGATGGATGCCTTGAAATTATATAATTAATGTATTAATATGTAATTCATCTTGTTATCGACATTGTTTGTATATGTTATTGATTTTGTTGAATAATCCCAATCATTACCCTAGATGTTACAAGCATCAAATAAACCTGGGATTAATCATTAAAATGAATTAAGAACGTAGGTTGAAATGATAAATACCTATGACCCTAATTTGGATTGAAATGATATATATTCTTTCCCAAAATACTAAAATTAAATTTTAAGTACTACTTGGCCATATGATATAAAGTTATGTACGGACATCGGTTGGTTAAATAAAAAAATTGTTTTTAACCTTGAATTTTGGAATATTGTTTCAAAGACAATATAAATGATGTTGTTAATCGATTTTCTTTGAATTTGAACTTTGAGCTTTGAAATTTAAAATTTAAAATTTTAAGGAATTCGTAAATGTGGATAACCGAAGTTAAAAACTGAATTGAATATGAACTAAATTTATCGAAATTGAATTGTTTATCCATCTTTGATATTTACTTTAAATTAACTTGATTTATAGTAATAATTAAATTGTTAACTCAAGATTTTATAAACGAATAATTCAAAGTGAGAATTATAATTGAAATTCAATTATTTGAATCGAATTATTAAATCGAAAATCAAACTATTGAATTGAATTGAAATATAAATGGGAAGTTAAATCCTTTTGAATTAAGATATCGAAATTTAGTCGAATTAATTTGAAACTGGAATATGATTTCCAGTTTGGCTAAATTTTGAAGAAACGATTCTAATTCCAACTATAGTATTTGAAACCATTTTATAAACTATTTTTATAATAATTATTTTCTTTATAACTATTTACCTTATAACTATTTATTTTTTTACTTATTTTAAATAAACCATTTCTATAATTAACTACTTATTTTATAAACTATTTAAAAATTTTAACTATAGATTTTACTGAACCTGTGATTTCTATTTTAAATACAAATTTTTATTTTTCAAAAAATTTCAATCATATATCTAAACTATTTTAAATATTTTTTTAACTATTTTAATATTCAAATTATTTTAAAGTTGGAATTGTTTCAAGATTTTAAGTATGGTTTTAAATGGAGATTTTATTATGAAATATTCTATCTTGAATATTGAAACAAGTTTTAAAGCAAAATATGATAATTTGATATGAAGTACGAACATCTTTGAAATATAAAAGAACTGAACAATGTGAAAAATATAAACGTTGGTTGTTAAAGAGACCAGATCGGATATTGCCATACTCTCTGGCAATACCGAAAACCACTTTAACAACTATGTACGCGGTGGAGTTCCAGAATGAAGTAGGTTGATTTAGAGCTGATTACTGGATATGAAGAAAGAGAACGATGATGGATGTCCTTGACCTTCAGGTCATAATTAAAATGACTAAAACATGGCTATACCGGACCAAGTGGGGTTAACTACTTCCATCGGCAGCACTTCTTCCTTTATTATTATAGTCCCTCGGTTTGATTGATTTGATTTAGGGCTGTCAACGGATACTTTCGGATACAGGTAGTGCCATATCCGTATCCGCATCTGAAACCATTTTCGGATATCGGATATCCGCATCTGCGGATACGGACGGATATCGGATAATTATCCGCTCCGCCAATGATCGATAAATCAATGAACATAAATGATTTCTTTTAGCTTAATATTAAGCGTTTTTAACCTAATTGATTTCTAAAGTGCTAAAAATTAATAAATATGATTATAATATATAATTTTGAGCAATTAACATGCACTTAGTAGACTTTTAATTTTGCAAATTAATAAATTAGTATATTTAATTATGTTAAAATGCACATAATTTAAGCTATAATCGGGAAAAAAGCAGACGAATAATTTTCGGATGCGGATATGTCTATATCCGCATCCGCATCCGCTTTTTCGGATATCGGATATTTATCCGCTTTTCGGATACGGATGCGGACAAATTTCGGATTTTTCAGGTATCCATTGACAGCCCTAATTTGATTTGATGCGCATCCATGATTTCGGAGTGTTGTTCGAGGTGAGCGGTAGTTGCGGCTATGCGTTACCACCAGTCCGGGTGTGCAACTAGTATATTCATACTCTGGGCATTCCTCGTGTGCCTTGTCATATTATCCTGATCGATCCCTATGTACCAGTGTTATATATGCAATGTTTACGATAATGTATAAACAGTATAAGGGTAAAAATGTAATCCCGCTTACGTTATTTTATTATTTTATATTTAACCATATACACTATTATAATAGTGTATTGTATTATATAATATCTAGTTTAACGGATCCTTAGGAGATGGAAATTCCCGTAACATCTCTTAAGTTATTGCACTCATTTTATCACGTGAATTTAATTTAAATGATACGAGAATATTTTAGTTCTGATCCGAGTATTTTTGTCTTTCATTTATGCTTGGGTCAGCCTGAGTTTTTCAGTTATTGAAGATACCGTTATGGAGATGAAGATGGAGCTCAACAAACGTATTTATTATTATTTATTCTACTGCAAATGTTGGTATGTTTATGATGGTTAACTCTGATAATTGCTGTAAATAAAATCAAATGTATGTTTTAACAACTTCATGAACTGTTATTTAATTATTATATTTTGTCCCTCCGCTATGAGATTCTGTGATTGTTTTTCTTCTTTCTTCTTTTTCTTATATTAATCCCAATAGTTATCTGTATTTTTGATTTATTTAAATCGACATTTGAGGATCATTTGATGGTTTGGACATATCCAACGTAGACCATACGATGCACCTGTACGCGCTGGAATTCTAGGTCGCGCCGAAGCCCCAAAGAGAGGTAGAGGTCGACCTAAAATGACATGGGAGGAGATAATAAAGAGAGATTTAAGTAACTGGAGTTTATCGGAAGAGCTGGTAGTTGATAGGAGTGCATGGAAATTGGCAATCCATGTACCAGAACCATAGTGTTTCTCTCTTTTTTTTTAGACTTTATTTCACGTTTACTGAACCTTTTTACTTTTTATTTACTATTTTAGATTTTATTTCACTTTTACTGAACATTTTTAATTCTTCTTCTTCTTATTATTTAAAAAAACCTTTATCGGACGACTTTTTTATTTGATTGGTTATTTTAAACCCTTTTATATATATATATATATATATATATTATTATCATCATTATTAAATTTATTTTATTTTAATTTTGGGTTCCATATCTAGCCAACCCCAACTTGTTTGGGATATATGGCTTTGTTGTTGTTGTTGACATTTGAGGATCATTGTCGATTTGAACGGTCAAAAATCACGGATGTTACACCACATTTAACTACTTGTGGCTGTATATGTTATTGTATTGGCAACCTTTTAGTTTTCTCCATAAACGGCTTTGTCGATTTTCGTATAATAAAAAATATTAATTCAACGTCGTCAAAGGCCCCGACTTCATTACTCTCAACATGAAATCAATAGGTCAATTGCACACTAGATGCATCTTAGACTCCTTGGATCTTTCTTCATTGCTTTATACATTAATTCCTTTAACTATTCCAAATTGCAATCTTTGTGAGCTTTTATATGTTCATAGGAAGCACGAACATGCTTTCCGCATGTTCATTCATCAATAATCAACTCACAATCAAAATGGTAAATAACTCTTAAAAAGATAACATACAATAACAGTAAGTATAATTTTACATGATTATCATTACTGTTCTTGAATTAAGAAAATAATGTAACAAAAAAGGTTAGGGTTAACAAAATCAAACATTGAAGAATTCGATGCAAAGAGATGTTGCTATCGTCGAACTAGATTTACTGAAACATAAGTTTTGACTGCTTTCAAAGTAAATGAGAAGAGATTCTAGAAAAAGAAGAGATGAAGACAATTGAGTTTTCTTTTTTAATAGAAGTTTTGTAAAGTAGCGACAAAGAGAGAAAGAAGAGGATGCTAATTTTTCACTACACAGAATGGTAAATGCAATTTGAAATAATGTCTCATGGTGATTTACGAACAATATCGACGTCTTATAAAAATGCATCGACAATTTTTTGTAACTAGTATAAATTTCAAAATGCATTAGTTAATTTATAAAAATAATAATAGCGCAATCACTATTGCATTTCATGTAATTTTACACATTTAGATAATGCAGATGATATTTGAAATCTCGTACATACATTTTAGTCAACGTGGCATTAAGTTAACCAAAATGACATATTTTAATAATACCTTTGAGGTTACACTGTTTTGATGTCAACGTAAACTAAGTGGATCGACCGCTCATATCAATGTGGTCGATGAATAATGCGTATAATAATAAATCTTAACTACGACTTGAAAATACGATCTATCAATTAAATTCTCTTACAAATTCAAAACGTAGGTTTACAAATATTATTAAATATAAATATTATTTAAAAATATGATTTAATAAATAAAGTTCTCTCAAAATCCAATAAGTTCATTTATAAATAATATCAAATATTTATATCATTAAAACTAAAAGTGTGAACTAACAAATAAATTATAATATATATATATATATATATATATATATATATATATATATATATATATACATACAGGCAAGCGTTCGGTTGCACCTCAAAAATGGAACACCCCAAATGCCCTCTGATTTCCACCACCCGTTTATATTAAAGAATGTGAGTGGGAAGTGAGAGAGTGAGTGGAAGGAGAGAGAAGCGGAAATACTTGGTGGAGATTGAGGGGCATTTGGGGTGCTACACTGTTTAGGGTGCTCTCGAACCTGCCTCATATATATATATATTATATATATACATATATAGGGATCGGCTATTGGGACACAAAATTAAACACAGAATTAGAGACACAAAATATGGACCGTATGATTCGTTTGTCTTTATGTGTGAGGTGGAATTCATGGGATATCTTGTGGTTGAGATTGCTTGTGTTTAAATTTGTGCCAACATTTTGTGTCTAAATAGACTTTCCCATAAATAAATATATATATATATATATATATATATATATATATATATAAGGTAGGTTCTATGGCACCCCGAATGCCCCTCATCCTAGACCACTCATTTATATTTAAATAAGTTAGTGGAGGGAGAGAGTTAGTGGGTAGAGAGAGAGAAACGGAAATATGTGGTGGAAATCAAGGTGCTACACTGTTTGGGGTGCTCTTGATCCTATATATATATAATTCAATGGCACCCCAAATAGTGCAGCACTGTAACACCCCACCTCCGTCAGGGCCACTCACGAGTGATTGCAATAGCTTTGGAGGGGTGTTGTCTGGGTAAACATGCACAGAGATATCACAAGACAGAACATAGATAAATAAATAAGTAAAGCAACGGTAGAAATTTAAAAACCATAGTTAACCATTTCAAAACCAAAGTCAACTTACATCAAAATACTTAGTCATCATTTTCCAACTACCACAAGTCTAGAAAACATAAACTGGAAATAACATAAAGTAAACTATCCCCAAAATAGATGTGGTGAAGCCATAGCAAGCTCAAGTCCAAACCGTACATGAGCTGTCAAGAAAGCAAGCCAAATGTCCAAGCTAAACACTAGTGTTCCCTCCCTGAGAACCTGGGGGGGGGGGGACGGAGGAAAAGAGGCGAAAGAAAAAGGGTCGGTCATAAAGACTGGTAAGTCCTACCTACTATTAGTATAAAAACTAATGAAGTTAACTAAACATGAGAAACTGAGATGAAACATAAAGATGGTAACTAACTGGCATGATAAATAGATAACAAGATAGATCAAGTGTGGCATCGCATATACAAGGTTTAGTTTTGCACCAATAGTACTAGTATTCTAACCCACGTCAAGTATAAACAAGAAATGATCCCTTAGCTCAATATCATGAGATGACCTAAGTCAAGGTCCAACTATACGATCTAGTCGATCAGCTCCCTATAGGCCTAACTCGTCGAGTGTCGGTGTCATACGGCCCAATCACAGAATGTAGTCAACTGTGCTAGGTCCACCCTAGGGTATATCAAGCCCTAGGGTGCCAACCACTGACACAAATCAAGCATGCACAGTCTAAACCTACTGGTGCCCATGTCTGTTTTTTTCAACTCCGGACTATGTGCACGACCATAACCCGTCTGAACCTACACTGGCGCACTTACTCAGCTGTCTTTCTGGTCGCTTACAATCGGCCCAGTAATCGTGCCCCACCCTAGCCTAGTCCCTAGGGTATCGTGATACATCCAAGAGGGTTACTGCTGAAAAGGACCACGTAACTAGGGTTTCTAACGGGTAAGTGTGGTTAACCCTATCCAATCATGTATCAAGTTGGTTAAGTGTATCCAAGTGGTTCATGACTTAACCCTAACATGTGGCATTAATTAATTTAATGCGCCCAACCTCTCACATTAGACTTTGTTGTGGTTACTGGATGTGCCAGGCGGGTCCGGGCAGCTTTACACCACAACCTAGTCTAACCTCGGGTTTCAAGCGCGATATGACCAACTACTCACATTGGGTCCTATTGTTTGTAGCCACTGGATTTGCCGGGTGGTTCCGGGCAGATTTACGCTACAAACTCAACCCAACCTCGAGTTGGCCACTTTATGGTTTTCTACATGTCATGACCACATTCAAGTTTTCAAGCATAATCAATTTTCATGTCACATTTCAAGTCATGTTTTTCATGTCATTTCAAGTTCGCCTAACTACCCATAACGTATTCCCATCGCACGTAAATTCGCATCAATACAAATAGATCAAGAAGAGGAACATAACAATATGACAAAGATGGGCATAATGTGGTAAAGTTGGTCATAAGTTAAACATGATGATATTTGAGGCAAAGGTGTTCATCACAACTAGCATATAGGATTATTGGCCTCAAAACATGTATGACATCAAACTTAGCAAATAAGGTGATAACATGGTAATAGTTGACATAGAGCGATAAACTTGTGACTAGCATGTAGTTCAACATCATAGGCAAGTTAACATCAAGGTTATGAGGGGTTCTATGTTGCATTATGCATAATCCCCAACTAAAGCTCATAGCTTTCTACCCAAAAATTAAGATGAACGGTACTAGGTTCATGATAGTTCCACAATCATAGATCAAAAGAGTCATGAATGGATCTATGCATACAATGATAGACCAAAGACAAGTATTACACAAGGATCCCATTTCAACTTGCTACATGTTCATATTAATTTCATAGTTTAAATCTAAGAGTAGAGTGGGGCTTACAAATCGTGGCTATGAGAACTAAAACAAAATAGAACAAGATAGCGACGTTGTAGAAGCTCTAGGAATGATGTAGCAACACTAGAAGCCTTGAGAATATAGGTAGCTCCTTTGATTTGATGGAGAAAGATTGCTCCTTTGCCTTAGCTCTAGTTTAGAACTCTCAAGCTCTCAATGATGAAGATGGAGGCCATGATTTAGGAGCATTTTGGCAGCACTTAGTTGTTAGGATGATTTGTGGTGGTTTAGGCTAGGTCTTAGGGTGTTTTTATAGGGGTAGAGACAAGTTTAGGCCATAGGATTAACCCTAGTTTAGATCTGAACCATCAAATCCCATCACAGGCCAACTGAACAGACCCAAAGAAGCAAACAAGTGCACCAGGCAAACATGGCCGACCAGGGAAGTCGACCCCCAGGTCGACACCCAAGTCGACTGGGCAGTCGACCTGGGGCTGGGCGGGAAATTTTCCCACCCAGTCTGTTTGGGGCTGAATTTGAATTTCAGGCTGAAATTTGAATTTTCTGAAATCTTCTATGGGCCATAACTTGGTCATACGGACTCCGATTTACGAAATTTCGGACTCGTTTTCAAGCAGAATTTCGAGACGAACGCAATGGCGTAATCCGTTCCCATTGATTATTAACTTATAATTTAATTCTGCCCTGATTTCTTGTTTTAACATGTTATAAAAATTCGGGTTGTTACAAGCACCCTAAAAGCCTCATGATTTCCACCACAAGTCCCCCCCCTCTCTCTCTTTTTATATATATATATAGCGATCGGGGGCACCCCTGTTTGTGAGCACCCATGTTGCACCCCCTACCGTTCGTGAGCTACGGCGATCCGAATCGAATGAGAATTTGTAGATGTTCAATCCACACATATATAATGATCTATCCAAAATTTGAGCTCGTTCCGACATTTGTATAATAATATATTTGATGTTTAAATTTAACGGTTTGAATAAATGTATGAACGGTGAATAACTGAGCTATGATTTTGAGGATGTTACGAATGTCGGAACGAGCTCAAATTTTGAATAGATCATTATATATGTGTGGATTGAACATCTACAAATTCTCGTTCGATTTGTATCGCCGTAGCTCACGGACGGTAGGGGGTGCAACAAGGGTGCCCCCGATCGCTCCCCCCCCTCTCTCTCTCTCTCTATATATATATGTATATATATATATATATATATATATATATATATATGTATATGTATATGTATATATATGTATATGTATATGTATATGTATATGTATATGTATATATATATGGGATAGGATCAAGGAGCCTCCTGAATTTCAGCCTCCCATTTGCACTCCAATTTCAACCATTCATTTATATTAAAAAAAGTGAATGGAAAGTGAGTGGGAGGTGAGAGAATGAGTGGAAGGAGAGAGGGAGGAAATGTGTGGTGGAGAAGTGGTAGACTAAAGGGGTGCTCACTATCTGGAGTGCCATTGAACCTGCCCGGAGAGAGGGAGGAAATGTGTGGTGGAGAAGTGGTAGACTAAAGGGGTGCTCACTATCTGGAGTGCCATTGAACCTGCCCATATATATATATATATGTATATATATATATATATATATATATGTATATGTATATATATATATATATATATATATGTATATGTATATATATATATATATATATGTATATGTATATATATATATATATATATATATATATATATGTATATAATTGTGGCAATAAAATTTAACTTGGAATTAAAAAAACAAACTAACAACAAACCATTACAAGGTAAAAACATAATTAAATATTTTTGAGGATCATTTCCTTTGAAATGAGGTATATATTAAAAAAAGAAGAAGGGAAAAGATCGTAAAACAGGTCAAGATCAGAAGATTTGCCGCGAGCTGACGTCCACTCTCAAATATTTGCATTTGTCACCCCGCCAACCCATCTTCCCACCCGACACCACCGCAAGCCTGCTATTTCATTCCAACGAAAACTTCAAAATTTGTATTCATTTCGCACACTAGTTTCACTCGTGAATCTTTCGATTCAATGGGCGCGCTACCCAAGCTCTCGAGTATTTCTAGCTCCAAACAGGTTTGTCGCTTTTTAGGGTTTAGGAAATTCGATTTTCGGCGTTTAATTCAGTTGCTATACCGCATTTATTTATGTATTACTGTTGCTTATTCGTCTTGGTCAATTTTAGATCGAATGGAGGTAGCTTCAATGCTTGAGCACTGCGTGTAAGATATTGTTTATTCAGAATAAGTCGAAGCTGGTAGATATTTATATTACCCATTTTTTTTCCCTTATAGAAAACAAGTACTGGATTTTGCCCCATAGAAGATCACTGGTGTAGATCTATGTATTATGATTCGATCTCAGTTTAGAAATTAATAGTCAAAAACATTAATTTTTAGGACACAAGGTATATTCTAGAAAATAATTACAAATTGGTAGACAAATTGAATAACCGTATTGTCTTTCAAGTGATCAGGCTGCGAGTATCAAGACGTTGTGGCTAAGCACCCTTTATTTCACATCACATCAAGACATGAGTAGAAATTCATCCATTTCTCTGGAACTACTTAGTATAAACTGCAATATTGCTGAAATACACATTTCAACGAACATAATGTTTAACATTTACCTTTGTTCTAAATAAAAAGAAGAATACATTTGTGTGGATGCTCTTTGATGAACACACATGCCTTTTGATTAAATGTTTGTGCAAGACTTAAATCATGCATCATTGATATCAGTCTCATTTCAAAGTAACTTTTGGTGAAAAGTATATGCCTTCAGGTTAAATCGTTTGTGTAAGATTCAAATCATTTATTATTGATAACATTCTCATTTCAGAGTTAAATTTACACTGAATTTGCCAATTATAAATCTCATCTCCAGATCTTATGGACTGTACTATATAGCTATAGTACAAAGTATAGTAATTAAAATTGTTAATAGTTTTTCATGTCAAATGTTACTTGATTTCAATGACTGTGCATGATTAATTACTCAATAGCCACTGTTTTTTAATATATCTTTGAAGTGTACATTTTGGATTAAATAAGTTAACTCTTCGAACCTACAAAATGCAGAACTGTAAAGTAATAGGTTGATAGGGTAAAACATAAAAAAAAAAAAAAAAAAAAAGCTTACTTAAAATATTCAAACCAGCAATCTGTATTCAATACATTGATTTGCAATCGAGATCAGTATAAAACAATTTCTTTTGACGTTTTATATGTTATTTTATATCAATGTTAATGTAAAATCTTGTTGGAGATCTTAACACAATTGCGGATGGCTAACAATCGGTCGAGGCGGGGCGACAATATAATTTATTCTGCATCGGTGTAATGAATCTATTCTCCAATATCTCATTTGTGTGTTCGGAAAGCTAAATCTAACTGAAGGGGTGTTAGGATATTAATTCCCATTTTGTTTTCACGTCATAAGCACTTAACAAAGGGATGATTGATCAATGCTCGGTTAGGCTCAGGAAATAAGGCTGGCCAGCGAATGATTTATAACTTGTATCAGTACTCAGGCCAAGGCACCCGAAGGAAGGAGCAAGCTAGTCTGAAGGCAAGCGGCACGCAAAGAGGCGATTGCGCAAAGCCAGTTCCATTTCGTTCGACCTCTAATATATCAAATATCACTATACAAAGTGGTTCAATATGAACCAATGAATATATTGGAAGGGTTTGTGTTTTGTTTTTGCATTCCTTTCAGTTGTTAAGTCCAGTCTCCCTCCCGTTGGTAAGCAAACATGGTAGCTTACGACTGTTCTATTACCAGCTAATCCTGCTTCTGATGGTTGGTACCAAAAATAAAGCAGCAGATTTTATCATGTTTTCCTTATAAGCTCAAGCAACACTCAAAAAATTCAGAATCATAGATATGTAATATCATGATTATATCTCTTAGAACCAGGGACGAAAATATAGATGATAGCAAGAGCAAGCAATCAACGCTACCTTAAAGAGTAAAGCTGAGAATAAACTGAAATTTCACTTATGTTTTGCATCGTATCTATTCATCATTGTAACGTAGACGTTGTCGATATATCTTAAAATTTTCAAATTGGTAGAGTTTGCGAACATTTATTTCAAAGAACAATAGATAGCTTAATGCAGTTTAAAGAACAATATTTTATTAAAAGAAGAAGAAGCTATATTTCTTACAAGCAACATAGCAAACCAGTTTTTCTTCCAAATGACATTACATTAAACAACACAGACAATCATATTTTGAGTTTTTTTTCTTTTGTTAATAAATCTGGTTTTAATTTTCATTTAGAGAGCTAAAAAAAAGAAGACGAAGGTCAAGTTTATTGCACCAGAGTTACCATATGCATTAGACATGAAAAATAAGATAAACGTACGATGCTATTATGCTAATTTTTGCATAGATATGTACTAGAATGCATGAGATATTGATATCCGGGGTAGAAACCTGAATGTTGCACTCATCTCAGCATTTTGGAGCAAAAAATCTTGTAAAGCCAAATTGTGCACATTTTTACCCTGACAGTCATCTTGCTTAAATTTATATGCATCTTTTCTTCATAACTCACCTTACTCGTTCTTCTTCTTCTTCTTCTTCTTCTCTCTCTCTCTCTTTGATTTTTTTTGATTTTTTGATTTTTTGATTTTAGAATAGTGGTCGTCTTGGGTTTTATACGTTTAATCTCTGTTTTTGTAGGTCAAAACTTCTATTGCTAAGCAATGACTTTGGAAATGTATTTCTCGTGCTTTTCTGTGATTATTTTCTTAGTTCTATTTATATTGTGTATTCCTTCATTAGCATTATAATTGTAATAAATTTGAACAATGTCTTACTTCTAAAGTTTGACAATATACGTTTCCTTCTAGACAGCTGTAGTTTGCATCCTGCTGCTTGTAAACTTACGAATTTGATATTGCTTATTGTATAGGACAATTTAATGCGTGGTATCTAACCTTTTGTTCTGTGTTTAGTTTATTTCTAAAGTAGCATTAACTGATTACATAAATATCAGCGTGCAAAGGTTTACCGGCTAAGCACAAATGGAGAATGGGAGGATCAAGGAACTGGATATGCCACCATTGATTATACAGAGGTGCCCCTACCCCTTCTTAATTTTTTATTCATTTTGCTTATAAAAGCCATCTTCTGATATATCTGTTTCTAAAATTTATAAATTATTTACCAAACCTGTTATAAGTTTACAAAGAGTTGTAATTTGTATTGTTTATTATATTTTGAGTTAATCTTGTTGTAAGGTGTGTTGTCATGAGCATAATTTATCTTGTCATTTTGAGTAGGGAAGTGTTATTCCCACTTTCAATATTACTCGGCACTAATTTTATACATAAAGAGTGATAATATGTTATAAAGTAGAATAATATTTTTCAGTAAAGTATTACAGCTCTATACTAAGTACTATCTGTTTTTATTCTATGCAAAACTGTAATTATGTGCTTTTATTTGATGTTGTGCAGCTGTATGGCTTAACTGGATACATTCAATCTCATGATTTCATATTTATACCACTAAAACATACCTCACATTGGCTCTTAGTACAAAAGTCACATGGTGTTATTTTTGGTACAACTAGAATGAAACGCCTTGTTGAAAAAGAAACAATCATATTGGTGATAAACAAAAATCCTTTACTATTATGAGAATGCATGGGTGGATTCTTTTGGTCAAATTTTTGTGGCCACCTTTTTATAAAATAATTAGCATTTACATGTACGGTAAATTACACAAACTATATGTGTATATATGTGTGTATATGTGTGCGTGCATGCATGTGTGTATGTGTATTTGTTTCACGAAAGAAAAGATACATATGTCATAAAATTCGACTATTATACGTAAATACATAAAACAGTTGCCTTTTTTCTGTTTGCAATTTTCTACACTTCTCCATTCTATCGGTTGTACCAATATTGAACTGAATTTCGAAAATGCCTTATCTTTACGTCGTAAATTAGGAACTAGATGAATTTATAGTCTGAAATATTTCACGACATTGACAATTGACAAACATATCAAATATGTATGCAAACAAGTAAAAATTATGGGCTCGTTCGTAACACATGAGTAGCATTGTGAATATGATAAGACCAAGTGTGTTGAGTGACATAAAATAGAGGGGCTTGATAATCATACATGAACTGCAGCTAAAAGTAGCACATATTTTTGCATAAGTATGAATATCCTAATCTTTTTAATAATGCATGCTGTATAGGTTAATGATTTTAATTTTAAAAAATATTAAGTGGGTGACAAAGTTTAAGCCTTTTTTCAAATTCTATGCTATGAAATGCAAGCGAAACGCAAAAATAACGCTTTATGTTATTTTATTCAAGTAAATGAACCCAATGCATTTCCACCTCTTGAGGTACCTATTGCATAGCAGAACATGTCTACTGAGAAAATATGTATAACGATTCAATCCATATAGTAGAGCTTTCTTCAAATTGTTATTAGAAGAGGTTGAACATGAGATCTGAACTTGCCACTTTGGTAGCAACACAATGGTAAACCGTTACCGTAACATGATGCTCAACTTACTCCATTTTTCTTCTTGCACTAGTTTTCTCCTTTAATTTTCTTTTGCAATCTTCTTCTCATAAATATCACATTCAACTTCATCTCATATTCATTATTTCTATAATTTATCCAGGATCCAAGTTTTGGTGCGTTGTTTTTTTAGCATGCTGCAATCTTAATTTTTATAAACTTATCAAGTAATCTAGGACCGAATTTGCTGTCACAACAAGGAAAATTGATATGGCCTACATTTCTACCAATAATGTGTCTTTGGTCTGGTACGATCATTTGGAATAGTTCTTAAAAATGAAAACTTATTTTCATTTTAACCTTTCTCAGCTCTCATGAACGAAAGTCTTGTGGTTTAAGATACGACCTTCTATAATTGCCTATGTAAACTTAATCTCTTGATCTATTTTACAATGAATTTCACATTTTGTTTATTATCCCCAAATCCCAGTATTTCGAGGTCTTATACTCGTTGAAGTTACTAACTAGGCTGTGTACACCACATCCTTTAAATCGACCTGATTTATTGAATTCAGTTACTATAAGATGATTTAGATGTTATTATTAAGTAATAAATTGATTAAAACATCACTATAGTGCGTGTTGTTTTAAAGTCTGTATAAATATTTTGTTTAGAATTTTAAGGGGTGAATGAGTTTTGATAGTTAGGGTGGATGTGGATGCACTTATTATGATAAAGTTTATGATTTACCATGCTTTTTTTGGCTAATGATACCGGTACTTTATACTGGTACTTAGACATGTGATAGTTAACGTATTACTTTGGCCCTTTTTTTTAAAAAAAAAAGCTAATAAAAACATACTTTATAATGAAGCATTTTTATTATGAATCATCGACCATTTTTATTTTAAAAAATTACAAGTATCTTTCATAATTTTAGAATTTGATTGTCATGGCTATTTGTTTCATTGCTACAAATTTGTATAAATAATAAATTTGTAAATTTTGATTTACATAAAAGCTTTCTACAAAATAGTCTTCTAGTTTAAAATACACGAAATTGTATTAAGGTTAAAATTGAACCATTTCTTGATCATTAGGAAAAAGAACCACTATCTTTTGGTGAGAACGACAATTTCATTCATAATACATCAAACATCCTAATGTTCAACTCAATGCTACGTCAAATTAGGATTTACCATTTCCACATGCCGATCCTTAGGTGATGAAAGGGAGGTGCGGTAATGATCTCAGTGGTGGCGGATATGTAACAACAGGTGAGAAGGACAACCCTACATTGGAGATGGATGACAACGGCTCTAGTGCTGGCTATGACTTAGAAGATATAAACTAAGGCGGTGGCGATGCGGTGGAAGAGGTATGCTGAGATTTTGGTTGTTTCAAAATTATAGTGCTTTGGTGGCGGCGATGCGGTGGAAGAGGTGTGCGAAGGTTTTGGAGATGCTACGGTGATGGTAGTCACATTGGAGTAAATTAGATGAAAAGATGATATTAGTCAGTAATGCTTAGCATTTTTATTTTATTTTCTACTACACTATATTATTTAATTCAAACCGAGAGAGAAATAATGAATATTAAAATTAGAATGTGTGGTTGGAATTCATGGGGATATAAAGTTGTAGCCTAAGAGGTGTAGCGGAACATTTCCTTATATATATATATATATATATATATATATATATATATATATATATATATATATATGAAAAGTATTTGAACGCAAATCGATGAAACAAAATTTGATGCATAAATTGTGGACCATTCAATCTCCCATTGAATTCCACTTCTCATGTAGAGACAAACAATTTTCAATGGTTCACAATTTGTTATTTAATTTTGTGTCATCAATTTGTGTTCGAATAGCCGCTCCCATATGTATGTATGTATGTATATATATATATATATATATATATATAAGTGTATATTTCTACTTATAACGTTATTTGTAGTAGCATTTCATGAATTTTAGTAGCATCTGAATTTTAGTACCATTTGTTAGTGAAGTGTGTATATCATAGCCCATAATGCTATTTTATAGTAGAATTTTATGAATTATGAATGTACTTAGATGAAGTATGTATATTTATTTCGTAGTGTTTTCTCGTAGTGGCATTTGTACTTGCTATTTTTTTAATTCCATATTTCCTATAATTATGATATATGGTATTATCTTGTAATCAACACTTTATTAAAAATTATAACCATGCTAGTATAGGTGCATACACTCTTGTGCATCTTTTAACGTAGGGAAACAGTTTTATTACAATAATGTTGTTTTTATTATGTGCGCGCTATAAGCGCAGAAGTCTTGGTGATTACATGCGTCTTTAATTCAAGCAATCTTGTTGGTGGTGGAGAATGCAAATCAATATCTAGATTCCCTTGATAGGTGGATGGTGGTGGAGGTTGCAAATAGATAGTAAGATTCCGTTGGTGGAGGGTCAAGAAGGGATGCTGTTTAGGGTATTTTTGGAATTTCAAAAGGTGGTGGATACCCAGTGCCAAAGGCTCCCGTACTCAAGCGCGAGGACTTCCTAGATCAGTCTCCCGTCCTAGTACTGTTCTCACGACTTTCTGGGCTCTGGGGGTGGTCAATTAGCGCGCACAGCCTTTCCCTCACATTGTGAAGGTGGTGCCTGACGCAACGGTAAGGTTACCCGGCTGGTAATCTGGAGCGTTCAGGTTCGAGCCCTGGAATTTCAAAAGGTACGGTGGAAATTTTATTGATGGAATTTACGTTGAACAAATATCTTCATGCGCACTTTTGGAATGCTCATGAAGGAATTTGTTCATGAGCATTTTTGGAATGCTCATAACCATTTCTGCATTATTTCGGCAAAACCAACTTCAGTCTTCCCTTATTCTCCTCGATCCTCAAAACAAAACAAAATCTCAAGTTTCAACCGTAGTCTCTATTCACTAACTCCATTCACCAATCAAACACACACATTTATTATCTTCAAACTTCCATCTAACTTGCAACTATTTCAATTTTCTAGTTGATCGGAGATCAAAAAGGTAATATTTTTCGTTATTTTTCATTCTTTTGCCATGTCCCCAATTGTTCATCTTTGATGTATTGCAACGTCATAATTTTGTAGATAATGACAAACGTTCCAGTTATTTATTGTTATGATGGCCAATTAGCGATTGGTGAAAATGATAAACTTAAATATGTCGATGGAAAAAGAAAATGATCCAAAATTAAGGAATATTGTACGTTCGAAACGCTAAAAAAGAATGTTTATGATATGACAAAAATATCTCAAAGTGAGTTTGATATAAAACTAGTAACAAAATGGATAAGAGATGATGGTTCGTCTGCTAGTGCTGTAGATGACGATGAAGATACATATTCAATGTTTTCAATTGGAATGAGGACATCTGAACGTGGTTGATGTAATCTATGCATATAAGTTCGAATTATGTAATGGATTTTATCTAAGTACTTTGGTTACGCATGTGAACTATCTAATGTATTTTATCATACAGGTAGGGAGAAAGCAGCTTATTTTTTAAGGTGGATCTTAAAGCGAGTTAGCTGCTTCCTCCCCCATATCCAACATCAACACATTATAACCAACTTAAACACGTTCCAGATATTCAAATATGCATGTACACAAAAAAAATATAATGTTTGATATTCCGAACATAAACGAACACATTATAGATATTCTTACATTCCAAACAAACATGATCAAAGATCATA
Source organism: Allium sativum (assembly GCA_030737875.1). Taxonomy (NCBI): domain Eukaryota; kingdom Viridiplantae; phylum Streptophyta; class Magnoliopsida; order Asparagales; family Amaryllidaceae; genus Allium; species Allium sativum. The sequence continues at coordinate 57,621,235 of CM060918.1, forward strand.
AGCATCTTCAAATTCATTACATAAATTATTTCAATGTTTCATACAACAAAAACATTAATTTAACCCCAAAATCACTAGATACTGGGCCAATGTAGTATGAGGCGTTTGTTCAACAGTCATTTTTGAGTATGTTATTCCGCAAATATATGGTTTCATTAATGAACTCCGCCTAATCTTCAGGTTTTTGATCTTCAATCGAGTAGAAGATTGAAGTAGTTGCGAGTTACATGGAGGATTGAAGATAAAAAATGTGTTTGATTGGTGGATGGAGTCGGTGAAACGGAATTAATGTTGCAACATCAGATTTTGGGTTTGGGGATGTAGGAGATTGGTGAAAGTTAAAGCCGACTATGCTGAAATAGCGCAGAAATGCTTATAAGCATTCCAAAAATGCTCATGAACAAATTTATTCATGAGCATTCCAATTCAAATTCATTACATAAATTATTTCAATGTTTCATACAACAAAAACATTAATTTAACCCCAAAATCACTAGATACTGGGCCAATGTAGTATGAGGCGTTTGTTCAACAGTCATTTTTGAGTATGTTATTCCGCAAATATATGGTTTCATTAATGAACTCCGCCTAATCTTCAGGTTTTTGATCTTCAATCGAGTAGAAGATTGAAGTAGTTGCGAGTTACATGGAGGATTGAAGATAAAAAATGTGTTTGATTGGTGGATGGAGTCGGTGAAACGGAATTAATGTTGCAACATCAGATTTTGGGTTTGGGGATGTAGGAGATTGGTGAAAGTTAAAGCCGACTATGCTGAAATAGCGCAGAAATGCTTATAAGCATTCCAAAAATGCTCATGAACAAATTTATTCATGAGCATTCCAAAAGTGTGTATGAATGAATTCCTTCATTAGCACTCAAAAAGCGCGCCTGAAGGAATTTGTTCATGAGCATTTTTGGAATGCTCATACTTGACGGAAACCAAAACAGGCCTAGTTTCACTATAAATTGTGAAACATGCCTAATTTTCATATAATCTATTTCCAGGAGGCTATTTCAAAATTTCGTCCATTATATTATACAAAGCGGAATGCCGATCTCTAAAAAAGGAACAAGAAAACAAGTTAACTGTTTCATACATGAGAGTGCTATGGGATGATATGAATTACTAGAAAACTTGAAGTGTCAAATGAAAGAATGAGAGAGATACTAAAATTGAGACCTACAAACGACAAATTTAGGAAAAATGAATACAAAGATGACATAATGACACACCTGTAAGGGGAAAATATTATATCTGTAGAAGGTAAAAGACTGAAAAACAGATGTGAATTACCATTAGAAGAAAGTATTAAAACAATCTTAAAAAAACTAAATTCATTTTAAAATATGTCTCAAGATTGAAACTTATGGGGAAAAAAATCATGCAGCCTATCCAATCATTTGGTAAAAGGCAACAATGACAACTGAAAAAAAACTTAGTTGTAATGATATAATGTGGTTTAATTTTCATTTTTTAAATTGCCATGAGCAAAATCAAGGTTCATTCTTTCCAGCATCAACAACTTTATGTTCAATGGTAGTAAAGATATTTTGGCACACTCATTTTGCATGAAAAATATTGCGAGATCAAGACTAAATGTGTATATATTAGAGAAATAAATAAATAAAATTGTTTTATTAATATATTTGTGATGTTATTATTTGTATTCTTTTATTTTTGAACAAACCAGTATCTTTATTAATAGTTGTTTTGAAAACACAATCTTTTGATTTGACCACAAATTTTCAAAAATACCCTTACATATTTTTTAGCTTTATATATCACTTAAAAATAAGATCTAATTGTTACCTTTTTACAAATTCAAACCACATTTCTACAATTGTTTTAAAAAACCCGCCTCGATACTCGCCTCAAGGCTTGCCTCGAGGAAATAAGAGATAAAACGCCTTGAGGCTTATTCCAAAAAGCTTTTTACCTCTAAAGCTTACGCATCAAAAATTTGCGGCATTCAAAACGCATAAAGCTTACGCCTCGCACGCCTCAAGCAGTTGAGGCATATGACTTAAAAACTTGTTTATCTTTAGTTGCAGATATTGACACAGTTAAATGTCATTAAACTTTAATTATTTAATGGAAATAAAAAAGATTGTAAATATGCGTAGACAAACATTTTGAATTAATGTAGGCTTACCCTAAAAGCCCTTGCATAGTTGGTTTCTAATTTTTATTGTTGGCTATGTTAATTTAAATTGAACAAACTGGATGTTGCATAGAAGTGGTTAAAAAATTAAGTATATGTATTGCGCTTTTTCTCTACCCGAAAGGCTTACGCCTCAAGGCTTCGAGGCTTACGCCTCGCCTCACGGACCTGAAAACGCCTCACGTGCGCCTTTTGCGTTTTAAAACATTGATTTCTACGCATATCAACAAATTTTAACATCATTTAAAAATATGATTTAACAAGTAGATATTCTTTGCGTCATCGTTGTTTATTAATTGGCAACACAAATAAAAATTAAAACTAATAAAAAAAATTAGATGTTGTAACTTGGAAATAAAAAATCCAAACTAATTATACATGATTTCAATGCAAAAATATAACTAAATATTTGTGCAAATTATTTTCTTTTAAATGGATTAAACATATACAATTTCTGAAAAAGTAATTTACGCGCAAAGCATGTATCATGATCACGTTCCATAATGCTCGAAGATATAAATATGTGGATGAAATAACAAAAATGCTTTCACTACAAATCATACTCATGACCTTTGTCACATCAAACTGCGACACAAACTCTAACCATGACACTAAGCCCAAGAGCATTACATTGACAAAGCAATAAATTCAATTCTCTTGATGTGTAGATGTCGAAGGATCTTCACTTGGTTGTCATCGACGAAGAAGATAGCGATGCCATTCTCGTGCATCACATTGTCTCAAAAGATATATACCGAAGACAAGAAGGTGGATTATTTCAGATTATTACTATGATCTTCATGTATTTTAGTTTTTGTATCCAACAACTCAAATTACTTGCTCCGTATAGGTACAATCATATCATGGAGGGATGTAGAATTGACTACAGATTTGGCCCTTAGCTTTCAGGAAACTGCTGGCTGCACTTATATATGGTAAGCTTTGATAAACTTTTTTTCCTAGTTTGGTGTTCAGGATGCAATGTTATATACTCCTTATTTAAATTTGTTTTTCTAGGGATAAGATATGTGAAGTACAGAGAACTCTGCAGTTTAATAATCTTGGCGGTGACTATTTTATTATTCAGCCACTGAATGTTCTAAATGTTGTACACACTTGTAAATTGCTTTTAATTTTAGGTTACGATGTTACTCATTCATCGAAGGGAACTAATAAAGCTCCTGAAGCTATGCAGTTAAAAGGTAATTTCCTCTTCTCTTGCTCATTAGGAATTTTCTGTATAACGAATCTGCTGTTTTATCTTTATGTATGTACTAGTTCAAAGCCATTCATTTGTAGTTTCATCAGCTCTACTAGTAATAATCAGTGCCCTGACTTTTAACCGTGAACTGCTGTGTCTGAAGGACCGGATGGATATTGCCCATTCTTCCTTATGCTTATTTTCAGTCCCATCTTTATCTGTTAGCGTATTCTAAGGAATCCTTGTTTGTACGACATTGTCAGTGTGAAGTATATATTGTTACAATATGTCTGGAATTATGATAATTAACTAATATTTAGAATTCTTTAAAGGACAAATTTTCTCTTAGGGCTTGTTTTAAAAACAATTTCGCGTTTAAGGGTGGTTTGCAAACTTATTACCAAATAGGGCTTATTTGGACCAACTCAGCAGCCATGTCAGCGTTTTGTTAACTGTTTTCGCTGCGCAACTTTCACCTGCGCAGAGAATTTTATTTTCAACTTTCCTACAGCGCAAGTATCAGATGCGCCACATGTTTTTAGAGCATTTTTTTTTTCAGCGCAACTTAAAGTTTCTCATTTTCCAATTTTTCAAGAGCGCATGTAAGAGTTGCAAAATTGGACGGCGCAACTATTAGTCGCGCTGGAAGTTGTTTCACTGGACAAGGAGGACTCGGCAATCACTATGCTTCTGTGGCCTCTCAGGCCTATAAGTGGCGCTGAGAAAAAATTGTTCCAGCGCAGTTATTAGCTGCGCTCTAGAAAAATTGGAACATGCAACTAAAAAAAAATTGTGCGCCTGTTAGTTGCGCTAAAAAAATTTACTCTAAATACATGTGGCGCAACTAATACTTGCGCTTTAGGACAAGTGAAAATAAAATTCCCATGCGCAAGTGAAAGTTGCGCAACGAAAGCAGTTAAAAAACGCTGACGTGGCTGCTGAGTTGGCCCAAACAAGCCCTGTTTGGTAATAAGTTTGCAAACCAGCCTTAAACGCGAAATTGTTTTTAAAATAAGCCCTAAGAGGAAATTTGGTCCTTCTTTAAATTTTTTTTGTTTTGTTTTGCATGGTTTGATTTGTATTTTCTTTCCATTAAATTTGCAATGGAAGATGATGTTGTCTACAGCCGACATAAAATATTATAAGTATTTAACATTGATTTTATATTGGATAATATGCTACAAATGCACATTGAACATAGTTATTCACGTTGTACGTGCCAATGTGCTACTTATAACCACCCCACCACCATTTTTTGAATAAGCATGCTTTTATTCTCTCCTTTGAATCTTGCTGGCCAGTTTTATGTATAAGAAATTATGTCATATCATCAAGCTTTTATCTTCAATTCGTACTCAATTAGAACTTCAACTATTTATAAATATTATTTAACAGACTATTCACTTTTTTGTTTGTTTGTTTGCTTTTTCAATATAATGCCGAACTTATACGTTAATCTGATATGGTCACATTTATTTTTCCTCACTCATGCTAAAATTGTTGCATCTCTATCAATGCAAATGCAATAGTTATTTTGGCTACAAGTTGCAATCTAATATTATATAAATGAATGTTTTAAGAAATTACTGTCGATAGCTCTTACTTTTTTACTTGAGTAAAAAAAAAAGTTGGATGATACTGATTTACTCTTGCAGCTGTAGCCAAGCCATTTCATGCAATAAATGATGAGTTAAGAGAGCTACCACCGGTTGAACTATCCACTCTTTCTTTGATTTTGAAGGTAAACTGCAGGATAATATAATTTAAAGTAAGATATAAAATTATGGCTTCGTGTCATATATACACGCTGTCCTTTGACCTGATTGATAAGTCGATTCTTTCCTGTTATCTCCTTACTTTCTCATTTATGCCTAAACAGAGGATCAATACTTTATTTTGAATTTTGTTTGAGGCTCCAAGCACACATCTGAGGATTCACTTATGAAGTTGTAGGTTCTCTTTATGTCTAGCAGTAAGCTTGGAAATCTCTAGAGGCTTATTTCTCCGAGCTAAATGGGTAGCAAGCTTGAATATTCAATTCACTGTCTCCATGTGTCCGTAATTTCATTAAAACTTCAATTTTTGATGACAGTTATGCTGCAAAGTTCCACTAATTCACACAAAATGTATGGAACTACTGTTTGTAGTTAGATTATTGGCATTTTCCTTGACCAGTCGTGTTCGTATTGTGTACATATTCTGTGCCTTGAGGATCTCTCTGTTTTTGCAGAGCATATTAAATGATGTTTCTAATCATATTGGCTTAAATGTAATTTTATCAGACTATAAATCTTCACACTAAGAGATTTGAGTAAATACATCAGCTGCGGGCAATAGGCGTTCATGCACATTTTGCGAATAATTGTTTGTGCATAGTGTTACCGGATATATCTCACTTATAATATAATTATGGCAAACTGAGATAGTTATCTTGGCTGTTCATGTTGATTTACTAGCTATTAGTCTCCATTCACATGTACAATTTCTAATGATTTTGCGTGCGTGCATGTGTGTTTTTCCTTTTTTTCTCCTTAAAAAGAGAGAGAGAGAGAGAGAGAGAGAGAGAATCTGGTATGTTACGGATAAGGCTTGTTTGTTCATGCAGAATGTGGTGGAATGTGGTGATGCAGACCAGGTGCGAGTGGCAGATCTAATGATACAGGATGTAAGACTTCTCGACTTTGTTAAGCTTTATGTATATTTATTGAAATTTGAAACATGATTTTTCCTGAAATATCACAATTTCTTTATATTAAGATATGACCATGTGTATTATCTAAACCACTTTAGTTTTCTCCTTCCAAAAAAAATTGAAATGTATAGAATCACCAAGCCTACAGTATTTTTTAATAATGGACAAGTAAGTACAAAGGACATTCATTGTTACAATTTTTTTGTGTTACTTGCACATGTGTAAAAAACTAGATAAGGTTGAAAAGTCCGGAGATGAGAGGCTAGAATTATGAAATTAATATTTGTTGATTTTAACTGCGGAAGGATGGATCCAAGTCATGAATACTTTGAAAATTTTGTATTTTTAATACAAATCAAGACATCAAGGGGGTTTATAAACAGTTTTCTTTAATTGTATTTGTTAGGAGACTAGCCAACCCGCTTACAAGGCAAGCAAATTATATAATCTTTAATTCTGAAATATTATTCACATTCGAGGAATCTGAGATGTTTAACTGTTGTCTTTTTTGTTGTTACCAATAAATTTATGATCCAGCAAAGTTTTTTTCCGAAATTGGTGGAATTGTTTAAAATGTGCGAGGATTTACAAGCCATGGAAGGCCTTCACTTGATATTCAAATTGGTTAGAGGGATCAGTAAGTAGAATTATATATATGCAACAACTAGATTGTATCTCATATTTTCTTTGAATCTGTTGTAAAGTTGAACTCCTAATTTAAGTTTTGTTCCCATGCAGTTTCACTCAACAATCAACAGATTTTTGACAAAATTTTTGAGGAGCAATATATTCTGAACATCATTGGTTCCCTTGAGTGTAGGTTCAGTTTTTTTTCTCCGTACATTCAACCCTGCTGAGGTTATTTTTCAATTTTGACACAGTGTATTATCATAGGATATCTGCTAGCTGAATTTTGCATATCTTTGTCTTTGTTTCACTAGTGTTATGACACTGGATAAAATAGAACACTAAGAGGTAGCTCGCAATCGAGTATCATCAAAGGATGGAAAATTTACCACTCTAAGGACTCCTACAAAGAGTTGAGATGTTTATTTTGGAAAGAAAAACTCTCTTCTGTGATGCAATATGATACTATTTCTGATTGAAAACCTGTCATTTCAGTTGGAATGTACGGCTTAGAAAGAGACTCATGGAACAACTTCAGATGCATAGGTTGACTCATAATGGCAATAGATGCATCTAGATTTTAGACCCCTGACGCAAAATTACAATGCATCCGAAGATTCTATACACTAGCTTCAAAATTGAGCATTATTAAATCGGAGAACATGAACTTCAGCGGATGTAAATGCGATAAATGTACTAAATGTGTATATTGATGAATTGAGTAGTCCTACTAGATACGATTTTGCACACTACTGCTGCATGTGAACTCATCTCCGAGTTCTCCTCATCTTCTTTGTTGTAAAGAAAAACTCCACAAAATTGAACGTTGCATAAAATTCATCATCTTTAGGAAGTTCAATCTTGTAGGCATTGTCCTCAAATCATTCAAAACCTTTGAACTGGCCATTGCCTCAAGGCATACCATGCAGTAAATAAAAGTCAAGATTATTAAGCTGGTTGACAAATATTTTCTTGAATTGTAAGAGATTGCACTTGTGTATTTTTTTTCCAGCTCAGCGCAGATGTGGCCAGTGTTTGTATTAAATTTTCGAACAGACCTAACTTTGTTACGATTTTTTAAAGCGGCCTATCAACAACAACAACAACAACAACAACAACAACAACGATAATTTTAAAAATGATTTACAGACCTTTCCTTGACTCTCTTTTGCTAAAAAACACGCCGAGTACGAACTTAACATTTTTTTTTATTCCACATACCATAGCACTATGCTACGTTAACTCCTATTAAATTAATTATTAGCAAACATTTGTCGGATCGTTTTACAGATGATCCTGATGTACCTACCAAGCACCAGTTTCGTGCTTTCCTCAAGGAACATGTGGTCTTCAAAGAGGTTCTTTAATTGCTTGAAAATTACTTTACTGACTCTGATCATCAGCTGAGAACTTCTCATTTTGCAGGCCATTCCTATTAAAAATCCTGAAGTACTTTCCAAAATTCATCAAACTTATAGAATTGGTTATATAAAGGTCTAAAGCAATGATTTGTAATAATTTACTTGTCATTGCACATTCTGTTTCTTAATTATATCCACATAACATGCAGGATGTGATTTTGCCAAAGATAATGGATGATGTTACTACAACGAGTAGCCTTCATTCTATCATTAATGCTAACAATTGTGCTGTAAGAATTGTGAAATTATTTAATTAATTTGAGAAAATGTTTTTGCTTTGATAGTCGTTGTCCTTTTGCAGGTTATGCAATTGTTAGAAGATGATACTTCTTTCATTCAAGAATTATTTACAAGGCTGCGATCATCTTCCGTTGCATCGGAATCAAAGATTAATTTGGTAATTAGAATCATACTTTTTATTTCATTTTACATGTGCATCACATCCTAATATTTGCATGCATACTTTGTATTTTGTAATCTCTTTAATTCTAAATTGAGTTGTGTCAACAGGGTTCATTTTTACATGAGTTTTGTTCACTAAGCAAGAGTCTGCAACCGACACAAAAAACTACGCTTTTAAGGTATGTGATGAACTGTCAAATGCGATTGAGCACATTCTCCATGCTTTTATTTGCGTAGTAGCATATGTTCGAAACATTTACTGCTGCTTGTACTTTTTGATAACTGCGCATCTTTAAGATTTTTTTAGCATGCCTGCTTGAATATCATTCGTGTTACAATTTGTTATGTTTTACAGATAATATATTCTAATAAATGAATGTCAAACTGATTCAAAAATAACTATGATCCCTTGTTATTTTTGATAACTGATTTGTTATGTTTTACACATAATGTGAGGGAAAGGCTGCGCGCGCTAATCGACCACCCCCAGAGCCCGAAAAGCCATGAATAGTACCAGGACGGGAGACTGACCTGGGAAGTCCTCGTGCTTGAGTACGGGAGCCTTTGGCACTGGGTATCCACCTATCGGTAGAAAATGGACCAAATATCAAATTTTGTATATCAGCTCAAAATTAATAAATAAATAAATTTGAAACTTTAGTTCAATTCAAAATCATTCCATTGCTAATGGTTATAAAAATAAAAAATATATGATGACAAAAAATAGTAATAAACATCGATTGTGCATTCATAAATAACCATCTCCTTGATAAAAGATCAAATATCAATCATTCATTGTCACAAAATGCACATAATATAAATTGTTATCTTGATTAAATCCAACGAATGAATTACGGATGCGGATACAGTCATATATCCACATATGTACTCATTTTTCTAGATATGGTGTATGAATTTAGATTTTAGACGGATTCAATTTTTTGGGCATCCATTGACAAGATTGAAATCCTGGAAGGAACACAAATATGTCCATGGAAATGGAAAATTCTAAATACAAGTTTAGATATGACGCGAGCTTACCAAAGAAGTTAGTTTGAATTTGTTCACATCATATTGCAAAATACCCATCATTTAGATCATTAGATGCCAGTTCTCCATTTGGAAACCAACCTTTTTGTCATCCAACCCATCTCTATGGAAGTAAGTCGATTACCAACGTTGCCCTGTCAACAAGTAATCAGGTTTTGAAGAGATATCTTCATCTTTCTGTAAAAATGCCTTAAAAGTCAATAAAGAAACATTTTTCTATGTAAGTGCAATTTTTGTCACCAATTATGTGTTATTTTGGTGTCAATATTGATTTTAATAGAGTTTTTCTTAGGAGGTGAGAGTTGATGCCTGGTTTCCGAAAAATGTGTTTTGGTAGGTGTGTCATTTTTAGCTGAAACTATTCTTCATAGAATCACAGATTATTTAAATCCAGTTAGAAAGCCTTCTTTAAGAAACCATGAAGTTGTTGATTAAACAAGAATAAAAACCTTGCTACGATGCCAAAGGTAGTTTTTATCTTTTTATGCCTGTTCAATTTGCAATTAGTATTTGCCTGTAACTTTAATACAAATCTTAGGACTCAATACTTTATGTTTTACTTTAAGGAGAGAACTAGCTGTTTTGATGGACATCATTTGAACATATAATATTTTGTATTAATCTTATGTATAAAACATGTCACTTACCCTTAGGGAAAGTCTATTAAAACAGATCTTCATCATTAGATAACCGTCTGAATTCCATCATTCATATACGGACAAAAAGATCCGACGGTTCAGATTTTCTGTGTCACTATTTGTGTCTAAATAGCCGGCCCTTTTTTATAATAGTATATGCAGGATACCCTAGCAAAAATAAATTAATTTGAACTTTTCACAGGATTTCCAGTGTAGACACTACAAAGTACATAAATGGCCTATAAAATTGCACAAATTAAAATAAATTTGATTATTCAGTAGGTTATATTATTAATCTGCATAAATCGTGTCACTTACTAAGTAAATTAAAAAATATAGTAAGTAAATTCAACATCTGTTGGCTTGCATTCTAGATTATGCAAGGCATGACTAAAGCAACCAAAATGCGATGAAAACATGATTTTGTCCATTTAATAACTTACACCAGGTCGCATACGACATGTCACATTTTATTGGAAATAAATTATTTAAGTTTTCACATGATTTGTATTATGAACGATAAGAAGCAAAATAAAAACTACCAAAATTGCATGCATAAAATGAAGCAATCTTGAAAATTAAATAATCAATACCATTTATTGGCATATAGTATATTCCTGTGTTTTTATAATGTAAAATAATTTTGCAGAAGTAAATAACTTTTAAAATCTATAATGACTTGCATTGCAAAAAATGCAATAATTTGGTGGCTTGCACTGTACAGAAGGTAAAATTTAGAAATATGTAATGCGACCTATTTATCTATACAACTTAAGATTTCTATTTTTTTCCCATAGTAATTCGTACATAAAATTAACAAAAAATTAACATTAACATTTATCATATTCAAAATTCAGGTAAAAAAAATCATAAATATACATATATTCTGTTTAAAGAATCTTTTTCATGCATATTAAATGTTTTCCTTGAATTATCTATGACTCCACATTTTTGTATCAAACGTCTTTTCAAATCCTAATAAACAATTCATTCTTTATCAATATAATACTCGAGTTTAGGAAAAGGACTGTATCAAATCCTTTAAAAAAAATATCCCGATACTAGATTTATGCTTCATTTTGTTGGAAGCAAGCAAGAAAGGGAAAAGGCGCATGAGAAAGAACATGAGATGAAACAAGAGAATTTTTTTGAGGAATCAAAGTCACTTCATTTCATTTACATGCACACATAGTTAGACAATTATTTGCTATATCTTCTTCTGGAAGATTCATTGCCTTCTTGGAAATTATCAAATCATGCATCCAAACTAAACCTACTCCCCTAGCTACTCAATTACAAAGTACCCCAACAGGTTACAATGACATAAAACACAAACTTAAGTTTGATATGAGAAGCCTTCAAACTTCATTGGAAGTATAATGCAACGTTTCGTCTTTTCGACTCTTGAATGTCGACATTTATACATCCACAATATCCAAGTGTTGAAAATGCAGAATGTTGGTGTAAAAAAAGAAGAAAAGAGAAAGATCATGAAACAAAAGAACAAAAACATCCGAATCTCATAATGGAATGATGATATATAATATCTCAAACATCCTTACAGAAAAGATAACCTTTATATAGATACAACAATCAGAGTAAACTAATATATCATCAGTGTGGATGGTTATAACCGTCTATCATCAAAATTGCTGATAAAAAATAAACAAAGTAATGCAACGGAAATGAAAACCATGGTAGGTAATCATCCAGTTCCTCTTCAAGAGCTTCCATAAACGTCAACAAAATCTAGAAATATTCTTGGGCTGACCCGGGCATTATAAGAAAATAACATCCAGATCAGGCTAGTAAACCAACGTAAGAAGTCTCAATCGTATTGATTATGTTTTATAACACTTCAAAAGATAAATGCATCTCATAAGATCGTATCGCACATAAACACGAATAAGTTTTATCTTGCGATAATCAAACCATTTTATAGGAAAATTTAGTGATACTATTAACGTCTAGGGTTGAAAAATAAATATTGATCATAGCTGAAATGATTGCATCTCACATTCCAACATAACAGATATACAATTAACATCTCTAGTTCACGTTCGTATATGGATTTTTCGTGGAGACGCCTTTAGCTTAAAACTAAAACGGAGCTCCATGACAAGGATCATAAAACACATTCCAAACGTCGTGTATCTCTCTAAATAAAATGTCATAAAGTAAACACAATGGATCCATATCCAAACGAGTGAACCCAAATTATGTTGAACCTTAGCATCATCAACTCCTATTGGCCAACATATCGATAAGCATACTCCAGATAGAAAGTCGATGTGCACATCTGGGCTTGCAAAACCCTTGGATTGTGCATCCTACCATGTCTTTAGTCATATTCCAACGTCAAGGTTACGTTCGATATCTTTACATGTTTCTTCAACACTCGAACATACCATGAACCCTCGATTTAATTCTAGCATCTCAAACAAATCTACTTCCAATAGATAGAACACATGTATCAGTTTTAAAGTGGTTTTCGATAACTAAAATACTTACCGATCCTGGTTTCCTCAAGATCGAATTGGTGAATTTTCGACTAATTCAAATTCGGTTCTTCAAAAGTAAAGAAAGGTAGAAGCGTTTCATATTGTTACTTTTATAAACAAGTAAACATTCAAGCACTATCAATTCATACAAAGTATGCTCAAGTCACGTAAACGACTTTTGATCCCTTTTTAATCGACTTATCCTTTATTAATTAAAAACCCTTTTTTATTAATAAGTATTTTTTTTTGGAAATTGGTACTTTATTTTCAAATTAAGGTAAAGATATACAGAACATACCATATGACAAGAGCGTTAGACCCTGTAACGCCAGAATCGAACACATGGCAAGTGAGTTGGACCTCGCAAGACGGGAATCGAACCCATGACCTGCATCATGTCTAAGTGTTAACTAATTTGGACAAGGTGTTTGTCAAATTCCGTTTTATCTAGTAAATTTTTTCTTCATAAATTGTGACTTCTTTTATTAGTGAATACTTCTTAATTAAAACTTCATTTATTTATTAATACTACTTAATTGAATCTTTCTTTTATATACATTTGTGTATATGCGTACCTTGTTTTTATAAAAGATACCTACTTGAATCAATTCCCAAGTATATTTATCACTTTGAATACTTCAAGGATATTCATATTCTTGGTATATGTATATTCATAAATCATTATCAAGTTTTACTACTTAAAAATATAATTTTAGAGTCCAAATACAAATGTTACTAAAACACCGTTTACTACCAACCCAAAGTACTTCACATTTAATCATTATCTTTAAATCTCTCTTTCAATGAACTAATTATACTTAAGGGTTTAAGACAAGTGGTGTTTATAACGTTGTCACAACAAATCCAAAACATTTTATGTCTGACCATTTCTCTTTAACTTTTAAGGTTTAATTACACTTAAGGGTTTAAGACAAGTGTTATTTATAACATTGTCCAACAAACCCAAAAATTTACTTAATCTCAAGGTATTGATTATTAGATATATATAACTATATTCTATGTATAATTAACAATAAGGTTAAAAATAAATGTAACTACAAACATTGTTTACAACAATCCAAAACCTTTTCTATACTTATTGAAAACTTTAAAACATTTATTTTAAAGTTGAAATAAATCTACACTTATTAATTAAGGTAATACATCTTTAAGTAATTCCATAAAATCATTTATTTTGACTTAAATGATATAGTGCAAACTTCTTTTATTATTTTTATAACATACTTCATTTAATGTTTGAAACTTTTATATATATATATATATATATATATATATATATATATATATATAGAAATCTCTTCAAAATACTTTTTAATATGATAAATTACTTAAAAATAAATGGTAATTATTTATATAAAATATTATGTAGGAATAAGGAATTTTTAAGTAATTAGATAAAATAAAATAAATACGTTTTAATTTTAAAAGCCATTTACTTTAGAAATTCATATTTATTGTTACAAATATATTTAAACTTGAAAAACAATCTAATATAAGTTAGAAAACAATCCTAGAAGGATTAGAGAAAAATACTTAATTTAAATATCATTTTTACACAATTCATAGTTCAATTAGCTAAGGTAAAAAATTTCTTACATTTTTAAACGTGTTTTCTACAACTTTCAGTCTAGAATTCAACAATTCAACAAATGATTTTTCATTCATTCATCTTACATTAGTTAGCATACTTTGGGGATTGAAAAAAATCTTTTCATTATTTTATAGAAATTTCTAATAACATGGTATTATACCCAAGTGCATTTATAAAGATCATTCTGCTGTAACTTTAACCTCTTCGTTTAATTAGCTAACAATTGATATAAGCCTCATTTTTTTTACAATAAGAATAATATATCATTTGCTTTTTAAATATGGAAAAAGATCCCCAAGGACGTTTATAGAAAAAATAGAAGTTATTTCTCAAAATCAGGTTATTTTAAAAAGCATTATTATAACTACATTTTACTTCAATCTTTCTTAGCTTTAGTTTATGTTCTATAATTTTCTAAACATATTTATTACTTTTCAGAATACTTATAGAAGTGTGTAAAACTACCAAACAAGTTATATTAATTTATGTTCGTAAATCACCAATTTTTTTCACCAGTTAAAATTAAGCGTTTTCAAAATGCATTATTGTTGTACGGATAATTTTGTATTCATCTCAATATCCAATATCATACTATTTTATATGATTTTCAAATTCAAACCACATCATTATGAAAGAAGTATTAATATATGTACTTAGTTTTTATGCCAATATAAAATGTCCAAATACACTTAATTTAAGCAACATAATTAATTGTTTTTCCATGGGCAAACTAATTAAACAAGTCACATGGCTTTCAAAGTCTATAATTTTAGGTTATAGCTTTAACTGTTTAGGTATTATTATTATTATAGCAAGCAAGTTAAGAAGCAGATTAACTACAATTTTAAAAGCTATTAACTTAAATCAAAGTAAAATTAACTCACCATTACTCAAACCAAACACTTTCTACCAACATTCAAAACTATCACTACAATTCTTCCTTCCTTTGCGCATGCCTTGCCTTCCTTCCTCCTCTACAACTCACGACCATGCCTCCCAAAACCACTTCTGCTCTCGGCCATAAAGGGATTCTACCATTGCTTTATCATTTCCCCACTTCTTAAGTGTTAAATCGTGCTATAATGATGTTATGTTATAAGGACTTTGTAAAAGTTTGGTAGAGAATGAAGTTGATTCGCTACTAGTTTAAGAAAGTTAGAAAGAAGATAAGAAAGAATGAAGCCATAGATTTTGAGAGGAAGAAGAAGGTGAATGAATGAAAATGTAAGGGTGTGTGTTTATAAGCTTTGGATTTAGTGGAAAAGTTTTAAACCCCTTTCCTTAGCCCTTGAGTAAAAGAATCTACGCCTTTCAAGCCTTGAAACAAGCCTTCTTTTGGATCACTTCTCATGGCATACATAATGATGTCCTCTCTTACTTTCATTAACCCTTTCTTAGTTTAATCAATCTCTTATATGATGTTGTATGGTTTAGTTACTTGTAAATGTGTTCATGTGTTGACATACTAGCGTACAAACATTTTTATATGTATTTAATAAAAGTTATATTTTAACAAAACGTTTATGATCATATTTTCAAAGGGATGACTATTCAGACCTAAAATTAGATATAAATGGAGAGACAGATAATCTGGACCGTTGGATTATTTTGTCCTTGTATAGAGAGGTGGAAATCAGGAGGCAATCTAATAGTGAAGATTCATTATGTTACTGATTGTGTCTAAATAGACTTTTCTTATTTTCAGCATTTATTCAAAATATATATATTTGTAAACGCATTTCAAAATTAACTTTTCTCTCAATAATTTTTAATTAAAAGACATTTAACACGGTTATAAAATTATATTTATTCATAGTAAATCTTAAATTCAAATATTTAAATAATTTATATATTTAAATACGAAGTATTTGAAATTACCGGTCGCTACATATAATAAATAATATACTTTCCATCGAAGGTCATAATTGAACCCATGTTATATGCACTCGAAATGTGAATACACTTTTACTATCAAAATCAAGGTTTTAAATCTTGCTCATCTCGCCCGAGATGAAAATCCGAGATTTTACCCAAGATCCGAGATTTGCCAGCATTAGTTATAAG
The DNA here is from genome assembly GCA_030737875.1 of Allium sativum. NCBI lineage: Eukaryota > Viridiplantae > Streptophyta > Magnoliopsida > Asparagales > Amaryllidaceae > Allium > Allium sativum. Next base: position 57,637,606 of record CM060918.1, read on the forward strand.
TGTTTTAAATATCGTCCATTTTGGCCGAGATATAAACCCGAAATTTTCTTCAAAATCCGAGATCTGAAACCTTGATCAAAATACTATTAAGATAATATCATAATTATTCTGCAAAACTATTAAAATGAACATATAACATCTCTTTCGACTTTCAAGCATTTTAATTTGCTACTAATCGGTTTATAAACTGGTCACACATTACTATCTATTTTACTTCACTCTTACAATTTACTTCATTCTTTCTTTCCTTTTTAATTTCTCTTGCTTCTCACTACCTACCATTTTGTTTTTCTCTCCACTTCATTAAATCATCAATTTTTGCTATATCTATTATCTCTTCTTACTGTCCGTTTAATCTTTCTTCAGCATTTAATTATTCTTGCATATTACTATTAATTCGCTTCTCTCTCCTATTTTACTTCAATTTTCTCTCCAATCCTTGACTATCACTTTACCCAAATTTTTAATTATTGACCAGAGCTTGTTTTTCATCTCCACAACACTTCATATCAACTAGATCTTGCTTGTAGCCTTACACTAACAAATTAACAATCCAGACATTTCGAGAATAGTAAACCGCTAGACTATTCAAAGATGAAGTCTTTTCTATCCGTCAACCATTTAGTCGGTTTCTAATCAACAACCATGATTGGTTTCTGTTAATCAACTATTTGATCAGTTCTATTCGTTGATCATACACGAACATTTCTATTGGTCCTGAGTTGCCTTCATTACTGCATATTTTGGATTTTTCTATTATTCCCATACCATCTGTCATACTGCTCGGGTATTTCAATTTTCAATTAGTTCAACCTTATATTTATCAAATTGGATTGTCATTCATTATCCAACTTTATAAACTCTTATTTTGGGTGTTTTATTGGTCTTAAATATACTTCATTCTACTCTCTTGCTTTATTTTTATCTTTATTTCATCTTCTTGTATGCTTCATTTTTAAATTGTTAAGTCAATCCTCCTTTGCAACTCACGACCATGCCTCCTAAAATCACATCTGCTCTCGGCCATGAAGGTATTCTACCATTGCTCTATCATTTCCTCACTTCTCAAGTGTTAAATCATGCTATAATGATGTTATGTGATAAGGACTTTGTAAAAGTTTGGTAGAGAATGAAGTTGATTTGCTATTAGTTTAAGAAAGTTAAAGAGAAGATATGAAAGAATGAAGCCATAGATTTTGAGAGGAAGAAGAAGGTGAATAAATGAAAATGAAAGGGTGTGTGTTTATAAGCTTTGGATTTAGTGGAAAAGTTTCAAACCCCTTTCCTTACCCCTAAGCAAAAGAATCTTCACCTTTCAAGCCTTGAAACAAGCCTTCTTTTGGATCACTTCTCATGGCATGCATAATGATGTCCTCTTTTACTTTTATTAATCCTTTCTTAGGTTAATCAATCTCTCATATGATGTATGGTTTAGTTACTTGTAAATGTGTTCACGTGTTGACATGCTAGCGTTTAAACATTTTTACAATATTTAATAAAAATTGTTTTTTAACAAAACGATTTATGATCATATTTTCCAGGGGATGACTATTTAGACCTAAAATTAGATATAGATGGAGAGAGATGGTCTCGACCGTTGGATCATTTTGTACTTATATGGAGAGGTGGAAATCAGGAGACAATCTAATGGTGAAGATTCATTATGTTACTGGTTGTGTCTAAATTGACTTTTTTTATTTCAGTATTTATTCAAACTATATACATTTGTAAACACGTTCCAAAATTAACTTTTCTCTCACCAATTATTAATTAAATGACATTTAACATGGTTATAAAATTAGATTTATTCATAGTGAATCTTAGATATAAATATTTAAATAATTTTTATATTTAAATACGAAGTATTTGAAATTACCGGTTGCTATATATGATAAATAATATACTTTCCATCGAAGGCCATACTTGAACCCGTGTTATGTGCACTCAATAAGTTAATACACTTTTACTATCAAAATACTATTGAGATAATATCATAATTATTCTGCAAAACTATTAAAATGAACATATAACATCTCTTTCGAGCATTTCAATTTGTTACTAATCGGTTTATAAACCGCTTACACACTATTGACTATTTTACTTCACTCTTACAATTTACTTCATTCTTTCTTTCCTTTTTAATTTCTCTTCCTCACTACCTATCATTTTGTTTTTCTCTCCACTTCATTAAATCATCAATTTCTGCTATCTCCACTATCTCTTCTTGGTGTCCGTTTAATCCTTCTTCGTCATTTAATTATACTTGCATGTTACTATTAATTTGCTTCTATCTCCTATTTTACTTCAATTTTCTCTCCAATCTCTGACTATCACTTTACCTCTAAATTTTTAATTATTAACCAGAGCTTATTTTTCTTCTCCCCAACACTTACCTCGTATCGACTAGATCTTGCTCGTAGACTTACGCTAACTAATTAACAATCCAAACATTTTGAGAATAGTAAAAGCCCCAAACTATCCAAAGATGAAATCCTTTCTATCCGTCAACTATTTAGTCGATTTCTAATCAATAACCATGATTGGTTTATGTTCATCAACTATTCGATCAGTTCTATTCGTTGATCATAGGCGAACATTTCTATTGGTCTCGAGTTGCTTTCGTTGCTACATATTTTCGATTTTCCATTATTCCCAAACCATCTGTCATACTGCTCGGGTATTTCAATTAGTTCAGCCTTATATCTATCAAATTGGATCTTCTTGTCATCCATTATCCAACTTTATAAACTCTTATTTTGGGTGGGCTAATTCTATTTCCAACCCAAAAAAATGCTGAGTAGTCCCCCCATTTTATCAAAAAAATACGAGGACGAAAATACCCTTTCTATATTATATTTTTTTTTTCAGTTTTCTGTCCACCCCGTAGTTGCCCTACGTGATTTCTTAGTGTACCTCGTAGTAGCTCTACGTGGTTTTCTAGTGTACCACGTTGGAGCAGCTACGTGGTACTCTAATGTACCACGTAGGTCTACTACGAGGTACACAGTAAAACCATGCAGTCACCTTACGTGGAAGAGCGTTTTTGGCTTTTTTGTAAAATTAGTGGGGTCTACTCAGCAAAATCGGGGGTATATCGGTTTTTTCAACTTTTGGGGGGCTACTCAGCACATTGCTGGGTTGAAATAGAATTTGCCTTTTGGGTGTTTCTTTCGATCTTAAATATACTCCATTCTACTCTCTTGCTTTATTTTATCTCTTGTATGCTTCATTTTTAAACAGTTAGGTCAATCTACCAGGAATCGATTATTTTCTACAACTTCTCCATTTCTTCTTTATTCATTCTTCTACTAACCATTCTTTTGTTGGACCAATCGACTAAAGAGCTATCATTTGATTTAAACCATGGTACGAGGTTTCGACCGGAACCAAGAGATTTCGACCAACTCAGATCGGTTCCGTCCGGCGCTGGGACGGGTTTAGGGCAAAATCCCATCCCGGTCAGAACAGAAGAAAAAAATTCGCAGATTCAATTGAAGACGACGACAAGCATCCATAAAAGCAAAGCATAATCGAAATCAAAATTGAAAGCGAAGCACTGGGCAAATTAGAGCAACTTCCAGCACCTTCGTCTTCGATCATCTACTTCGAGATCGCGACAGTGCTAAAGGAGGTTTGTTTTCGTCTTATATGATTCGGTCTTCCAAATTTTTTTCCAATTCGATGTTGTTTCCGTACATTTTTTCATTTTTCCCTCGTTCCATTTGTTTATGCGAGATGAGAAGCTGGGTGACGATAGTAAACCGACCCAATTAAAAAAGATTTCAAACCTAATATTTTTATTTGGGCTGACGTGGGCTGATAATGATGGGCTTGGCTCACCAATTATTTTGTTTATTGTTTATGTTAAGAGAACTATTAAATGTGGTATAAGCGTGCTATATATAATCAATTATTTTGTTTATTGTTTATGTTAAGAGAACTATTAAACATGGCTTAGGCTTGCTTTATATAAATGAATTATCAGTTTTATATCTTAGACTGAACATATGAATCATCACTAACGCATATTTCAGTTTACTTTTTATCCAATTAGCTGTGTTATCAAAGCGCGCGCTATAACGCGCTATAGCGACAAATAGCGCATAGCGCAGTGCTTGCACTATTGTACTTATAATAGCGCAAGGGTTCCCTATAGCACAAAAATAGCAAGCTATTTTATCATAGCGCAAAATAGCGCATAACTCTAAATAGTGCGCTTTTTGTTTTTGTCTCTTTTTTAAATGTTTAGACAATGAATTAAGCTAAAAAATAGCATGCTATTATACTTATAATGGCTTAGAGGAAAAATGTCATAGAGTATGATTCGAAAGAAGAAGAAATTGATGATAGTTTAAATAATGATTAATGGTTTTGATCTAGATGAAACTAGTGATTAGGTTTTAAAAATTTAGAAGCATAATATAATTTTTATGTTTCGTTATTGTACACTTGGATCACGATTGACTTATGTTTATTTGAATCTTGTTATTGATAGACGCAGTTAGTGCTTCCAAGTTGATTCAAAGGGTTGTCGTCGTTTTTTATTATTCTTCTTCTCCAACAATATTTGTAATCATCTAAATATTCTTTTTCTTTCTCAATAAGGTTATTGATTCAATTATAATTTTGTTTATTTTGTTTTGTCCATTGAGTGTAAACAAAATTGTTTTTGGTGAATCAATAAAGAGTGGTTGGATGGAATATCTTGTGTATTGCTATTATTTTCGATCTATTGTGTTGTTATTTTCAGTCAAATTCGTCTTCACGTGATTAAGTGAAAAAGATCTTTTTTTGATATTTTGTCTTTTCTGCTGTGCACAAATCCCAACAGTTTGGTATCGAGCAATTTGTGCAATTTTCACAACATTTTGGTAGCAGAGCCAATCATCACAAAGCTTAGAATAATTTTGGTTTGGAAAAACTAATTTTTGATGTCGGATATGATGACATTTTCGAAGATGGCTATTTTTGATTGAAGAAACTGGGGAATTTGAAAGCCTGAGATGTGTATGTTCCATACCTTAATGTTCTTCATGATTCAATTGATGTAGATGAGAAGAAACTCTCTGATATGGATAAGGGAACACAAAGAAGAAGGCGATTGTTTTGGTTTACCAAGCCTTGATGTTGCGGTTCATGCTTCAGACATGGGTCTTCACATTGACGATGCTCGAGAGATCCAGGGTGATTAAAGAAGGAGTTCAGGTCAAGTGACAGATGGATGTTGATTTGAAAATCCACAAGATAGACATCTTTGTGGTGTTACAAACGTTTTTGAGATCTTTAGTTTTGCATGGTACACCTCAGGTGGAAGATTCATTTTTTGCAGGCGGTGAGTTGTGTTTGTAATTGAGGTGTGGTCGTAGCCCGTTCAAATCGACCATGTGTGATTGTAGCATGGAAATCAATTGAGTCTCACTATACTCTGGAAACATGCCGGGTGTACCTCGTGGCCTTGAAATCGAATGATGTAAATTTGAAGATAAGAAAGAGCCAACGATGATTTATTTGGTGATTGTTGGAGGTATGTAATATTTGAATCAAGGTGGAGTATTGAATTTGTCGATTCAAATATTTTTTGAAGAGGAATGTAATCAATTAATTGATTTGATTGACTAATCAATTAATTGATTTGATTGATTGATTTTATCATAGAAGGAAATAAATAAAAGATTATATTCTGAAGATATTTTGAATGGACAATTTGGATATTTGTTTAGGTCTTCTATTCTTCTATATATGCAATCTTTTTGGTTAGATCAAAATATCAGAAATCATTTATATTATCATATCCGAAGAGGTGGTGTGCCTCCAGGGCTTGTGCCACGGAGAAGAAATTATGGTTGAGAGAAGGTATTCATGTTTATTGCTGATAGACACAGTTGATGCCTCCAGTTTGATTCAAGGGTTTGTCGTCGTTCTTTATTACTCTTCTTGTTTTTGGTGAATCAATAAAAAAGGTGGTTGAGTGTAATATCTTGTGTTTGACATGCAATTTCATATTCGTTTGTTTTCCATCAAAATTATCTTTTAAGCGATTTGGGTGATGAAGTTCCTGGCATAAATCGCTTCTGCAAAAGGCGCACATATTTTGCACAACATTTACTTCATTTCTCACACTGGTCATCCCTATCAAATTAAATTTATTTTAGTTGTACTTCATCCATCATATTTCTTCGATTCTTTATCCGTTCTCCTTGTTTATTTCGTTTTCATAAAAGCATGATATTATAGCACTGCTATAGCCACATTAACCTTATATGTAAACATAAAGGCATATAACCCGAGATCAAATGACAAACACAACCCTTAGACCAATTCAGATTTGGCCAACTTTACAACCCAACCACTGAGCAACAAAGCCCAAACAAAATTTGAAACACCTTGTTGCCTTGACACATGCAACATCTTAGGCAACCTGACTTTAGTCCAACAATTTAAAGTATTCAATACCTCAAAACCACTTGTGTTCAACCCAAATTTTTCGGCTTTAACAAAAATTGAGTCAAATTTTCTGGTAAATGCCGGTAGTATCACTTAACCCAAATTCAACATGTTTTGTTTCAAAAAAGTTCGAAATTTTCCTTAACAATTTAAGGTTTAAGACTTCAAATTCAAGTTTACTATATCATATGACCAAATCTCTAGCAATTATGTTATATGTAAATGTCTAATGTAATTTCAGTTTTAACTATAAAATCTCCAATTACCGACTTAAGTTCAACTCAACACAAAATATGCATTATTAAATTATTAATTATTAAATCATCAAAACTCAATGATTAACTTCAAATCACAACTGAGTCTACTGTATCAAAATATAATATCATTGACGCTCAATCCATCGTGGTTGAGGGAGAATTCGAATGAGATATACTTAAATATTACCTCAGTCGATTGATTTTGAAGTCTAATATCTACTCTAGGCATGATATATACTTTCTTCTCTGTTATGTTCGTTTTACGTAACTTCCAATTTAGCTTATTTTAAATTTCGAATCGCACAAATCTCAAATTGTTATGAGATTGGATATTTATAGTCATCCCAATTTGTATCCAATTTGAGGGTTCGCATTTCTCGCCTAGATTTTTGTTTCTCTCCAAATGCTAAAGAGAACACCACCGTCAGCATTCCCACCGACTTCTACTCTTATTATGATATTTTAACCACATAATGCATCCTCTTAGTTCATATTTCAGGTCAAGATAACATCTTTTCCTACAGAACTAAAGTTCCTTTTATATGTAGAAAAATGGTGCACAATGATATTGTAAATTTCTCTTCAATCGTCGTTTAATCTAATATATTTTGAATGTTTTGTTTGTCAAATTGAATTTGACTGTATGTGAAATTGTTACATGTACATATGGAAAATATCGTCAATTACCGAGCAA